>CM064334.1:46301291-47743791 GCA_032595735.1 Pelochelys cantorii | reverse complement strand
CTCTTGGCTTTTGTGCTTCTCTCACACAGTCCCTGGGTTTGCCATCTGCCCCTCAGGGAAAAACCTTCTGCCTAAGGATGTTAAATTGCAGTTATCTGGCTAATTGTGTAGTCAATCCAATTGGATCGACTACACGATTAGCGGATAAGGACCGCTCTGCAGAGCTGCAGTGGGGGTAGCTCCAGGAGCCGGCTCGGGCCAGGACTGAGCAATCCTGGCTCTGGGAGCCACCTCTGCTGTGGCGCTGCATTTTAAATGTACTAAGAGCCACCTTTAAAATGCAGAGGAGCAGTGTTCCGGACCAGCATGAGCTGGGACTGCTCAGTCCTGGCTTGTGCTGAGTCCAGCAGCCCCTGTTCACGGTAGACAGCCCTGCTTCACATCAGCTTCCCCTATCCTTGCCCTGCTGTGTCCGGGGCAGGAGGCATCATGGAGATGGTGCTGGGGGGAACTCGCTTTTAAGTCGGCTCTCCCCAGCACTGGCTCCTATTCCTTCCCCCCCCTTGCTGCCTCTTATAGAGGCAGCAAGGGCGGGGGAGAGCAAGTAGTTGATACTCCAGTTGACTACCAGATAAGCTTATGCTTACCAGGTAGTTGACTACTGCTAATACCCCTGCTTCCTTCCACATAGACCTGGTTTTTTTTAATCAGCCTTACACATGGCTGAGTCCCTTTGATGATATCTTTTAGTATTTCAGCTATCTTCTGACATAAAGGAGTTAACTTCTTTATTTAGATGAAAGTCTTGCCCACTGATGGCCAAGACTAAAAAACCCACTGGAGCTCTATTCATCGTCCTGATGTACTCCAAAATGATGACTCACTGTCTGACCCAGTCCAGATAAAGTTTAACAAATTACAAATTGAATTGTACAGTCTTAACTATTTTTGTAGCATCTGTCTGTCAGGATATTTTTCATCATTAGCTAAATCTTATTTTCGTTCATCCAAATCAACTTGGAGCTTTTCTCTCCTTACCCGATTTCCTTTCAGCCGACTGGGAGAGACTGTTTTCAACAGGCCCCTGACAAGCATCTGTTTCTGTGAAGTTGCTGGCTGAGACAGCCTGTGCCCATTTTTGTTCTGATAATGAATTTGTTACGGTCACAACTCACTCATAGTCAGTTTGCACAGGCATAGCCTTTGCTTATGGGGGAAGCCATATTAGAGTCCTGTCCACTGTTACTTTCTGATGTAGTCCTAATGGATAACTCTGGGTTTATTCTATATTGTTTCATTTGTGTCAGCACTCTATAAGGCTCCTACTCTTCTTTCTCATAAGATTGTAGAACCAGACCAGATCCACTATTTTAAAAGTTACCCTTTTCTTATATATGAACTTATATGATAGCCTCTGGCAATATGAAAAGGCTTTCTCTTCAGTTTTTCTCAAGCAAAGGTGTGAGATTTTTCAGTTTTAGATTGTAGGGCTTCTGCACGGTCCAAATCTCCTTGTTCTCTTCTGGAACTCCATACAAGAGATTTTGTGGTGTTCTTAGGCCTTATCTAAATGGGAGGAGTGCTGAGTCACTTTTTGTACTTTGACAACTGTTTTATAAGCTACCTGAACTCCTGGAGTCCCAGTTGAACCTTCCTACCATTACATTAGATTTTGGGTTATCAGAGTTCTGTGTATTCCCTAGAACCTCTCAAAGCTACTGAAACATTTTGGATTGAAAATTTCTCTCTCGTTCTGTTTGTAACTCACTTAAGACCCAAATCTGAGGAAGAACACGTTTGCTAGGATGTCTGCTACTGTACTATCACTGCCTCTTGGTTCTTCTGGCTATTTTGTGAAGTAGTCATTTGTTAGCAACATATTGATTGCCAAACTTTGTCTCTAGCAAAGGTCCGAACACAAGAACAGAAAAGCACTTCCATTGTTGCACTCATGAGATACCGCATACAATAGTCCTGTGGCACCTTAGAGCAGTATTTCTCAAAGTGGTCCGCGGACCCACTCTGAGAGAGCTGCTAACTGGTCACTCCCATTTGTTTGCTTATTTACTGGCTCTGCAGCCACAGAGCCTTGCAGCTCCCATTGGCTGCAGTTAGCCGTTTGCAGCTCCCATTGGTTGTGGTTCACAGTTTAGGCTGCTGCTTCCTGCGGCTCCCCTTGGCTGCAGATGGCGAACTGCAGGCAATGGGACCCAGTGGCCAGTTAGTAGCTTTCTCAGAGATGGTCTGCGGACCACTTTGAGAAACAGTATCTTAGAGACTAACACAAATATATAGAGCTTTCTAGGCAAAACTCACTTTAGCTACATCTAGACTACATTCCTCCTTCCACAGAGGAATGTAAATGAAGGACTTTGAAATCGCAAATGAAGCACTGATTTACAAATCTCATGCTTCATTTGCACAGTTGCGTCTGAACGCTTTTTTGGAAGAGATATTTTCGAAAAAAAAGCAGTCTGGACTTTTTTTGAAAGCACCCTTATTCTTGAAAAAATTAGGTTTACAGGGTTCTTTTGAAAAATTCTCCCCCCCCTCCCCCCCGAAAGAACCCCATCCAGACGGTGTGGTGTGTGTGTGTTTTTGTGGTTTTTTTTTTTGTGTTTTTTTTTTTAATATCTCTTCCGAAAAAGTGCTCGGATGCGGTTATGCAAATGAAGTGCAAAATTTGTAAATCAGTGCTTCATTTACAATTTCAAAGTCCTTCATTTACATTCCTCTGTCGAAAGAGGAATGTAGTCTAGATGTAGTCTTAATCAGATGATGAGCTGAAGTAGAAATAACAGAAACCAGGTTATTTATAGCAGTAAAAAAAGTACTCGTCAATTGTAGGACCGGTGCTAGTGAGGCTAATTAAGTGGGCTGGAAGTGTCCCATTCTTAGTTTTTGATGTAAAAGTGCAGTGTTAAAGGCTTGAGAAACTGGCTTTATAGTGCATCATCCAGTTAATGTCTTTGTTCAAGCACAGGGATACAATGTCAGCTTTGCAGATGAATATTAATTCCACACTCTCTTTCTGTAAGTGGCTGGTGACATTCATTTTGTCGAAGAATGGCTTCTTTTAAATCCATGATTGAGTGCCCAGGCAAGTTAAAGTGTAAGTGTGTGTGTGTGTGTGTGTGTGTGTGTGTGTGTGTGTGTGTGTGTGTGTTTTAAAATCATAACCTCAGAACTTCCTTTTTCAATGTACCTGGGATAGCCAGCAGATATCTGTGCTTGTCACCCACTGGTTTGTTCCATCTCATACAAAATATTTTACCTTTTAAATTCTAGTCATTAGCACTGTGACCTGAAACTTTTACTGTGATATTCCGAGGGAATATTACACTCCGTGATGGCTGTTTTCTGCCAATTTATTTTCCAATTGCACACCATTCTGATATTGGGATAATCTCTCCGCAGTCCATTCTTTCAACTCCACATCCACTGACTCAGTGGATGAATTAGGAGCATGTGTATTTTGGCAAATTATGAGAAGAGGAGATGGCACCTTCTTCCTAAGAATGCTCATTCCTTGCTCTCTTGCTTAGGGAAGTGATTGCAGGTAGCATCCCAATAAAGTCCACCTGGACAAGTCAGAAGCATTACCATGCTGTGACAGTGCAGTTTTTCCAACCCCTTAAGAGTCTTTGAAGACATGCATAGACTCTTCTGACCATAAACACTTTGCTGTATTATGGTTTCTGTAGATTGGAGTTCCTTTAGGGTGGTGCAGTAATCACTCTGAGGAGAATTTATAAGCCTCCACCTCCCCAAGTCCTTGTGTCAGTATGCTCCCAATTTGTAAGTGCAAGTATGTGTCCAGTATGGAAGGGTCTTTGAAGCATACACAGAGTATGTCTAGACTGCATCCCTCTGTCGGCAGAGGGATGCTGGTTAGGCAGGTCGACGTTGCGAATGAGGCATGGATTTAAATATCCCACGCCTAATTTGCATAAAAATGGCTGCCGCGTTTTGCCAACTCAGCACTTTGTCGGCAAAAAGCAGCAGTCTAGAGGGGGATCTGTTGAGAAAGAAAGCCTTTTTCGACAGATCCCTTATGGGGTTCTTTCGAGAGGCAGCCAGGGGGGTAGGTAGGAGCTGAGCTCTGCAGTGCCACCTGTCTGCCCCACTCAGGCTGCTGCCTCTGTCCGAGGCAGCACTGTGGTGGGGGTGAGCAGGAGAGACTGCCACAAAGCAGCCTCTTTCTATGGCAGCTCGAGCTCACTGTGGATAGAGGCTGGTCTGCAGCAGCAGTCCAGATCTGTGGCAGGTCTGAGCTCCCCACAGACAGAGGCTACTCTGCATCCCACAGAGCAGCCTCTGTCTGCAGCGAGCCTGGGCTTGCCACGGATAGAAGCTGGTGTGCAGCAGCAGCCTCTGTCTGCAGGGAGCTCAGACCTGCTACGGACAGAGGCTGCTGCCATCCTGCGCTGCTGCTTCTGTGTTGGAGGCAGCAGCTCAAGGCAGTAGGCAGTTGGTCTGCACGGGGAGCTGGTTTTTAAACTGGCTCCCCTTGTGGATTGGCTCCTGCCAGCCACCCTGCGCTGCTGCCTCTATATCAGAAGCAGCAACGCAGGATGGCAGGGGGCTCCCTGGGAATGTGGCCTGCCGGCCCTACCCCCAGGGACTATCGAATAGTCTTGTAACCACTAAGATTTCATGTGATTACATGACTATTCAGTTACACGATATCTAACATCCCTATTGATCAGAATCCTTTTCAGCTGTGCAAATGCAAAATCACATTCTGCTGCCCTCTGAAGTGGTTTCCCTTTTTGACCCAGCCCATGCAGTGGTTTTGCAATCTTGGTAAACCCATAAATAATCCTTTTATAATAGGAGCAGAGTCCTGCAAAACTTTTCATGCCTGTGGAATTGGTCACTTCTACATAGTGTCTGGTTTCTTTTTGTTAGTGGAAATTTTCCCTTTGCTGATTTATAAAGGACCTGTTTTTATATTATCTTACAATTCTTTGCATTTAGTCTCTGATTGGCAGGCTTCAGTTAATCACAGATTATTTGTATATGTATCAATTCCCGCTCAAAGGTTTTAGCCCACACAATGATATAACCTATGTATAACAAGCAGATGGAGAGTGCTAATAACTTTCTTCTTTTCAGACCCAGAATTACGTATGAAGCAGCAGCGTGGTGGGGGAGGGAGCAGGCAGCTCTTGGGGAGCTGGCTTTTAAGTTGGTTCCCCACATGTACCGGGAGCCAGAGTGTAACCATTAACCAAGTACACAGTTACACTTTCACATCCCTACTAGATGTTCAGACTTTCCCTGGCATCCAAGCTCAGGGACCTTCCTCCACCCTCACAGCATCCTAGAACTCTGATTCCAACCTGAAACCAGACATAGCACCTTCTTAGTCCTGGTGCCCAAGACCAGTGAACCGAAGTCAGCAGACCCAGGTCAGCTGTGGGGTTTTTTAGTCTCATGTAGTCATATCTACTGAGTCACAGCATGGAATATCACCCCTATTATATATCCATTGAAATGTATATATGTTTTGTATCCTTTTGGTGACCATTTCCTGTTTAAGTCCTTAGCTTTGCAACACATGATCCACTCTCCTTAAGAATTTTCTCTTTAAGGCACACCTCCCAATTTTATTATGCCCCAGGGAGAAAGCTGTTGGTAAAAGCTAATGAGACTGTGGAGACCAGCCACATTTTTCTCCACAGCAGCATGAAAGGTATTTTGGGAGCAAACAAATAATCCCCAAATTAATGCTGTTGAGAAATGCAGTCTTTTTGCAAGACATTGTTTAGAATATTCCTGTGTGCTTGCAACCATATTTTGAAAATTAATGGAAGTTTTTTTTAAAAAGATTGTGTTGGTTAAACTTGTAGGAGCCCATGAAGAGTAGGGATGTTAAATATTGGTTAACTGAATAGTCGAGTAACCTCGAGCTCTTATTGGTTAATTGACTATTCTATAATCCCTGGGTGTGGAGCCGACAGCCAGTGTACTCCGGCCTCACTCCTGAGGAACCCCCTGCCACTCCACCCTGCTGCCTCTGTATCAGAGGCAGCAGTGCAGGGTGCCGGGTGGGAGCTGGTCCGCCAGGGGAGCCAGTTTAAAAACTCCCGTCGTGGACCGGCTGCCTGTCACCCTGTGCTGCTGCCTCTCATCAGAGGCAGCAGCATGGAGTGGCAGCAGCCCCTATCTAGGGTGGGTCTGAGCTCCTGGACCTGGTGCGAGCCGGAACTGAGCTGGGCTGCCTGCCTGTCTGGTTCCTAATACACTTTAAATGCAGAGCCACAACAGGGGTAGGTCTGTTTCATGCCAAGACTGAGATGGACTGCTGGCCAGCCTGCTAAAAAATTTACTGGCAAGTGCGGGGGGAGGGCGGAATGGGTGTAGTCTATAGCATTAACTGATAAGCATTTACTAATCGATTAATCGACTCTACTATTATATCCCTAATGGAGAGACTGTACTTCCTGCTGGAGCTTGCTGTTCATGGTGTGGGCCAACAGCTGCAAGCTATCCTTTTTTAAAAGCAAATTGCAGTGGGACAGACTTTTGAAAACTGTTGTCAAAATTTCATTGTGATTTTTTTTTAATTATTATTTTTAGTAATAAGTTAGGTACTTAAAGATATTTAATACCTCTATTCCAAACAATTGAAACAACTTCTGCATTGAGACTCCAAAGGTGAACAAACTCACTTGAGTGCTGGGAAATAGTTGCATGAGGGTGGGATAAGGGAAGAAATCCTCCTCCTTCCCTCAAGGCCACACAATAGGAAGAGATATACACAGGCAGAATTGCTTTGGTGGGCTCTTCAAAGGAGGAACGATTGGAGCATTCTTATTGGAAAAGACATTCCAACTGTGTTAGCAGGCTCATCCGGAGAAACCTAGAGCCCTGGTGCATCATATTTGCTGCCCCCCTCTTTGTTAGGATTTAGAAAAGTTTACCCCATTATACACTGAATTCTTGAAGAATAGGGATGTGTGTGTTAACTAAATGCTTGGTTATGTATGTGGGTAACATTTTCATGTTGATGGGAGATGTGAACGCAGAGGCTTTTGAAAAGAGGTGAAATCTCCAGGATCTAGTATAGTTGTCCCCTCTTCCCTGCCCTCTATCAGACCTGTCTGCTAAACTGTCCAAGTGTGGCCAATGTAGAGCTAGCTGTCAGGTCTTTGGCAAGATGTGCACACATCCCATGTAGCCCTTGGGGTCTACACCGTTTGTAGTCCACATCCCTAGAATTGGTCTAATGTATCTCATGAATGCTTTTGGAAGTAAAGGATTATGGGATTTGGATTGTAGGCTAATTATATGGGTTGCATATCCAAACATGAGGGAGGCTGGTGCTGGGATGCGGTGCCTGTCTGACAGCGGGCTTCCTGCATATTGGCTATAGCCTACCCTCCCTCACCCTCCATGCTGCCACCTCTCTATCAGAGGCAGCAGCACGGGGGTGAGTGGGCAGGCAGACCTGGTCCTTTTGGGGAGCCTGCTTAAAGCCAGTTCCTCATGAGCACTGGCTCCTGCTCCCCCCCCCCCCTTACAGCTTCAGATACAGAGGCAGCAAGGGGAGGGGGGAGTGCGTATAGTCAACAGGATTAACCAATAAGCCCAGGCTTATCAATTAATTGTGTAGTCAACTACATGTTGACATCCCGAGTATTCATGTGCATTGAAGAGCTCTATCTCTATTTAAAATTTGTCTTATAAATGCCTTGTTGTCCAGATTGCAGCTGAAAAGAAGGTGTATGCTTCATTGATTCAATTATAAACATCTTTGTTAGGATTTAGAAATGTTCACTGCTTATACTCTAAGCTCTGAAAGAATAGGAATGTGTGTGTTCTTATCTCAGTGCATGGGGATTTACGTGGGTAACATTTTCGTTCCATGTCGGTGGGAGTTGTGAGTGCAGATGTTTTTGAAAAGAGATGAAAATGTATCCCATAGTCTCTCCTCAAGAACATGATGTGAATTGACTAAACCAAAGGTAATTAATCACACCAGGGATAAATCCATTAAGTTGTTATAGCAACTGAGATGCTTGCATTTAAAATGCATGGGCTGCAAGCTTCAGTCAGCTGTGCAGTGTGGAAAGGTACAAGTGAGCCTGAAGTAGGGGAGAGGATCTGAAAGCAGTGGAAAGGGGGGAGCAGTGACAACACTGCAAGCCATCACCTTGCCACCCCATCACCTCCATATATGCTCAGGGAAGTTCTTCTTTATGAATATACCTGGTGAAATCTCTCTCCATGTTTAGGAAAGACTTGTCTGGCTGGTGTAGGACAGACTCATGCACCAGCAGTTCTCTGTACCGTGTTTGCTATATAATGAGTGGTTTTCCAAGTGGAAATCTGCAAAGAAATTGATGCTAATCATTGCAGCATGTATTCCCAGTCTGTGTCTTCTACCACCTTGGAGACGGTAGGTAGAGTGCAGTCAAAGCAAACAGCAGGGCAGCAGTTTCTAGAAAGTGTTGACATTCTGAAAGATGCCCCAGGATGTGCCGTGATCATGGAGCTATGGATTCTTGCACTCTAGAACAAGAGGACCATATCCCTGGGATTCCCCTCCAGGCGGGGAGGAGCTGTTGAGATTTCTGTAGCTTTCAAACCACAGAATATTCAGACTCTTCTTTTTCTCATCTTCTGTTTGCTTTCAGAGCCATGTGGTGGTTTGAGCTTTGTTTCTAGTTAAGAAAAAAAAAAGATGCCTGACTTTCCTCAATCATGTTTCTTTTTAAAAAGGGCATGCATTAGGAAGGCTGGGGTTGGTTTTTAGTTTTTTAAAATTATTTGCACAGTGTATTTTTCAGTAAAACAAGGCTAGAACTAGCATTGATCACACAGAGTCCCTTTTGCCTATCGTATTTGTTGGATGTTGTTTAGCTTTGCCATCTGGTAATTTGTAATTCTGGGTGCAGAATTTAGTCATTACCCTTTTGAATGAGTGGTTTTATGTGGTGGTTTTTTGTGATATAGCTTCCACATTTGGAACAACTAAGTTCCAATGAATCAGTACCACGGCAACCTTGGAGTAACAATTTACTGCCCTCTTAGAATATTTAGGTGATGCTAACCTGTTACATGTTGCTTTGCTGAAAGTATGAATTTTGAAAAGGTTGTAACTTAATTTTCTGTAAGAATTTGGTGATTTTGTTTGTTAAATTCTTACACAAGTGGAAGTCTAATGGTGTTAAAATAGTGCATAGAATGGACCGTCATAGTATAAACTCTTTGCAGTGCACTTTTAAACTCTGGCTTAATTATCAGCTTCCTAATCTTGTGCCATTTCTAGTGAAGATTGCCAGGACTGTGACATTTTCTCCTAATATAAACAAGTATTCATTGTGAACAAAATTGAGACTATCCAAATACTTCAGTTTTGTGACCCAAATTTCATGTTTCTGCCATTAGCAATTGAAGTCTAAGATGATGACACATTACTCCAGCTAGCAAACAGAAATGCTCATTTATCCTCAATGAAAATAAGTCCACATACACTAATCTGCACAGAAATTGTGGATGAGTATACAACTGTGTTAAAGGCCACAAGGAAATGTTTTAATATCTGTTACACATGCAAAGTGGAATTGTTTCACTAATGTAGTGGTGGCGATACCCAACTTTTTTCTGCATTAAATTTAAGATTGAAGTTACTGATATCTTCCTTTGGATGTCCAGAGAGTAATCATTTGTTGTAAAACCCAACTAGTTGTACCACTGACACACAGCTGCTGTTCCGCTATTCACCAAGGTAATAATGAAAGGCACGTTTTCCAAAACATTTGCTCCTTGTTGTCTTGTGGCGTATGATTATTTGTAATTTCTGTAAAATGGTAAAATAACATTTTTAGAATATATGTGTGATACAGTTCTCTTTTTTTAAATTATTTTTTTGGCCTAACCTTTTATCTTTTGATTCATTTGACCTCTTTCTTGGATATGCTTACATGTGTTTATTAGTGATTAGTTACAAGAAGAATAAATGCAGTTGAATGGATTAGGAAGAATGTGGTGTTGTATTTTAACGTGCTTTGGAATGATCAGATTCTTGTTGCATTCATATTGCTAAATATTTTTTTTTCTAAGACCGATTCTTTCAAATATTTTTTTCCCCTCTGCAGATGCTTGGGTCAGGCTTCCCTAGTGGTGATAAGCGCTTCAGTGTTTTCAGTGTGAAATTTGAAAACAATTTTTCAGAAAGTGTCTTCTAACTGAGCATTGGATCCTTTGAAAGTGTCTCAAATTATGCACCCAACAATTCAGTAACTGAAGATTGCTATATTATGGAAAATGTAGACCTGATTTATATGGTGATTTATGGTTTAAATTGACACAAGTCAATGGCAGAAAGAGGTCTGCAGACATTCATCCCTGTTGTTTTACCACAAAACTATCCTTCCTAACAAGAGTCAATGGGGTATATTCTTCCTCTGCTGTGGGATTGAGGCTTTTTGGTCATCTAATAAAATGTTCTTGAGCAATTCTAAATTATAATACAACTGTTTCTGATTAAATTCTTCCTCCTACTTGATTTGGCTCATAATTTTTTCATCTTCATGAAAAAGGCCCTTTTAAAGCAATATATATAATATATAAATGTTTGCACATTATAAATATGATTAAATCATGATCACTTATACCTAAGTTACCATAAATTATTAGTTTTATGGTGAATTGTGCTTTATCTGTCACAGTGAAGTATAAAAGGGTACGTCTACGCTGCATTCCTCTTTTGAAAGAGGAATGTAAATGCAGCTGAGCCAAATCGCAAATGAAGCGCGGATTTGAATTTCCCGTGCTTCATTTGCATAATCGCATCCGGGTGCTATTTCGAAATACCCTATTTCGAAAAAAAGAAACGCTGTCTAGATGCGGTTATTTTGAAAGAAAACCTTTCTTTCGAAATTAGCCTTTGAAATAACCGTGTCTAGACAGCGTTTCTTTTTTCAAAATAGGGTATTTCGAAATAGCGCCTGGATGCGATTATGCAAATGGAAGATGTGAGCAGTGTTCCACAACACCAAAACCCTCCATCTTGCACTAGTTACTTAGTAAGAAGTTCACTTCCTACCTATCTGACCTTTGAGAAGGTCACATGGGCATTTTTCTTCAGCACACTGCTGAATTCCTTGAAAACATTGACTATCTGTGGGTTATCCTGTGGCACAGTGTCATTAATGCCAACATGAACTATCACCACTACACTGATTGTCTCTTGCAAAATGTTCTTATGATTCCACTGAGTACTGACTCCCCACAAGGTTAGTCCAAGGTTTAAATAGGCACATTGGGTAGTTCTTGCATTACGGTAGGTAATTTCCCAATCAGGTACTCTCACCTCATTACTGTAGGTGATGAGCCATATCTGCTCTGATTTAATTAGCACTGATATCACACTGCCTTCTCTGCATCCTTTCATCTGATGAAGTGAATTGTAGCTCACGAAAACTTACGCCCTAATATCCTAACAAATTTGTTAGTCTTGAAAGTGCCACTGGGCTTCTCCTTGTTTTTGCAGAAACAGACTAACATGGCTACCTGAAGAATAGTCTGTTTTCTTTGGATGGCTAGACAACTTTTTCTAGATAAGTTTGATTTTCTTACAAGTAAAGATGAGCTGCCATGCACAGGTGTATCCCATTCATCTCTTCATTCCTTTGGCTGGATCTTGAGAGGTAGCTTCTACAATTTGCCTGGTATCTCTTGGATAGTTTTAGTTGTGTGAAATTCCTCTCTTGTGCCCATCTTTGTCTTTCTCTAGCTGCATAGAATGCTACCTTGACTTCTTGCTGTTGGTCATTACGAACTGGCAGGCCTTCTCCCTGGGTTCTCTCTCTTGTTCTCTGACTCCTTTATGACCAACTTGCTTCCTTGAACTGATGTTTCCTGAACCTGACTGTTCAGAAATGCCTCAGCCCCTCTGGTTCTCAGTACCAGCTCTACTTGCCCCTCCAGCCCAAGAATGTTCTCCAGTACAGCCACCAATTTGCACTGCATGCACAAGAAGTTCCCTTTCGTGTCAGGCATATTTGATTCCATTAGTTTCAATGAGGATTGTGTGGCTAAGGCCTCTGGTTGCTTTAAATTATTCTGAAAGCGAGTGGCTTTGAGGATTTTTCCATTCTACAAAGGTGTATCTGAGTGTACGTGCAGTAAGGAGAATGTTTTCATGGCAATTACTTCATTGTGTCTTGAACAATTACATTGTAATAGTCCCACACACAGATGACATAAAACTTGAGGGTTTCTGGAGAAGCCTGAGTGTACCTTCTCTCCCCCTTCTAGGTCCCTATCAGTACACTTTTGGTGCAATGGACAGTGTTTCTATAGTAAGGTGTGTGCCTGGGCCCAGTCTTGTTTCTGTTGAAAACAATGGGAGCATCCTCATCCTCCTACTATGTGT
The DNA here is from genome assembly GCA_032595735.1 of Pelochelys cantorii. Classification (NCBI taxonomy): domain Eukaryota; kingdom Metazoa; phylum Chordata; order Testudines; family Trionychidae; genus Pelochelys; species Pelochelys cantorii. Next base: position 47,731,460 of record CM064334.1, on the reverse strand, counting down.
AAAGGGTTACTTTTTCTACTGCATGCCTATGTGGAGAACAGACCATGCAAAATTCTGTAATTCCTTTATTTTTCCCCTCTTTTAAAATCTGGCGTTTCAGTTGCCCAGAAGACAATTCTACTTCCCTGGTCAGGCAAAAGCACACTTTCCTCTGTCTGAACAGCTGTGCATCAGAGAAATAAATGGAGAAGCCTTACAGAAATATTGTGCCACCTTTGTAGTTCATAGCATTTTGCAGGCTGGTGTCTCCTGGGATAAAAAGATCACTTTATTTCTGTCTCATGCTGTTATTTTGACTTCTCTGTATTGGAACAAGCAGTGCCATATTTTCCCCCTTAGGTAAGATTAGTATGAAGGATTACCATGGTGATAATTGCCCGAAAACAGAGTTTCTGTACAAAAGATACAGCTAATACAACTTCAGAAATTGAGGCCAATATTAATTTCTCTAAAAATTTAATTTAAAATAATCCATTTGCTTCAGCATGAACAGGTTAAAGATACTGCTTTTTTGTACCATCTTTGAATTTTAATAAAAAGCAATATTTCTTGATTTCTGTCTCACCTCAGCAATGCCCAAGATCTTATTTGCATTAATAATATTGGCATCTAATTATAGCTAGTGCAGGTAGCAATGCAGCTAGTTAAGATTGCCTGACAAATCCCTTTATCAGGTCCTATTTTCAGTTGCTTTTATAACTTTGCCATACTTTGACCACTAACACTGACATTTCCATGCCAGGTGTCTTCCTAAAGATGGACTTAAAAATCAGCAGAATTGGTTCAGCTATTTCTAAGAATGAGGTTAAGGGGGAAAATACCTTGTTTTGCTGATGTTCAAAGAAAAATATTATTACATTAAAAGGTTTTATCTCCATGCTTCAGAGCAAGCAATTGAAAGTCAGCAGGGGGTTGCCTTGCTGTTAAAGATGTAGGTTTTTGCCATCCCTATAAAAATCTGCCCAAATGTGGCCATGTTACGAGTCTCTCAAAATCTGAATTCACTCATACTCAGTAGATTTACTGGATTTGGACAGTTAAATTCTGTAAAGAATTCATCTGCACTGTGTGTGCTCCCATTTTGGAGATGACAGGGTGGAGCAGGATTTTTCCATCTGTTCTTGGAAGACTGGGACAGCTGTGTCATTGGGCACAGCACTTGAGAGCAAGTTCTCTCTCTCTCTCTCTCTCTCTCTCTCTGGACCAGTAGTCTGTTTTCCTCTTGCTAGAATGCATGTAGCAAAAAGGAGATGGAGGAGACCCCTAAATTGTAATTCAAATACGGGAAGAGCCAGGCCTGGGTGGGCAGTGAAGGGGAAGACTGGAATAAGGAGGTGGTGAGGGTGAGGTTTTTTGGGGACTAAGAAGAGAAGCCAAGTGTTTGGGGCAGACCAAGCTCTGAGCCCAGAAAGGGCCATAGAGGAGTCCTCCAGGAGGCTAGAGTGGCCAGAAGAAACCTTCCAATCAGGGGCCAGGAGAACTATAAAAAGAAGCTACAAATTCAGCAGCAGTTCAGTTGCAGTAGAGCCCTGAAGGGGAGAAGAGGAGAGGTAACTGGCTGAGGGAACGGCAGCACAAAGGACAGCTCCCAGTGGAAATCTGCTGAAAAACAGTGGCCTGGAAGATAAAGGTGATGGCAAAGGAATTGTCTCCTGGAGAGGAAGCCCTGGAGGCACCATTCTCGTCCAGAGTGAGGTAACAGAGTGAGAAACAGACTTAGAGACACTCTGCAGAGGGCTTTGGGATGGGCCCTTGTTAGAGGTGTACCCTGGAAAGTGTTTGTGATATACAGGGTGTGACTCGGCCGGAGGGCTGAGTTGCCAAAGAGGCTTTCAGCATCAAACTGAGGCAGTGCAGGGAGTGCCAACCCTGTTACACCAAGGTACTGGGGAAAGGGAGGCTGGCCAAGGACAAAAACAAGGGGTCAGACTTGGTGGGAGAAGGGCAGAAAAGTCTCTAACCAGTAGATCACACTCCTCTCAGAACTTAGTTCAGGATTCATGAGGCTCAGTCTCCCTCTACTGTCAGTAAATAGCTGTGAAATTCACTGCCAAAATGTGCTGCCTCTTTTAGTGGCTAGCCCACATAGAGGATTACAACCCACTACTGCTGTCAGTTACTTTGTTAGCTCAAGTAGGGGAGAGCTGGTTACTGTGGACCTGAAGGTTCTCAAACGATTACCAGTTTATGGTTCACCAGGATAGATCCTCATGATGGAACCTGCATCTTTTTCAGTTTACTTAGGTTTTATTGGAAGAGGTTGGGAAGTGTATAGTGAAGGAGGCAGAGGACTGCAGGAAGTTAAATGATTGTCTTTTGATTAAAGCAATTGAATGACACCTTAGAGGACTGGATTCTGCCTCTATCATATAGGATCTCTATGAAAGGCAGATAATTTAAACCAAAATGTTTGCAGGTGGTCACTAACTGGGCTTGTTATCCAATCCCCTCTCCCCCTCTTTTTTTCTTAGTCTACTTGCCTACTTGTTCCCAGACTCCTCTAAAGTCAGATTAGATGAACTAATGGTCCTTTCTGGATGTTACCATCTAATAATCATGGGCATCCAGTAGCCTAGGCAGAGGAAGGCACAGCCTTCCCAAACTACCAGGCATGGCCCCATCCACACTCCGCTCCCAGAACACCTGCTGTAGGTGTACTGAGGGCAGAGTGTTGCTGCCCCCAAGTGCCTGGGGGGTGGGGCTTCAGCAGAAAGGACAGGGCTGGAGCTGAGGCTGGGAGTCTGCCTCTCCCAGCCCTACTTTCACTGACCACCCATGCTATTAATCTATTAATCATCTGCCACCACGTCCCAGTGTCTCCTTTTATCTGCTCTTGGTCCCAGTCTCCTTGCCCCGCATGTATCAGAAACCCTCTATCACTGGTCCAGCTTCCATCCCCTATTCATTCAAATCAGGCAGTTCCCTCTTTTACGCTGCCTATATAGGCAAGACAACATATATCCTTTCTGTTTTGGTGCCTGGCCTCAGCACTTTCTGCATGTGCCCACCCAGAGCTGCAATTGCAGAGGAAGTCCGGCTTAGCATGATCAAGTATGAAGCTCAGTGCCAAAGTAATCTTTGGAGAGTTTAGTTACGTGTTTAAATACGTGTGAACTGCAATTTTCCAGAATCTTCTAACTTGGCTAACTTGGGCCAAGATTTTCACTGGGATGGGGAAAAGCATATCCCTGACATAAAGGCCACCTCCCATCCATATTCTGAGTCTCTGTTCCAGCAACTTTCATTGAGACACTCTAGTGCCTGTGTGCTACAGAGCAATGTCGCTACCCTAAACTTGTTCTCCGAAATAGCTGAACTGGCTGAATTTTTAAAAAATAAATAGGCGCTTTTTAAAAAAAAACTGTGAGCCAGACACCTGGAATGGAAAATTTCAGATTTAAGAGTTAGATTTTTGCAAAGTTAGAAGTAATAGGAAATGATGAGGAACATTTATAGGTAGTGCTACCATCTTAGTTTCCTCAAAAATCAAAAACTATTATAATAATCTATGTTCTCATAAGTATTTTTGGTTGAAATGACAGATATGGTCAAGTTTAAATTGAGGGTAATGTTAGTGTTTTGCTTGTAGTAAATAAAAAGTCAGAATTAGAAGGGAAGGCTATTTACTAGTACTAAGAAACCAGTAACATTGGTTTTGTGTAAAAGACTGAGCACACAGTTCCTATAGTTTACACTTGCCTCATACTTACATGCCCTTTCATAGGAGTTTGAATAAGAAGTGCTGGCTTGGACTCTGTTTAAAACTCTCTTGATATAACTTGGTCACCCAAAATTTAAAAAAAAAGTTAAGAATGTATTTGGAATTAAGTTTTGATGGAGGTGCTCTTTGCTCATGGCTAATTTAGAATATCTACAGTATTAAGAATGGCAGAAGCACTGAGCTTAGTATGATTTTTTTCCTATGAAAACTATATATTTGACTAAAGATTTCTTATCTTAATTACATTGTCACTGTGTTCATTTTTCTGTTTTCTCATACTGAGATTATTTTTATTGACACTTAGACCCAGTGGCAATATCATTTCAGTTGTTTTTAATTTTTGTACAGTAGAGCCCTGATGGTAGTGGTCATTGATCCAGCACTGTTTGCTGGCTTTCAAATGCAAAGTCACCTTAATTGCTTTTTGCTAGTTTCCTCTGTTTGTGTAACGATAGGGGCTTTTAGAAATAATCCTGTTTTCCTTGTACATTGAAAACAGAACCTCATATACTAATTATTCTGAGTCACAACCTCAGGGGATAGCGTAGGATGTAAAAATGGTACTTTCTGGACAGAAGCATGTTGTATAAGCTAGCTTTTTTAGGTCCCGGTCATGCAAGGTGCTTCACACAAGCAAGCCACCTAAACTCTTGCAGAGTACCATTGTCTTTAAATAGGACTTGGCACTGCTGTAAAAGTAGCATGGTGGGAGACCCCCGTTCTCTCCCTTTCTTCATGGCAGGTGCTGTATGTACCCATCATTTCTCCTTCCCCACCATTCCCTGCTTCTCTACCATGGCAGTGTCTCTTTGTGCCCTCTCCATTCCCATACCCAAAGCTCTAGGTGCCTCTCATAGCCACCTTCCCCCGTACCAGGAGGGCTTAGCCAATTTAAATAGTCTTTGCATACAGATGAGAGAGGAAGTCCAAGTGGACAAAATTTACAATTTGTCAGTTTTATCAGTGTCCCTTTCAGGAATAAATGGGCTACTTCACAGTGAATGGGTGTTTAGTTTGGGATAGTTAAGATAACTCAGGATTGTGATTTTTAGCATTCTCCAGCTACACAACTTTAATCTTCCAAAACCCATGCGAGAGATTGTATAGTTTAAATCTTCCTGAAGGAAAAGGGAAATTTCTGAAAGGCAGAATCTTCTGATGAATCACTTATTCTGCCAGTGGGAGTATTATGTGAAATGCTCTGAGTCACAAGTTTTGAAATGGAGTTGAAGCCTCCTGACAACCATCATCTCAGACAGCTTGTATCTCCTTGATTTCAAAAGGAGGACAGTTATATTTTTGAAACTTCAGAATGTGACTGCTCCTTTAAACAAACAAACAAACAGAACCAACTGATAGACTATGAAGACTGGTTTGTTTTAAGAAGTTCTCTTTTTCTTTCTCTATGTATTCATCATATACCCGTGTCCTTTTCTCTTGGATACCCTGATACAACATCAGTGTGCGTAGCTGATTCCCTACTCTTTTATTCCTTGCTCTGTGATTGTTAGACAAGCCACTTAATGTTTCTCTGCTTCAGTGTTCCCACTATACAATTGAGCTAATTTGTCAAGTGTGGTGAGTTGTGGGTGAAAAGTGTTCATAGATGTATGATACCATTTTGTGATCAAATAGAGACAGATCACATGTGAGCTCAGAGTCCAGAGTGAAATGGCCCAGGTAACAATTTGGGCACTCCTGAACTGCAGCCACCTTTTGAATGAAAAAAACTTATGTATATTTTCCAGTTTATATTGAGTAGTCTTTGAACGCATGATTGTGTAATGTGATAAGGATTATGCCTACATCTGTGTTAATAGCAGCTACTTCTGTGCATCCATCTGTGACCATGAACAACAATACCCTGAGTGTTTTATTGACAATAAGTGATGTCAGGCAGGCAGATTTGTAGGGAAATGATCTTGATTGAGCATAGATAAATGTATACAGCTTCTGTTCCATAGCTCATGCTTTGTCTGAAAACATGGTGTACTTCATAGGACTCATTTTACAGCTACCATAGAAATGTAGGACTAGAAGGGATCTCAAGGGTCATCAAATCCAGCCCCCTGCACTATGGCTATGTCCATACTAGAGAGCTTACAGCAGCACAGCTGTACCAGTGCACCTGCACAGTCATAAGATCTCTTGTGTAGCCCCTCTGTGATGATGGGAGACAGCTCTCCCTTCAGTATAATCAATCCACCCACAATGAGTGGTGTTGGCAGGACATAGTGCACACTAGCGCTTAGGCAGGTGTAACTTATGGTACTTGGGCGGATGGAATATTCACTCTCCTGAGTGACAGAAGATGTGTGGACATAGGTGGAAATGCAGATGAAGCTGAGACAGGACCAAGTAAACATAAACCATCACCAATAGCTATTTGTCCAAATTGGATTTAGAAAACTCCAGTCCTCCATTTGGAAGCCTGTTCCAGAGCTTAACTACTCTCCTATTTAGAACATTTTTCCTAATATCAACCCTAAATCTCCCTTGCTGCTGATTAGGCCCATTGTTTCTTGTCCTACCTTAAGTGGTCATGGAAGACAGTTGATCCATGTTCTCTTTATAACACTCCTTACATATTTGAGGACTATTGAGGTATGGCAATATCCTTCCCTGAATTTTTCCCCAGTTTCTTGAACAGAGGATAGGAGTTAGTCCTAAAGACAATTGATAGTGCTCTACAAGTCTGCAAGCAGGAATGGTCAGCCATAGACCCCTCGTTCCTGGTGAAAAGAGGCAACTGGTGAGTGATGGGATGAAGTGCAGGACTTCCTTGTCTTGAAAAGGAACACGATTCACCTTTTTCTCTTTCTAGATTTTTCTTGCTTGCTTTTCAAGAAAGACAAAATACAAGATCTTTGTCAGTTTATTTAATTGGGCAATGGAACTACTTCTGTACCAGGAAGTAAAAGCTATTTATCAGATGACTTCTCCATGGCATACACAGTTTTTATAAGGGTTGGCCATAGACCAATAGAAATATAGGACTTGAAGGGACCTTAACAGTCCAAACCAGAAGGGTCTGAGCATGAGCAAAGGCCACTCTCATATGGTATACCACACTGCTGCTTCAATTAAAACTAAATTCAATTTTTCCATACATAAATTAATGCTTTTCCTTGCTTTCATGTGCTTACTGATTTATTAGATACTAGCTGGAGTTACCTGGCGTTGCTTGGTCCCGCTCCCCACCAGCCGATTCGCTTCCCTGCCAGCCCTGCTTCCTGCCAGCCGGTTTTCCTCCTCCCAATCTCCCCCAGCCAGCCCTGCTCCCTCCAGCTGCCCCCCCAATCTCCCCTGGCCAGCCCCCGACCCCCCCCCCAACCAGCTCTGCCTCCCCTGCCCAGCCCCGCTGCCCCAGACTCCCCCCCCCCCGCCCTGCTTCCCGGCCCCCACCTTCCTCCTGGCCAGCCCCACTCCCGAGGATGGATGCCCGAGCCGTTGTGCGCGTGGGTGGGGCGAGTCCCAGGCGGCACTTTGGGGCTGCAGGAGGCGGGCACGTGACCTAGGGTGGGCGGGGCTGCCCCTGCAGCGCAGTGCGACGGTTATTTTTTATTTTTACAGGTTGAGATCAGGCCCAATTGGGTCCAAAAGTACCTTAAAACCTTCTCCTGGAGGAAAGGTTATCCCATGGAAAGTTTGGTTGCGGTAGGTCTTATAGTGTCCAAGTTATTAGAGCACAAACATACAAACATTCTCCTTTATATATTAGATAACCAACAGTATCAAGGAAATGCCCTGGTGGTATAGCCCTTACTCAAGCAAAGCTTCATTCAGGCAAAACTCCCAATAGACAAGAATGTAGGATTGGGTCAGAAACATTCTTACATCCTGCCTTAGACTGAAAGGTTATCAATGCTAACTTTTATAGCAGTGATGTTTTTGAAGGGTGTCCAAATTCTGAATGTTGTTTTATAGGAATGTCTGCAGCACTAGTCACTGTAATATCAGTGCTCTTTCTAACTGCTTTGGATTTGCTCCATTAGCTTCTCATTCTGCAGCCCTTGTGCAGTAAAAATCCCATTGACTTCAATGGGCATTTTTCAGGTTTAGTTACTCCAGGGATGTGCTCCACAAGTAGTTTACTTCAGACACAAATTCCTGTGAATCTCCTCCAATTCTCATGTCATATTTTTATTGTTTGTTTTTCATAGTGTTCTTTGTAAGTAAAGGAATATACCTTGTTCAAAAGAAGAAAAGTTGAAAGTTTTAAGAACTCGGTTGTTATTGAACATTTTGGAACTATGGTTATTTTAGTAGGTGCTCTTTTTGGGGTTGGTGCCCTTCTACACAGGAATAGTACCTTGCTCTACAATTAATCCTATTGTTTTCAAAAAATACTTCCTGAGAACAATGGGACTAAACACAGTGCAAATACAACACTTCCAAAGATTTTAACAATGTCACTTTTTTGATAAAAAAAATAGTTTGAGCAAGATGCTCTGAGTGAAAAATTAATTCATTGGCTTGAGCCAAGAACTGAATGGGCTGGCAAGGAGTAAACTTGGCCAATATATTTTAATCCTTTCTAATCTGGCACATTTCAGTTACTCCAGTCAATGGTGGTGTCCGTAGAGACTAACCAGGCTTGCTGAATTTTCAATTACTTTTTTTGTGGTGCTTACACATAGACGTCTAACAAACAAAGGCAGGATATGAAATCAGTGTATTTCCCATCCCACTGTTTTTAAAAAATATTCTTAAATAAGCATGTTTTTTCCCTTTTTAGACACATAATTGATAACAGTGTTTTGCTCACTGTATACTTTTTGGATCCACATTGAAGAGTGGGAGGCTTGTGCTAGTTGAACACAGCGGAAGAAAAGTAGACATTGTGCTTCTCTATCACAAATAATTCTCTTGGAAATCATACACACAGTATAGTATGTAAGACTATTAAAGTGCATCCTTTGTGTGTATTAGAACTGATTTTTTTTAAAGGCGCGATTTGCTTTTGCATAATAGTAGGCGATCTGTTCTACAAATATTATATTTAAAAATCATTAACATATTGAAGAAAATGGAAAGGGTTTTTGGTTTTTTTTTTTTGTGAGTTTCCTTCACTGAAGTTACCTTGAATCCGTGCCTGAAAGTCTTGTAGGTAAAATGTAGTAATATATTCTTAGTGGTAATAATGAAAAAAATTGCTTGTGTTTCCTTGTAGCTCTGCAGAGAAGATTAAGCCCATTGACAGAAAGCAATGTAATATTATGTTCAAATTAGTATTGATTTTTCCCATCATAATTGAAACAAATGAAGACCAATGACAGTATAATTGTACCCTCTGCTAGAGATCAAAGAGTTACGGGAATTCTTGGAAGAGACTAACTTTGTTATTCTCAGTTTTAATAATTAGGTTGCCAGAGAAAAGATGAGTCTTTGCAATCCTGTTAACCTTTGTGAGATCACAATAAGAAACCTCCTAAAGGAGGTTAAGGCAGTGTGTTAACAAAGTATAATTTAAGTAGTAATAATGTGAGCTGAGATTTTTCCCTAAGTTCTCAATTTGGCTCTGCACTGTGCCCTTTGACAGCTTTTTTTGTACTGCTGTTTATTTAAAATTCCATTTTGAAAAGAAGCATTGGGTCAATCTACCAGTAGATGATAACTGCATACAACTTTATTCCTTTGCACAAATGCCTTACCGCTTGAAACAACTCTGGTGTAAAGATGCTTAGGCTGCCAATTATAATGTAAAAGTTTCAAAACAAGCTTGAAAAAAGGACACATCAAAACAGTCAGTTCTCGTTTGACCATTGTGAAGTATTATTACTCCTTATAACAGTAATATTAAAAAAATCAAGGCAGTGAATGCCCAGAGCATCCTGCATTTTCTGTTTCTTCAGACTATTTGTACTGATGTTTTCAGCCATCAGTTTTGTTTAGCAAAGTCCAAATGGAACAACTTTTTGGTGAACAAGAGGTGGATTTTGATAGAGCCAACTTTAACGCAAACAACAAAAGTGGCTGTAGATCTAATCAGAATGCCACTTTCCTTTTTTGGCCAGTCAGTTTTTGCTGCCTTTCAAATATCCATAATATTAATCCCTATTTTGAATTAGGAAATCATTGCCCATACATTTTCAAAGATTTGTGTGCATTATAGCTGGTCAAACTCCTATAGAAGTCACTGAGAGCTATACAGATAAAATACCATAGAATATCCCAGGATTCAGTCCAGAAAAACCTAGCGGTAAGATATTATGCTGTTCCTTGGCCCAGCAATTGCTTTCTGTTTGGGTCAATGAGGAAAGGTGTTGTGTGACTGAATGTATGCACTGTATGAGACATTGTCTTATTTTTAACAATGTTGGAATGTTTGGCCAATTTAATGAAATGGAGGTTTTTTTCAGTGGTTTGTAATCTGTGCAAAAATTTGTGTGTGTACCTATTACAGCATTATTTTTCTGTGTACGTAGGTTGTTAGCGTTATAGTATTTACAAAATGCATTGTCAGTTTAGAGCATTGCAATATTACATATACTGAAACTATGCAGTGAGTGATCCATGACTTCCACCTCCTAAGCAATGTTTGTTTGTTTTAAAGGACTAAATATTTTCACCGTATTGATTTACTTTAAAGTTTCTGCATTTTATCTTAAATAATTTATAACTAGCATAGCAATTGACATATCCACATTTAATCTTTGACCAATGTAAATATGAGGCCATATTTGCCTTGAATGGCCTATATATAATTCCCATTTTCTTCATTAGGATTCACATCTTTGGGTCTGAGGGCAGAAATGAGTCCATAACTTCTATTTTTTTAGACTGAAAATTACCCCCATACTGGTATTTAGTTCACCATTTGAGGCCCGTTGATCATTAACAGAATTGCACAGCTTGAATGTGATTCCATCTGACAAATGATGTAATTACATCTATGTGATCAGATAATCTCCTTCATCCCAATCCTTTCCTTGGTAAAGTGTCTCCATTAATTCACTATTCAGGTTTCTGTTTTTATCTCTGATCATCTGCTCTTGCTCTTTGAGCCAGTAGGCATGAGCAGTTTGTGCTATGATCAATATTGTTTCTTAACCACATTGCATGGTTCTTGGTTACTATTGTTAGCAGTTAGGAAAGATCGGGTGCTGCAGATTCTGCTGTGCTTTTCTAAATAGTTATTTACTACTTTCTGTTAAAGTTTGAGCAGGAAGTGATTTAGGATATGAAAGCAGCTGGATTAACAGCCCTGATCACCAAAATCCTTTGTTAATCCGCAGAACTAGTACAGCATGAGCACCAAAAGTGTAATCTTCTCTACCCTGCTTCACTGGGGTGTTTCAAGTGCAGAGTCTCCCCGACATGGGTCACTAGCGGGCTTTGGGCACTTAGTCCATGCTGAGGCTTGCAAATAATATAAGCAGTCAGTAGAGATGTGATTTGTAGTCTGTGTCCTGGCTTCCTGCTCAGTCCATTTTCCTTGTAAAACATTATGTCTTCGCAGGATAGTGGAACAGGCTGCCTAACTCAGTTTTTTTAAGGACATCTCCTGCAAAATCTGGTACACTTGAGAGGACTGACTCACTTAAACTAAAGAGGGCCATGAGTCACAAGTTCAGGGTACAGCTCCAAATTTCCCCAAAGTTCGGGAGTAGCACCATCTGTTGCATGGTTCCAAGTGATCTGTAAAATATGCTGTCGCAGTTCAGAACTAACTGCACCTCTCACTAGAGTTGCCAACTGTCTTATCACACAAACCCAATCACCCTTGCCCTGCCCCGTTTCTGTCCCCTCTCTGAGGCCCCACCATCACTCACTCCACCTCCCCTCCATTTGCTCTCCTCACCCTCCCTTTCACCAGAATGGGGCAAGCGGTTGGGATGTAGGCTCTGGGCTGGGCCTGAGGGATTTGGGGAGTGTGTGTGTGAGGGGGGAGAGGGATTTGTGGAGCAAGAGGAGATGTGGGGTCCTGGATCCAGGAGGTATCCAGGGGTGCGGCAGGAGTTGGTATGCAGAAGGAGATGAGGGTCTGGGCTCTGTCCTGGGGTATTTGCATTGGTTGACTCTTGGTCAGTAGTGCAGAAGGGCTAAGCTAGGCTTCCTGCCTGCCCTGGCTCTATGCCACTCCTGAAGGTGGCTGGCATGTCCCTGTGGCTCTTAGGAGTGCGGAGCCAAGTGAGTACATATGCTGCTCCTACTCACAGACACTGCTCCCATTGGACATGGTTCCCGGCCAATGGGAGCTGCAGAATCAAGACTCTGGGTAGGGGAAGCATAGGGAGGTACTGGCTCTTCTAGGAGCAGCCAGGGAAGACATGGAACCAGACTTAGCCTTGCTGTGCCTCTGGACAGTTAACAGGCTAAAATGTAGGGTTCCCAAACCTTCCAGCATTGTCCTGGAATTAAAGATGAATCCTTAATTAAAGATAATGTCATGAGATGAAACGTCAAGGAATTAGTCCAGCCAAAGTTGCTAACTCTACTAAAATCTCCTGGATTTCCAGAAGTAGCTTCTTGGAGATAGTCACCCACCTGTGATCTCTCACCCATCTGTGATCTCCCTCTGAGTGCATTCTCTACAAGATTTAGGATTCAATCCTTCATCTCTCTGGGGATGGAATCCCTCTGTTCTCGGGCTTCAAGCCCCTCTGTATACAAGTTAGGATTGCTCAGCAGACCTGACTGAACCTTGATACCGGCAGCTCTTCCCTTGAGGAGCTGTAACCAGCAGTGAATCGTGGTCCAAACTGCTTTCTTAAAACAAAGGATTATTTAATCTGAACAGGAGGAGCACAACATAACAGGACAAAAGGATTAGAACATGAAAAGACCTACACACACACATCTCTTATCAAAAGTCTTTCCATCTTCCATGTGGGAAATGTAACAGCGTGCATTAGTACCAGTTAGCAGCTTAGAGAATCTTTGAGATAATATGGTTGTCTTTAGTTTAGCCTGCTAGAACCTGTTAATGTGGGCAGCATTGCCCACCTAGTCCACCAGTATATATTCCTTTCTTCAGAAAATAGGGAGCTAAATGATTCACTGACAGGAAAGCATTCAAGTTTAATTAGCAAACTAGTTCAGGTCATAATTTTTTTTTGTTGGCTGGTGAATTTCATCTGAATAAAAATTAATATAAGGTGTGATTAAGTTGTCAGAGATTAAGTAAAGCCTTTATAAGGTCCAGGTGTTCTGATAATTAGCGTAAAAGCACTGGAACATGATGGTTCAGATTTGTACCCAGATTTTAATGTATTCATCATAAATAAAGTCCAATCAAACGTAAGCTCAAAGTGTATTATATATATACAGTATACTTCGTGTTTAAAAGTTGGTAAAGAATTAGCAAGGAAATCTGGTTTGATTTAACTGTACTTTCAGAGGATCACTAAAGTCATCTGCTGGTGGAGTAGGACTCCACAGTATGTTTTTTAGAGCTTCATCCACTCTAATTTTACAGGTTTATAGGAATCACAGTTGCCTAAGGAAACCCTATCTTGGGCCTATAGATCTTATTGTCAATAATCTTCCCCCTCCCCCAGTATTTATCCTAATTGTTCCTTTAAAAAAAAAGTCCTGCTTTTACTTCTTATGCTCCATTTATCACGATAGATAATTCTTCTTTTCTTTTCATGTTTATCACTATAAATTTCCAGACTCTTAATGTGTCTACAATGTAGTTATCTTTTAGCAAATCCAGTTATATCCATTGCTATTTTAATATTTCCTAATAATTCAGTTCTTCTCTGCCTTTAATATTGTTTTCTGCAGTCTCATCAGTTGCTCTAGATCTAGAACTTTATGATGATGATCTTCCCAGAACTGAACATATAGGTGTAGTTGTACAGGATTCATACATACGGTTTGTCTTCGCAACCGCACTAAATCGGTGCAGCTGCATTGATGTCTTGGTACTACAGTAGTGTATCTGCTGAAGATGCACTACCATCAAGGTAGTTACTCCACTTCAATGAGAGGTGGGAGCTATGTCATCAGGAGAGAATCTCCCACTTATGTAGCATGGGACCGGCTTTGTTTTTGGGACCAGCTCTGTTTTTGGGACTGGTTCTGTTCAATATCTTCATCAACGATTTAGATATTGGCATAGAAAGTACGCTTATTAAGTTTGCAGCTGATACCAAGCTGGGAGGGGTTGTGACTAATCTGGAGGATAGGGTCATAATTCAAAGTGATCTGGACAAATTGGAGAAATGGTCTGAGGTAAACAGGATGAAGTTTAATAAAGACAAATGCAAAATGCTCCACTTAGGAAGGAACAATCAGTTTCACACATACAGAATGGGAAGCGACTGTCTAGGAAGGAGTACGGCAGAAAGGGATCTAGGGGTTATAGCGGACCACAAGCTGAATATGAGTCAGCAGTGTGATGCTGTTGCAAAAAAAGCAAACATGATTCTGGGATGCATTAACAGGTGTGTTGTGAGCAAGACACGACAAGTCATTCTTCCGCTCTACTCTGCGCTAGTTAGGCCTCAGTTGGAGTATTGTGTCCAGGTCTGGGCACCGCATTTCAAGAAGGATGTGGAGAAATTGGAGAGGGTCCAGAGAAGAGCAACAAGAATGATTAAAGGTCTAGAGAACATGGCCTATGAAGGAAGGCTGAAAGAATTGGGTTTGTTTAGTTTAGAAAAGAGAAGATTGAGGGGGGACATGATAGCGGTTTTCAGGTATCTAAAAGGGTGTCAAGGAGGAGGGAGAAAACTTGTTCATCTTGGCCTCTGAGGATAGAACAAGAAGCAATGGACTTAAACTGCAGCAAGGGAGGTTTAGGTTGGACTTTAGGAAAAAGTTCCTAACTGTCAGGGCAGTCAAACACTGGAATAAATTGCCCAGGGAGGTTGTAGAATCTCCATCTCTGGAGATATTTAAGAGTAGGTTAGATAAATGTCTATCAGGGATGGTCTAGACAGTATTTGGTCCTGCCATGAGGGCAGGGGACTGGACTCGATGACCTCTCGAGGTCCCTTCCAGTCCTAGTATTCTATGATTCTATGGTGTAGACACCACTTTATGTTGCTGTAAGTTATGTCTCTCTGGGGAGTTTTTTTCACCTCTCTTAGTAGTGTAAATTAAAATGATAGTGTAGTCAGTCTTTGAGAGAGAATCATTGCCTTTGTGGGTCTTTATGCAGGCAACCATAATGGGATTTATCATCTTCGCTCCTATATTACACTCCAAAGTCACTTTTAATTTTCTATCAGCTGTCACTTTGGTTCTCTCTGAGTATAACTGCTCTCCAAGTTTATCTCCCAATAATTGAATATCTTGGTTTCTGATTATTTTTTTTCTTTTTATGTTTGCTTGAATTTTCCCAGTTGAAATGTTGGTTATTTCTGCCCTTAATTCCCCAGTTTGTCTTCTGGTGGTATCGGGACAACTCAGAGATTTATAGACCAGCCATCTTAACTTCAGTACCTAGGAGGATAATGGAGCAAATCATCAACAATCAATTTTCAAACACCTAGAAGATAATAAGGTGATAAGTAACAACGAGCAAGGATTTTTTCCAGAACAAACCATGTCAAACCAAACTAATAGATTTCTTTACCAGGATTACAAGCCTTTTGGATAGGGGAAGACAGTATATGTGACACATCTTGACTTCAGTAATGCTTTGGATACCATCTTGCATAACATTTTCATAAACAAACTAGGAAAGATAGCCTAGATCAGGGATCTCAAATTCCCAGATCACGGGCCATCCCAGGCTGAAGCAGTTCTGAAGTCTGGCCTAGAACTCCCTGTGGGCCAAGGTGTGGGGGTATCTATTCCCATTCTCCAAGCTCCATCCTCTTCCTCCTTTGGCACAGTGGCCCCAAGGATGCAGCTTTGGGTATAACGGGGGAGGGGATGTGGTGGCTCGTGTGTCCTCAGAGAGACCTTGAGCCTACATGGAGCTACTACAAGGTGGGTACCTAACTAGTTGGAAAATTGTTTCCAGATTGGTTCTCAATCAAGTTGCAAGACAATATTGAGTGGAGTCCTATAGGTGTCGGTCCTGGGTCTGCTTCTGTTCCATGTCTTCATTAATGATTTAGATAATGGCACAGAGAGCATGCTTATGAAGTTTGTGGACAATTCTATGTTGGGATAGTTGGCAAATGCTTTGAAGGACAAGATTAAAATTCAAAATGATCTGCACAAACTCAAGAAATGGTGTGAAGTAAATAGGATGAAATTCAGTAAGGGTAAATGCAAAGTATTCCACTTAGGAAGGAACAATCAGTTGCACATGTATAAAATGGGAAATGACTGCCTAGGAAGGAGTACTATTTAAAAGGGTTTGGGGGTATAGTGGATCACAAGCTAACTGCGAGTCAATAGTATAACACAGTTGCAAAAGAAGAAAACATTATTACAGATTTATCAGCAAGAATTTTGTAAGCAAGACACGAGAAGTAATTCCTCCACTCTACTCTGCTCCGATCAGCCCTAACCTGAAGTATTGTGTCTAGTTCTGGGTGCCACATTTCAGGAAAGATGCAGAGAAATTGCAGGAAGTCCCGAGAAGAACATAAAAAATGACTGAAGATCTAGAAAACATGACTTCTGAGAGAAAAATGGGTTTGTTTACTCTGGAAAAGATAAGATTTGGGGGTGGGTGGAAATGGATGCAAGTTTTTGAGCACACAAAACTGTTCCCCTTAACCTCTAAGGTTAAGAAACCTCTAAGGGGAAAAATTGTTCCCCTTAACCTCTAAGGTTAGGAAAGTAAGTAATGGGCTTAAATTGCACCAAGGGAAGTTTAGGTTGAACGTTGGGAAAAACTTCCTAACTGTCAGGGTACTTAAGTACTGGGGCAATTATTGAGGGAGCTTGTGGAATCTCTGTTCGAGCTTTTAAGATGAGGTTAGGCAAGCACTTGTGAGGAATGATCTTATTTTTCAGTCTTGTCTTGTCTAGATGATCAGCTGGGGTGCCTTCCAGGCCTGTGCTTCTATGATTCAGAACCTCTCCAGAGCCTTTGTCTTATTGCTTTATCTTTAGTGAGGTCTGGAACTTTCACTCTTCATTTAAAAAAAACTTTTAATATATAAGTATTGTCTTTAAAATATTTACAATTGACACAGCAAGACAGATTGCAACTCAAATTCTGAAAATTGAGTTAGCCACTAGTTTAATAATTGTCCAAAGAACGAGATGGCTAAGGCCCTTCAGAAATAACTACACACGAGAGAATAAAAATCCTCACACAATATTATTTTAAAAAAGTCAGCATTTGTGTTTAGAACATAAGAACATAAAAACGGCCACACTGGGTCAGACCAAAGGTCCATCTAGCCCAGTGTCCTGTCTGCTGACCGTGGCCAATACTAGATGCCCCAGAGGGAGGGATCACAACAGGTCATCCTCACGTGACCCCTCCCCTGTCACCCACCTCCAGAGAAACAGAGGCTCGGGATACCATTCCTACCCATCCTGGCTAATAGCCATTGATGGACCTAAACTCCATGAATCTATCTAGCTCGTTTTTGAACCCTGTTAAAGTTCTAGCCTTCTAGCATCCTCTGGCAAGGAGTTGCACAGGTTGACTGTGCGCTGAGTGAAGAAAAGCTTCCTTTTGTTTGTTTTAAACCTGCTGCCTATTAATTTCATTTGGTGACCCCTGTTGCAGGGCCGAATGATGGATGAAGCTGGGTGGGGTGGTAAGAGGTGATTTATTCGGTTACAGCATCCAGATCGCTTGTTCCCTCCCGCCTCGCGACCAACAAAGTGAGCCCTAAGTTATGGTTATAGCATCTTTTATCTCTACCCTTCTCTTGGTACCTGCCCTATCCCTTTCTTTCCAAATCATCCTTTTGTTTCCTAATATGGTGAGGATTACCCCTTCCCGGACCCGACCTCTTTGCTTCCTAATATGGAGAAGCTACCTTTCCCCGGACCCTACCTATTGATTCCTTATATGGTGCATTTTGAAGCCTTATTTTACTGGCAGCAGATTGGGTAACTGGATGGCCTAATTTACAGTAAGGCCCCAAATTAGGGAACTTTGTGGCTTAATTTACAAGAGGACGCTACTCCTGAGGCAATCCTTGAATTGCCCTTTTTCCTGTTACATAGGGAGCCCCCCATGCAGCTGAGGGTCTTCTTGCTTCCAAGCTGGGTTTCAGCAGAGCATTATGAAGGCAGGCTTTTATGCCTGGATCCTGCCTTCAGCTTCTTGTAGGCCAGATCCAGCACTGAGACCCCCTTTATTCTCGCAACCACAACCTCTAGTTCTTATATTGTGGGTATAGGTAAATAACTCTTCCTTATTCACTTTTTCTGTACCAGTCATGATTTTATAGACCTCTATCATATCCCCCCTTAGTCTCCTCTTTTCTAAGCTGAAAAGTCCAAGTCTTTTAAGATATTACCTGCTAACATTTCAGCTACAGAGATTTTTTTTTCATGATGTTGCAGTGATGGCTGTCTGGTTCTCCACTTACATAAAGGGTTTGCCTTTTTAAATAAAGGTTGTGTGTTTTGGTTTAAGTATTTCAGTGGGCTGGGAGACAGGGTTAGTTCTCTCTCTCTCTCTTTTTTTTTTTTTCCTCTCTCTCTTTTGCTTTTGTGATTTGATTATTTGTATAGCAAGTGTGTTAATCATCATATTGTTTTATGAAGAAATTCAAATAAAAATGTGACCTGTTTTGGCTTTACTTAGGAGCGATTCCATCAATTGCACAGTTTGTTTAGAGGTTCTTTTTCACCCAGGCCTTCCTTTCTTTATCAGCTGTTTCATTTCCCCTTTTGCTGACATTTCAATCACTTCTCATTTTATCAGCACCGCATTGTATCACTAGCCCTGCAGATGAGACAGGAGAGAGTCTTTTTTTACTATAATGCCTGCTGCTAGCTGGAAATGAATGTATGATTGAGAGCTTTATATGACGTACCTTGCCTTTGTCACCCCGAGGCGTTAGCTACCCGGTGCGGCTTTTAGCTGTGGGGCACAATGTGCTTTAAAATGGTATGTGGTAATCACTTATACTGGCCTTTCTTTTAAATCACAATGTGCTGTGATATGTGGGCTTTACTGCAATTTAATTTCCATGGTAAAGACAGAGAGAGGTCGTGAGCAGATGGTTCGGCAATTGGTTTACTTTCTCTTAGTGATGTATAGGACAGTTAGATAAGGTGTATGAATAGCTTGAGCTTTTTTATGAATGTAACACTGCTTGTAATAGAATTCAGGGTTCTCTGCAGTGCAGAAAGTTAGTTTTTAGATCACTTTCAATCCAAATATGTGGGAAATAGAATCTATAGGTAGAGACACTAATATTTTTCTGCAGAATAGAAGCCCTGATCTCTTACTGTCTAGAATCATGGGGGGCCAAAAAGGAACCTAAATGGATAATCCATGGAGATGTCACTCCCTTGCTGCTGCCTCCTCCCCTCCCCCCATGAAGGCATTCATTCAGGTTGAGAAGCCTGTAGCTCATTTCACTAAAATACCCATTAAATCTATTTGTAGATGCAATTAACTTTGACAGAAATGTTCAGTGTTCCACTTGGCACTATTTGAAGATGCATGTATCTGAATAAAATTGTCCTTCCTTATTGGATTCTTCTATATAAAAATCATTGGAGAAAATTCCCTAACTGTGTACTTAGACGGATTTTGTGTAACCCTAGGCAAGGTCATGGGTATCCAGGATTAGGTTGTGATGCCAGTACACAAATTGCAAGGATGGGCATAAAGAATGGGTATAGGGCCAAAGCCAGAGAATGCTGGTTAGAAAGAATGCAAGTGTAGTGCAGGTGGAGGGTGTGTTGATTTAATGGTTTTGTAGACTGTGTTACCAGAACAATTTGTATGGGGCGTAAGTGGAAATTAAAGCCGTGTTCCCAGCAGAACTCCCATATGACAGTAACAGAAAGACTATCTCCCCTCCATGGAGGTGAATTACCCTTGTGTTGCAAACAGCTTGTTTTGGCATAAGAGGATGTAATTTATACCCTCATCAATGCATTTGACTCACTATTTGTAGTGGCATCACAGGATGTTTTTAGGTTGTTAATGGGATACAAGCCTTTCATCTGCAGGCTGTTCACTTTAACCCTGCCCATCTCATTGCAGCACAGCTGAGGGGCAATCAGCAGAATGCTCCAATTTGTGCCATTGGGTCAGTGCTCCTTCTGCAGCTCTAACCCTTACCTCAGCCTCATTTGCTTTGCTCAACATGTATCTTTTGGTCTTCTGACACAGGATGGGTCTCGCGCTCTGTCTGTGCAATACCTCTGCCTTCAGCTCTGAGTGCCTTTTAAAACAGTTTGTTTTGCTCTTCCCCTGTGCTGCTGCAGCAAAGAATATACAACTATGTGTGATGGTGCTTGTGCTCTTACGGATGAGGATGTCTGGCACGGATCTGAGGACTTTGAATGCTTTGGCTGATGATGAAAGCATGTATGTGAGAAGAGATTTATGAGCCCTTATGGGAATTAAAGCAACTGGAAGCATGAAGTGCTTGTGTAACAGCTGGGACTGGTATCAGACCCAGCTACATTGCTGGCACCACATGTTAATGTTCTTTGCAGGGTGATCTGCTGTAAGGAGAAAAAGGATATCTGCTTTTCTCGTACCATGAGTAGCAGCTGCATGAACATCCAGTCAGTGTAGCATGATAGACTATCTCTCTAGATCTCTATGATGAAACACTTCTTGTTTGCTAACCTGAAGCAATTTCCCTTAAACAACTTGGATTTTTTCCTTTGCATTATTTCTGTAAATAGTGTGGTGGAGGCGGTGGAATCTAAATGGCATTTAATCTGAGCACAGTTGTTACACTATGTCAGAATTTCTGTATCTGCCTTTGAATTGTGAAGTAATAGTACCTTGCATTTTGAAATAGCCTGGGGAGGCTGTCCCAACTGAGCTTGTTAGAAATGCCTACCGTCGTTTAGCGAATATATCCCGCACCCAAATATACCCCGCACCCGAGTATACCCCGCGGGAGGGGGTGCGGGGTTTGTAAAAACGAATATAACCTGTGGGTTTTATTTGCTAAAATACGGTAATTCTCAGTGGTTTAATCCTAATTTATGTGCTTGTGATTTTTGTGGCCCCTGGCCCACAGTTATGGCTTCATTTTGCATGTCTGAACTCCCCACAACTTCAGTATAAGATTAGAGTCTAAGACAAGTGAATTAAAGGTGAGGAAAAAATGGGTAGTACTTAAAAGCTTTCATCATCTTGAGGGATGTTAACTCTCTAGAGGAATTTAACCAACAGCAGTCTCCCCCATAAAAAAACACAACCACAACTTGAACTGCTTGATCCCTTTTCTGGTAGTCTCAGCAGAGAGCTCAGTTAGTGATTGTCCTTCAGCTCTCTTCTCCCCCCAGAGTTAGCCTTTCCAAGCCAGGGTAGACACATATTGACAGTGTGCAGAAGCTTCCTCCACAGCTGTACTGTTCTGTGAAAAACACCAAGGACTTTCTTTTTCAGAGCTATCCTGAGCACTCAGTTCCTGATAAGAAAGAGTAGGTATTT
This sequence comes from Pelochelys cantorii, assembly GCA_032595735.1. Classification (NCBI taxonomy): domain Eukaryota; kingdom Metazoa; phylum Chordata; order Testudines; family Trionychidae; genus Pelochelys; species Pelochelys cantorii. The sequence goes on along the minus strand of CM064334.1, from coordinate 47,710,281 downwards.
TAATATCTGGTACTAGTGTTCCCTGGAAGCTGTGCACTAGTTTGTCCACTCAGGAAAAATTCAGATGCTGCCCAGTAGAATAGTAGAGGGCCTGCAGTTAGGTTTTGTGTTTTTACTGGTCGTGCATGTTTGCACATACCTGGGTGCACATAAAAATGTATTCCATACATGGATGGAAGAGATTAGAGAGAACATTGCCGGGCACTCGGGCCAAATTCCTAGGTGAGTAAATTATTATGTCCTGTCTTCTTCTGCAGTTTCATCTGGTTAGTTATTTTTCATTTTTTTCTGAATACTTTTACCCTAGAGAGGGTTGCAATATTGAAGTGATGCATGCATATATAATATTTAATAGAGATTTTATATTTGTGAGAGTTGCTATATGAATACAGAGATGTCTTCTTACTGTTTTATTTTTTTAAATCAGGGCCAGTAATGACTTGTTAAACTAAATATGAACTGCAAGCTCAATTTGGCCCTATTACTAAAGTTGTTACAAAGCTTATGTTCCCAAACTCTGAGAGCACTGATTTTTTTTTTAAAATGATCTCATTGCTAATTAAATTATTATTTTACAAATGGAGTCTTACGCTTTTATGTAATTTTGCACTAAGCATCCTTATGCCTGGACTTCTGAAAAGCATTTTGTGAAAACACTGTTAGCTGTAAGCTTGCTAACTATGTTATCAATCAGCAACATAGCTTATTAACTCAAGAATACAAAGGCTTCCCACTTTTTCTTGTAGGTTGACTGGGGAAAAATTGGATTGAACAAGAGTGGTTGGCACAAACAGGTGCATTTTTCATCTCTATAATGAAGAAAAGCAGAAGTGTCATGACGGTTACAGCAGACGATGTAAGTTTTTGTTTTTTTAAGTCAAGGTTTATTCATTCCTGTATATATATTTTTTCAGAACAGAGCACACAGCCTTATCCTCCTTTCACGTAGACTGGCTTTACACTGGAGCGACTTGTATTTCTTGGAATTACACTACTATAATGTATGAGTAAGTGAGAAGAGAGTACGGTCGATTGAATAAAAAATAACCATGTATTTGTAGCATTTTTACAGAACTCGCTACTGGGGTTTCGTAATACTCCATGTGCTGGTGTATCTGTCCGCTACTCCCTTTGCCACAATAATCCTTTATTAATTAAATTACAGTTCTTATTCTCACAAGAAATGCATCAGTTTGTAATTATGTCAATGAGAATCACAGCAGTAATTGCCTTGTTTGTTACAGCTTGGGATCTTTAAAAATGAAAAATCACCTAATGTGTATAGAAAGGTACAATGGAGGTGTGAAACCTAGCACTTCATGTAGCTTGCTGCAATTTTTATATAATGTTACATGCTCAGTATCACTCCACTTTAATACCAGTAGCTGAGCCTGACTGCTTCTCTCTCCCCGCCAGTGGAGCTGACAGACTCGCTGGGCCTCTGGGCGAGGTAGGGGGACGGTGGTTCATGAGTCGAAGGGGCTTGGCTGGAGTTAGCTTTGCATGGACGGCCCTCAACGCCGCCCGGAGTGCACCAAGTGGGGCTCCAGTAGCAATTTAAGGGGCTTTGAGGCTCCGGCTGCCACTGCTGTTACAGTAGTGGTGGTGGCTAGGAGCCCCAGGCCCTTTTGATTTACTGTGCCCCATGGCAGCTGCCCTGTTTCTGTCCTGTTGGCCTGCTCTACCCACATTAGCATTGTCCTCAATATAGCCAATTCCCCAGTAAGTACAAATCTAAGAGGACAATTTTAATGTATTTATTTTCTCTCTCTCTCTCGTGCGCATGTATCTACATTTATTATGTGTATATATAGAGAGTATGTAAACACATTAAAATGACCCGGACTTAAAATGGTATCTGTTGGGGAACTAGCTGCCATTAGGACAGTGCAAAAGAGGTACAGAACTGCTCACCTGTAGGTCACCTGTTTGAATCTAAGGCTAAATGTTTCTGTCTAATGGATATTTGGTAATCCCCTCCAGGGGCGGACTGGCCCGACGGGATACCGGGAATTTCCCGGTGGGCCGTCATATCCACCCGCGATGGGCCGCCATTGCCCCGCACTCCGAGCGGCTCTGCGTCCACACTTTATGCGGCGCATGGAGCCTGACCCGCTGCTTGTGCTGCGTGCCGGACGTGACGCAGGGAAAGGGGGCAGGGCTTGAGGGACACGCAGGGGTGACGTCATGGGGAGGGCTGTTCCCAGGCCTATTTTGATTGCCAGTCCACTCCTGATCCCCTCCATAAGATGAGTTTGGTGGGGTTCAGTTCCTGCTCTCACATCATAAATTCTCTACCACGTTCTACAGCTCGGTACTACTTAGCAACTCATTAAGGAGGCCAAGAACTGTATGGGTCCTGGTGATTGAACTGCCTCTGCCAGCCACAGAAGACTCTCTCTTCCGCTTTACACAGAAGTGCAGTAGTTGACAAAAGTGTGTGGAGCTTGCCATTCAGTCGCTCTGTCAGCTTCCGTCACCAGTGCTGTCAAGCCAATGCCTTTTATCATGGAACTTCACCTGTGTTTCCCTCTCTGTGGTTCACACCAGGAGTGCCCAATCAGGCCTCCAGTGATAATTTACCTCTGGGCAGGTACCCTTGTCCCATTCCCCTCTGACCAGGAGTTGTAAGACCAGTTTTAAGAGAGATCAATTCTCTTGCTTTCTCTTGGAGGACTAGGAACAGTGCATTGCCAGAAGTTACATGTTATCACACACAGCACTTTCTTAGGAAGCACAGTTATTCTTAATGTAAAAGCATTACAGAAAAAAAACTTATTAAATCATCCATTTTCTGGATCATCAAGAGGGACTTTGTTCCTGATGGTATTTGAATCAGATGCCGTACTATGTCCTCCTGCCCCACCTGGAGCAGCTCACATCCCATTTCAAAAGCATGTTCGAACATACAACACACCCCAGGTCATCTCCTCCTTAAAGTGAGGAAATAGTATAGGCAGGGCCCATCCAGTGAGTAGGTATATGGGGTCTGGCATCACTTACCAGATTATGTTCTGTTGGTGTCGTTTTTCCATAGCTAGCTGAAGTTGATCCTTCACTTGTGCTGATGTTGCTTTTCCAGGTCTGTATTCTCTTGCTTGGAGCTGCAAGCATCTGGGCTTACGGATGCAATCTTTCCCTCTTCAGCCACAGGTTCCCTTCCTGTAATGGTCAATCTGTCCATGATCCAAGTGGCAGTGGTGCTTTTGATCTGGATGGAGTATGGTTGCTGCATATGCAATTGCCCACTAACATCCTTCTGAGAGTAAGAATTGAAGTGTCATATTGAACAGCAAGAATTGAAAGGCGTATTAAGAGTACTCTGATTAGTATAAGCCAGACTACAGTTAGCAAGAGCATTGATCATGCACACTGCTTCATAGAATCTTAAGCTGATCATGCAGAAAATTAGATATTGAATGCTATAAGTCAAAGAGGTGGCTGGAGATTTTAAGATAGGGTCTTGTGAACGTTAGGAGATACAATCAAAATGTCTTTGGTAAAGGAATTCTTTCATTATACAACTCACACTTTGCTAAAAGCGTGAATTGTTTAATGAAAGAATTTCTTTACCAAAGACATTTTGATAGTATGTGATTGCCTTTCACTTTAGATGCAAAGAGTACACAGAACTGCCACAGAATTTGCTTATACAGCATGTATTTGCCATCTGAGCTGGTAATGGAAAATCTTAGTGGAACTCACTGGCATAGTGAGAAGGTAGTGTCTTGCAACCCAAGTATGGTCAGTTTCTGCATATAGGGGAATAGCATCATGTGAATTGTTTTTTCCTTGAAGTTTCTAAGAATTAGAGATGGATGTGAATCAGTGTCACAGCTCTAAATACTATTAAATTTTTGAAAGGTTCAAAATTTGAACCTAGATTTCATGTTTTGCATTTGATTCAATTTATTATTTACAGTTCTGAATCAAAACCTCAGGTCAGAATGCCCTAGAACTTTCAAGGTGTTCCAGATTTGAGGCAGGTCTGATTTCTAACCCAGAAATACTTCTGGTTCAGCGATGAGAGGATGGAAACTAGCTTCTAGGACTTAGTGATACTTGGGGATACAACCAGTAGAAGTTTGAAAGCAAGACCATTGCTGATCAGAAGTTTTCTCTTGAGAGTTGTCCACATCATTTTAAGGTTTCTCAGCTGGGAATCTGTCCCAAATAGTAGATCGTGGGTGATTCAGGTCATAGCACAAACTTTGAGGTCTTTATCTTCCGTATTTGATATAAATAATGCAAAATGTGGTGGGCTATGATGATTCACAGAGAAGGGAGCTAACTGGCAGTTCATGAATTTATGGTGTATAAAAAAGGGTGGTATTTTGGATGAACACTGAATGGACCTTTTTATAGGAAAATTTAAATTTTGAAAGTTTGCCATGTGATGTGGCCTGTTCAGCTTTGGAACATTCCTGCTTAAGTTCAACTTGCAGAATTGAAGAATTAATTCTAGTTTGTAGATATTATGAAATTCACAGATGTGAATTGCAAATGTTCACAAAAGGTTGTAATATGATAGTAGTTAAATTTTTCTATAAGTGGAGAATAAACATCCATTTTGTGAGTAGTTCTATTCTCCAAAATACCAAATATTTATGAAAGTAAATTAATTTCTGGTATTCTTTCTTTGTGAAAAAATGTATTTGCATAATTTTGATGAATTTTCTCTTTTTCAGATTGCTAAAGATTACTTAGAATGTGGCCTGAGCAAGTCATACAGTACTTCTAGTAATACCCTCGGCATAGATCTCTGGAGAGGAAGAAGGTGTTGCTCATGTAATTTGCAGTTACCACCATTGTCCCAGAGACAAAGTGAGAGTGCTAAGACACCTGACCAAGACATCATCTCTAGACCAACAACTTTGCCTTTGCTGACACCACCAAGTATTGCCATCACCACTTACCAGGACTGGTAAATTGTTTCATATTTTTAAAATACTGTTGTATGTATGTTTTTTTTTTTTTTTAATTTTTAAACAAGCCCTCAAGTTTTTGTGGGGAGGGAAGGAAGGGGATATACAGGTTAAAATTCTAAAATCAGCATTTATCAACCAGTACCACATTATGGTATCTGAGATATATTGCAGTTGTTTCCTAATCTCTATACTACAAGTGTTGTAAATTTTGACTTTGTGGTGGTAACTTAGTATTCAGCTGATGAAATTACTAACTTATATTACACTGTGTGGGTTGAACAACTGTAAAAAAATTCCTTTGGTTTAAATATAGCGGAGTAGTAAAAATGCTTATAAATACGTAACTGCAGGATTGCCTGTATGTTAGAAATGACCTTCAGAAGTTATTTATGTAAGCAGTAGTATCTTTCTGGTTTTGAGGTATCTTAACAGACTTTGAAATCCAACATTAAGGGACTTGTTTTATAGAAAATAAAATTTCACCCCTAGTCAAGAGCTCTTATCTTTACAGCCTTCTGTTCATTAAAGTTTCCTTTCTGTTTCTTCCCCTGTGCTTACTGAGATGTGATTTAGAATCTAGTCTTGTGATGAGAAATTGAAGGGAGTGGTAGTGTCATTCTGGAAACGAGGTATGCCAATTCACTGCTCTACAGCCAAAATGCTTCTGAAATAAATGTAGTCAAACTTTACTAATTTTGGGTCAACTGAGAACAAAAATGATGCTTACAATTGTTGATTGGCTCTAGTTTTCAAGATATGCTATTGGGTCAGTATATACGACCCTTGACTTGGGAATGGCGGAGGATAAGTGAGTTATAAAGGGAAGGGATCTCAATTTAAACCAGAAATGACTAAAATACATCTTTGACTGGATCTATGAATAAATCTATGACTGGGTTTGGACAGTACTTGCTTTTTAGGCAAAACAATGAATGATGCATCTGAAGCCGGTATTGCGTCATACATGATATGAATTGCATCATGTTATTCCTAGAAGTCATGGATGATGCAATCATAACGAAGCTTACATCACTCTGCTGAACAAATTGCCCTATATCAGCTCTAGAAATCATACAGTGTCGTGCTCTTTTATTTGTCAGTGTTTGATTTTGCAAAGGGACACATTTCTGTTTAGCCAAAGTGAGCAGAGATGCCTCGTACTTGTGTGAACAGTGCAGATAACTTCTGCTATGTTTGTGGTGAAGTGACTTTTGCATCACAAAAGCGCAGTATAACCACTATGGTTAAGAAAGCCTATCACCTTTATTTTGGCTGCAAAAATGGAGATCAGGACAAGAGATGGGCCCCCCACTATGCTGCAACACTTGTGCAACAAATCTTCACCAGTGGTTGAACAGAAAAAGAAAAACTATGCCTTTTGCAGTGCCAGTGATTTGGAGAGAGCCACCAGATCATACCAACAATTGTTACTTCTGCATGGTGCCTCCAGTTGGGAAAGGTGTGTCAAAGAAGAAAAAGTGGACTGTGCATTATCCAAACATTCCATCAGCTATATGCCCAGTACCCCACGGAGAAGGACTGCCGGTTCCTGATGCACCAGAATCACAAAGTACTGCTGTTTTCTCTGCGAATGGGATAGTCGTGCAAGAGATTCCCACTATATCAAGATAGATTGGCCACTCCGACAGTCATTGGAGCCTGGGAGGAAAAGTGTTCAGCATCCACCACTTGTTGAATCAAGGAAGATTTTGTTACCACCCTTACACATCAAGCTGGGTCTGATGAAGAACTTTGTCAAGGCCATGGACAAAACACAAGCAGCTTTCAAGTACCTCCGTGGAAAATTTCCAAGGTTAAGTGAAGCTAAGATAAAGGAAGGTGTCTTTGTTGGTCCTCAGATTCGTGAACTTCTTCGAGATGATGCATTTGACCATGCACTGCGTGGCAAGGAAAAGACGGCACGGAAAGCCTTCCAGTTAGTGGCAATACATTTTCTCGGAAACAACAAGGCAGCCAACTACAGGTTGTTGGTGGAAAACCTCCTCAAGGCATACAAAAGCCTTGGTTGCAACATGTCACTAAAGATACATTTTTTGCACTCTCATCTAGATTTTTTTCCACGGAACTGCGGAGCAGTGAGCGACGAGCACGGCGAGCGATTTCACCAGGACATTGCAACAATGGAGAAATGCTATCAGGGCAAATGGAGCCCATCAATGCTTGCAGACTATTGCTGGACAGTGACAAGAGATGCTCCATTTAATGAATACAAGAGACAAGCCAAGAAGCGCCGAGTAGACACTGAATAGGACTAAACTATGTACATAATAGTTTTTTGCCTTTTGTTTCATAATAAATTTTATTTATATAACCCTTTTGCTGATTTTTAAAGTGTTACATAAACAGGACAGGTGAAATATTATCATGTAAAGCAATTAAACGCATGAAAAGACCTAGGTTTACAATTTATGATTAAGACTCTATCTACACAATATACATAGACGTAAAATGTAAAAACTTAAATATCTTGGAAACAGTAGCCAATCAGTTGTTTTAATTGTCATATTTGAATTCAGCACATCAAAATACATAATAAATAGCACATTTTATCTCTGAAGCAGACGACTTCTAAAAAATTGTAGACCAGTGTTATAAATTAATGTTTTGTTACTTGTTTAACTGACAAAGTCTTTGTTGGGAGTTAGGGATATTAAAACAGTTAACATCTGTGGGGTCCTACCACCTGGTCTGCTGGCTCCTCCACAGCTGCTCTGACCTGACGCGACTGGCTACTGGCAGAATTTAATAGCAAGGGCTTGGTAACCAGTGAGCATACCAGTAAGCCGCATGCTTACTGGTTAACCATTTAACATCGTAGTGGGAGGCAGATATCAAATAGGTGTCTCTCCTAGCTAGAGCCCAGCTTGAGATTGAAAGGATGTGCTCTAATTCCTTGGTAAAGAAGAGGAACAATGTATGTGAACATCCCAGGACACCGCTGTCAAAGCTTCACCTGGAGAATTGCGGCCTCACATCTCATAGCTGCTCCCTAATGGTATTCAGGAAAGAGAGACTGACCACTGGAAGTGTCCATAAAGAGCTGTATAACCACACTAGTGATATGTGGTGAGTCTGAGTTGGTCATGAAATCGATGTGTGACAGTTAGTTTTGGCTCCAAAGAGCCAGCTGAGCTTCTTACATTCAGATTTATGTATCTCTGCCTTCTGTTTTTTACTGTTTTTTGTTTTTTATATGGCTCATTTACCCACTGAGTTCCAGTCTAGTGGATTACTGGACCGTGTGGTATTCTCATCTATTTTAAAAATTAGTAACACTAATTTAAAACATAGATGGGTTAGAAATGTTGATGTCTGACAACTGTTGGCCTACTCTGGAGTATATTGTGAGTCAAGAATTAGAGTTTAAACCTTCACATGCAGCTGCAGGGGATGTTCCTCTGCTGTCCCTTGCAAATTAGTCATCTACCCATTGTTGCAACTCCACTTCCATTATAAAGCTCTCTTTTCATATGCTTGTACTTTCTTAAATTTTGGTCAATCTTTCTGTACTTGGTTTCAGCCAAAGGATGAAAGTTCGTAATTTTCCTGCCATCATGACATATTTTGTTTTCAAATACAAAGTCTCTGGGTCTCGTGGAAGATCCTCAAACACAACATTGAATACATAAATATCTTTTAGGTTTTGATAAATCTTATGCTGGTAAACCAAAGATTTACTCTGGAGAAATGTAAAAGAATAAATTCCATGCTTTAGAAATATATTTGAAAGGCATTGAAACGACAGGCATAAATTTCTCATGATTCTTAATGTGCCCTGCTGTAGCACCTCATCTCTCCTTTATCCTATTTCCTTTCATCTGTACAGCTTCTTATGACTCTAGGAAAGAGAGAATGTGCTTTCATTTCACTGCATATGCAATTTATGTTGTCTAGTACTTGAAGCCTTTTCAATGTAGGGTCAGAGTAAGATGCATAAAACATACTGGATCAAACTCAGGCTCTGCCATTTGTTGTTAGAACTTATAGAAGTCAGGGGGTGTTGTACCTTGTTATGTCAGGACTGAATTTCGCCCATTTAGTTTAAATAACAGTGGGCCCAAAAAGATTATTGCTACTATGACAGCCACAGCGATAAGTACCTGAAGCTAAATAATGGTGCCTGTCTGTCACATTCTTCTCAAATAAGCATTGTCGTCTTAACTGAGCTCACTAACATACTGCATTAGCGTATGCCTTTGAATATAATCAATTTTAACACTCTGTATTTCTTATTAAAATTCAGAGCAACACATCATTTTCTGGAGCAGTGCAATGCAGCCTTTTGTTACCAAAACTTAAAGCAAGTATGAACCAGTAAGGAACAACCTTTGTACCACCATCATCTGAGACTACTAACTAGGTTTAATAGTTTGTCACCCAGCATAATGTGCTAAATTCTATAGACATATAAAAAGAACAATCCCTACCCTCAAGAGCTTGTAATGTACAAAAGACCAGAAAGAAAAATGAAGAATGGTGGAATAGGTACAATATACAAAATGGTCACGCTCTAGGTTGGTCATGATTAAGGCAAAATGGTCAAGCTCTAGGTTGGTCATGATTAAGGCTACAATTTTGGCAAGGAAATTTTTAGTAGATTTCACAGGAGAGGTGCAGGGATGAAATTATAGGTTGTGGTCAGGTACCAAATAAAATAGTTTTTGCTACATCAGCATACATGTGTATAGCGTGGGTTTTGAAAGGTGAGTTTGAGGGGCAGAAGTTGGAAAATGAACCCACCTGTATTCCTGCTCTGGGCATTGCAACATGGGGTCTTGGTGTTACTCAAATTCGGCCTATTCCTCTCTCTGCCTCTATCTGCAGAGGGGTAGATGGGCCAAACTCAAGAGGTACTGCAACATAGCACACAAGATTGAAGCTGTTAGTCAAGGAGAAATCTACCCTGCATTTATCCTAGAGATGGAATTGATCTCTGGATCATAATTTTTTAAGAGTTCAGGTGTGTTTCAGATCAAGGGTTTTGAGTGCCAGCTGCAGAGTTCACATGTGGATCTGAACTTTCTCAAAGTGTGGATCTGGGTTTAAAGTTCAGAGTTGTTCAGAACTGGAGTTTCAATTTGTATTCATCTCTAATCATCCTGTTTAGAGCACTCCATAAGCATGCTCAGTGCAGTACCCAACATCTTTCCTCAAAGCCGAGTTGCCATTCTGAACATGGTGTCACTCTCCAACCTGAAGAGTGGTGATTCAGGAGCAACACAGAATGGAAGTGGGTGTTACAAGGAATTTTTGCACAAGAACTGCAATTGGTTGAGTAACAACTTGGCAAAATTACTAGAAATTAGCTTTATGATTTCAGATGGATTGAACCTGTTGAATGTGAAGGTGTTGACTTCCCCTTTCTGAGTATTCTTTAGATTGTCCCATATGATACATTTATAACAGCTTTTAACTTGAAAGAGCAAGTGGGGGATTATTCATATGTGGTGTTTTTAAGAATGAATTAACCTTGGGCTCAGAACGTTGTTTATAGATTTAAAACCAAGACAAATAGAAAGAATTCTCATTAGTTTGTGATCGCTTTTCTTTACAACACAAGGGGGCATTGCTGCACCTTTCTTCCAATACAGTGAAATTGATGTATATACTTGATGTGTGTGGTATCAGAATATCTGCTTTTCTTCCAGAATAAGCCTATAGAAAAAGTTAGTAATTAGCATTGACATGCCAATTCTTTAAAAAAAATCTCTTCTAACGGGTGACTGGAAAATTGCTAGCTTCTTATTTCCAACTTGTATTTTAAATACCCATGTAGAGACCCAAAAGAAATGTTGGTGCTGCTATGTTTTATTAATAATCATTATTCAAAACCCTGATTCACAACACCTGGTGTTTCAGGGGAACCTTTCTTCCTCTCACCTTTTTAGAGTTGGGCCTAGCTTTATTTATCACGATGGGTTTGATATTCACTTTTCCCGCATTTTCTGATCGGGTTCTGTTAGTTGCTCTGCAGCCTTGATTGCCTCACATAGTGTTAAACTGTGGAATCAAACTTAGTCCCTGTGTAAAACGTCTCAGGCTTCCATTCTGTGCCCTAGCCTTAAAGGCTACATCTAGACAGTGGGGCTATTTTGGGATACTGGAAGTATCCAAAACAGCAAATCTGTGTCTTTAAATGCATCCGGGCACACTCTTCCGGCATCCCTGTAACCCTCATTCCACAGGGTTTAAGGGATTTGTCGAAATAGTGCTTGATTTTGAAATAAATTGCATAGCTTATTTTGAGGTAAGGGTGATATGTAGATGCACCCTAAGAAAGCTTCAGTGAAAATTCTCAGCCCAGAGGCAGAAATTCAAAATTCAGCCCTTCCTCTGTGCAAGTGTTTTCATCATGTTTGGAGATCTTGCTAAGTTCTTGAGAGTCTAAGTTCTTTGGGGGTCTCAGTCCTGGATGGTAGGAAAGAAACAAGCTTTCTCTTTGAGGAGATTCTCAACCTTAAATTCTCAGTCTGGGTCAGTGACTGGAAAAAGGTAACTCAGTCTCTGGGAGACTGGATGTGTGTCTGCAGGAGTGTGTTATCACTCCTCAACTCCACACATTCTGTTTGTCAGGGACCACTAATCCATTTTACATCCCAGGAAATATTGTGATCATGAACCTATAGACTTCAGAAATTGTTTGCCTAGATTATTCCCTGAATTTAGCTTCAGCACTTAGGCATCTTTTGTGTCTTCATAGTCCTCAAAAGAATAAAGTAGGCATTTGTTGTGACTTAGAGTCATAGAATACTAGGACTGGAAGGGACCTCGAGAGGTCATCGAGTCCAGTCCCCTGCCCTCATGGCAGGACCAAATACTGTCTAGACCATCCCTGATAGACATTTATCTAACCTACTCTTAAATATCTCCAGAGGTGGAGATTCTACAACCTCCCTGGGCAATTTATTCCAGTGTTTGACTGCCCTGACAGTTAGGAACTTTTTCCAAATGTCCAACCTAAACCTCCCTTGCTGCAGTTTAAGTCCATTGTTTCTTGTTCTATCCTCAGAGGCCAAGATGAACAAGTTTTCTCCCTCCTCCTTATGACACCCTTTTAGATACCTGAAAACCGCTATCATGTCCCCCCTCAATCTTCTCTTTTCTAAACTAAACAAACCCAATTCTTTCAGCCTTCCTTCATAGGCCATGTTCTCTAGACCTTTAATCATTCTTGTTGCTCTTCTCTGGACCCTCTCCAATTTCTCCACATCCTTCTTGAAATGCGGTGCCCAGACCTGGACACAATACTCCAACTGAGGCCTAACTAGCGCAGAGTAGAGTGGAAGAATGACTTGTCGTGTCTTGCTCACAACACACCTGTTAATGCATTCCAGAATCATGTTTGCTTTTTTTGCAACAGCATCACACTCATATTCAGCTTGTGGTCCGCTATAACCCCTAGATCCCTTTCTGCCGTACTCCTTCCTAGACAGTCGCTTCCCATTCTGTATGTGTGAAACTGATTGTTCCTTCCTAAGTGGAGCATTTTGCATTTGTCTTTATTAAACTTCATCCTGTTTACCTCAGACCATTTCTCCAATTTGTCCAGATCATTTTGAATTATGACCCTATCCTCCAGATTAGTCGCAACCCCTCCCAGCTTGGTATCATCTGCAAACTTAATAAGCGTACTTTCTATGCCAATATCTAAATCGTTGATGAAGATATTGAACAGAACCCGTCCCAAAACAGACCCCTGCGGAATCCCACTTTTTATACCTTTCCAGCAGGATTGTGAACCATTAATAACTACTCTCTGAGTAGAGTTATCCAGCCAGTTATGCACCCACCTTATAGTAGCCCCATCTAAGTTGTATTTGCCTAGTTTATTGATCAGAATATCATGCAAGACTGTATCAAATGCCTTACTAAAGTCTAGGTATACCATATCCACCGCTTCTCCCTTATCCACAAGACTCGTTATCCTATCAAAGAAAGCTATCAGACTGGTTTGACATGATTTGTTCTTACTCAATATGATTAGAGTTATCTTTACGCAGTAGTTAGTTGTTTGATGCTGTGGCAAAAGAGTTTAGGAAATGCAGTACTCAAAATGAAACTCTGCTTAGAAACCCTGCATAGACATGTACACATACAGGACCTTGTTCAGGACCTTGTTCAAAGGACTTCATAAGGGTTTGCTGGAGATAGCAGTTAAAGGCAATGGATGAATAGAGTACATGGTCTTTTGTCTGTCTGCATGAGGCCTAGTAGGAGAGTTGCTGGCTTCAAGGACACTGAGTATAATGAAGCCTATTTGAGGCTATGGAGTAAGTAGACAAAGAGGGCAAATGCTGAACTAACCACTGGTTAGTTTTGAGAACCCTGAATTTTGTGGGCTCCAGGACTAGTACTTTAAAATAAGAGTTTTTTCCAGATATAAGAATGGCCATACTGGATGAGATCTATGGTCCATCTAGCCCAATATCCTGTCTTCTGATAGTGGCCAATGCAAGGTGCTTCAGAAGGAATGAACACACTGGTGATAGCTGAGTGATCCTTCTTCTGTCATCTAGAGCAGGGGTTCCCAAACTTTTTGACACGGGGACCAGTAAATCCATTCATGAACTTTTGGAGGACCGGTAACATTCATTTGCATATTTGCATATTCATTAATCAAATGATGAATATTCAAATAATTTGTTTCTGGTCCTCGCAAAGCCCCCAGTGCCAGCTTTAGCAAAGCTTTTGATATGGTCACCCACGATATCCTTGCCATCAAGTTAAAGAATATGGATTGGATAAATGGAGTGTAAGACAGAAAGCTGGTTAGACCAGTTCCCAAACTTTTTACTTTAGTTGGAACCCTTTTTTTTCAGTACTGTTTTTTGCAGCCCAAAAATATAAACACATAAAAAACAAACTGAGAAAATACCAAACATATAACATGAGATTGAGAGATGTTTTATTATTACTAGATGTATTAGTTTGTAGTTTCAAACTGCCTGGCTGGTGAATGTGCTCAGGCTGCATGAATGTGTCTACCAGCCAGCCAATTCGCAACTACTCGAGGGGTTGGGTAGGGGGGCCACATTAGAATCCCCAGGCCGGACTCACTCGTGCTTTGCGGGGGCAGCGCCCCGAGATCTACATATGGCCGGGTCAGTCCCGCTCCCCTCGCTGCGCCTCTGGCTAGACCCACTTCCCTCAACCCACTCCCAGACAGCCAGTTCTCCCCCGCTTCTCCTCCCAATCTCCCTTGGCCAGCCCTGCTGCCCGCGTCCAGCCCTGCTTCCGGTGGCTGCTTCTTTTTCTCACCCCCCCCCCATCTTCCCCGGCCAGCTCCCTACCCCCGACCTCGCACCCCCCGGCAGCCCTGCTTCCGCTGGCCCCCCCAGTTTCTCCCGGCCACCTCCGATGCCCCAGGTAAGCCCTGCTTCTGGCAGGTGCTTCTCCCCTACTCCTCCTCCCAATCTCCCGGCCAGCCCCCTGCCCCCCGGCCAGCTCTGCTTCCGCCGGCTGTCTCCCCCCCCCCCCCCAAATCTCCAAAGCCCACCCCGATTTCCCCTGTCCAGTGCTGCTTCCGGTGGCCGGCTCTCCCTTCCTCCTCCTCCTCCCCCCCCCCCTCCGCCCCCTGCTCCTGACCTCCCCTAGCTACGCCTCTGCCGGGAGCAGGAACATCGGGCTGCAGGTTATGCCCAGGCTAGCCAAGGGCTTGGCAGACCCAGTGCCACTCCGGGAGCCCGGAACACCCCAGCAACCATGCTGAGGCCCGGTATTTTTTTCCTGCGGCCCAGTATCGGGCCGCGGACCATAGTTTGGGAAATGCTGATCTAGGGTTTCCAGATGGTTTCAACAGAAATACCGGACACACTTGACATTACATCACAATCTACATTACATCTTATTTAGAAAATACAGGACTTTTACGTTTTCTCATTTATATTTTCTCAATTTGTTTCCCAAATAGAAAGCTAAAATAGTGGACCATCCAGTTCAAAACCGGACACTTGGCAACCCTACTATCATCTACTCCCGGCTTCTGACAGTCAGAAGCTAAGGACACTCAGAACAACTTCGCAGCTACAGCCCTGGGGAAGGGCTGAAGCTAGGGCCAGGGTGGGCCACATGGCAGGTGGCAGTGCCTGCTCGGGAGGCCAGAGCCCAAGCCTGAGCCACCATGTGGGGAGCGGCACCAGTGGCAGTTCTGGTGACTGGGGCCAGGACCACAGCTGCTGTGTGGCAGGCAGCAGTGGCATCTCTGGGGGCTGGAGCTGCCATGCGGCAGCTGCTCCAGCAGCCAGGGCCAGAGCCGCAGCCCAAGCTGCCTCATGGGGAGTGGCCCTGCTGGGGCCAGAGCTGCAGCCACCATGTGGTGAGCGGCAGCAGCTGTTCTGGCAGCCAGGGCCAGAGCCGCCATATGGTAGGCAGTGGCAGCAGCTTGGATGGCCGGGGCTGCCTGGTGGGTAGCTGGGCCGGAGCTGCGTGGCTGGAGCTAGAGCTGCATGGCGGTCAGCTGCCTTGGCCCAGGGCTGGCTTTAGGTCTGGGCAAACTGGGCCCATGCCCAGGGAGCCATAGCCAGAGGGTGAGGGGCAACTGGGCATGGGTGTTTCTGGGCAAAGGGGGTGGAGGATACTTGGCAGGGGAGCAGCGTGGCAGGATATGCTGAAAGCATAGGGTGGGGTCAGGGGCACAACTGGGAGGAAAGTGTAGGGGTTGGGATGAAGGGGGCACTGTGCAGAAGTTAGGGATAAAGGGTGCATAGGATGGAGGTGCAGGGGTTGGGAAGCCCATGGATGCAGGAACTATGGGAGCAAGGCTGGGTGGGAGTGAGACTCAGCACCAAACTGGGTGGTTTTCAAGATGGGTGGAGGCAGGGTCATGCACCTTGTTAATTATCCCTTGTTTTAGTATTTTTTCTTACATGAGTTAAATTACTTATAGAATTTTGTAAGTAACTGGTGTGTGCCACAGCGGCCCACATGTGCATCTGACATCAGTATTGGTGCACAAGACAAAACTCACTCCGCTCATGGATGGAAAATCTTAGAGGGGACACTGCATCACAGCCAGTAGGGGGTGGGTGGGTTACAAAAGCAAGTGTGCAACAACGAGGATTACTTACTCACTTTAATGAGGTGTCTGTCTTTGGTTGATTGGACCTTTCTGCATAGCAGTGGAAGAGGTGGAAGTAGGAATTAATGGTGATCCACAAGGGATAGAGAGGAGAGTTTTATAGGCAGGCTTTGAAAAGGCTGATTTACCAGTGAAATGGAGTTTGCAGAACAGATTTGTACCATTTTGTGGGGCAAAGCATATATCAGCTACTTTTGGTTCCTCTTTACAATGTACTGTAGAGCCAGTTGAGAAGCACTACAATTAAAGGGACCTAGTCAACTATATTTTAGACTCAGATTTAGAGACCAGTATTCCAAAAGATAAACAGAGGGAATTTCTTATTTGTGCTGCCAGTATAAATATTTAAAGATCCATTGTACTTTAAACAATTTTTATTAGGCAAGCATCTAGATTTGCACTTTGCAGGGCTGGCCTTATCATGAGGTGAACTGAGGCGGCCGCCTCAGGTGCCAGACTGTGGGGGGGGGGGGCACTGCTAGGACCCTGAGTGTAGAAAGTTGTGTCTGCTGCTCGTGCAGTGAGGGGGAACGGGGGCGTCATTTGAGCTCCCCGCCTCAGGTGCCAAAATGTTGTGGGCTGACCCTGGCGCTTTGGAGACATTTTTCAGATTAGACAAATCAATAAGATCTTGTCACGGGGCGGCTCCTGCTTTCCCCCTCTCAGGTCTACTGTCCGCCCTGCGTGCTCTACCCCAGGCTGTAGCCGGGCCTCGACAGGCTGCACAACTAGAACCGGTTAAATAGACAGGCTCGCTGGCCCACCGGCAGAGTCAATACACAAAGTCAGTAGCTGTCCCCTTAAGGCAGGGCTCGCTGGCACACTGACCAGAGCCAATACACAAAGTCACAGCAAGGGGCTACACCCCCAGTAGGGGGACCCAGACCCACCCTACTCCACTGGGTCCCGGCCCAGGACCTGTGAGTGGCAGGAGGGCTCACCACTTGCTCGGCGGGGAATCCATCCAAAATGCTCCAAGGATTCTGGGGCGGGAGAGGCGGCTCCTGTCCACTCCCTGGGCCACTTTCTACCTGCTCCAGTGGTGCTCACCGGGTACTCTCAGGTGCTCACCGGTCCCACTACTTCCCTGGGGGCTGCTTCTCCCTCATCAACGGCTGGGGAGACGTCCCAATGGGCCCTTGGGTCTCTGCTGTCTTTCCTCCGATCAGCTAGCTGGTGCAGGTCTGGAGCCCCCCTCTGAGGTCCTTCCTTTCCGGTAGTCAGCCCAGACTGAGCCTCCCTCCAGGTTTTTATTCCTGGGCTGCAGTCTGAGCATGCGCAGCAGAGTCGTGGGGGCAGGGCTTCTTTGGCCAGGTGGGCCTGATTAGGCTCAGCCTTCACAGTGTGGGGCTGATAAACCCCATCACAGACCTGTTCAGAAACTGGTATTTCTGGATTTTCTGTAGTCAGTATCTGTACTTGAAAAAACAACAGGAGAATTATGGGATAGCTCAGTATTAAGTGGTGGGCTTATGACATGAAAGTTCAGTCAGTCTTAGGAAAGATGTTTTCACTTCATTTGCTTCTTATTCATTGGAACTAGTCATATTTTTTGTAATGACTGTTAAGTTATGACAGTTATCTTCCTGGTGATCTCATAGGCATGATAGTTCATATTTGGTGCTAGTGCACGTACTTCATTGCTCTGATTATCTGCCATGTTATCTGTCTGCTTGAAAAACACATTTATAAAGTGTCAGTCACTGGAGTATCTAGGCAACAGTTACACAGTCAGAAACTCACACAAAATACCAGAAAGGACTTTGTTTTCTACACCCAGAGCAGCCTCTAATTTTAGTGGAGGTGTGACAGAGGATGGGGCAACAACTGTTCCTTAGTGACCTTAGAGTTAACTTTAGGTTTGTCCTCCTCTTCCACAGATGCTCAGATTAGCTGCTGGGAAGGCTGCATCCCACATCAGGGTCAAAGGACTGCGTTGAAGAAAAGGTCTTTGGGTTGTCTGCTTTGTGTTTTGTTCTGTTTTTTCCCTCCCTATTTTAATTTGATTAGAGGTCTCTATAACTTATTGCTAGGGAAGAACACTGGCTGAGTCTATCTGTATTTTGTTTCTGCAGAGCCATTTCCATCAGTGTACCCATTTAAAGTTTTGTTTTTTTTTTAAGTTAGACTAAGATGGCTGCCCCTCTGAGACTTTTAGTTTACACATGGTACTTTGGGTTTTCTTCCGTTTTGTGGGGGGTGGTGTTTTTTTTGGTTCTGCGAGAAGTGCTGAGTCTCATTTTTGCTTTGTCGTTGCTCTCATTTGGTCTCATTCTGGTCTTCTTTTGCAAAGTATTTCATAGTTCAGGGTTCTGTGCTGAGTATCACACTGTTCACCAGAATAGTAAAAAGAGAGCAAGATGACCAATATCACTGTCTAATTCACTGACTTTTAAATTGGAAGTGTTTTTAGGCAGTTTGTATTATAATGCATTTGTTAGTGTGCCAAGAAGAAATTAGTAGAAGTATTTGGATGTCACATCTATGAAATATAATTTTGTTCACTAGCTGGTAATGGGTAGTTATCTATGTGTGCTAATTTAAGGAAGAATAACTGGTGGGCTGAAATGATTCGCAAGAACTTAAGTCTAGCAGGGGGTTCTGAAGATATCCAAAACCATGAAAATAAATCAGTGAACAGAAGCAAATGAGTCTCCATGTGCTTTAAAACCTCAGCACAGTTCCAGCATTTCATGACTGAAATGATAGTTGATCTAAGCAACTGCAGTATCTGACAACCCCAACAGGATGCCAAAATATCAAGTAAAACTGAGCGAGGATTTGTTTGCTACATGTGGTTAAGCTTTAGCAGGGATTGTAATGTTTCAATGCATTTTCTAGGACACTATGCAGTACTGACATCCTTATATGGTCTCACATGTTGACAGAGATTATAATAGCTTTAGTATTTTTACTTACTTACTTGTTGGTTAGCTGAATTGTTCAAAAAATCTGCCTCTGTCATGACTGAAATTATAAGAACATAAGAATGGCCGTACTGGGTCAGACCAAAGGTCCATCTAGCCCAGTATCCTGTCTGCCGACAGTGGCCAGCACCAGGTGCCCCAGAGAGGGTGGACCGAAGACAATGATCAAGCGATTTGTCTCCTGCCATCCCTCTCCAGCCTCTGATAAACAGAGGCCAAGGACACCATTTTATCCCCTGGCTAATAGCCTTTTATGGACCTAACCTCCATGAAATTATCTAGCTTCTCTTTAAACTCTATTATAGTCCTAGCCTTCACAGCCTCCTCTGGCAAGGAGTTCCACAGGCTGACTACACGCTGTGTGAAGAAGAACTTTCTTTTATTAGTTTTAAACCTGCTACCCATTAATTTCATTTGGTGTCCTCTCGTTCTTCTATTTAGGGAACTAATAAATAACTTCTCTTTATCGGCCCTCTCCACACCACTCATGATTTTATATACCTCTACCATATCCCCCCTCAGTCTCCTCCCTTCCAAACTGAAAAGTCCCAGTCGCTTTAACCTCTCCTCACACGGGACCCGTTCCAAACCCCCAACCATTCTAGCTGCCCCTTTCCGAACCCCCTCCAAGGCCAAAACATCCCCTTTGAGGTGAGGAGACCACATCTGTACACAGTATTCAAGATGTGGGCGCACCATAGCTTTATACAGGGGCAGTAAGATATTCTGGGTCTTATTTTCTATCCCTTTCTTAATAATTCCTAGCATCCTATTTGCCTTTTTGACTGCCGCTGCACACTGCGTGGAAGTTTTCAGAGAACTGTCCACGATAACTCCAAGATCTCTTTCCTGATTTGTCGTAGCCAAATTAGCCCCCATCGTATAGTTGGGGTTATTTTTCCCAATGTGCGTTACTTTACACTTATCCACATTAAATTTCATTTGCCATTTTGTTGCCCAGTCACTCAGTTTGGTGAGATCTTCTTGGAGTCCCTCACAGTCTGCTTCTGTCTTGACTATCCGAAACAGTTTGGTATCATCTGCAAACTTTACCACCTCACTGCTTACCCCTTTCTCCAGATCATTTATGAATAAGTTGAACAGGATTGGTCCTAGGACCGACCCTTGGAGGACACCACTAGTTACCCCTCTCCATTCTGAAAATTTACCATTTATTCCTACCCTTTGTTTCCTGTCTTAACCAGTTCTCAATCCAAGAAAGGACCTTCCCTCTTATCCCATGGCCATGTAATTTACACAAGAGCCTTTGGTGAGGGACCTTGTCAAAGGCTTTCTGAAAATCTAAGTACACTATATCTACTGGATCCCCCTTGTCCGCATGTTTGTTAACCCCTTCAAAGAACTCTAATAGATTAGTAAGACAGGATTTCCCTTTACAGAAACCATATTGACTTTTGTCCAACAAATTATGTTCTTCTACATGCTTCACAATTTTATTCTTTACTTTTGTTTCGACTAATTTGCCCGGTACTGAAGTTAGACTTACCGGTCTGTAATTGCCCGAATCGCCTCTAGAGCCCTTTTTAAATATTGGTGTCACGTTAGCTACCTTCCAGTCATTAGGTACAGAAGCCGATTTAAGGGATAGGTTACAAACCACAGATAATAGTTCAGCAATTTCCCATTTGAGTTCTTTTAGAACCCTTGGATGAATGCCATCCGGTCCCGGAGATTTGTTAACATTAAGTTTTTCTATTTGTTCCAAAACCACCTCTAATGACACTTCAATCCGGGACAGTTCCTCAGATTCATCACCCACAAAGGACGGTGCAGATTTGGGAATCTCCCCAATGTCCTCAGCCGTGAAGACTGAAGCAAAGAAATCATTTAGTTTCTCCGCAATGGCTTTATTGTCCTTGATTGCGCCCTTTCTGGTTCAATCGTCTAGGGGACCCACAGGTTTTTTAACAGGCTTCCTGCTTCTAATGTACTTAAAAAACTTTTTGTTTTTGAGTTTTTGGCTAGCTGTTCCTCAAAATCTTTTTTTTGCTTTTCTTATTATATTTTTACACTTGATTTGACAGTGTTTATGTTCCTTTCTATTTATCTCACTAGGATTGGACTTCCACTTCTTAAAAGATGCCTTTTTGTCCCTCACTGCTTCTTTTACATGGTGGTTAAGCCACGGTGACACTTTTTTAGGTCTCTTGCTATGTTTTTTAATTTGGGGTATACATTTAAGTTGGGCCTCTATTATGGTGTCTTTAAAAAGTTTCCATGCAGCTTGCAGGGATTTGGCTTTAGTCACTGTGCCTTTTAATTTCTGTTTGACTAGCCTCCTCATTTTTGTGTAATTCCCCTTTTTGAAATTAAATGCCAGGGTGCTGGACTGCTGAGGTGTTCTACCCACCACAGGAATGTTGAATGTTATTATATTATGGTCACTATTCCCAAGTGGTCCTGTAACGGTTATTTACTGGACCTGATCCTGCACTCCACTCAGGACTAAATCGAGAATTGCCTCTCCCCCTGTGGGTTCCTGCACCAGCTGCTCCAAGAAGCAGTCATTTAGGCCATTGAGAAATTTTCTCTCTGCTTCTCTTCCTGAGGTGACATGTACCCAGTCAATATGGGGATAATTAAAATCCCCCATTATTATAGAGTTCTTTATTTTGGTAGCCTCTCTAATCTCCCTCAGCATTTCAATGTCAGTATCACTGTCCTGGTCAGGTGGTCGGTAATATATCCCTACTGCTAATTTCTTATTATTGGAGCATGTAATTACTATCCATAGCGATTCTATTGAACATGTTGATTCACTTATTTTTATTTCATTTGATTCTACATTATCTTTCACATACAGTGCCACTCCACCACCCACCCGGCCTGCTCTGTCCTTTCGATATATTTTATATCCCGGTATGATTATGTCCCACAGATTTTCCTCATTCCACCAGGTTTCAGTGATGCCTATTATGTCAATCTCCTCATTTAAAACTAGGTACTCTAGTTCACCCATCTTATTAGTCAGACTCCTAGCATTTGTGTAGAAGCACTTTAAAAATTTGCCACTGCTTATTTGTCTGCCCTTCCCTGGTGCATTGGATTCCTTTGTATGCGGTTGTTTGTCTGCTCTGGCCCATGGTTTGCCCTCTCTCCTCCTCTCTTTCTGACTACAGCTTAGAGAATCTCTATCAATGGATTCTCCTCTAAGAGAAGTCTCCCTCCGATTTACGTGCATCTCCGCACCAATCGGCTTTCCCCCATCTCTTAGTTTAAAAATTGCTCTACAGCCTTTTTAATGTTTAGTGCCAGCAGTCTGGTTCCACCCTGGTTTAGGTGGAGCCCATCCTTCCTGTATAGGCTCCCCCTCTCCCAAAAGTGTCCCCAGTTCCTAATAAATCCAAACCCCTCTTCCCTACACCATGGTCTCATCCACACATTGAGACTCTGAAGCTCTGCCTGCCTGCCTGGCCCTGCGCGTGGAACTGGAAGCATTTCCGAGAATGCTACCATAGAGGTCCTGGATTTCAGTCTCTTTCCTAGCAGCCTAAATTTGGCCTCCAGGACATCTCTTCTATCCTTCCCTAAGTCACTGGTACCTACATGTACCACGACCACTGGCTCCTCCCCAGCACTACACATAAGTCTATCTAGATGCCTCGAGAGATCCGCAACCTTCGCACCAGGCAGGCAAGTGACCATACGGTTCTCCCGGTCATCACAAACCCAACTATCTATGTTTCTAACAATTGAATCACCCACTACTAACACCTGCCTCTTCCTAACTGGCATTCCCTCCCCCTCAGAGGTATCCTCAGTGCGAGAGGATACCGCAACATCCTCTGGGAGGAGGGTCCCAACTACGGGATGGTTTCCCTCTGCTCCCACTGAATGCTCTGTTCCCTTGAGACTTTCATCCTCCTTAAGAGCACTGGGGCTCTCAGACTGGAGGTGGGACAGTACTACAGTGTCCCGGAAAGTCTCATCAACATATCTCTCTACCTCCCTTAGCTCCTGCAGTTCAGCCACCCTGGCCTCCAAAGCCCGAACCCGGTCTCTGAGGGTCAGGAGCTCCTTGCAACGGGTGCATACATATGCCACCCGCCCACAGGGCAGGTAATCATACATGTTACACTCGACGCAATAAACAGGATAGCCCCCACTCTGCTGCTGGGCTTCTGTCTCCATTTTTCTAATGAATAAGTTTAAGCAGAAACTGGGATTCTTTTTAAACCTCTGGAATATAGATTATTATAAGAGTTGTTTTTAAGAAGGTCAGAAGTCCCTAGTGCCCTCTAACCTCCCCCTCTAAACTCCCTCTCCAAACTCCCTGTTAGCTGCTCCTGTTCACAGGCTCCCTGGTCGCTGAGTCACAGGCGTATATAGCTCTGGTAGCCCCTCCCCCTGACTGAGGCTCAGCCAATTAACAGAGGCTTCTAGATTTCAAACCTTTTAGAATCTCCTTCAAACAAACAAACCAACCAAACACACAAACACAAGCTCAGCACACAGCAAATAACTCCCCCAAACACACACTCCAGACAGCCACTTACCACAAGGGTCCCGTTTTTACTCCTCTTTTACCTGGAGAACTCCCTCTCCAAACTCCCTGTTAGCTGTTCCTGTTCGCAAGCTCAGGAACAATACAATAGTTAATCTGCAATATTGAAATTGTGGCATGGAATCACTCATGACGGAAGACTATCTGTGGCTTTAATATCAATATATCTTTGTCAACACTAGTTTATAAAAAGAAAAGTTTGAAATATCAAAAATAGGATAAATTTTTATGGGAGGAAAGAATAAAAGATATTAATTTATAATTTAAAAAGTTTTTATGCCACATTCTTTCTTGGGTTACCCCAGATTTTGATTCTAGTATGTATACAAAGCCCAGAATAACTTCACAAAGTTGTTTTGTCATTGCATGTCCTATTATCACTAAATTATTGCACCAGGAATTATAGTCATTTAATAGTTTCCAATATCATGTCTAACACTGATTAGAATATAAAGCTATCTAAAATCACATAGAACATGTGTTTTATTAACATCCATGGGATTAAACAGTGTCTGAGATGGCTGAAACACAGTGAAGTCAAGAAAAACTAAGCTATTTTCAAACAAAATAATATGCGTATGTAAACTCTAAGGTAATATACATATGAAACTGCACACATTATGGAAAGAAAGGAGTACTTAGGGGTTAGATCTTCAAACTCCATTCTAAATTTAAAAGCCTTTTAGGTAATAAATGTCTAAATTTTGTCCATATTTTCATAGGAGTTGTTAAATTCACTGCTCGACAGCCAAAATGCTTCTGAAATAAATGTAGTCAAACTTTACTAATTCTGGGTCAACTGAGAACGAAAATGATGCTTAAAATTGTTGATTGGCTCTAGTTTTCAAGATATGCTATTGGGTCAGTATATACGACCCTTGACTTGGGAATGGCGGAGGATAAGTGAGTTATAAAGGGAAGGGATCTCAATTTAAACCAGAAATGACTAAAATACATCTTTGACTGGATCTGTGAATAAATCTATGACTGGGTTTGGACAGTACTTGCTTTTTAGGCAAAACAATGAATGATGCAATCTGAAGCCGGTATTGCGTCATACATGATATGAATTGCATCATGTTATTCCTAGAAGTCATGGATGATGCAATCATAACGAAGCTTACATCACTCTGCTGAACAAATTGCCCTATATCAGCTCTAGAAATCATACAGTGTCGTGCTCTCTTATTTGTCAGTGTTTGATTTTGCAAAGGGACACATTTCTGTTTAGCCAAAGTGAGCAGAGATGCCTCGTACTTGTGTGAACAGTGCAGATAACTTCTGCTATGTTTGTGGTGAAGTGACTTTTGCATCACAAAAGCGCAGAATAACCACTATGGTTAAGAAAGCCTATCACCTTTATTTTGGCTGCAAAAATGGAGATCAGGACAAGAGGTGGGCCCCCCACTATGCTGCAACACTTGTGCAACAAATCTTTGCCAGTGGTTGAACAGAAAAAGAAAAACTATGCCTTTTGCAGTGCCAATGATTTGGAGAGAGCCAACAGATCATACCAGCAATTGTTACTTCTGCATGGTGCCTCCAGTTGGGAAAGGTGTGTCAAAGAAGAAAAAGTGGACTGTGCATTATCCAAACATTCCATCAGTTATACGCCCAGTACCCCATGGAGAAGGACTGCCAGTTCCTGATGCACCAGAATCATTCTCACTTGAGTCAGACGAGGAAGAGGATGAAACTTCTGGTCCTGAACCATCAATGTCACAGGACCCACATTTTCTCCCATCCTCCTCCTCTGAATCACACCTCATAACACAAGGTGAACTGAATGACTAAACTATGTACATAATAGTTTTTTGCCTTTTGTTTCATAATAAATTTTGTTTATATAACCCTTTTGCTGATTTTTAAAGTGTTACATAAACAGGACAGGTGAAATATTATCATGTAAAGCAACCATAAATGCATGAAAAGACCTAGGTTTACAATTTATGATTAAAACTCTCCTATCTACACAATGTACATAGACGTAAAATGTAAAAACTTAAATATCTTGGAAACAGTAGCCAATCAGTTGTTTTAATTGTCATATTTGAGTTCAGCACATCAAAATACATAATAAATAGCACATTTTATCTCTGAAGCAGACGACTTCTAAAAAATTGTAGACCAGTGTTATCTTCAGATGCCCTAGTCTATTTTTCATAACTGAAGCTTTGCTGTAATAAATCAAGGCAAGATGAAAGAGCAAGGAGGGAAATAATCTTTCCATCTTCAGTCAAAGCTGCCAAAATAGTTCTTTTATCCTGTAGTTTGAGACTATCTGCCTAGTTAAATTTAACATAGGGCCTCATTTTGCTCTTACTCCAATTTTACAATGGTGTAATTCAGTTTACTTTAGTAAAGTTATGCCAGGGTAAATGAGCAGAGAAGCAGGCCCATATAAATGGAGTCATGTTAGTTTTATCTAGTTGAATATTCATTTTGGACCAATAATATGTACATCAGGCTCATCCCAAAACACATACCTATGACATGAATGGCCCAATATTGTGATGTTCTCAGATCCTTCATGGAAGCTGAAGGAAAACCACTTCTGTGGAAGTCAATGGCTTTCAGAAGTTCACAAGTTTGTATTCCTGCTTGAGCCAGTGATTCTTTTCATTCCTTATCCATCAAAGAAAGCTGCAAATTTCTTATCAGGATTTAAAACTGTTCAATTTTCTCTTTGTATGTAGCAACGATGGGCATCCTAGGCTAGTGAGTGGGCCACATGAGTGGCCCTCCTCCATCTCTGTGGGCTGCAAGATTGTTGTAACCAAGACAGTCTCCTGGGAAAGGATACTTTTGCTAGTTGCACTTGCTGATCTAGAATTTGCAGGATGTACTGACTGAAGCATAGCAGCACTTGGAATGCACAGGGAGAGCACACAGCTCTCGCCATTAATGTTGTGTGCAGTCAGCACGCACTTCACTTCATGTGACCTTGTGTCACTTTAGAAATACTAGTAGGAAAAAAACTATGTGGATGGTAACCAGAGGAATCATGGGCAACAGTAAACAAAATGTCTTGTGGGCCAAACATAGAATCCTGATGGGCCATAGGTTGCTCACAGGGTTGCCAGGTGTCCAGTATTTGACCGGACACTCCGGTTTTTGCGCCCTCTGTCTGGAAAATTTTTTAGAAAATACCGGACATGTGCAATGTCCAGTATTTTCTGTTTTTCCGGCTGGGTGCCAGACGGAAGCCTGGCAGGGGCGGGGGGAGTGGCTGGGACTCCCCCCGCCTGGCTTCTGCACGCAACTACAGGCTCCCAGTGCTGATCACGGCCCCGCCTCCCAGCTGGGAGCCTGTGATTGCGTGCAGAAGCTGGGCGGTGGCAGTGGCTGCCTCCCTCCCCTGCCAGGCTTCTTCACGCAACCAGAGGAAGTCCTAGGCTGGGAGGCGGGGCCGCGATTGGCGCTGGGAGCGTGCAGAAGCCAGGCGGGAGTGGGGGGAATGGCTGGAGGTGGGGTGCAATCGGCTCTGGGAGCCCTCAGTTGATTGTGTCCGAGGAGGAGTGACGCCTTGGGGAGGAGGAGAAGCCCTGTCCCTGCTCCTGAGCGCTGTTCAAGCGCATTGTGGCTCCATAGTAGGGTTACCAGGTAGACCCTGCCAAAAAAACAGACACACTTGATCATGGGCGGGGGTGGGGGGAGGGTCTGGCTGGGAGGGGAAGTGGGGCTTGCTGGGAGGGGGGTGGGGCGGGAAGCAGAGCTGGCGGCGGGGGGGGGGGGCCGGGGGCCGCAGGGCTAGCCGGGAGGAAGGGGGGGGCCGGGAAGCAGAGCTGGGGAGGGTTGGGGGCCGTGGGGCTGGACAGGAGGAAGGGGGGAGCCCGGAGGAAGGAGGGCAGGAAGCGGAGCTGGCGGTTGGGGGGGGAGGTGCAGACACTGGCCGCAGCCGGAGTCCAATGGGCTGCGCCTCTGGCAGGCA
Organism: Pelochelys cantorii; assembly: GCA_032595735.1. Classification (NCBI taxonomy): domain Eukaryota; kingdom Metazoa; phylum Chordata; order Testudines; family Trionychidae; genus Pelochelys; species Pelochelys cantorii. The sequence continues at coordinate 47,682,872 of CM064334.1, read as the reverse complement.
CTCCCTCGAGTTGCTCGTAGAAGCGGGGCAGGGGTGGGGAGAGGGGCTGAGAGCCACTCCCCTCGCCCGGCTTCTGCACGCAACCAGAGGCTCCCAGGTGAGAGGCGGGGCCATGATTGGTGCTGGGAGCTTCTGGTTGCATGCAGAAGCCGGGCGGGGGGAGTGGCTGGGAATCCCAGCCCCGGCATTTGCACACGACCAGAGGCTCCTAGTGCCAATCATAGCCCTGCCTCCCAGTCACTCCCCTGCCCCCCGCCAGGCTTCCGTCTAGCACCCAGCCGGGAATTCAGAAAATACCAGACATTGCACATGTCCGGTATTTTCTGAATTTTTCTACCGGACAGATGGTGCAAATACCGGACTGTCTGGTAGAAAACTGGACACCTGGCAACCCTACTCCGTAGTCCTGGAGAGAAGCCCGCAGGTGCTTTGTGGTCGCGTTTAGGCGCCTTCCATGAGCTCTCAGCCAAAACTGACTGGGGTGGAATTTCTGCTTCTTCTCACTGGGACACCCAAAGACCTGGCAATGGGGGAGTCACTTTCCTATCCATGGTTCCCTCCCCCCCCCCATTGTGTTGCCCCGGGGTCTGCCTCTCTCTGCTTTGGGTAGCAGGTGGCTGCTTTGCAGAGCAGGCTCTGCTGCCTCCCCCTTTGTTCCCAGCTTGGTGGCTCTTGGTAGTAGCCACACAGGATGTGTGTTCGGTGTGGGTGGGTTTTTTAAAAATTATTTATTTATTTATTTTGCTTGCCAAATTTTTAGCCCGTGTGTTCAGTATTTTTTGGGAGACCATCTGGCAACCCCAATTGCTCACCACTGGTATATAGGCTTTTACTAAAATCCTAGTGAATCGGTTAAATTAAGTGGTTCTGTGTGTATGCTGGATGACTAACAACTGCACCCAGACAATGACACTTTCTCTTGCTTGGGTCATTCTGAAGCATCTAACTTGTAAGTATTTTTATCCCTTTGGCTGAGGCCAAGACACAGAGATAGTAAGTTAAGAGTCTGATCCTATGGTCTGTGTTCATCCTAAACTCCCACTGAAGTTGGTGGGAATTTGCAGTGTACCAAGAGTACAGGATTACAAGGAAAAAAATACATTGATAAATATGAATGCTATTTGCAGTGTCAAAAAATGTATTGCTGATAGTACTTTAAATTGTTCTCCAGATGATGACAGCACAGCAGACAGCAAATTATGTGCCTCAGTAAAATAAGCTAATAGGGGGTTGGCCAGCAAAGGCCAGTAAGACCACACATTCAAAAGATTACTGCAGTCAGTTCTAGACACTTCCATACCAGCAAGAAGCTGATAAATTAGAATTCATTCCTGGGTGAATGGGGAAAGCTAAAATGACAGAGGCTGGAGGTATTGTTTTGTGCAGAAAGATTAAAAGGGCTGATTATGCACAGCCCGTTTGGAGAACAAAGCAGGAACATGTGTGTCAATCACTACAGTGTAAAATAGTTGAAGTTGTAAACACCAAGGAAGGAGAATTGTTTATGAAGTATAGGACTAATGGGATCAAATAAAGATCTGATAAACGTATGCTGACTTTTTGGGGACAGTGTTTCTAATGGTTCTGTTTAAACTTGAATAATCTCCTGGAGAAGTGGTGGGTGTCCCTCTGTTTAGATTATTAGACCTGAATTGTATAAGAACTGGAGAATATATTACAGAGAGTAATCTTATAATGACTGGGGAAATAGGCTAGCTGATATAATGGGTGCTCTGATATAATGGTGATAAATGCTGTTCTATAAGACCAAAAAAGATTATTTTGAATGTCTGATTTTTATCTATATACTTATAGCATTTAAATTATTTAAATGTAAATACCTATAGATTTTATGTAAGCATCTATTATTTTCTTGTAATTATGATATCATTAGCTTCTGTAGAGCTTTAATTTGTCTGTATATAAGATGACTGTAACACAAATTTAATCATTTTGATTAAATGCAGACCTCCTTGTGCTTCAAAAGCCTGTGCTGCAGTTCTTTGGGGGCATGCACTCATCTTAAAAAAGGAGGTCAAGTATACTCTTTATAACATCTAATGCACTCTATAGGGAAAATGGTTTTTAATTACAATGCACTGTTTCTGGACAATATAAATGATAGTTTAGCTTTGAAAAGAGAATTACTATGATTACCACAAGTCTCCTTGACAACAAGCTAGATGTAGAGAATATTGAATTGTTTTAGAGCTGGATACAGATTTAAATGGTTTCATCCATGCAGTGATTTCTTTGTGCTTTGTTCTTTTGGGGAAATCATTTTGAAATACTATCCAACACATTTAGGGACTGCTCTTCTATACTGAGCATTGAAGTTAATAGGAGTTACAATAGGTCAGATCCCCTCAGGATCAGGCACTTTGATTTTTCTTTTGTTAGAGCCTCCAGTATAAGATTACTAGATGTTTTTATTCCTTCCTACCAAACGGTAGATTTATCCAATGAACTATGAATATATGAAAACACAATTTTAAGGCTCTTTGCATCTGTTTATTTAAAGGAACGTTTCAGGTGTTCCTGTAGGCTTATTTTCTGTTTCCAGTTAGCTTCCCATGGTGAACAGCAAGAGCAGATATGCTGTAAGAAGGCTGAAGTTGTGATAGTTATGACATGGTCCCTATATTGTCTGCTCTTCTACAGACCTTTCTGTGGGAGACAGGAATGGAGTTTTTGAGGTAGAGAACTATTTTAATTCAATCTCTCCAGACGTGAAATGAGCAACTAGTCATGATCAGAGGGGCTGTCTAGCTTGACAAGAGGGGTGGAGGGAGTCTTCATTTTCTGTCATTTTCTAAGAGCTACGTTTTTAACACTTCAAAAAGGTGTGAAGAGGTAGGAGGAGGAAATATGTATTATCAGCTAATTTGGAGATTTTTTTTTCTTTGTTCCACTTTTTCTACCCTCTTGAAGGAAAAGTTGTCAAGTTTCCTAAAATGTTGTGCACAAAAGAATTATAGGATTTGTTTAATTTAAATGAGAAATGAATTCTACCCATTTCTTTCTCACCATTAAATGATTTTACTAAAAAATTCTTCCTGTCTTCACTTGGGCAAAACTCCTATTAACTGCAGTGGAATTTGAATAAAGGTGAGGTAAGGGATCAGTGGTAGAAGCATAATTAAAACTGAAGACCTCCTGACTCTCAATAGGGATGTGAACAAATAACAGTTAACCGGTTACCTGGTAAGCATCACCCTTACCTAGTTATGTTTACTGGTAACTGGTGTCTGAGAGCAGCCCCCCGCCCACAGTGCATTATGGGTGGGAGGCTGCTCCAGCCCAGCTGGTCCTAAGTGGGTTGGGGCCAGTAGCTGGGAGCCCTGCAGGGCTGGCAGCGCCAAGTGCTAGGAGCTGTTCCAGCCTAGCCAGTCCCAAGCCCTATAGGAAGACTGCTGTGATCCAAGACTCCCTTAATGCCAACTGGCAAGGGAACTATAGGAAGTCCTGATCCTGAGATGCACATGTTTTGTTAGCCTTTAAGGTGTGCTGCTAGACTATTAGTAGTTTTTTAAATTTACACAGTCCTGATTCATTTCTTAGGCACTGAATGAAGAAATCATTTACAGGTTTGATTCCTATTGCGAAGGTTTGAATAAAGAGATTGGTTGGATGGCCCACTACATTCCACATCCTAATGACATAAAAAAAACAAACAATGGGTACTTGGAGAAGGTGCAAATTTTTCTTATCAGCTTCATGTAGCATGGACATTCTAACTGACTCTTTCGTCCCCCTTTTTTTCTTCTCTTCCCTCCCCTCCCCCCCATTTATTTAGAAACTGGACCTTTAATAACTCCATTCATCTGAAGAAGTGGGTTGTACCCACGAAAGCTCATGGTACCATCTACATGTTTTGTTAGTCCTTAAAGTGCTACCAGACTATTTGTTGTTTTTTAAGTTTATCCTTTACAGACTAACTTGGCTACCCCCTGAAGCTTCTATTCTTTCTGTCTTTCTTGCTACCACTATCAGCATGCTAACTCAACCCTTCCCATCAAGGCAATCATCTTCAAGATGATTATACCTTTTGGTTCTAACTTTTGATCTAGAACAGTGGTCTCCAACCTTTTTAAGCATGAGATCACTTTTTGAATTTAAATGCAATACAGGATCTACCTCAAACCCAAACACTCTTGCCCTTCTCCAAGGCCCCACCCCTGCTCACTCCATCCTCCCTCCCTCCGTCATCCTCACTCATTTTTATCAGACTAGGGGCAGAGGGCTGGGGTGCGAGGGATGCGGACTCTGATCTTGGGCTAAAAGATTTGGAGTGTGGGAGGGATTCTGAGCTGATCCTGATGTAGGGAGTTAAGGTACAGGAGGGAGTTCAGGGTGCAGGCTCTGGGAGGGAGTTTGGGTGGAGGAGGGCTAGGGCAGGGGGTTGGGGTGCAGGAGGGGTTCAGGACTGGGGCCAGGGTTTGGAATGCAGGCTCCAGCTGGGCACCGCTTATCACAGGTGGCTTCTGGATGGTGGTGCAGGGGGCTAAGGCAGGCTCACCCCTACTCTGGCCCTGCACCACTCCCAAAAGCAGCCAGCAAACTCTCTCCATCCCTACACATTCTCCCGCCCCCGCTCTGTGGAGAAGGGGTGAAGGGTGGGGGTAGAGGCACCCTGACGTCAGCAACCTCCTTCCTCTTCTTTCTGCACCCTGCGCAGCAAGCAAGAGGCTCCCAGGGCTGTGGGGCAGCTCCAAGTCAGAGGGTAGGAGCAACACAGCAGTGCTTAGAGGGGCAGATGAAGTGCCAGCACTTGACAGCATCCTGGCCAAAGCTGCCAGGATCACCTGTCAAAGGCTCCAAGATCTACCAATAGATCCTGATCTATTGGTTGGTGACCACTGATTTAGAAGAATATACTTAGTGAAACTAGCTGGATCAGGGCAGCACAGATTCCTTAATTGGTTTCCCAGTGTTTTGAATCACCAATTTCCTTTGGGGATCTGGCTGAGGGTACAAAGACACATAGGCATAGAGCAGGGGTGTCAAATTCCATTTGCCTTAAGGCCAGTGCCAGTCCTCAAATCCTCCTTGTAGGTCAGTGGTCATCCCCCTCTCTGCCAGGGATCTGGGGAAACACATCCCTGTGGCCTGGGGGAGATGTGTACAGAGCTGTCCCATCACAGGTGTAAGCTTTGAAATTAACAACCCATTTTGTAAAACTGACTAGATATCAGTAGTGCCAACTTGCCTGATTTGATCACAAGCCTCCTGGTAATTGGGGCTTTTTTTTCCCCCCTGGAAAGTCCCAGCCTTGTTGTTAGAATTAAGCCAAATCTGGGAACTTCACTCCCTGATGCCTCAGGCACCGCATCAACTGTGATCATTCTGGCTTAGTAGATTATGCTTGTTTGTTGGTGCATGACATTAGAAGAGAATCCCAGCTGCTTTTTTTTTTTTTTTTTTTTAAGGAAGACTTCAGGGTTCATGATTTGTGGAGAAAATCTAGAAAATGTGCCCTGAGGTCAGCCAAAGACCTCAAACATCAGACGCAAAATTAAAAGATCCCCATGTGTATTTTTGCCTATGATTTCAAGAAGCCATTCTCTTTTTTGGGGGGCTGGTGGTCTGATTCCTGAGTTTCGAAGACTTGGGGTTGGCAATACAGTATATACAAATAGATAGTGTTTTCACCTGTGCCCAAGAGCCTACACAGACCAGGATCCTACAAAAGACCTGAAACGGAGTCCTCACCCTGACACTCCCATGTTCTCAAGCTGGAATGCCCCCTCTCTCGCTAACATCTGCATCTTCGTGCTGGGATTCCCTATCCCTGTCCAGAGTAACCAAAAGCTAAACCCACCAACCCCACACTGCCACATTGGCTGCAGAAGTGCATCAGTGCAGGCGGCTTCCTGGCCAACGGTGTTCACATCACAGTGGAGGCAGCCAGCTTAGCTTCCTGGATTGAGCAGCACCCTCTGTGGCTGGAACTGTGTGGGTGCTAGGGGCCTGGGTGCTGCTGGGAGTCATGGGATAGTGAGTCTCGGCATGCTGCCCACCCCACATCCCCCACCCTCAGGCCGGCAGTTGTGCGGGCCTGATTAAATAACTTTTTCAAAAAAATTCATGGGCTGGAGTGGGGAAGTGCTTGGCCCACAGAGGGTGAGAGTGTAAATTCATTCACATGTACGTTATACGCTTCTCTGTGCCTGCAACCACACAGCTAGCCTGCTACACCAGTGAGGCGGTATCCCAGACTTCCTCTGGTTAGGCTGTTAGAAAATTAATCTGCTGTTGCCCAGCACCAATTTTTGGACAGTTGGCCACTGGCCAGTTTACTTAGGTGTGTCCTGGCCCTAGGCACAAATAGCCCTTCAAATTCCTGACATCTTTCCTCCAGGGCCAGCATGGAGCAGTAGCTCCCGACCTCTTCGGTCTTCTCCCTTTTCTTCCTGGTGAGCCCCCTTTTGTCCTTCATCTGAATCTCTGGGTTAGGGGTTTGGACTTTTTATCAGAATCAGACTTGCTGTCAACTGCCCTGTTATACACAGATCTTGGACTTTTGATCTCTTATCCACATTCTTGGACATAGGGACACCCTTCAGACAATTTTTTTGAGCCAATGAGTTCATATGAAACACATAGGTTAGTGACTCTTGGACCTTTTCCCCACATCTGGTTGCCTTTGCTTTTGTTCCCCGCCCCAAATCTGTTTGTGCAAGCCTAGGCATCAGTTCCAATTTAAGGATCAGATCTTTTTCATTGTCCTGGTCTGCCCTGTGTATCTGGCTGTATGTCTCTTTGGCTTTTTGACCTAGTAAGGGACTGAGAAAACAGCCTCTTTGCAAGGGGGAATCTGATTCAAACCACAACCCTTCTCAAAAGCAATGGGATAGGCATCAATATTCTCTCCCACCTTAAACGGGGGCAAAAATCAAGCATCTGTCTACCCAGTAGAATTAGTGTTCAGTTTACTGGGTCATTAGGCCTCTTGTTCCTCAGTTTTTCAACCTCATGCTTGTGTTCATCAAGCTTCTCGCAAACTGAAGTTTCAACTTTTCCAGCTGCAGTTTTTACCACTAAAACTCTTAACTTTAGGGATCCAGGCTGATTGCTGCTCCAGCTACTGACACTCTCTGGCTATGCTCTACATCTGCCACTGGGAACTTGGCCTCCTCAGACTCCTCCAGACCTACTGTGTCTTACTGGCCTCTGTCTCCACCATTTGGGGTACCCTTGCTTGGTGATCTGGTGGGCCCTCTCAAGCCCTTGCTCTGGGATACCATTCCTCCTCTGGCAGCCAGCAAACAGCACCTCAACCAGCTCTGACTTTTTAGCTTTTTTGGATATATGCCACGTAGTCCACAAATCTCCTTCAATCTCTTTTTAGGAAGATATATACATAAAAACACATTTTCTTTATCTCTCCTTTCCTTTGCTCTTCCCAGAAAGGATATAAGCCATTTCCCCTCTTGCTTTGCTTTTGGTAATACAGTAAACTTCCAATAATCCAGCACCTTTAGGACCCAGAGGGTGCTGGATTGTTAGATATGCCGGACTATCGGAAGGGGGGGCTATGAGGGGTCTGGGGTGGAGTGGGGGGGATGCGCCCCTCGGTGCTGCTGGACCAACCCGGCAGCACCCCAGCTGCTCTGCCCCCGGCTTCCCCGAGTCAGCCGCTGGTCAGTTTCAGCAGTGGCTGAATCGGGGAAGCCGGGGGCAGAGCAGATCCAATTGTCTGACTGCCCGGAGCACTTCTGGGTTCCAGATGGTGCCGGACCATCAGGAGTGCTGGACCACTGGAGTTTTACTGTACTTGTTTTTACTGCTGTCACTTCCTGCAAACCACGCTGTCATGGTTCTAGGACAAGATGGGCTTTAGATTTATTGAGTACACCTATCACGAGACAGTTAACGTATCTGTGCAGTTGCACACTAAGCCCTGGTCTACACCAGAGAGTTAATTTCAAATAACTCCCTTTATTTTGAAATAACAAGTGGAGCATGCACACTACAAAGCCCGTTATTTTGGAATAACGGGTTGGTTATTCTGAAATAACTCCTGCTTTACACAAGGAATAACACTAATTCCAAAATGATTATTTTGAAATAGCGGTAGTGTGGATGTTCTGCAGCTGCTATTTTGAAATAATTACTCCCCAGAATAATTCGAACTACTCCCCAGTGCTACCTGGGGCTGTAAGTCGAGGTAGCACGTCTACATTAAGAGAACCTTCCTCGAACTAATTTTGAGGCAACTCCGTAGCGGACACGCTATTTTTGGAGTTATTATTTTGAAATAAGTTATTTTGAAATAAATTCCTAGGCTATGTCTACACTGTCCCCTCTTGCACAAAAAATATGCAAATGTGGTGAAGCATGGAATATTGCTGCACCTCATTTGCATAATTAATGAGGCTCCATTTTTGCGCAAGAGGCTTTTGTGCAAAAAGGAGCAGTTTACATGGCTCCTTTTTTGTGCAAAACCCCCCTCTTGCACAAGAGCCGTTCTTCCTCTTTTTTTCAGGAAGAATGGCTCTTGCGCAAAAGCCTCTTGAGCAAAAACGGAACCTCATTAATTATGCAAATGAGGCACGGCGATATTCCATGCTTCGCCTCATATGAATATTATTTTGCGCAAGAGAGGGCAGTGTAGTCTCAGCCCTAGAGTAGACATTCCCTAAGTGAGGTCCATCACTTGCAGGGTGCATTTGAGAGGAACTAAAAGGGGGTTAAGAGCAGCTTGCTGTATGATCATAACATCCTGAAAAATTTCATAGGACAAGCAAAAGGTACAACCTTGATCATTGGGCTCTTCCTCTGCTGAATTTCTATGGCATACTGCAAACAAAGACAATATTTCAGCTTCTCACAAAAAGACCACCAGGAATCATTGATCATGAAAATTGTTAGACATCCTAAGTGAAGGGGTGACTTCCAGCACACCCTATAAAAAGTAATTCTTTATCTATAGAGAAACTTATAAGAGTCTACTGTATACTAGTGGTGAGTTGTTACTGAAGTAATTTTTTAACTAAAAATATACAGAAGTGTTTTGATTTGTCTAGATTTAGCCTTCATCTGTTGCAACCTCAATTTTTTAAGTTTTTGGATCTGTCACTTGGCTGGAATATTTTTTTGTTTTATGATGGCTATAAGCCTTTACAGAATAATTATGCTTTTAGAATGTCTGCATAGATTTTTGACTTACAATTATTCTATACAGTCTATTGTTTGCATTATCCATCATTTGTGGTTTGGGATTCTTATATTGCTGTTTTGAAATACAGTACATTTTACACTCACTCCTGGAATTTTATATGGTGGTCTTGGATTGTTTTTGTTTGAGTGCTTATAATTTACATCTGCTCATTTGTTCAATAGTAGTGGGATTTTTTTCGTGTGTGTGTGTGGGTGGGTGGGTGGGGCAAGCTGAGCCTATTAAATTTATTGAAAATGATCCTGAAGTTTGGTATTGTAAGATTTGCTGGAAAACACTGAAGGTTGAACACCAAGGTGGCTGCAGGCACACATAAGAAAGAAGTTTTAATGATTCAATTAAAGCTGTATATCTCTAGCAAAATGGAAATAGGACAGCTTGGGCTGTATCTAGGACTGGAAGAGATGCGTCAGCACCTATTAGCAAACAGAAAATGAACTCCCTGACAAATCCTAATGTTCATATTTCATCCTCACAACGTTCTAAAATAGAGAATATAGAAAATGTAGGTAGGCTGAATCCCACAAGGATATGCAACAGCTAAAATCTTTTACTAATGATAACAGATATAATCAGGGCAGGCCCACTGACAGGGGGAGGCAAAGGGGGCAGTTGCCCCGGGCTGGGACGATTCAAAGGGGCATGGGGTTCCCAGCCGTCTCTGTTCCAGCTGCAGCAGTAGTGGCAGGGGCTGGAGCCCCAGGCCCTTTAAATCACCGATGGAGTGCCATGCTTAGTGTGCAGCTCTGACAGCTGGAGGAGGGTGTGCCGTGCTTTCTGCAGTGCTGAGGGCTGACGGCAGTTGTCCTGTCCCTTTCCCCGAGGACCCGCCTGTTCCGGGAACATGGAGTTTTGTCTCCCCCTCCCCCCCCCCACTTGCCTAGGGGCTCATGGAGGCTGCCAGCTCTCCTGAATCTGAGCATTTTTATAGTTATATAATCACAAGAGAATTTTATTTTCTACACAGATCTTGAATCAAAGCAGCCTTCTAGTGGCTAAGCTGGGCTGACCATAGAGTACATTGTTATTCAGTATTTTATATATACAAGTACCAACCAACACGTACAAAATGTTAACAGAACATTATTAAAGAGGCAAAGTCAAGCACTCAAGTTAGGAAACAAAAGAATTAAGGTTGCTTGTGCAACATTTGGTCCCCTGGTGCAGATGCATTATAATTCCATCTTTCATTACGTGATCACTTACTTTCCCACAGGCCCCCAGTCTCATTTTGTGCACAGCATGGAATTGCTGAAGGGATAAGTCAGGGTTGTGTAGGGATGTAGACTGACTTCATTTGTTGCATAAGTTAGAAGGTGTTAGGAAGTGAAAGGAAAGTCAATACTGTTGAATGCTGTCCTGGAGAAATTCTCAAAATGTTGTCCTGGAGATTCTATCCCAGCCTCTACCACCGAATTCCTATGCACAATAATCCCTCATCTCACAGACGTATTGGGAAAATAAATTCATCAACCTTTGTGATAGGCTCATCACTAGCATGTCATAGCATATGAGGAAATTAATAATTCTGTCTTCAGAGCAGGCGTTAATTGTGGACTATAAATAAGGCACAGGGCCACACACTGAACAGTGAGGAGAAAACATTATTATTATTATTATTATTTTATTATTATTAATTAAATGTATTTATTTATATTATCATGGCACCAGAAGCCACAGCCATGAACCAAGGCTCCTATTGCAGAAGTAGCAACAAGCATCACCAAGATTTTTCCCTACCGAGAGAATTGAGACACTAACTACAAAACAAGAGATAACAGATGGATACTGACTGATGGGAAGAGACCAAGGTACCAGCGAGACTATGGTCAGTATGACAGGCAGTGGTCCCAAAATACCAACACCCTAACCATTGTCAAATTTTTTGAAACTTCATGGTGAGATTTGAAGAAGGATAATTAATTATTTTTCTACATGTTGATGAGGAACATCTCCCATGTGTGAGGGGAAGCCTGAGAGGAGGAACAAAAGTGATCGATTGAAAATTTAACAAGTGGGCAATGGAGGCTGGCAACATGGGCTGTTCAGAATTGATAGGTAGGATGGGGATAGGTTAGGAAGAGTCTGGCAAGTTGAGGCAGGGATGAAGACAGAGGGACTATGTGGTCAAAGCAAGGGGCTAGGAAGATGACCTTTGCAGCTGTGTTGTGAATGTGATGAGTGGGCACGATAGAATTTGCCAAGGCCAGTAAAAAGGATGCTGCAGTAATGGGGAGACAAAATGATGAGAACACAGCGGCAAGTTGTGAAAATATTTAATAGCAAGCTGCTTATTAAGTGAGCACAACCTATTATGTGCACTAAATGGGGCAGCGATCCTCTGGGAAAAAGAGGCTTCCATAATACACACACATCAGGGGTTGCATAGGCAGACTTAATTCTGACATTTCCTGGATCGAACAGTGTCCTCCCCCACACTGCCTGAGTCCCAAAAGGGAGGAGCGGGGAGTTATTGGGAACACATGACAGAGAGAGAGAGAAAGAGGTGCAAAACCTCACCCTGATACACACCAGTTGAGAGCAGTCATTATTACAGGGACCTTGACTCTTCACCTGGGCCACAGAGAACAAGAACCATTCTATGGGGGAGCTGCAGCTACAGTCTGGTCATACACAGGGCACTACAGCTGATCCCCGGCTCCACTTGCGCTGCCCCTTTGAAGTGCCGTTTTGGCGCTTTAAAGGGGCAGTGCATTAGAAGCCTGGGATCAGCCGGGGACTCCAGCTGATCCTCGGCTCCGCGTTTCTTTTTGAAGCGGCACTTCAAAGGGGCAGTGCAGCATTAACGCCTGCAATTAATGTGTTAAAAAAATTATAGTGTTAATCCTGTCCTGAGTTAATCGCAGGCGTTAACACAGGTCAATTGACAGCCCTAATTCCAAAGTTTGAAGTTGGTAGAACTTTGCAACAAAAAAGTCACCAGAATTTTTTAAAATTGAAAAACATTTTTTCCCAGCCCCATTCCCAGAAATGGATGAACCATTTTCAGTGAAATTTACAAACACACACAAACAACAACCCAGCCTAAGGCAGATACACAGTATGGAGAGTTTCAGCCCAAATGTTTATAATTTAATAAAGTTTAAGTAACTGAAAACAGGGCCTTATAATAGACTGACCAGCCCAACTTCAATTTTGTATTAGATTATGAATTGTGGCCTAGCTTGTGCTGCTGTGCAAGGGAGGAAGTGGTTGTCAAGTACTCCTATGGTGACTAGTCATAGCATGTGTAGTAGAGAAGGAAGAGAGATTGTTTCCCTATCACACGTGTAGGCGGGAGGTGATAGAAAATGGTTAGTGTCTTGGTTCCACCCATTTAGCATGGTAATCACTACTCAGTCAGGTGCAGGGTACTTTCTGCCTCAGAGAAAAGGGAAGCCTAAAAAGCAGATTCTGATACAAATTCATAATCTGCCTTCTACTGTGCTCCAGGGACAGCACATTAATGTTTAAACACTTATTTAAGAATCAAGACAAAGCCACGATTTACCCCGATATTGATAGATAAACAGTGTATAGAAGTGGTTGCCAACCTTTTTAAGTATGAGATCACTTTCTGAATTTAAGTGCAACCCAGAATCTACCTCAAATCCAAATACACTTGCCTCACCTCCTTTGTGCCTGTTCTTCAAGGCGTCTTTCTCCGTTTCATGAGGCAGGAGCAAAGGGTTGGGGTGCAGGCTCTGGTCTTGAGTTAAGGGATTGAGAGTGTGAGAGGGGCTCTGAGCTGAACTGGGGCAGGGAGTTGGAGTATAGGTGGGGGTTCAGGGTGCAGGCTCTATAAGGGAGTTTGGGTCTGGGGGGGGCTCAGGGCTAGGGCAGGGGCTTGGGTGCAGGAGGGGCTTTATGACTGGGGCAGGGGTTCAGGATGCAGGCTCCTGCTGGACACTGCTTATCACAGGTGCTGGGTGATGGTGCAGTGGGGGCTAAGGCAGGCTCACCTTTGCCCTGGTCCTGCACCACTGTCAAAAGCAGCCAGCAAACTCCCTCCATCCCAAGCCCTGTTGTGCCCCCTCTCCTTTCTGTGGAGACAGAATACAGAGTGGGAGAGGGGGCACCCTGACATCAGTGCCCCCTCCTCTCCCTGCCCTGCCCTGCCCTGCCCAGCAAGCCAGGGGGAGAGACAGCTCCCTGGCAAAGGGCAGAAGATGCACAGCAGTAGGGGGAAGGGCAGCTGAAGCACTGTGTCTGATAGCCTTTTGGCCAAACCCGTCAGGATCACCTGTAGGGGCTCCGAAATCTGCCAGTAGATTCTAATTCTGAGTTGCAAAGAGAATAATATAGTGAATTATACATGTGATTATATGGACATGGAGAACTTAAAAATTAGACCCAACTGTGCATATTTGGTAAGAAGACACTTCTATAAAAATCCAATAAAAATGTTACTATACATTAAAAATACATTGTTTATAAGCAAATAACCATTTACCTACAGTGCTTGCTCCTAAAATCTTCTGAAGGATGAGAACCTCAGGCTACTCAGATTATCTTAACTTTTATGCTGATTTTTTTCCCCCACTCTTTGTTTGCCTATGGGGATATTGCACAAGCACGAAAAAACCGAGAGGCTACTCTTAGCGCAGTGCCATACTGGAGTTTGCCAAGACCCAAGAGATGTGGCTCTGCCTCTTCTAACAAGATTTCAGAATATTTTAAAATTCATCATTGCTAGTTACTATTGACTTATGTCAAGGCTGTTCCCCACTCTGGCACTTTGAGTGCAGAAGGTGGTGGCCTGCAAGAGACTTTAAAATATTCTGCCACTAAAGACATCTGTTTAAAAACTCCCCAGGGTCACAGATTCCCTGACCGTGGATGGTACACTGCCACCACCCAAATGCAAAAACTCCTTTGAGAACCCAGGAAGATGCATTTGGGAATTCTTCCTGTGGGGTACTCTTAACCTCTTTAACCCTCCCTCTGGAGAGAGCTTAGGAAAAAAATCTTTGAATTTCTTAATAACTGATCTTTAGGCACGTTCACACAGAACCTCCTGCCTTCTAGAACACAGGAATCAGATCATGGTCTTAAAAAGATGACTTTTATTAACAAAGCAAGGAACACTTACTTTACTTGGTTGGTAGGTGTTATAGAGCCACTGAAAAAAGAAAGATTAAAGCCAATTATGGCCCCTGGCTTGCCTGGCCCTGGCCGCTCTCCTTCCCCCCCACCCCTCAGGCACTCCAGCTCCCCACTGTCCCACTGCAGGGCTGGACCATACAAAATCTACTAGGCTGCACCCCCCCAGGCTCTGTTATGGAAGGGGAATGTGGGGAGTGTCTTTCTCCTTCTCAGTCAGGGGCCACATCAGTGAGGGTGGTTCTTGCTTCTCACTTGTGTGCAGCTTGCAACTGATTTTTCTGTGGATCAGCAGCCCCTGACCTAAAAATGGTTCCCCACCCCTGGATTAAAGGCACAGAGAATTTCTTCCCTGGGATTCAGTTTAAAAGTTACTATGTAGGGGGAAGAGGGAAAGTACATAGCCTCAGCACAGAAAAGTTCAACAAACACACAAATAAAGAAAATAACCTGATTGTGCCTGACTAAACATTCCCTGTTCTACTTGCATACCTGGAGTTTCAAGATTTAGTCCTTCCCCAGGCATGGGTATCACTGAATATTCCTTGCCTCTTTTGCTCGCCTTACTTCACGTCTGTCCAGCTCTGCTCTGGTCACACAAAGACTGTAGCAGGAAAGTCCTGTTTCCAATTAAAACACCCACACTCTCTTTTCATTGGCTCTCCTGACTTCCTGCCAACACTTCCTGCTTCTCTGGTATTCGTGGAGACTGTCTAGGACCCACTGTCTGTGGGTTTAACTCTTACAAGCAATGTAGTTAACTGAAACCCTGAGATGTTCATAAAAGGGTAGTACCCTCTCCATTCTTCACAACTTAAATAAGAATTTTGTCTGTGCAAGTGATGCCCCCATGGACTAATTTCCATTCTAGTTGTAATTTACAATTACAAAGGCTAAGGATTGTAGAAGAATGTAGAATGATTTAAATAAGTGAAAGCTTGAATCAGTTGTATGTGATATTATCCTCACTGATAAAAGGATTTTTTTTACCCTCCTTATGCTTCCTATTAGGTTTATATCATGCGATTTTCTCTTTATTTATACAAAAATTACAAATATTGAAATATATTTAAAATTCACATTTAAGCATTTGGTATTGCTATAATTATTACCAGAAGATTATCTATATGTACCACACTGGCTGTAGCCAGTGTGACTGGGTAGTAGTGGTTGCAATAACTGAACCTTTTACCTGTAGTGTGCTGGTTCAAAACAATCTCTAATACATAATGACCAAATGTTCTCTTGTATGGCTGCTTAGAGACAGCCAGAATTAGTGATGAATCAGTGGTCTCAGTTCATTTGAGCCTCTGATAGAGAAGTTACCATTGCAACTGGTGCTAATTATATACCCGGTTGAACATCTGTGCACAGATACACAAAAAATTGGATAGGCCTATCCTGGGTTACATGTGAGAGACAGAAAATCAGTCTTTTTAGGCAATAGCTTTCTGGGGTTTCGTTGGTCCGATGTCTCTGAAGCTTCTTCCCAAAATTCCATAGGAAACATGTATTATTGCAAAACTCTCCTGTATGTTGCATTGGAATCACCAGTCTCAGAAGTGGTCACATGTATTTTTATATTAGAAGAGTAAATTTGCTGATTGATCTCTGTTAGAAAGCCCTCACAGGGCCAAGCGGTCTAGCAGGCAGCTGTTGCTTCTCAGTGGGAAGGCCTTTCAGTCATGTTCCTTACCCAGGATGAGTTTAGCTTCACTTTGGGATTGCAGAATCCTTGGTCTCTGTCAGAGGGAGAATGAGATTAGAATGTGCCTTATGCCCATTTTGCAGCAGGGACAGTTTGTAGGGGAGCCTGGGCCCTTCCATTCCACTAGCTAGGCCCTCCCTGGATCACTTCCTACCATCCATCTCTTTCCATGGCTTCAGGGCCAATATAAGATAACAAAGAAAAAGTAAAGCTCCAGCTGGGCTCGGCACACACTCCTGTTTCTCACAGAGAAGTGTCTTGAGAACCCTTGTCTAGAAGCTCCCAGGATAGGTCTGTCTTCCTGCCCCCTGACTGAGCTGTATTGCTCCCTTCTAATCTTCCTCTCTAATTGGCCCATGCTCTGCAGTTTGGGAGGGGAGGGACTACTTGGGCCCAATATTGTCCTTTAACCCCTTTGGGCCATGTATGAGGTTTGTATGCCCCATCAGAATATGATTAATAAAATATATTGCTGTAGTTCTGTATCCTTAAGTGTGTATCAAGAGCTTAACTTGAAATAAGCTACACAAATTGAGCTACGTCAATTGCGTAGTTTATTTCAAAATAGCTTATTTCGAAATTGGAAGCGTCTACACAGCACTTATTTTGAAATAGAGCACTCTTCCTCCGACTTCCCTTACGCCTCATACAATGAGGGTTACAGGAGTTGGAGTAAGAAGTCCTCCAGCTTGACAGTATTTTGACATTATTTCAAAATAATTGCCTGCTGTGTAGACGGGGACTAAGTTATTTTGAAATAATGCTAGTTATTTTGAAATAATGTTGCTGTGTAGATGTACCGTAAGTGGCCCACATCATACGCTGACAACTGTGATTACGCACGTAACAGAGCAGGCTGTTTTAAAAGTCTTAAATATTCTAAACCAAATAGAATCAAACTTGCTGAGGCAATTCCCAGCATGAACAGAGTGAATATTTCATGCCTTATATACCAGTTTTTAAAAACCCACACACTTTTATTTCTGTATAAAGTAGCTACCTGAAGAAAACCTCCTTTAAAAAAAAATGACAACTTAACACCTTTATAGCACCATAACAATTAATTCTCTTTTGCAATTTGGGTACAAAACCCCTCAGAACAGAAAAATGTGGTTACTTGCCTATGGGACCTCTCCCCATGATATCAAAGTATATTGCATAATTTGTAACAGCTAATGGACCATGATTACCATTATTTTTCTGTGACTTCACCTGTATTCTGAATGCTTTTACAGGAAAGAACTCCTACAACCAGTGCTCTCTTCAAGTAATCTAAACTTCAGACTGGCCACATTAAAGTGGTAACTTTTCTGAATACGTAGAGTGGCATCCATTCAGGTGAATGCTGTTGATGCATCTTTTGTTGAGGTGGAGTCATTTATCTGTGGTTAGTATGGATCAAGTCTTTTGTGTCCTTTTAGGAGTATAGGGCATTTCTTAAGAGACAAAATATGCAGAATACAAAATGCTGTTACATAAATAATACTTGCATCTGTAAAGGGAAGAAATAAAAAAAATATACAAATTGAAACCAGGAAAACTGAATATACTGTGCATTAAATACCAAGAGTTCAGTAATACCACAGCATAGAATCTGAATAAATCCTGTTCAACTTGCAATAAACAATTACATTTGAATAACTTTACCAGATTAAGATAAATACAAGGACAGTCTTTTCCAATAGTGTCTGTCGTCTTTCTATTTTTTTTTTCATTTGACCCCCAAATCTTTTTTATTTTGCAAACCAATTTGTTGCTATGTGTTGTGGCTCTGTTTTTTTTATGACCATTTATATTACTCCACAGTGGTCTCTTTTGATAGCTTTTGCAAAAGCAGCTGTATTTGTCCAGTCATCAAATCTATTTCAGGGGCCCCTATTTCTGTAGGAGTAGAGAATACAGGCTGTATAATTTTAAACCATTAAATTTAAAATCAAAATTTTATCTTTCATCTTGTGCTACTGGAAATTGCAGAAAGTTGTAAACAGTATGAGGCATTCTAATACATTTTCTATCTGTACAGCTGGGGGAATCTGCCTTGCTAATGCTAACGTACACTGCAGTGCACACATGCATTTAGTAACGAGTTTTATTGCAGCTTCTTTTAACTACCACTGTCTAGGACATTTTCAGTAAAATGTAAGCAAAGCCCTCATAGTTGTTGCATAATTTTTAATGGAACTGTTAGAGGCCACCTTCCAGAAGCTCTAGGCGGTGAAGCAGCAGATGTTGCAAACAAGCAGAAGGAGGAGAATATGAGAGATTTTTTTTCTTTAACAGAATAAAAAAAGAAAACTGAAACAGTCTGTTCAAAAATTATTTCTATTTCCTAGTCCAAAAAAACTGTTTCATGATTTGGACATTTCTCAAAGTTCCATAAAAGAGCACAAGACTGAGAGCTCTTTTTTTTGTCTGCTGAGTCAGAGCTCTTCCTGGCTTATACCTGGCTAATACCTTTGCAATTACAATTTTATTATTTTTATATACTAGGGTTATGCACGATGTAGGACTTTATTTACTAGGATGCAGTCTTCCTTTTCCTTTACCACACTGTCGTAACGAATAGTTGAGCACCTGTATCTTGAGTCAGATTGATGCAATTCCTGTTGTTCGGACCTAATATTAATGAAACATGCTTTTAAAGAAAAAATGGTTGTTAGAGTGGGGAAGATGGGAAACAACAAATTAGTGTGTAAAAATGGGGAAGATTGGCATAGGATGAACAAAAATAAAAACACCTGAATATTTTTTATTTTGATTTTGAAAATAGGGGCTTATTTTACCAGATTTGCTGGTTTTTCAGACAGACTTAGAGGTGATATCAAGAGTAGAATTGAAAGGATTAACATCATTGAATTCAAACGGGAGACTGATTGTGTTCCTACTAAATATTTTGCCAACAGTACTCATCAGTGGAATGCATTCAGCATGCTGCTTGGGCCTTCTAGAAAGGGGATATTATTTTTAAATTTCTACAGGGAATCCATTATGTTGCTTAAATAACATTCATTTGTTGGTGTGTATATATTTTATAGGAGCACTACAGAACTAGCATTGCTGGTATTTAAAGTACAATTCTCCCCTGAAAAGTGACACTATTTCAATGTGAAGCTTAATATGTATTATGTCTCAGTGGTTTCTGCATCAGATGTCCACAGTGTACAAATTACAAAATTGTGGTCTTTCTTGCTGCCAGGTCGTGAGAGTCAAAGTAGATTTTTTTCCTTGTCCAAGTCACTATTTATTAATACAGGTTCTGGGAATGGTGATCTCCTCTCTGTGAAATCTGTGTAATCCTGCTGCCATCAGTTTGAACATGTAAACAACTGGAACCAAGTGAACACTTCTGTTGATGTTGCATTAGAGGGACTAGAATCAAGTTTTCTCTCCCTCATAACCAAAGCCTTTCCAGAGCTAACGGGGTAAAAAGCAGCTGGGACTTATATTTAGAGCAAGCATATGTTACTCTGTACACACATGGGGAGTTTATTTGTTGAGCAAAAATATGTCTTTTCAACAGCTCTTTTAGAACGGTATTTTAATATTCACTAATTACCTAAAATAAGATTTTAAAATTCTCAAGTTATTAAAGGGTATTGGAAAGGTTAATCATTTTTACCTTTCAAATAAAATGTCAAAATCTGATATTTAAATGGACTCCTTTATTGTAAAATTAAGTTTTGTGTTTCTTTGTCTTTTTCTTTTTTAAAACACTAGTACCAGCAATCTGCAATTCCTTTGAAATAATCCTCTAGTGAATTTGTTGACAGGTTAGCATTATCTTTTGGGACTCAGAGTATGTCGTGTGAAGAAAATATAGTTTTCCAACATCTGTTACATGAACAGTTTTTCTTTTTCTTTTTTTTTTCCTGAGCGGTTGACTCATTCTTGCTAATGTCTCTGGGTGGAACAATGACCTGTGACAGAGCGAGGAGCTTCCTAATTATTTTGATCTAAATAATGTGTTTTCACAAAGTATACCTTTTGGAAGAAATACCCAATTACTCTGACACTGGCAGAAAGCATTATGAAGAGAGTCAACCTTTCCTCTCCCACTATGGCATGCAGAACTTTCCACTTTTGTGCACTAAATGGTATTTTATTTTGTCCTGATTTGGGGACTTTAAATTGTATAAATATTGGAATCTTTAGCAGAAAAAAATGTTGCTGGAAATACAACCCATCCTTGCTTGCAGTTGTGGATACCCTTAATGTTTGGAGATTTAGATTAGAAAAAGCTTGATCAATTTTTGAAAAAGTCACATGTACCTGAAATCTTTTTTTATTCCCCATGTTCTTCTACATCAACGGTTCTCAAACTGTGGGTCAGGAATCCAAAATAGATTGTGACCCTATTTTAATGAGGTTGCCAGGGCTGACTTTAGGTTTGCTAGGGCTCAATCTCTAGCACCCAGGGCCTAACCCAACAGGCTTCTGTTCTGGGTGGCAGAGCTCAGCTTACCGGTCCCCTGCCTGTGGCTGGATCGCTTGGTTAGACTCAGGGATGCAGGGCTCGGGCTTTGTCTTTGCCCTCACCTCTCCAGGTTGGTGGGATCAGCCAGGCTCCGTCTATGGTCCCAAATCCTGGGGTAGTATAGTAATTTTTATTGTCAAAAGGTAGTCACAGTGCAATAAAGTTTGAGAACCTCTGTCAATCTCTGCTTCCAGTTTAACTAGATTTTTCTCCCCCATATACCATACAAACTCAGTTCTTGAGGCACTAATGTTGTTTTTGATGTTCTGACATTCTCATCACCTCCTCTGCTATTGATCCTGTCACACGCATAGCAGCTTTCAAGCTCAAAGGATTAAACCAAATCTGGTATGGAAGATTGGAATTGTAGATGAAAAACAGTCACCAAGTATTGTACAAATGTATGGAAATACAATGGTTCTAGAATATTACAGAAGGATGCATGCTTCCCAGAAATCTAGACTGGAATGGGGAGGAGCCTGTTCACCGTGTGTGTGTGTGTGTGTGTGTGTGTGCGCGTGTGTGTGTGTGTGTGGAAGTAAATACCACACAACAGGCAATTTAAAAGGGATTAAAAAACATTATACAGCAATGTAATTGTGGATGACACTAAGCTGGGAGAGGTAGATTTGCTGGAGGGGATAGGATCCAGAGTGACTTAGAAAAATGGGAGGATTGGGCTAAAATAAATCTAATGAGGTTCAACAAGTTCAAAGTCGTACACTTGGAAAGGAAAAATCCCCTGCACTGCTACAGGCTGGGGACTGACAGGCTAAGTGGCAGTTCTGTGGTAAAGGACCTGCAGGTTACAGTAGACAAGGAGATGGATATGACTCAACAGTGTGTCCTTGTTGCCAAGAAGACTAGTGGCGTATTGGGCTGCATTAGGAGGAGCACTGACAGCAGCTCAAGGGAAGTGATTATTCCCCACTATTTGGTGCTGACGAAGCCACATCTGAAGTATTGTGTTCAGTTTTGGGCCCCCACTATAGAAAGGATGTAGACAAATTGGAGAGTACAGCAGAGGACAACAAAAATAATTAGGTGCCTGGGGCACATGACTTATGAGGAGCGATTGAGGGAACTGGCCTTATTCAATCCACAGAAGAGAAGAGTGAGGGTGGATTTGATAGCAGTCTTCAACTAGCTGAAGAGGGAGGTTCCAAAGAGGATAGAGAGAGACTGTTCTCAGTGGTGACAGATGACAGAAGGAGGAGCAATGGTTTCAAGTTGCAGTGGGGAGAGGTCTAAATTGGATATTTTGAAAAGCTATTTCACTAGGAGGATGGTGAAGCACTGGAATGGGTTACCTAGGGAGGTGGTAGAATCTCCATCCTTAAAAGTTTTTAAGTCTCGTCTTGACAAAGCCCTGGGTGAGATGATTTAGTTGTGGTCGGTCCTGCTTCGAGCAGAGGGTTGGACTAGATGACTTCTTGAGATTCCCACCCTACTTTTCTATACATGTCCTCTCTCCTGACCACTGGGTTTGAATGCAATCTGTCATTTCCATTTGATGCATTAGCAAGTCAGTATGTAATAGATGGCTCTTTCATACAGACTTTGTTTACAATTACTTGTGTGCCAGAGAGTTCCATTATAAAATATCACCCTTTCCACCCACTATTCTTCCTAAAACTGTTTTAATCTGGAGCAATGGAAATAAAATATCCTTCCAGTGTTTTTCCTTCTAATATATTATTTACAAATTTGCTAACAAAATCATAATTCCTACTGAAGTATTCATTTTACTAAACCTAGATTAATTTTAGTAGTTATGAGAAATAATGAGTTCTTATAATTATCTGCAAATATTATCGATTTTCATCAGATTTGCACCTTCAGACTTCCATTGACTTGCGTCTCTGATTCAATGTGTATGATGTTGATCATTCTCTTAGTTTCTGCCTGTCTCACTTGAACTAATCCTGGGGCTCTTTAGCATGATTTCTTAGTTTTGTATGTAGATATCTGCAAGTTTGCTAATAGTTGCTCTTAAAGGTTTTGTTCCAGGCTGTTGGTTGTATTTATATATTAACCAATTTCTGGGTTAATGAGTGTTTTCAACCAGGCTTGATTTTTCTTTGTTCAATTGTCTGATTATCTCTTATTGTTGTAGTCCCAAAAGGCATTAACTTAACATCTTGTACACGTTTATTTTCCTCAGCTCTAGGATTTCTTACTTTTTTATGTTTTACAAGGAATTGTCCCTACCAAAAGCTCAAAGTAAAGGAAAATCTCCCTTGCTGTAAATTGAATTACACCTTGTGTGTTTCTTCAAGTTCATTCTTCGTTCCTTTCCCGTTAATGTGTATGTGATTGAATTCTGCTGGCTTTGTAGCCCCCTCTTCACTTGTATCATCATACAAGGATGCAGAAGTTCTTCCAGCTGCCACTTCCATAGGTCAATAAGCTATCAGTGTTTCACATCCTAAGTATTTTACTCCAAAAATGTAAAAGTTACTTTGTTTTGAAGAGTATTACAGGACATTTTTATGTGCTATGACTCTGAGCAGTCTGTTGAATCTCCTTCACAGCCCATCTAGATGAGTCTTATTAGTGCCAAATCAGGACTATTGAAGGGTTTGGAGAGTTTCTTAGTAGACAGAACTAGAGAGACAGCCACATTCAGGAGAAAACTCAGACAGTTAGTTTTTTATTTAAATTAACATAGGAAATCTCAGGTTCTAGGTAAGTTTGGCCAATATGCTCTGTGTATGTCTGTACTGTGTTTGAAATATGCTTGGAATGTTATTGGTTTGCAGTTCGTGTATTCTTTTTGTGTATAGTATTGTAATACATATGTGGTGTTTCTTCTTTGAGAGATGGTCCCTCTTGTATTCCAACAGTGAGTTGACAGTGTTTGCGGGCTCCCCGGCAAAGTAAGAGGTGTGGCAGCTCTGTGTTCCTGGAAGGGGCGGGGTTGAGGGCAGAAGAGGTGGGGCCAAGGGAAGCTGGGTGCCCCTTTGGCCCTCCCCTCCATAGGTGGGCCTGTATTCCTCTAAGGGTTTACATATGTATGCCATACATCAGGAGCCAGAGAATTTGAAAGTAGTACCGTCTGTTGCTACATTCATGTGCCCTTGCTTCACCTCATGTTTTTGTTTGAGGTAATAAAGGGTAATAAAGCAGTCCATCTGCTTTCCAGTTACTTCTTACTACTGCATAGTCAGAGCTGCTAATGTCCTCTTGTCTCTGGCACATTTAAAAAAAATTACAGTTTCATATAATTAGTTTTCTTTTATTGTTTTACCGTTTTTGTGTAATTTCATTTTTAGTAACAGTTTTGGTAGGATTGGGACTTTTAAGGAATCTGTTTTCCAGTCCCCCACCTCCAGCACCCACACACAGGTACTAAGTTATGCCAAAGGTGCCAGAATTCAGGATCTGCTCCTCCTCCTGCCCATAGTTTGTTCTTGGTCAGCGATGAGGAGCAATGTTACCTCTGCTGCTTGGGAGAAGCCCACGCTTCATCCAGGTGCAGTATTTGCCAGTCCTTTGCAAGGTATGCCTGAGAGAGCCACATCCTCTCCACCTCAAGAAGCAGCTCATGGAAGCTGCCATAAGGCCTCAGTCCAATTTAGGTCAGGGAACCCCCCCTCCCCCCCCTTATATATTGGCTTGAGCGAGCCAGGAGTGCACCTCTGGCTATGGAGATTGAGTCTGGCTCTGGTGGTACTGCCACTATGGATCCCATAACAGAGCCTAGTTGGGAGGCAAGGAAGCATGCGCATAAATATGCAGTTAAGGCTTCCTCCAACGAAAAAAGGACAATGTGCCTTCCATGAGTTCCAGCCACGGACAGACAGGGCATTCCAATTGCAACAAGAAATCTCTCACACCAGTGGATCACCTGGCATCAAGCACTGAGACCCATTTGCCATGAATGTCTTCCTTTCTTAAGACAAAGGATCTGTTGGTTCTGGGACAGTCATTTGTTCTGGCATCAGCTCTAGCTATGGAACAAATATCATAACACTGGGGCGATTGGAGAAATGACTGTAGCCACAAGAGAAAGTTCATCCTAGAGGAACCAAGTTCTCCATGCTCCCCTCTGCAAACTGCACCTAGGGAGGTCCAATCATCTATCTAGGACTTGGTGAAATCAGGTCACATGTTGACTCATGTTCCTGTGGTTTACGTGTTTCTGCCAGCTCTGATGGTACCACTATTGGAACTGAAATCTGAGTTCTTGTTGTTGGAGGAGTCCAAGGGAGCACAAAGACCCGTTCCTTCCCGCCAGCACAAGTGTCACAGGGCCAACTCACCAGCATGGCACCTTCAGCTGGTTGCCCTGGGGAATTAGCTTGTTGTTTCGTTGGGCACCTTCCTCCAGCTGGTATCTCCCCATGTTCTTCTTTAATCCTGGTGTCCTCTTCAGGACACTGCTCTCCGGCAGTGCCCACTCCAGTCTCTCTGCGCCCCCTTCCGGGGCAGGGGGGATGTTGTTTACTCCACTGCACACTCCAGGGTCCTCCCTTCTCCCAGGGGCCCCCAATTTTTCTCCCTGGGAACATCCACTTCCCCTGCACCCACCTTGCCTCAGCGACCCACTGCCAGTCTTCATCTAGTCCCTGCCTTGGGCAGACTGCAGTCTGTAATGGCCACTCATCACTGGCAAAGGGGTGTGGACCTGCTGTTCCTGCCTGCCATGGCTGCCTCCTGCAGCTCTGCCTACAATGGCTGCCTCCCGCAGCCCTAGTAGCTTCAGACCTTGCAGCCTGGGGGCTTACTTGGCCAGAGCCTCCCCAGCCCTGCCTTCCTTCCCCTGCATTGCTCTACCTCCAGGAAGCCTCCCGCTTCCCTGGCAGTCAGGTCCCTACTGCTCTCCCGCCAGAGCATCAGTCAGTTCTCTCCTCCCTCCAGGAGTCCTTCTTAATATAGCCCCCAGCTGGGCCTTCATTAGCAGAGGGCTTCACTCTTAGCCCTGAAAGGGCCAGTGCAGGGCAAATGCCCTGTACAGACTGCCAGCAGTTTGGCAATATCCTCCTTTTTAGCAGCAGGGAAGTCATTGGTTGTCCTTTCCCTGCGACCCTCCACCTTTTTGCTGGATCCATCTTGCTGGCCCCAGTATCCACCCTGGGAACCCACTCATTCAGTGAGGAAGGCTTCACAACTATCATCTCTTAGGGCGCTCTCAAGCAGGCGCTCTGAACTGGTTATGGAAGACAAACGGCTGAATCCAGCTATGACAGTACCACTGGAACAAGAGCATTTCCCGTCATCCTCTCCAGATGCTGCAGTAACTTTAGCTTCCCCATTGTTTCCAGATGACTTTTGGAAATTCCAAGAACTCCTGCTGAAGGTGGTGGATAAACTTCGTATTCCACTGGAGGAAGTAAAAAAAAAAAACAAGTTAATGGATATCCTTTATTCCTCTACTGATCAATGATGCCTTTCACCAACCAGCCCAAACAATTTGGAATACCCTGGCCTTTTCTGCAGAAAAGGACCTGGGGATTACAGTGGATGAGGAACTAGATATAAGTCAACAGTATCCTCTTGTAGCCAAGCAGATGAGGTACATTAGTAGGAACATTGCTCGCAGATGTAGTGAAGTGGTTGTTCTCCTTTATTCAGCACTGGTGAGGCCACATCTGGAGTATTGTGTCCAATTTTGGGCCCCCCGTTACAGAAAGGATGTGGCCGCATTGTAGAGGGTTCAGCGGAGGGCAACAAAAATGATTAGGGGGCCGGAGCACATGACTTATGAGGAGAGGCTGGAGGATTTGGGTTTATTTAGTCTACAGAGAAGAATGAGGGGAGATTAGATAGCAGCCTTCAACTTCCTGAAGGGGGTTCCAAAGAGGATGGAGAGAGGCTGTTCTTAGTGGTGACAGATGACAGAACAAGGAGCAATGGTCTCAAGTTACAGTGGGGGAGGTCTAAGTTGGAAATTAGGAAAAACTATTTCATTAGGAGGGTGGTGAAGCACTGGAATGGGTTACCTAGGGAGGTGGTGGAATCTCCATCCCTAGAGGTTTTTAAGTCCTGGCTTGACAAAGCCCTGTCTGGGATGATTTAGTTGGGATTGGTTCTGCTTGTAGCAGGGGTTGGATGTGATGACCTCCTGAGGTCTCCTCCAACCCTATGATTCTATGACTTTCCTGAAAAACTGCCTTATCAAATTGAATATGCTTTCAGTATATCCTGGAGGAAGAGAAGTTGGTCGCTAGAATGGTGCTACGTTTGGCTGTGGATGCTATGGATACCTCATCACGTGCTTTGGCCACAGGCATTATCATACAGTCAGAAAAGTGGTTTGATTCATCTGGTTTCCCCAGAGAGGTGCAGAATACAACTGACTTTGTGTGAGTCAGTCTGTTTAATCAGAAGATCAACAATTTCCAACTTCAATTTCTGGGTATCTATATACCTGCACCCAAGCAGAAATTTTACCACCTACACAGAGATTCAGGACTATCCAGTTTTCCATCAGAGGCCATATGAAGCCTTTTGTAAGTGTCAGAAGACTGACCCAACAGTCTGCCCACCCCTCGGTCTGCCTTCACAATATTCATCATCTCACATTCAAATTTCTCAGAAATTGTATTGTTCTATCAGCTGTGGCAAGGTCCTTGCTAAGGCCCCTTACCCTGGGACCCCTTCTTCGGGCACAGATCAACCAGAGACACCCGTGCCTTTTATTGTCCGTGCCAAATTCCCACCATCTTCTATTTACAGAGAGTTGTTTGTCATTCCTGCAGCCTCTCCATCTGGATGGGGAGTACACTCAGCCACATTCTGGCTCCTCCCCCTCCACTTCCCCTCTGGCTTATCTAGCCCTCTGGCTAATGAGGCCCATGGCTGTTTCCCATTAGCCCTTCAGGCATGGGCCTACTCAGCTGGCCTTGCCCTTTTCAGCCAGGCTGTAGTGGCAGAGCTCTGGCTTAGCTAGCAGTCTGTCACACAGCGTAAATGAAACTGGCCTTCAAACCACTGTCTTCATGCTCCTCCTTTCCATGAGAGTCTCCTTCCCAGTGGTTGTTACTTTGGTGGGAAGGGTAAGTGAACATGGAGCCATGACGATGGTCCTCCTTTCACCACGTTCCATAAGGACATATTTGCCCTGTGCCTGCACCTCAAATTTCTAAGAAAAGGTTGTATCTTGGTGCCAGCCTATATGCTTATTTGGTTTCTTTCCAAGGATTCGCAACTCAAAGGAGCAGTGCTTTCACTCTCTTGATATCTGCAGGACTTGGTCTCATCCTCTGCATGTAGAAGGTCAATCAGTCTGTTTATTGCTGTAGTTGAGGGGATTAAGTGGCAGGTGATCTCCACACAAAGGGTTTCCAAGTGAATTTTGGGGTACTTTGTGCTCTATCAGTTGTCAGGACTGCCTCCACTGCTTGGGGTGAGAGCCCATTCCACAGGAGACTAGGCACCATTTACGGCCACTGTCCATGATGTGCCATTTGCAGACACCTGAAGGGTGGCTGCATGGAGTTGAAACGTACCTTCACTGAATGCTGTACCTTAGTACAGGACTATGTGATGGATACCTCATTTGACACAACTGTCTTCAGTTCAAATGTCCTTGCCAGTGTGCTGTCTGTGAATCGCCCTCAATGGAACACAGAAGGGACTATTACTCTTAGAAGAGGAGGAGGTGATTTACCTGCAACTGGATCTTCTTCAAGATGTATGGTCCCTATCTCTGATCCACTTCTCGCCCTCCTTCCCCTCTGCTGTTGATCTGTTTGATTTGCGGTGAAGAAGGAGCTGGAGATGCAGTCAGACTGCCCCACCTTTTATCACTTTGGACAAAACCAGCTGTCAGGGCAAGAGTGCATATACAGGATAGCGGATGCTACAACTTTCAAATTGTCCAGCTCTGGAGGCATGGCATTCGTGCTAAAGTCTCAGCGGAATATAGAGACACACACATCTTGAAGGACCTCCAGTTACAGATAAGTAACTTCCTTATATTTATCTATTCTGTGCTCATGGCTTTCTGTCTTGCAGCGTGTTTGGAGATGATGTGTAAACCCCCCTTTCTTCCTCTCTGCTTTCAAAATATTCTTCTTAAAGGATTTTGCATTTGTTTGGAAATATTAATTCTTCAAACTGCCATATACATTCTCTGCATTGACTTAGTTTAGTGTTACTATCTCCATAGGTTGTTTTGCCTCATGATGTGTTGGAGTGGGGGTGGGGGACCTCTGGCGCGCCAGCCACATGTAGTTCATCAGGGTTAGCTGCTGGCGGGCCACCAGAGCTGCTTACTTGAGCTGTTCCCGACCAATGGGAGATGCAGGAAGTGAATTTTGTTTTGAACTCCAGACTAAGCATTTACATTAATTTTAACGGTTTGGAATGATTCTCGGGTTTTCTTTTGTGTTTTTTTATCTATCAATACAGGCAAAGTGAAGAGTAATATAAGAGCTGATGTCACACATTATGTTTTCAAAGGATTAAATGTTTCTCTTTATTCTATTGGGGGGTTAGAGTCGAGATACATAGTATCTCATTATCCTCTCTTTTTAGAAAGGGAGCAGACAGATCTTTTCTACCTTTGTGCAAGTAGAAAGGGAAATAGCATAGCAGCAATTGAGGTAAGCGCTATACAGTATTACTACTTTCTGGACTCTTTCTGCTATGTGGAAGATGACAGCAGCTTTTAGACCTGAAGGAGATCTGTACTGAAGAGACAGAGATTTAGTGATTTTTTTTTTTCTTTTTGAGTTTCCTCCTCCTTTTCTGAGCATGTAATCCTTCATGCTATTCATCTTCCCCCAACTTAAAAGGCCATGCGAATATCCGAAGAAAAGGTTTGTCTGTATGCATCCAGGGCATCTGACAGACTTTGCTGATCCCGGGACAAAGGGGGGCAGCTCCAGGCCCGTGGAAGGGGCAGGGCCTGAGGTGAAACGCAAGGGGGCTGGAGACTTGTCTCCTCCCGCCAGCCTTCCCAGCCATCCCTTGAGTGTCCCCAGGTACATGCTGCCTGATGGTGATTTAAAGGGCTCTGGCTGCTGCTGTTGCCGCTGTAACTGCTGTAGTAGCAGCTAGATGCTTATGGCCCTTTTAAATTGTTGAGCCTCAGGACAGCTGCCTCCTTTGCCCCCGCCCCTCGTCACCGGGCCTATATGCATTACATCAGCGTTAGCCAAGTGATGTTACTGATAATAGTGCCAGGAAATGGAAATGAAGATAAACAGGAAGCAGTGAGTTAGTGGATCGATCATGACTGAAGGTTGGGGGAGACCTGGGTCCTTCTCTGAACTTGCTAACTGACTTGCAAAAGTATCATAACTTCTCTTTCAATTTCCCAATCGAAAAATGAAGCTAAAGTGCTTTGAGATTTACAGATGAAAAGAGATATGTAAGTCCCTGAGATTTGGGTGGCGTGTTATATAATTGATATGTTAGCAGCATTATTTAACTCTTGTTGAGATGTCAGAATATTTCCTCCTAGCTCTGGCATGATGTGGCATGGTTTTAGCTTTCATTCTTCACTTTTCACGCTGTAGTGGGTTGGAGAGGCCACGCACTGACCCCGAAGGGGAGGCGCCTCTCCCTGAGCCTTGGTGGGCTATGCCTGGCCCTAATGAGCCCCCTGGCCGGAAGCCAAGGGGCGGGGCCAGAGAGGTAAAAAGCCTGCTAGCCAGGCCAGTGAGGCCCTGGCCACTGAAGAGGCCAGAGGACTTCCCTGCACCTCGAGGAAGGGAGCAAACACCTGGGGAAGTGGTGAGCTGGCGTGGACCACCGGGGCCTCTGCTGCACAGCGGCCCAGAGGAACAACAGACTCCCCTGGACTCACCAGACACCCTGCAAGCCGCTGAGGAGTGGCCAATAGACCTGGATCCCTGTGACTCTGCGGGAGACCTACGCGACTGCCAGGTACGCGCTGAGGGGGAGGAGGGAAGTGGCCCAGGGGACAGCATGGATGTAGACGTGCCTGGATCAGCGTGTTTCAGGATGGAGCCCCTGCTGATCCAGCAGCAGTAAACTGCTGCCTCTAGGGCCCTGGGCCAGGGCACAGTGGAGTGGGCAGCCCTGTGCCCCCCCCTTGCACCCACCACTTGGGTGGTAGCCTCCCCCTCTCCTCCATTGCCGGCGAGCTGCCTGCAACCCTCCTGAGCAAGGAGACCTCAATTGTGTAGATTACCTTACAAACTGCTTTCCTGCGGCCCCACCCTGAACCAGGGCTGGGCCTTGATAAACTGTTGGGCCTTATAAACTATTTGCTTGCTGGCCTGCCCTGACCAAGGGCTGGGCTTATAAACTGCTTGCCTGTTGTCCTGTCCTGACCAAGGGCTGGGCTTATAAATTGTTACATGCTGCCCCGCCCCGACCAAAGGCCGGGCTCCCAACTGTTTACCTGCAGCCCCGCCCTGAACTAGGGCTGGGCCTTCCTAACCATAGACTTGGCGGTCCGCCATGAACTAAGGCTGGGCCTCTGACTATCATTTGCTGGCCTGCCCAAACCCAGGCCGCCTTTGTTGTTTACTTTTGTCACCCTGCCCTGAGGTAAGAGCGGGGGACCCCGGACTGGTCATTTGATATGTTAATTCCCCCCAGAGACTGATCCTGGCATAGTGGGTTGGAGTGGCCACCCACTGACCCCAAAGGGGAGGCGCCCCTCCAAGAGCTGACCAGCTTACACACACAATCTAAGAAATAATTTACTTCTATTTAAAGGGCCATCTTCTCCGGATTTAAATATGGAGGATGTTCTTACCTATTCCTCAGCCAGTAACATCACATTCTAACTACTAACAACTCTAATTTACAAGAAGACAAGATAATCTTCCCTCTAAACTCCTTGCCTGGGTTCTATTGCCTTTTATATGTAAAATTTGGTCCCATCTGCATCTAAAGACAAAACAAAGCAATGCAGTGTGAATACACACAACATGCTCAGAAATCATTCTACTGTCCCATCCATTTTTTGCCTACCACCTTTTCCAGAGTGATAATTGATTACAAGAAATAATTTTTCCACCCCACACAGCACTGATAAGGACTCAGCTGAGTCCTATGTCCAGCTGTGGGCACCGCACTTTGGGAAAGATGTGGACGAGTGGGAGAGAGTCCAGAGGAGAGCAACAAAAAGGAAAGATTGACAAAATTGTGTTTGTATAGTTTAGAGAAGAGGGGGTGAGAGGGACAGAACAATTTTCAAGCATTTAAAATGATATAAAAGGGAGGATAAATAAAGAGAAGGTGGATAACTCCCATGGGGAACAGGTCAAGAAGCAAGGGGTTTAAATTGCAGCAATGGAGATTTAGGTTAGACATTAGAAAAAGCTTGCTAATGGCAAGGGTAATTAAGCACTTGAACAAATTGCCTAGGGAGGCTGAGGAATTTCTATCACTACGTTTTTAAGACCAGGTTAGACAAACACTTGTCAGGGATGGACAAAATAATACTTAGTCCTGCCTCAGTGTGGAGGACTAAATGACCTATCAAGGTACATTACAGTCTTACATTTCTGTGATTCTAGTCTATAATTAAATTTCACAATACTGGGCTCATCTTTAAAATATTCCATAAATAACATTCTTATTTCCAAATAAAAACAATGAGGAGTCCTGTCGCACCTTAAGGGCAAACAGATTTATTTGGGCATAAGCACTGAGCATCTGACAAAGTGTTTTACCCATGAAAGCTTATGTCCAAATAAATCTGTTAGTCTTTAAGGTGCAACAGGACTCCTGGTTGTTTTTGAAGATACAGATTAACACGGCTGAGACTTTGAAATAAAAGTTCACATTTCAATTAATTTCCTCCTGCTCCAGTGGAATTGGCAGATTTCTCAATCGTCAGTGTTCGCCGTCATCCTTTCTGCTCTTGTTCTCCTTTTAGATTGGTGGGCTCAAACTGCCGAAAGGGTTTGTGTTTTTCTTTTGCTCAACCTTTGTAGACCTTCCATAATAGCAATGAGAACTGTTCCATAGTATGCTACTCCAATTATAGGATGCATGTTCTTGAAGGTATTACCAACGTTTCCGGTAATAATTAGTAGCTTCTGATATTTTTTTTTCTGCTCGACTGCCACTTTGAATTTTTTCCTTTTTCCCTCCTGCAAATCATGTGTTTATGCCAGCATTGGTTTGGTTCAGAAAAGTCAACATCAGAGACCCTTCGGATGTGCACAGAGGTTGCTTGAGAGCACAGAGATTAGCACCGTACACTATAACTGTGTTAAAACCCTCTTTAAAATTTCATGAAAATCTGATACATACACAGCATAAGGAAGGGCTGAATAGAGTCCAGTTGTCAAAACAATATTGAGCCAATAAGCATGGCATGGGTGGAGCTACTGCAGTGTGGATTACACAAACAATTCTGAATGAAGATCTTTTTATGTTGGGCCTGAATGAACCAGGTTACATCGTTTTGTAATTTGTTTATAAACAGCTTTATTTTCTTACTATATACAGACAAATCCAGTATTTTTTTCTTGATGAAGTATTTTATTAAAAGGATTGATTGGGAGGGAGTTCTCATGAATTTTTCATGAGCTGGTATGTTCAGCTGAATGAATTCAGTGAATGTCAGTGTGTAGCTTGCAGACAAGCCACATCCACAAGGAGGCTACTGACACAGAAAGCACTTTGGCGCATTTTCAGAGGGAAAGCTGGGCTGATAAAGGTCTATCTGACAGCACTGACTTATCATTCTTCGATTTAGGCTGCTGTTGTTTTAGGCAGCTTTTCCATTTGGGACTCAGCCTTGGGAATGACTGAGCTAAGCTTTGCCAAATCTATCTGCATTTGAATCTGAAGCAATGTCTCTGTGATGTGTTTTTGTTATGTTTTCTGAATGGTGAAAGCTAACACCACATTCAAGCTATGACAGCAAAAGATTCTTCCAGGGAACTTGCTGCTCCAGAGTCAGATATTTATATAAAGACTTTCAAAGAACAAATGCATTTAGAACTTGAGCTTCCCAAACTGCCAGGGAACAGACCCACATCTCCAAAAATTTCACCTCGCAGTTCTCCAAGGAACTCTCCGTGCTTTTTCAGAAAGTTGCTGGTGAATAAAAGCATCCGTCAACGTCGTCGCTTCACAGTGGCACATACGTGGTAAGATCTACTCGATACCTATTTGTCTTTACAAAGCAGTGTATGTGTGGCTATGTTTTTAACACTGAAAAATAAGCTGAGATCCATTCATTATACTTACTGGAAGTGTGAAAAGAACAGAACAGAGGGCAGCTGAAATACGTACAATGCAGTGCCTGTTCAATTGTCATTCAGCTTCTGTTCATGAGAATATATTCAGCCTATAATGCATGCATCTGTAGTTAATCGTTATTGAATAAAGAAAGCACCCAGGAACTTTCATAAAGATATTGTAAGCAAAGCATGTGAATATCTTTCAGAAGAATCTTTGAAATGCTTTTTCTGCATCAGCTCTGGTTGCAGGTAACAGGAGAACATAGATAGGGGCTGTTTTTGCTACAATACTGTCAGGCTTAAATGCTGGTAAAGGCTGTAACTCTGCTGTGAGTAGCTTTTGACTCTTTTTGTTTGGTAAAAATGTTGTGCCATCTTTCAGCCTCCTTTTTAAAAGAAGCTTATAGCTCAGATTCTGATGTTTTAAATTGACCATTTTGGAGCAGTCAGCAGTTTGCATGCTGTTACAATTAATTCTGAGCTGTAGCTTATTACCACTTGGTAAAAATATATAGGGAATTGCTGGGTTAAGTGACCTAAGTCAAATCATGAAGAATTAACAAAAGACAGAGTAGTTCATATTTCGAGTGGTTCATATTTTCTCTTTGATTTATTATGTGTATTGTTGATGGTTACAATACTTTTTTATATATAAACATACTGTAGTCAATCCTAGCCAAATCTCCAAACTTTTAATAACACTTGCACATAGCCACACTCATTAACTTCCTTTTCAGTAAACTGAATCAGAGAAGGAAAGAAAGAGCGAGGGGACCCCATTTATATCTTTAAGGACCAGACATTTTAATATACCTAAAATAATTTACCCTTCATATTTTCCTCCTTTCATAATGTAGAACGTTGGTCTTAAAATGGTACATTTGAGTTGTATTGGGAAAAGGACAAAGCTAGAATTAAGCAAGAACTTTCTGAAATGAAGCACTAAACCTCCTCGGCCTTTGATATTTGTTTACAGCAGATTAGCGGCTGTAACAGTTGTTCTAACTCTAGATCTGTAAGAAATTTTTAAGGAAAAACAGACACCACTGGAGCATAGTACATATAGGAATAACAGAACTCCAATGTATTATGTAATTTATTATGCACTTGTAACATATAGTACAATTAAGATAGCCTTTTATTCAAATTCATGGTTCTGGAATGGTGCATCTCTTTTAATAATAAAAAAAAAAAGTCATCCAACTGGTTTAACAACTTTAGTATGTCCTTGAGCTTCATTGAGCACTTAAGTTGGTTACTAGCCTGTATGTCCAGGTCTATATACATGAATTTCCTTGAATGTCTGTTATATCTTCTCATCTCTGGAACAATGGGGTGTTAATTTCTCAATACAAGTTGATGCAATGGGTGGGTGGGGAGAGAGGACATATACTGTGAAGAGTGGTACTGCTGTGGGGGATCGGGTAGGTAATCAGATGAAACTCGTGACTAGACATATGCAAGGTCTGATTAAAACTGGCATATTTAACCATAGTACACTTTTAAAATATGGACAGATGGAAATTGAATCTTCATTTATATGTGCTGGGTTTTTTTTATTCCAGATTTTTTTTCAACACTTGTTGAAATGGTGGTGACAATAATGCACATTTGTTTAACTTTTTCTCATCTACTAAGGGTAATATTAGAAATACTGTGGGATGGATGGGTTCTTTATATCATAAACAGATTTTAAACTTACACACCCATAAAATACACTGTACCCTCCCTTGCAAATAGTACGTACTCTCAGTTGTATTGAGCAGGTTACAAAACGAGAGGAAACAACTGAAATTAAAGTGAACTTTTAGATAATTATTGAATTTTTAGATTGGAATTTCTATGCAACTGTATTAGATATACCTGTTAAATAGGATACTTCCAGTTTGGATATCTTGTTTGCTTTCTCTGCTTAGCACGAGTCTACTCTCTCCTCCTCTCCCGTTCTCCGCCCCAAAGAGCAATATACAGGGAAAATCAATATACAGAATTCAATGTCTTGTAGCCTATTTCTTTCATAGTAGAAGTGCTAAAAATAATTTTATTTTCTAAGTACCTGATTCTGCCATCCTTATTCATGCTGAGAGTATTGTTGATGTTGGTGTCACTGTTCTAGGAAGTAAAGCCCTTTTCAGCATTCATGAGGGTAGCAGAATTTGGCCCTCCTTGCATGAAAACAAAATTTTTTTTCAAAAAATATTCTCTTTAGTACAAATTGTTGCTTCTGAAAGAGGGTTTAAAAAAAATTGTCCTCAGGACTTTAAGTAGTTCTTTAATAATATTTATATGACCTCGGTCACTTCCCCTATCTCTTAATGCATAATCCACAGCTGTGCTTTTTAATGAACTGATTTTTATAATGTGCCTTTGCAATTCTCTCTCTCATTTTGGCCAATACCTTTATTTCTCTGTTTACTTTACATTTTAAGGTCATAGAGTCGGGGTCATGCTATCTGAAAGCACAGTGGAGATTTAGAAATTTTTGATACATCCATTTTTCTTTTAGTTCAAATATGGCCTAAATAAAGAAAATACAGTGTGATAGAGAAATAAAGTGTCCTGGAAAAATGTATACTTAAATTTCTTTTGCTGTACTAAGGATACTTCGAGAGGTGAATATACCATAACTGAAATGAAAATATTTCTTTATATTTCAAAATTATTTTGTACTAAATTATAAATCATATGCTGTCTTTGATTTTTTGAAAATACCCACACCTTGTTTTGATTATAAAAAATTTCCAGTTCTGTAATTTAACCGGTTAATTAATATAGTACGGTAATGTGGATAGCATTTGAATCTGTTCCAAGCCCAGTGAAACAATTTCTGAGCTTTCTAATGACCTGAAGTTGTACAATCTACTGTAAGCATATCAAAGCTTGCAACATATGTCACATGTGGCCTTGCTAAATGGTGAAACCAAATAGCAAAGATTTTTCTAGTAGTAACCTACTAGAGTTGGGTTGCTTAGCTCTGATGCACTGATTATGGCTGAGGATAATAGGCAATTCACATAAAATTATTTCTGGAGTCAACTAAAACACCCAAGTATATATAGTTGTAGGTTGACTTTCAGGCTGTCCATCTTAGGGCTCATCTAGACTATGGGAAAGATTTGAAAGAGGATATGCAAATTCCGCGGAAATTTGCACATCCTCTTTCGAATCTTCCCCGTAGTCTAGATGAGCCTTTAGGTACTTATATGGATCGTCTCCATTACATATAACTGAGGGGAGAGGCTGAACTGAAGTGTGGAGAGCAGGGACAGATATGATGCCAGGGCTAGTGCGGCAGATTGAATTGCTAGGCAGGAGTATGGGAAGATTTTTGGGTTGAAAACTCCCTTAGGAAGGCCAAAATCACCTTAATATATTTGTGAGTGTTCACAAGAATTATATTGTCACATGCACAGTGATGGGGGTGTGTGTTCAAAACTCTGAAAACAGGCCAAATCAAAATAAATCTTTTTTTTTTAAATGTGCTGTGATTTTTTTTGTTTTGTTTTGAAGTTTGACTCATGATGTCTGAACCTTTTGAGGCTGGCAACATTGTTATCCTATCAAAACCCCTCTGTGGTAGGGCAGTCCTGTTGTCTTCATTCTACAGATAGGGACCTGCAGCACATGAAAGCTATATGAGTTGCCCAAGACACACAGGAAATCTGTAGTGAAATGGCAATTGAGCCCAGGTCTCTTGAGTCCCAGGTCAGTGACCTAATAATCATGGGACCATCCTTTCTCTCAACCTGTTGTAAGGCCAAGAGAGAGACACCTAAAACCATAGGAAGTGGTACCTATTCTAGACTCAGGTGCAAGATTCTTTGTATTGCAATGAAAAGAAGGCAAGAAGTAAGCAAGATAAAACCTTGTTTTGATGTGTGTTGCATGGACAGTGGTTGTGTTAGAACCCATGACCAATGTGCACTTACCTCTCATGAAGATGGTCTTTGCTTTTGCTGCAGGAACCTCTCTGAGGAGGCTGTGGGCACCAAGACTGAGTTAAAACAACATTCGTCTGGCCTATTCATTAGCTCCATGTAGTCTGGTCTATATGGCCGTTTGCATTCTTCAGGGAGAAGGTGGCTGCTTCTGAGGCTTTTTTTTCAATCAAATTGGGTTGAGGTGGGGTGAGCTGCTGTTGCTTCCTCATTAGACTTTTCCCATTTCTCTTCCAAACTTTGATTGATGTGCAGAGACACTGCTGCGTTAAGTAACATATTGAAAGAGGAAAAAACAGAGCAAAGGGGTGGAAAGATGACAGTTTTAAAAATTAAGAGGCCGGGGGGGGGGAAGGGGGCGGTAAGAAGAGAAAACTAAGTTTTTTTTATATATATATATATATACACACATAATTCCTTTATGCCGCAGAGATTCTAAAGCCAGAAGGGACCACTGTGATCATTTAGTCTAACCTCCTGTATAACAAAACATAGGACTTCCTTATATTAATTCTTGTTTTAACTAGAACATATCTTTTAGAAAAATATTCAGTCTTGATTTAAAAATTGCTAGTGATAGAGAAACCACCCTAGCCCCTGTTAAATTGTTCTGGTATTTAATTACCAATTTGTCTGGCTTCAAATTCCAGCCACTGGATCATGTATTACCTTCTCTGCTAGATTTAAGAGCCCGTTATCACATTTTTGTGCCCCATGTGGGTAGTTACAGACTGTGATCAAGTTACCTCTGAACTTTTTTCTTTGATAAGCTAACTAGATTGAGCTCCTGGCGTTTTTCATTATAAGGCTTGTTTTCCAATCCGTTAACATTCTTGTGGCTCTTCTGTGAGCCTGCTTCATTTTACCAGAATCCCTCCTGAACTGACAATACCATACACTATTCTAGCTGTGGTCACACAAGTGCCTAATACAGAAATAATGTAACTTCTTTACTCCTACTTGATATTTCCCTGTTTATCCATCTAAGGTTCATGTTAGTCCTTTTGGTGTCACACTGGAAGCTCATGTTTAGCTGATTAGCCACCATGAGCTCCAAGTCCTTTTCAGTCACTGCTTCCCCGGACAGAATCCTCCATTTTGTAAATACGGCTGCATTCTCTGTTCCTTGTTTTGTGAGTTCACATTTCCCCATGAAAGAGACATACATTGTTTCCTTGTGCCCAACTTGCCAAGTTACCCAGATCATTCTGTATCAGAGACTTGTCTGCTTCATTATTCATCCGTCCCACAGTATCTATGTCATCTGCAAATCTTATTAGGGATGATTTTGTGTTTTCCTCCAGGTCACTGATAAAAATATTCAAGTGTTGGGAAAAGAACTGATCCCTGAGGGACCTTACTAGGAACACATTTTCAATGATGATTCCCTAGTTACATTTTGAGAGTAGTCAGTGAGCCATTTTTTAATTCATTTCATGTATGCCATGTTGATTTGGCATCATTCTAAGTTTTTTTTATTGTAATGTCATGGCATACTAATACAGTTGCCTTTCAGAGGTCTATACACCCTTACAGATCAGAAAGAATTTCTGGAGCAAAAACTACTTAAATTGTAAGTTCCTAAGGGCATGAAAGTAGAAGATGATTTCCTTCTCGTCTTTCTCTTCAGTAGCTCTGCTTTTAAGGGTCTAAAAACAGGAATGGTAAACAAAAATTCCAAAATCCATTTGTTGCCTACAAGTTTCTTAAGAACCCTACCTATACTGGTGGAGGCCCCTCCTCCCAGCCACTTAAAGTGGTAAAATACCCTCTCACAACTGAAGCAGAACATTTGCAAGTGTAAACAATTGGTAAAATATTCCATAGCTATTTAAAGAGACAATGTGCAAAGCACGGAGCTCTGGTGTTAGTGATTTTGATGGGCATAAATTATTTCTTTGGAGTAACCAGCGAGGGATCTAGTCTTGCTGAAATGTACAGGGATTTAAGTATGTATTTTCCGTTACTTATGTATCTCCTCTTTTTTCCCAAGCTAATGAGTGGAATTCACTGGAAGAACTCTAAATTTGAAAACTAGGTTACTAATAGATGATGAAGATTAATAATAACACATGACTCTAAAAGGGCCTTTCATCTGAGGATCTCAGATGGATTTTAAAATAATTAAACCTCAACCCATTCCTGTGAGGCAAGTATGGTGGATGCATTTAAAACATTCCTTCAAGACCTAGGGATATTATTGGTTCCGGAGGCATTTAGAGATATTATAAATTCCAGCAATAATCTCTATACTTTTTAAGTATAGAGAATATTGCTGGAATTCATAATATCCCTAAATCAGAACAAACCTTTTAAGTGTATCCACTATACAATAAGTATTACCAATTTTACAAAAGTCTAAACTGAGACACAAAGATGAAGTGATTTACTGTGGGGACACATTTTATTTATGCTAAAATTCGACATGTTGCAAATGGGCCTTAATCGAGATGATCATTATCTTACATATTACAAAGACAGCCTCCCCACCTTTTGATATTTGTAGTGACCCCAGATTAGCCACTTAATTGACTCTTACAATTAGCAATTTCCTCCTTCCTTGTTGCTTCCCCTTCTTGCCCCCACCTTTTGTTCTATGTCGCTGAATTGTCAGTTTGTAATTTTTTTTTACCTTCTTTCCCTCTGATATAAAATGATCATGCCTGTTCACTTTCAGAATATGATCTGAAGTGTCTGCCCCACAAAAGCTCATCACCTAATAAAACTATTTTGTTAGTCTTTAAAGTGCTACATGACTGCTTTTTTGTTTTACCATTGATGTAGTAGTTAAGCTGCTGAGAGAGCTTTTGAGTTCTGACTCGCAGATGTATATTTAACCATTTAGACTGCATGAAAAATCGTTTCCTAGTGATTAAGCAGGGGCATGTTCAGGAATTTAAATTTGACTGCTATTGGAGGACACGTTAAACACGTGATGTTATCAGGAAATACAGCACCCCCTTGCCAAACCCCAGGGGATCCAAGTTGTTTGGCCATAATATCCAGGGGGTTGTTATAGCAAAGGAGAGGGGTGGGGGAGGACAGCTTTTCTAGCCACAAGGCTGGAAATTCTCCAGCCCTGGGACTGTGATGGTGGCAGAGGGATTCTCCAGCCTGCGGCCCCGGCCAACACTAATAGAGAGCAATCTCTTCTGGCTGCATGGCCACAGTGGAGACAGACAGTGAGTGAGCTTCTCCAGTCACAGAGCTGGAGGAGCTCTGTCACCCTGCCATAGCCCCGAGGCCAGAGGATCTCTATGACCCTAACAATGATGGGAGAGGTGCTGCTTGTCCTCCAGTTGTGCACGCCTCTGTGACTAAGGAACTGTTGAGATTAAATAAAATGCTTACAGGTTGTCACCAACTATTCTGTACACTAGCTACAGAATTATGGATGGTGCCTCTCTCCATTAAGTAGCTTTTTTCCTCATCCATTTGAGTTGGTTGCTGGTATAGACTGACAAAATGCAGTGAATCTGCTACCATAATTTATGCAGTGCAGATCAGCTTTCAATGCAAACCTGTAATTGTCAGTTCTATCCCTTTATTGTACTTAATCTTGGTGCATTTTTCATTTTCTGTGTGCCTTGACTCACAGCAGTTAGCGCTGTAAGCCATTGTCTTTACTATACCTGTTTCTTTATCTTCATGTGAAGACTGTTGTATGAAACTCAGTCGTTTCGTATTGTCTGTAGAGACAGATGTAAATTTTTCCCTATTGGTATTCTCTGAAAATGTGTGCCATAGTTGTAGTTCATGCACCGATCCAGCACTATATAATTCTATAATTATTAGGATATGAAGGTGCTTGCTGCAGTTATCAAGATGAGAGGTATTAAGGACATGGATAGTGATTTCAGGTGGATTGAGGTGGTGTCATGCACAGACAATACTGTAGTGATGGTGATAGGCAGATTTGCAAACATGGAAGAATTGAAGAAGGAGGAGAGTTCAGTGTCAGATATAATAAAACCAAGATTACAGTCAAACTGAAGTTCAGTGTGGAGGAGTATGTGAATGTTATTGGTTATGAAATGTGAATCAGTTCCTTGCACAGTTCAGTATGAGCCTGTTCTTAGTGTGTTATTATTTGAATAAATGTTGGGAATCTTTGTCCAGAGTGAAGACTGGTAGAGCCATAGCATATATGACATGTTATAATACACTTCTTGCCCTTTTTTCTGAATTGATATCCTGTGAGAATATAGCCATTAATAAGTAATAGGAATCAATGTAAGGTATAGAATTAGTTGCAGATAATTATGTACAGCACTACAGGAACCATTGCCCATACATACAGTAAAGTCTATAAGTAGTCTGATGTGGCAGGAGGTGAAAATATCTTTTGGTAAAATGTTGTCTTTCATATCTGCCCACATTAAATTTGTTAATATGAAATATTATGCAGCAAACATACATATAGATTGAATTTCCTCTTTCACTCATCTGATCAGAAAAAATGCCCTGCCTCTTCCCAGTGGGGGGGAAAATGCATTTTTAACTTGCTCAAGCTGTTTTGATCTCTCAGCGTTAAAAATAGTTATTGCTATGGGGTGTGGGAGGTTTTCAATAATGATACATGAAAAATGCTGTGGGGGAAAACAGTGAATCTCTGTTGCTTGATTTATTATAGTAAAAGAATTAACCTCTTTTATGCTGAACAATGTACTAGCCTCTTATGGTAAGTGCACTTATATACTGTGGTGTGAATTAGTTGAGACAATTATGTGTTTCATGCCAGAAGCTTTACAATTGTGGAGGATGAATATAAAGAAGAGACTTGGCCATGAGGCTGTAATTATTAGCTTTATCAGGGTTGGAAACATAGCTAATTACCAGGAATACAAGGGGGAATTGCAGGGGAAGATAAGGCAGCTGGATAGGTAAGTGCAGAGCTAAGTTTGG
The DNA here is from genome assembly GCA_032595735.1 of Pelochelys cantorii. NCBI lineage: Eukaryota > Metazoa > Chordata > Testudines > Trionychidae > Pelochelys > Pelochelys cantorii. Next base: position 47,640,436 of record CM064334.1, on the reverse strand, counting down.
CATTGTGCAGAGAAGGAGGGATGAGAGAGAAGTGGGTGGGGATGGTGTGAAGGAGGACATATTGATGGATAAGAGATGGACAGCAGGAGCCATACTTTGGTCTATGATTTGAATGAAGCAGGAGCTAGGAAAGGAGATGGGAATTGAGAGGGAGAGCTGAACAAGGAGAGCTTGTGGTACATAGTACGTAGAAAAGCTCAGTTTTGCCTTTTGGGTCAAATGTCCGCATTCATCCTGCTGCTCTTTCTCTAAGGCAGTGCGTTCAAGCTTAGCATGCCCACCGTAGAAGCCTCTCTAGAAAATTGTTAATAATATGAAAGCAAAACTTGTGTATAGCAGCTAATCAAGTTAAAATTGCGCTGACACAGTTATCAGTTTGTCCTGACTTAGAGGCACTTATGTGGAAGAGTAGAGCTCTGTGTGAACATCTAGTATGCCCAGTGCATGTCAGACAGTTCTCACTTTGATGTGAATTTCTTACCATGATTGTATAACCTCTGTGGCACATCATGATGTGGTCTTTGCCAAGCAATGTTTTTATTCTTATGGAAACACACAGAGATGTGCATTTGTATACATATATACATAATCTTTATTTTATTCCATCACATATTTTGCCTTGGTTGTGAAACCAACCTGTATGGTAGCCTCTTGGGCTGCCGTTTGATTTCTGTCCTAGGAAGCACACTATAGATATTGGAAGTCAGAAGTAGGCATGCTATACTATTTGAAATCATAGCTTCCAAGGGGGAGCCATGTGTGGAAAAATCAATATCTCCTTATTAGAAAAAAGGAATATAAAATCAATAGTAAACACCTCCCAATTTACAGATATTTCTCCACAAACACAGCCGAAATGGGCATAAGGGCAATATAAAACTTAGAATACATACAAAGCTTTTATGATCTTGACATTAAGGTTTTACTGTAGTTTCCATATACACTTCGAATGAACTGTATGTGGCTGCTTTTAATTTTTCTTCTCTGCCTTTCTATTTTGCAAAAAGAGCCATTTTGCAGCACTCTGTAGAACACAGAGCAACATGTTACACTGTTACTTCATTTCACAATCACTGAATGAGCCATGCTGACATTGTACTTACGGAGGCAATCATTATATAATGATGGGCAATTTCTCTAGTAGATTAGGTACAGACTTTTCTTCAGTAAAAATAATGCATAATTGCCTCTTTCGCTTTGTTAGATTTATCCTTACCAACATAGGTCTAGGACCCAAGTCTTTGGTGAGCTCAGCACCTTCAGGAGCACGTGGATCCCTTCAGCTGCCACGGATGTCAGAGTTCAGGTGCCTGACCTTGTTCAGGAAGCATTCAGCCCTGAAAGGCTCAACTCGATATCTTCAGTCTCTCTCTCTATACTTTCCATTGTATTCCAAGTCAGAGCTGGTGTATTATACTATTCATTTATAGTCACACTGAAAGGTCACGATCTGAATCAGGAATCCGTTATTCTGTACAAACATGTAAAATGATAAAATAGATGTAAAGAACTTACAATCTCAATGATAAGATGGGAAGAGAGGTATTAGAGTCATTAAAATGCCCAGGTTCCTGATAGGCAGGTGCTATATTAGCACCTTTCTTCTATGTTTTATTATGAAGAGCGGGATTAGAGTCTTGGAAACGGGAGGTTGCTCAACGGGAAGGACAGATGGCTGGAGAAAAATATGGAGACCAGGGGTTTTGAGGCTGGGAGTGGAGTAGAGGGAAAAATGCAATAAGTGCCGGGCCAAACTGCCAGTTATCAGATAGAAAGTAATGTTCAGAATCCATGCTGTAAAAAAAGCAGTCTGTGCACATTTCTATCTGTGTATCCCACTGATAACTGATACAGCCACTGCCACTACCAAAATACCAGAATGCCTACAGAAATTTGTTCTTGGACAAAGAGCAGCTGAACCAAGCAAGACTGAAGTGTGCTTGTCAGAAAGAGGAAATGTGTTGAAAAATTGGCTGAGACATGGGCTCTGGTGTAGCATTTAAAGTAGGGTGAGAGGCATAGATTTGCCTGCTCCTGCCTAAATTTCTACTTCCTCTCTTAGGTGTCCCCTCATCATCAGCCTAATTCTCCCTATCCTGGACCATAAGCCCCTTACACCTATTGCCTCTAAATTGTATAAGTAACCTGGTATGTGGGGTCGCTGTGCCACTCAGGTTTGTCCCAGCTGACCCTCCATCACGTCAGAGGGATGGTCATGCCAAATTTGAGTGTGTGGCATTTTTGACTTGGTACACAGAGTTTCAGCTCCACTTAGGTTCAGCCTGGCTGAAAAATAGTTGGGACATGGCCCAGATGGGTCTTTCAGTTACACTGCTTATGGGCCAATATGTTGTGTCTACCTCCCACTGATTGTTCAAGTTTTGGATGACCAGATAGCATCACTTCTCAGAAATGACTTTTCACCTCCAATGTACTAGGAAATTCAGCTCTTCTACCCAGGTGAGCACTGAGGACATTGCTGTGCGTTAGTCACCTTTAGGATGTATTATTGTAACTCCTTGCATGTGAAACTGATTGTGAAGACAATGCACCTGGTTCAGAAGTTTTCTCCATGGCTTAGGCTGCTGAGCCAGTCAACTTCTGATGACAGTAAAAGGCTATAGACCTAATTTTTAAAAGCAATTAATGGAGTAAGTCCCTACATGAAAGACTGAATTTTGATTTATGAATCATCACTCCTCTAGGACAATACAGGTCACAAAGCTTGTGAGAGCTGCAGCCAGAGTATTTTTGGTCAAGAGGACGTAGCTGTTGAACAATCTTCCAGAGGACATCAAGTGAATCCAGAACATGACTAGCTTTAGGAATGCTGTAGAACCTCTCTTTGGGAAAACCTATCCACTATAAGTAGATGAAACCCACTTTTATTTCCGCCCCCCCCCTTGGGAAAGTAAACAATAACAAACAAAGTTTTAATCCTAAATTGGAGCGGCACCAGAGACTTCATGAAATCTGATAGGAACTTTGCTATTTGTTTTATGTGGAAGTTGTTTAGATACTACAGTGATGGGCTGGAGTATAAAATCCTAAGGCTATGTCTACACTATGCAGAAGATTGATGCTGCCATGGTTGATCTTCCGGGGTTTGATTTAGCACAGGCCTGGGCTAAATATGGCCTGTGAGCCGGATCCAGCCTGATAAGCCACCAGATCTGGCCTGCAGACGTTGTGGGGAGCCCCAGGCAGGCTGCCCACTTGCCTTGCTCCACCTGCACGCCACTCAAACATGGCTACAGGGCGGTTTCACTTTAAAAACTGTGAGCCTGGAGAGGAGGGGTATAGACTTTAGGAGCTGCTCCTGCCTCCAGCACAATTCCATTGGCTAGCTTCTGGCCAGAAACTGGCCAATGGGAGCTGCCTGTTCCAATAACAGGCAGCCACGAAGCACAAGGGGCTTGTAATTATTCACAAGCACATGTCTGCAGCCTGTGCAGGGGTGGGGCAGGCAGGGAGGCTGATTCAGGAATGGGTTGCTGGCTGGTAAGTCTTCTGGCCAGAGCCTGCCTCTGGCACCGCAGCCCCTCCCTTGCCTAACCCTCTGCCTCCTACTCCACATACCCAAATCCTCTGACCCCTCCTGTACCTCTATCCCCTCCCAGATCTGGCACCCTAATTCCCTGCCCCAGATCAGTCCTCTCCTGCCCTAGGTTACAATCTAAACCGCTGCATACCCTCATGTACCCCATTTCCCTGCCAAAGGTCACAGTCCAACCCCCTGCACCCTAGTCTAGTGCCCCAGGTCACAACTACGTCCTTCACCCAAACTCCCTCCCTTACCCAAGCTCCCTTCTGACCTAACCTCCATCCCAGACCCTGCACCTCCTCCATTAATATCATAGAAGAGTGTGGCCCTCGACCACTTTCCAATTTTTTGGAGTGTCCTCCTCGTCAAAAATTATTGCCCACCCCTTGTGTAGCAGATCTAGTGAAGACCCACAAATTTGAACTGAGAGAGCACTCTGTCAGTGCCAGTACTCCTGTTTGTCATGAGGAGTAAAGGAGGCTGACAGGAGTGTTTGCTCCTGTCAACCTCCCATTGTGTAGATGGTGATTTAAGATGCATCAACTCCAACTATGTATTTTAAGTCGACCTTCCCCTTTAGTGTAGATGTGCCCTTAGACCAGTGTTTCTCAAAGGGGTCTGGGGATCCACTCTGAGAAACCTGCTAACTGGCTGCTCTGATTCGTTTATTTACCGGCTCCGCAGACATGAAGCCTCGCAGCTCCCATTGGCTGTGGTTCACCGTTTGCAGCCAAAGGGAGTGACAGCCCAGCCCATGCCACTTCCCATGGCTCCCATTGGCTGCAGACGGTGAACCAGAACCAATAGAAGCCGTGAGGCTGTATGACTGCAGAGGCAGTAAATAAGCAAACTAGAGCAGCCAGTTAGCAGGTTTCTCAGAGTGCATCTGTGGACCACATTGAGAAAAACTGTCTTAGGCTGATAGAAATTGGTATCTAGAACTTGGGAAGTCCTCCTGGGCAGAAGGCCCTGGCTAGGCCCTCTCCTTGTGTCCTTGCTGCTCCCATACTCTTGCTCCAGTGACTGGAGGTTCTACTTTGCTTCCACCAGAACAGATTATGTTCAGAACCTTCTAGTATTCTAAAAGGCATGGAGTGGATATCACTTTTCCAAATGTTTTGTTGTTTCAGCTGTAAATAACTATGATGTAGTGAATTTTACTCATCTTGGCATATGCTGTTCTGTGGTATTCCCTCTATCCCAAACATCCAATGGCACCTCTATCAGAGGATGTACTTAACTGCAGCTTTCAGGGAACAGACACACAAGCGTGACCCACCAGCATGAGTAGACTAAAGCTGAAGCTGTGCTTCCATAGTGTGTATCATAAAATCAAGCTGTTCTCATGTACTACAGATGGAGGCAACCTCTTTGTTGCTGAATACCGTGTCCGTTGTTTATCTGGCAGTAAGATTTAAACAGTTTTCATAAATGGCTGAATAATTAGGAATCCCTGGGCCCATATTTGAAATTCATATTCAAGTACATGATCTGCCAAGACCTTCCTACAAATTGATATGTGGCTGGTGATTCAAAGAGATTTCCAGTCTTACTGTATCCTATCACAAAACAGATACATCGGGGCTGGGAAGTCTGTCTTAATATGTACAAAATTTAAAAAAAAGGTATAACAGTCGATGTGAAGGAAACAAAAATGACAATATTTTCAAAGGTATGCATAAATTCCTATACTTTTTAGCTGCTCGTCTTTACAATAGCTATATTCTCTTGGCCTACATTTTAAGCAGGCTTGAGGGCTAGCCTATTCTTCCTCTTGTCTCTGAGTATACCCCTCAAGTGTCATGCATTTATTGGGTAAAATATAGCTGGGTGCATTACATCTGACTGAGGTCAGCTTATCAGACACTGTGTCTCTTCAGCCTGGGACAAAATGCTTTGTGAATATCCACTCTGCATCTGTAATCACCACTTTAATCCCTGGTGTCCCTCTGGCTGAACTGCCAGTATAGCTGGCTGTGGTGTACCGACAGCCCCCTCTGCATGTACTCTGCAAGGTTTGACCACTTGTGCTGGTCCCCTGGCAGGTAAAACACCTTTGCTGAATTCTCTCTTGTTCCAATGGTTAATTACTCTCATTATTTAAAATATACTCCTTATTTCCAGACTGAATTTTTCTAGCTTCAGCTTCCAGCCACTGGACCATGTTGTACCTTTCTCTGCAACACTGAAGAGCCCATTTTTCAATATTTGTTCCCTGTATAGCTATTTATAGACTGCAATCAAGTCACCCTTTAACTTTCTCTTTGGTAAGCCCAGTAGCTTGAGTTGTTTGACTCACTAAAGGTGCTGAACGCTGATGAATGTTAGGCAATAATATGTCATTTCTTTCTGCTTGAAAAAATAAAAATTACAAGCGATGGACAATGTCCTTCCGAAAAGGAAGCCAGTCAGTATGTCAAGACAAAGTTACCACACATCCATATATATGTAAAGAAGAATACTTTGAATATCAGATATAGTGTATAAATACATATAATCTTATTGTTTGCCAGGAGAATGAGGAAATAGCAAGAAGGATAGCACAAGATGGGAAGTGAATGAGTACTGAAAATAGGAATGTTAAAATGCATTTAGTTAAGTAACCGTGTAACCTCTGAAAATTTTAGCAGTTACACATGGGGCTGGCGCCCCGCACATACCAGCTCCCACTTCCTCCCCCACCCCAGCTGCCTCTGGTACAGAGGCAGCAGTATAGGGATGTGGGGGAATGAAGGCAGGTGGCTCCCTGGGAGCCTGCCCTGTGTGTACTGGGAGCCTGTGTATAACCGTGAAGGTTACCCAGTGAGCCCAGGATCATTGGCTAACCATGTACACTGTTACAATTTCACATCCCTAATCGAAAAGTTGAATAATTCAGTGTGCTGCACCAGAGTACTACATTGCCTCGTCTCACAGCGTGAACAGTTTGATACCTCAAAATGTGTTCTCTCCCCCACAACTTCATACAAAATCTTTAGGAAGACCCTAGCCCTCCTTCCACATGCAAAGTAGAAAACTAAAGTGCCATGTTATTTTAGTACAGTAGACTTCCGATAATCTGGAACCTTTGGGACCTAGGTGATGCCGGATTATTGGATATGCTAGACTATCAGGAGGTACTATAAATTGGTTATACATACACACACACACACACACACACACAGTATATACTGTATATAAAGTGTTTTAACCCTTTTTATTGTACATACTGTAATGCATAAATTTAGTCATAGAATGAAAGAATAAATGTACAGTACAGTACTCACCATTATTGTTGCGAAGCCTTTGAATACAGAAAGCAGAGGATACTATGTACAGTAGTGTGCAGCACTGGCTAATCACTTGAACTATTAATCACTTAAACTATTAATACAGTAACTTAAAACACTTAATTCAGCACTTTATTCACTTAAACATAAAAATTATACACTTCAACACTAATACAGTCTGTAAATTATTCACTTAAACATTAAAAAAACTCACTAGGCTCTTGCCATTTTGATGCCGGACTATCGGGAGTGCCATACAATTGGATGCCAGACTATTGGAGTTTTACTGTAGTACAGTGTACTCAAGAAACTAATGCATTGTATTTTTTTTTCTATGCATTCATAATAAATTGAGTTTATAGTATACTGGATGTGGCTCTATGTAGCTATTATTTAATTTAAAATTTTGTTTAATTTTCACTTTGCAGTGAAATAAATGTTGGTGCATTTTCACTAAATTACTGAAATATAGGTTAAATAACATAAATGTTTATTTGCTATCTTTCAGTGAAGTACACAAATCTAGTTTGATGGTATCTAGAAACTATTAAAAAGTTTGTATGAAGCTGGGGGATTTTGGTTTATACATTTATGGCTGATTCTATTTTTACTTAGGTCAAACTCTAAGGCCATTATTCAATCTCTCATGGAAAACAAGGACTGAATAAAAATGGTGAAAGAATTCCAGTATTTTACCCTCCAGAACAGAACTATTTACAGTAATATATTTTATTGCTATTTAACTGTATTTGTATTGTTTAGGCTTCACATAATATTAATTACTAACAATATTCCACAATGTCTGTGTACGAGTCATTTGTAGTACATTGACTCAAAAAGGCCTCAAGGTGAGTTTGTGAAATGGATTTGTATTTTATGGTTGGGTAAGATAATTTAGAATGCATTCAAAGGGCTTAAATTAAGTCATGGTAAGACACAAAGTGCAGCTTGAAAACATGATGAATTAAGGTCCTGGCTCTATTTATCTCAGTTAATAACAGATGTGAGAGACGAATGAGGAATATGAAGTATGTTTATAAAAAGAATTTGGATTAGCACGCTCCTTTTTCAGGATATTCATAGTCTAGCAATGCAGTTTTGCACTAAAATGCATAAACTAACCTCCTCCCATTAAATAGTCCAAAACGTTATATTTTTGTTATATTATAAAAGATACATGTTTAAACTAGTTCTCAGGTATTCCAGTTTGGATTACTAAAAGGCAAAAAGGTTTTTATTTCACTGCTTTCTTAGTGCTTGGATAAGTATCTGCTTTAAAGTTAACCAGAATGGCACTTCTATATACATATAATCCCAGACGACTAATATTTGTAAATGTGAATCATTTGGCACTGTGATTCATTGTTCATATGGGAAATAGTGGTTCTTGCAGCAATTTCACTTCTGAACATGGCCTACTTTCCTATGTTACTACATACAGACGTCAAATATTGGTGCATGTGGAGATTAATGGGTAACACACTAAGGATGTTAAATATTGGTTAATTGAATAGTCGAGTAACCTCATGAATTTTTATTGGTTAGTTGACTATTCTGTAGATCTCGGGAGCAAGGCTGGTAGCCAGTTCACTGCAACCTCACTCCCAAAGAGCCCCCTGTCACTCTATGCTGCTGCCTCTAACAAAGAGGCAGCAGTGCAGGTGGTAGCAACCCCTGTCTGGGGCAGCGGTCTGAGCTCCCAGACCCAGCGCAGTCTGGAACTGAGCTAGGCTGCCTGCTCACCCGGTTCCTAATACACTTTGAATGCAGAACCATAGTAGGGGTAGGTCATGGACCAATTGCAAGCCAGGACTGAGACGGATTGCTTGCCAGCCTGCTAAAAAATTTACTGGCAAGGTGGGGAGGGAAATGCGTGTAGTCTATAGCATTAACCTTATAAGCTTTTTCTAATCGGTTAATTGATTATACTATTACATCGCTATAACTCTCATCTCTTTTTTCTTCAACTGAGAGCAACTTTGTCTCCAAGCTGACTGACTGTCGACAAGATTCCATTTGTCATTACCTACAGTCCACAACTTAAACTCCTCCAATGCATTATCCACAATCTACAACCTATCTTGGAAAATGATCCCTCACTCTGAGGCCTTGAGGGAAAGACCTATTCTCACTTGCAGACAACCCCCTTATCTGAAACAAATTCTTTCCGGTAACCATGCTACACAGCTACATCATAAGCATCCAGGAACCCAGCCCTGCTATCAATCCTGGTGCCAACTCTGCCCTCATATCTATAGAAGCAAATTCATCACTGGAACCAACCACATAAGTCACCAAATCAGATGCTCATTTAACTGCACATCCAGTAATGTGATCTATGCCAGCAGTGCCCCACTGCTATATATATTGGACAAACTGGACAGTCTCTACGGGAAATAATCAATGGACACAGATCAGATATCCGTAAAGGGAACATACAGAAACCTGTTGGTGAACACTTTAATCTGCCTGGTCACTCATTAAAAGATCTTCAAGGTGAAGTTTTGTTACAGACCAATTTCACGAGCCAAATACACAGGGAAGGGTTGGAACTACAATTATTCACAAATTTAATTCTCATGCCAATGGTTTGAATCAAGAGACCAGATGGCTGGGACATTATCAACCAATCAAACAATGAAGGTGCCAATGGTTCTTCGTCTGTGTAGATTCTGGTGTTAGTACTCTTCCTCTCTAAATGCCAACTAATGGTCCTTATCTGCTTCTTTTAACTATCCAGTCTTTAGGTGCTTATAGACTCTCAGTTTTGCCTGTTACATACTAGCCTGGCTTTGCCTTTGATATTTATATACCCACTGCCTCTTTTAGTTTCCCCCCCTCCCATTTTTTCCTCCCCCCCAATCCCTATTTTATTTTGGTTCTGGACATCCAACACTCTGGTCATCTGAAGAAGTGGGCTGTGCCCACGGAAGCTCGTGATACTATCTACAAGCTTTGTTAGTCTTTAAAGTGCTACCAGACTATCTATTGTTTGTTTGGTCTGAAAATGTAATTTAATTGTAAACAGAATAATCAGTGAGTAAGGGGGTTACTAGTGGAGGTCCTGCAGGGGACAGTTCTTGGGCCTACGTGGCTATTTAACATTTTTATTAATGACTCAGAAGAAAACATAAAATCATCGCTGAAAGAGCTGGCAGGTACACCGAGCGAGCTGCATCTCTTGGTAACCTAGGTGAAAGCAAACAATATGTGCTTTAATATGACCAAAGATAAATCAAAATGTGGTGAACAGGAAGGGGATCTCTTTTCTGGGAAGAAGTGATTCTGAAAAAGACTTGGGTCACACTGGGTAATCATCTGACCATGAGCTCCTAGTGTGATGCTGTAGCTAAGTCCTGATGTGATCCTTCTCTGCATAACCAAGAGGATATCAAATAGAAGTAAATAATTTCTGTTACCTCTGTATTTGGTAACTGTATTTGTAGCTACCACTACTTGAATATTGTGTCCAGTTCTGCTGTCCTTAATTTAAGAAGGATGCTGTTAGACTGGTGAGGGCTCAGAAAAGAGCCACAAAAATGATTAAAGGATTAGAAAATGTGCCTTATTGTGATGGGCTCAAGGAGCTCAGTGCTTGTAGCTTAAAAAAAAAAAACAAAGTGACTTGGACACAGACTAGAAGTATCTTACATGGGGAATAAAAGTTTGATATTGGGCACTTCGTCTAGCAGACAAAACTATAACAAGAACAATGGCTGTGGAAGTTGAAGCTAGACAAATTCAGACTGGAAATAGGAGAGATTATTACAATCCTTTTTCATCTAGAAAGAAAACACCATGTCCCTAGAGAAGCCTCTCCTTGTTCAGAATGTAGGTAGGTCACTGGAAAATTATCAGTCCAATATATCACACTCTAGATTGGCTCTTCATTGAATGGTGGTTCTAGTTCAAGGCCACTGTTCAGATGGAATTGGTCCTGGCTGCCTGAGAAACCATCACTCACTCTGTTATTAAAACTTCCCATGACAGCTCCATTCCACTACAATCTTATTTTCAACCAGTGGTGGGTAGGTTGTTGCCTTCAAAAAGGGACTCTTACAGGAAGTAGCCCAAGAATGTGCAAATTGCTGCAAGAAAAAATGAGTGACTGCTAATCTTACATTCAGAGTCAAATATAAAATCTAGCTCCTCTCCCAAGCTCTCTCACAATAGTGCTCTCATTCTCACAGACTAGTCTATTTAAATAACAATGTTTTAAAACTCATTTGATATTTTATGCATGACAACATAGTGAGCTTACGTAAAACGTGGATACATTTTTACCAAATATGTCATAACCCATTTAAACTTTAATACATTAAGCATTGAAATAAACAAATCATGTGGGCCAAGATTTTCAAAAGCGGGAACCTTGTGTAAAGCCATATTTAGGTGCCTAAAGGTGATAGGACTTTAAAAAAGTATTAACTGCTCAACCGCTCCCATTGAAATAAATACACACTAGGGCACTCAGCACTTTTCAGATCCTACTATCTAAATATTTAGGTTTTTCTATAACACTTGTGACAACAGTAAGAAATTGCTGGAACAGTGTATTTACTAGTTGAAGAAGAATATTTAAAAATGTAAAAGTAAATGCTCCCTTAGGAAAAACAATGGTTAATTTGAAATTTATCTTGATAGGTAAATGTAAAGAATTAGTATTTCATGAAGGCAAAAGAAAAGTATATGCCAATTCTTTTAATGCAAGAAAAGCATTTTCTATAGATTAAATACTACAGTTTTTTGTTCTGTGTCATGTACTAAAGGAAACTGATTTCCTGGTGAATGAGTAATTGCCCATCATAAATGAGTGACAGAAGTAACTGTCAAATCCAAATTTGTCCTTTTTTAAACTGGATGATTTTGACTAGTAGTGATACAAACTTTAAATGGCATTGCCCAAGGCAGATAATATACTGTATAATTTATTTTGATTTTGAAAAGATAACAAGGTAAGTTATACTATTGGTTTCAGTAATGTTATCAGTCTGAGAAACTAGAACATAAGAAATAGAAATCCAAGTTATTAAAACAATGTATTAATATAGTATATCTTCAGGTCAAAGATATATAATGATCTACTGGAACTTTATGGAAACCATGGAAAACTTTTTATATTTACTTTTAATTTATACTTTTATATTCCTAGAATGTAATATTTGTATTAGATTTACAAATGTTGTGGATTTTAGTTCAGTATCTAATTTCATCATTTGTCAGTTTCGAATGCATAATTCAAATTGGTGAATTTATGAGCACTGTGGCATAGACTGAAAGCTGGCTGAAGTGTCTTAAACAAAGAGTTATGATAATCAGCGAACGCTAAAAACACACAGGTTAGCTGTGCAACAGCTAAAGAGGGAGGGGCTACATTAAGAATAAATTTGAGAAGGATGTTTATAAATTGGATGGTGTTCAGAGGTGCATGAATAAAGGATTAAAAAACATGCCTTACATCAGAGGTGGACAAATAATGGCCCATAGACTGGATCTAGTCTGCCAGGATTAGCTTTTGGCAGGCCCACACACCATTGTATTTACCTGCGCCTCTGCAGGTCCAGGGGGATCGCAGCTCCTGTTGGCTGCGAATAGCTGTTCCTAGCCAGTGGGAGCTGTGATCACCTGTACTTGTGAAGGTACAGGTAAATATAGCAGCAGCGGCCCTTCGGGGGCTAATACTGGTGAACCGTTGCTGTTTTATTACCCTCCCCTGCCTTACGGTGACAGATTCATGGAAATCAATCTATTTAGTGTTGCTAAAAGAAGGCAAAGGGATGACTTGATTACTGTTGGGCAGAGCTCCAATTTTGCCTCGGGATCCTGTGATTGTAGGCAGTTGGCACTTGCCTCAGAGGCTCGGTGTGACCCTCAAGGTAGCTGCTTCTCTCTTTACTGGATAAAGGTGTCATAGACTATTCAGCCAATTTCATCATAGGCCAGTCAAACGGTTTTGGGGTGAACCCTTCTTTTGTCTTAACCTCCCTCTTCAGGGATCGTCTATAATGGTGCGGGGAGTGTTGTGGGGAACACGGACCTGCTCTCTGCTCTGGATTCTGGCCCAGGGACCCTATTGGCAGCAGCAGCAGGTGGTGTTTCCTCCACCATCGTAGCTGCAGCCTTTCCCTGAGCCCCTTCCCCATCCAGTACCTTTTGCCTGGTACCAGACCACATCTTTCTGGTCTTCCCTAGCACAGCTCTTCTTTCCCAGTCCTTGGCCTCCCAGAAGTGAAGCTTAGTTGGCTGCAGATGTCCTGATTAGCTTGTGTCTCTCTTGCTTCTGGCAGGTTTTTAATTGGCTCTAGGATTTACCTTCTTGCTTGCAGCAGCCCTCCTTGCCCTGGTCACTTAGGGCATGTCTAAGCAGCAGGGCTAAACTCGAAATAAGCTATGCAACTTGAGCTATGCTAATTGTGTAGCTTAAGTTGAAAAAGCTTATTTCGGCTTTGGGCGCTGTCTACACAGCAGTTATTTTGAAATAGAGCACTCTTCCTCCGACTTTCCTTCTCATACAATTAGATTTACAGAAGTTGGAGTAAGAAGTCTGTTGTTTTGAATTTATTTCAAAATAATAGGCTTGCTGTGTAGATGTGCGCTATAATGCAGCTGTGTATACATAACCTTAGGGAACAGAAAACTATTTGTCCCGTGGCCAGTATATGTCTCTTCTATCAAACTACCATAACCCATTGGTCTAGGTCTGTCTCACTGTCTATAAGTAACTACATGGGAAAGAAATATTTAATAACGGGATCTTTCATCCAGCATAAAAAGGTACAATTCTGTCCAATGGCTGAAAGAAGAAGATAGACAAATGTTTAACAATGAGGGTAATTAACCCTTGGGACAGTTTACTAGAGGTCATGGGCTGGGGGATTCTCTTTCACCGGCAATTTTAAAATCAAGATGTTTTTCTAGGAATTATTTTGGAATAGTTCACTGGCCTGTTTTGTGGAGGAGGCCAAAGTAGATATTATGTTGGTCTCTTCTGGCCTCACCATCTGTGAATCTAATGTAACCCAGCCCTGAAGCATGGTGTAAGCCTTCTCCCTGTTAACTTCTGGCAGAAGAAGTTCCTCCCCTCTCATCTCAGGAGTATGAATCCAGAGTTGTGCATTTTTGTACCTGGCACCTCCATATAAAGGGCTCATTCTTCTGCCTGAAACATCAGGGATTCAGTCCCTTGGGAAAATGTTCACTACCAAATAATATATTAGGAATGCAGTCCAAAAAACAAGGAATACAATAATTATTATAATCCCCAAAGTAATAGTACAACATGGGAAACTATATTAGGCACATTAGGTTCAGGAAACAAAGGACAAGGAATTAGGAAAGAGAATAGGAGTAACTAGATTAATAAAATAGCAATGATAACTTAAACTATCTTCCTCCCAACGTTTACAACAGGGCCAAGCCACCCAACTTCCTGTCAGCACTTGCCTAAGCAGCTAGTGAATTGAGACTCAGTTCTTGACTGGGTGGTGCCACACTGTAAACATTGGTTATCTTAAAAGTTCCAAGCATAAGAAACAGACATTGGATTTTTTACAAAGTCTTCATCCCCTAAAAGGCTAGTCATGTCCTGAGCAGGGAAACTGACAGTCCTGTGGGCCCCTGGGCAAGGTGGAGGGAGGCCAGTACAGTACTCTCAGAAGGGGCGGAGCCTCGGGTGCAAGGGGCAGGTGCAGCCAGCCCTCCAAGCCACACCGAGTACGTGGTGTAGCACTCCGGCAGTGATTTAAAGGATCTGGTTGAAGCAGGGATGCCTTGGAGCCCTGGGACCTTTAAATCGCTGGCCTCCAGGGCATCTACCCATTTTGCACCCACTGTCAGCAGGCCTGGTCCTGAGGCTCCCTGGTCGGGAGTCCAATGGAAAATTAGACTGGTTCTTTGTAATCTGACCTGGAATTACTCCTTCAGCCTTCTGGGTTGCTGTCGTCAGTTGGGCTGACACCATTCAATGATGGCATGACCACCGACAGAGAACGAAGTTTTCTTGTGGGTAGGAATGGAAAGTTTAATGGGGATCTCTCTGGTTTTGATGCTAATCTCTGCTATTCCTACAACAGCCCAAAACAAAAGTAAAACAAAATCCTTTTCTCTGAGTTCTAGCTTGTGTTTGGTTCTGTAGTAGCTATTTCTGTCTCTGCCCTGGACTCTATGCAATTTGGGAAACTTAGTTCTAAGACTTTGTAGCTGTTTTTGATGTAGTTCAAGGATGTCTCCCCTAGAGACTTAGAGTAGTGTGTCAAGAGCGACCAACTCCATAGGGTACTACTCTATGAAAGAGCCTATACATATCTGAAGAGCATCAACTCCCACTTGAAAAAGGGAAGGATTTAGCATGATCTGACTGATTTCTGCCAATCAATATAACCTCCCAACAGATGTGGGAGAAGCTTCTTTGCCTGGCACATTCATAATTAGACTGAACAAAGCACTTTTGTGAGTACAGGGAAACCCTGCTGCACCAACATGGAGATGGACAATGAGATTTTCATTTCTAGATTCTGTTCTTCTTCAAGTGATTGCTCATGTCCATTCCACAGTAAGCATGTGCGCTGTGTGCACAGATTGTCGGAAGATTTTTCCCTCAGCGGTACCCATTGGGCTGGCAGGGGAGCCACGTGGAATGGCACCTGCATATGCACGCATATATACCCCTGCCAGCCCACCACCCCCTCAGTTCTTTCTCACCACCCATGACGCTCGTTGGAATGTTTCTCGCTTGCTCTGCAAGTGCACCTTAGCGGTTCTCATTTTAAATAGTGATAGTTGCAGTTCTAGTTTTTTTAGTGTTAGTTGTTGTTTTAGTAGTAAGTTAGTGTTCTCAGTGTAAATAGTTAGGGGTTCGCTTTTGTGTCCCCATGCTCCTCATGTGGGGCATGCCCAGGCCTCAAAGCGTTAAGCCCTGAGCAAAGTGCTTCAAGTTGATGTCCTGTGGCGATTCGTATTAGGGTTTTTGAAACATAAGTAATTACAAGCTTTCTAAAAATGTAGCAGTTAAGCCTTAACTCTTTTGGGAAAAAATATTGGTATTCTCGTAAATGTGGTGGTGGTGAGATTTCGCTTTTCCAGTTAATGTTAAAGCCACATCAAACATTAGTTAAGTTTTTTAACACGAGATAAAAATATTATCCTCTAGTCAGCTTTTATTTTAGCTGTTTTTGAAGTGTTGGAACCACAGGGTTCTTATCGGCGATAGACTGACTTGGCAGTGCAAAGATTGAAAACACACAGTATTTCTGTGTTGGCATATTGTAATGTGAACATATTCAAATAAATTCCTTTCTAATATTAGATGTGGCACATCTTTATGCTGGGTCTGCTGTTCAACATTTTCAGAAGCAATCTATGCCATGTTTAAGAATCGAAAATTCAGTTTACAAAGATTTATCCAGTAACTCAAAATAATGTATTATATTTTGCTTTTCCCAGTGGAAATTTGCTAGATTAACTTTTGATTTAAAGCAACAGGCACTAAATTAAAATAATATATTCTAAATGAGAGTAAATTAAAAATAAACTTTTTGTCCTTCTTTCAACATAAACCAGTTTAAATAATTATTTGATATATACTGATACTCTGCATATGACATCATGGCATTGTGATGGGAAATTTTGCAGATTCCAGCATGCCAATAGACATGTTTACTAGAAGGCAGAATAGGGCAGAAAAATTTACACAATTGTAGCCTGGACAATAGAACTAGGAATGCTCAACAAATTCTGAGGTTGTAGAGAGATTGACTACTCTACAGATAACTTTATTTTTTTTAGACAAATCTGTTTCAGATAATTTTGTGCAGTTGCATGGAAGTACAACTAATTTTGTGGTACCGTTTTCTTCCATAATACATGATTCTATAAGGAAACTGATATATTTTTATGATTCTCATCTTTCATATTGTCTATTGAATTTATTAGGACCTAGAAAGCTAAAAACTATAATTTTGAGGCTAACTTAGAAACGTTGACCTTTGCATTCTGGTTCAGTTGAGATAAATTTGATCTAGTGTATATTCATCTAATAAAAATGAAATGGTTATGATATCCTTTGTTCCAGTATTTCCTTTATAGCACAGTTTACCCAAAAGGGCAAATACATTAAAAATAAAAATGCTACTGGATGTACATTTTTTGTTAAATTTTGTAAATGTTGAATTAATTGCTGTGATTATACAGTTACATCAGGATTGTGTCATCATTTACGTCAAACCATTGTTAAATTACTTTGCATACACAGGAGACACTTCCAAATTCTATAAAGGTCACTACTGTTCATCATTTCAGGAAAACAATAAGATATGCTAGTAATGGCTCAGCTGAAAGGAATAACCAAGATTAAGAGCTTATTAATGCTTAATGAGTATAGTCATCAGATAACAGAGAGCACATTGAAGTGAAGCTTGTGCTGCACAATTAAAACGAAAGACTTGGCTCGGAGAATGTTTGAATGTTTGTTTTTAAAGCTATTTTTCTGTTTTAATTAATGTTATCAAGAATTGAGTCTACATATGCTGTTCTGCTAAACCTGTTGTGGGACATTGTTTGTTTATTTTTAGTGTTTGCTTATAGCCAAAAATTCAAAATTCATGACAACTTTTTGTACCTCAATTTTTGTTTGCTTTGAGACATGTTGCATCTGATTTGAAGTGCTTTGCATTTGCAGCTCCCATTGTCTTCAGTTTGAATTACTGATGTTCCATACTTCTGAGACTTAGGCCATCTCAAGTTTGGCACTCCAAATCGGTATCCACTTATGAAAATTTTGGCCTTAATAGACTATCACATCAATATGTTTGAGAAGTTTGTATCTCTCTGTTTGTCTGTCCATTAGTCTCTTTGTTCAAGAAGTCCTCCTAAAGAGTAAGAGCTAGGGCCACCAAATTTGGTATGTGGCTTTGTTTTTTCCCTAACGTAAAGCAAGGTCAAGGTTTGGTTGTGCCAGGAAAATGGGAAGTGCTGGGAATGGGGCTGTTTTCCATAACATGGAAAGGGATGGGGCACAGAGAGGAGGGACACGATACTGAGAGTGGCCACTGGGGGCAGTGTACACAGGGAGAGCTACTGCATAGTGACCACTGGGGACACCAGAACTACTAAGAGAGTGCCCAGCTGGGGCTCGCCACCTTGCTTGCCACCAGACTGGGTAAGTAGCCTCCCTGCCCCAAATTCTTCCCTCCTGGCCCTTGGCCCCAGTGCTAGGTAGGAGAGAGAAGGCTTTTGCCAGCCAGGGTTGTTGGGGGGCTGAGAATAGGCCTCTGCCAGCTGGAGTATCTGGGGGGAGACAGAGGGCCCCTGTTGACTCAGAGGAGACAGAAGGCTCCACTGGCTAGGGGGAGACAGAAGCCATTGCTCTCACCAGCTGGCTGCAGGGAGAAAGTCCAATCCTCCGCCGCTCCTAATCTCAATCTCTCATGCCCTCACATCCCCAGCCTCCTGCCCTGAGCCCCTCCTCAATTCCCCCGCCCCCATGGCTCCAGCCTCCTGCCCTGCCCCAAACATTTCCAAGGCCCTGGCCTGGCTTGTGCACCCCCTCACCACCAGCTCTCTGCCCTGAAGGACCCAGGCAATCCTGGGTAAGTCTTCTAGTCAGCTATATTTGTAATTTTACCTGTGCATTATCAGATAAAATTCATCTTGGCAATACTTCATCAAAAGCAAAGAGATCTAATAAAGATATAAAAAAGTATTCGTTGATCTATTTATAATTAGTAGGAATCTACCAAACATTCCTTTGTGATGGGTTGGGTCACTTGATGGATTGATCATACCAGTGAATCCATCTGTTTGTCTACTGGGGTGCCCCACCACCCTGTCCTACTGAGTTAGAAGCTCTGGGCTCCCCCAGTAAAGGCAAAGAGTTGGGGTAAAAGCCCCTCAACAGAGTAACACAGGCACTAAGAATAGTTCAGCTCTGGGAGGGCTTAGTTACAGGGGCCTGACAGTAGTCAGGTACACAGCCCCAGTGGGACCAAAACCTCAAATAAATCCATCTTATTCTGTATACAAGTTTTGCACAGAGAAAGCTCATAAAGTTTACTCCCTTTATCAATGAAAGAGAGATAAGTACAGGTAAATTATTTATACTGGGTTTGATAATAAACAAAAGTGATTTTATTAAGTATAAAAAGTAGGTTTTAAGTGGTTCTGAGTAATGACAGACAGATCAAAGGTAAGTTATCAAGCAAAAATAAAACAAAACATGCCAGCTAAGCCTAATGCAGTAAGAGAGATTGTTACAAATCATATTTTGTCATCCTTGTTCTTATTTCAGGTAAAATTATTTTCAGGCCAGAGCTGATGATTTTTGACTAGCAGCTTCTCTGCTCATTAGAGTACTTTTCTTTCCAGGTCCTTTTATGTGTCCTCTTATGGTGGGAGCATTCTGTGGAGCCAGCTGAAGACAATCATTGTTTGCTTCCCATTCCTTAAATAGAATTTCTGCAGGGTGGGAAGTTTTTGTTCCATTCCCCTACCCTAGTGGAAATAATATTCAAAATGGATTTTGGCACCAGGTGGCTTGGTCACGTGTCTTTGTAGGACCAACCATAGTTTAGGTTTAGAGGAAAAACAAGACTATTTACACCATTGTCTTCAGCACTGGGCTTTTAAGTTCCTTAAGTACCATTAATGGCTTTCACTAGAAGACCTAGATTAATAAACAGGCTGATACTTCATATTTCTAACTTCACATACAAGAATGATACGTTTACAGAAATATATAATATACATATTCAATGAATTACAAGCTATTGAATGATAGGTCACATGCCCCAATTTGCATAAAGCATATTTGAATTATGCCTACTCATATTCAAAACCACATTTCCATAAAAATATGGAGGCGCAGCATCACATCCATAACAACATTTCCTACACAAAGATTATTGCAAGATGCTTTATAGTATGAAACAGACTTATTGCAAAATTGCTAACATTTATTAATGCATTGGCAGGACTCTCAGCAACAAGATTTATTTTTAGATTCAGTTACCTTTATGATTGCTTATTTTGTAGCATTTTTATTCCTGAAGTCTCTTTAGGGGCATTGGAAAACAACAAATTGTTATGTTAATCCTCTGACCCTCTGTACATATACAGAATAAGTGATCACTAATATAATTAATCTAATCTAATTAAATATACAGAGAAAAAAAGTTGCTTGGTCAGCCCATACCACTAATTACCGCTGTATGTGAACCTACAGATCCTTACTCAGGCATAGTGTCTTTGACTTCACTTGTTGTTTTGGCTGATTAAAGACGGAAGGATTTGACTTACTAGTATTTAAAAGACACTATCACCTCCTTTCATCTGAGTTTGTAACTGTGTTTTGTGTGTGCACATTGGGCCCCTATTTGTTGCTGTACACTCACAGTGTTTTGAAGGGATTTATTCAGTGTGGTAGGTGCACAGTATTTTTACAGGGTAAGAGAACTTCTTCACAAAGTTACAGATGTTGGATATGGAGGAAACCTGTTACCTCATCCAGTCCACTATCCTGCCAATGCAAGATTATTTCGTGCAGTATAATTGTGAGTGCTGTCTCTATCTGGTTTTAAATGTTGTAACTGGTGATGCTTGTATCACTTGGAAGATTATAGCAGTCTAGTAGAAATTGTTACTGTTGAAAAGCTTTTCCTAATGTTTAACCCAGGTTTTTTTCTCCTTAATTTCATCTCATTATTCTTAATTATGCAGTCTTCCCTCCAGTACTTTCCTATGGAGGGGGAGATACGGGGAGTGGCATTTTGCTTCCTGCTCTCCAACTCCCTCTCTCCCCCCCCCCGCCCCACATTTGCTGCTTGGCTTGTACTGAGCATGCTCACACAGATTGAGCATGCTCAGTAACACTACTGAAGCCTTCTGCCCTAATTCCACTCCCCTTCCTGCCCATTATCATCAGGTACAGTCACCACTTCCTTCCCTGTTGTTTATACCTTAAAATAATTGTTGATGGTTATATCTGTGTTAGTCATCCTTGAATCATGTTATAGCTATCTCATTATTTTAATTTTTCTTGATAAATTAATCCCTATGGACCTGTAATCATTGCTGTTGACTTCCTTTGAAATCCCTCCTGTTTATGTACAATATATAACTCTCAGTGTATCAGGACTTAGTTTGTCTTTCTAGATCTGGAATGTCTATAGTGCACTAATTTTTATTGATTGGGGAATTTCTAACACTGTAAACACATGGTCTCAAAAAAATCTAATTTTGGATGAATATCCTACTGTTCTTTCATCTTTGTGCCTAATGCTTTTTCCTGTAGACAGTTCATTTACTTAGAGCTTTAATCTGATGCAGCATCTGTTTTTCATTCTTGCTTTTACCAATTATATAGCTTAGTTGAAATTGCTCAAGTGACTTGGCCATATGTTTAGATCTCAGTATCACAGTTTTGCTCAGGCAAATCATTGACCTCATCTTGATTTTATTGCTTTTTTGATTATTGTATCTTCTAGAGCATTTTGGGGCATCTCAGATATTCTTTGTCTTGCTGGCTCATTTGTTCATTGCTTGTTTTGTTTTGTTTTTTCTTTAACACATTTTCTTATTTTTTGAGATAATCCCTTTTTTTGAACTGGTGGGGTTGAGTTGCAGTGATTGGACTGGAATGATTGGACGTCCTGCTGCTATGCTAAAATTGACTTTATATGCCCAAGGAAGTAATCTCTAGATAACTGAGGTTGGATCTTTTGAGGTAGGCTAACAGTTTTCCTTGCTGAATATATTTATAACTTGTAATATAATTGCTGGTCACATTATAGGTGGCATTGGGTATCTGGGTAGAGATTCTACTTGGACTTCCTTCTTGTCTTGATTTAGAGCAACAAAAGTTATTCGGTGCAGGAGACAATATAAGTAAGCAAAGAATGTGTTACCTAGCTTGACATTTTCTCATGTAAACCAATCAGCTTTTCTCCTTGTGGTCTAGACTGCTACCATAGTATAAGTCATGCTCGTGCCAGCCTTTTGCTGTGAAAAGAAACCTACCTAAGGAAATATGTGCTGGATTAATTCCATAATAGAAGACATCTTTGATATCGTGATCTCAGATTTGGTGTACGTTACCCAGAATCTGAGTTTTAAATTTACTGCTAATCTTAGGACATGACTTCATATCGCTGTGTGTTAACCAGCAATGAAAAAGATCATTCCTGTCATGCATCCGTAGTTTTAGTGTAGTGTTTCTCAAAGTGAGAGTGGCTGTTGTAGTTTCTATCTTTCTAATCTGGTACATATTTTTGAGATAAAGGAATGGCAGCATTCACAGAATTCTCTGCTGACAATGGTATCGTGTTGCAACGTATTGCATACCAGAATAGTTAACATCTGATTTGTGTTGGTTAGCTTTGGGTGGACACGAATTTTAGATGATATTATTTCTGTCCAGTAGTGGGATGAGAGTAACTCTTAAATCAGTTTTCCAATGTGAATGCTCATGTTAAAAATTCTAAAATCAGTTTTCAGGAATATTTTTAACCATTTGCTTAAAGCTAGCTGTTTCTACGCTCATTCCTTTTACAGCTCATTCCTGTCATCAAACTTACTATATGGAGTATATGTGGAAAGCAAATACAAAAATGGGGTGAATACACCCAAAGATAATTAGTTATTTTTATTCAGAGCTTAAATTTGAGGGCTTTTTTTAAAAAAAATAATAATCTGAATTATTTTAATTTTGTTTAGCAAGAAGTAATTTCCTAAATTTTCAACTGTTCTAGTTTGTGAGAGTCTCACATCCCTATGTCTTGGAGACACTCTTTTGAAACTGGCACAAACACACACATTATTTTAAAAATTAGTCTATGCACAATAATCTCTGAAATAAAACTTGTATGTTTCAATTTTTAAATGTTTTTATTTACCTAACTGTAAAAGAGAAGTAAAACATGTTTGTTTTGATGTGAGTGACCTGTTGAGCAGCATTAAAATGTGAATGAAGAAAACATACTTCTGCCCTAGCCTTTATACACAGATATATGTGCATTCCTAAATTCATTCAAATCCCCGTCTACATCGGTTGGAGTACACTCATATCAGACATTCCTTTTAAAAGGCACATACACTTCTGCCTATGCTTTTTTAGCTATTCCCTGAGATTGTATTGGGAATTCATAGACAGAGGGATTCTGAGCTTGGAGAAGGAGGATGATGATGATGAGGTGAGTTAGATGGGAAAGGACTCATAAATGTTTCCCATTAAACATGGAAGGGCATATAGTATCCTCCTCTGTTGTTTGCAGAGGGAGCAATGTGGGGTGGACAGACTTCAAAATATAAAGGTGTGTGACTGAGGCCAGGTCTATACTGGCGGAGAAAAACGATGCAAGATATGTGACTCCAGCTACGTGAATTGTGTAGCTGGAGTTGACGTACCTTGCATTGATTTTCTAGGGTGTCCCCACAGCGGGAGGTCAACAGTACGCTTCTTCCTGTTGACTTCTCTTACTCCTCGCAACAGCGAGGAGTACTGCAGTTGATGAGTGTTCTCAACATTTGATTTAGTGGGTCTTTACTAGACCTGCTACATTGAACCCCAGAAGTTCAATCGCTGGAACCTTGATCCTCTGGTAAGCGGAGACATGGATTGAGCAACATATTGGTGGCATGCTTGTTCTGCATCCATGACGACTGTCTCACTATGATGTTCATGGTTTTATGGCTTAAAGTAAGGGGAGCAGCTGCTGTCTAAGGCCGAGCCATTCCGGTGCCCAGGGCAGACAGTTTAATTGTGCCCCGGGTTGGGGGAGGGTGCATGCGCAGCCCCGCCCCCACGCTGGTGTATAGGAGAGGGCACATGCGCAGCCCCGCCCCTGCCTGGCGCTTGGGGGAGGGCGCGCGGACCTGGCAGCGGCAGGATGCATGTGCCCGGCCCGGCTACTGCCGCTGGCGCACAGCCCAGGGCTGCCCGGGGTGGGCCAAGCCTGGCCATGCAGGGCCCCATGGCCATGGGGGGAAGGTCGCTGCTGGCCAGCGCTGCGGGGGTTAACACGGCCCCCACCCCGGGCAGCTGCTGCAGAGTGGCTGCTGGAAGCTGCTGCAGCCCTCAATCTGGGAGCTGGGCGCGTGACACAGCGCCCCTTACAGCTGCCATCAGGCGCCCCCCATAGGTTGCCCCTGCCCGGCTAGCCCATGCCTTAATCCGGCCCTGTCTAAGGCATGCTCTTCTGTATAACTGACATCTTCAACAGAAATAGAAATCTGGTTGGTGTTACACTTGTGAGATTGTTGTCTTTATTTGAAGGCAACATGATTTACTGCTTTTGTGGCCAATCAGATCCATGCTTTTTTAGAAGAGACTTAGGCTGTTGTTAATTTAATTTTTTTTTCTGAGTTTTTGCCTGCTGGTGGGATGTGGCCAAGGAATCAAAGTAATTGCACATATACACTGAAATCAAAATGAACATCAAATGGCAACGGCACCTTCTAGACTTGCACTTTAAATTTACTGAAGTGAGAGCGAGTGCAATTTTCATCATAATGCATTGGATAGTTTACCCTAATACTTTTCTCACTGTAGCTCTCACTTGCTAGGTGAGGGCCCTAATTATGAGGCTGTTTACTATTCAGGGTGGGTCCTGCTGTCTCTCTAGTTGGAGCTGTTTCACTTTGTATAAAAAAGTTAAATATTCATTGAGTGACAGAGGAAAAGTGTGATTGGTTCTATGGCCTGATTAAGGCACTCAGCTGGGATGTGGAATACCCAGATTCAAGTTCTTGCTCTGATCTATGATTAGAGTTCCTAGGGGCTAATAATAAATATGAATCAAGTACAATATTAACTTGAACCTGGGTCTTTGGTTATCAGTTGGGCTTTGCTCTCTTTCAGGTTTTGCTCAGAAATTCTATCTGGGGTTTGAGAAATCTTTTCCAGCACACATTTCACTGAACTTGATATATTCCCCCCAAAAGTATTGGTTTCAACAAGTCATCATTTTCTGTCTTCCCCTCTCCCCCCCAAAAAGCCTGGATTACTAGCCATTAGAATTATTCTGAGAGAGGCCTTTTGGTTTGTTTTGAATCCAAATGTAATTTAGAAATAATTAATAAAATTTCACAACTTATGTATATGCTACTTTACATAAATTACTTTTCATAAATTATGCCATAAATGTGTTGATACAATTTGCATTAAGTGTTATTTAAATACTACCCACTATGCATGTTGGTCTTGGTTTATTAAATAAAATGTTGAGGTTTCATGCAAAGTAAATGTAGTTGGTGGGTTGGCTTACTGCTGAAACTTCATCAGAAAAAACAAAAAAACCTCACAGTTAGCATGCCCCACAAACCTCCTCCAAAAATTAAGTGGCTATAAATTGCAGGGAATGCTGCAAGGAGCGTGGATATAGTCTTTTGGACTTTCTGTACTTGGTAGCTGTTGTGCCTTTATCAATTTAAAAAATCTTTGTGTCTTGGTCCATCTACTGATCGAAGATATTTCTCCTGACGATCAGGAAAAGTTGCTTATAAAATATTTGACCTTCGCATCTTACTGGTATGCTAAGTATCCCCTATACTCATTGGGCCTTGAAGGCTTCATCTGGTGTGCAGTAGGATTGCGTTTATCAATCAGCTGAGGAATAGCTTCTCTCTTCCTATTATGTAGAATGTTGGCAGTATTGCCTGAATGCACAGAGCAGAACTGACCTTTAATTTCACTGTATGCTGGTTGGATTCTATTCTGATGAAGTGGACATACGGGGTGCCTGATCAGAGAAATACAATCATTTGAATGAGAAATACAATCATTGCATATGACAGATAAGAATCATTGTCACAGAGGGAGAGTCTGTAAGCAAAGATTCATGAGGGATTTATTATTAAATTAAATTATTGGCAATTTGTTTTTAGACTGCATTGCTACTGAACAGGCAATCATAATACTTTGTGTTCATTCTGGAGCATGCTTACATGGAAAAAATGATTCATAACACAAATTGTAATTTATAATCAATAGTTATTAATTTTCTTTTCAAGGAAAATTCAATACATTAAATGTAAAATACTTTAACGGATTTCATGGATATGATCTCCTCTCAGTTCTGTATATTGACGTTAACATTTGAAGATTGCTTTTATTGAAAAACACATATTTTTGTTGAAAATCCTAGTTGTTTTAATATTGAACTATAGATATTAGTACAACAGAATAGGTAGATGATCTTGCCTACATTGCTGGGAGCATATTGTTTTGTGCACTGTAATCTATGAAGGTAGTTGTTTTCTTGCTCCGTGCAGTACATATCCCCTGTCTGTCTAGGAGAACAATATTTCTGCTAGTAATCCCTGCATCAATGAAGGTAAGTATAGCACTGGAGAGAATTGGGCAGGCAACTAGGGAGGCTAACAAATTGCCTATATTTTTCATAGATTCATAGTTTACAAGGCCAAAAGAGACAATTGTGATCATATTGACTTATTTCCTATATTACACATTAGGGAAGTTAGATAGCATGTAATTGAATAGTTGTGTAACCGCATAAAATATTAGTGGTTACACAACTATTCGATAGTCCCCGGAAGTGAATCGGCAGCCAATGCACTCCCAACTCCACTCCCAGGAAGCTCCCTGACATCTCGACCTGCTGCTTCTGATAGTGAGTTTAAAAACCATCTCTCTGAGCAGATGGGCTCCCACCTGCCGTCCTGTGCTGCTGCTGTCCCTATGGGTGGAACCTGCTCTGTGGCAGCAGCCCTTTGTCTGTGGATGGTCCGAGTTCCCCGCAGACAGAAGCTGCTCTGTGGCATTCTCCCCTGCCCACCCCACGTTGCTGCCTCTGATAGAGACAGCAACGTGGGGTTGGGGAGCAGGTGGCATTGCGGGGCTGGTGCTGGGAGAGCCACTTTTAAGACATAAGGAGGGCAGCTGGGTCCACAGAGCCAGCACAAGTGGAGAGCCTGCTTAAAAGCCAACTCCCTGTGCATATTGGCTCCTGCCTGCTCCCCTCACCCTCCATGCTGCTGCCTTTCTCTCAGAGGCAGCAGTGTGGGAGTGGGGAGGGATAGGTAGATCCAGTGCTTATGGGGAGCCAACTTTTAAGCCAGCTCCTCTTGGGCACTGGTTCCCTCCCTCCTCCCCTTCCTCCCTTGCTGCCTCTGATACAGAGGCAGCAGGAGGGAGTGGAGACGTGTGTAGTTGACAGGATTAACCAATAAGCCTAGGCTTATTGGTTAACCATGTCGTCATCTACATATTGACATCCCTATTACACATACTATAAAACTTTCCCAAAATAATTCTTGGAACAGATCTTTTAGAAAATGATCCAATCCTGATTTTAAAATTGCCAGTGATGGGGGAATCCATCCTGATTCTTGGTAAATTGTTCAAATGGTTAATTACCCCCATTGTTAAAAATTTCCATTTTATTTCTAGTCTTAATTTGTCAAGCTTCTACTTTTAGCCCTTGGATCGTGTTATATCAGTCCCAGTGTTCTGTCTTGTTCTATTTAAGAGCTACTGTTTTCCTTTTTGGTCTGTTTTTTTTAGCTTTGGATTTTTACGTGTTAGCATATCTTGTTTATGGGACCACAGGAGATTTGGTCACACCCATGATAGGAGGACATCCAGTGAACTAAAATTATGCTAGACCACCGATGTTGCTAGACTAGAGAGGTTCAACCTGTAGAATGTTAGCAACATTGCCTGAATGCACAGAGAATGGTTTGGGTGCATCTAGAGCCCTCTTGGCATTCTGCTTCACTGTGCTATTAACACAGACCAAAAATTTTACAAATGAGACATGCAAACCAGGTTTTATGATTTACACAGCCCTGAGGCTGTTTTGACTTAGGTTCTTCAGTTTTGTGCCAACAAAGAGACATACTAAAAGCAAAAAAACAACAACAAACATAATCCTTTAACCTTTCCTATATAAAATATTCATTTCTTTAACATTATTTGATGAGTTCCATCATTAAGATGAGATCCAATGTGGCAATATGCATATTAAAATCAACTCAAAGATGGTTTTTATATATATATAAAAAAACAGCTGAATATAAAATTTGCTTAGGTACATAAAAATAAATAAGAAACAGAGGCATGTTACCAGAGGCGTGTCTGGTAATTTCCACCATGGGTAGTAAATACGTCTTTTCCCCACAATTCCTGTTCCTCACTCTCTCTTCCCTCATACCTTAAAGTGTAGTGAATCATATGGCTGTAGGACACACAAAGGCATGTTCCCTGTCAAAAGAAGTTGGCTGGTATACAGCACTGTAACAATGGGAGAATGTTTCATCCTTATTATTCCTTTTCTCCCTGTACTCCTTCCTAAGAATGTCTAAGCTATTGATCCCACTACCATTCTTGCAGTGATCTATGTTCAGTGCTTCCATTGCACCAGGTTCTTGTTTGTTTCAATTAAACTAAATCTCTCCGTGTAAGGGCAAGAGTTCTTGCAATCACAGTTGCATCTAGTGCACTAAACACAAGTTAAGTGGAGACATTATTTTTTGGACAGATTGTTGTACAGTTACATATATAATAGTATAGGCCATAAATCCCACCTTAGTTGCCAGTTCAGTAGCACTCTGGTTAGCTTGTGTAGGCCGCAGGTGAGGTGCTGCTCCACCTCCACCAGTTAACCAGTCACATCCCTAATCATGAATATGTATGCATGAGGTTGGACACAGAACTGAGCAACATAGTCACTTGCATATTATTAAAGTATTACACAATGATCTGGTCTTGAACTTTTGTGTAAGAATAATGAACTACAGTAGAAATCAAAAGTATATATTTGGATCTTAACGTGAGTTTGCAAAAGGAAAAGAAATTGGTAAATGAGTGTTTAACTCCTTACATTACATATAGGTTGTTGATATAATAAGCCTTAATTCTGGACTAAATATGTTTTAATGCTGCCCTGTCTAGTGTTCTTGTAAAGAGGTTTGTTTGCATACTATGTCTCTCATAAAGTGGACAGGCAAAATGCCTTGCAGAACCCTGATGCTAACTGTTTAATGAGATTACACTGTTATATATTGGACAGGTCTAAAGTTGACAAAATGAAACAACATTCTATTTTCCCACAGAATTTTTCACCTAGTGTATGTGCTTTGCTATTCCTATCTCCACTCCAGTGGATAATTCCGGTTAGTTGCATCTCTCTCTGAAGCTTATTACAATTCACCTCTGACCACTGAGATAAAAATATTGTGTTGATTACAATATTGTTTTGATTACAGTGTACATACAGTCAGAGAGTTTATTGAAATGCATTCATATTGTTTGCTTTCCACACACACACAAAAATAAAGCCCCTCATACTTTTTGATAGTGGTTTCATGAATTTATGTGAAATATGGTAAAACCCTGGCTCCTTTGAAGTCAATGGCAAAATGGCATTGATGTCAGTGGAGCCAGGATATCACCCAAAGTACATATTTTCATTATTATAATTCTTTCCTTGAGTTTCTTTTTCTTTTTGAATTAATGAAATTGACTAAAGGGTGACTCTGTAAGGCACATTTTACAGAAGGTTAATTATACTGATATGGAAGCACCTTATTCCAAATGTTCTGGATGCTGTTATATATAATCCAGATTTTTAAATAATATAACATTGCAGATCCTAATAATCTTCTCATTTGTTTATACTGCACT
The DNA here is from genome assembly GCA_032595735.1 of Pelochelys cantorii. Classification (NCBI taxonomy): domain Eukaryota; kingdom Metazoa; phylum Chordata; order Testudines; family Trionychidae; genus Pelochelys; species Pelochelys cantorii. Next base: position 47,610,990 of record CM064334.1, on the reverse strand, counting down.
GCGCCAGCTCTGCTGAAGACCTATATAAATGTGTTCCCTTAGGCATCAGTTGCATTAGTGGATTTCTTGTCTGTTTATTCTTCCTCTTGCACAGCACAGTGTGCCAGTTCAACCCCTCTTTTTATCATTTTCAATTATATTTTACATATTTTATAATGAACACATTTGTTTCATTTACTCTGATATTAATGGCTGTTTTGTCATCTGATTCATTGTACGTTTGTTCTGTAAAAATAACATGATTGCTTACCATCGGTGTTTTTCTAGTGAAAGGGTACTATAATTATATGCATTACAATGGGGGTGGAAGTCTCTGAAGGAAGTATTTTGCCCAATAAAATGATCTTATTTAGGTGTCTCTATATATATTGTAAAAACAGCAGTGCTTTGCTGGAACTGGGTGACCCTGGTATTGTGCTCTGCCATTAAATATTTGCTGACTTATCAATAGAGACTGTTACTTTGATACAAATGATAAGGTATGGAGGTTGGTAGGGTTCTACTATCTTTCTATATAATAGAATATGTACAGTATATTGCATAGTACAAACCAATCAAGAATTATAGAAAACGATTGAATACTCCTTTGTGGCATTGGCAATGAAAAATAATTCTAGGTATTAATATATATTTTTGAAGACTGAATTATGATTTGATCCTTTTCATGTGATTAAATTCACTGCTGGGAGCAACTTCTGAATGATTCTCATTGTTACTATGAAGCTTTCTCTCCTCATTCAGAGAAAGGTTCAGGTGATCAAAAACTACTTGGAGGAAGGCTTTTCCATTTAGTATTGGAAATACATCACAGGAGACTTAAGTTGATTTAAAACTATATTTTCTTTTCTTCTTAGAGTAGGGTTTTATATTATTGAACAGAAAAGAGAATTTGGAATCAGTTCATAGGTCTTACTATATATTAACCACAAAGAAGAAGTAAAAGGCACTAATCACTACCAAGAAGTCCTGCACAGGTGAAGAAAGGGTAATGGTAACAGAAGCCTGAGAGCTTAATAAGCCCACCTTGCTGCACCTGGAGGGTGTGGCAGACTTGGTTTGTTATCAAACAAGTGGTGGAGCAGCTGACCCTTCTTCATAAAGGAAGGAAGTGAGAACTACTGTGGAGATCCTGGAAAGGGATCCAGGAAAGAGATGCCCAGGAGAAAAAGGGTTGGTATTCCCTCTCTCCAGAATGGGCTGAAGCTATATATTAATAATTAGAACAGTGTGAGACCCTGTTTGTATAGGACATGACACCTTGGATGGTGTGAAACTTTAAAATGGCTTGAATGGAGGGCTAAGTCATAAGAAGAAGCAAACCACTGCAAAGCCAAAGCCGCTGGGAGCAGGCGGTTCTAGATTAGGAGAGTCTCCTACGTCAGTCCATTGTGTGGAGGGCCAGAATTGAGTTCATTCTTTTACTGGAGGATATTATGGGGAGGCCATGAGAAGGAGAAAGCAGGAAAGACTTCAGTTGCATTGAGAGAGGGAAAGAAGAGCATGAGGCAGGACCGAAAGCTGTAAGAGAGGCTAGAAGGTTGCAGAGGACTCTGGCCAGAGCAAGAAATTGACTGAAAAGTGATCAGGTTAGATAAGATGCGGTTGCAAAAAATGGGTTTTGCTAAGCTTTCCCTGGTCTTAGCCTGCATGTGCCAAAGCAAATGCCAATACACAGACAGACAGACAGAGGCTATATCTATACCACGGGGTTTTTTTGGAAAAAGATATACAAATTGCGAACCACAATTTGCGTATCTTTTTCCACTTTTTTTTTCGGAAGAGGCTTTTCCGACATTTGGCCCGTCTACACAGGGATCTTTGGACACGGCAGAGCTTTTCCGGAATACCACTGGTATCCTGGAAAAGCTCCACAGTGTAGACATAGCCTCAAGCCATTTATATATGATCCATTCCAGGAAAATTCCATGCTTAAATGGGAGAGTACACTTTAAAAAACACTTAACGGCAAAGGCTGGTCAGGGGAAAAAGTGCCCACTAATAAAAAATTTTGCAGCTGATTCTTCAGTATGACCTGACAGATTTACACTTACTAAATAAAATGTCCAAATTTATTCTTACACAAATTTCAGCGGTAGAAGATTGTAACCTGTAATGAGACTGTTTAAGTAATCTCTAATGGCCTCAGTTCCATGTGGAGTTTTCCCATAGAGTGGCAACTTACTCTTAGTAAAGGTGGCAAAATATATCCCTGAGATGTGTATTGTAAATGATAATATTGTAAATGTCTTGAGAAACATCTAAATGATGTGGCTAGAATATCTTTCTCTCTTTAATAGAATGTTTTTTTGCTTATTTATTTGTGTTTTGTTTCAGAAGGAAGTGATAGATCTTGCTTTAAAAGCAATTAATTGTATGATTCTGAAAAGTATTTTCCAAATGTTACATATGTATAAAAAGTGCTCACTTGCATATATCACAGTATTTAAGAAGACAATGAGAATAAAACTGCTAAACAAAATCCTTTAGGGAAACAATCAAGGTATAAGAAATCTTGGAATCTTTGTCCAATATTCAAATACCCCATGTGATGGATATTTAATACAGCTGATAATCAGAACGCCAGAAATGCACAGGAATGAGAACTTGTGTGAATAAATTCTGTTGTCCAATTTTTTTTGTTAATGCTGGAACCCGTTATTTCAGTAGGGTTACATCAGCAGACGTTTTGGCTGTATAAATTAACAGCCTTGTTCAGAAGAACCTCAGTGTTAGGATTGGACTTGAAAACAGTTTTGAAATTTAACAACTAGATAATTACCCACAAGAGAAAGAGAAAGTCCCTCTGCATAGGAATGTGTCTCCTCCCTGCAATTCTAAGTGTCTGTCCCTGTTCCTTCTGTCTTTTACTCCTCTAGGATAGTCAAAGCGGATTGGGTGTGCACACTTTCCCGCTGTGGTTATCACATTAAGAATTTTAGACACAGATCTAGGTTGGCCAATGGGGGAGGGGAGGCACAAAGGGAGCAACTGTCCTGGGGCCCAGCAATTGAAATGAATGGAGTCCTGGGCCCTTTAAATTACTACCAGAGTGCAGGCTGCATGTTCCAGACAGCACTGAGGTCTGGGAGGAGGTGCAACATGGTATGGGCAGCGCTGAGGGCTGGCTGTTGCCGGCTCTGCCCCCTTTGGGAGCTCACAGCAGGGCACCCTCGCACCCTCACCTTGCTGGAGAGAATATTGGCTCTCCTGCACAGATATACCATTTATAACCAAAATGGCTGCTGGAAAACCATTCCAGATTTCCAGTTTCAAATCATCATTTCTTTCCCTTCCACTTCTAGATTTTTCTGGATTTCAAGGAAGCACTAACAAGGTTTATAATCATTGGGAAATTGTGGCAACATTTTAAAAATAAGCTGAATTGGGTAAAAGAGCAGAAAAATGTAATTTGGTACATTATTCTGTTTGACTCTAGGACATCACGTTGTTTTAGCTGCTATCCTTGCCTAAAATTCAAAAAGAAGTACAGTAGACTTCTGATAATCCAGCACCTTTGGGACCTAGGTGGTGCTGGACTATCAGATATGCCAGTGTATGGGGAGGTCCTGGTACAGCTGCATGGCTTAACAGCTGGCCAGGACACAATCTGCCTCCCACTCCCTCCCCTTTCTTCTTCGCTTCTCCTCCCTGCTGTAACCTGATTCTCCTCCCCCTCCTTCCTCTTCAGCTTCTCCTTCTCCCTGCTGTAACCCGATCTCCTCCCCTCTCCTTTCCCCTTCGCTGAAGCAAAACGCTCTTCTCCATACTGTAACACGATCCCCCTCTCCCCCAACCTTACGCGCGGTCTGGGTACAGCCAGCACGTGGGCTGAGCGGCAGGCTTTTTAATCAGCTGGACAGGAGCGCTTGACATTTTGATGCCGGGAGTAATGGGAGTGCGGAACAATTGGATGCCGGACTGTCGGAGTTCTACTGTAGTACAGAAACAGTGGAGGGAAAAAAGATAAGCAAATTAAAGCAATAGCAAGACATCTACTATTAACCTGACATGCCAAAGAATTAATAAGGATATCTATTAGGCCAGTGTTTGAAATGTTTTCCACTGATCAAAAAACAAAATCTAGCCCTTTGCAATAATATGTGAAAAATAATTAGTTCTCAGGCATGTTGGTATTATATCAAATGTGATTAACCAGATTGACTGATGCATTTATTTGTTGGATCAATGGCTGAATATATACAACATTTGATTTTCATGGTTGTCAGTTGCTCATTATTCTAAGAGTAATGGTGAAGAAAAATAGTCTGATAATGGGGGGCGACTATCGTGTCAAGAAAATGTCTGCAATTCCACAATTTAATTAATGTCTTCTCCTGCAAAAGACATGAGGTAGGAGTGTTCAACTACAGAAAAATCTCTCATCTGAAAATAGATAACAGGGTAATAGTGTTTGGAATTGATAGCAAAGGAAGAGCAAGATTCTAGGAGATAATTAAATGTTAAGAGAAAAAGTTGGATGCTCAACAAAATCAGTGAAAGACTGACCATAAAAATTCTCAAATTAAGGGTGACCTATAGATAACACACCCAGGAACATTTTTGAAAGTTAAAAAAACATAAAAAGAATACAAACATAAGCAGATACTTCATTTGAGAGTATTTTTTCAGTAAGTAGGATTACCATCTGAGTAAGGTCTGTCTAACCATGCTCTAAATCTTGTACCTAAATACCAAGTTGGGTAATGAATTGGTAAGATGACAAATTATTCACAATTGTAATGGGGGAAAAGAGCCAACACAATATATTTGAATGATGCCTTTCACAGCATATCTTAAAGTGTTCTCCAAAAGTTTACCAAGAAGGACGGGTTCTTCATCCCTTGCAAGTTCCTTTCTGCATGAAGTGAGGACATCAATGAATTACTAAATAACTTGATGACCTCTTTGATGTCTTTTCCAGTCCTATGAGTCTGTGATTCTATGAAAACAGTTATTAGAAACTAGAAAATGTACTGAGCTAGGATATCCTTCATAAATGCTGTGCAGCTTTTTTCATAGACATACAGGAAGGACCATAATCAAGAAACTTATGATTTGATGTAACAGAACTTCGTTTTACAAAGCATCTTAAAACAATGAGTCAGCATGGGTATAATTCATTTATAATGATAATTATGAATATAATTTTAAGAGATTCTAGTCAAATTATTTAGTACATGTATATTGGAGATAAAGAATACTGCCAAAAAAAAAGTTTTCTCCATTAATAAACAGGAATAGGAAGTTAGTGAAGAGGCTGATGTAATTGAGATGATAAATAAGGTCCATGCCTCCTTAGTTACCAAAGAATTTCAAGGATGTACTCTGAGGACTGAAGATAAACGAGACTGTAGAGGCAAGGTGGGTCTCAAGTGTAAAAGTTTCTGAGCTGAATTGTGCCCTCAGTTATGCATCCTCAACTCCTGTTGTCCTCAGTGGGAACTGTGTGTTCATATCTAAGGCAGAATTGGTGCCTGACTTTTGTCACTATGCCTCAGGACCAGATGCATTGTATTCTAGAATTCTATAAGAAATAAGAAATCCTGTTGTTAAGATTCTTGTTTTGCTTTATGTGCAGAGGCTGAGAATTACCAGGAGGCTCATAAATAGCAATTCTGGTTTCTGGGCCCAATCCCATAGACCTCAGCTACTCCAATTTTATATAAAAGCACCTTTTTACCACTGTCCTCTAGACCCAGTCTTCTATAGACCTAGAGACCTTACATGAGATAAAAGAGGCCCGAGTGTAGACTATTTATAGCTCTATTTTATTAGGTAACAAATTTAAGGTATAGGTGAGGCTATACCATGCTTTCTATTTAATTTTGTCAGTCTTACCAGCTTTAGAGTTTGAGTAGTTCCACCTTCCAAACAAGTCAGATATTAAGCAAACTTTGGGTTAGAACATTTTGGGAGGCACGGAAGGAGGGAATCAGCAACAAAGGCAGAGAGGTGTGTGCGTGTGAATCCTTTTTGAGCTCTGTGTTCTCATCAATAAACCCTGCTGTTCTCACTAATTAATCCTGGCTCTTTCAAATGTCTAAAATACCACTTAAGTGTCTTCATTATCAAATGTACCGTTCAAGAACTACAAATAAATACAAGAGACATGCTCACAGACACACCAGTACAAGTGTTCCCTGTAACCTGAGCACTTGGGTGACCACTCATGAGAGAGATTCAGATGCCACCAACCTGATTAGTCAGTAGCATGTGTTTCTATTGATGGTGCACATCCATATGTGCTTTGGTGCACATAACAAAATCTATTCTGCACACAAATGGAAAAAATTAGATGGAACTCTGACCAGGACATGATTCTCTTGTCATCCCAGGGTCACACAGGTATTTTGGCATTGATTTCAGTGGGGGATTGCCTCTAGTGTATGCTGGTGTATGTGAGAGGAGTCTAAAATTTTACCTAATACAGATTCAGTTCCTTTAACACGGAGACAACATCAGGAGTGAGTGGGAGAAGGAAGCTACAGTTATACCAGAGAATGGAACCATTCTCTCTTAGGAATAACACAGCATGTTTGCTCATAAAAATAAACTCCTATAGAGTAAAGGTTATAGCATGAAAATAAGTGTTCTGTAAATCACTTATGCTAAGAACGTTTTTAGTGATTATCTATATTCTTATACCCTGCTTCCCCCCCTCCCCATCAAGTGAAATTGCAAGTTATATTTGTAATTGCCAAGCATCATTACATTTAAACAATCTAACAAGAATGGAAAATAAATGTTCTTTTGTGTTATACTTGGGAAATTTTGTTTTTTAGAGAGGCCAGTGCACTTTTAGGTTATTAAATATTATTGAATGGTGTAGAGCTACTTTATATTTTGGATCTGCATTTCCGTTTTTGGCTCTGTACATTATATTAATAATCATTTCCACCTCTCTAGTGCCTTACATTTGAGGTGAAGTGCTTTATAAGCATTAGTTAGTTAAGCTTCCCAACTTTCCTGTGAGGTAGGAATTGTCCTCTTTTTTTACAGTGGGGGTGGGAAATGATAATGGCTCAGCTGTTCAAAGTGATCTATTATATCAGTGGCGAGAGACACGATGCTTTATGCGGCATTGTTGTAACCATGACACTAATGACGTCATTCAGTGAAAATAGCACTTGGAACATTTGTGAGACAAAACTAAAGCAGCTCTGCTTCTCTGTGTGAGGGTCCTTTGCAAAATACTGAGGAAAGGAAATATATATAATTAATTTACATATGTTAACAATCCATTCTAAAATGCTTACTGTTTAAAATATAATCGGGGTTTTAGATGGCTATGACAAACCAGTCCATAGCCTCCAGATGTAATTTTAATTTTTCCAAAAAGGAGTGTCTTTTTGTGATATAGAAATATTTTGCATTGCAGGCATACATAGACTTTTCAATTTGCTGACTTCGCCTTGTATATAATTCAAATGGGGGTAGGGGTGTCAGGTGTGAGGGGGTGGGAAATATGCAGGTTTCTTTTCAGCATTTCTTGTGAGTGGCAAGTCTGCTGATTCAACAGCCTTTGGTTTTATTTGTTCCCAGCTTCAACTGAATAAAACTGATGAAAAACAGAATTGACCGTGTTGTAATATAGAGACATTTATGCATTAGAAATATCATTAAAATGACTTTCACTGTCACCATAAAAGAGAGCGAGCGAGCTTGGAAATAAACAAAGAAACAGATGCAGTAGAAATAAAGAAGCTAAAGTAAGGAAAGGGGTGAAATAATGTCAGAAATGAGCGAGACAGATGAGAGAAAAGAAGAAAAAGAAGAGAGAACTGGAATGGGAGGGACAGGTTGAAAAGTGACAAACAAGGAGGAACAGAAGTAAAGTCATAGGTTGGGCATACGCTGCAACGCTCTTTGACTGATTTGATCAGCATCTTTGCTGCTTGTTTGAACTTTTAATATTTCAGCCAAGATTTAATTAAGGCACTGTCCTGAGAAAGCAATGTTCCCTCTAATTTTTTCCATCCATGTGTGGAATAAAGTTTACTGTATGCACTGAGGCATGTACAGATGTGCACCACCAATAAAACACACGCTTGCAGCTGTGGGCACTCTTCCAATCACTTGGGCAGCACCTGAATCTCTCCTAGGTGGTTGCCCAAGTGTTCAGCTTACAGGGAATACTGGATAGAGGCACACTATTGCAAAAAGAATTTCAGCAGGCACAGTGCTTCTGTGGCTTTTCCTGCCAGGCTAGGGAAGCACACCTGTAGAAGAATAAGTGGAGACCAAACACTGTATTTCTTTTTATGGACAACTCCCTTTGTCGGTCAAGGCAGAAGAGGGGATGGGACCATGACCCTGCTTTCTTTATCTTGCCAATTTTGAGATGGCTTACACTGCCTCAGAAGAGGTACAGAATTTGCGATTGTTGCTGGTAGCTGAGCCAAGGGCTTTCACACACAACACTTTTGCACCAGTATGAGATCCTATCATAACATGATGCTAAGGATCAGATTTGTTGTTTCACTTTTGCTTTTAATGTGACGTGTCATTTCTGTTGAAAATTTGCCCTTGAATAGTATGAACAAAGAAGGATTATAGGGGAATCCCAATTATATTTGTTATGCAAGCAAAATAAACTGATTTGTTCTGAAGTTTGTGATAGGAAGTCGCATGCACCAAAGCATGAGAGAGGATTGTAAACAGTATGTTTATAAAGAGGGTTTTTGTATACATAAGCCTGACATTAGTTCTCTAAAGATTTGCAAAAGGGTGTAACTCTTTTGCACGGCACATTTTTTCCCATGAAATGCAACATTCATTGATGGTTTAGAAAATGAATGAATAGAAAGATTAATGACCAGTTTGGACTTTTGACCTCCTGTTTGAAAAGAATGACTTATTTGAATTCATAGATAAATTTTAGTCATAGAACTCTTTCCTGCATATAATAAACTAGTAGATGTACTCAGCATTGCTCGGGTCTTTCACAGTAGTAATTTTTTTAATTAAAAGGAAAATGTACATACTTTATTGAAATGATTATATTATAGGGATGTGGGTGCGGGCTCAGGACAGAGGGGGTTTAGGCCAGGGGGAGGTGGGTGACCCAGGCCAAGGGGCTCAGGACAGTGGGATGGAAAGTTGGAGGAGGGGCTCATTGGGGCTACTGTGGCAGCAAGGGTGGTGCTGCTTCAGCCACTGCAGCTCCCTGAGGTGTCTGAGGCCACTTTGCCCACTGAGTAGGTATGGGGGCTTTGCCTGGGCCTGGCCTGGGTGAGGGGGGCCAGCCAGCCCCATTGTTTGTTTGGTTTTTTTGGCTGTGATGAGGGTTAAAAATTAGATACAAGTTGTGGACAGGTTACAGAATGATCTGTGACTTTTGGGAGAAAAGCCACTCCTGCAGAATTTGAAGTGTTTGCTTGCTCTTCGGGAAAAGAACCAATGACGTATTATAGAAGAAGCTAAAATATTTTTGTGGTTGTGTGTGGGCTTTTGGATCACAGAAGCTGGACATAGTTTACATTAAATGAAGTCCTAAGTAGTGATTCGCATGGCTGGCTAAAAGTTAAAAGAGCAATATGGATTTTCTTCCATTAGCTATTCAATAAGAAAACAACACATCAAGATAATGCTGTATATTGCTGTGCAGTAGTTTCGACTTGGAGGGTGCATCTACACAGCAACCGAAACTCGAAATAAGATACGCAATTTGTGCTACGCAAATAGCTTATTTCGAAATAATGTGCTATTTCAAGCCATCTCTTAACCCTTGTGCAACGAGGTTTACAGGGATGACGAAATAGTGCATCCATTATTTCGAAAAATATTTCAAAATAACGGGCGCATTTCTAAGATACAGGGTAGTTATTTCGAGATACCTTGGTATCCCGACCTCTGCTGTGTAGACATACCTTAGAGTTGTCCCAGTAAAATATTACTTGGCACAAGGCTCTCCCCATTCATTCAAGGATCCTAGAGCCATCAAAGCCACTACCAAGTTCTCAAAGTACTTTCATTGAATTGTATGTGTGACTCATCTTCTTCATTAGCTTATTCATCCTTAATAAAGAAACCACTCTCCAAAATGAGAGATGGATGGAATTTCCTGGAGGCTGGCAATATCACCACAAGGACCTGAGTCAAAAGAGCCTGAGTCAATATCCAGCACAAAATCATGGACACACAATTGAAATGCTGTGTTGAAAGCAACTTAAAGCAAGTCTGTGAATTTAAGGCACTACTGAGTCTGAGCCATTACTGGAAGAACCAGTGGCATTAACAATGCCCCTATACTGTTTTTGGATCAGACACTTTTGCCCATGAATTAGGTTAACCTGGTAACCACTAATTCCATCCATCACCTTCTGTGCTGCTAAATCCTCAAGCTTTGATTCAGTGAAAGCCATAACTGTCAGATGTTTCTACCCTCAAAAACTGTAAGGAAAGGAAAGGAAAGAGAAGACTGGAAGAATGAACTTGGAAGACAACTATTGAGAGAGGCAAAAAATAAAACTGCCAAATAGGTTGGTTTACTTGTACACTGACAGCTGCATCTCATGTACCTTTCCACTGAATTTGGGCAGAGAGATTTTTGTTTTAGGAGGCATTTGTGTTTTCTGCAGTGCTAGCTTATATTTTCTATATGCAGTATCTATTCAGGTAGATGAATCAGAAATATAAACTACAGCACCTGCAATAGAAAATTGAAATAGGAAGCTAGCAGCCTGTGTACCCCAGAGACAGAGGAAAAGGGAGAAAATGAGACATAGCTAGTGGCTCGCAAGTTCAGTGGCAGTAGGAGATTGTAAAGGAAAATGATACAGATACCTCATTGAGATTCTCATAAGACCCTGAAAGTGAATGGACATGATCACATCACCGTGGCTAAAACACTTAGAGCAGCAAAGCACAATCCTACCTTTGTTAGATCTGTTGTTCAAGGACTGTACAACTCGAGTGTGCAGTCTATGGGTATGTCTACACAGCAAAGTTATTTCGAAATAACTTTCCTAGCATCTACACAGCCAAACCGCAATTTTGAAATTAATTCGAAATAGCAGAGCGCTTATTTCAAAATTGGTAAACCTCATTCTATGAGGAATAACGCCAAATTTGAAATAAGCACTGTGTAAATGCTTATTTTGAAATAGCGGGCCTCCAGCCCTTCCCAGGGTACCCTGGTGGCCACTCTGGGCACAACCAGGAAAACTTCCTCTCCTCTCCCCCAGCCCCGGAGCCCTTAAAGGGGTAGACTCTGGCCACAGTGCCTGTGCCAGCTCCAGGCCTGCCAGCACAGAGCCAGCAGTCTCTGCCCCTGACCCAGTGGCCCCACCATGAGCCAGGCAGCCAGTGCCAGCCAGCCCTCCACTGCTCCCTGGGCCCAGTCCCACAGCTCCCAGGAGCCTGCCAGGGACTGGAGAAGGCGGGTGCCTTCCTGGTCCAGTGCAGAGATCATGGACCTGATTGAGGTTTGGGGGGATGCCTCCAACGTCCATGATCTCCACAGTAGATGGAGGAACGCGGCTGTCTACAGACGGATGGCTGACAGCCTTGCCACCAAAGGCCACATGCGCACCCAGGAGCAGGTGCACATGAAAATTAAGGAGCTGTGGCAAGCGTATGCCAGGGCCACAGGGGGCAGCTCCCAACCAGGGGCAGACACCTGCCTCTATTTTGATGCCCTGGACTGCATCCTGGGGGGAAGGACGGTCCGTGCCACCCCGGGGGGTCATCGATCCTGGAGCAGAGGGCCCTGACCAGCGCATGGAGGAGGAGCGCCAGGAGTTGCAGGAGCCCAGAGGGAGCGTGCCATGCAGCCAGGACCCCTGAGCCGTCCCAGCAGACCCGTCACCAGTGTCATCCGGGGAGGCAACAACATGTGAGTGCCATCACTGTCCCCTTATTGGGGGGTGGGCCGGGAGATGAGGGACTGCGTGCATGGGCCTTGCTTACCATGGATCACGCAGCAACCTGTGCACGTGCGAGCATGTGCCATGCCACCTCTGGGCACGTGGCCTCAGCTGGCTGCCACGCAGGGGCCTTGGCCTGTTACCCACATGCGTGTGTGAAGAGACATGACATGCTCCTGACCCCGGGGTGGGGGACAGCAGGACGCCCTCCCTCCACAAGGCCACTCTACACAGAGGCAGGGGACATCTCCCCCCCACCTCACCCACACTATACACAGCACAGGGGCATGGGTGCGGTCTCGGGGCAGCTCCCACTCTCGGGGATAGCAGGACATTCCGAACATGGCCTGTGTGCAAGCACATCGGCTCTGATGGTGCAGGGAACAGTCATCCTCACCTCGCAGAGGAGGGCTGGGCTTCACCCACTGTGTCCCCAGGGATAACTGACCACTTCTCTTGTTTCTCCACAGCCACACCAGCTGCGCGTGCAGGGCGCACCACCCCGCCCAGGACATGCTCCCACACCTGAGGGCTCCGCAGGACCACCCGTGCAATGGAGGGGTACCAGCACGAGCACCTGGGGGCACAGTGAGCCCTGCACTGCACCCTCCAGAACTGGGTGCAAGAAGACCAGGAGCTCCGACGGGAGCAGCTTGCCCAGGGCCATGCCATCTGCCAACACCTGCAGACCCTGGAGCAGAGCTTGCTGCCTCCTGCCACTCCTGCGCCTGCTGCCTCCCCAGCTACCGCTCCTCCTCCCGCTTCTTCTCCCTCTGCCGCTTCTCCCTCCACGCCCTCCCCATCCCCCCGGGGACGCCGAGGCCCCCGCATCCGCAGTGCTGGGAGACAGTTGGCCTGGTGAGACCCCCGCCCCTGAACTCCCCCCCCCCTTCTTCCCCCTTCCAGCTCCCTCCTCCCAGGTTTCCCCCTCCCCTCTCCCACCCTCTCTTCTCCCTTCTCCCGCCTCCTTTCCCCAGTCTCACCAGAGTTTCATTCCCCCCTCCCCCAGTTTTGTTAAATAAAGACAGTTTGTGTTTATGAAAAAAACTTGTATTTTATTTTACATCAGGAAGGGGGTGGGGGGGATAAGTGGAAGGACGTGAGGAAGGAATGAGGCACAAGCCCCCAGTGGAGCAGACCAGGGAGACTGTTAGTGCTCCTCAGGGTGGAAACTCTCCCAAAGGGCCTCCTGGATACTGACAGCCCCTTGATGGATGTCCCGGATGGCAGCCTGCAGAAAGTGCAGCCAGGCTCGCAGCAACGCGTCCAAGAGAAGCACCAGAGTGCCCAGGGGCAGCTCTGGCTCCATGTTGCAGAGTTCTGTGGTGTCCCAAGTGAGGGCAAGCAGAGCACGCAGAGACAAAATGCTTTGCTGTCCCTCATCAAGGTAGGCAAGCAAGTAGGGAAACCTGAGAACCAGCTGCCCGGGGGGCGGGGTCCCTTTAAGCACAAGCCTCAGATAGCCTCAGGCAGCAGCCACACAGAGTAACTCCTGACCTGATGCCCTGCCGGACCTGGTTCCGGCCAGCCTTAAATGCGATTCAGCATCCACTCAGTGTGGACGTGCTATTTTGAAATAGTAAAATGATTTTCGAAATGCATTTTGTGTGTAGCCATGTTATTTTGAAATAATTTATTTCGAATTAACTATTTCGAAATAAAATATTTCGAAATAACGCTGTAGTGTAGACATACCGTATGGGGGAAAAACTCTTAGAAAGTGAATCACAATTCTGAATATAATGAAAAATATATTTTAATACTAGAAGACTTACTTGGCATTGCTTGGGTCCTTAACTTAAATAAGTTTTGTTTTTCTTCATTTAAATCATTCTGGCGTGGGGCTGGGGATGAGGGAATCCATATGCAGGCTGACCCAGGGAGGGAGGACTACCCCAGCCCTTTTTCACCACAGCAATTTGGGGCCAGCTGAGAGGTGCTTCTCCATGGCCACTGCAGCGCGGGAGCCGCCGCCCCGCCAGGCTCCCGGACAAGGCGAGGAGCCAGCTGCCTGCCCGGTGCTCCTTCAGGCTGCACCCGGGGGTCCCCATGGCAGGTGCAAGCTCGGCGCGGTGCGTGGGCAGCTCTCCGGAGGGGGCGGGGGGCAGGTTTCAAACTCCGGTGCCAGCTCCCTGGGCTGCGTGCGCGTTTCCCAGGCGAGCCTGCAGGTGGTAGTGGCGCGTCCCTCCCTCCTGCTCTCCTGCAGCCCGGGGCCGCCTCCGGGAAGCGGAAGAGGCTGGGCTTGGGGCTGGCGGGTCAGCTCCTGGCCTTTTTAAAGAAAAATGTCTGAGGTAAGCTCGATGTACAGTAGGGTGCACATTATACATAGGAGTTCAGTTTTTTTCATTATGCTAAGATTCAAAAGTCAGGGTGCGCATTCTACTCGAGATTTTATGGTAGTTCTGTACCCTATTAATGAGTATTTTAAGTAGGCAAGTTCAGGTACTTCAAATTAGATATTATAAATATGATGTGGGGCTACAAAGGGATCATTAGTTTTTATACAATGTATTTGGGCTCAGTAAGAATGCAAAGAGGCGATCTCCCATTGAACCTAAAACTACACTGTAATACCTAGTATAGAATGTAGCCTATTCACATAGGTGGCATCAAGTACTATGTATGTCTGGAGATTTTCAGCCTCACAAATGGAGTTTTGTAGGGAGTCTTCATTATAAAGTCAAGAGCTTAAGTAAAATGTATAAAAATATGGGATTTCTTGAATGGCTTTTAAATGGTAATCAGTTGCATCAACATCAAGAAATACCTCAAAAACGGTACAGTGAGATGGTTTGAAACACATTCCTTAGTAGAATGAGGTGCAGTTATATTATAATGAAACAGAACCAGTGCATATGCTTATCTAGTGTTGTAGTTGTGCCTTAGTCCACTGGTTCTCAACCACTGGTCTGTGGACTGGTGCTGGGCTGCGAACCTGTGCTTGCTGGGCTGTGGCACTCTGCCAGGGCATGGCCCCAGCTGCCAATGAGCACTGCCTGCTGGGGAGCTCCATTCCCTAAAAGGTGCACTCCTAAATGCACAGTAAAAATTCTCCTCCCAGCTTCCCACAGTTAGTGGTGCTGTGGGCTGCCCCGTGTGCAACGGCTGGAGAAGGGCTGAGGTGAGGTGGTCTGCACTGAGGCAGCCTCACCACAGCCCTGTTTCCAGCTCTGGCATCACCCATGCGATCTGGCTGGTGGGGCTGCATGGCAGGTGGCTGCCCGGTGTCCTTTCTGTTGCAGAGCGTGTGTTTGGGATGAGGGAGCGGAGCCTTCACAGCCATGAGTGTTCTGGCCTTTATTGATATTACTGAGGAGGATCAGGTTAGAGGCGCTGGGGAGCTGTGCTGGGTGTCTGCAATTTCTGCCCCTCCTCTGGCAGGGCCCAGATTCCCCTGCAGGGTCTCCCTTACTGGTTCTGGTTCTAAGGGGTGAGGGGCTGGCACGGGGTGGGGGGGGGGAGATTTGGGTGCAGGGGACTCTGGCACTAGGAGTAATCGAGTGGTGAGGGGACTCTGAGGGCTGGCTCTGGGGGACTCTGGAGGGCGGGGCTTTTGCGGACCAGTAACCTTTTATTTGCATATTTGCATAATGATATACAAATATGCAAATAAAAGGTTACTGGTCCACCAAAAGTTTGTGAATGGGTTTGCTGGTCCCTGGTATCAAAAAGATTGGGAACAGCTGCTTTAGTCCACCAAATCAGTGTCAGACAATAGCTCAGCAAGTCCATTACCTCTTACAATGCCAGATCAGATACAGTGGAGTTATTCCTCTCCATGTTCATCTTCTCCCCTCACACTGGCATGCTATTGATAGCTGCTTGGCTAACACTGATAGTATTGTATTAAGATATAGCTTGCTTTTGAATTTAGGGCCTCAGCTTGCGTAAATCATTGTAGCCTCATGGACTTTAATGGAGCTATTTTAATTTGCATTAGCTCAGGAGATCGTCTCAAATCTACTCACCTTCCAGTAAAAGCGGCGAGGAATCCTGTGGCACCTTATAGACTAACCGAAGTGTTGGAGCATAAGCTTTCGTGAGCAAAGACCCACTTCGTCAGTGGCAGCATCTTAGTCTAGGACCATCCTTCATATGTACAGATCATCTTACAATAGAGCAAAATGTATGTTGCCATAGTGCAAAAAAGTCTAACTCTAAAAAATGCAACTCTAAGTATACCAGCTTACAGTTCTCTGACTCCCTCTCTCCTATATTTAACACAGTCACAATATTGAGCTTTAAGTGCAATCTTTTGGGGTTTAATGCTTTTTTAATGTATTTGTCATTTTGAAAATAGACTAATCAGAAATATATACATGTCTTCTAAGTTTTCTTAGTGTGAAATTATACAAGTGAAAGACATGTGTTTATCTAACACTGTGCTACAGAGGAGACTGTTAAAAATAAACATTTAGGACCTAATTCTTCTGTCACTGAAGTCAATGACACAACTCCCTTCAACTTCAATGGGTGTAGGATTAAGCCTTTAAGAGGGCACAGTATAAATACCCTAGTGCATTATACATTCTAAGAAAGGAAATGCCACGGTGAAGTCAATGCTGTGATATGGTGTTTCTTTTCTTGTTAATGGTGCTCTCTGTAACCTTTTGTAACGGTCAGTGTTTTGTTAGTTGAGTACTTCTACATTCTGATAAACAGGAAATTCTGCTTAACTATTTTGTTAAAATTTCTAAACAATTTAAATGACATTTTAGAAAGAGCTTTACCAAGTTCTAAAATATGTTTTACTAAATAAATACTGATTTCGTAAGATCAAACTGATCGATTGCTTCAGACATGCTGCTACTTATGATATTGTATGTATTTTCTTTTTCTATTTTCTTATTTTGTTTCTTCTACTTAAAAAAGATTGTGCCAAGTGTCAGATATGCAGCTTTGGACCTAATTGTTTCCTTACTTACACCTGCATAAATCAGGCTCAACTCCCACTGAAGTCAGTGGAGTTATACTGGTCTCAAACTGGGGTCAGCCAGAGGATAACTGGGGCCTATTTAGTGAGAAGTATAAAGGTACATTAGTGGCACAAGTTTTTTAATGTTGTTTTGCCAAAGCGCCTCAACTTTGAGTTGAAAAGGACCCCGTGTCTCTCAGAAGAGAAAAGTCACTCTCCAGATTCCTTTGGTTCTTTAGCCCTGTTGAAAATTCCAACTAGTCCAGTTAAAGCCTGTTGTGGTTTGCAGTATTTTGTGTGATGTGGACTGTGGCCTGCTAAGGACTTGATTTCTAAACTTTCAAATTCACTTTATGTAAGTTGCCTTAAAGAAGCTAGATATTATCTAATGCCATGATGAATTATTTCAATAAATGGTGAATCATCATGATGGACAAACTCCGGATTGAGTCTGCAACATGTTCTCTGAGCTAGTGCTGCCTGGAAGACAACAGTTCTATTTTGCAGCAACTTCTGAGGGTTTAAGATATATTTTAGTTCTGCATGTTCCGCATTGCAACAAGTTCTAACCAGCTCTACTCTAAACCTTATTTGTATTGGCAACAGATTAGTACATTATGGAAGGGGAAAACCCTCCAAGCCTCATATTTTCTATAGATCCAATCTGGCAAATACTTATGTATTTGGGCAACTTTACTCACCTGAGTAGTCCTTTTGAAACTTGCATATTTAACTGTTGGCAGGACCAGGCCCTACAACGGAAACCTTCCTCTGTCTCTCCCAGCAAGCTTGTTAATCTATATTTTAAACTCATCAGGGTAAGGATGTAGGTTTTTCTGCCTCTTGTACAATGTCATATCCATTATAGGCTTATAATACAACACAGGTTTTAAGTTAGAATCAGGTATGGCATAGTTTTGAATACACCTCATGTTTTGAATATCCTTTGCCATCAAATGTTTTGCTTCCTTTAAGATGCACAGTATTCATTTTAGCCTAACATTAAAGAAGAAAGCTTCTGAGTCTGATTAATTTCTAGACCATGTCTACACCACGAGCCAGGAGTAATATGCATCCTTGCTCAAGTATGCATAGTCGTGATAGCTTGATGAGAGCTAATAGTGTATAAATAGCTATGCAGCCCTGGTGATACAGGCAACGGCAACTGAGACACTGCTGAGGCATGCAGAAGAGTACAAACCTGCCTGAAAATGGTGGGTATGTACTTGACACGCCACAGCAGGGCTTTCTGCTACTGACACTGCCTATGCTACTGTGCAGATACTCTACAATTTATGCACATGCATGTTTTCAGGAAGTTACTCCTAGTATGTGTACCTCACATGCAGGGAAGACAGGCTGAAACACTGGCATTGCATTTTAGAAGATGGTGTCTGGAAAAATAGTCCATAAAAATGTTCAGTATCTTAGTCACTGAAACAATTTATGTCCCTGCCCTCTGCCTCCTTTTTTGCTGGCATGAATGTTGCATTCCACACATTGCAATAAGAGGTTGAAAGGGGCAGCATTTGCAGAAGCCTGTATAGCAAACAAAAGTTGACTGATGGATTAGACTTGACAGTATCTTGCCGTCAGGAGTTATGTGGTAACTTTATTGTTAAAATAGGTGAAGTGTTATTAAAGCAACATTAGCCTTTTCTACACCCTCAGGTTTTTCACCCTTTAATTTTTCCTTGGCTTTACTTCCTTACACATTAATGTTCACCAGCATCAACATTAGTTAAAGGACAAGTGAGCAGACCTTCACAGATGCTGTCAGTGCAGATTAAAGTAAATGGGCTGGAAGGGTCATTATAGAATGGGTACAGAAGAGTCTTGATTTTTATGAACACCAATATTACGAATGACCAGTAATATTCTTGCCCTACGTAAAAAAAAAAAGGTTATGTTGCTGAGGAACAAGTTGACAACCTTTCACATTGTGATGCCTTCGATGCATTAGAAATTGCTTTGCAGTTGTGCTAAGGACAGGAAGAAAGTGATGCAGTGCATCACACTACAATTTTACATTGTACCTACTGTTATTTTGAGAACATTTATGAACATTTTGATTTTTATGAGCTCCTGAATCACTATTATTAATTATTTCTTAAAATAGGGGATTGACTGCAGTGGTAACTCCCTCTGAAGACTGGACACATTATGGATAAAGTTTTTAAATTTTGACTACATTTCTATTTGACACATCCAGGTCAAGGGTTTGAAATGTTGGTCATAATGCATATCTTTGTTCAGCATCTCCACGAACCAGGATACAAAATGAACCTATTCTCATTGTCCTGAAGACATAAGAATGGCCATACTTGGTCAGACACAAGGTCCATCTAGTGCAGTACCCTGTCTGCTGACAGTGGCCAATACAGATGCCCCAGAGGGAGGGATCACAACAGGTAATCCTCACATGATCTCTCCCCTGTCACCCACTTCCAGAGAAACAGAGGCTAGGGACACCATTCCTACCCATCCTGCCTAATAGCCATTGATGGACCTAACCTCCATGAATCTGTCTAGCTCTTTTTTGAACCCTGTTAAAGTTCTAGCCTTCACCACATCCTCTGGCAAGGAGTTCTACAGGTTGACTGTGCGCTGAGTGAAGAAAAACTTCTTCTTTGGGTAGTGTCCCCGTGGGTGCTCCACTGTGGGTGTTGGTCTCGTCCTGGAGCTGCAGATCAGAGATCTTTTAGCCATTGTCTGCTGGACCGCGCATGCGCGGTGGCCATCTTGCAGCTTTTCACACTGTTTCTGGTCGCGTGGTTTGGCTTCCGCCAGTACCTCCTAACTGTCTTCGGGCACAGATGGAGAAACAGATCCCTCTCGCATTTATCCTGTCAGGAGTTGAGAGAAGAGAAAATTGTATATAGTTAGTTGTTATAGTAGTTTAGTACTTTATAGTTCATAGTTTAGTTAGCGCGTTTAAAAAAAAATTGTTTTCCACATGCCGGGATCACCAGGTTTTAAAAAATGCCTGACATGCCAAGAATCAATGCCCACATTGGATGGGTACTCGTCATGTATCGGATGCCTCGGGGAGGGACACATTCCCCAAAAGTGCCCACATTGCTCAAAGCTGACAGCCAGGGTATGGCGCGACCAAGAAATGCGGCCCAGGATGCTTCTATTCGGTAAAGTTCTTCAGCCGCAGGTGGAATCTTCAATCTAACCGCCGTCTCTCCCGACAACGGCTCGTCGACCTTCTCCGAAGGCAACACATACTGAGAAAAGCTGGTCACCGTCTCGCTCCTTACCAGTGCTTAGAGTGAGCGCGGGAGACAAGCCGGGCACCTCTGGAACGACGGTAGTCTGCAGGCCACATAAGGAAAAACCGGTGTGCAGTACATCAGCACTGAGCCCAGTGGTGCGTTCTGTACCGAGACCAAAGTTGGCACCGATACCGGCACCCGCCATAGCACTAGCACCATCGGTGCCTGCTCCCTCATCAGCCTCCGTCCTACTGGCACTGAGCATGCCAACCACACCCACACCGCATACCTCAGCACCAACCCCACCGGCACTGACGCACACGGCACCGGCCTATTGGCACCGGCCCCATCAGCACTGACGCACACAGCACCGGGACCATCTGCACCAGTGCATCATTCTCTGACACCTCCATGCTCGTGTCGAATAACAACTCCTAGAACGACACCACCTATGCCTTCCAGGCGCCATTCTCCCTCTTCCACTGGCAGAAGAGGGACACCAAGCCCGGAACAGGAGACCTTTTCCCCTGAACTCCTTTCTCCATCTCCACCTCATCACGCATCCAGGCGATTTCCACCCAGTATCTCTCCTCGACTGAGATACCATCACTGTCACTATTATCGCTCACCTTCTCCAACCTGCTCACGAGGAAGATCTAGATCTCCAAGGTCTCCCTCATACTCCAGGAGCTCTAGATACAGAGATGACCATAGACGTAGATACCATCAACCTTACTACGATGACCATTGGCATAGACATCATAGTTACCGAGAGCGATACTCCTGTTCAACGCGCACCTCACCTTCACTTGCTCCTTCAGTTACGGTCCGCGACGGGAGCAGATCTCCCACCTTAGCTACAGCCAGACCACCTACCCCAACAGGTGATCAGCCAATCACAGTCCAGCAATCTACTGAGGAGCTAGCGCATACTTCAGACACAGAGGGATCGCACCACAGATCCTCTATGGACATAGCGTCTTCTTCACCTGATGATGCCATTTTCACTGGGGAGGCTTCACCTTCAGATGATCTGAAGGATTTTCAAGAGCTATTCAAGCATGTTGCCGACAGCCAAAATGTACAGTTGGTGGAGGTTCAGCAGAAACAACATCATCTGCTGAGAAATTTACATCCCTCCAGTTCATCCATGGTCGCTCTCCCACTGGACGAGGCGATACTTGAGAGAGCCAACGATATATGGCAAACTCCTGCCATGATGCCTCCAACCAATAAAAGGGCCAACAAAAAGTATTTTGTGCCGGCCAAGGGGATGGAATTTTTATTCAACCATTTTCAGCCTAACTCCCTGGTCGTCGACGCAGCACAACAGAGGGCCAAAGTGCCCCTATATAAAACCACCACCGGAGATAAGGACAGTAAATGCCTAGATCTCTTAGGCAGAAAGGTGTATTCTTCTGCCACGCTAATACTCCGAATGGCCAACTACGCGGCACTATTAGCAAATCATAATTTTGACAACTACGCGAAATTAGTTCCTCTACTCAAACACCTCCCAGAGACTAAGCGTCAAGTGCTCAAAGCAGTCATCCACAGGAGGGATACACTGCCTCCCGTTGGGCACTTCACATCGCACTGGACACAGCAGATGCAGCAGCCTGAATGACAGCTACATCCGTCGTAATGCACAGGGCCTCATGGCTCCATATGGCGGCGGTGCTGAAGGAACTCCAATCAAAAGTCGAGGACTTGCCCTTTGACAGGCAAGCCCTTTTTGCAGACAAAACAGATCAGGTGCTTCACTTGGACAAAGATTCACGCACGAAACTCAGGACCTTAGGCATGTATACACCCCCATACCGATGAAGAAAATACACACCTTATCAGAGACAAAGATCCTTCTCGCAACCATGACAATATGAACACCAACGACCCAGACAATGGCCTCAGAGACGACGGCCACAAACCACCAGAGCAACAAACCAACAGGCAACTAAGCAGCAAGTTTGACATGTGCACAGAGGGATTGCAAACCATTCAAATATCACCTGCTCCAAATGCCAATACTGCGTTTTTCCACCACCGCTTAAGCCCCTTTCAACACCTTTGGGCCGCAATAATAACAGACTGATGGGTCATGCAGCTAATAACATCAGGCTATGTAATCCCCTTTACGTCTCTCCCCCCAACCACCCCTCCCCTCCCGTCCCTCTTCAGGGACCCATCTCACAAACTCCTCCTCAAACAGGAGGTAACTCACTTACTCGATATTGGAGCAACAGAGAGGGTACCAAAGCCCTTCAAAGGGAGAGGGTTCTACTCCCGCTATTTTCTAACACAGAAAAAATCTGGGGGTTGGAGGCCCATACTAGACCTTTGCCATCTCATCCAATACCTATGCAAGCAATGTTTCAAGATGGTGACCCTAATGACCATCATACCGGCACTCGAGCAACAAGACTGGTTTGCATCCCTCGATTTACAGGATGCCTTTTTCCATGTGACAGTTCTTCCGGCTCACAGGCGATACCTTCGATTCCTGGTAGGTTCCGATCACTACCAGTACAAAATCCTGCCATTCGGCCTTTCGTCAGCCCCCAGAGTTTTCTCCAAAACACTGGCAGTGGTAGTGGCCTTCCTACGTCAACTAGGGATCATCATTTTTCCCTATCTGGATGACTGCTTCCTCAGAGCTCAATAGTTCGATGAAGCGTTAAGTGCTGTCAACACAACAAGAACTCTCCTCTCCTTTGGGCCTTATAATCAATGCCCCGAAGTTGTCCCTCATACCACATCAATCCATAGAGTTTATAGGTGCTCGCCTCGACTCGGTTACAGCATGCTCCTACCTACCCAGCTCCAGACTTCACGCTATCCAGGATCTTGTACAGATTCTTACTACCAGTCCCACAGTTTCCATACTTACCTGCCTACAGCTTATGGGACACATGGCAGCGACAACATACGTCGTAGCAAACGCATGACTACATTTCCGATGCCTTCAACACTGGATACCTACAATATATACACCTTACAGACACGACGTACACAGAATGGTTACCGTACCAAGCACGATCAAGCAATCCCTGAAGTGGTGGACCATTTCCCACAACATGTTGGCAGGTATACCGTTCCACCGACCCTAGCCAACCATCCAGATTACAACGGATGCATCCCTACTTGGCTGGGGGGCCCATATACAGGACAAACAAGTTCAAGGTCGTTGGTCGGCCCAAGCATCTTTCTACCACATAAACCTACTCGAATTATGAGCTGTATACAATGCCTGCAACCACTTTCTTCCCTAGATCCATGACCAGGGAGTGCAAATACTCACAGACAACAGGACAACAGTCTATTATATAAATAGGCAGGGAGGAGCCCGTTCCTGTTCCCGGTGCAAGGAAGTTGTACACTTGTGGAACTGGTGCAACCAACACAATGTGATACTTACGGCAGCATACCTCCCTGGAGAAGACAACACTACAGCAGACACACTCACCAGTCACTTTGCCCAACAGCACGAATGAGAACTACACCCCGAGGTTCTACAGAGTATAGTCTCCTGCTGGGGTCACCCAGCGGTAGACCTCTTCGCCACACAGTACAACGCAAAGTGCATTCATTATTGATCCAGAGCGGGCATCGGCCGCGCAGCAAAGGGGGATGCTTTCCTATACAACTGGAATCAACAGCTTCTATACAAATTCCCTCCCATTCCCCTAATCCCCAAGGTCCTAGAGAAGGTGGCTGTGGACAGAGCAAGACTAATTCTAGTAGCACCATTCTGGCCGCACCAGACTTGGTTCCCTTACCTGTTCTGCATGTCGCCTCATCCTCCGTACCATCTTCCCAGTCGCCTCGATCTACTGACACAGGATCACGGGCAACTGCTTCATCCACAACCGGATCACCTCGCTCTGTCCACATGGCTCCTAACTGGTTCCAACAAAAAGAAATGAGCTGTTCCAAAGCTGTTAAGCATGTTCTCTTACATAGTAGAAAAGCTTTGACTCGTAATACTTACCTTCATAAATGGAGAAGGTTCCATGAATGGTGCTCACACATGGACTTGGACCCTGATGAAACGCCCTTACATTCCATCTTGGAATATATTTTGCACCTCAGAAACCTCGGACTCTCTTTGTTATCTCTCAAAGTACATTTGGCGGCTATCATAGCTTTCCGCCAGCTAATCAATGGCTATACCGTCTTCTCACATCCCACTACGAGAAGATTTATCAAAGGGCTGACCAACCTCTTTCCTGAGCACAAGCAACCTCCGGACCCATGGAACCTAGAATTGGTCCTAGACACTCTGATGTGACCACCATTTGAACCTTTGGCCACATGTGACTTCAACACTCTCACCATGAAGGTGGTATTCCTCTGAGCAATCACCTCAGCACGCAGGGTAGGAGAACTGGCAGCCCTTTTGACTTCACCTTCCTATACCATTTTCACAGCACAGGGAGTCATCGTACGCCCCCAGCCATTGTTTTTACCCAGGGTTCATTCCAGTTTCCATATAAACGAACCCATTATCCTGCCCGTGTTTTATCCAAAACCACACTCCTCTGAACATCACACAAGACTTCACTCCCTCGACATCTGCAGGGCTTTGGCATTTTATATTGAGAGAACCTGCAATCTATCGAAGTCCCAACTCCTACTAATCTCTCTAGCTGACCGCTTCAAAGGTCTCCCACTTTCAGCACAGCGAATATTGAAAATAATAGTATCCTGTATTGCAAGATGCTATGAATTAAGAAACATCGTGTCGCCACATACCATTAGAGCTCACTCTACCAAAGCTGCAAGATGGCTGCCGCACATGCGCAGTCCGGCAGACAATGGCCAAAAGATCTCCGATCTGCAGCGCTGGGACGAGCCCAACACCCACAGTGGAGCACTCACAGGGACACACACCTTGAAGAACCATCGTTACTGCACAAGGTGAGTAACTACTTCTTCCATTTGTTTGACCTGCTGCCTATTAACTTCATTTGGTGACCCCTAGTTCTTATACTGTGGGAATAAGTAAATAACTTTTCCTTATTCACTTTTTCTATATCAGTCATGATTTTATAGACCTCTATCATATCTCCCCTTAGTCTCCTCTTTTCTAAGCTGAAAAGTCCAAGTCTTTTTAATCTCTTGTTTTCCCTACCTCTAAACCTAAGCATTGTAAGTAGCTTCCTAAAAGGAGATGAACAGAGGTACTCAACCTGCCTGCTTGATTTGCACATAAGCCAGCAAAGATCTGTGCATATGAGATAGGGGTATAAAAATGTGTTTAAAAATGTAACTGTGTAACCCTAAAAATCCTAGGGATTACTCTCACTGCAGGTCCCCATAGCAATGCCACCACCCTGGGAGGGCTGCAGGCTCTGCAGTTGGCTCCCCAGCAGCGAGGCCAGCACCCCCTGCTAGCCCTGCTCCCATGGGAGCCAGTGTATAACCTAGGGGAGCCCAGCTGGGCCCACCACAAACAGGGACTGCTTTGGCTGCTCCAGCCTCTACCGGTTAACCAGAACCAGTAAGTCTCACCATCCGGTTAACCAGTTAACCTTTTACATCCCTAATATGTAAAATGGGTTCCTGGTGAACGTGTCGAGAGACTCCACTTATATAAGACTTATATAAGTCTCTTTTTACTTCACTATAATCAACTACATAATAAACATTAATTTTCACACTGTTGCTGTTCCTGGTTAAAAGGAAAAGCCACCCTAAACTGTTAAAACATTTCTAATTGTGAAGATGCTCTTTCCTCAAATATTCTAAGCCTTTTTAAAATCATCTCCATCACCACAAGTTAGCTAATTGCTAATCTTTTTATTGATCAAACTTATTTTATCTGTTAGCTGAACCATCCCGCTCTGCAATTTAGCTTTGTGGATATGTCTTTTTGAAAGGGTTGATTATGTCTTGACAAACCGATCACAAAAGTACAATAGTTCAGTCTTGAATTTTTAAAAAAATCAGTTCCGTTTCAAAACTTTAATAAGAGAAAAGAATAGAACAGAATCTTAAGGGAAAATGTTTGATAGCCCTTATTGCCATGATACTCAGACTGAATCCATCACAGTGAGCTCTGTATTGTCATTTACTGTTAATCTTCTGTTATTAAAATATCTGAATTGTCCTTTATTTCTAGAATGGCAAAGGTAATGGATTTAGTCCTGATTTTTTTAAAAAATATATCTCACAGGGCGAAATTCAATCTGTCTTCATAAAGCCTGAATAATCTGGGTGCATGTGGTTAGAGTACGGAGTGGTTCAATATGTAAAAACCTTCCTCCTCCTCCCTCCCAGCTCCTACCTGTGGTTAATAAGTGGTGTGGTTGTATAGCTCCTTCCCCTTCCCATTCTTGCAACCAGCTGCTGTTTCAGCCTTTAAAATGGAATAGTAGTTGCTGTACTTTCATGCCATGGGCTACTAAGCACCCCACAGAAGGCTTTCCCCCATCTGGGCCAATGTGGGGCTGGTGTAGAGAGCTCTTCTGCAGTGTATAAAAGGTGGAGGCAGTCCTGCACTGCAGCACTGCCTGTGGTGCATCTATGCATGGAGTAACTATTCCAAAGAGCTTTGTGCTGTTATTCCATATCGCAGGAAAGCCATTAGTGAAAGTGCCATCGTTGATTTTGCACAGATTGCTCAGTATTAATGCATAGGATTGAACCAAGCACTAGGAAGAATTTACTTCGCAGCTTTCACCTCGAATTCTATTTTAAAGTTCACCTCTATGCTAGCAGCTAGGCTGATACAACACAAAGTGCTGAATTTGTATTGTTAGGGAAAAATTGTTCTGTTTTTATATATGCTCACAATTTCTGTGGGTTTTCTGGTTCTTACTATTTTATTGTATACATTCTATATTTAAAGGGGGGCATTAATGTAGCTGAAGTTTCCATGGAAACAATTACCATAAAGTATTGATCCACCAAGATAGATTAGTAAGCATAAGACGATAGACGTCACTATGGAAACACGGACTTTTAGAGAAATTCAATTTAAGAAAATACCTATTGTTTCTTTTGCCTCATTAAAACTTCAGAGCTAATTTAAAAGTATTTTGTACTCTACATTTTTTGAGATACTATTGTTGCTAATGCCATTCTTTCATTTTCTTTCTATGGTTAGAAAATATTCTAAATATAAATGAAAGAGAAGGAATTACTGGAAAATTACCTCATATGAGCAATTCTTTTTCTTCAGTTTCAGATGAAAGTACCTGCAATTATGTAGATTATGCTTAATTTAAAAATAGGACAAAACAATTGCCGTTTTTACATTTAACAATTAATATGGAATATAGGTTAAACAAGTTGTAACTTGCTGTCATTTGCACTGAGTTGTAGCTGGAGTATAACATTCATTAATGTTTCTTAATGTTATCTATTGATCATCCTAGATCTTACAGTCAAACTTAAATGAACATTTTGTATGCAGCCCTGTACAGCTTCATTAGTTCGGATTTAAAATATTTTTTGCCACACAAAAATATAATCTCCCTTATTTAATAATGTAAGCTGTTCTGTTTTCTCTGTAATTGCTTGCAGTGGTTTAGGAATACTTATATTTTAGTTTTGGCAGTAAAATACATTAGAATTTTTGTAGCATGGTCTTTAGCATGAAGAACTTGTCTGGTGTTTATTAAAAACTGAATATGGAAGGTTTTTTTCTAATATAAAGATGGCTGGTTGCATATCTTCAAGATATATATCAAGCTTTTTAACAAGCTGAAGATTTCTTAGCAATCTTATAAATATCCTGTACTAGAAGAAGTTGTGAATATAATTGTCATTATATTAAATGTTCCTCAGATATTGTAGTGTCCAACAGATATTGGTATATCTAAATGAACAGACATTTCATTAAGCTGCTTTCTGTAATTTTAAAAAAATACTTGCTTGTGAAGTAATTTTAATTGATTTTTAGTGCCCTGTTGATCTCCATTGATCATGTACTGTGAATAGAATTTTTGCTGATAATAGCCTCTGCTGCATGGGTTTTCACAGCGATCCTGGGGCTATTACTGTAACCATGAATTCCATAGAAATCCCTCACGATGTACAATGCGTTTTCTGAAATTTTCATAATGCTGCTTGCCTTGGGTGGCAGCATAGAGATCCCATCCTGAGATGGCAGTGAGAGTTCTGTTCTTCCTATAGGAAAAAGCCAGAGAGACCTGGCTTTTATTGCAGTAATGCTCAGGTTGTTAGGGTGGAAAAACAGGGAAAGGCAAGATATGAGCCATGATTTAGCAAGATACTTAGGCATGTGCATGTGTAGTTTTGTTGACTTCAGTAGGACTGCTGGTGCTTAAAGGTGAACATGTTTTTAAGTGCTACTGAATCAGAACCAGAATGAGCTGGGAAACAAGAGAGAAAATTATTCTCCAGGGACCCATAGTTGGGGACAGAGTGTTCCATTGTTCCTACTGCACTTGGCTGTCCTAAATTGTGTTGTCTGTTCCTTGAAAGCTAGCTGAAATAAGCTGAACTTCACATTTTAAAAAATACATATTTTTTTTCAGTAAGCTTTACAATAAAATGCCTTTGCAAATGTTTTAACTTTAAGACTAACTTGTTGCATGCCCAAAGACCACATGTATCTCTAATTTTCCTGCAATTTGAAAACAGAAAAGTGGTGCTTCTAGCTCATCAAATTCAATTCAGATGCCAAATTTCTGTTCTAATTTGGAGTACGTCTTGCGGAAACATGTCATAATAGAAGACGGATGTGTTTAAAAGGTGTGGTGAGGGAAGATAAAGGGGAGAAAAAAATAAACGATTAATTGATTCAAACAAGCAAATGGCATGTGTTCTATTATGTTCATTATTGCAAACGGCAAGAAATTAGGAGCTGAAGTTAATACCTATTCCCAGTGGGTTAAAACAACACTGATCTCACGGATGAGTATTGCTTTTACTAACTTTCCCAGCACAGTGGTCTGAAACAGTTACATTTTTGGGGAGTAGGAGGTAAAATATTTGTTTGACTAAGTTACTTTTCAATTTATAGTTCCATATGCCACTTACAGAAATGTATACACTTGTCCTTCAAACACTATAACTGTTTCTTTTAGTAAGCACTAGGGGATGGCTCCTGCTGCTAGCTAACTCCCCTCTCTCTGGGGGTAGGCAACCCCGGCTCTCCCCCTGCCATGCAAGCCCTGGCTCTTCCCCTGCCCCTCCCCCCCGGCCCAGGCTATGCCAGTCCAGGTTCTCCCTCCCCCCCACACACACACACGCCATCCCCCACTCTTTCCCCACCCTGGTCCCCGGCCCAGGCCCCAGCCAGCCCCAGCTCTCCCCCCCAGCTATCCCTGGCGCACTCCCCACCTGACTCCTTCCATCCCTAACCCCAACTCCATCTCTATACTGCCATCCCCCTGCCTCCTTTCCTACAGCCACCCATCCTCCCTAACCCCTCCTCACAGTGCCTATTCCTACTTCCACCTCCTTCCTCCATTTCTAAAACTGCATCCTTCCCTAACCCCTCCCACCTCCACACTCCCATACTGCCCATCCCCCCTACCTCCATTCTTATACCCCATTCCGTCCCCCCCCTTCCCCTTTACCGCACCACCCATCCCCACATATACCCTGTTCCCCTTTCTCCCTCCCTATGCACATCCTGTCCTCCCCTCTACGAACAGGCAACCTAACCAGCAAGGAAACAGCACCAGTGGGTTGGCAGCTGCTCTGAACGTTGCTAAGCCACCCTTTTGTGATGCCTCAAGTACTGTGGCGGTGGGTTCCACTCAGGCGGCTTGGCACTGAGCTCAGGACGCGGCCAGTCGGGGCATGGCAGAGGATGGGGTGGTGGGCGGCCAGGGATGCGGGGCACCTTGCCCTGCACCTGGTGCTTGCCAGGTTGAGAAGGGGGAATGGGAGTTTGTGAGGGGGCAGGGACAGGCTGAGGACATGGAGGATGGAAAGAGGACTGGGGGGCCATGCAGTGAGGGGGGTCTCCATCATGTAGAGGCAGGTGCCCCTCCCCCGCTATCCCACCCCCCACTCAGCTAGGTTGGCAGCTGCTCCAAATGCTGTTGGGTCACTGGTTGCTGGGCTGTGGTGGTGGCTTCCACTGGGGCAGCTCAGCGCTGGGCTTAGGATGTGGTGGAGGATGGAGCGTCGGGTAGCCAGGGACGCGGGATGCCTTGCCCTGCACCTGGCGCTGCTCCTGAACCTGTTGGCCTAGCAGCCTGTGAGCGCCAAGAACAACAGCAGCTTTGCCCTGGAGCAAGTCGTGGCCCCCCCGGGTGCCAGGTAAAGGGGACCTGGGCTGCTCAAGTCAGTGCTGCCGGGCGGCTCCTTGCCTGCCTTTCAGGCACATGGCTGGGCAGGAGGGAACCAGTGTGGGTTTGGGAGATGGCCTGGGCTTGGGTCTCCTCCGAGACACCCTTAGTGGGGGTTTGAGTGAGGGGGCTGGAAGTTGAGGGTTCTTGGCAGGGGTGTGTATGAGTGAGGGGGCTGGGGGGTGGCATGCGGCGGGGATGCAGCTGGTAGGGCTGGTAGCATGGCGAAAGGCTGTTCTGGACTTGGAGCTGGGGGTGGGGCGACATGAGTGACGTGCTGATATTGCTCTGTTGTCCCGCAGGAAACGTTTTTTGATATTAAGAGAGATTTTGGTTTGGCCGTAAAAATATATTCATGTAATACATCTATTGTTATATAAAGTCAGCTGCTTTCTTTTCTGTTGGGCTTTATGGAAAAATGGAACTTAATTTTTAACATAAATGTTTTTCTCTTTAGATAATTTTTAAAAGTCTGTGATAATTTTAAAACATACCTGTGTTGTCAGGTGTTTTAGACTTGATAAAAGGAAAACATATTTTGTAAATTATGACCTGAGCACAGGAATGGGACTCAGGAACACCTTGAAATCTAATCTTGGCCTTGACAATGACTCCTATGCAACTTTGGGGAAAACAATTAACAGTCTAATTTCCCCCTCACTGTAAAAGCGAGAGAGGCTAATATCTCATAAGGATACTAATTTGTTCATGTTGTGAAAACACTTGAAGATTAAATATAAAGTACGTTTTCACGTTATAAATAACTCTGCTTTAGTTGAGACTTAGTGTAACTAGTACATTAGGGCCGAAATATTTAGATGTGTTCATTAATTTAATCTGCCTTAATTTGAGGGTGACCAACTGGACAAACTTTGTACTTGATGTTCAGGAGAGTAAAGTACTTAGAAAAAGATAGTAAAGAAATAGATATGGATACAGATCTATCTGTGTGTTTATCTATGCATAATGTGTGCATGCACTTTTAAAAATGGGTTTCATGATTTTTTAAATTCCTTTGTGTGTCTGATTTGTACTGTCTTTGTGTTTAATTAAAAGCTCTTTGAAAAGCAGACTTTTTTTCTGTAGCTTTGTATAACACCATGTACACTGACAGCTTCCAGTAAAATGTTGACAAAACAGTAACAGTATTGCAGGTCAGGCTCATTCTGCTAAGCTTGCAGGGCATCTGTTTTCATTAATGAATGCCATTAAAGTCTTTCTTTCATCTTCTTTTTACTATTTATTTTAGTAATATCTGTCTGTCTGTCCATCCCTCTGGGAGTCCATTTGTTTAAAAATTCCTCCTAAATGGTAAGAGCTAGGACTACCAAATTTGATATGCAATTTCTTCTTATCATAACTTAAAGCAAGATAAGGGTTTGGTTGTGCCAGGACATTGGGATGTGCCTAGAATTTGATTGTTTCTCATTAAGTGGAAAGGGAGGGCTCTGGTAGGAGGGACAGTTATACTGCAGAATGACCACAGGGGGGCAGCAAGGGGCCAGAGATGGTATGTGGGACAGCTATAACCCCATTGGTCCAGCAGGTGGTAGGGGTGGAGATAGGGACATCTATGCACTATACATTTCAGAGAGTTTGTCTGTCTGTCTGTTCCCCAATCAGGGAATGTGCACCCTTCTCCCAGTTGGTCCACTGTAGCTGCAGTGGCCATGAAGATGCACTTCTCACCAGGCTCCAAGTTGCTGTGGTGAGAGAGGACTGTGGTTATCTTCTCTCCCTGGGACAGCCTGCATACTAAACCCCTCATCCCCAGCCCCATCCTGGAAGAAAAGCAAAACTTACTTGAGTTAAGGATCCAGGCAACTCTGGGTAAATCTAGTAAGCACTATATTCATGCATAGAATATAAGAAAAGGATTTGCAACACTGACCCTTTTGTGAAAACAGTGGTCCAACCCAGAATTTTTTCTCTGCACAATAATAGCTGCAATTTTTTTTTGTAAAAGCTCATGTTTATATATAATTGAGCCTTCATTACAAATTGTGTAGTTAAAGATATCAGGTATTTAGCTTCCTGTCAGGTTATAAATTCTAGTAATAATTGGCCTCAGTGGCACAAGTGGTGTGTATATTTTTGCTACTGTAAAATGTAGCTCCAATTTATTTTTCATTACATTTGCTTCGAATTATGAATTCAATTGAAATTCTGTATAATTCTGTTTTGTAATGAAAATGCATCTTTTAAGTTTTGTTTTAAAAGTTCAGATGTATATAACTCCTCTAGTGCCACTTGTTTGTCTTGTGAAAGGCCATGATTTATTGCAATCCTGTGACACTTTGCATCACAGGGGAGGGGGCACCACTAAATGCAAGAATAATTCAGACAAAGCAAAATGGAAGGACTAATGTTAAGTAACAAGTCTCAGTCATAGAAAAGTGTCCAGTATGCAAAATTTGCCATGGCAAGGAAGATTATCTTTCAAAGATTAAAAATTAGTAGTGGTAAATTTGGTTTATGATGTTGAAGTGGGAAACTCTTTCTAGCTGTGCGTTCATTGTATTTGACTTTTCTGTACACCAGGCTCAACGTCATATTAAAATATTTTTTCTGCCATCCAACTAGCTGCTCTGTTCTAAAAAAGCTTAGAGGTTTATTGAGTTGTCAGTATTTGATTGTAGATGCTGCATTGGTGTTTTTATAAATGAAGAACGGCTGTTGATTATTGTAGGCGAGCCCATAACATTTAGCGTTTACCCCTACTCTTTAAACTATGTATTGCAACCTTAAGGATTTGCAAGTGTTTATACGTTGCTGCCAGTTGCTTGTGATTAAAAGTTAAGCACAAACATTTTTACTGTTTATAAATGCAGGCTGCATCCATCAAGGTCTCTGTTATGTCAGATCCACTATACTTTAGATACTGGGATTTTGAAAACACAATGTTTTATGAAATCAAAAATACAGCTTTTTCTAGACAAAATAATCCAGGTATTTTAAAAATTCTTGTTCATGGAAATGTTCCTCAGTTTACAGAATGGATTTGACAACTATTATATACACTATTGAATAAAACATTATGGTGTGAATAGATTAAAGTTTTTGGGGAAATTTTCTTTTTGCCTACTGTATGCAAATTAGATATTGATGAAATGCATTCTTTTGACAAGGAATCATGTGCTTCCTGAGGGGAATGTATTTATTGATATTGAAACAGCTAGATGTTTTAGGCAAGACTTTTGTCTTAGTATTTCGTTTATTCAGATAGTGATCTGTATTCTGTCAGGCTTTGTCTATGCTACGCATATCTTCCATGGAAATTCCTGTTTGCAGTGTTGCAGCATGTTGGTCCCAGGATAATAGACACACAAGCTAGTATCTTTCATTGGACCAACTTCTGCTGGAGAAAGAGACAAGCTTTCAGTTTTACAAAGAAAACATGTCTTTTCCCAACAGAAAATGATCCAGTTCCTCACCCACCTTGTCTCATGAAAATTCTTGAAGCTTTCAGGTAAGAAAGTTTATTGTAAATGGTGTATGAATGTTTGAACCTAGAAAAGGAATTGATTTAAACTGATCCACACTCTTTGAAGGACATGTTAATTAATTTATATGCAGAGAATTTTGTTACCTTTCAAAGCTAAATATCTTATTTTTTGAATGGAGGTGTGTTTTCTAGCAACAGCAGTATTTATCAGCTGTTTAATTTTCATAGGGTCACCATAGTATTGAGTGACTTTTCTAAAAGAACAAAAACCAAAATATTTCAATTTTCCAGCCTTGTTAGCAGAATTAAGATTAAAGTTATTATTGGGATTTTTTTAATAAATGTGTGAGATTCTAATGAAGTTGAGAGGTTAATCATGGGAAAACTACATTGAAGAGCTGGGATGAATGAGCAGATTTTACTTCGTGTGGCAGCACGTTCCATAATCTTGGTCTGATTCATTTTGAAGTTCCATTTCCTGCCAATACAAGTCTTGTCATTTGTCATAAGCTTTACTTGTGCAAATGAGCCAAAGTTGTTGGGTGAGGACATGGAATCAGATAAGATCTCTCATGTAGCTAGAGCTGACATCATGCAGAGGTTGTGTTCCCTCCCTCTGGGGCATCTGCTATTGGCCACTGTCGGCAGACAGGATACTGGGCTAGATGGACCTTTTGATCTGACCCAGTGTGGCCGTTCTTATATTCTAAATGTAGGGAAAAAAAGGTACACACTCATACACCATCCCAAGTCTGCCACAACCCAGCCCCCAACCACAAGGCAACACTGCAATCCCCCTTTCAACTGCCATTTCTAGTATCTAGGGAGATACCACCACATTGATAAGATTGATAGTATCATATATCTCCTCGCTTTCACATGGCTCAGACCCTTTCTCTCACACGCATGTGCAGTGCGGTCGCATGTTGGTGGGCAGACAGCCACTGCAGTCTCAACAGTTAAGCTGCAATAGTGGGAACATTGCAGCATCTTTAGC
Organism: Pelochelys cantorii; assembly: GCA_032595735.1. NCBI lineage: Eukaryota > Metazoa > Chordata > Testudines > Trionychidae > Pelochelys > Pelochelys cantorii. The sequence goes on along the minus strand of CM064334.1, from coordinate 47,576,274 downwards.
TGGACACAGAAGCGTTTAACGTTAGATATCCCAAAGTACTGTAATGATGATGCAAATCTTTAGACCCAGGTGAAAAAAATGGCATATTAAATTATTTTTCTGGTAACTGGGAAATCCATTTAAAAAAAGCTGAGCTAGTAAAAATCCGGCCAGATGGTAACCATAATGGGAGGGCACCTGAAATAAGGAGCCTCTCAGGGAAAGACAGAGACCGTAAGTGTGCTACCTTCCATTTTCTTCCACACTGGCATCTGACATTCTACTATTTCTCCCTTCGGGCATCTGGCCAGACTGTTTCTGTAATATCAAGGTCCTTTGAAGCCAGCTTCAGGTTGAGCTCAGATTTACCATTTTAAATCTCCATTGTACATTTTAATATGATGTCTGGCTTGAGATAAATACAAAACTAGTTCAGGTCATAGCTAATAAGATAAATGTCCCTTTAATTACAACATCAAAAATTCAGCTTGAAAGAGATTCTTTCAAAGTAGATTTTTATACTTAAATAAATATGTGTTTAAAGCACCTTTCTCTTCTGTGCAACTGTACTCTATTTCCTGCATTTCATCTAGATGGTGATTTCCTCACTCTTTCCTACCCCAATTCCCAGTACCGCTTTTTAATTAAATGTAGGTTTCAGTCAAGAGCTGGCTTTACTGACAGGTGCTTTGTTTCACTTTGTTTACCTCCCAATTACTTCTAGTAACTTGTACACACAAGTACAACATTAAATCTATTTGCACAATCATAACATTCACTTTCTGCAATTTATCTTTTAGCAGTCTGATTCCCTTTTATTAACATAAGGCATTGTACACAGAGAACTGCATTAAGCAGTTTCCAGTGTACGTTTCACTGCTCCCAGTCTTCAGGGCTGCAAAATAAATCTGATAAGGTGAAGCAAGAGGGAAACAGAAAAAATAGGAAAAGTGACATTTAAGTGAAAGGGTACTGTCTTTATCAACTGTAAATTAATTGCAAGCATTCAGATTTTAGATAGCATTGTATTCTACTCCTTTCGAGCTTACGTTCATGCAAGCTCTGTACTGTATTTTAGTTTATGAATGCAATGTCTCGGCCAAACACAGCGACTTAACCTACGATTGCTGGCTTTGCAATATCTCTCCCAGAAAATGTTTTATAGCTCTCTTTTGTCAGAACAACCCCTAATCAGGCTAGGAATAGCATTTCACATTGCCATTTTGGCCACAATTTTTCCAGCAGTTGTGGACTAAAAAATTTAGTTTAAAGTCAGTAGGGTTGCCAACCCTCCTGGTTTTGCTGGGAGTCTCCAGAATCAGGCTGAACCTCCCAGAGGCTCCAGAAGCTACATCGGTAGATCAGCCACTAAAAGTCTGGCAGTGCAGCGGTGCTTCCTGTCTGCCCCATCCCTATGCTGCTCCCAGAAGCAGTCGGCACATCCCTCCCTGCAGCTCTTAGGAGTGACAGGAGGTCTCTGCATGTGGCCTCTGCTCCAAGTGATGACTCCACAGTGCCCATTGGCTGGGAACCATGGCCAATGGGAGCTGAGGGGTAGTACCTGCAGGCAGAGTCAGTGCACAGACCCATCAGGGCCTCCCACATTGGGGCCACAGGGAGGGGTATGCATGGGGCCAGGGCAAGCAGGGAGCCTTAGTCCTGCTGCACTGCTGCCCAGGACTCAAAGCCTCCCAAGGCACACGCCGCCCCACTGGAGCCCATGACCCAACCCTCTGTGCCAGTCCTAAGTCCCCTCTTGCACCCAAATTCCCTCCTGGAGCCTGCACTCTAGCCCCCTGCCTCAGGCTCAGCCCAGAGCCTGTTGTCACACTCCAAACCCATCAATCCCAGCCCAGAACATGCCCCCTTTCCACACCTCAATTTCCTGCCCCATACCAGTGAAAGTGAGTGAGGGTAGGGGAGAGCAAGTGGGGGAAGGAATGAGCAGCGCAGGGCTTCAGAGAAGAGGCAGGGAAGGGGGTGGGGCCAGGGTGTTTGGGTTTGTGTGATTGGACAGCTGGCAATCCTAAAGTCAGTGAGATCTTCCTCTGTCCTGGAAAGCTTTGCCATTTTTAGTGGCAGGGTAGCTGCAGGCTACCACTAGAACTTCAATGATTTTTGTAATATTGAATGTCTGATTATGTAGGGGGGGATCTATATGTCATGGGCTATCTCTGAAAAATTTCCAAAGTTTCCCAGCTTTGAAGTTTATGGTCATCTGATTGGGTCTTTTATGACCCTGGTATATAATACACATTCACTTCACTTTTTGGATATAACTTCATTATTTCTTGCAGCCAGAGAATCGATTCACAGCAACAATTATCATTAAATGTCTAGTTTCCAAAATTAAAATCTTTCACTCATGCTTGGTTTTTCTCTCACCAAAGTGGCTGAGTAATACATCTCAGGAGTGAATTCAGACATGTTATGTGGTTTATTTTTTATTGTGCTCCTCAAATGCATGTCTGGAGCCTTTCTCCTCAGCCTTTTTCCAGGGGGTTTTCTTTCCTTCAGTTTCTAGACTGAATCTCAGTGTTGCATGGCTGTTTGTGGAAATGATGTTAGACTGCAGCTTGCAGTGTTGCAAGTAGGCACTTGTGGGGAGAGGGGCAGTCTCCAGCTGCTTTTGGAGGGGTAGCTTAATTTCCATCTCTTTCCCTCTTCCTTGATCATTGCTGGTGCAGATTCAGTGGGTAAGGAATGGTTTGCAAGGGCTATGTGGTGTATCTCCTCCCCCCTACAATAAAAGGAACTTCTGGGGTCACACAAACAGGTCATCTGCTGCAATTTTATCAATACTGGGGATGTTCAAAAAGCTTAAAATACTAACAAGTAATTTCGAGTTTAGTTGTAAACAGCTTTTTGGTGCCTTCCCCCTCAAGTGTAGCCAATTTCTCTCCGGTTAACACAATACTCGGGAGATGACTGGCCTAGATTTTTTGGTGTAGTTTGTGAGATGACTGTTTGGGGACACATCCCAAACTTTACTGACCTTTTTACACTAAAGTGTGTGTATGATAGGAACTTAAGCTGCCCCAGCCTTCTGCTGCAGAAATGCCATTCAGCAGTATGTTCCTTTCGCGTCTTGAATCAGACGTGGTGCATGGTTTCTCCAGCAGACCTACCTACTAGACAAACACATGGGTTAGGGTTCACCCATCCAGCTTACAGAGCGCCTGCACAGTAAAAATGTATGCTATCTCGTCAGGGGCTAAATGTTCATTGAAAGCTTTTTGGCCTTTGAATCACACCTAGGGCTTTTTAGTGCTGCTCATCCTGACTCTCAAGAGTTCTTCAGTGCTCTAAATTCTCTGTCACACCCTCACAGCATAAGTCTGTTATTTATTAATAGAGCCACAAAATCTGCTGAGTCTTCCTTCATATGGTAAGTATTCTGTAAATAGAACACTTATTGAAACTTATTAAAGTATTTTAAATTCATTTTGATACTTCAGCATACAATCTGAAGTACTTTTTGTAGAAGTATAACTAAGTAGCTAGACTAGGAAGCCAAAAACCAAGCAGTTCATCCTGATGAGAGATTCATATTATTAGCTCGTAAAACAGTATGGCACTTGTACTTATGCGATGAGTCTTTTACAATGTGTGTTTAAATACATTTTGATATGTGGAATGAAGTATTGCAGGAAATGGAATAGGAAAGCCAGTTAGAAGTGGTGCTCAAATAAAGTGGGATGAAAATATAAGGCTCCTTTCTACTCTTAATTGTTTATGAGAGAAGAAATTTTAGGTGTTTTTGTCCGAGGGTACAACTTGTGCCAGTTTTTTTTTTAATGGCTGCAAAATGGACTGAGATTCAATTCTGAGTAATAGTATCTCTAATAATTGGATTTACATCCACCTTTTCAAGGAGCTAGTCACAATTTCAGAGATGCGCAACTACAATTCATTTGTAACAACAAAATATTGGGGGCAGAATGCTGCCCTTTTACGAACTTGCTTCTTCTCAGTCCCATCCATGTCAGTCATCACAGTGGCATGCTCCTCTTCTCTGTGGCAGCTGAAGGCAGACCAGTTGAGCATGGGCTTAGGACTGCCCCCGAGGAAGAACTCTCCAGAATTCCCTTCCTCCAAGCAGCACACACAGCAGACTCCACTTGTCCTTATGTGGCAGAGCTTCAGGGCTGGCCTTACCATGAGGCAAACTGAGGCAGCCACCTCAGGTGCCAGACTGTGGGGGGGTTGCACCACTAGGACCCAGAGTGTAGAAAATTGTCTGCTGCTGGTGCATATGTGCATATGGGGGCATCATTTGAGCTCCCTTCCTCAGGTGCCAAAATGTTGTGGGCCAGCCTTGCAGAGCTTTCACTGCATTCTTAACTAAATGCCTCTGTTTCTTCATTCAATTTGTGGCTTTACTCCTCACCTATTAAACTGAAAAATGACTTTGACTTTCTGAGGAGTGTTTGAAGGATAGCACTTTTCCTGCCCACCCCCTCCCACTTCATGCTGTTCCCAGCTTAGTGTGGGTAAGGTCCACGCCTCAGTGAAACCAGCTCCCGACTGGTGTGAGTAGGGTTGCCAGATGGTTGAAACAAAAATACTGAACACCCCCCCCCCAAAAAAAACCTGGAAAAAATTCTCTTGAAGGGGGGGAAAAAAGGGAGGGAGACCAAAATTGTTGAGAAAAAAAAAAAGGACTCCAAGGACGTCTTAAGCCAAAAAAAAAAAAAAAATTAAAATTAAAACAGCATTAAAACAGCATGTCCCCTTTAAAAGTGAGTGTAGGGATAGGAGTGCTTGAGCACTAAGACCCAGGGGAAAGCATTGCTTCCCCTAGGTCTTTTGGCCAGCAGCCATTTTGTGCCGGCAGCTTTGGGGATCCAGGTAAGCATGGGGGCTGAGGGTGTTGGGAGCTGGGGGTGTTGGGAGCCGGGGGGGGGCGGAACTCAGGGGAGAGGGAGGCCGGGTGCTGAGTGTTTGTAGGGTTGCCAGGTGCCCAGCATTTTCGCCTCCTGGCCATGGAAAAATTCAGAAAATACCGGACGTTTTAGGTGTCCGGTATTCTCTGAATTTTTTTACCGGACAGGAGCCGAAAATATCGGACTGTCTGGGTGAATACTGGACACCTGGCAACCCTAGGTGTGAGAACAAGTTCCATCTGAGGGAGTTGAGCAGATAGTATGGAGGCTCTGTTCACAGAGACCAGGCTAGCCTGAGTGCCATGAGAGTGGGATAAATTTCAAAGCCCCTCTGCCTTTCCTCCAAGCATGGTACCTATAGCTTGGCCAACCAAACAGCAATGAAGCCCTGGAATTTTGGGGGCAAGGCAAAAATGCTCTATAGCAACCCAGAGGAAGGAATATCCACCTGTAGGCATTCTCCATGTTGACATGGTTCAGAAGGCTGCAGAGCATCCCCTCTTCCCACAAACTTTTAGCTGGATGGCCTAAGCTTCCATGAAAGGTAATAGCTCCCACGATCTTTCTGATATCTGTGAGTAATTTATCCCAATGGCTCTAGATCACTCCTCCTTCTGTGTGGTTAGCCCTCCCTCCCCTTAGCCTGGACAAAATAGCTGGGAATATGCAGTGTAATGCACACTGGAGGATGGACCTACCTCCTCTTCTTTCCCAGATGTTAGAGATTGCACACAAGATCATAAAGTGACTACTATTTTCCTTAGACATGAAAGACAGAAGTCTACAGACTGCCCTTTCAGTATCCCCAATAATATACTCTTCCCCTCACAGCGCTTCCCCTCCATTTTCTTAGGGGTTGCTCCCAGGGAATGGTGAGGGATACTGCTTATGATCAGTTATTAAAGGAACAGCTCAAAGTCTTAAAAACTCTCATGAGAATTGACCCTCTGTCACGGCTGGCCAACCCACTCTTCCCCCCTCAAGTGCGGCTCGCAAAGTCTCCCCTGTGGCTCATGAAGCTGCCCTTGCACCCCTAAAAATAGCCCGTGGCCCCAGTTTCCCTGTGCTCACTGTCCGACACGGCAAAGCAAGATGGTGCTGGCCGACAGGAGCCTGATGTGGCCAAAAAGGCACTTGGAGTTGTGTTGTGCAGCATCCTTTTTTTTTTTCCCCCCGACCAAATGCAGCTGGGGCTTTTTTTTTTTTTTCTTGCTTGACAACTTTCCCCCCACTCAACTCCCCAGTTATTGTGGCTCTTTGCGTTTAACAGGTTGGCCATCCCTGCTCTATGTCAAGAAGAGAAATTCCTAAAGTGGGAACTTAGACTGTCAACTGAGCTTCCCAGTTTTAAGCATGAATGAGAGTTTGGTATCACAGATGTTTGTTTTTAGAAAATGAAATGCAAATAAATAAACAAATAAACACAACAAGATTGCAAGCTGAAGAAGAGCTACGCAATTCCTTCTCACGAGGGTTATGATAGTATGATTAAAGTCAAGTGTGAATTCCCTACAAACACCTACTTATAAAGCAGTAAAAGATCTTCACTACTCTGAATGAAGTTGAGCCTCTTGCAGCATCCCTTGTAAAGAGGCATAATCATATCAGACCAGCAAGAGGAGAATAAGAGAATCACTAGGGCTAAGCTTGGCTACAGTGCTTCATGTCTGAGGGTACTGGCTGAAGTTTCTTACTGTAAAAGCATCTGCTCAACTGCGAAGCCAGGGTAAGAAAATTAAAGCTACATCCAATCCTCTGCTTGCCCCCAAACCTCTCACCAAAACAAAACACCACAACCTAAAATCTGCTTTAAACATTAGCTTTTCCAAGTACTGTAGCTTTTTCAGAACTAATGCTTCATCTGACTCTGATTTGCTGATTCATACCCTCCAGAGATGTGTCCCAGGGGCAAGAGCAGCTCCACTTGAAAAAACTAGAATTGCAAGTTAACATCTGTTCTCCTTCCAAATATTTTGTTGATGAGATCTTTAAAAAACATTAAGGCAAATTAGTCACTGAGCCTTTAGACAAGGAAATAAGTCCCACTTACCTTCCAGTAAGAGAATCTTCAGACTACTTTATCTGAGCAGGTGTTCCCTTCGAAGCCTCTGGAAAGTTTCCAAACTAGAGAGTACTTACTGAGATGAGGCTGTTCTTGTCTTTCCTGTGAGTTGCAAGATCAAGACTGGGATTGCTGGAAAACTGTCCAACCTCAAAAGCCTTTCTTGGTTTTGGGGTTTCCAAAGTCTGGGCACATCCACATCATGAGGGAAGCTTCCCAGTGGACCCTTGTCATAGTAAACTGAAATAAACAGGAACTATCCACAAGACCCTTTGTAATATCAGTAATTGAAGGATACAACAGCCTGACTCCTGTACATTGGAACAATGGAATCAGTTCTGTGGAGAGAGATAATCAGGAAAAAAATAAAAGAAACAATAGCATACCACCTATTTTAGATCTTAGGTGTTTCAACAAATCCATAATGGGATCAATATTCCCAGTGGAAACATGGAACTTTATCATTATAGCATTTTTAACCAAAATTTCAGAGTCTAAAAATAAATCCTCAGGAGGTTTACTGAAGATATGATACAGGAGAGTCAGGCAGATATACTTTAACTTTTGCTATCACACACAGTATTTTCTGTAGAGTACTTCCTTTTTGAACACACAGCTTCTACATCAGTAGTCACAAATGCCATCTCATACCGCTCTGCGGATATGAATTGTTCTTCGTACCTACTGAGGGCAGGAGAAGTATATTAGGCTTAATCAGTGAGGCAGGTTTAGGTTAGATATTGAAAAAGCTTTCTTACTATACAGGTAGTTAAGCAATGGAATAGGCTACTGAGGGATGTTTGGAATCCCCATTGTGGGCAGCTTATGAGAACAAGTTGGACAAATTCCTATCGGGAATTGTTTAGGTATACTTGAGTCCTGTCTCATCTCAGGGAGCTGGACTATTTGATCTTTTGAGGTCCCTTCCAGCATTATGTTTCTTTCATTCTGTGACTGTATTCCATGGTATTTAAGGCCAACACTTCTTGGAAAGATAAGTCAGCAACAGTAGGCATATTAGAGTCTTAGAAACACATGATTCTCTGTCATCACTGGTGCATAATAGAACCTGTGGAACTTTTTGCCAGACGGTGTTGTGAAGGCCAGGACTTTAACAGGGTTCGAAAAAGAACTAGATAAATTCATGGAGGATGGGTCCATCAATGGCTATTAGTCAGGATGAACAAGAATGGTATCCCTACCCTTTGTTAAAAGCTGGGAATGGGTGGCAGGAGATAGATCACTTGACGGTTACCTGTTCTCTTCATTACCTCCTGGGTTCCTGGCATTGGCCACTGTCGGAAGACAGGATATGGGGCTAGATGGACCTTTGGTCTGACCCAGTATAGCGCTTATATTCGTATGTTCCTATTTTCTTATTAGCAAGACCCACTGCTTATATCAGACCTCTGCTATTATGGAGATCTTGGTCTGTGTACTAAAACCATCTTTCAGTTCCCTAGTAGGTAGGCCTCTTCTTGTTTTTCCTTGTTTTCTTGCCACCTCCTTATCCAAGCCAGTGTTGCAGCTTGGCTTGCTTGTGAAATGTGTCCGTACTGTGACCTAACCAGGTCACTGCATTTTTTTTTCCTACCACAGGAAGTGATATTATTGCCATTCTGGCTGAATCAGATCATCTTAAGGGTATAGAAATGCAGAAGTTCCTTATTAACAGAGCCTACAGAGGAATAAAGGAGTATATAGAAGAGGTATTCAAAGCTTTGAGAGCAATTCCTCTAATTACTATGTACTCTGCAAGAAAGATCAGTGATTTTGTGGCTAGAGAGATCACCCCTATCCTATAAGGAGCTATGTAAGGCTCCAACAGAGTCTTCCAGCCACTCTTTATCAAACAAGAAAGAGTTAATACCCTCCTGCTGGCTGAGATAACATTTGGCAGAAGAATATTAAAGGACAGGGTGCCTCAGTAAATCTTGAGTTCCTTTTGAATTCTACATGCATCAATAGAATACTCTCTCTCTCCCTCGGGATAATTTACTGCTTGCTATATCCAACTGTGAAGATTATCTGACCTGGAGGGAACTGAGAGAAAATCCTGGCTGACCTGTGAATTTTCATTCTGGAACTTTTTGTGTCAGACAACGTGGCCCATCCTTAGAGGACTGCATTCTCTTAGGGCTTTTTCTGGTTCTTTCTCACTTGTTAGTAGTATGAAAAAGCAGAGGGTGCTTCCCCGTATTCAGAGAGGAAAGAGCTGGTTTTGAATCAGAGGTAAAATTAATATCTCAGGAGCTGGTAAATTTTATATTAGGAAGAAGTAGAATAATGTAATTTGGAGGAAAGGGGACAGAATGACAAGACATCAATTTTAAAGCAGAATGATGTAATGGAAATAGAATATGTTAGAACCAGACTCTCTCTTCAGATCTTGTACAATACTCCAGTTGACTTCAAGACAGTTGTTGTATTTGCATATCGGAAGACAGCATTTGTCCTTAAAATACAGATACTAACTACAGCAATGTAGTTCTGAAGGAGAATATCAGATAATGTTTTACTTGAAGAAAGAGTCAGGAATGCTTTGAGAAGAGAAAGTGCTAGTACAGTTCAGCATAAAATAAGAAAAATAAAATAAAGTTTTTATAACAGTGCCTGAGAATGTGAGATATAATACTTAGAGAGATCAGCTGATAAGATAAGGGGGGAAACTCAAGCAATATGACATGGTCTATCCAGAAGAAAGAATAAATAGTGTTTATATGAATGACACAGAAGATTTTCCATAGTGGGATACATGATTACATTGGGCTGACAGGTTAGCTAATATTAAAAGTCATGTTTCAGCATCTGGCTCAGAAAGCAACATGTTCTGACTGCTAGTTTGTGCAGCTGTCAATATGGATAATGAGCTCAGCCCACACTGCTTTATTGTTTTATCTGTTCATTCACTGCATAGAAAGGATGGGAAGTATGGCAAGAGACCACCCTGACTTAACCAGGAGATCTTAAATGATCTAAAAATCAAAAAGGAGTCCTACAGAAAGTGGAAGAGGAAGATCAAGGACAGGTTAGGCCCGCAACTCAATGAAGAAGGGAAAACAGTTAACAGAATGTGGAAATGCAGAGGTGCTTAATGACTTCTTTGTTTTGGTTTCTACCAAAGAAGGTTGGTGGTGATTTGATGTCTAACTTAGTAAATGCCAGTGAAAATGAGGTAAGTTCAGAAACTAAAGTAGGAAAAGAACAAGTTAAAAATTACTTAGATGAGTTAGATGTCTTCAAGTTACCAGGGTCTGATGAAATGCATCCTAGAATATTCAAAGAGCTGATTGAGTTGAGCCATTACCTATTATCTTTGCAAAGTCATGGGACACGGGAGAGATCTCAGAATACCAGAAAAGGGCAAATATCGTGCGCATCTATAAAAAGGAAAATAAGGACAACTCAGGGAATTACAGATCAACCCAAGGAATTAACTTCTGTACTAGGAAAGATAATGGATCAAATAATTAAGGAATCCATTTGCAAAATCTAGAAGATAATCGGTTGGGTTGGGCAATAATTTTAGACAGGGGCCACCCTAGAAGGGGTGAGGCCTGTGGTGGAACGGGCAAGGTCAGAACATTTCCTGCTTCCCCTCCCACAGACCCTATTTGCCTCAGGGTGGGGGAGCACATGAAGTCTTTGCCTCTGCCCTCCTCCCACCTAGAGAGAACTGCCAGCTGTTCTGAACAGCTGGTGGTTCCCTCGAGGCATCTGCCCCCTTGCAGAGCAGGGGGAAACTTTGCAAGATCCCCCCAACCCCAGGCCAATCAGGGCCTGGGGGCGGGAGGAGCATGTGAAGTCTCTCGCTCCCTGCCCCCACCCTTCAAGGGGCGCATGACAGTTAAAGTGAAAGTGTGCGTTCCCCTTGCAGGGCGGGAGGAGACCTCACGCACTTCTTGCCCCCTCCCTGCAAGGAGCATGTGGTGCTTTCCCTCTAAGCACCGTGCACCCCTTGCAGGGTAGGAGGAGACTTCGTGCACTCCCCCACCCTCAGGCCAATCAGGGCCTGAGAGTGGGAGGAGTGCACGAAGTTACTTGCTCATTGCCCCCGCCCTGCAAGGGGCACAAGGGCCTTACAGGGTGGGAGGAGAGAGCGAGAGACTTTGTGCACTTCTCCCGCCCTCAGGCCCTGATTGGCCTGGGGGCAGGGGAGTGGCAGGGTATTCGCAGGCTGGATTCACCCACTTGGCGGGGGCCAGATCTGGCCCACGGAGGACCCTTTGCCCACCCCTGTAATAAGATAAGTAGCAGTCAGCAGAGATTTGTAAACAGCAAATCATATCAAACCAACTTGGTAGCTTTCTTTGACAGGATAGCAAGCCTTGTGGATAAGGGGGAAGTGGTAAATGCGGTATATCTAGGTTTTATTAAGACTCACATGACCTTCTCATTAACAAACTAGGGGAATACAACCTAGATGGAGAGAGTCATGCCAGAAGGGCACATTGAGTGGGGTTTTGCAGGGATCAGTTTTGGGACCAGTTCTGTTAACTATAGATTGTACATGTATTAACCAAAACTCTCCAGATGTCCAGGGTCAGAGTCCTAGTGCATTGTGTGGGATGGGAGCCCGGCACAATATGGAGGGAGCAGGACCCAGGAAGCCAGATGGGCTGGGAGGATGGTCAGAGGGGAGCACAGGAATCCCAGCACGTAACCCAGCTAGGCTGCTGGAGGAGCCAGGAAGCCCAGTGGGAAGGCAAGGCAGGGGGTGGGGCTGGTAGCAGGGGGCCAGAAATGACCTCCCCTGGTCCAAAAAAAATTCCTCGTCTGGGACCAGACAGGTCCCAAGGGTGCCAGACCAGGGTGGTCCAACCTGTATCTTCATCAGTGATTTAGATAATGTCATAGAGAGTACACTTATAAAGTTTGCAGATGATACCAAGATGGAGGATAGGATTATAGTTCAAAATTATCTGGACAAACTGGAGAAATGGTCTGAGGTAAATAGGATGAAATTCAATAAGGGAAAATGCAACATACTCCAGTTACGGAGGAATAATAAATGTAATGTGCCACCTGATGTTTGTCCCATGTAGACCCCGCTGATGTGCTGAAAAACATATCTAAGTGTGCAAATTCTCTCTTAAAGCACATCAGCAGAGTTTACATGGGGCGGTTAGATTTCAACACATTAGAACACTTTACAGATCACGTCCCCCTGGAGTGCTTTGCCATACCATGTAAATAAGTGTAGATATAGTTGTACGTGTATGTTGATGTGCCAATATATCATATTGCCTTAGCAGTTGATTTGCATGTGGCATTTGTCAGTGAAGCAAACAGATGTAAGTGTGGTGTGTCTGTCATTGTGCTTATATATTCCCAGAAGGTAGTTTTAGCACTGTAAAAATATCAGCTGCGTGGCTTGAGATGGACAAGAGTCAGTTGTGGTGGTCCTCCCACTTCACTGATAGGAACGTCATGTTTGTCACAAGTGCAAAAGGAAACTTTCATCCTGAGGATGGAATTTGGAATGCTGTGGTGTCACCTTACATACACTAATAACAATGGCTAAGAGTTTTCTCCTCAGTGGCTCTTTCCCAAGGTCTTCGTAGCGGCAGCCATCTTGGCCAATATTCAAGGGATTTCCAGAGCTAAAAGTGTGAGCTGTTATACCTTGAGCTGGGGGGAGTTGTAGCACACTAATATTCTCTGTGGATTAAACACAGTGGGGAACCTGTAACATACCCTCATGTTAGTAGTAGTTGTACCAACAATGCATAGTTGTACACGAGGGGAGCAGCATTACAAATCAGTTTTATCCCCATGTCTGTCATTGCCTTCTTTTTTTGAATCTGATGATAGGTTGCCATCTCTTTCACCCACCCTCAGGTCAGGCACAGTTTTTAATCATCATTTTTTCATGCAAAGATTTTTTATGATCCCTGATAACCTCAAGAGATATCTTTATTGCATTTGCATGTATTTTATTCACCGACGTAGAAGAGAATACCAACCTCTGTCTCCTACCCATTCTACAGTACTTTAAGTTTACAAAGTACCTCACAGGTATTGGTGTGTCTCAATCTTTTCTCTGTGACATTGGCTGCCAGATACTCTTCTCTGTGTATAAACTGCTTTGTGCCATCAATTTCCATCTCTAGTTATGATCTTTGATTCTAGACTTAGTGAGAGCCTGGCCTTAATGTTCCATGTTCTTTGTTGGTGATGAGAGGGTCTGCTAGAGTTATTATTTGTGCAGAATCTGTAATTGTTTAGCTAGATGATCTTCCTAGTAACTTTTGTTTGTGGTGTACGTGCTGGACTCACATTCTGACTATTTTGGGGCTTGGAGATGTATTGTTTGATCCACTGCTCAGGTAGTTAGAATTTTGTAGCCCAGAGAGTGCTAACGTATATGAATTGATATTGCTTTTACTTGGATTTTATTTTTGATCCTCTGCTGCTTTGCAGTGGAGGGAACATTTGCTACTTTGGGTGCTGTAAGATGATGATTTTTTTTTTTTTTTTTTTTTTGTACATCAGGGGAATCAGTGACTTCTGCTCTGCATCTTTGGTTTCTGGACTTGTGGGGCACAAGGAGTATTGGCTTGCAAAGCTGCACATGCATAGTTTCTAGCGGGGTTTGATCCCAATCAGTGTAATCAGTTGTTAAAGTTGTACCCAGGACTTCACCCATATGTGTTAGAATGAATTGGAATTAATCATCAATCACATTTTTCATAATATGTCAGCAGTAGTTCATGAGAGAATATCTGCAATCAGAGTGATATTAGTAGGCCTGTTAGGTGGGTGTATGCCTTTTAGAGATTCACAGAGGTCAAAACATCTAAGTCATTTTGGTGCTTTTGATTTACCATTTGTGTAAAGAAAGAGTTTGATTTATAATACTGATGCTACTTATCTTAGGTTATAGCAGAGGTAGAAATAATAAGGGTCTGTCTGCATTCCCATTATAAGCCAGTTGTAATTCCCATTACAGCACCTGCAGTTAGCGGCTTTTTATGTGACATCTGTAATCGGCTCTGCCGATCAAGGATTGGTTTAGTTGCTCACCAAAGGCATCATAGAAGATGAGGTCTGTCGATCAACGGCTCAGTCCAAGAAGATAAGCCAGTTTTTCAAACTAGTAAATTTACATATTGTATATTAAAAAATTAACTCTGATTTGAAACTCAGCATACAGAAGTGTAACCTATTATCAACTCTATGACTATTTGAAATTTTAGACTATGAAAAAGTTGTCATGTTTGAGCAATTCAGTGGACTTTTTTACTTTCTCAGAAATTCTCTGTGAATATGTAGTTAGAATAATACTCCACTCTTCTAGGTATTAAGCCACCGTTTTAATCCCCCAAGAATTAAAAAGCCTCCCAAAGTCTTTATTTGTGGTAAAATCCCTTAAGGATGATTACTTGAATTACAATTTCTATTTAAATAAAATGTCTTTTCTTGGAATTTTTGTTTAAAAAAATCCCCACAGAAATAACGTGTTAATATCCATTTTGTAACACTAAACTGACAAAACCCAGGAAATTAATGAGACACTGCACAGCATATAGAAATGTTTATAAAATCTTCCTGCACCTACGCACTTTATATCTACCTGCAAGAGTTGGTTGTCATTTTAAAATCTACAATGAAAACATTTCTTTTCTGACAGTCTGTAGATCTTTTAAATGTTTTAATGTAACGCTGTCATGATTGGTGAATGGTATACACAAAGTCTTGATGTGTATTAGATAGCTCAGGTAAAATAAATTATGTAAAAGGAAACGGCAATTTAAAGGTAAGTAATGAGATGAAATTCCTGTAGGATATGGAGTATGACGCATGTGACTGTAAAACTTGATTATACTGTTTGGGTGGTTTGTTTCAATTTTTATAAATATTTAAATTATTCCTTTTATTAATTGGAATACTCAGTGAATTGATGAAAAATACGTTTCTGCACTGATTCCATTTTCATTTATTTTATTTTGTAGCCGGTGTCAAAAGTAGAGTCAAAATTTTACTGATTTGCAGATAGAAAATGAATAAGAATAGAAGGAGCAATGAATAAGAATGATCAAGCTATGATATTTGGGGATGAAGGCCACTTGACAGTCACTTGTATGTTAATTATACCCTTGTTGTGATAGGTCTTGAGTTCTAAGGAAATAGAATGCTTTTCAATTATACCTCACATAAACTCAGAATAAACAGGTATGATGCATAGTGACCACTTGAGTCATAAGGTAGGAAAGTTTGCATACTGTTGGCCTATTTTACCACTCCTACATAATTTAATGATAAAAAGTGTTATGTATACAAATGCAAAAACCCCACCTGGCCACCTGTTTAGTACTGAAACCGATTTGTATTTCTTACAAAAATGCATCAGCCCTTATTTATTTAAATTAGTGTGTGGATAGATATGGTATTTTAGAGTATGTCTACACTGCATTCCTCTTTCGAGAGAGGAATGAAAATGCAGAAGAACGAAATTGCAAATGAAGCACGGATTTGAATTTCCCGCACTTCATTTGCATAATCGCGTCCGGGCGCTATTTTGAAATACCCTATTTCGAAAAAAGAAACGCTGTCTAGATGCGGTTATTTTGAAAGAAAACCCTTCTTTTGAAATTACCTTTGCTCCTTATAACATGAAGTTTAAGGGTAATTTCGAAAGAAGTGTTTTCTTTCGAAATAAGTGCATCTAGACAGCGTTTTTTTTTTTTTTTAAATAGGGTATTTCGAAAGAGCGTCCGGATGCGATTATGCAAATGATGCGCGGGAAATTCAAATCCGTGCTTCATTTGCAATTTCGTTCCTCTGCATTTGCATTCCTCTCTCGAAAGAAGAATGCAGTGTAGACATACCCTTATTTTGACTCTCAGATTTTGGTTCATTGTGTTATAACTATAGAAAGTAATTTTCATACATTTTCATCTACTTTGAGATTGCCCCCCTTCCGATTCCCATCCACCTTTTTCAGCTTCTTTCTAATAACATCACTTCCTTTCCTTTTTTGGTGTATCTTACAAAAAGTGTAAGGACATAAATTTGGTAAGTAGGGATACCAAATGATAGCTTTTACATTTATTAGAGAATGCTCTGTTACATTGTAGAAGAGTTAAATTGTTTTTACCTACAGAATTTCTCATATACATGAATTACAGACTGCAAGGGTAAGTGTATCAATGAAGACTATCTACCTTCTGTAGGTTTGCTATTATGAGATCCGTGTATTGCTTAGTACTTGTAACATTCCAGTTAGTCAAGCCATTCAGTGAATTATACCTATCAAGTAATTTATGTTGGTCATTTTGGATTTCACTCCGATTTTCACTAAATTCTGCCTTGTGTGTGATATACTTACAGTGTATTTATACAACGCTCCTAAGCATGGTGTGTGCTTTACAAGAGCGAATAAAAAGATACTATATGACCCCTGCCCCAAAGAGTCTAAAGCCAGTGATTTAAATGACACTAACTCTGTATGTAAAATTATACTCAGACATAAGTGTTTGCAACACTGAGTCCTAATTTCAGCAATGTCAGCAAAGTGAAGATAGCAAACAGTATGAAGGGACAGGGAAAAGAGGACCAATTACAGGATAAAGGTAATTGTTCCCCTGCACTGCAGTCCCTTCTTTGCAAATTCTTCCAGTAGAATTTGTGTGCATTACAAATCTGCCGGGCTAAACTGATTCTAACATATGCCTTTGTGTAAATTACAGCAAAACTCAAAGGAATATTTTAGGTAATATTATAAATGAGAATCTTTTATTAGAGAATCACAGTGGAAGAATGCAACAAAAATGACCAATGAATAAATCTTTCAACTAGCAAACCTTTAGGCAAGTGAAAGTGAATTTGCAACAATTATAATCCTTATATAGTGGTTCTCATAGGACATGAAGAGATTTATCATATGTCTGTTTCATTAACAGTAGTGCATTGCATGCTATATTTTCCAGATTAAAGGGTATCAATGCTCAAGTTTCATTGCTTGCTGTGATCAGGGAGAAAATATCATACTTATGACCATTGAGCTGGCTAATAATATTAATTTTTATATGGATTTAGAATAAAATAAAACACTGATAATCTTAAAATTCATTATTTTATTCCTGAAAAATATATTCTCATGTTTCTCTGTTATAGCATAAATTATTCCTGTTTTTTTGTTTGAACTAAGCCTCATGATACAATGAACACTGTGAAATAATAAATAGCTTGATATTATAGAAATTTATATGAATTTGTGTAATCGTTTTTTAAAAATATATAGAAATTTCTAAAATGAAAACAAAATTTCCTGAAAGGACAATGAGTCCTGTGGCACCTAATGTATGTACGCATCTGATGAAGTGTTTTTTACCCATGAAAGCTTATGCCCAAATAAATCTGTTAGTCTTTAAGGTGCCACAGACTCCTTGTTTATTTGTTTGTTTGTTTGTTTTTGCAGATACAGACTAACATGGCTACCCCTCTGAAACTTGTCAAAGACAAACCAATAGAGAATTAATTGGAAGTTGGAAAAGTAATGAAAATAACTTAAAATGTCCAGACAAACTAACGTGGGAACATAGAAATTGCCATACTGGACCTATCGTCCATCTAGATCAGTATTGTAGTCAGTACTGGATTTGTCAGAGGAAGGTGCACACAACAGTTGGCAGGAGGGGTAAAATCTGCTCCCTTAGTAAGTATTAATATCTGCAGTTGCAAGTCAGCCCTGAACGTCAACACTAGAAATTTTTTTTACATACTTACTACCTGAGGAGGAGGAGGAAGAGAAGTGAGAGTGGAAGGAAAAAGGAATATAAAGTGTAGGAAATACAGGATGGAAGACATAGAAATAGGTTCTTACTATAATATTCTGCTTCCTATCTGTATCTGACTTTATTCTTGCTTCATGCATTTCAATCAGTGGTTTGCTAAGCATTTAATTGATTGGCCTGATGGCAGTTGGAGAGCACATGAAGTCTTTTACCCTCTCCCCCCGTCCTGCGAGCGGGGCACAGTGCGTAGAGTGCACCGCCAGCAGTTCTGAACAGCTGGCAGTACACTCTAAGCACCGCGTGCCCCTTGCAGGGCGAGAGGAGACTTTGCACTCTCCCTCTGCTCAGGAGCTGGTGGCGGAGGTGAGTATGAAGTGTCTCGCCCCCTGCGCCCGCCCTGCAAGGGGCACATGGAGCCTAGAGTAAACTGGCAGCTGTTTTGAGCAGCTGGTGGTTCACTCTAGGCACCGTGTGCCACTGGCAGGAGGAGGAGACTTTGCACGGTCCCCCATCTCCAGGTCTCGATTGGCCTGGGGGTGAGGGAGTAGCAGGGCGGCCGTGGGCCAGATCAACCTACTTGGCAGGCTGGATCCAGCCCACAGATGCTCTCTTGCCCACCCCTGGGCTACGGACACCATGTCTGCCCATCCAGGATTATAGCCATTAATGGACCTACCTCCCTTGAACTTACCTAGTTCTTTTTTTTTAGTTGTAAAATCTTGAGCTGGCAATTAAAGAATCAATCAAGGTTAAAAACTGTAGCCAAAGATTTCATTAACTAGTTTTTCATATCTAATCCATTCAGTCAGTTTAGTGGGGCTTTCTTTATCCAAAGCAATTCCATGGTTTCCTAGCAACCTAGTTTCTTGGGAATTCTTGTATGATATGTACTAATGGATTTTCATTTGTACATGCAAGTTAAAATCCAGGAAGCAAAAGTACAGTAAAGGATAACTCTTCTATAAAGAACCAAGGTGAAAATATCTTAAATAAATAGAGATTAAATGACTATTTTTAAAACATCTTTCAGGTTCAAAACCTCATAAAAGCAAATATTTTATGTATGTTGCTATCATCTACTTTAATTTTTAAAGTTATTTCTATATTAATTATCAATTTAATTTCACCATTCTTTTTATTTTCTAGCTATTTTCATTTGACTCATTTTGCACAGTAAGGGAAGGCTGTTTCCAAAGAAGATTTACAATGTAATTTTCTGACACTTGCAGTATCACTATACAGTTGCTTTGCAAATGCAACAGGGGTGATGCTTAATCAAGAACAGAACTATTTTGATTGGAGTCTAAAAAAAAAAAACCAACAGGTGGAACCATGTTGATTGATCTCAGGTTTTCAAATCTTGTTTGGAGTTTTCCTGTGGGTAAACAGTAAAGGTATCACTTGTGGTATCTTTGATACTTTCATCAAGTTATCTCCTATTAAGAGGATGCAGGAATATTTGATGTCTTGGTTTCCAGTAATATAAGACTTTAAGAGCCTTCTTTTTAACATTATCCAGCTAAACACATCTTTTGTGACTTATGGCATTTTTATGGCCTCGTGATCTGTTTCACCAGAAACCACATCTAATTCAGATAAGACAGATAAGCCTTCAGCTGATGATCCCAATTAACGTATATAGCCATCAGACTCATGACAATGAGTTAGTATTCTTCTTTGCATCCCTTCTGTCCTAATACAGGAGTTTGTGTGTGCCCTGTTTACTAAGAAAGTATAGGCATTTAGTTCAAAAAGCAGACTTTCCCTCACTTACAAGAATGTGTCAAATTCAAACAGCACAATAAATAGAGGCTCCAGACCTGAAATATTTTTTTCTCTTTCATTAAACACAGTGGATTCTGCTCAAAGGCAGCCCAGAGGATAACAACTTCTGGTTATTTGCAACATTTTGCAAAAAGCAATCTTGTCACATTGGCTTTAATGTTAATGGGATTCAGTTCTTTCTAATGGTGTGCCACTTACACAGTTGTTTGGGGGAAAGACCCAATTCTAGCCTAGTTTGTGGGCTGCAGCCCAAGAAGGATGTGCTGAGTTGATTAGACTCTATATTTGAATGTGGGTACAGGATACAGTACACATCCAAAGCTACACGCAAATCTTTGCTTTTTTATACATTTACACATGACATTGCACTTATTATATATCACATTATATGTTTTGGGACTGGCGTGGTCACTTTATAGTCCAAGCATGATCCATATATGACTTATTCCTATCTTAGGCTTATCTCATTTATTGTTGTTAGGGTTACCAGATGATTTCAAAAAAATACCGGACACACTTGATCTCAGATTGGGGGGGAGCGGCTGGGAGGGGAGCGAGGCTGGCTGGGAGGAGGTCGGGGGGAGGTGAATGGCTGGTGGGAAGCAGGGCTGGCCGAGAGGGGATTGGGGGGAAGCAGGACTGGCCGGTGGGGAGCGGGGCTGGCCAAGAGGGGGTCGGGGGTTGGGGGTAGCAGGACTAGCCAGGGGAGATCAGGGGAAGGAACCCGCCGGCGAGAAGCAGGGCTGGTCAGGAGGGGGTTGGAGGAGCGGGGCTGGCCAGGGGAGATCGGGTGGGGGGCGGGACCAGCCGGCGGGAAGCAGGGCTGGCCGGGAGGAGGTTGGGGGGAGCAGAGTTGGCCAGGAGGAGGAAAGTGGGGACGGGGGGGGGGACGGGGAGCGGGGCTGGCCTGGGCGCACACAGATCCTGGGGTGCTGCCCGTCACACTCACGGTCCCGGCGGGGCACACGGGCGAGTCCGGCCCCGGGGATTCCATCCGGCTCCCACCACCACACCCACTCCGCTCCTCTCTGCTGAGTAGTTGTGTACTGCCTGGCCGGCAGTGTGAGGGTGTCTACCAGGCAGGCAGTACGCAACTACGTACTGATGCTCATGATAATAATAAAACTTACTTAATTAGAAAATACTGGACATTTATATGTCCGGTATTTTCTCAATTTTTTTCCCGGACAGAAAGCTCAAATACCGGACTGTCCAGTTCAAAACCAGACACCTGGCAGCCCTAATTGTTATCTTGTCCATTGGAAATAGTTCCCTGGGTGTTCCCCCTTATCTTAGTTAGCACAGGTTGTGCCTCTAAAATCCGGCACTCTCTGGTCTGGCAACATGACCATGGTTGCTCCTGACCAGAGAGCCTGGGAGCCTAATGGCAGGAGGGCCAGCAGCCCAGCAGGGCTGGGGGCAGCAGGGCTGGAGGAGCCCCACAGCAGTGCTTGGGCTGGGGCCGTAGAACCTTGGTGGCCCGTGACAGTGTGGGGCTGGGGAACCTTGACCACTTGCAGCAGCGTGGAGCCAGGGGCTGGAGAACCACATCTACCCATCACAGCATGGGGCCGGCGCTGGAGAAGCCTGGCAGCATGGAACCAGGAAGCCTGGCCATCCGTGGCAGTGCAGGGCAGGGGGGCTGGAGAAGCCTGGCAGTGCAGGGCCAGGGAACCTTAGCCACCTGTACAGAGTGGGGTTGGGGGCAAAGAAGCCTGGCCACCCACAGCAACATGGAGCCGGGGGCTGGAGAATCCCAGCCTCCCACGACAGCACGGAGCCGGGAAAACCTGGCTGTCTGCAGCAGCACGAGGCCTGTCCAGGGCCCGGAGAACCCCGGCCACCTATGGCAGCCTGGAGCGGGGGGTGGAGGGAACAGAGGTAGCACAAGGGACAGCCTGGCTAGGGAAGGAGTAGAGGGGCCCAGAGGCAGGAGCCTAGCTGGCTCGGGGCAGGTGGCAGGGGACACTTCCCCTGGTCTGGCAAATTCTCGTCCGGGACCAGTGAAGTACTGACAGTGCCAGACCAGGGAAGTCCAACATGTACAAACATTCTGTTTCCAGCTGCTGATGCCTTTACTGATCTTAGCACAAATACTGAGTTTTTAGCACGAGGCCTCCCCTGTGTTTAATTACTTATGTCAAGTCAGGTTTACATTTCATTGTTTTATATATACAAATTTGCTTTATTTTTAAACTGTATTATTTAGTAATATATTGTAAGATTACAATGGTTGTAAGTATTCCAATTCCTAAATATACACTATACTTAAAGTATAAACTGGGGGGGGGTACAAGCTTACTTTTTTCATAAATCCCACCAGGGTATAATTTTATATTAAAAGCTTGCTTTTAAAGCATTTTTGTAAATTTTCACTTTGTTTTATTATGTTATAAAAAAACTAGTACTCTCTCTCTCTCTCTCTCTCTATATATATATATATATATATATATATATGTGAAAAAGAATGTAGGTGAATAAAAATAACATTTCCTGACCCACACCACATGTGGGTTTTTTAGCTACCACACAATACTTACTGTTACTAGCATATACATTGTTGTTGCCATGAGGAACACTGCAAATTACTGGCATTGGCGGTTTACACTTTACCAAACTTCTAGCATTCAACCATACTGTGCAATTTAGAGGTTGTTCCTCTAGAGTGAACTTATGTGCCCATAGCTTTGTCTGTAAGACATTATATTTGCATATGTAGGTGTCCTATGGCTGCAAATCTGGGGATCTCAGACCTTGCATTGTTTTGTAAGGGCACTTGAGGAAAAATAATTTTTTTTATACCATTCAGATTGCAGTGGTTTTATGTTCAATTTTATTATTAGACCCGCATTAATTTTCAGTGAAGACCAGCTGATTGGGCCCCAGCTCCTATTTACAACAGAGGAGGAAATGGGAAGTTGTGGGTATATAGGATTGCCAGATACTTTCACAAAAAATACCGAACATGACAGGGAAAAAAATTGGTTGAGCAAAATAAAACCAAAAGAGTCATGGCCCCTTTAAATACCCACACTCCTTCTACCCGGGCCAATAGTAGACACCTGGCAACCCTATGGGTATAACCAAGCTTGACTCTGCCCTGGACTGCTGGTCTGATTTAGCTGTTCCTACCTTCTGACCTTGGCTCATCCTGACTCTGGGTAATAGCCTTCAGATTCTTGTCCTTCGGTTTCCTTGCCTGAACCTGACCTCCTGCTGTCCTGAGGTGGCCTGACTTTTGATCGCAGCCTTCTAGTTTATCTCCCAATTCTGCTCTCCTGGTGTTCCAGCTCAGTTTTATTACTGCTAATTGACCCCTGGCTCTGGGACTTGTGGCCCACAACCCTTGGCCAAGCCAACCACACACTGACCCTGCCAAATTACATTGGTGACAAAACTTTAAATATTAAAAAATCCCAATTAATTTTAAAGTTACTACTTTTGTATAACTTAGAAACAGTACTGTTAGATATCCAAGTCTATGTTGGCAATCTAGCTTATTACTCTAGGTGACACAGAGCAGATACCAGCAGGGTATGGTCATTTGGAACATGGATGGATAAGATGTTCCACAGTTTGAAGTCCGTTTCTGCAATTAGAAATAGATATGTGGATGCAATTCAAACTGGACCATATTTGTAATGGGAGTGAAAAGTCACAGGCTTCTTTGGTTGGGTCCTTGATGCAAATGATATCCTTAGATCTTGCTCGCTGTTTATCTTTGTGGAAGAACGCCAAGTCTTCAAGCTCTTGCACTGCAAGCCAACAAGGTGGTGTGTCAGAATCTCAGTATGTTAATTAGATCTGCATGTGCTGAAAGATCCTTTTTCTTACCAATAAATGGTACTCCCAAAGGCATTTCCTGTCACAGTGAGTTTGGGGTGGGGAAATGTGTGCCAATATAGGAAACCATGG
Organism: Pelochelys cantorii; assembly: GCA_032595735.1. NCBI lineage: Eukaryota > Metazoa > Chordata > Testudines > Trionychidae > Pelochelys > Pelochelys cantorii. The sequence continues at coordinate 47,552,908 of CM064334.1, read as the reverse complement.
TTGTAGTATTGATTTTGTTGTGCTTGTAATGATCTGTGTGGCAATGTTGTGGGTTGACAAATGTGTGGGACACTGTTTCTAGATACAGTAGCAATATTTTGTGGTAGAGCAAACAGTGTCCAGTGAAGAGGTTTATAGAGTTTTTGAATTGGCTGCCTAGGTTATTCCTGCAAATTTCTGCAGGAGATTTACACACATCTATATTATGTTATGGATATTTTTCAGGTGTTGGTGGAATGTGAGGCTTCAGTCAAATGTCACCCAAAGATATTTTGGAGTGCTGTTGTGTCATATCTGCTAGTGACAGAAATCCATTTGCTATTGTGCCCTAGCCTTTTGCTTGAGGTTCAGTGCTGACATGACAGTCTCAATGAGGTTGTGTTCTAACAACCAATATAAGAAAAAAATGTCCATAGTTTTAAGATCTTTGGTTAGGGCTTGTTCTGTGGTAGGTAAATCCAATGCCTATGTAGTCGCAGTGTCATCAGCATAGACAAATTTCCATGGTGATGTTCGGGAAAAATTACTGGTGTAAATATTAAACAGGACCAGTGCTAGAACCAATCCTTTTAGTATGCTATATATATATAAATTGATATTTTTATCTGTTAATTAAATAGCATACATGGGGAGTTAATATTTGTAAGAACCTCATTTACTTAGGGTCCTTTGTGTTCATGTGAGGCAAAAATTTTAGAAGAGCCCAAGCCTCATTTTGAAAAGGGACTTAGGCTTAAATGTACTTAAGTCTCATTGACATGCTTTACTGTTCATTTTGCCTTTCTTCTGTTCTGTTCTTGTCTTGATATATTTTAATATTAAGCTTCTTTAAATGATATTCATTTATTTTTTTCTTCTTTCCAGTTCTTTTTCTACACTTTTTTCTTTTAAATGTGCATGCTTATCTTTGAATTAGCAATGTGAATCATGAATATTAAGATCAGATACAGATTATGTATCAGCATTCTATTATGTAACAAAATATACACAGTGCAGGGATTCATTTTAAATAATGTATTAATTCACAAATTTAAATGTATATCCTGACAGTTTTCTTTCTCTGGGCCTGCCTTAAAGTTCACTTATGTGCATGGAGGACAGTTGTAGTTAGGCAGATTTTTCCTGCTTTAGGTCATTTAAAGTTATTTCAATGTGTATTTAGTGTGTGTTTGTTTTTCCTTGTTTTTTTTTGAATGGGGGTGGGGAAAGACAACATCTCTGAAGGAAGATTACAAAATGCACATTATTACCTGAAAGGCTGTTTGATAAACCCTGTAGCAGCAACAAAACAGTGTATTTTTATCTGTGAGTTCCATCTCTGCAGGAAACTGCAGGAGGCAATACATTGTTGTACAGATTTCTTTGTTTCCAGGCGGAATCCCACAGAATGTCATAAGTCCCTTCCTGCCAGCAAATTCACAGTTCAGTGGCCTCTATTGTATGCACTTAGGTAGATCTTTGGAACACGTTTTATTTACCTAATATACTAAGAACACCCACGCAGAAGTCATTTTGGGTTACTTGGTAAACACTGAATATATTTAAAATGTTTAGACTACATGTTATTAGCCTGATAGGTTGCAGTGACTCATTTTCAAGCATTCTGCTATGTGTAATAAATATATAATTAATTTCAAATCATTACAAGTGGTAAATAAAGGAGAAATTTATAGAGTGCATCAGTATTTGATCTCACATCAGCTTTTAGTAAGATTGATTTAGTTAATGGCAATATTTAAAAAAAATGTGCCTAGTGTTCATTTCATTTCTTGATTTAATGAAATACCTTTTTATGTGTTTATATAAATAGCCACATTGGGCATGGAAACCACTATTGCTTCCGTTAATGCCAGTGGGAGTTTTGCTGTGGAATTTGATGGGAGCAGTATTAGTTGCTAATTGTAAATTACATTTATTTTAAAATAATCCCAAGTAACCCCACCAAATTTCATTTCTAAAACATAGTTGAAGTCCTGTGTATGTCTGAAGTGCAGAATGATGGGCTATTGATTGACAGCTCTTTGTCCATATAGAGTAGATAAGTGTCCACATTGCAAAACCCATCACTACAGTCACACTGTTTGGTGGTGGTTTCAGCACAGAAGCCAAGGACTGAATGACCTTCTCAATCCTACATGTTGTCCTTATGAGGCAGATTTGAGGCATTAGAGGTAAGGTACTGTGGGTACATTGTCATTGGCTTGACTACAAAAGAAAGAGCTTGAGTAGGAAAAGTAGGGAACATTAGTAAAAAGTCTCAGATGGGTTGCTGAGTAGTTTGTAACTTTACAAACAATGGCCAGTCCTGTGGCTATATATTTTTCGTCCTTAGAGACTAACAAATATATAAGGTCATGAGCTTTTGTGGGTAAAACCCACTTCATCAGATGAGTTGGAGTGGACTCCAGGGTATATATAACAGCAAAAGCAGTTACCTGTCAATTGTAGGACCTGTGTTAATGAAGCTAATTAAATCAAGCTGGATGTATCCCATTCATAGCATTCAATGTGGAAATGTGAGTATCAAAAGCAGGGGAGATTGCCTTTGTGGAGCATCAACCAGTTAATATCTTTATTCAAGCCCAAACTGAGAAGGTTGAACTTGTAAATGAACTCTAGTTCAGCTGTCTCCCTCTCTAACTGGGTGATGAAATTCCTTTGTAGAAGGATGCAGAAGTAAAAAGGTTTGTCAAGGCCTTGTTCACTAGCATTAAAAACATTAAAGCACCAAGGGCCTGAAAGCTAGCTAGATGAGTGTGATGGCTCAGGAGTGAGCGCACCTCTGGTCACTTCCCCAGGCTCTGCTGTGGGCTCTGCCTACAAGTGACAGGCCTCTACCTGCACCTTCCTAAACCCAGTTATTCACATGACTTCAGACCAGACCACAAGGCTACAACACTGCCTATTCACATCATCCTGCCACAGTTATAGGTTGAGAGTTGCCTTATATCTCTTGCAGTCCCTCATGAGGGTATCCTAGGGGGAGGGGTTCTGCCACCTTCACCTCTTTCTGGCTAGAACCCAGCAGTCCTGTTGGTTCTTAGACTGGACCCTGGCATGGCAGCCACTCTGTTTCCAACTGTGTTATCATGGCAGGCCAAATGGCAATTGGCACATGCAAGATGCTCCTTTTCAGGTGCCTGTGACCGGCAGCTGATTAAAGTGTCTTTAAACAGCTTCTTTGAAACAGATGATATTGTCTGTTTGCCCAAAGGTACACAGGAAGCGGGGAGAAAGGGTTAACCCCACAAAGGGCTCACATCCCTGGGTTTGCCTGCCACTCATCACCTCTCTCAAAGCTTAGGTGAGCCTAGATGTCTCAGGAACATTCTGCCTAGTCATTGCCTTAATCCTGCGGCCCTGCTGCATGCTCTACCTAGATATCAGTATATCTCCCAAGAAGCTGTCCCAGTTCTTCCTCCTTTTCCTTTAGACAGGGTTTTTAACTGCTTAATGTTCTTGTAAAACTAGGCATATCATCCTTCTGTTGACAGGCAAGGGTTTTCCAAGGAGTAGCTTACCCATTGTTTTTCTTAAGAGTCCTTGAAGTCTTTGAAGACACCTTCTGTCTGTCATTCTTCTGTTTCCTGCTTGCTCCTCCTTTGAGCTAACTCAGTGCAAATTAATTAGAATAGTATCAAGCAGATAAACTGAGGCACATTATGGTGAGACAAAATAATACCATTTTCTTCCTAGTTCCTCACACCAAGTTAAAGTTGTTATTTTTATGGGTAAACTACTGGTATAAATTCCTGAAGATTAGGCAATGGAATTAGCAGTTCAAGTTTTCCTAGAATAGCATGAATGAATAAACCATAGCAACCAAACCATAGCATTTGTATTTTAAACAAAGCATAGCATTTGTATTTTAATACTATATTTGAGATTAAAACTGACAAGGGCACTGATTCTTGGCTTTGCTTGAAGAATGGACAGGTGTGCAAAGGTGTGTTCTCTTCCAGATTCTGTGCCAATCTGGTTATATGGCATAAGTTAGAGCATCTAGAGCAGTGGTTCTTAACCTGGGGTGCACGCACCCCCTGGAGGTGCGAGATGCCCTTTCTGAGGGTGACACACATGCCAGATTTTTATGATATATCTTAGGTTTAAAACTGACCTACTTTGACTATTTTTAATAAGGGGTGCGAGAACATATTTTGAGAACCAAAGGGGTGCAGGCTGCAGTAAGGTTAAGAATCACTGATCTAGAGGCTTCATACCATCTTTGCTCTCTTAAGTGCTTCATTTAGTAAGACATGATAGGTGTGAAAAGTTTGTATGACCCATGGCAGGTTTGCACAGATCTACTTCTTTCTATAAAATGATGTGGCCTAACTATTTACTGATTTGGCAGCGAGAAAGTATGTCACAGTCAAGAGAAATGACTTTCTAGAGGCTTGTCAGCTGTAACCTGACACTTCTTTTATGTTACTCCAGTGTACTGTACACTTGCTTAGACTAAACCAACTGTTCATGCTTATGTTAGTAGCACACTCATGAAAAAATAAATATGATAGACAGCAAACCAGCACTCAGTTTTAATGAGTTTCTTGTTTAGAATGGCATTACAGTGTCATGGTTTGGAAAAGCAGAGCTCACAGGAAACTTTAAGGATGTTGTTGAGAAGTCATGAATATTTCATTCATTTTCAATAAGAGTTATTTAGTGGCTTGAGAAGTCCCACACATTTCTCGGTGAGTTACTGTTGCTTTTCAATGCATAAAGATGTGTTTGGGGGTTCCCAAAGTATGAGTGATCTGCCTGCTTTCATTCTACATTGATCATGGTGGATGGCTTCCAGTCTCACTTGGGAATGAATTTTCTTACAATAACAAAATATGTTGTATGTCTTCACAAAATGAGAATCACACAATTAATGATGAAAGATACAATAACAGATCTAATTACCCCAGGAACATATTTGCCCAATACAATTTATAATATTTTCAGAGTTTCTTTTTCCCACATGTATCTTTTGTGTTTCAGTTACGTCTGAGTCTGCTCATTCTCTAGTGATGATAATTTATTAATGTCTGACAGATGTGGATGAGTCATATACAGCGTGGCTTCATGACAGTGGTCATATCATCAAAGATGTCTTAAACACAGTCACAGCTGGTTAGTACCATAATACCTTAGGGAATTATACCATTGGGTCCTTGCATGATTCATGTTTGCAAGGCAAGGTGGCACCAGCATTTAGTCTGTGGGGAGAGGAAAATATAAGCATCCCTTGTTTACTGCATTATTTTTGCATTTTTATTGAGCATGATGACTCAGATCTCAAAGAACAGCTGTGCTGGCCTCCCGAGTCATGGCTTGGTCTCATTTGTAAACCGAAGAGACAGGTGAAAAATGTTGAATTGGCTTTGTGCCCTGTCAATTTAAAGAGATCCCTTTGTGGCAAATATATATATGAGGGGAAACCATTTAAATACCCAGAGGTGTCATATATATGATACTGGAAGATTTACCTGGTGTTGCTCGGGTCCTTAACTCAATTAAGTTTTGTTTTTCTTCATTTAAATTATTGTTCTGGGGTGGGGCTGGGCATGAGGGGTTCAGTATGCACGCTGTCCTGGGGGGAGAGAGGACAACTGCAGCCCTCACTCACAGTAGCAGCTTAGGGCCACATAAGAAGTGCCTGTCCCTGGCTGCTGCAGCAGGCACAGCCTGGGGAGGGGTGCATGTCCCCCAGCTGGGGGACAGACACACAAACAGACAAAATGACTGAACTATAGCAGATAGCTGTCCCTTTCTCTTGCCTCTGCTGGCTCAGTTATAGCTGTCCTAGTCCCCATTTCTAGCCCCTTGGTGTCCCCTGTGGTCATTCTGCTGTATAACTGTCCCTCCTGGCAGAGTCCTCCATTTCCATTTTATGAGAAACAATCAAATTCCAGGAATAACCCATTATCTTGGCACAACCCAACACTCATGTTCGTTACGTTAGGATAAGAGGAAGCTGCATATCAATTTTGGTAGTCTTAGTTCTTACAGTTTAGGAGTTCTTGAACAAATGGACTGACAGACAGACTGACGCACATTTCTAAAATATAAAGTAAGAAGATGACAACATGATTTTGTATAGTTTCTTCTTTACCTCACCACTATTACCAATACCTTCCTTTATTGAAAGACATTGTTTTACTCATCTGAGATTTAATAGGATTGCTTTAAGTTTTCATTGATTTCTCCCCCATAGATATTTATTATACAATGTTATATAACTTCTTGGTACAAGTGATGAAGGATCCGACCAGGGGCCGTGCGCAGCTTGACCTTCTGCTCACAGACAGGGAGGAACTAGTAGGGGAAGTAGAGGTGGGTGACAACCTGGGAAGCAGTGATCATGAGATGGTAGATTTCAGGATCCTGACCAAAGGAAGAAAAGAGAGTAGTAAAATATACACCTTGGACTTCAGAAAAGCAGATTTTGACTCCCTCAGAGACCTGATGGGCAGAATCCCCTGGGATGCTAACATGAAGGGGAAAGGAGTCCAGGACAGCTGGAAGTATTTTAAAGAAGCCTTATTGAAGGCACAGAAAGAAACCATCCCGATGCGTAGCAAGAGAGGCAAACATGGTAGGAGACCGGATTGGCTTACAGGGGAAATCCTTGGTGAACTTAAGCACAAAAAGGAAGCTTACAAAAAGTGGAAACTTGGACAAATGACCAGGGAGGGGTTTAAATGTATAGCTCGAGAATGCCGGGGGGTTATCAGGAAGGCGAAAGCGCAAATGGAATTGCGACTGGCTAAGGATGTGAAGGATAACAAGAAAGGTTTCTACAGGCATGTTAACAAGAAGGTGATCAGAGAGGGTGTGCGGCCCCTACTGGATGAAGGAGGTAACCTAGTGACAGATGATGTGGGGAAAGCTGAAGTACTCAATGCTTTCTTTCCCTCTGTATTCACAGACAAGGTGGGCTCCCGGACTAATGCGCTAAGTGATGCAAGATGGGATGAAGATCGACAGCCCTTAGTGGGTAAAGAACAGGTTAGGAACTATTTAGAAAAGCTAAACGTACACAAATCCATGGGTCTGGACTTAATGCATCCGAGGGTATTGAGGGAGTTGGCAAATGTCATTGAGGAGCCTTTGGGCATTATCTTTGAAAAGTCATGGAGATCGGGAGAGATCCCGGATGATTGGAAAAAGGCAAATGTAGTGCCCATCTTCAAAAAAGGCAAGAAGGATGATCCAGGGAACTATAGGCCGGTCAGTCTTACCTCGGTTCCTGGAAAAATCCTGGAAGGGATCCTTAAGGAATCCATTTTGAGGCACTTGGAGGAGAGGAAAGTGATTAGGAATAGTCAGCATGGATTCACAAAGGGCAAGTCGTGCCTGACCAATCTGATTAGCTTCTATGATGACGTAACTGGCTCTGTGGATATGGGAAAGTCAGTGGATGTGATATACCTTGACTTTAGCAAGGCTTTTGATACGGTCTCCCACAATATTCTTGCCAGCAAGTTAAGGGAATATGGATTGGATAAATGGACGGTAAGATGGATAGAAAGCTGGCTAGAAGGCCGGGCCCAGCGGGTAGTGATCAACGGCTCGATGTCAGGATGGTGTTCGGTTTCTAGCGGAGTGCCCCAAGGTTCGGTTCTGGGACTGGTTTTGTTCAATATCTTTATTAATGACCTGGATGAGGGGATGGATTGCACCCTCAGCAAGTTTGCAGATGACACTAAGCTAGAGGGAGAGGAAGATATGCTGGAGGGCAGGGATAGAGTCCAGAGTGACTTAGACAAATTGGAGGATTGGGCCACAAGAAATCTGATGAGGTTCAACAAGGACAAGTGCAGAGTCCTGCACTTGGGATGGAAGAATCCCAAGCATTGTTACAGGCTGGGGACCAACCAGCTAAGTAGTAGTTCTGCAGAAAAGGACCTGGGGGTTACAGTGGATGAGAAGCTGGATATGAGTCAACAGTGTGCCATTGTAGCCAAGAAGGCTAATGGCATATTAGGTTGCATTAAGAGGAGCATTGCCAGCAGATCCAGAGATGTCATTATTCCCCTTTATTCAGCTCTGGTGAGGCCACATGTGCAGTATAGTGTCCAGTTCTGGGCTCCCCACTACAAAAAGGATGTGGACGCATTGGAGAGGGTCCAGAGGAGGGCAACCAAAATGATTAGGGGGCTGGAGCATACGACCTATGAGGAGAGGCTGAGGGAGTTGGGTCTGTTTAGTCTGCAGAAGCGAAGAGTGAGGGGGGATTTGATAGCAGCCTTCAACTTCCTGAAGGGAGGTTCCAAAGAGGATGGAGAAAGGCTGTTCTCAGTAGTGATGGATGACAGAACAAGGAGCAATGGTCTCAAGTTGTGGCGGGAGAGGTCCAGGTTGGATATTAGGAAAAACTATTTCACTAGGAGAGTGGTGAAACACTGGAATGGGTTACCTAGGGAAGTAGTGGAGTCTCCATCCCTAGAGGTATTTAAGTCTCGGCTTGACAAAGCCCTGACTGGGTTGATCTAATTGGGATTGGTCCTGCCTAGAGCAGGGGGCTGGACTTGATGACCTCCTGAGGTCTCTTTCAGCTCTATGGTTCTATGATTCTATGTTTCACAAACATCTAGATGAATAATTTTTATCCGAATAGAACATTTTTCAGCATGCACAAACCTTTAAAACTGCATCAATGCACAACTCCAGATGTCCTGTGTTTAACTATTTGTGTTTAATATTTTAAAACTGATTAAAAATGTGCAGTTGTAATTGTTTAGCTCTTATTTTCTCATAACCTGCAATGTACATTGAACTATCAGTTTATATTACTTTGCAGCAATGAAAAATCATTTAAATTAATTATGACAAGTAGATTCTAATTAAAGCAAGAGCAATATATCTGCTACTATTGCTTTAAGCTGTAATTCTCTCCTATTCTATGACTTGTGTACTTTTGATAATGAATGAAATCAGTCTGAGTGCTAAACTACAGCAAATGAATGTCACAGGTATAAAATAATAACATGAAAGTTATGTTTTATTATAGGCTTCTAAGTATGTTTATTAAATTTAAATTAAAATAATCTGTGTTTTTCAATGCTACTGAAGTGTGACTGTGCCCAATTACCTTTTAGTGTTCATGGTCTATGTTCATCTCACACTTGGCCTGAAAGGGTTACCGTAGTTTCAGGGAAGGGGGCTAATTAACCCAATAGGCTACAACGAGGGTTGCCAGGTGTCCGATATTGACCTGGACAGTCCGGTATTTTCGCCTCCTGTTCGGTAAAAAAAATTCAGAAAATACCGGACACCTAAAACGTCCGCTATTTTCTGATTTTTTTTCCCTGTCAGGAGGCAAAAATACTGGACACCTGGCAACCCTACACACACTCAGCAACCAGACCCAGCCCCACTGGCCCCCCGCCCGCCCCCCCCCACTTACCTGGTTCTGCAGAAAAGCTGACTTTTCTTAAAGTGGCCATGCTGTTTTAATGTTTTTTGTTTGTTTGTTTGTTTTGTTTAATAACTCTCGGGGTCTGTTTTGTGTTGTTTTTTTGCTCAACAACTTTGGTCTCTCCCTTTTTTTTCTCAACAGAATTTTTTCCTCGGTAGTTTTTTTTGGGGGGTGGGGTGTTCGGTAACTTTGGTTAAACTATCAGGCAACCCTAGCTACTGCTGAGAGGAATGAGATGTCTAAGCAGTCTTCTGGCTGAGGGGGGAGCACAGCTGGGGAAGAAGGAGCTGTGCTGGACTTATAAAGACAGGAAATAGGCAGCGAGGGGGTTTCTGGGAAAATTTGCAGTCAAAGGGAGGTGTTTGGAGGCCGCAAAGATATGTAGCCTGCAGTTGTTCCCTGGGAGCAGGGAGTGGTGAAGCTGGTAAACCCAGAAAGGGGTGAATGCCAGTTGTTAGGAGAGGGCTTCAGGAAGAGGCAATAAGGTCTAAAAGGGAACAAACTTTGACAGCTGAGTAGTGGGTCTCTGAGCTGGAATCTGGTGTAGAGGGAAGTTCCAGGTTCCCCTGCCAGCCATTGAAGAAGTGGCTCCAAGGCAGTGGATGGGAAGACTGCTAGGACTGCCAAAGGAAGGGTTGGGAACCCCGGAAGGGGAAAATATATAGGATGACCTGGCCAAAGTGGCAAGTCACAAAAAGAAGGCTGCAGCTCCGTATGTAAGAGAGGGACAGCAGACTGGGAGAGGGAGAGCTGGAGTTCAACCACAGGAAGGGACATTGACTTGATGATCTAGTCCCAAAGAGATCAGGAGGAGGTGCCATCCTAGTGGTTAAGAGAGTACCCTCCATCACAGTCCATTTCCCAGTTTGCCACACTGAGTGTCAGTGACCTGGATTCTCTTTCCAGCTCTGTCATTATTGTCTATGTGATTTTTAGGCAAAAACTTTTTCATGCCTCACTTTCCTCACATCTAAATGGAGTTACAGTGGCTCTCCACCATTGAGTGCATTGAATCTTTAGATTAAAGTGTTCCAAAAGTGATAGGTAAGACTTTCAAAAATGCCTAAGACACTCCATTTACACAGACTTCCCATAGAAGTTGGGCACCTTTTTTTCTCTTAGATGCTTTTAAAATCCCACCCACTATGTAAGGCTTAATGGTGGAATTTTCAAATGACTTAAGAAGTCACAAGTCCTGCTGACTTTCAGTAGGACTTATTGCGCTGATGTGAGTCACATGCCCACCACTGGAGAGATCAGGTAGGTGAGGTAATATCTTTTATTGCACCACCTTTGTTGGTGAAAGACACACTTTTGGGCTACATTGCTCTTCTTCAGCTCTGTGTAAGATCAAAAGCGCATCTCTTTCACCACCAATAGTTGCTCTGGTAAAAGATATAACCTCCCCCCACTTTGTGTCTCTAATACCTGAGACCAACACATCTACAACAACTTTGAAAACCTTAAGACACTGTCATTTGGCAGCATTACACACAGACACTTAAAAACATGATTCTGTCTGTTAAACTACAAGAATAGTAAAAAAAAGTGAACAGGGATTAAAAATTAATACATACAGAGAAGAGAGAGATTCCATCTGCAGGGGCTTAAACAAATGAAACAAAGTCTTTGAGGGGTAAGGTTTTTAAAAGCAGCTATAGAGTTAGGAGTCGAAGGTCCATTCAAATTCAGTAGGACTTGTGAGTAGGATCCTTTGGAAAATCCCACCTTACCTCAACATATTCAAATAGAAATTTAAAACCAAACACATAATGGTATATAAAGTAATATAATATTTGCTTACACTTAGACTGGGGCAGGGATGGGCAATAACACTGGTGGATAGCCACTGGCAGATCGCTGCTGCTATATTTACCTGCACAGCCACAGGTACTGCTGATTCTGCAGCTCCCATTGGCTGGGAATGGCAATCCACAGTCAACAGGAGTTGTGATTGCCAGTACCTGTGGACGAGCAGGTAAATATAGAGGTGAGGCCCACCAGGAGCTAATCCCAGGCCAGTGTTTGCCCATGCCTGGACTAGGGGATACATACCAATACGACAAATAGTGTCCTGTTGGTTTATGAACTTTTTAAATGGTGAGCATTACAGCTGATGAATGCAAGACATAATGTATGTTCTTTGACAGAATCTGGGAGTGGACAATAGAGCATCCTTTCATAACCAAGTCAATTTTTGTGAACTGGTGTAAACGCTATTTGAATCACCACTCTTCTGTTAAAGAATTCTGCTACAGAGTTCAGTCCATTTAGTGTACTTTGTGTGCTGCCTGTTTTCAAACAGGAGTTCCCATTGGCCAGAAACCAGCCAATGGGATTGTGCTGGGGGCGGGAGCAGCTCATGAAACCTTTCCCCCCTTCCCTCCAGGCTCACAGTTGTGAAAGAAAAATGGCTTGGCAACCACTTTTCTGAGCTGCGTGTGGATAGGGCGAGGCAAGCAGGGAGCCTGCCTGGGGCTCCCTGCTGCATCTGTGTGCTGGATCTGGTGGCTTGGTGGGCCAAATGCGGCCCACAGGCCATATTTTGCCCAGGCCTGTATTAGTCATTTATGGCATCATGTTCATAGGCACCAAGCAATCCCAGCTCTTACTGAAATCAATAGAAGCTCCACATACACAGCTTCTTTTGAAAATTAGGCCATTAATTTTTAACTGAAAATGAAAAGTTGGTAGAAGTACAAGACAGTACCACTGAACGCCACAGCAAGTCATTTGTTTCCGTTTTGAAGTCTGTGCATGGGGGAAAAGGCAGAATAAATAAATGCTTGAAAATGCATTTTAAATAATTTTTATTAAAAAAATTAGCTAAATTATTCATGTATGGCTGAAATTCCACTGAGGGGCAACTGTGAGATTAATAAAGCAGACAGGCTTGCTAAAGTCATTAGAAACCCCCTGTCTGGAATTACCATCATGTACAATTAGATAAACATTAATCTATATGTTGCTATTTTCATTAGCAGAAATTATAATCAGCTTATTTGTTTCTGTGGTATTAGAGTTTCTATTAACTGGCCTGAATTTCCAGTCGAACAAGAAACGTCGAACAAGAAAAATTTCTCTGTCACTACAAATAAAAATATGTTCCATTTGGTTGCAAAAGCTTTTTAGCTCATTTTTAGTTAAAGAACCACACAGAGTAGTTTAACAAGGCCCAAGAACACTTTCTACGCAATGAAATTAAAGATAGAGCCAAAAAATCAGTTTCTTGGAGTAATTTGGTCTATTATAAATATTACGCTGTTAACGTAGGTTCCTTTCCTCTAAATTTTTCATTTGAACCAAGCCTGTTCCTATCTGTTCCTGCTCTTCCTTTCTCTTTTTCACAGTGACACTTCTGTGTATATAAAAACTATCTAATGCTATAAATCAGGTTTTGTGCCTCTGGCTTCCATTTGTGTGTTGTTCAGTAAAGTTGTCATGCAAATTGACTGGTTTATTCTGGCATCAGTGAATATCTGAAACACCCATTTATGTTAATAGTAATGCTTGTATGTCTACAGGAGCACTAAACTCTATACACTACTGGTTAGAGTAGAAAAAAAATTATAAAGTTGAGCTTTCCATTGCTCAAAGCAAAATAATGTTCATATCACCTTTATCTTCATATGCATCCTCTGTGATAACTAATGCAGGTTTCCATCTCCACAAGTAATGTGCCTCCTTGCAGGTTATAGAACCCTATTTAATTCTTATTCTAAGAATTTCTAAGAAACTCTTTTACGGTTGAATGGATATGGATGTTGGTACTAGGGCCTAATCCAATTCCAGCTGAACTCAATGGGAGTGTTTTCATTGATATCAGTGAGGGTTGGGTTGGGTCTTTAACAAGGCATTCCTTTAAGGTGTGAGAAAAGTGGGCTATTTACCATCATGTTCAGGAGACTGGATCCATGGCATGCATTTTGTTATTACAGTCATGTTTGGAGAGAGAGAAATCAGAATGTAATGTTGAAACCTCTCTCTTGGGAAAAGTAGTGGCATATGGTGTCATTAATTTGTATTTCAGCTGGTTGGTCATTTTGCTCTCTCCTCTGAGATTGCATATGGGGACAGGAGGACACGTAATGGACAAACAATCATACTTTGACATTTGGAAAGATCACCATTTTTCAGTAAGCTACTGTATCTTATTAGATACACAAGAGGTATTAAAATTCTGGTATCTCATTCATATAACGTAGATTGTAACAACAGAAAATGGCACTTTATGAATTCCTTTTGTAAATTGTATTAACACAATCAATCCTTGTTGCCATTTTAAAGGGTTTATTCCCTGCTGATATTCATGCCCTCACTCTTACCGTTCCTCAGTGATACTAAATTTTTCAGGTGTCATTTCAGTGATAGGCAGAACCACCCAAAGCGTGGAGGATGTTAGATTGTACAGTCTCTCTCCAAGTTTTCCATCCTTGCTTCAGGACAGGTCATAAAGCAACCTCCTCCTCTTTCATGACTGAAAGAGAGACAAGATTTATTCTACTTGAATCAGAAAATGAATGGCCTAAAAAAAGAGCAGCAAGAAATGTTTATTTTGCAGACAGCCATTTCACAGATACTGAGTCTGATTGCCTCTCATGCCCTGAAGATATCAAATTACCAACCAAAGGCATCTTAGAAAACTTTGTCATGCTTGGGCCTTTTGCCTTCAGTAGAGCTGACAAACATGCTTTGTTCAAACAGTAATCTAGGGAAGAGGTAGGAACCCTTCCTTAGTCTGTTTCTCTAATGATAAGTGTTGTCATGTAAACTGTCCTTCATTTTTCCTTGACTGGGCCTTTACTAGTAAAAGCCTCCATTAAGTTAAGAGGATAAAATTGATCATTCAATTTTCCCTCTTTCTAAGACAAGATAACCAGTTTCAATAGTTTCTCTAGTCAACTGCTGCACAAGGCAAGGCAGTCTTTACCAGTTTTGGATAGCTTTTCACAGAGAAGTTGGGATTAAAATTAAGAGGAGTTATTCATCTATTCTATAGCAAGAGACTGTTGTAGCCTGACCCTGTCTGTGGCAGTAGCAGCCCTCCATAACCAAGTCAATTTTTGTGAACTGGTGTAAACCCTAATTGAATCACCACACTTCTGTTAAAGAGTTCTGCTTCAGAGTCCAGTCTATTTATGCACCTATTTCCAATGGATTTAGAGTTAAGTTGAACTCTGACCATTACCTCCAGGGAACTTCCATTATCTCAAAGGAAGAAAACAGCTGAGGATGTTCTCCCCTGTACATTTGTGAATGCACTAATTATAAATAACTGGATACTGGTGAGCTCTGCAAGCTAGTGGCTGCTAAGGCAAAACTATGGTCTTCAGCCCTCAAAGTAGAGTCATCAGGGGGCTGTTCCTCTGAGATCTAGTTTTCTGTTAATTCACTGGTGAAGCCAAGGGTATCTTTATAGCTTGTCCTGCTTTCTGGCTGACTGTATATTAGTGAGAAGGGCCTGGGGCTGCAAGAAGAGTCAAGTCTGGTAAAGTCATGCTTCTTCCATGTAATGAGGTGAGGGTCACTCAATAGTATAATTCATAGAACTCTTATACGACCAATCTCTCAAACATCTAGTTGAGAGCAAGAGGACTATGTTCTCCGGAGAGTGAGGTGAAGGGGGGACAGTGGCAGCGACCGGTGCCCCAGACCCTTTAAATCACTGCCAAAGTACTGCATACTCTGGGCAGCACTCTAAAGGCTGCCTAGGGGATGCATGGTGCTCTCCAGTTAGCGCTTAGGGCTGCGTAGGCCCATCCCCACCTCTTTCGGGGTCACGGAGCAGGGCCCCTCCACCTTGCCCAGGGGGTCTGGCGAGGTTATTGGTCCCACTAATGTTCTCTGATCAGAAGACTGCAGCTCTCATTCAGCAAAACACTTAAGCTCATGGTTAAGAGCATGTGTAATTTAATCCTTATTCAGCAAAACACTTAACATGTGCTTAAATTCCATTGACTTGTCCATTCTTTGACTGCAATGCTTAAGTGCAAAAGATGGGATTTTTGGAAGCACCTGAGTCCCTTACATACTTATGAATCATGTACCCTAAATCTTCTCATGTTTTGCATTCATATAATAGGTCCAAGCTCAATTATTTTAAATTCTTCCTATTACAGTCCATGTTGGAGGTACCATATCAGGGGAATTGCTAAACAAATTAGTAATTTTATTCCACTGTTACCCTTGTGAAAGATCTGTATAGACAGTTGTGCCTCTTTTGCCTGCCCCTTCAGTCTAGGTGTCCCAGTATGAGTGGTAGTTCACCACCTGCAATTACAGAATGATCTCCATGGTGTCCTGCGCTGGCTGTCTAGTTAGGATTGACCAGAAGATCTAGTTTAGTTTACCTTGCAACCAGCAGGTCTGATATGGGGAATGAGGCTGTTGAAGATTCAAATGGGGATGAGGGTAGACTGTCACCCTCTCTTATCACTTACCTTTGGTTTATTTATCTGATTCCGCTCTAAAACATCATTGCATTTTCTTTCTTTGCCCAGGATGGGTAGGAATGGTGTCCCTTGCCTCTCTTTGTCAGAGGCTGGAAATGGGTGAAGGGGGGATCACGTAATGATTACCTGTTCTGTTCATTCCCTCTGGGGCATCTGGCATTAGCAGCTGCCGGAAGACAGATGGACCTTTGGTCTGACCCAGTATGGCATTCTTACGTTCTGATGTTCTTTAAAATAGTTTGATTTATTACTGAAGCAAAATTACAACAACGTAGATTTTAATCAAAAAACCCATGATGATAATACAATAAATCTTTCTCATTCCAAAATATTTGCACAAGGGAAAAGAAAATTGGTTAGAACCAAGTCCACTAATCACCAGAGGGTGAAACAGGCAGCCTAAACATCACTAACCATTTCCCATTTGGAAAAAAATTCCTTTGTGGTAGTACATCTCATCTGTACTTTACTTAAATCAGAAATGAACAATTAACCACCAATGTGTATGCTCCTTATTGAGCAGCCCAACAGAATGTAATAGTAAATGATAACCCTTTTTTGTAGATTTGACTGTTCTATAGAATTATGAAACAATGATTCATAATCCGGCAGGATAGAATTAACCATGTTCAACAAGCCTCATCCAAACCCTCCTCATTAAGCATATTGTCATATTTAGTAGGTTTATGTGCATTTTTAAATGATTGATTTTGTTTTTTTTCTTGATTTCACCTTTAGTTCCATTACATTCTCTTGATTGTGTCCTGTATTGTGATTTCTGATTCTTTTGGTTTCTGTGACCCTCGTGCTGGGTCAAAATCTGTTTTTACAATTTTGTAGTTTTACTGTATATCCAACACAAGGGTTTTGCAGCCTCCTGACAGTTTTTTCTTAATTGGTACATGACTAACGGAAAAGGTGATCCTCAAGAAAGCCTATACCACTTCAAATCTGTGGCAAAAATCCTTTGGGCCAGATTAAGCTACTTGACTGATGTAAATTAAGAATAACTCCACTCGACTTTGGAGTAGCTTTGGTACAAAACTGGTGAAAATGAGAAGAATCAGACCCTTTCAGAAGGAGGTCTTGGGGTGAAATCGTGGCTCCACTGATGCCAGTGGGAGTTTTGTCATTGATTTCAGTGGGAACAGGATTTAACCCCTGGTTTCTATGAGTATGTCTACACTACAGTTGGACACCCACAGTAGGCCGATGCAAGTGGGGCTTGGTATAAGGGTCTGTTTAATTATAGTGTAGACATTTGGGCTCCGGCTGGAGTTTAGGCTCTGGGATCCTTGCATGGTGGTATGGTCCAGCCATGTGGGGTTAATTGCCATATACACAAAACCTGAACTGCTAAATTATCAATTAATTTAGCAATGTTTTGCAGTGAACATTTGAATTATGTGAAAGAAAAATCTGTTTCAAAGGTGACTCAGTTTAAAACAAAATAAATATCAAAGGTGTATGAATATTTGTGTGACTGCAATTGTATGCTTATGTTTTGATCTCTTAGCCTGATGCAACCAGATCACATTTCCTTGCCATTTACATTACCTAATCACAGATGGGCAAACCCAAAACAAGTTTGGATTTGAAAATGGATGAAACTAAGGTTCTTATTCAACAATTTGAGCTTGATTAGTAAATATGCATTGTTATATTGTTCAGTTTAGCAAAACAAGAGGCTTACTTTTCTGTTAACAGTATTTGGTTAAATGTACGTACTGATAGACTTACTCTGATTTTACAATAAATAAATATTAGAACCTTAGATTTCTGTTGTAAGGGTAAGGAAAATGAGATTTGTTGGTAACAGAATGTATTCTTCTCCTTGCTTTCCATATTGCAGAATGTTAGTTTTTTTGAGGCTATTAATGGGATAGATGGCATGCTTCAGTTCTGAAGTTTTCTAAATTAATAAATATTGCTTCATACGTCTTTTATTCCTTTACCATTTTGCCTTTATTTTTCATTTTAAGATTTATTTTTCCTGATTTATAAACATAGTCAAATCTAACTATATTATTGTAATGGGTCAGGTAATGATATTTCTGTGGTTGATAGATGAATTAAAATAATTAATCTAAAGGTTTGTTACTGCAATAATTAAGCTAAGTGCATTTTCAGTGTGTGCAATTGCTAATAAAATTGTTGTGGTTTAACGTCATGGTGGCTTAAAATAGCTAAACCTTGGTCCTAATTACAGAGTTTTCTTTTGCTTAAGATTCTGTGCAAGGAAGGTTGAAAGGGTTTGTTTCCTAGGAAACAAATGTACTGCACTTTCATTGCATAAAACGTTTCCTGTAAGAAAATTCCATAACCAGGCTCCAGGGAGAGAGAGTGTCATAACTAAACTGTGGTTAGTTTGGATTATTTTCTAAAAACATTTGGTTTTGGGTTTCCCTCTAGCTATGGTAGTATACTTGCATAACAGGTATTTGTTGTGCTATAGTTAGATTACTAACCATGGGATCTTGAAACTTGTCACCCTGCCTGAAAGATGCATCTTTTGGTCATTATATTAAAATACAATGTTGCCTGGCCTGTTTGTGCATATGTACATACATCTGATGTAAAGATGTTTGCAGGGGTGTGGAGTGTTATGCGCGCTTGTGAATTGTAAGTGTTCTCAGGGTACCTTGGACTGAGGGTGACTATGTTATCCCCGGACTTCACCAAGAGAATGTACTCTTTTTTTTTTTTTTGTGCAAACTGGGTTTCAGCTGGCTGACACTGCCAGGTCTTCTATGACTCAAGCACTTTCCTTTGGGCTGGTGCCAGCCTTAATCACCTTGAAGGTTAACTCTAGGCACACCCTAGTCTTTCCCCTAAGGCATCTCCCTGTCAGTGATGTGGCTCCTGTCGGTGATCATTCATAGTAATTAACAGTGTATGTCCAGCTTGATTTGTACAAATCATGATGAGGTCCATTAAAGCAACCCAGTACTGTTTCACAGTACTTATATGGATAACAAATATAAGCTTATTAATAAAGATTGATTTGAGAGGACGAGAACCAGGAGAACAATAGGTTACCTGTTAAACAAAAGACATAACACACTTTATAGGGTGTTTTTAACTCTTAATAGGCTATAATTCTTGCCTAACTAAATTCTCACCTAACACAGTCTCCCAGCATCACTAGTCCACATAGTCAGGATCCAGCATTCATGAATGCACAAAGGTCAGTGAAGGATAAACAAGGTGTTCTATAAAAGGCTGGTAGTAGGCAGCTGGGCAGAAAGGATTAAGACAGGCTGAATGCAGGGTAGGGAAAGCCACATTGCAGTGGAGCTAGTTCCTCTGGTGTGACCCTGGGGCAGGCGGCCAGAGCCTCAGGAATGCTGCCCTCTAAGAGGGCAGCCAAACTGGCTGAGACTAGGAAGCTCCCAGGAGCTGGAGGGCCAGAGTCCTGGGGGAGTAGCCCTGAAACCTGTCACCAAGGCCTGGATTAAGACTGTGTTCTGTTCCTTAACTTCTGTTATGGAAATAAACCTCCTTGACTGAGTTTGGGTGTGGCAGTGCATGCTTTGGAGCTGGGGAGAAAACAACTGCCCTAGTAACGTGGTGTTTTAAGTTTATTGAGTTGCTTACATAAACTAATGGACCCTTTGCCAGATGGCACCAATGTGTCACAATGTTTATCCTCCTAAGAGTCTGTTGCACTCATCTATCGTTTTTATTATGCTCCCATGTCTGCGTTTTTCCTTATTAGCCGCAAAAGAGTGTTAGGTGTGGTAACTTTTCCAGCATTGGAAGGTGTATTTTGCTAGAAGCAATGTTTTTGAGCATTTCTTGATATTACTACTGATCTCTGTAACAGTGTGCTCTTTGCACACATGGTGTGCTCTGGTGTGAAATTGATGAGAAGTGTGAAGCGAGTAAAGAGTGCTAAAAACGTGGACAGGGAATGACATATTTTTGGTGTATTGTTTTTTCTTTGGAAACCCTGAATTATGAGATTAGGCTACAGTTTTATTTTGGCAGAAGAGAGAGATGAAGATAAGATCAGGAAATTATAGTAAACTGGCCAAATCTAACAGATAAGCTAAAGGTAATGCACCTAAAGAAAAGTAGCAATTACTGGCAAAAGTTTTTTTAGGGGGGGGCACAGTACTTCTTATTTGCCTGTTTGCCCCATATTTCAGAAACTATGTTGCTTTGAGATAGGGTCTGTATGTGATTGTAGATAGGAAGTTAAATGTGTGCATTCAGTGAGGTGCTGCAACAAAAGACTATTCTGGGATGTATTTGCAGACCATTTGTGAATAGATCTGGGAAAGGAATAAAACATCCCCCCCAAAAATCAATATACAGCTACAAAAATGATGAAAGGCTTAGCAGTTAGACTAGATAATCTTACATTTGTACTATATATATAGCTTCTTACAGCCCAAAGGAGGATCCCACATTGCTTCACAAGCTACTGTACTTGCAACACCACTCAGGTGAACTGACCTGAGATGGAAGACACTACAATACAGCCTATGCATGTGGGAGGATGATATTTTGGCCCAAAATTATAGGGACAAAATGCCGACCATATGAAACATGCCATCAAATCTTTAGTGTCCACACAGAGCAAACAGCATGTTCATTTTTAAGGTCTCATCTAAAGACCCACATGCCCAGAGTGAAATTAACAGTTTCTCTCAGGAGGTGAAGAGAATTCCTAGTTTAGACTAGGTAACATGCTAGAGGAATGATACGGCACATGCAGGTAATTGAAAGTAGAGGCATATTCACAGTGGCCAGTAATTGTAAAAGGAGTAGTAATTGCCTGAAAAGAAAAATATAGGTTACACATTTAATACATGTTTTTAACAGTGAGGGCAATTAGGCAATAGACCACATTACTATGTAATGGGGGTGAAGCACGGGAGAGCAGCTAGTCAATAGAATAAGAGATGGAGGATTGTGCGCAGGATCACCTTTCAAGAGTTCAAGAATAGATGAACACCGGAGGGAGAAGGGAGACTTGTACAGGAAAATCCTTCATCCTCATTAGGTCCTGCAGTAGGTATGATCCAATGTGGCTTTTTCAGTCCTATTGTCTATGAGTCTAGAGCACCTCTTTATTTGTCTCTTTCAAATTATACTGTTGAATAGTCAGTGACAAGAGCTTTGGTCTTTTCTGTAACAAATAGATAGTGAAATCAGTGGATACTGATCCATCCTCCTCACCCTGACCCATATCATTAGACTGGGGCCAGGAAATACAGCACAGTCTCTTGACAGCATTTGTGTGTGTCACATCTTTATTATACTACACTCTTGCTGTAGATTAATAAGTGTATATCATTAAATACATTTTAACAGTGTTGACATTTTACATAAAATTAATAAGAATTTGCAATACCAAAATGCACCAAACAGAAATGTTTTTTCAGAATATGGCTAGGCCAAACTTTAAAGCAGGTTTCCTATTTTTTTACATTGGGTAAAGTTTGCAACATTTCCAAAATATTTCCCAGTTTTTTCTGCAAAGTATTTTCCAAGCAAAACTCAGAAGTTTCACCCAGTTGAGACAGTGAAACTTTGCTTTGTGGGGTTTGGGTTTTCTCTGTTTTGTTTTTTAGTCTAATGCAATTGGGGATTACAGGATTGACTGGAAGATCAGGGATTAATGTGACTGGGGTTTGGCATCTGCGGTGAGAAGTGCTAGCAGGTGAAAGCCTAAGACTGCCTCTACAATGAGAATTATACACAGCTGCACTGGTACTATCAGGGACAGGAGGACTAGAGTTAACTGGACACAGATTTTTGGTACCACTGCATTGTCAAAACCTTTTCAGCGTACATCTAAATAGCAAAGTGGTAAAAATGCCAGGAGCCTGTTTCTGCTGGTGATCATATATTTCTCAGTAGAGCTGCTCCAGTGCTAATGCAGCAATGGGAGACATTCACAACCTGCTAGTGGAGACAAGCCCTAAAGTGTTCTTAGATTTAGAACCAGCTCACCTCCTCAGTCTTGCAGTCTGATCCCTAGGATAGACCTATGGACCCATGGACGGTGTATAAGTGTTTTTAGTAAGCCATTTTAAAAATCTCTGCATATTCTTTAATTGGTTTTATTTTAATAAAATATTTTGCAATAGACAAAGTTAGTTTAATTTAAATATTAATTTTAAGGTTTCTTCGAATACCTTTAAAGGCTCATATGTTCTATATAAGTACATTAGCAAAATATTGTTACTTTAAACGTCTCACTGGAACTGTGAAACCTTTATTACAATTTTGCAGAAAGTTATTTTCTTTGTAACTAATTAATTGGCAGCATCTTCTTCTCTTATACAGATATGATTCTTAATACCTATTAATCAGTGTGTCTGCAGTACACAGTATTTAAAGAAAGCTTCAACAGCAGAACTGTAAAACTTCCAGAGATCAAAATACAATATGAAGGAAAATAAACATTGCATTAAAATACAAAGTAATGACTGAGATGACAAAAGATTTTTTAAACAAGACTTTATCTACTGAGTCATATCAGAGAATGGATTAAATAGTGAGAGAATGAAAATGAAATGTGAAGAATACATTTGAAAATGGAAAGAATGGCACCATGACCAAGAACAAATTCTGTACTATTTTGTCTATATATTTATATTCAGAGTTCAGTTTTACGAAGCAATTTTTTAAAAAATGGTCTTCATTCTGCACCATTAGGGTGTTCATTCTCAAAGATTTTTAAAGATGAAACAGGCAAATAGATGCCTGGTTAAGATGAAGAAAATTTGATCAGTAATATTATAATATCTGGTGAGAAATGTGTGTTGTATGTTTGTTGCTACATTCACTGCAGAAAAGGAGCTCTATGAAAAAATACCCGATAGTTTTGTGCATGGGTTCATGTACACATGTGCTCTTAAAGTATAGGTTGGCTCTGAAAAGTGACTGTAAAAATGTTAAAGTAGATTTCTTTGCTTATTATGTTTCAATCATTCTCACAGCCAGGGATTCATGCAGCATATGGGCATCCTGGCCTCACCTGCTTTGTTGTGAGTACGTCCCAGGCACCTGCATCAGGAGAATGGTGAAGGAGCCTCTTCACCAACAGCGCATCGTCCTGGCCTTGTGGGATAACTGATTGGAACTTATAAAACAATTCTGTTAATAATGTATAAGAATAAATAGAATCTAGCCTAGAGGTTTAAGTGAAAAGTGTTCTTCAGTGCTAACAAGAGTAAAAAGTAGTAGTAACATTCGGCGCCAAACTCAGTAAATGTGATCTAAATACACACAACGAGCAGATCAGTGATGTAAGAACGTGATTTTTTACTGTGTCACTTTTCAGACTATTTTTGGATAATGTGTTCATCACACCTGCTTGCTCTGCTTTGCTGCTCAGTTATATATGAGATCTCTATTTGGAAGAAAAGCATTTTTGAAAATATTCATACAGCCTTTTAAAATATGTCTGCCTAGTTGCAGAATGATTCTTTTGCTGGTACAGGACAGTACAAGAGCCTACTTGTAAAAGATGAAGAATAGAAACAGCTAGCACGCTATGTGGCTTTGAAATTTGATATCCATTTGCTGTAGCTTACAGGTACTTTTATCTTGATTACTCTATCCTTTCATAACCACATACAAATTTTCTGTAGAGACTAATTTTGTTTTCCTTATTTTCATAGTTTTTTCAGTTTATTAGAAGAATAATAATGAATTTATATATTACTAAATACAGCCAATGTGGTTGGTTCTAAGACATAGAAGGTGGCCTACAAACTAAATTAAAGAGATAGTACTGTTTAAACGTAATATACCAAGAGAGGAGAAAATGGTCCAGTGTCAAAGTGCTGCAGAATAAGTTCATACGTTCCATCCTAAAAATTTTCGTACAGATTTGGGACCAGACCCACCGCTGTGCCTGGTGCAACTGAGATAAAATAGAGTGTGTAATGGGGCATTAAGCCACCTGTGAGCTCCTCGCTATACCTGGGGTTGGTCAGCTGTGTAATTTAGTCGTTTACTATAACTTGGTAAACTGACTATATAAATTAGGGGCATTCAGATGATTTTACTATTGGAAATTACGATGAAAATAATTTTACTAGGGAAGTACTCTAAAAAATAAATACATACAATAGAATTAAGTTATAGGAATAGCTGTGAAAGTAATACATTTATCCTGTTGGAGAGGTTTCAGTGCATCAGAATACCTTATGTAAAATGAATGACCCTTTATACTTTTGCTTTAACGGAACACAGGGACTTTGGAATTGCCATGCCAATCAGCAAAATGGTGTGTATGAGTAATATTGCTTGTGTTGCTGTAGTGCCTGAAGGCATAAATCATGATCAAGGCCCCATTGTGCAGACATTGTACACAGAGTTGATAGTCCTGCCACCAACACTATTGACTCCACTCCAAGGTTTTGATGTGAAGTGGACAAATTACTTCTCTGTCTCTGCAAGTCAACAGCCTGTTGTGTAAAGCAGAGGTGAGGAACCTAAGACCTGGGGGTCAAATGCAGCCCCCAGCTTGCCTGGATCCAGCCTCTAAGGTTTGGGATTCCCCCCCAGCATTGGGGATCTCATGCTGGTGAGGGGTGATTTTTGTCTTTTGTGTTTTTTGTTTGTTTCTCACTTGTGTGCCGCCTCCAACTGATTTTTGTGTGGGTCAGTGGCCCCGACCCAAAAAAGGTTCCCCATCCCTGGTGTAAAGCCTACTGTTGAATCACCTTTGCAATATTATCCTAGCTTGTCTAGATGCAATTTTGTTAATATTCATAAAGGGCCTAAGAAGGGGGGAAATTGCTTTAAAATCTCTGTAGGATTCTGTGAGCTGAATATGCTAAAATGTGTTGGATTACCCTCTTAAAGATGATATTGCAGAGGAACCGAGGGCTTCAGTGATATGATAGGTGAGAAGTCCGTGAGAAACCTTGGCCCAAAACCTGCACGTAAAGCATTCTCAACTTTCTGTTCTGCATGGCTGTATTATGTTGCTAAAAGCTATTGAGTAGCTGTTGCCGCCTATCCCTGAAGTGACCCTTCAGGCTATGATACTTGGAGAAGGACTGTACAATAAAGATATAATCAATGCAGACAATTATTTGATGTTTGTGGCATTTGGGGCTACAATATAATGAAACAATATATGTTGGATTTTGTTTTAATGAGTTTCCATGACTGAATGTGTCTACTTTTAAATGTTTTTTTCCATGACTAACTGTGTCCACTTTTAATAAAGTGAGATAAACAAGTTGCCGTTCCATACTCATTGTTTCTTTTGTTTCCTAATACAATCTCTGCATTGTTGGGGTTTTTTTTTTGGGGGGGGGGGAGAGGGCTAAGTTAAAGTCCATGATATGATATATAGTATTGATATCTCCTCCCCGCTTAGGAATATGTCATAGTCATTTATTTCTTGTAAAATAAGCTTCTGGTAATGAATACATAAAGGTGTCCCTTTTTCTAAGCCCCCACTATGTGGAACTCCATTTCACAGATTCTCAGGCCAGAAGAGATTATTGTGATTCTCTAGTCTGACCTCCACAGGCCATAGAACACCTCCAAAATAATTCCTAGATCATATAATTTAGAAAAACAAGTCTTGATATTAAAATACTCAATCAGGAATCTGCCATAATCTCTGGACCTAGTCCCTGGTTCCCAATGTAACATTGGTAAATTGTGCCAATGGTTAAGTATTCTCATTGTCAAAAATGTATGCTTTGTTTCCAGCCGATATATATCTAGCTTCAGCTTCCAGTCATTAGATTGTTATATCTTCCTCTGCTAAACTGAAGAGCCTATTACTAAATATTTGTTCCCCGTGTAGATATTAACAGACAGTAATAGTCTGGAATCAGGACTTGCAGGTATGCTCACCAGTTCTGGCTGGATATATTCCTGGAGATTTCATCACCTGACATAATATTTAATTACTGGAGATGCTGGGAAAATTCTGGAGGGTTGGCAACCCTCCCAGCCGAGCTAGTCTCTACATATCCTGCAGCAGTGTGCCTGGTTGGCCATGCTGTCTGATTGGCTGTAGGGGCTAGCAGGCTAGCTCTTAGCCAGCAACTTCTCACTGGTTGCTCAATGCTCATGGCCTCGAAAGTGACGTGTTCCCATGTTCCTGCCAGCCTGTCTTCTGACCAGCCCTTGCATGAGTCCCTCTTAACCTGATGCTCTGCTTGTGTCAGTTCCTGAGCTATGGCTAGACACTTGGCTCCAGATTTTGACTGCTGACTCCAGCTCTGGATCTAGTTCCTGGTTGTCTGCTCTGACCGACCACTATGTTAAACTGACTTGGTCTTGGTTGCCTGAAAGTCACCCCTTAACTTTCATTTTATTAAGCTCTTGGAGTATTAGGTAAATTCTGACCCTGTAATTGTTCTTGTGGCTCTTTTTTGACCAATCTCCAGTTTATCAACATCTTCCTTGAATTCTGGGCACTGGAGCTGGACAAGTGTATTGCAGCAGTGGCTTGCAACAGTGCCAAATACAGAGGTAAAATTAGCTCTTTACTCCTACTTGAGATTCCTCTATTGATGCATCTCAGGACCACACTAGCTCTTTTGGCCACAGCATCACACAGAGAGCTCATGTTCAGCAGATTATCCACCCCAACCCGCAAATCTTTTCCCGAGTCACAGCTTCCCAAGGTAGAGTTCCTCATTCTCTATATATGGCCTGAGTTAATTGTTCCCAGATGTCTACATTTACATCTAGCTGTATTGAAAGTCACATTGTTTGCTTGAGCCACACCATCCAGATCACTTTGTCGGTGACCTGTTCTCTTCATTGTTTACTACTCCCCCAATTTTTGTATTATCCTCAAACTTTATCAGTGATTGTTTTCTTCCAGGTCATTGGTAAAAATGTTAAACACAGGACCAAGAACCAATCCCAGGAATCGTCCTTTGGTGATGGTTCCCAGTTTACATTTACATTTTGAGACCTATCAGTTAGCCAGTTTTTAATCCATTTAAAGTGTGTCATGTTAATTTTATATCTTTCTAGTTTTTAATCAGAATGTCACCCGGTAGCAAGTTGAACATCCTAGTGATGTCTAAGGGTGCATCTACACTGCACCATTTTACTGGAATAACAACTGTTATTCCAGAAAAACAATACTAGCATCCACATTGCAATTGAGTTATTTTGAAAGAAAGTCAAAATAATGGACGGCTTTTTCCAACTCTGGTAAACCTCATTCCACGAGGAATAAGGCTTCTTCTGAGTTTTGTCAAAGAAAGAAGCCTCCAGGAAATCCCACAGGTGCCCTGCTGGCCACTCTGTTCACACTCACTGGAGCTCTATAGTTCCTGTTCCTCTGCAGTTCTTAATGCTGCATACACAAGGGACAGGGCTTGTGGCAGAAAACCGGCCCTCAGAGCCTCCAGCTACAGCGCAGCTGCTAGTGCCACCATGTTAGAGCCCCAAGAGTCCCCTGCCCATCCTAGGGAGCACACTCAGGGCTCCCAGGAGCCTGTCAGGGGCCACAAGAGACATGTGCCATCTTGGTCTGGGGCGGAGAACCTGGCCCTCCTCGAGGTATCGGGGAACAAGGAGAACCTCCAGGATCTCTGCTCCAGAGGGCGCAATGCCGACATCTATAGCCAGATGGCCAAGCCTGGCCACAAAGGACCACACCAGGACCCTGGAGCAGGTCTGGAGCAAACTAAAAGAGCTCTGGCAGATCTACACCAGGACAAGGGAGCACAGCTCGCGCTCCGTGGCAGGACCCCATTCCTGCCCCTATTTAGAGGACCTGCACCGCATCCTGGGGGCAGTGCAGCCCCTTCTCTATCCCTGGTGGTGGACTCCGGCCTGGAGATGCCCATCATCGCTCACCCAGGTCTCCCAAGCCCCTGAAGAGGAGAATATGGCGAGCACGGTGACCAGCATCACCCTGGAGCTGGTACCCCTGGCCTGGATGTGTCTCAGGCATCCTCCAAGGCCGGGGAAGGATCATCAGGTGAGTGGTCTTAATTTTTTACACACATAGGGTGGGGTTGGTGGGCACTGTGGGGCTGTGTTGCAATCGTTGCTCGGCCTTCTCAGCCTGGCCATTGCACTGCAGTTCGTGCACATGGATGCACGAGCAGCGCCAGTCTGCACCACACAGCCCCAAGAAGCAGCACTGGAGCACCCCTGGACTCCTGTTCACAGGCTCTGGAGAGGCTGGCCACACTTCTGACCCCCTGGGGTGGGGAGACACCCTCTTACCACAGGCCACTGCTAGAAGGAGGCTGGGGACAGGGACACACGCGCACACCCACAGACTCAGGAGTGCTGCACACAGGCATGCCTGCACACTTGAGGCAGCACCCGCTCCCGGGGACAGCGCTGCCAGGTGCAGGTGTGTGTATGTGGCACTGATGGAAGCCTAGGCAGCTCGAGGCCCCTCTCCCGACCATTGGATCCAAGCGTGACCAATGGTGACACCATTTCCCTTGCCTGCTTGTCCGTAGGACGAGGGTGGGGAGGGGCAGGCGGGAAGCATGGTCCTCTGGGCCCCTGTGAGGCAGGGCCTGCTGTCCAGGACACACATGGCCTTGCTCCTGGGACATCACCATCTTCTGACCCAAGAGCTGTTGCTCTCTGCTCACGCATAAGGGTAAGGCTTCAGGGACAGTATCTCCAGGGATGACTGAGCACTTGTCTTTATTCTCCCCAGCCAGACCAGCCTTGACTGTGGGGTGATCGACACCACCCAAGCCAGCCGCCTGACCCCGGGGGAGCTGCAGGTGCCAGAGGGTCCAGGAGGACCTCATGAGGGAGCAAGTCTCCATTCTCTAGGGCATGCAGCAGACACTGGCCTAGAAGGTCCAGGACGATGCACAGGGGCGGGCCCAGATGTGGACTGAGCTGCTGCAGCAGGGATGCAGCATGTGTGTGACTGTCCGGGAACTCCTGACCTACCCGGCCCCAGTCCCAGTCCCTGCTCCCCCTGCCTGATCCCACTGCCCCTCCCATACCAGACCCTGCTCCAGCCCCCCCTTCTGCTTATCCCCCTATCCTCCCTGGACCCCCCACCCACCGCCGAGGTCGCTGAGGTCCCTGCACACAAGGCGAAGGAAGCACCCAAGCCACATGCCACTCTGAGCCCCAGCCCTGAGCTTCCCCTCCCCCCTCCAAGGTTCTCCGTTCGCTCCCCATTTCCAGGTTCTCCCCCCTCCTCCCCAGTTACTTCTGTCCCAAATAAATAACCAAACAGATCTTTTTTTTTTCAAAATAAAACAGTGTTTTTATTGTGCCTGAAGGGAAAAGGAGTGGAGGGGGAAGGGAGGGATTGTTGTGGGAAAGGCAGAGAGGGGCAAGGCACAGGCCCCCAGCAGGGAGGCTCTGGGGAGAGTTAGGGTACGTCTACACTGCATTTCTCTTTCGAGAGAGGAATGTAAATGCAGGTGAACGAAATTGCAAATGAAGCGCGGATTTGAATTTCCCGTGCTTCATTTGCATAAACGTGTCCGGCTGCTATTTCGAAATACCCTATTTCGAAAAAAGAAATGCTGTCTGGATGCGGTTATTTCAAAAGAAAACCCTTCTTTCGAAATAACCCTTACTCCTTATAAAATGAGGTTTAAGGGCAGGACAGTGTTAATGGCCCTCACCACCTGCAGAAGGAGACAGGCGAAACAAAATAGAGAATCAAAAGGGGGGCCTGAGCCCTTGGGAGGTCCCCGAGTCCCCCTCCCCTTCCCTTCTACAGACACCCCATGAAGCCTGTGGGGCCCCCCCCTGCAGGGCTGTGTGAGGGTGGAACTTCAGAACCCCCACTGGGATGCGGCTTCCCCCTGCCACTCCCTGCATCCCCAACCCCCCCTTTCCCTAGGGTCCCCCTTTCCAGGACTCCTCTCCCCCCTCCAGGGACTGCAGCCCGAGAGCGCCATACCTACATGCCGAACTGGTTGTCTACGGAATGACAACTGTCTGGCATGGAGTGCTTCCAAACGGTGATGGCGACCCGCTTCTCCAGGGGTATGATAGGTTGCATCTGGGTACCCCATCATCTGAGAGTGGGGAGAGCCAGACACATAGCTCCAGGAATGTCTTTTTCCTCACGTGAAAGTTTTAGAGCCACTGCTGGTCATTCCACCGCTCCATCAAGAGCCGGTCCCAGGAGTTGGCACTGGTGTCCAGCTGCCAGAAGCATCGCTCCACCA
Organism: Pelochelys cantorii; assembly: GCA_032595735.1. Classification (NCBI taxonomy): domain Eukaryota; kingdom Metazoa; phylum Chordata; order Testudines; family Trionychidae; genus Pelochelys; species Pelochelys cantorii. The sequence goes on along the minus strand of CM064334.1, from coordinate 47,522,918 downwards.
TGGGGTGTGGTTGCAAGCGCAGTGCTCCCGCGCACAGGCAGAGGTTCTCACCGTTGAGCTCGGGGTCGGTTTCATGCAGGGCCATGAAGGAAGCCTGCAGAAACTGCAGCACGGCAATGTGGGGCATGCCCAGAGGCAGCTCCAGCTCCATAGCAGGGTATACTGTGGTGTCCAAAAGCAAGGCAACCAAAGCATGCTGTGGAAATGCTTTGCTGTCCCTCAGAGAGGTAGGCAAGCAAGCAGAAGAACCTGAGAAATGGCTGTCCAGGGGGGTCCCTTTAAGCTCGCATCTCAGATAGCCTTAGCTCCAGGAAGCAACTGCTGACCTAATGCCCTGCCAGAACTGGTTCTGGGTGGCCTTAAATGTGAGAGAGCATCCACACTGATTGGATGCTAGCTTTCAAAATAGCAAATCGCTATTTCGTTGTGCTTTTTGCTTTTTCGGAATAGCTTGCAGTGTAGACGTACCCTAACTGTATTATTTCAGCACTTCTATTATCTTTATCAACAAAATTTGCAGATTCTTCACAAAAAGATATCTAGTTAATTTAACGAGGATCTTGTTTCCATTAACCCATGTTGCTTTACATTGATTACATTACCCTCCTTTAATTCTATATTAATTGAATCTTTCACTGGCTACTCCACTTTGTTGCCCAGGATCAGTCTCAGAGTACCTGGGTCATTTTGTTTACCCTTTTTAAAAAATGGCACTGAAGTAACTTTCTTCCAGACTTCTGGAACTTTCCCGGTGTTCCAAGACTTACTGAAAATTGTATAATGGTCCAGTGAGCTCTTCATCCAGCTCTTTTAAAACTCTTGGGTTCAGATTACCCCGACCTGCTGATTTTAAAAATATCTAACTTCTGTAGCTTCTGTTTAACATTCTCCAAAGATAACAGTGGAATGAAAAGAGTATTATCACCATATGATGAGACTACATAATCTTTTTCTTCTGTTACAGAACAGAAATATTTATTGAACACTTCTGCCTTTCTTACATTATTACTGATAATTCTATCATTTCCAACTAGTAATGGACCAATATCATTATCAGGATTCTTTTTTAACTCAATGAGACTAACATGCATGATAGCCTGGTAAAATGATGAATCCTATTGTTTGTAATTGAACTAATATATAGCATCCAGAGTGAATAAATCTCAAGGAAATGCTTTGGCAGAGTCTGAGTGAAGAAAACTAGACACAAAAATATGTTCAGGGTAGATAATAATGCTGAGACAATGCTGCTAACACTGAGCTCACAGCATTTGGAAATTCCCTTTCAAATTTGGGGCTCAGATTGAAAGAATGCAGTTCATTCCCTGCCTACTTTTTTTAAGCCATTGCCCCAGATTTAATAAATTTAGAAAAAAAATAAGAATGATTTAAATGCAGCAATACTTGTATTCAGAGGAAATTTACGGTCAGATGTGGGAAAAGTTGAGGAAGAGAAAATTAAAGTGACAATTTGGTCCTCTTGCATGTTGGCTACTCTCCTTTACTCTCTTCTCAGGAAATAGCTCCATAAGTACAGCATTCACAAATTGTCATCTGCTTGTATTAGTACAAACAGCTATAATGTAAAAATGTCAGTTCTTGAGTCAAGTAGATATAAAAGCCAACGCTCTTGAGGATGGCAGCTTAAAGATGTAGGGGGAAAAAAGAAAGTGTCGAAGGTTATGCTTTGTTTCTGTGGACTGTGTTAAAGTGGCAGTTGCTTCCCCCGCCCCCCTTTCTATAAGTTTGTGCTCTGAGTTAAGTAATTGAAAGCCATATAGAAGTACATTATTCCAGGCTACATTGCTGTTTCTGGTTCTGGCCGTCGTGTCTATTGGTGCTCAAGAATGCAAGGGGAGTTGTGAAGTGTACAAAATCAGAAAGCCAACATTTGCAAAAATTGATTGCCTAAAATTATGCTACAGAGAGGCATCTAAATAAGTGGCTTGATTGAAGTTGATGGGACCTTGTGAATGTTCAGCATCCCAAGAAATCAGGTCATTTATGTAGGTACCTAAATATAAAACAAACTATAGGTACCGTGATTTGAAAACTTTAGCTGAAATTTTAGCGCCAAATCTGGTACCACCATCTTGAGCACCACATTGCTGGAGGGGGGTAGTTTAAATGGATGCCAGATGCAACTGTGTGTGTAGGGACTGGGAAGCATCACATGGACAGTTGTAGTCTAACTACTTTTACCTAACTACCCTCGCTTTCCTCCTCTACCTGCATATCCTTTTTATGGAAATCCTCAAGATATACAAGGAATCATAGGTTAAAAAGAATTACTAGTACTGGATTCTTTTTGTAAGTTGTTGGACTCAGCCTCATCCAGAAAGCAGCAATCGGTGTTTCTTTAATAGTTCAATAGCTGCGTCTCAAAACTCTGAAGGGTAGAGAGCTAATAAATATAATTTCATGGTGAAATATTCATGGTGGTTTCCCCTTCGATCAGATGAATGATTGTTATGATTGGTTTAGTCACTTAGAATACTGCAATGGAAACTACACATCCCCTGCAGCATCTCTTTCAAAAATTGCTTTGTAAAAGCTTTGAGATTTTTGAAGTATCCAAAGGGAAACATGCAGTTAAATCTCCCTAGAGTGGCAATAAAAATGTGGAACAAAACATAATCCAGATGGAAACCTGCTCAGTGCATGCATAGTTTTCACATACGGTACATTCATCATTTTAATATTTGGGTTTTCTGTTATCAAGAATGTACATGAAAGAGATTTCATCATATGTACTGTTGACATAAAATAGATGAAAACTCTCACTAATTAGCTTTTTATTAAGTCAATATTAAGATATGTAGAAGATGGTAACAAAGAGCATAGCTCTCTCCTGAAATATCCATAAACAAGCTGTTGTTATTGATTCATTACGTACTTCCTGTTGAAAGCCTCTCAACAGTGTCCTTTGCAGGGTTGAAGAGCAGGTATCATTTTGGTTAGTTTGTTTTCTTTGTTTTGGACAGTTTCATATGCTTCTTGTACATCATACTTTTTGACTATATGCCAGCTATTCATAACAATCTAAATTAAATCACAGAGGTTTCACCTGCTCTGACATGTACCGCCAACATTTCCTGTTTCCTTTTGGAATTAACATTTCAGCTTTTGGGTCATCTTAAATCTGCACTGAAGGCAAGAGAGAGAGTTGACTCTCATACCCCATGATGGCTTGGTGAGCAATGGTTTCTGTAAGACATTAACCCAAATGTGTCAGTACCATGACAAAAAACTGAATAATCTATCATGTAGGAGAGAGTCCTTTATCTAAGACTGGCGATGCTGCATATAGTCCCATCTTTTTCTCTATGTTGTTTTCGAACAACTGTTGTTCCATCCCTGTCTCATCTTTTTAGTAACCTATACAATCAAAACATGTACCGTAATTTGCTTCTTTCTGCGATGTGGCAGTAGCTGCTAGCCCATTTCTACTTAAAAGTATATCAGACATTTCTAATTTAAATGCTGTTACTGGGATTCAGTACAATAAGAGCTGAATCCTGCTGTTTGATCCATGCAGAATTTCTTTTGACTCCACTAATCATGTGCATATATCCTAAGAATGTGCCGCTACATTTATAATATAAGTCAATGTATAATGCATGTTAATAAGCAAAAACCCTCTTTAAATGACTCTGCATTTTCTGTGTCAAATGCCTGGTACTTAATGATATTTTTTTTTAAATTGGCATTCTAATTGGATTCAGTGGAATATGAGCACACAACTGAGTGTCATTGCAATCTTTCACGTGGAAGTTACTCCCCATGTCATCCAGCTTCTTTTCCTGCTTTTCGTCTTAAAGGAATTCTGACTTAATACAGGAAAAGGAGATGGTACTTTTAATTGATAACACACTATTTGTTTTGTTATAGCACTATTCTAGTCTAATCCTAATCGTTTATTTTAATCATCAATATAAAAGCGTATGATAACACACAAAAAATAATATAAGCAATAATTTATATAATTATTACAAAAATCAGTTTTCGCCACAAATATGTTCTGTACTGGAATTTTGGCTTTAGGTCAATCGTGAATTTGATTAAGGATGCAAACAAATATGAGGCTAGAGGAGTCGATCTCTTGAAGATAATGTTAACTGTATTATGGGTTCCTGTTGTAGCTTGATAGGCAAGTTTCAGTTGAGTTTTGCGCTTAAAGGGTTTGATCTCTTTGTGTATGAAAAATCCAGCGCATCATTTTGAATTGGGGTGTCGTTTTTGTTTTGTTTCAGCACACTATCCCATTGTGGTGGTAAAAACCTGTATCCCTTAGATTTTGTTCCCTTTGCAAGTTTTCTTTGTGGCTTGAGCATCAGGGTGGTTCTGAATGTTGTTTCTATTGAGAAGGCAACATGCAAGAGCAAAATTAATGTAAATCCTTAATGAAAAACTATTGTGTGCAGTATGTTTGGTTCTGTTATAATGCTGCCAATTTGCACATTGTTTTATTTAGGGAGCATAAACTCACTTTGCTCAGGTAGAAATGACTATGCCAGGTTCAATGAAAAGCAAACTGAATATTCTACCTGGCAGTTCAATGAAGAACCATCTGCACTGGCAAGAAACAGCTTTGAAACCTATCCCTAATGAATACATACCTGTAATTATGCTTGCTGGCTGCTACAGTCACTTTTTTTATCCTGGACAAGATCCTCCTGTATAAGCTGCACAGTCTATTCTGTACTAAATCCAATTCCTTTTTTGTAGTAGATAGGTTCAGGGCACACTAATTACTTGCAGGTTTCAAGCATGTGAAGTATATTTTATTTGTGGAAAAACAATTTCAATTTTTTTAAAGAAATGACTCCTCATAGAATTTATATTTGACTCAAATGCAGATGTTTTATATATTCTGGTAATTTAAAACATTTTTTAGAATTCGATTATATTTTTAGGTACAGACTTTTTAGTTTTAATGGAACATTTTAGTGCTATAATGTGTGAATCTGTAATGTAATGCACTGTTTGGTTGGTCTTATGTGCACACTGTTTGTGTGGGGGGAAACCATTTGAATTGCAAATTAGTATTTTTGCATTATTAATCAGTGTGACCAGCCATAATGAATGAATAAAAGGAGCCTGCATGGGTGAGTAGTTCATTTGGTCAACAGGCAGTCTCATCCTTTTCCAAATCAATACATGCTATTGTACTCCACAAACCAGCCTCTGTTAGTTGCATATAACAAAGAACCATGTAAACACTGGCAAAGAGGACAATAACATTTTGCAGAATAGCCACTGAAATATCTAGGAGAAGCATTATGTTGCTTATGAATCATCTGATATAGCATTTAGAATCTAAATGATCCACCATCTCCTGTGTGCTCTAGGCAGGGGCATGTCTGCAGCCTGGAGCTGGCATAGTAAGCTGGGCACTTGCTAGGCGAGCTCAAGAGTTCTTCACACCGAGCAAACAGGAAATGGAATTTCAAAACGTGTGGGGCTTTGGAGGGGAAGGGTGTGTACTTGGCCGCCAGCAGAGGCGACTGTTGAGGAAGGATGCAGTGGGGACACGGGCCATGTGACTGCCCCCCACATGATTCCCTCCCACACATTTAGCCCAGGGGTGGGTGAGAGAGTCCCTCCTCCTCTCCCTGTCCCTGCTCCACCTCTTCCCTGCCCTTACCCAAACCCTCCACCTCTGATTCTTCCCCCGAACCCCTTTCCAATGACACCACTTGGGTCTTACATTGCCATTGAGTGCTGGGGGGGCTGACCCCTGCTGCTGGCGCCAGGCCCTTCTGCTATTCCCCAGGGCTGCCCAGAGGCTCTGGCCCCTTGCTTTTCCTGACCATGGCGTTTGGGGAGGTCACAAGTCCCCTCACGCCCTCCGTCCCCACACGTTGCCACTGGTTGCCTGCCAGCAACCTTCAAAATGGTGACCATGGGGCTCATTGTGGGATACCTCCAGAAGACCACTACTGTCAGCATAAGTAACACAGTGTCTGCACTGGCACTAAGCGCTACGCCTCCTTCAGTGATGTTATTAAATTGGCATAGCAGGTGAGTTAAAAGGTTGGCAGCTGTCTAAAACATTTTAGCGTAGGCCTAGTCTACACTAGGACTTTACATTGAATTTAATCATATATGGTTGATTTTCTAAATGATGCATCCATGCTACCGGGCTGTCATGTCGACTTCAATGGCCGCTGAAGTTGATTTCAGTACACCTGCTTTTAACGAGGAGTAACACTATTCCCAACCTTGCATGCTCGAATTTATGGTAGCATAAATTCAGAGTTGCCAAAAGTCGAGATTATTGGCCTCTGGGAGGCCTCCTGCAGTTCCCCTCTTTGGCCAGAACTTGTGTCTCTGCTGCTCTCCAAGTGAGCAGAAAAAGCCGTGGAAAAATTTGAATTCCATTTCCCTGGTGGCTATCATTGAAAGCACATTGAGAGCGAGCAGCACACTGTGCCACAAGCTCTGCTCCCCTCATCCTCCTTAAAAAGTGCCTAGGGTGTGGGAGTCTCGGAGCTGGGACAGTTCCAGGGGGCACCCCCAGCCAGCTCCTTTCACCTGCTTGGTCATTCTGTCTCTTTTCTATATGGTTATGAGAAGCAATCCCATTCCAGGCACATCCCATTTTCCTGACACAACCAAACCCTTGCTTGGCTTTAAGTTATGATAAGAAGCTGTATACCAAATTTGGTGGTCCTAGCACTTACCATTTAGGAAGAGTTCTTGAACAGATAGGCAGACAGACAGACTCTCAAATATATAGCAGATAAAATTGTCTTGTACCGGGGTATCTTACTCTCCTTTCTTTACAGAAACAGTTACACTGGTGTCAATCGCTTTTTTTTACCAGTATAACTGTATACACACTAGGTATTTGTATCATTTTAACTGTATCACTATTATATTTTTATAAATTGTAAAAAAAAATAGCTGAAAATAACTGACATAATGTTGCTTTTGTTTATTAGCCTTGATGTATTTCACTGAAAGATAAAGGTAAAATGAAGGAAATAGGATGGCACAGCTAGACTCTTTGAGCAGCAATAAAAGGAATTTTTGAGCGAAGACATTTCAGCAATCTTTAAAAACCTGAAATAGTTTGAGATAAGCTTTCAGCCCTAAGGCTGCTTACATTTCTACTAGCGCATACCCCCATTTTGAAAATGCAAAACCATCTACAATAGCTGGATGCACAGCTGTATTGGCTACATGCAGAAATGGTTATTAATTGTTCACACAATGTAAGCTTGCAAAATTGGAGGCTAGAGTGCGCATACACACGGTTCATTTTTGTAGCTATTAAGCTTCTACCTCAGGATGAGTAGTTCTTTAAGGGATGGTCCAGCCTCCTTTGTAACTCATCTGTAACTTTACATACGGAGGAACTAGTCAAAGTACCATGATGGGCAAGTCATGTGGCTGAAATCAGGCCTTCTGGAGCAGAGATAAAAACAAAAGCATCTGGAGAACCAATGAGGAAGAGAGAGAGCAGACTGCTGAGAGAGGAGCCTAGCAAGGGGAAACCTTCCCGCAGGCCAGTCCGAGAAGGACAGCTGTAACTTCCCTTAACCAAAGAAACTGAGTGTCCTACAAGGGTGAATTGGAAACCTGGAAATGGCCTTAGGCCTGAAGAGCCAAAGGAGATGGTATTGTATACAAAAAAAGGAGATGTTCCTTTAACCACTCCAGATTGTGAATAAGCACTTGGAAGAACCAGGAGGGGACTGAGTGGATGGCACTTACAGAAGCATACCGTGGCAGAAAGGGGCATGCTCTGAGACAACACCCTCTCATATCATTAAAATCTGTCTAAGCTGGTAACCATTGTCTTTTCTTTTCTTAATTCACAATTGCACATAAAACACTTTACCTTCTTTCTTGTAGTCTAAATGGAAGTATTTTAGAAGTAACAAGCTCCTTCCTAATAAAATTATAAAAATACAGGTGCACAAAATCCGCAGGTTTAGTGGCAAAGTGTTTTCAGCATTGATTACCTCTCCACCTCTATATGCCAACCAAGTTCCTTATGGAATTTATTGCTTGATCACTAATTATGGAACTACAGAAATATTCAATACCTACACTTATATAAAGTGACTTACTGATTTTAAGTGTCAAACAGTGCAAACAGATATAGATTAATGTTTCAACCTAATACTTACATAGGTCTTTAAATCAGCATTTTCTTTTCTCAAAGTCATGTCTTTGGTTGCAAAATATTTTAGTCCAAGGCATGACTTAGACTGGAAATACTATTACATGCTAACTCTTAAAGTGTTTGAAATTTTATTTAAAATCCAAATTAATAAAATATAGTAAATAGCACCATTCCATTACAGTTCAGTAATTAAATGTATTGGCATGACTGGCCATCACCAGTTTCATGTCAGTTTATGGAAGGTATTTCTCCAGCCACAGTATGTGACTCATTATGAAATGCCACTAGCTGTTCAGTTGATGACTGAAGATGTTTCAGTTGCTTTCATGCTGTTAGCCTATTGATGGACTGCCCACATTCTTTTGTATAGTTCGAGAACATTTCCTGTTGAATCACCTTTGATTCTGATGAATTGTAAGACCATTTGTAAATCACTGGCTCCCTGCAAATGATGATTCCCTATAATCCAACCCTGCTTGAGCTGAGCTGACCCTGAAATCCCTTATTTTTGAAATTGGAAGTAAAAAGTGTTCCAATAAACAAACAAAAAAACAACCACCCCTAATGTCTTATCTTATTAAACAGAAGAAAGGTGGTACAGTACACTCCAACCTGATTAAAGAAAGCTTACATGTAAGAACTTGTATATTCTGAATGTTTGGGGTCGTGAGGAAGGAAGCAGACTCCTTTTGAAGATTTTAGTGCTATAAAATTGGTGGCATTTAAGACTCTTCCAGAAGTAATTCTGTTCATTCTAATCAGTTCCCCCTTTCTTAGTATGTGAACATCCACCCTGGGATCTTTATACCGGTTTCAAATGGCAAGTATTAAAACTAATGAAGAAGAAACTGTTTGCCATCATCTCTGTCACAATTCAGGGTCACTGCAACTTTATTCCCCTTTTATAGTCCACTAAGGCCTCCCATTCTCCTACTCCCCAGCAATCATTTGTCTTGGTCAAAGACATGTCTCACTTCCTCATCAGATGGGTATTTCCTGACTCAATAGTCCTATGCCCACATTGTAAATTCCCCAGCAAGTCAGACTGTCTAAGCAGGCCTGTGTTACTTTTCTTCCCAAAGGGCTATAAACTGTGTACTTGCCCATAGTTATACGGTACCACACAGATTTTCCTAAGCAAACACATTCATTCTTAAGGTGAAAGGCATTGCAGAGAAAACACTAAAACAAACCCTATAGCCATGCTAATAAGCTTGCCAGAGATCACCCCAACTCTAGCAAGTGCTCTGGAGTCACTCCTTCAAACACTACGTGAGATTATTTTTTTTTGTGGTGACTGGTGTATAACCAAATAGTTTGGGACTCAGAAAGCTACTTTCTTGTATAACCAGCAGGTGTACATTTGCATACACCCTCCCTAGAGATTTCCTGGGAAGCCCTCCTAACTTTAAAAGTTAATTCTTGCCTGCCATGTTGTTTCAAATAGACCTCAGAGGTTCCTAGCACTTCCCAGATTTGCATTAGTTGTGTCTCCACCCAAGGATGTTACATACAATCCTGCAGTAATACATATAATTTGCATTTTTAACACACAGGACTCCTGGAATACATACCCTAATTTGGTAAGATTTAACTTAGTTACAGTAAGGTATGTCCATGATATTGCCATATCTGCCACAATCCATTTCAGAAACATTATCATCAGTGTGGCATTTCCAGTAGCATTAGATACTCTTCATGGCCCATTATGCCTCTGCCGTACATGGCAAGTGAATGGGCAAGGGTACAAAACTTCTGGCCTGGCTCAGCCTCTCTGCTGCTACTGTGAGTATTGATGTAGAGCTGCACTCCATTTGTGCACAGGGAATGCTGAGTCTGCCTACGCAGCTTCTTTGTGCCAGTCCTCTTTTCCCTCCCTCCTCCAACACACACAGGGGAATTATGTTATTTCTGATGTTTTTAGCATCAGAAATTAGCTGTAAGGCTGGTAATGTCCCATTTTACATTAAAAAATGAGAATCGCCAGGGCCCACACTTTTCACACTGAATTTCATCAGTGGCCAAATTTGCTCAAGGGCTAGTGTATTATGGATATTCTTGTATGTAAGACACCAGGCCAACCAAAGCTAAAGATCAGCAGAAAAGGGCACTGAAGATCCCCATTCCCAAATACAGCAACACTCTGGGATAACAGGGATAAAATAAAGATAGTATCTGTGATTGTAGTTTTGCAACAGAGCCCTTTCTTTGGGCCTCCCCAGTAACTCCTGGTGCTGCAAATACCTTTATTATCTAACCTGGGCTTTCCTCTTTGTTGGGGTTTGTGTGTGTCATTCAAGAAATTTGATCCCATGGACTAGGTGTCCTTTCAACATGCGCTGAAAGGCTAAACAATGTAAAACTGGTCAGACAGGAGGTACTGCAGCTACAAACAAATGTGAAATATAGCGAGATTCTGAGCAGCGTGGAGCTTGGTTTTTAAATCATTCATCAGAGAAATTTTGGTTTGGATTGTGAATCTGGTGCATGGACAACGAATAGAACATGAGGATAAATAGGATTCTAAAACAGAGATGTTTCTTGTGTTTGAAAAATGGTTTCCTTTTTAGGCCTCATGGAAAGGGAATATACAAGTGAAACCAGGAAATTGCAGTCAAGATTTTGTCAGGCATATATACACATTTGTCTCTGGTATAAATGAGGAAATATGGGAATCGGTAGAGGATGTTCCAAATGCACCCTTACATTTTGATTGCCAAGTCATTTGCATTCATATATAAAGTGACATCTACCTTGAAATGGAAGTTGACACGTAATCACAAAGAATAAAAACTCCTTGAAATAACTAAGTGCTGGTGATGAAAGTAAAAGAAGAAAGAAATGTGGAATATATGAAAAATGTACTGATTAAATTATGAGGCGTGGACGAGAAATATCTTGGAAGATGTTAAATATAAAAGATTTTCCTAATCGGCGTCATTCCTGGATATGGTAGGTATTTATTTGTCTTTGTTCAAAACAATGCACTGCACCGTCTGCTGGGGAAAAGAGTTGGAAGGATATTTAGTTTATTAGAGCAGAAGTTAAACAAAGAACATTGATAAAGAAATATGTTCCTAAAGTTGCAGTATTTTAACTGATCTGTTTTTAATATTTACTTTTTCTCCACCGATTCTTGCTCTTTATGATTCTAGCACTCCTGGCACCCCTAAACCTTTTATGAGTTTTGATAGGAATTTGGGTGTGTGTGCAAGTAATGCAAAATTTTACCTCCTGTGCTTTGTTCATTTTTATACTATGTTGTCATATTCTGAATAAATCACTGAGTATGCGTTAGTCTAAATGTATAAGAGTATGCGATCTTTTTCTTACATTGTTAAGGCTTACTCACAATCAAAAAATGTTTTTGCTAAAAAAATTAATTTGTATGAAATTAATTCTTGAATTTAAAATTGTACGAAGTTATTAAAGTCAATATTTCTGACTTCAGTATAATCTTTGGTTTTATCTCTGTGACTTCCCAAGCCACCTCTGTGCTGTCAACTAATGTTATATTTTTTTAACAGATATGCAGCTCTTACTGTTGCTCTTCTAAAACAGATCATGTTATGTTCTATAGCATATAATACATCTTTACATTGGTTTGTGTTGTATTATAACATGCTGTTTAGTTTTAGACAAAAACACAATTTTGCTCTTAATGTATGAAATACCAGTGTACTTTAAATAGGTAAGTAGTTCTACTTTTTATTGATAACACTTAACTGTGGATTTCATTGCTCTAAGTTATTACTAAGCAGACTAAGGAATTGATTTTTCTTTTGCCCGGAATAAAAATCAGTATTATAGTTCCAGAAGTGTACACAACATTTTACAGACTTATTTCCTGATCTAGAGCCAAGATAGTCAAAGTACATGGTGTGCAATATTTCAGGGAAGGGAGAATGAGGAGAGTTATTGGTGAGGAGGGCAAAGAAAAAATGCATCACTGAAAAGAGGTAGCCTTGTGAGAGAGAATGCTTAGTGTAAAGAATTAGGACACAATTGTAGGGCTGTAGGTAGCATTATAGTGAAGAATAACTTAGACATACATAGAAAGGAATAGAGGAAAGGAGGGTCTGATCCTGCAAAGTACTGAGAGCTTTCTTTGAAGTGCTGAGTGACCTCAACCCGCTAATATTGCAGGAGATCAGGCCCAAAAGTCCTAAACAGGATGTTCTTATTTAAGTATCATTCAGATATAATTTCTTATTTAGATATGATCATAAGATGTTCTTATTTAGATATCATCATCATCATCTAGTTATTAACTAGAATAAACATAAGGACTACCAATTGTCCAGCCTCATGCAAAAGTTGATAAATTGATCATTAACTGAAATTAAAAAGAATATTCTGCCATGGTGTATCCTTATACAGTCAGAAACACTGTGAAGCTTCTGTGTCTTGCACTAAAGCATTTGGAATGGGCCCTTTCACAGACTAGGTGTATGAACGATCCATTCTGATATGACACTAACGGTTTGACTAAGTCCCTTGTTTTGGCAAAATATTACATGCCCATCATGCATGAGAATAGCTACAGTACTTGACTCCTCATATTGCTAACCAATAGGACCACTGAAAGTTCCAAATTAGAGAGAGAGATGAAGATGGAACTTTATTTGACTTTTGGTCTTTACTAAATTGAATGGTGCCACATTTTTTCCCTTTAATGGTCATGTAAGCAGGTTTTAATGCTGAGAAAACTTTAGTCCAGATTTGGATCGCTGAAACTGTATACACTTAGAGCACCATTTGGATGTTTTAACCTGAAAATACCACTTTTAGCCTCTGCATTTTGTGCTGCCTGTCTAAAGACAGACTCAACAGTGTAAATGTTCTTTTGCTCACTAACGGGTTGGCCAGATGCTTTCAGTGGCACAGGAACCATATAATTTTGGCTTTAGATGTACCACTGGCATAACTATCTGTTGTGCATGAGGTCCTTTACCTTGTAACAGACACAGTAGTAGCAAAGCTCTCTTTGTATTAAGTTACTTTAAATTTCTACACACATGCAGTCATGGCAGAAAGGGATTCAAATGGGTAGATTTGTATAGTTTCCAGATCTGTGTTCTTTAATATCCCAGCTGGAGCTTGGCAAGCACAATGAGACCACCTGGAGCATCAGAATGTATGCAATACAAGCATACAGCCTTCAGACTGTCTGTGCAAAGACAAGTTCATGCTGCTCAGGAACACCAGGGGACATGGTCAGTCACAGAGAAGTGAATATGACAGATCTCATGGAAGAGGCTGAGACAAGCCAAAGGATTGTAAATCTGAACAATCACAAGGGAAAGAGAGCTGAGAGATCCTGTGGCTCTTACCCGTCAAGTGACAGGCATTGGTGACCATGTTAACAGAACACATGTAGACCTAAGTCAGAATTATTTGAGTGATTCCCTTGTAGATTTATTGGGGGGGAGAGGAGGGGAGTTGTTAGTTTAATTTAGAGAAATTCCCATTATATGAAAATCACAGCTCTTGTAGGATATTAAAACTTCAGCCAAAATGGAAGTATTCAGTATGATTTCTATTAAGATCTGACACCCTTTATGCCATTCATGCAGCATGAAAGGGTCAGAAAAGTATTTCAGATTACGAGCAAAATATTCCCTGGTGTAGGACAGCTCTTTGTTGCCAGAGATGTGTTACAGACGGGTTTGGGGGAGGAATGGGGCGGGGAGGTTTTTGGCAGAACAAAAAACTGCTTTACCAATTTTCAATTAGCCTAAGGTTAAGTAAAAACTTTATACTAGCAGCAAATCTTAGAGCAGCCCAATAGTTGCTCTAAGAATTGTAGGGACAGGAACTGGTATAGGTAAGCCTTTAGGATCAGGGAGTCACAATGGCTTCTCAAACATTCCCCACCTATTATCCTACAACTAATAGAGCATGAAAGATTCTGTTCCATTGTCATCAGTACCTATTTCTACATCATTACACACTGATACTTGGGAAGGGGACATCTTTCATGATTGATCCTGGCAGCCAAAGATATAACTGTATTCCGTGCTAGTGTAGAGGTGCTTTCCAACCTGTTCTCTGACATCTCTGGAAATGATGCAGAGACTTTTAGCTCCTGAATGGTGTAACATACACACCTATTGGATGTGGTTCACTGTCCCATATAGTGGTGTTTAGACCACTTATGGAGAGGAAGAATGAGTTTCTTCTCTATGGCCTTAGCTGAGAGCTGGCTGGCTTTTAGATCATGTGGCTGAGGTTCATGTACTAAGCTCCAGAGATCCCAGGTTCGGTTCCACCTGTCAGCATTACAAATGCCTTGGGCCACAGTTGAGCAACAGAGATTCCGTGACGAAACTCTGAAAAGCCACATAAGCTTGTTTAATCTTTGCTTGCAACTGTGGAGAACCGGCAGGAGCCGAGCACCTGCATCTCTCATCTATTTCTGTGGGAGAGCTGCAGGTGCTCCATGCAGTTTTGTAAATCAGTCTCCAAGGATTGTTTATCCCAAGAATGTTAATCACGGGATGTCAAATGAAAAAAAAAAAAAAGCCTAGTCATGAAATCTTTTTACAACTAAAGCTATTGTTGACTATGCAGGTGGAATTTTTTTTTTTTTTTTGCCTAAAATAGCACTGTAAATACAATCTTTTTGTTGTTTTAAATATATTATTTAACACTGAAAATTTTAAAGTATCTTTTTGATGCTTATCTGCTTATACTTAGTCTTTTTACCAAACGGTCTCTCTGGAAGCACCCAATGACTATTCTGTAGTTAGAAGCAGTCAGTGTGCTTTAGTTAATAGCTTTTCATTAACATCACTTACTCTGTTTTTGATGAAATTATACTAACTCAGCCATAAAAAATGAACTTTTTTGACATTTGCATTGCAAGGTCTCAACCTGGATGCTATTTTTAACCATATTTGGTTTATGTTTTAGTTCATGGGACAGCAAAAATAATTGAAGCTTTGTGGTTTGTCATCTTTTGTGCTCCTGCCCAGTAACTCAAAAAGAAAAAAGTGAAATTGTGCAGCTCATTCCTCCATAATGGAGACTGATTATGCTATTTTTAGTTTATAAAAAGCCCTATGCATTTAGGCTCTGCTCCTGCAAGGATTTAGAGATTACTTGAGTAATTTTACTTGAATACCTAAATCTTTGTAGGGTCAAGTGCTTAAAATGATTTGGCAATAGAAGCTTGGAAAGAGCACATTAATTGCCTTCTGTAACCTTTCACTGTTTATTTAGGCTTATGGTTCCTGTGCTGTGAATCTATTGTGACAATGTATTTGATTATTACTTAATTATATATTGGACATAATTTGTTTGTGGAGCTAGTATCTCAGGCTATCCATAACAGAAATCACTGAAGACAGTCTAGGAAGGCACCTATAAGTCAGATACATTAATATGCAACCTCATTCCCTGGCCCAGACATGGAAACTGAGTACTCTCATCTGTGCAGATTATTCATGTCCATAAAAGTGTGTTGCTGTTAGCAGTTGTCCAAAGGGTGGCCATCCAAAACAGCAATGTTCTTTTTCACTTTGCCGCTATGGGCAATTATAAGGTGCATCAAAATTTGGCTTCATATATATTTTACTTTCCACTTGCTTGGCATCATTCAGGTGAGGATAGGAAAGTATTTCATATTCCCCAGTCACTTCGTGTTATTCCTATAGATAAATACTGTATTATTGGTTCCATTATTCAGACTAAGAAAATGCAGTACAGGTTGCTTAGAACTTGCCTGTGGCCATACAGGGAATTTTGTGGCAGGGCCTCCACATGGGAGGGAAGGATATATTTACCGGGGCCCAGAAGTTCGGGGGGCTCCGACTCAGGCTGTAAATTGTGATATGCATGTGGGAGGGGACCCG
This sequence comes from Pelochelys cantorii, assembly GCA_032595735.1. Taxonomy (NCBI): domain Eukaryota; kingdom Metazoa; phylum Chordata; order Testudines; family Trionychidae; genus Pelochelys; species Pelochelys cantorii. Next base: position 47,506,925 of record CM064334.1, on the reverse strand, counting down.
AGTTACAAGTTTGTAGTGCTTTACTCAGAAATCTATCTTTCCTCACATTAATTAGATACACCAGTGAGAGTTACTTATAAAGTCTCATAGCTCTATATTTTCTTGCTTTTGTGGATTTGAGACACAGTATTTAGAAATACTTTATATAACATTTAAGTAATCTTAATGCCTCGTTTAATTTCTTGTGTAAAGGTGTCCTGTTTCTGCTATAAATAGTTGATAATTTCAGCTAAGAAATCATTTTTATGCATAGAGAATGCTTGAGAGACATAATGGAGGAGTCTGTAGGCACAGTTTAGAAATGAAAAGCCAAATATCTTTCATATGCTCATATATGGCTTTAAAAAAGGACAAAGAATGCATTGTTGAAATATGTCTTCACTGAAGATACTGCCATGAGTTAAAATATGGTTCTTTAGCAGTGAAATATTTGTGAGTTAGCTGGGGCTTACCGTTGTTTTTAAAAGAAAAGTATGTATTTCCTTTTGCTGTTTGAAAAGCTTATTATTGTGTTGTAGGGATAGATTATATTTGGTTGCATTTCCTTTCTGACTGGATGGTATTTGAAAAGTTTTTCTTTCAAAAAAGTGGAAAATAGTTACAGCATTTGAGGTTTTATCAAGTATGCCATAACAATTTATGTAATTCTGTCAATTTGTTTAATTATATTAATTTTGATAACTTGGAAACACTGTTTCACATTTAACTTGTATTAGGCAAGAGCTTTCTGATCTGAGGGGACATTTTTGCTGCTTAGAAAGAACATGTTTTCTAATAAAAAAGTGTGTTGTGTGTACCTGATATCAAATTTCTGTTTGTGCAATGGTAGGGTAGATGTTCTTAAAAAGGCTTTTCCTTTTCATATTTACTTCCATTTATGCTCTCTTCCCCTTTGTTCAGTTAGCGTGCCTTATTGTGTTACAAAGATGCCTTTTCATGGGTGGAAGGTTGATTAAAATCTAATAGATTTTCAGCCCTTCAGCTTATGCCTACTGTGGTAACGTCTGTAATGTGGTAGCCTTCATAACCGCTGTTTTCAGTGCCACCATTCCATGAATGCCCATGCACAGGTTTGGCCATTGGATCCATGCATGTGCAAACTACATCCCACTGAATCCTAAGCTGCCATGAATCACCCTTCTCACTACTGCAGATGGAGTAAGTCCATGCATTAGACCACATGGGCTCTTTTACTTTTTGACTGGTATTTCCCTGTGAGAAAAAGGGACAGGATTTGCTCCATAAGCTACAACTATTCCCAAGATCTGCCTTGCAGGCTTCCATATTCTGGAGAGTTTATGCCAGCAGCCTTGACTCTAAATGGGAGATTTGCCCCAGAGTCTTCTGTCCTATGGAAAAAGTATCACCAAATCCATACCGCTTTTCCTTTGTGTTTTGATGATGGAGCTTCAAAATTGCTTATGGTTTGCACCAAGGTAGTATTCAGTCAAATATATAGGCGGTTTGTATGTTTAAATCTGAAAGGGATGAACTTGAAGTTTTAACTACAATCAGTTTGGTGTATAACAGCTTATTCTTGAGAAACTATAGATTCTGTATGTATCCAAGGGGAGATGCCTGCATAAAAATATTTATCAACTCTTTAGCTTCTTATTAATTCAGTAATTGCTAACCTGTTCTTGCATTCCTTACTCCCTGGCCTAATTTAGGCAAAACTCCAATTGGCTTTATTTGCTTCTCAATGACTGAGTTTGTATACTTATGATTCCAAATTTCACAACCAGCTCTTCTCTTTTAGGGATGCTAAAAGACAGGTAGTCAGGTAAATGTCTAACTGCTGAAATGTGGGGTGGCAGCTGGCTCCCCAAGAGCAGGGTGGGAGCTTACGTGTAACTATGAATATTAACCGATACGTCTAGACGTATCAGAAAACCATTTACATGGCTAAACTTTCATATCCCTAGTCTTTTTTCTTTGACAATGCTGGGAAGCACATGAGTTCATCAAGGCTTATTTCTGTTATGAAATACAGTGTGACCTTCTGTTGTTTTTCCCTTTGGCCATCAGTAATTCATACACAGTTAAATTTTGTGGCCTCTAGGAACAGGTTGCAGTTGAGTATGTGGGACAAGTGCATTCCACAATGAACAGAGCAAATACGGATTAACTTCAGATAATTTTCCTGTAAAGATCTGTTTCCAAGTCCCCCGTCTGGCACTTAGAAACTAGAAAAATTACTGACACACCTAGTGGGATCTTCAGTTTATGTGCAGGTTAAACATTGGACTTGTTTGACAGACTGCAGTTCAGATTTTCCTCAGAATGTTGCCAGTGAGGGCCAGCAAGCCTCCAGTCTGTGAGCTAACAGCAGGCTGCATGACTAGTGTGGAGCATGCTGTTAGTTTCTTTTTTTATAATCCTGTCATCGCAACACTACATGAGTGCCTTATAGGACGGAGGGATAATATTTAATTGGACCACAGAGGAAGGGAGGGCCATTGTGTTTTTCTACGTGTGTGCTTTCCCCACATGGTTTTCCTCCTGCAGCTTGTTGCATGTCACAGTTTTCTGACCCTTCCACCAGGTTTCCATTTTGACAAAGGAATGTAGCTGATAAACCTCCCATGGAAAGATCCCCAAACTGAAAAGGTGTCCATTTCACATGCCATGAATGCCACTGCCCAGAAAACGTGCAGAGATCTACTGATCCTTTGGGACTCTATGTGTGAATCCTCATACAGGACTGCGATTCTTAGATTCCCAAGCAAAAAGCCCCCCCGCCCCCAGCAGTCACTGCAGTCTTGGAAACAGGGTGCTGATAGGGTTCAGGAAAGGGGCAAGGTCTGAGCCCCTCTTCTTCCACACTGGCCCACAGAGCAGAACTAATTAAACTGCTCTTTCCTAATTGACCAGAGCAGATTGCGCCTCCCCCAGGTGCAAGGAGTAGCTCACAATTAAATCTCTCAGAAACACCCTCCCTGGTTGCCACTGCTGTCTCACGCATAGGGCTGTGGAATTGAAGCCACAATTTAGCCTTTAAGGTTTAAACTACCTTACATAATCTTTCCTAACCTTAATACCCATGATCATAAAAGCAAGTTTAGTATGTAATACCACAAAGCATTTGTTAGAATTCTCTCAGTCTGTGCTAAACCTAAGTATTAGAAAATCAGTATATATGCTGTAAGGATTCAGAACAAATAACAGGACAAGAAGGCTATTTTTCTTTAAGAACTAATGGTATCATAATTTGATTTCTTTTGATTTTTGTTTTATGTTTCACAAGCAAAATATTATAGAATGGCATCATTTTTCTGTGAATTCACATGTCCATTCTTTTGGAAAACAGAAATATTAAAGCTAGGGAAAGATGGTTCAAAAACCTAATGGACCTTTTGCTTTCCTGGGTTTATACTGAGAGCTATAGAAAAATGTATAGCTGTGTATCTTTTCTGGGGAGCACTGGCAAAACATCTCGTAAATTTTAGCCCTTTGGAATTGTATTTCTGACTCCAAGAAAATGAAGCTTCAAGGTTGTAGTAAACAGCTTTTATAGTTAAATATTTTAATAAATTAACCTCTGCAGTTTTCATACTTTAGTTTTTATAATTGATTGTACTGCACAAAATATTCCTAAAATACGCTGAACAGGGCTTTTTAATTGCAGCTTTTCCCATTGTGAATGATAAAACACCACTGTTCCGGTGCACTGCCAGGAGTGCTTGATTGATAATATCTGTCTCGGATGTCACCCTGAGAGAAAAGAATAAAACCTCAGTAGATTCGGTGCAATGCAGCTGTCTAGCTTACCTCTAATTTCTCTGGCCCACTGACGTCATTGGGAGATTTCAAACCAGTCCAGTGTGTCTAGTAAACTTGCACATAAATGAAATAGAGAAAAAGAAGATACGGCTTCCTAATCTAATTTTCACTGCAAGCTGAGGATCTTTTTCTGTGGACAATGTTTGCATCCTTCTCCTCTTGTTCTGCTCTTATTAAAAATATTAAAATCACTTTTTTATGCCCAAGAAGTGGGGAAATGCTTTTAACAAAATGCAAGTGTTAGAAAACAATTATAAATCTGTCAATCCGCAGCTTTATTATGAAAGATCCAAAGTCCTGGGAATTTCTCGGACCTGTCCCCAGTTCTGTGCAGAAGCTGGAGTTTGTGTGCGTTTTAGCTGTCATATCCTTAATGGCATCCACTTGTAGAGATGAATTACCTGTAGCTAGTCCACAACAAGAGAGATTGCATCCATTTCTCCTGGAAGACTTTTTGTGTTTAGTTCAATTTTAATGTCCTTCATACAATAATTACTTTGAAAAATAGAACCATGGTACTTCTCAAGGATTATCTGTTAATTCTTTTCATAATGACTATAGAAAGGATAAAAAAGAGCCCACGCGGGCAAGAGACAGCTGCAGAAACAGAACCGGATTTTGCCTTGTCTAGTGTATATACGTACCAAATGACTCGCTCTGCTCAAAATGCTCGTAATGAACATTGTTAAGGTGCTATAATGCAACATTTTAATAACATTACTGGATGTTAACACAAACCAGCTATGGCCTTTTTAAGATCTGATGATACTGAAATGAGTTATATTAATTAGTACAGTTAGAAGAGCACCAGCTCATTATAAACTTGCAGTACTGAGACATAGCTGAAAATTACGTAAATTCAGATAACTCCAGGGGCATTCAGATAGTTTAACTGCTTTTGTGGTTGGGCTTTTTTTTTTCCTGTTTGTTTTGTTTATTGTACCAAAACTTTAGAACATGGTGTTCTGACAATGACGTGATAATTTGGATGCATAATACCATATGTAAACAAATATAGCAATCTGTATTCTTACAATAGATGTTGGTGTACTTGGGTCTGTATGCATTATGAGCCTCAAGACCCATGAACATAATATAACAGACCTAACGATGACCCACTACAAATTGGAGGATGATCAGGAAGTTAGGGCATGGCTCCCCTCTTTCTCACATCAGTCCTAGGCCATACCTACACTACACATGCTGTAGCAGTATAGCTACCGTGCCTCAGCTATGCTGTGATGAGCCCATATTGTAGACCCAGACTACAATGACAGAAGGGGTTTTTGATTGCTGTAGGAACTCCTGCCCCCACTGTGGTAGCTATCTGTGCCTATGTAACCCACACACCTAGTGTGGTTACTGAGCAATGCAAGTGGTACCTAGACCACAGCAACAGTTAAGATCAAGAGACCTCTACAGCATGGGCTGGGAGCCAGCTGGCTTTTAGCTCAGAGGGTAGAGGTTCCTATATTCTGCTTCAGAGGTCTCAGGTTCAAATCCGCCTGGAAGTGGTTATACCTGAACTGGGAGTGCTGGATTTGATTCATAATATCTGTCTTGGATGTCACCCTGCGGGAGAAGAATAAAACCTCCACAGACTCAGTGCAATGTGGCTATCTAGCTTAGCCTTAATTTCTCTTGCCCATCTGGATTTTTCAAGTTCCTGAGCACTGTAGCTGTATCGACCTACTTTCTAAGTGTACATTAGGCCTTTATCTGAAATAATTCCGTTGTAGGCCAAGTCTCACTGGAGCAAATCTGATGGTAGTAGTAGTTAAATCATGTCCAGTGTATCATGTCAGTCCTTAATGTGTGTAGGGTTGTCAGTTCATAGTCCTGGCGCCTCTAGGCATGCTGCATCAGATATGAAAAAGAAAAATCTCTATATTTTGCTCTGAAATGTGCTTTTCTTAAAATTTTCAAGCCAATACTATGCATCAGGGCCGTTACTGGGGTGGAGTTTGTGGGGGCAGCTGCCCAGGCTGGAAAGCCAGGAGATGGAAAAATGAGACAGATGAAAAAAAGTGGAAGGGGGTAGAGCCCTGCAGTGGGACTGGGGTTGATCCTGCAGGGCCTGTTACTGAACCAGATGCCACTTTTTTACTTCTGCACCGTTGGTGGCGACAGTTCTGCCTTCAGAGCTGAGCTTCTGGCACCCAGAGCTGGCCAGCTGCAACCACTATCCAGCCACACAGGTCCAAAGGCAATGCTGCACCAGCAGCAGCACAGAAGTAATGGTGGCAATACCATGTTGTGCCACCCTTAATTCTGTGCTGCGGCTGGGGGAGGCTCTGTCTTCAGAGCTGGGCTCCTGGATGACACAGAGGAGCCAATGACACAAGAAGCAATAAGAGAAAACAGGAAGATAGCCTCTAACTATGGCTATTGAATGAACTTTTTCTGGAGAAGTAAAGCAGAAGGCTGTGTCCAGCACCACATGATATAGCATCAGAATTAGGATAAGGAAATATCTTGATTTTTTTTTTTAAGTATGGTCAGATTTGTTCAGTATAGTTTGTTGATTTCTGATTGCTTTTTAATAATATAGAAAGCAAAGTAGATGGAGTTAACCACTTCTGTTGATTATTGATTTATTTAAAAGTTGGTACTGCGATGTAGCATAGCCCTGACTGTTAAATATTGTACAATGTAATACTGTAGTACAGGTTGAACCTCTCTGGTTCAGCACTGGTCCAGCAACATCTGTGGTCTGGCATGAATTTAATGAGCTGGATATCCAGTTATCATGGGTGTGGTCAAGTTTCTGTAGTCCCATAAAGTTTGTTTACAGCCACCAGTGATGACTCTCAGTGTTCTGTGTTGCTATTTAGCTCTAATTTACCCCTAAATGTCTTCTAAGAACCCCAGAAGTAGTAGAAGAGTTGGTAATGCTGCTAGATAATACTGACCTCCCGTGGTCTGGCAAATTCTCTGGTTTGGCACCAGTCAGGTCTTGAGGGTGCTGGACTAGGAAGGTTCAACCTGGAATGGTTATTTCAGCTGAATGGAGAATGGTTGTGTGCTTGGGGGGAGGCTTGTTACAAGTCAGGGAATGAGGGAAGTGGGAGAATAATATTCTGTAGTAACACTGGGGAGAAAGAGGAAATGTGGACAAGTCTGTAGCTAGAGAATACATTCAGACATTTTTATTCAGTTTTTCTGCAGTTGCTTCTACAGAAAAATAAATTAAAAGCTACTACTTTGCATGCAATATAAAATATGTGATTGTAAACATCTAACACAAGTATGTGCAAGTGGTGGTATTGTCATTGATAGTTAGTATTGACAACAACTGCTAATGGCAATAATACTGACCTCAAGTGCTGGCTTCTTCTGAGCCCAACAGGTGCTCACCCCCCCCACCCCTCCACCCCAGTGCCTGCCTCCACCCAACCCCTTCCCTCAAGCACCCTCCTTGCCTCTTCCCGCCACTCTGCCCGAGGCCCCACTCCACCCTAGGCCCCACTCCACCCCTTCTCTTCCCACTCCTGCTCCACTCCTTCCCCCAGAACCTCACCTCCACCCTCTCTCTTCCTATTTCTGCTCCACTTCCCTGCCTCTTTCTCCCTAGTTCCCCCCTTCTCCTGAGAATGCCCCATTGCCTCTCTTTCCCTTCTCCCCCAGTGCTTCCTGCATGCCACAAAACTGTTGGTTGTGGTGTGCAGGAGGCTCTGGGAGGGAGGGGGAAGAGTTTATCAGAGGGGCTGCTAGGAGGAGCCAGGGAGAGGGGAGAGCTGGTTGCTGCTGCCATTCGTTTTTTCCCCATGAGTGCTCCAACCCTGAAGCCCCCATAGAGTTGGTGTCTGTGATCCAGACACACATTGAAAGTCATGCATTTAAAATTAAATCATTGGTTGAGCCCCAGCACCTCCTTCATTACACGTTTAGCACTGAATATTGAATGTGCAGACTGTGGAGGAGAAGTGTTAACAATATTGTGTTTGATTTAAAAGACCTTATTGGAAAGTTTATTCAAGACTAGAAATATGTACATTTTAAACAAGGAGAAGCGTGTTAACCCTCTTACATCCTACTGTATGTACTATGTTCACCAATACGGACTAAGACAACGTTCCTGACAACTTCATATGACAGAATATTTTGTTTAAAAGGGCCAAGTTCTAGCCTGGCCATTGACTGCCACTGGGGTCATTTTGCTGCAGGAAAAACAGAGTGGGTGGCAGAATGCCACACCGAATGGGTGTGAATTACACCGGCATGAAATGCAGAATTCATACTAATTGGTTTAGAGAGTTGGACACACTGCATTACCACTGTACATTGACTTTAAAGGGCACCTGCATGCTTTTATTAGGACTGAATTTGTTTTTATATTTGGACCTGGTATAAGCAGGCATCTTTTAAAGTTAATTGCTACATCCTTCAGTGTGCTGCAAAAGAATCTAGTGGTGTATAGGAGTGGCCCCTCATGCTTTCTTTATCACTTGGCCCTAGGGTTGACAGATGGTTGAAACAAAAATACCGAACACCCCCCCCCCCAAAAAAAAACCAAACACCAGGAAAAAATTCTGTTGTAAGGGGGAAAAAAGGGAGGGAGACCAAAGTTGTTGAGCAGAAAAAAGGACTCCAAGGACTTAAGCCAAAAACAAAATTTAAAATAAAACAGCATTAAAACAGCATGTCCCCTTTAAAAGTGAGTGCAGGAATAGGAACAGGGGAGCAGTTGAGCACTAAGACCCAGGGGAAAGCATTGCTTCCCCTAGGTCTTTTGGCCGGCAGCCATTTTGTGCCAGCAGCCTTGGGGAACCAGGTAAGCAGGGGGGCTGGGGTCAGGGGGGAGGCCGGGCACTGAGTGTTTGTAGGGTTCAATCATAGAACCATAGAGCTGGAAGAGACCTCAGGAGGTCATCAAGTCCAGCCCCCTGCTCTAGGCAGGACCAATCCCAACTAAATCAACCCAGTCAGGGCTTTGTCAAGCCTAGACTTAAACACCTCTAGGGATGGAGACTCCACTACTTCCCTAGGTAACCCATTCCAGTGCTTCACCACTCTCCTAGTGAAATAGTTTTTCCTAATATCCAACCTGGACCTCTCCCACCACAACTTAAGACCATTGCTCCTTGTTCTGCCATCCGTCACTACTGAGAACAGCCTTTCTCCATCCTCTTTGGAACCTCCCTTCAGGAAGTTGAAGGCTGCTATCAAATCCCCCCTCACTCTTCGCTTCTGCAGACTAAACAGACCCAACTCCCTCAGCCTCTCCTTGTAGGTCATATGCTCCAGCCCCCTAATCATTTTGGTTGCCCTCCGCTGGACCCTCTCCAATGCGTCCACATCCTTTTTGTAGTGGGGGGCCCAGAACTGGACACTATACTGCATATGTGGCCTCACCAGAGCTGAATAAAGGGGAATAATGACATCTCTGGATCTGCTGGCAATGCTCCTCTTAATGCAACCTAATATGCCATTAGCCTTCTTGGCTACAATGGCACACTGTTGACTCATATCCAGCTTCTCATCCACTGTAATCCCCAGGTCCTTTTCTGCAGAACTACTACTTAGCTGGTTGGTCTCCAGCCTGTAACAATGCTTGGGATTCTTCCATCGCAAGTGCAGGACTCTGCACTTGTCCTTGTTGAACCTCATCAGATTTCTTGTGGCCCAATCCTCCAATTTGTCGAAGTCACTCTGGACCCTATCTCTGCCCTCAAGCGTATCTACCTCTCCCCGTAGCTTAGTGTCATCTGCAAACTTGCTGAGGGTGCAATCCATCCCCTCATCCAGGTCATTAATAAAGATATTGAACAAAACCGGTCCTAGAACCAAACCTTGGGGCACTCCACTAGAAACCGACCGCCATCCTGACATCGAGCCATTGATCACTACCCGCTGGGCCCGGCCTTCTAGCCATCTTTCTATCCATCTTACCGTCCATTTATCTAATCCACATTCCCTTAACTTGCTGGCAAGAATATCACAGGAGACCGTATCAAAAGCCTTGCTAAAGTCAAGGTATATCACATCCACTGACTTTCCCATGTCCACAGAGCCAGTTACGTCATCATAGAAGCTAATCAGATTGGTCAGGCACGACTTGCCCTTTGTGAATCCATGCTGACTATTCCTAATCACTTTCCTCTCTTCCAGTTGCCTCAAAATGGATTCCTTAAGGATCCCTTCCATGATTTTTCCAGGAACCGAGGTAAGACTGACCGGACTATAGTTCCCTGGATCGTCCTTCTTCCCGTTTTTGAAGATGGGCACTACATTTGCCTTTTTCCAGTCATCCGGGATTTCTCCCGATCTCCACAACTTTTCAAAGATAATGGCCAAAGGCTCCTCAATGACATTTGCCAACTCCCTCAGTACCCTCGGATGCATTAAGTCCGGACCCATGGATTTGTGTACATTTAGCTTTTCTAAATAGTTCCTAACCTGTTCTTTACCCACCAAGGGCTGTCCATCTTCATCCCATCTTGCGTCACTTAGCGCATTAGTCCGGGAGCCCACCTTGTCCGTGAATACAGAGGCAAAGAAAGCATTGAGTACTTCAGCTTTCCCCACATCATCTGTCACTAGGTTACCTCCTTCATCCAGTAGGGGCCACACGCCCTCTCTGATCACCTTCTTCTTGTTAACATGCCTGTAGAAACCTTTCTTGTTATCCTTCACATCCTTAGCCAGTCGCAATTCCATTTGCGCTTTCGCCTTCCTGATAACCCCCCGGCATTCTCGAGCTATACATTTAAACCCCTCCCTGGTCATTTGTCCAAGTTTCTACTTTTTGTAAGCTTCCTTTTTGTGCTTAAGTTCACCAAGGATTTCCCCTGTAAGCCAATCCGGTCTCCTACCATGTTTGCCTCTCTTGCTACACATCGGGATGGTTTCTTTCTGTGCCTTCAATAAGTCTTCTTTAAAATACTGCCAGCTGTCCTGGACTCCTTTCTCCCTCATGTTAGCATCCCAGGGGATTCTGCCCATCAGGTCTCTGAGGGAGTCAAAATCTGCTTTTTTGAAGTCCAAGGTGTGTATTTTACTACTCTCTTTTCTTCCTTTGGTCAGGATCCTGAAATCTACCATCTCATGATCACTGCTTCCCAGGTTGTCACCCACCTCTACTTCCCCTATTAGTTCCTCCTTGTTTGTGAGCAGAAGGTCAAGCTGCACACGGCCCCTGGTCGGTTCCTTCAGCATTTGTACCAAGAAGTTATCCCCAACATTCTCCAAAAACTTCCTGGATTGCCTGTGTACTGCTGTATTCGTTTCCCAACAGATGTCAGGGTGATTGAAGTCCCCTATGAGAACCAGGGCCTGCGCTCTGGAAGCTTCTCTCAGTTGTCCGAAGAAAGCCTCATCTACCTCATCCACCTGATTCGGTGGCCTGTAGCAGACACCAACCACAACATCACTGCTGTTGTTTGCTCCTCTAAACTTAACCCATAGACTCTCAACAGATTTTTCTCCCTCTTTATACTAGAGTTCAGAGCAGTCATAGTGCTCTCTTACGTATAGTGCAACTCCTCCTCCTTTTCTCCCCTGCCTGTTCTTCCTGAAGAGTCTATACCCTTCCATGACAGTGCTCCGGTCATGCGAGTCATCCCACCAAGTCTCTATTATCCCAATTAAATCATATTTCTTGGACTGGGCCAGGGCCTCCAGTTCTTCCTGTTTGTTGCCCAGGCTTCTCGCATTAGTGTACAAACACCTCAGATAACCAGTTGATTGCCTATCTTCTCCATTTGAATCAGGGGTCCTCCTTTGTTGCTTGTTCCTCTTTGCATTTCTTCCTGGTATCCGACTTTCCCACTCCCCTCAGGGTTTTGGTCACCGTCCCCCAACGAACCTAGTTTAAAGCCCTCCTCAGTAGGTTTGCAAGCTTGCCCGCGAAGATGCTCCTTCCTCTCTTCGTTAGGTGGATCCCATCTCTTCCTAACAATCCTTGTGCCCGGAACAGAGTCCCATGGTTGAAGAAACCAAAGCCCTCTCTGCAACAGCACCTGCGCAACCACGCATTTACTTCCTCAATTCGACAATCCCTGCCCAGTCCTTTTCCTTCAACAGGGAGAATGGATGAGAACACCACTTGCGCTCCGAATTCTTGGATCCTTCTTCCCAGCGCTACATAATCCGCAGTAACCCACTCAAGGTCATTCTTGGCCGTATCGTTAGTTCCCACGTGGAGAAGCAGGAAGGGGTAGCAATCCGAAGGTTTGATCAGTTTGGTAAGCCTCTTGGTCACATCCTGAATTTGAGCTCCCGGTAAGCAGCACCAGGGTTGCCAGGTGCCCGGCATTTTCACCTCCTGGCCGGGGAAAAATTCAGAAAATACAGGACATCTTAGGTGCCCGGTATTCTCTGAGGTTTTTTTACTGGACAGGAGCCAAAAATACTGGACAGTCCAGCTGAATACCGGACGCCTGGCAACCCTACTTGGCCCATAAGCAGACAGGATGATCCCTAACACAACTATGTCATCTTATTGTATGTTTTAGAAATGTGTGTCTGTCTGTCCACCCATGAGTCCATTTGTTCAAGAACTCCTCATAAATGTAAGAGCTAGAACCACCAAATTTGGTAGGCAGCTTCCTCTTATCATATCTTAAAGCAAGGTCAGGGTTTGGTTGTGCCAGGACAATGGGATGTGCCTGGAATTTGATTGTTTCTCATAAAATGGAAAGGGAAGGGTCTGGTACGAGAGACAGTTATACTGTAGAATAACCAGAGGGAGGCAGCAAGGGGCCAGAGATGTGAACCGGGATAGGTATAACCCCATCGGTCCAGCACGGGAGAGGGGTAGGAGAAAGGGATAGCTATCTACTACATATTTCAGAGACTTCAGGGGGTAGCCGAGTTAGTCTGTACAGGAAAAAACAACAAATGGTTGGGTAGCACTTTATAGACTAACAAAACATGTAGATGGTATCATGAGCTTTCGTGGGCACAGCCCACTTCTTCAGATGACTGGAGTTTTCATTTGTTTGTCTGTTTGTCCCCAATTTGGAGAATGCGTGCCTCTCCCTCCGCTGTGTCCACTGCAGGAGAAGCAGCCATGGATAGGTGCTTCTCACTTGACTGCAAGTTGCTGCGGTGAGAGATAGCTGAGGCGTCCTCTCTCCACGGGGCAGCTTGCATACTGAACCCCTTATCTCCAGCCCCACTCCAGACCAATTATTTAAATGAAGAAAACCAAAACTTATTGAAGCTAAGGACCCAGGCAGGTAAATCTTCTAGTTAGCTATATTTAAATAATGCAAAGTATTCCAGAATTGTAAAGCAAAAACTAGAATAGGAAGTCTTCAGTAACTCACTACATTTGCTCTGAAATTCTTAATATGTTAGGAAGAATAATTCTGCAAGTATCAGGAGGTTTTTTGTTTTTTAACTAACAGATTAAGTTAAGCAAAGTTTCATTAGGAAATGAACACAGGATCTTATAATAGAAAGTGTTGAGCAACCTTATTTATAGGTGTCCCACCTATTAATTATTTTTTCTACTAAAAAGGTTTTGAAAACAGTACTAGTGCATTGTTATATTCACTGTAAGCTGAAGAGATTCCCTTATGAACCAGGACTGCAAATCTAAGTTTTTTGGTAAAACCTTCTAGTTAACAACCTGTGAAAAAAGAGATGTATAAAGCAAATCCTGATAGAGCTTTAAGAAAAATAAACAAGGCTAAAATACATAGGTATGCAGAAGCCATCAGTTTGCAAGAAAGTCCTTCTTGTAGTTCCCTAGATTTTGCTTGTCAGCAGAGTCCAACAGCCTTCCTTGCAGTGCATTTCCTTGGCTTCTTCATACTTTGCAGAAACTTCATCATTGTTCTGCAAGGTATTTATTGTATATATTACATTACGTAAAAATGTGTTTAAATCATTAAGGTTGCAAAGTCAAGCACCTAATAATTCAGAAATGCCAGACTTAAGGTTGCCTGTGCAATTTTAATTTTGCCCTTGAAGGCATATGTATTATGATTAAGGCCCTACCAAATTTGTGGCCATGAAAAATGCACCATGGACCATGAAATCTGGTCTCCCACTACCAAACCTGGGTTTGTGTGTGCTTTTACCTTATACCATACAGATTTCATTGGCAATATAAGCATTTCTCAAATTGAGGGTCCTGACCCAAATGAGAGATCACAAGTTTATTTTCAGGGGGTTGTAGTATTGACTAGGGATGTTAAATATTGGTTAATTGAATCATCAGTTAACCTCATGAATTCTTATTGATTACTTGACTATTCTATAATACTAGGGGTTGGGACTGGCAATCAGTGTGCTCTGGCCCCACTTCTGAGGAGCCCCCCTGCCACTCTGAGCTGCTACTTCTGTATCAGAGGCAGCAGCGCGGGGTGCCAGGCGGGAGCTGGTCCATGTGGGGATCCAGTTTAAAAACCAACTCCCCTTGTGGATTGGCTGCCTGTTGCCCCACGCTACTGCCTCTGTTACAGAGGCAGCAGCGAGGGGTGGCACCTGTCTGGGGGGAGTGGTCTGAGCTCTTGGACCCAGCATGAGCCAGAACTAAGCTGGGCTGCCTGCTCGCCTGGCTCCTAATACACTTTAAATGCAGAGCCGCAGCGGGGTTAGGTCCTGGACCTGGCACAAGCCAGGACTGAGCCAGGCTGCAGGCCAGCCTGCTAAAAAATTTACTGGTGGGGGGGGGCAGAATGCGTGTAGTCTATAGCATTAACTGATAAACTTTTGCAATCCCATACCAGGCCATCCTCATTTCTGTGCTGATGCTGGCAGCTACTCTGCCTTCAGAGCTGAGCTCTTCAGGGCAGCGCTGCCACCAGCAGCAGTGTAGAAGTAAGTATAGCAGTAAAACAAGCCCCCCCCCTAAACTTTGTGATCCCCCCCCCTCCCAAACACACACACAATTCCTTTTTGGGTCAGGACCCCTACAATTACAACAGATGTAAATAAGTGAAATTATGAGACTTATGATTTTTAAAATCCCATGACACTAAACTGACCAAAATGGACCACGAATTTTTAAGGACCTTAATTATGTTTAGTCTTTATGAACACATACTGTTTTTACACAGAACCACTTCCTCTTTCAGTGTACAAGATGGCTCTTTGAATCCCCTCTCCCATGTCTCCCCACACTTCTCTGCATTCTACATCAGGTGACTTCCTTCTCCTCGGGGCCAGCATTGGAAGTACTTGGAAAACAAGAGAGATGGGCTTCCAGCTATTCATTCTGGACCCTAGCTAAGAGCAGAAATTACAGCGACAGCCCTGAGCAGGCCATGCAGCCCTGGACTGGATCTTGCTCTGTCAGATGGACAGTGTACATAGAGTTCAGTCAGATATAGGAACTCTGATGGAATGGAGTATGCCCAGAATAAGAACGGCCATATTGGGTCAGACCAAAGATTGAGCTTGCCCAGTATCCTGTCTTCCAATAGTGGCCAATGCCAGATGCCCCAGAGGGAATGAACAAAACAGGCAGTCGTCAAGTGATCCATCCCCTGTCACTCATTCCTAGTCCTGACAATCCGAGAGGGTCATCATCCTTGCCCATACTGGCTAATAGCCACTGATGGACCTATCCTTCATGAATTTATGTAGCTCTTTTTTGAACCCTGTTAAAGTCCTGGTCTTCCCAACATCCTCTGGCAGGGAGTTCTACTGGTTGACTGTGCAAAATAACAAGCTATTTCGAGACATCCCTTAACCCTCGTGGAACACAGGTTACCGGGATGCCAAAATAGTGCGCCTGTTATATCAAAAAATATTTTGAAATAATGGGAAGCTTGTGAAGATGCAGAATAGCTATTTTAGGATATCCCAAAATAGCCATGCAGCATAGATGTACCCTTAGAGAATTTAGCAGCCAAAAACCTGCAACTCTGTAATGAGCATGTGCAAATTGTTTTTATTAAGGGACATAATTTGGCTAAATCACAGTGTTTTTTTCCCCATCAGGCACTGCAAAAAACAGATCCTTGACCCCATGATGACCTACTACTAAATTTCAAACCCCCAACTCCAAAGACCGAGATTCAAAAAATTGTGACCCACACATTCATTAATATAGGGAAAGTAGCTTACTTTTCCCATTCTTGTTCTCAGAATGGTTAACAGTTTTTGAAGAAGCCTCTCCAAGGAAATTCAGCCTGAGGCAGACATGCTGTCTTGGAAAATTTCAGTTCAGCAGTTAAAGTTTGCAGAGTTTATTTGGAACTGACCTCAAGGTCTTATAACTGGAAGTGTTGGGTAACCTTATCTAGAATCATCGCACCTGCATTGCCTTGAATTTTAAAAAATTGTTAATGCAGAGTTAAGGTGGTACAATTAAAATAACCAAAAGTAATTATCCCAAAAACAAAATAATAAAATCTGTTTTTGTTAACATTTAGGCATCCTTCTCCTTTATATTTTGTTATCTTAGTGGTCTTTTGCCTTCATTTCCTTTCTGCCTACCTGGATTATGTAGCAGCATGGAACTGGTATTTATAATACAAATGTCAGATGTGGACTTAAATACTGAAAAGATTCTGTTAAACCTCCTATGCGTAACATACTGTTTCACAGAGTTAATGGTATACTTTTAATCTCTACTGTGGAGAAAAATGCATCTAGATTAAATACCACGTGCCATGCCCCAGAATTTACTATAAAATTGCAGATAAAATTTTGTTTACACTTTCTGCAGGTATTGATCCTGAAACTCTAGGGAAAAATAGGATCCTCTGCTCATAGACATGCTTTTCTATATGAAGGGAAAAGAAAGATTAGATACATTAATTAGATGAGAAAGGGAATTAAATGCATTATTAAAAATGGCAAGTCCTTTCTATAATATATATTTTACAAGAGATAGAACAATGAAAAAGTAAATAAAAATCTGAGTATGTAAGAGAATAATTAGATAATATGAAGATATGTAAGTCGACTAGATATATCCTAGGATATTTGAGAATTAGCTAAAAAGCCTAGTTTACAACAAGCTTCTAATTTATATTTGTTGTTATTAACTTTATTTTTTTCTATTTATTATATATTTCTACTTGAAAGAAGGTGGTTTTCTAAATTGTGAAATTTTGGCTTTTTGGGCATCTAGCAAATTGTTCTTAAATAACTCTCAACTATCATTAATTCTTTTCTGATTAAATTCTTTCTCCCAGCTTAATTGGTTCATAATTGTTTTCAGCTTTATTGGACCTTTTAAAGCACCAAGTATATATGGTCCTGGTCAGAATTTTATTCTGTTTGCCCATTATAAGTGTGATCAAGGTGTAGTCACTAGCACCTAAGTTTCTGTTAATTTTTAGTTTTCTGATCAGTTTTTCTTTATCTGTTAAGACAGATTCTAATATGGAATTTTCCTGTGTTGGAGGCAACTCTTTTTGATTTAGAAAGTGATAGAGATGCAGCCATGTTAGTCTGGTCTAGCTGAAACAAAAGACAGGAATATGCAGCACTTTAAAGACTAACAAGATGGTTTATTAGGTGATGAGTTTTCGTGGGCCAGACCCACTTCCTCATATTTATCTGAGGAAGTGGGTCTGGCCCACGAAAGCTCATCACCTAATAAACCATCTTGTTAGTCTTTAAAGTGCTGCATAGTCCTGTCTTTTTGATTTAGGAAATTGTTATCTATAATATTTAGAAATTCCAATTTTGTCATATGTCACTCGAACTGAAGTTCCTCATGATCTCATAGCATTTTTTCCTCACATGTTTTAGATAGGCGCCTGAGGAACAGACTACATTCCCAAATCATTTACAGCTTCCTAAGTTAAAACTAATTGATGAAATTCAATCAAGAAACTAGCAGGAAGCAAGTGCAAATCATGGAACACTTAACCTAGCAGCTAACGCATTTAAAGCCATCTAGAAACTTGGTGCCAAAGCCTACATACAAGACTGCAATTCCATTGCCCAAAGGATATAAGCAGATGATATCTAGAAAAAGGTTTTGGCTTCAGAGCTAGCAAATGGTACCATCACAGCTGCTCTTATTGCACAGAGGATTCTTGTTACTAGCTAAAATATCCTCACGGGCCCAGTAAGCCATTTTTGTCCATCAGGGACTGAATTACTGGCAGACAAGATAATGAAACAAAGCCAGTTGCCTGATAGCCTGAGAACATAGAAGTGAATTTCTGCGTAAAAATTGCTGGATTTTAGCTGGATACACCTTAGGTTGACTCACTAGTCTATGTTTTTTATGAAGTTGCTCCCTATAACGAAGAAAACTTTCAGTCTACCAAGAGATAATATAATGAGGAATTTTTTTTAACAGCTTACGCAGTATAACAGAAAATGGAAATATTATACAGCTGACAGTACCTCTAAAGGTGATTAAAATGAGAAATGCAAAAGACACATTTTCTGAGGCTGAAAAATGCAATGACGCATTTTATGACATTTTGCACAGAAATTCATATGAACACAACTTTCTTAGCTACTGTTTTAGTCAGTATATGGTTGATGTCCTTCACACAGGTAAATGTTTGGAAGAAGGTAGAAGAACCAGTGAGAAATGCATGTGCCTGCTATCTCAGTTTGAATGTGGTGTTTGTTGGTGCATTCATTTTTGGTCTGTGTCAGGGATGGGGAACCTTTTTTGGGTTGGCGGCGACAGACTCACAGAAAAATCATTCGGAGGTTGCACACAAATGAGAAGCAACAAAAAAAATTTAAAACCCAAAGAAAACCCAAAGACAACCCCCCCCCATTGATATGGTTCCTTATTGAGAAGGAGAAAGACACTCTCCACATGCCCCTCATACACCAGAACCTGGGGGGCCCCCACCCTAGTAGATTTTGTGCACTCCAGACATGGGGTGGGTAGTGTGCCAGCATGAACTCCCCAATGCTAGGGAGTCCCTGAACCTTGGGGTCCAGATCCGGGCAGGCTGGGGGCCGCCCCTGGACCTTAGGTTTCTCACCCCAGTCTATGGTAACTAGCAATGGGAGAGACCAGATCTTAGCTTTTCAGCAACATCAAGGAGCTCAAAGGCAGTTTGCATTGCCAGAAAGTCAAGTAACTGTTTAATTTTTGAATAAACCGCTGTTTTCTTGTCAAACAACTAAACTGGATCCTTAGACACCCATGGACAAGCAATCAGAAACATTGGGGTTTTTTTTAATAACCTAACTGCCTGCTGTAAGTTTTGGCAGGTGTCTGGGCTAAGGACTGGATATTTTGAACAGATAATTAGACAGAAATGTCTCTCTTCTGAGTGCTTTCTGTACAAAGACCTAGTCTGAAATATTTCCATTTCTATTGCTACCTCATGAAAGCAAAACACAGAGATCGGGGGGAGGGAGCAAAAGAACTGTGCTATATTAATAATTAACATTTAAACATCTATGTCTACACTGCCCCCGTTTTGTGCAAATAATATGCAAATGAGGTGGTGTGGAATATCGCCACACCTCATTTTCATAGTTAATTAGGCTCCATTTTTGCGCAAATGCTTTGTCCCCATACAAACTGGCTGCCCTCTCCCAGGGATCTTTCTCATTTCTGCTTTATAACTGAGATTCTCCCCCCCCCCCCCCACACACACACACATGCACTGAGATAAACAGACTACAGAAAACATGTATGATAATCTGTTATTTTTATGTGAACCAGAGTCAACAGTACACATCTATTGCAATACTCCATGGACTTTATCGAATGGTCAATGCACTTTTAAAGTCAAAGGGAATTTTTACATCAACTTGAATGGCAGCAGGATTGTGCTCTTAATATTCATCAATGCCCAAAAACATTTAATTCAACTACTTGTGATGCTTCCTTGGGCTCTAGGACTATATTTCTACGTATGCCGTTCAAAACTAGACTAGGATGCCTCCGTTTATTACCCACATTTCTATCTACTTGTTATATGAATGATATTTGAACTCTACATTTCCCATCTTACATATACACATATACCACACTTGACTTGACATCCATCAAAACTCAGACAATTAGGATGTCCAGGTAAAAGAGCACAAATACCACTTGCTGCTATTTCATAACAAGACTTACTTGAAAAAAACAGCTCACATATCTCATATACCTCACTGTCCATCCAAGGCATGATCTGTTAACTTTAGAGGCATACTTCAAAGTTCGTGTTTTTTCTCAGGTATTTGGGGAGGGGAAGGAATTTAATGGGAGTGCTGATTAATATTGTTATTAACTGAGGCTAGTTTTTTGTGGTGTTTGGACAATTCATCAAGAATATTGTGAGTTTTTTAAATTTTTGCATTAAATATTGCTTGTTTTTAAATTTTTTTAAAGTATACAAATCTTAAAAGATAGTAAAACAAAAATTAAAAAATCAGCCTCAGTTATTTAAAGATCAATGGCAAGTTGTGAGGAGGTGTTTAGTGAATAGCTGATAATTTCATTGAGTTTGTTTTTACTTAATCTCTTTATTAATGATTTGCAGCATATGATTAAATTAAGAGGTTATACTAAATTGGGAAATGTTGCAAAAGCCACTAAGGAGAGGGAAATAGAGGCAGGAAATAAAATGAGATTTAAATTGGAAAAACTCAACTAGGTTAGCATGGGGAGAAAATCTAAACAGACACAGATCTTTTCAGTGGAAGGGAACTGTTTAAAATCCATAAATGTGAAAAACAACTGGTGGAGCGAGAGAGTGTAAAATGAGATTAGGTTTGTATTTGCAAAGATTTTTTTTTGGTTTGGTTTGGAATTTTTTCTAAGGGGGGGAGAAGGGAGATGGGGCTTCAAGCCAACACAACTGTGGTCTGTAGAAGAATGAGAAGGATAGAATAAGGAGAGTATATTCCTTCACATAAAACAGGTGGAATGCATCTACTGTTCGAGTACTGTTATAGTGGACATCTCTGTATCAGAAGGTACATACAAACTAGATGGAGTTCAGAAGTGAGGAAACAAGTAAAGGACTTGTGGGACTGACTTGTGAAGAAAGATGAAAAATACAATGTTTTAATAAGGGCAGGTCTACACTGTAAGGTACAGTTAACTTAAGTTATGCAACTCCACTTATATGAATAACGTAGCTGGAATCAACCTGCTTTGGGTTGACTAGTTGACTTAATGTTATGTGTCTTAATATTATGCGTCTTGCTCCAGTGAGACTTGAGTTGTTGGGAGTTTGTTTGGCAGTTGATATAGTGGGTTGCCCTGCTAAAACAGCCCCTAGTTGATCAAGTGCTGCAGCTTTGATGGTGGATAGCACAACAGATAGTTGAGACCGGGTATGATGGTTGATTCACCATGGGTCAATGTAGCAGTTCTAGTGAAGATCCACTAAATCAACTGCTGAACACACTCCCATCGACCCTGGTATTCACCAGAATGAGATGCATAAGAGATGGGAGAGTTTTTCCTGTCAACTGTCCTAACTTTTCCCTTCCCTGCTAATTCACACTGTTTTCTGGCCATCTGTTACAGTAAGTAAGACTGTAAGTGTTATTGCTTGTTTGTATATTTTCCTATATAAAAGCGCTACCTATAGATCACACTAGTATGGTCACTACATACAGATGTCCGTTTTTGTATGACAGGAGGGAGATTCTTTCTTTTTTGGAATCTAGATTTCACTATTTTTCAGTCAAAAATATATCAATTAAACATTTAAGTAGTTACACATATGACTCATATGAGCCCTGAGAAGCAAAACCTGTTTCATGGAGAGGTAAGTCCAGCATGGTTAATTTCTAATGCAGTGCATAAACTAGCATGACTGTTCTGGGATATAGTCCCAGTAACAGTGGTGAGTCATTGACTGCAACAGTAATGATATGAGAATCTATTTATTACTGCTCTTCTAAGCATCTCGCAGTGAGTTCATCTAGAAATTATATAATTATTCCTTCTGGATGATTTTTCTTATTGGTTTGTAATTACTAAATATTCTCAGAACACTTTTGTATCTTGAAATTAAGTCTTCAGAGTTGCATGAAAAACTGTGAAATTAAATCTTGTCTTGTTTATATTCCATTGTACTTCATTTTACCAATTAATAATATAGGTTTCTAGATGTTGAAACTTGACCTCCAATTTTCCTGGAGAACCATTACTGCATCATCCACTAGTTAAATTCATTTGTAAAGGAATTTTTGGGCTGTATCATTCCTTCATATGGAAAATATAAAGGAAAGGACATGTTCCTTGGGAAACTCTATACAGGAGTCCTGGCTTCTTGTCCCTAAGAGGGAACAGGGAAGACTGTGTAAAGCAGTGGTCACCAACCAGTAGATCAGGATCTACCGGTAGATCTTAGAGGCTTTGACAGGTGATCCTGACTGGTTTGGCCAAAAGGCGATCAAGTGCAGGCACTTCACCTGCTCCTCCCCCTACTGCTGCGCATCTCCTGCCCTTTGCCTTGGAGCTGTCCCCTCAGGTGCCTTCTGCTTGCTGTGCAGGGGAGGGGAGGGAGAAGACAGCTGTAATGACAGCTTAAGAACATTCGGCGGCCAGATCTGCTGGGTCCTCACATGGGATGGTGTTCGTAGGACTTGTGGAGTTTATCCTGCAAATACCCCTCCACCCTTCTGTGGAGAGAACCATGACCGAGCTTACAAGCAGTTCTTGTATATTCAGCCATTTTCTAAGTATGTGTCTATAAATGATTGTGTCATTGCCAGATGTTTGGATTCACTGAATCATATAATAAAGTATATTGAAAACTAGAAGTCAATTCACAGGAGACTGTGGTACAGTGGTTCCCAAACTCTTTGCCTGCATGACCTCATTTTCCGATTTACTGCTTTGCTTTTTGCAGTTCCAGTCAGCATGGAGGGCACTGCTCTGTAAAGCAAACTGGCATCTTGTGCTCGCAGGACCATGTCCCCATCCACTGATGGCGCAACCCCAGTTAGGGTTTCAACCTATAGTTTGAGAGTAGCTGCTGTAGATTCTCTCTGAATGGTCTTTCCACTTCCAAACTTGCCTGTACAGTAGAAACTGTAGTTTTCCTATGTCTTGGGTTTACTGCTCTCACACTGGGTCACTGAAATTGCCTTGTATTAACCTGTAGAATGTATGGATTTGCACAGGAAATTCAGCTTGGCTGTGCAAATCTGCCCACACAGTTGCATGGCAGATACCAAGAAACTCCTCTTTAATTTACAATGAAAATGTGTATACATTCTGTCTGTAGATTTAGGGGGGGAAATGAAAAATGGCCTATTAAATTTTAGCTTGTATGTCCAGAGTACTGAACTCTTCAGGCTTGCAGAGAAACTCTCCTCTTGTAGCTCTTTTTAGGAAATTAGATTTTTACTACTATGGCACCTTCCCATATTCAAGGGGAAAACAATTTAATTATATCCTCATATCTATAACTTCATATAGTATAAGTATATCCTCATATCTGTATCTAAATGTGCTGACTTTGAGAATTTTAAATGTCCAGGAAATGGGACTCAGCGGGCGTTGTTTAGCAAGAGCTACATTCAGTATTTATTATTGGGTTAGTTAGTGTAATTATACTATTGTTATTTATATTCTGCTTCTTATACACAATTTTTCTCTAAGATTTACTGTATACAACATTTTTTTCAGTTCTGTTTTGTTTTTATCATTTCATTACTGCAGAAACCAGGAACCGGAGATGAGTAAGAAAATCTTGAGTTACAATTGTACAGCATTACAGGAGCTTGTTTTCCTAAGATCTGTAGCGCTAGTTCTGTTTACGAATAAAAATGATTGTGGTTAAGAAATTCCTTTGCGAAGCCTGCTTTTCCTTGCTTTACTGCCACATTTCCCCTGAAAAGTGTAACTAGAATACTAGAGCTCCCACACCTAGGTGGACTCTGCAGGGAGCACATGTTTAGGGACCTGGGAGGGAGTGGGTGGGTTGTTAAGAAAGGTATGAATGTGAAGGGCTAAAAGACACTTCCAGTATAATACAGGTTGAACCTCTAAAATCTGGGACACTCTGATCTGGCAACATACGTGGTCTGGCAGGACCACGTATATTGCTGGACCAGAGAGTCCCGGCTGGCCAGGTTCAGAATCATAGCCAGGCTGAGCTGATAATGGGGAGCCCAGCCCCAGTGGGCCAGCGCAGGGGAGAGCACAGCCCTGGCCAGGGCTGGAGGCAAGGAGCGCAGCCCCTGCCAGAGCATGAGGTAGCGGGGCTGGTGAGCAGGAGTGCAGCCTCAGTCGGGGCTGGTGCCGTGAGAAGCATAGTCTTAGTCGGGGCTGGCACAGTGCAGGAGCGCAGTCCCAGCTGTGGCTAGCAGTGGGGAGTTCAGCCCCAGTCAGGGCTGGACTTAGCTGGGCGCCCAGTCCAGACTAGCACTGTGGCAAAGGGGGGAGGGCACAACCACTGCTGGGGGTGGAGGCAGCGGGGCTGGCCCCTCTCTGGGCTGGCGCAGTGGGAGGAAGCAGTCCCAGCCAGTCCTGGTACAGTGTGGGGCTGGAGGCAGCAGCAGGGAGCATAGCCCCACCCAGCAACATAATAGCCAACACCCAGGTAGGGAGCCTTGTTGTTCAGGACCACTCAGGTCCCGAGGGTGCCGGACGAGGGAGGTCCAAGCTGTAGCGTGTCACAACTGGATCCAGTCCTGGAGAGGACACTGGTCTGTTGTGAGTGGATCCAGTTGTTGAAACCCCCTGGCTGTAAGCCCCCTGTGTCTTGCCAGGGACTTGTCACTGTTCTCACCTCTGTCAGTGTAGCACACTCGCAGACACAGACCCAGTCTGATACTCTCTTGGTCAATAGGACCGGTTGGCCTCCAGGACCCTGGAACTAGTTTCTGAGCCATCTTGAATACCCCAGTAATGAGTATCAGTTCAAGCTGAATTTTACCTTATTTAAAGACTTCACTGTTTAGCCCACTGAAAGCACAGTAATTAGTTATTCTAATATGGATCTGATATTTATATTTTTTCTTATACTATATGAGAAATAAGTTAAGCAGTACTATATAATGTCATTAATTCTCACTGACTTGGAAACCCTTTGTAAGTAAATGTGATTTTCAAATTATTGTGCAAAGGAGCAAACACTACTGAGCTAGTCAGCCTTGCTATGACTTGGGATGGTCATGTGAAAAGTTCTGTGAGATCTGCCTATTGTTTGCTGTTCTGTTTGATCAGATGTTGTGTTGGATGATTCCAAGTTATTAACGTAGCATGTCACATTTGACCTTGACTGACCAGCGTAAAGGGTGTACCCATTATTTTTCTTCCGTCCTTTCTCTGTGATCTTGATCTTTACCAGACACTCCCTGAGGCAGGGAGATAGATAACACATAGTTCTTCTCTCCCCGTGACTGACTGGTTTCTTGGACATCATCCAATCTCCAGCACATAAACACATTTTCAGAAAGGTTTACTGACCTGGAAGACCAAAGTCTGTAGTTTACTTATTTACAAGAGGAAGAGAAAGAGAGAGTAAGCCTCATCTGCTTTCAGGTAGAGTTCAACAGAAGTATAGAAATTCGGTAGGAAAGTTGGGAAAACTAAATATAGAATCAGCTGTTCTGTTCTTTGCTGCCCCAGTGCTCAATATAGCAGACCTGGCATTGGATGTATCGACCCTGCCTTATGGGTCTGTAAAGCAGGGAGTGGCACCTCATGCCCTGCAGCCCCTCTGAACATACTGTGGGTTGGAGAAGCAGAGAATCAGCCTATGTTTTGCTGGTTTAATGCTGTAATTGGGTGTGACTTTAAAATGAGTTAATCTTAATCAAAATTTCCTATACAATATTTAGCTAATAGTAGCTTGGCACTTGAGGATTTTCTGATGTTGTCTAAAGGCTTGAACTCCCACATTTTTAGTTGAACTACTGGAATAAGGTAAATGGCTTCTCTAATTACCAGTCCGGAAATTTCTGCCTGAAGAATTTATTTCTTTTCAAATCATACATTTGTTGTATTTGCTTGTACCACTGGAACAAATAAAGTGTGTATTACTTAGGACACTAGATCTTGCTTGGTGTCACTCAAGACATGTTTTTGTAAATGAATACAGTAGTATAATGCAGTACTATTTATTTCTTCAGCACCTCCCACTTAGTCACTTCTCAGTGTGTGCTGGCGACTAGAGCTGCAGAGCCACCTACTGGCCTAACTTTGAATAAGACTTTGTGTCCTGTTAGTTGAATGTTCCCAAGTCTCTCTGTCTGTGAAAACACGGATCCCTTCCTCCCTTTAAATAGTTAATATATTTGTGTTACTTTTTTGGGGGCAATATTTAATGTACTTCCACATTTTTTCAGAGTGTTCTTTGTTGGCTCAGATATGGACTAAACAGTCCAGTTACTTTTACCAGTTCCTGTACTCAATATTACAAATAGAAAGAGTTTTAAAAGAATATACCAAGCATACAAGTTTTCTCTTGGATTCGAACTGCAGCTTTTGCTTTGGCAACTGTATTTCTTAGATTGCATTGGGTGTATGGGTTCTGTGTAATGACTATGTATTGATGAGACCTTCACTCTGAAAATTCAGCTACTTTGTTGTTCCTAAACAAAAAAAAATGTGTGTGCTGTGTTTTTCTAACAAAGTGGTTCTCAAGCTCTGACCCGCAGACCGACCATCTTCCTGGTGGGCTGTGGGCTTGGAATTCACCCTCCCCTGCAGTGGGGAGCCTGCACTGACACTCCAGCACCCTATCCTCCCTTCCCCCCCTCTCTACGAGGTTGGAGTGCCAGTACTGGCTTCATGCTATAGGGGCAGGGGTGAGCCTTTCAGGCCAGATCTAGCTTATGGGGGCAGGAAGCGGCTCCCCATTTTTCCTCTTCCCAAGTAGGGGAATAGCAGCACAGGAAACCACTCCCCTAGAGGCTTTCCCTGCTGTTCCCACTGGCTGGAATCATGGCCAATGGGAGCGGCGGGAGGCACGGAGCCAGGTAAGCAATCCCCATATCCCTCATGCCCAGACATGATCTCCTCCTCCCCGCTCCATAACCTCCCTTGTACTGGTAGCCCACTCCTGCATCCTACCTCCCTTCCAGACCCCACATCCTCACCTCCTCTTAAACTCATTTTGTCATTATGGGTGTCTGGCTGGTGGTCCATGGAAATGTCTCCATTGAGTGGAATGGGCCTCGGGTCAAAAAGTTTGAGAACCATTGGTCTATTATGTGCTATTTATAATCTGAGCCTGCCTTCTGGATTGATTATTGGTTTAGGGAATCATTAGTTTTGGTCTATAATGTATTTTGTTCTGTTATCCCATGTCTTTATTTCTTGCCTGACTGATTGTGAGTGATTTTAAGTCTCAGTGATTTTAGTAGGTTATCTTAGACATGAAACAGAGCTGGTCACAAATTGCTAATTAAATAATATTGCTCTTGAAATAAGCCTGGAAACAAGTTTCTGAGAGTACATCTACACAGCAAAGCTAAAGTCGAATTAATCTAAGCAACTTGAGCTACGTCAATTGTGTAGCTTAAGTTGAAACAGCTTAATTCAGCTTTTGGTGCTGTCTACACAGCAGGAAGTCGAAGGAAGAACAGTTTTTTTAGAGGTCGATAAAATCATGACTGGTGTGGAAAAAGTAAATAAGGAAAAGTTATTTACTTGTTCTCATAATATAAGAACTAGGGGTCACCAAATGAAATTAATAGGTAGCAGGTTTAAAACAAACAAAAGGAAGGGTTTTTGTCACTCAGCTCACAGTTAACCTGTGGAATTCCTTGCCAGAGGAGGTTGTGAAGACCAGGACTTTAATAGGGTTCAAAAAAGAACTAGATAAATTCATGGAGGCTAGGTCCATCAATGGCTATTAGCCAGGATGGGTAGGAATGGTGTCCCGAGCCTCTGTTTGTCTGGAAATGGATGACAGAAGAGGGATCATGTGAAGATTACCTGTTGTGTTTACTTCTTCTGGGGCATCTGGCATTGGCCACTGTCAGAAGACAGGAATACTGGGCTAGATGGACCTTTCGTCTGACCCAGTATGGCCATTCTTATGTTCTAATTACATCGTGTACCTGAACTCTTATTTATGTAAAGTGCCTTTCCATACTGATTGAAATTATATTAATAGGGACATTTGGGAGAAGAGTAGATTTGGGAGTAGATTTTGTGTGTGTTCAAAAACAAAAATACCGAGTGAAATCAGCAATCTAAACATAGGTTCAAGACATTCTATAGTCCATTTGCTGAGGAAGTGTCATAAGGGAACAGAGGAGTATATATTTCTGTAAATAAATCCAGTAACTGGGTCAAATACTTATTTTATGAATAAGCAAAATGGCTTAATGACATAGTTAGTCCAATAACATTCCCATGTCTGTCTTCATTCCTTGTGGCTGGACTAAAAGAAATTTTAAAAACTTACCAAGGACAGTTTGTAAATTGTATGACACACAACCTATTTCTCCTTACAGTTGAGCTTAGCAGATAAAGTGGTCTCTGTAACTATTGTAAATTAATACCATTTCATTCCTCCATCTTCTATCTGTCTGACAGCAGACCAGAACAGATATTATGCCTTATATTTGATGCCCTTCATGCACTCTGTCTTAGCCAGTCAGAATTACAACAACACAAACAGGTTTGGTGTTGATTGCTATCTTTTTCTAAAAGGCAGAGTACTCTGTATAATGAAGCATCAACAAACCGTTATTTTAAATCCAAAATGAAATAAACTGTGGTTATGGCCAGGTACAAACAGGGAATACGTTCCTTCCCTTCTAATAGAGAAGCGGTTTGAACTACTGGTTGGAATGGGAATCAGAAGATTTGTATTCTCTGCTAGTTTCTGTTTTGGACTCACTGTGAAGCTTTGGGAAAGTAACTTGACCTGTAAAATGCTTTGTGAGCTGTTCTGAGGTCTGTCCAGGAAAGGTGTTTTATGAGAATAAAGTACTGTTTTTGTTACCATCTGTAACTGAGTCGAGTCTTTGGTTACCCTCACACTGCGGGCCACATGGTACCAATTTGCTCAGACAGTTAAAGGAAAAGGGGCAATCCACAGATATCTACAAAAGAAAGCATCAGCAGCAGGAGTCATCATTTTTTAGAGTATTCTCTGAAGGGGTCATGGAGCAGTCCATCTAAGGGAATAGTTACCGAGACCGAGAGGCCTGGTTTACATAACAAAATATTACCGTGCTTGAATGTGATAGCAGAAACTGACCCAAGGCTGAACAGAGTTTGGCAATCCTTGAAGTCCTGGATAAATTGTGTTCAGCATTGTAGGTGCTAACTTGAGTGTGCACAGTCATGTTTAGGCCTAATACTATTTTTTAGAGCAAGCCATGCCTGAAACTTATGGAAGTACTGTCAGGAGGATGGGCAAATATATGACAAGCCTGTGCTTTTTTAATTCCCTGCATAACATGATGGGTCCCAGAATGACGTTACAGTCCCACTGAATTGCTAATGTTGAGCATTTTAGAAAGAAAGACTCTATTTAAATTGGCTCATCCAGGCAAACGAACTGCTTCCTTCAAAGGAGCAGTTCATGATGTTGAAAGCAACAGCATGTTTAAGAACAGATTTGGTTTTGATTAGCTGTAAATCAAAAGAGCAGGTTGAGAAAATAGCATAGCCGGAGAACACTGTGCAGATAATGATAGCAAATACAAGAAAAGCTGTGTGAACCCAAGGTGAAATGAGTGAATGTTAGGACTGGCAAGATTTTTTTGTTGGGATTAATCTTATTCTTTCCTTTTGGCTCAGCACCATGGCGCCCAGCACCCTTCAAGATTTCTCCACAAGATAATTTGATTCAACAACTGTGTCCAATAGTCAGGGTATTCTTTCTTTTCTTTGTGCCACCATGTATTGCTGATATCAAAGAGGTAGGCACAGACATGAAAGTATTTTAGCATGAAACATCATACTTTTATAGTTTATTGGGGGTAGAGTATTATAGGAAATTGGATTTTGTGCAGCAATAGGTGAGAAAGGAGAGAACATTTTTTTAAAAATGTAATACAACCCTTCAGATAGTTCACTTGTATTACTGCATTTGCTAAGAAAGAGGACTGATTGGCTGTCACATACATCGGCATTTAAAAACTTTTAGTAAGAATGAAGAAGGCATTTGGGATCTCCAACTGTGCTTCCCTTTCCTTGGAGACTAGTGGAAATAAACCATTGTGAGGTGACAAAACAGGCAGACCACATGAGATGCATAGTTTAGGAAGATTTCAGCTGATCAATTTAATTATGACATAGGGAAGCAGAAACTCAGTATTTATTGTTAGCATATTTTCATGTTTTCAAGGTATTTTTCTATCTAAAGTTCATACAGTATAGATTAAAAGATTTTAAAAGATTACATTCAAATGGTTAGTATTTTTTTTAGGCCTCATCTTCACTGGGAGAATCACAAATCCATCTTTCTAATTTAGATTTGGGCAAGTACTTTCACAGCCATGTCATCTAATTGACAGTGAAAACTCTTACACACTGTCTACACCAAAGAGTATGCTCTTGGTAACACTGATGCAGTTACATCACAGCTTCACGTGGCTACAAATTTCTGAGCGTTTGTCTACACTACAGAGAAGATGGAAGCTGCTGCAGTCAATCTTCCAGGGTTCGAATTAGTATGTCTAATGAAGACCCACTAATTGAAACTGAGAGGTTGCTCCCGTTGGCGGTGGTAATCCTACTCCTCGTAAAGAGTAAGGGAAGTTGAGAGGAGCGTATGCTCCTGTCGACCTCCCGCTATGTGAACGGCACCAAAACACAATTTAAGATACTTAGATTGCAGCTACGCAATTAGCATAGCTGGAGTTGTGTATCTTAAGTAGACTTTCCCCTTTAGTGTAGACCAGGCCTTAGTGTAAATAAACTGTCCTCAAGGTAAAAAATTTTAAATGCAAATCTTGCAAAAATAACTGCTCTCTGATTTAATACATCTACCTACTATTGTGTGGGAACAACATGAATCTACTGTTGAATTGCTGAATGTGTTCACAGCTGAGATTTAAGAAAGTAACTACATCTGATGTTGAACAAGCAAGTAGCATGGTGTCTTCTAAGTTTGTAATAAACAATTATGGTGAAAGAGACTATCTTGATTGTAACAAGAGACAATTGAAAAGGAAAAAAACAGTGGTTCAAAATGAAGACTGTGTCCACACTGAAAACTAACAATGAATGAAGCCAGTTAAACGATTGTTTTAACGTGATATGTGAACAGAGCAATGAGATCTCACTCAGCTTCTTGTAGGTCTCTCACACACAGTTACTACAGTGATGATCACACACAGATATGTAGGTCTACAGACGAGAAGCCACAGCAGGAGTCTCAAAAGCCAAGTGCTACAGTGGGAGTTCTATGATGTGAAGTGGAGTTGGGCAGGTTGTGCCAGGAGAACATCTTAGTGGCAGGGGGGAGAAGGAACTCCTTTGCCGGTTAATATTATTTTTGCCTTTGAAATATGTTAGGGGTGGCCTGAGTTCCGAAGGTTAGTTCTATTAGGTCTCAACTTTCCCATAGTTCAAACGTGTTTCGGATCTGGATTCAAGTCAGTTTCCAATCATTGCAGCCCTGGAATCATTTGATATGATGGGAGGACAAAGCTCCAGTCGGTGATAGACAGTTCTGGTTCTATCTCCCTGCTCTCCCCTACCCCCCGTCACCAGCTCCATGGAAGTGGGGAACTCAGAGTTAAGAACACTGAACACTGCTGTATTCAGAGAGAATTAATCCAGGTAAACATTCGTTTATCTTGATATTTCATGCTGAGGTTTAATAACATGCTTCACAGCAGGTGACAGTTTACATTTACAAATACTAGTAAATAAAGCAGTATATATTCCATGTCGTACAGTCATAAAATGGAATCTAGCATAGCACTAATGAAGACTGAAAGAGGTAAGCGTGGGATTCTGATGGATTAGTTCTGTTGATTGCTGTATGCTATCCACCAGGGAGAAGGAATGAGTCTTTGGATGGGTCTTGAACTGGTCAGAGAAGCAACTAAATACAAGGAGGCTTTTTCTGTGGGAACAGAGTGGAGAATAAACAGGTGGAGGTATGGAGAGAACATGAAAGGAGAAGCAAAGCCAGGGAGCATCCTGAAGATGAGGAGGGAGGTTATTCTGCTGGAAGCTAAATTCAGGTTCTCGGAGTCCATAGTGATGAAGGCAGTATACAAGCCTAGCTAGCTGGATATCATAATCAGCTTTGTGGAAGATGTTGTAACATCTAAATTCTCATTGCAGATAAAAGGAGAAATTCTCCCAGAATTCCCATTGACAATGCTCAGCATCTTTCATGAACTGGCCTTTAGTGATCAACACTGATTTGTCTTGTAAAATAGCATATGACCAGGATAGATGCTCCATGCGTGTGTTCTCTGTCCTGCTTTTTGTAGTGATATTGTAAACATTATATTGGACCTTAGTGATAGTGAAAGAATGTCTGGTTTAAATACAGTTGTTTTCTGAACTGTCTTTTTTATCTGTAAAAAATAACAAGCTGTTCAGATAATGTGAAACAGGTGCCCAAAATTAGATGGCGTCTAGAAGAGGCTATTGATGTAAAGTGCTGAAGATGTAAGTAGCTGCATTTGCCAAGGACCCTTTAGGAAACCATGCTTAATGAATCTGAAAATCTAACCAAAATATTAGTTGCTGTTGGGGTGCCAGGCGTCTGGTTTGTGACCATTAAAAATCTGGTTGGCAGTGCAGCAGCAAGCTCCCTGCGGTTTCCGGAAGTGACTAGCAGTCCCTGTGGCTGCTAAGTGCAGGAGCAATCAGGGAAGCTCCGCATGCTCCCCCACCCCAAGTGCCAGCTCTACAGTTCCCATTGGCCAGGAACCATGGCTAATGGGAGCTGTGGAGGCAGCGTCTGCAGGCATGAGCACCATGCAGAGCTGCCTAACCACTCCTGTTCCTTCTGGACATGCTGGCCGCTTTTAGGAACACATGGAACCAGGTAGGGTTGACAACTGTCCACACAAACCCAAACATCCTTCCCCTTGCCCCAACCCTTCCCTGAGGTCCCTCCCTGGCTCGCTCTCTCACACCCTCACTCATTTCACTGGAATGGGCAGGAAGGTGTGCAGGCTGGGGCTGAGGGGTTTGAAGTGTGAAGTGGTCTTTGGGCTGGGGCGGGAGTTGGGGTTCAGGTTCTGAGAGGGAGTTTGGGGTAAGGTGGAGCTCAGGGCTAGGGCCAGAGATCGGAGTGTGGGAGGGGGTTGCAGGGCTTGCTCCAGGTGGATGCTTTTTACCTCCAGTGGCTCTGAGTCCTGCTCAGTGGCACAGTGGGGCTAAGAGGCCAGGACGTTCCATGTGTTACCCCTGCTCACAAGTACTGCCCCCGCAGCTCCCAGTGGCTGCAGTTCCTAGCCAATGGGAGCTGTGGAGTTGGCAGTCAGGGCTGGGACAGTGTGCGAAGAACTCCTCCTCCCCCCGAGGCCTTAGGGATTTGCTGTCTGCTTCTGGGAGTAGCATGGGGTGAGAGCAGACAGGGAGCCTCCTTAGCCCCGCTGAGCCACTGGGCTTCTAGGGCCAAACTCTTGATTTGGCTTCAGGAGCCTCCAGGAAATCGAGCCTGATTCCAGGAGAGTCCCGGCAATGCCGAGAAGGTTTGCAACTTTAGAACTAGAGCAGGCAGGGAAACCTGCTTTAGCCACTGACTGGGAGCCACCTGAGATAAGTGCCATCCAGCTAGAGCCCTCTTTCATACCCCAATCCCTTGCCTCAGCCCTGAGCCCACACCCTACTTCCCTACCCCCTCACCCTCAGCTCTACCCTAGAGCCCTCACTCCTAGCTGTAGCCCAAACCTCACCCCCTGGCGCAGCCCTGAGCCAGCTCCCAAAAGCTGAACTTCTTGGCTCCAACCTGAAGCCTTCTCTGCACCCGGAACCCCTTATTTCTGGCCCCACCCCAGACACTGTAGCCCTGCCCACACCCTAAACCTACTGGTCCAGTCCAGAGCCCTCTCCCACATCCTGAACCACTCATAACTAGATCCACTCCAGAGCCTGCACCCTGACCCCTTGCTCCACCCGAGTGAAAAAGTGTGAGGGTGGCAGAGAGTGAATGATAGAGGGAGAGGGATCAAGTGAATGGGGTCGGGGCTTCAGAGAAGGGGTAGGGCAGGGAACAGGGCAAGGGTGTTCGGTTCTATGCAATTGGCAGCCCTCAATTGCTCTCCTGTTGGGCAGAGATTTTGGTCACTGTAAAATGAGCTTTATCATTTTCAATGTCTGTGAGAATCACATGAAATTCCACTGCAGGAAGCAGTGACGGCACCATATGGTCGTGGGGTGTTAAATGACCAAAAAAAGGATCCTTGGATGTATGTGCAGAACTCAGAGGAGAATGCAGTCTATACATGTAGGACTCATTTGCCGGATACATAGTTTTGTCACATGAGCAAACAATGTATAAATCCTGGCTTGTTGATGGCCTTAATTTTATATATTTTATTCTACATCTTTAGACAGGATGAAGAATGGAATGAGACCATAAAGTGACATGGCAACTACAAGATGTGCCATCAGAATTCAAATGAAATTCAGAATGTTAGACCCCATCTCTCCTTTTTCCTGTCATTAAAGCACGACCCTATCATGATCTTCAATGAGACCAGGAAGTAAAAATATCATTAGCATGTTGGTAGGAGACACCCACAGCCTGGTGAAGGAACTGGATCAGGAACCCTGTTTGTGCATTCCAGATCCAGTCTCTGCCTCAGGCCATGCTTTTTTGCTATTCCCTTAGAAAGTTTTGTGCCAGATCTTGTTCTTAGGAGACATTCTAGGACCTTGTCCTTAGCATTCTGTTTGGGTGGAGTATTGCGTCTCCATAGGGATCCCATGAGAGAGGCTGTAGAGTGACTCTGCAGCCACTGAGTCAGTTACTTCCTCCCAAAGGCTCTTTGCTGCCCCAAAGTCACATTGAGGAAGGGCAGGAGAATCTGCTCAGCAGTGGATCCTCTGACCCTTCCTGCCTAATAGAGCAGACCCTGTTCATCCCAAATCCTTTGCAATGGGAATGCACCAGTTCTCCCCAGGGAAGCTCTCTGGCTACGAATGTATTAAAATGGATTTGCACCCTAACTTAGGTCCGTGAAATCATGTTGAATTCAGTGGGGTTGTAGCACATAAAAGAGCGGAACATGGGCAAATTGTGGGTTTGCTTGTTATTAATTCTGTGTGTTTTCCAACATGGTGTGTCGGACTTAGTTGTATTTTACATTCAAGCAGAATTTTTCCTGGCATTTCATTGTGTTAGTCCTCTGTTTATTGATTAGCTGCATTTATAGTTATTTGCATCTGTGACTAGAGCAAGTGCCTCAATCAGCTTGTGTCTAAGCAAGCTACTGCTAACTTGTGCCATCTACTGGCTATCACTGTTCTTACTCTTCACTAGGTTTTATTAGGGTTTAAAATCCAGAAGGACTCAGGGAACATGCAGTAGTTCTTCCTCGTTAGAATAAATTATGATACTAAATACAAACAGAAAGCAAAAGTCTTCCTTAATTATTGTTGTTACTATTTATTTTATTTTAGTCTAGATATTTTTCTAATATAAAAATGAGACTATTTTGTAGTAATAACAATACCTAGCTTTTTATATAGTGTTTTTGATCCACAGAAGAATACAATGTCCCTTTTTTAATTCTGGGTTCCCTCCATTCCTAATGTTTCCAAGGACACCTGCAAATTTCCTTAATAAGACACATTAAATATGAAGGGCTTGAATGTACCTAATGGCACCGCCATATTTCCCTAGAGGGAGCACGAGTGTCCCAAGGCTCCATGGCATTGCACAAGTACCACACACACTGCTATGGGGTTTCTACTTATAGGGGTAGCAGGGTTGTGTCACTGCCTCCATTATATTCTGTCTTACTCTTTTGGTAAGGGACATGCCCTCCGAGGACAATAAGCACGACCATGCAGAGCAGCCCCTGAGCTCCCTCAGATGCAGAGGCTCCAGTTCTGCCTGGCCCTTATGCAGGGGGGAGTGAGAAGAGGTCTCTCCTTCCCTCCCTACTGTAGATGCATGTCATGGCCAGGATTTGACCCTGACTGAAAAGCAGTTCAGGAGTTGTGGTAAAACACTTCTCTTTGTTGTTTCTAGTCTGAATATGTTCTTGGTTTCGCTTTCGTGTCAGTCATAGTCTATGATGATGACTAACCATGTCCAGGGAGTTTCCCTTTTGATCTGTTTCTTGTTGTTTTGTTTCTGTTGTTGCTCAATGATTTTTAGAATTTACTCAGCCCAGCTAATGTCTGGCTGGTGATACATGCTTGTTTCTGAATTGTACAGTTGTGTCTGTTACTTTAAAAAATAAAAAGGCCTCAGGGATTCTGTAAAAGACCATTTGTCTCGGTATGTCTTTCTAAAGGAGGAATCGATCCTAGCCTTTTAAAAATGCTAGGAGTCCAATCTTTGCTGTTCAGTTACTTTCTTGCATGTAGAGTTTGTATTTTACACAAGGTAGTATTTAACAAACACCTTTTTTACCATAGATCATAAAGCCAGAAGGTTCTGATGATCATCAAAAGTGACCACTTGTATAACACTAAAAGCCACAGGGATTTTCTGAATTAGTTCTTCTTTGAACTAGAGTATATCTTTTAGAAAATGTTCATTTAAAAATTACCTGTGATGGAGAATCCACCATAATTCTTGGTAAATTGTTCCACGGTTTAATTGTTCCTGATTTCTAGTGTGAATTTGTCTGGCTTCAACTTCCAGCTATTTTGGATTTTGTTTTATCTTTGTCTGTTAGATTGAAGAGCCCTCTGTGAAGAAATTTTACAATTAGAGTTTGCATGTCTTTTCGCTAGATGTCTATAAATACCATGTTATTGAGCTGAGCTTTTTCCATCAATTTTCTGAGCACAAATAAGGATATGTACTGAGTCATTCATAAAAGAAATTTGATATCCGATATTTATTCAGTTATATGTCACTTTGTAGCTGCACTTAAGCAATTATATTGTTAAGTGTCATAATACAGCATGGTGATTATATGAATCTCCATTTCATACTGTAGAAACTAGTGCTGTGAATTTGGGTTTCACAGGAACCTTAACCATGTTACATATCTTAATATTGTTTTTTGTGTTTATCCTTTTCATGGGGTTTTATAATGCCTTAAGTAATTTATTTACCAGAATAAATCTTGAGCTAAATAACTTACTATATATCCAGCACCTAGGAATTGAAAGGCCAGAAGAAGATCTGATCTTGGTTGTTTTTTTTCCAGCCCAATATGTGATTTCTGGAAGGATTAAAATGGTGAAAAATCTGAACACAAATACAAATGTACATATTGGAACATTTGTGTTTCAGCTGTCCAGTTCTCCATGCAAAATGTATTGCAATTGGTACTTTTATGAATATATACATGGTATTTGGTATATTAAATAAACAGTTCTCCAAAAACATTTCTGGAACGAATTGCCACACTAGAATATGCAGCGTATACTTCTGATGCTTTGGCTGTTACTGCAGTTTCAAGGCACTGTATCTACCCGCTATTCCATTAAATAACAGCTCAGGGGTAACATTGTGACTCATGGCTTCTCAAGAAAAAGAATTCTAATTTTAATCTGTGAGAGGCTGAAGTGTTTGTGCAAAAAGGAACACTAAGTAGATGCTTGGCGCCTGGTGTTTGGAAAGGGACAGTGGTATGTGCCACCACTGTACCTCTCTATGCTGTTGCTCAGCTGTTGGAATGTGAATAGCATAACAATTAGAAAAGGGCCCAAGCCAGAACATTCTGATGTGAAGCAGACTTCCAGATCCGAGTCTGGCTTGTCTAAGAGGCTGTGGATGCTTGGATCTATAGTTTTTGTTCAGCCCGTATTGGAAATCAGGCAGGAGCAAGATTGGAGGGAGGATGTTGAAATGAGAATGTTTTGATTGATCCTGATCTAATAACAGTTCTGCACTGAATAGGTCTTATTCTCTCTCTATCAAGTAGCCTGGTTTGCACTTTGCATATCTGTCTGCTCAAATGATGCTCCCAAATGCATAATGTAGCTCACAAAGAGAAAAAATTAAAACCACAGTAATTTTCTTCTACCCTTCCCCCTTTTTTTTAAACTCTCAGGTCCTGTAGGCATCTTTAGCTTTGCTGTCTTTGTTTTATACTTCACCAACCTTCTTCTGTGGTACCTCAGCAACACTTCTCCTCATTTGCTGGAAGTTGCTTTCAGGCATAACTCAAACCTTTCAGACAAAAGGAAATAAGACGTTTAATAAAACCTTAAGAAGTGAAGGGAAAAGTTACCTGTGTTCCTAGCCACCTTCACATTGGCTGCAGTGCAGTCAATGTTGCACTGGCACAGCCTATACGAGTTTCTCATCCAACTTCAACCAACACAAAAAGCAATACACACCCTAATTACATCTAACTCGCACTCTAATGCACAACCTTAATAGTGAGCTTGCATCCTGTTGCATAACAGATTGGCACAGCTGATCAGCCTTCCTGTCGAGTAGCTCAGCAAAGTCTCACCTACTATTTATTAATTTTTATAGATGTCAGGAGCACATTGTGCATTTTACAAGACAAATGAGCTTCCCGCCCAAAATAATCCATCATTAGCTAGGACTAGTATAGGTAGCAGCAAGCCGGAAGAGGAAGACCAGGATTAAAGGAAGGAGATCATCCAGGTACTCAGTTTAGGCAAGTCCATGTCTTGCTGGTTAAAATACACATTTTAGAGTTTTAAAAATAATTATTATTTACTCACTTCTTGAATGAGGAGAAGATAGTGGCTTGGTGGACCAGATTGGTCTACAGTTGGTCTGTCTAAAATATTGTCACTTACAATTGGAGATTTCACTTTTTTAGTTCAAATTGAACATCAGTTATAAAACACGGATCAAACTTTTCAAGAATCAGTTTCATGAAATAAATACTGAAAAACTGGAAAGGGAAAAGGTTCTTTTTATAGAATCTGTGCCCCTGTGGGATCCGTTGCAAGTGCCCATTATTGCTTCCTATCCATGAGTTCTGTTTCAGTTGTACACAGCAGCCATGTGGAGAGCACTTGAGCTTTCTGGGCTTACAAACAGGAAATTAGATAGTGCCACAAAGGTTTTATAAATATTTATTTTAAAGTTTGTGTTTATTTCATTGCAAATGGGACAACTGGTGTCTACTCTGATTTCTGTAATCACGATGTAAGTAAACCTTTAGAAAAGAATGATGTAAAAAGTTTCAGGACACTAAATTAGCCAAAACGAACACTGAAAATAAATAAAAATATAGACCTAAAATTGACATATCCATTAACAAATCAGTAAAGTTACTCTATCTCAAGTCATAGTTACAGCCATTGATTTCAATGGGACAATTTGCATGTAGAAGGAATGCAATTTAACCCTGTCATGTATAATAACAGTCAGGGTTTAATATAAACCTAAAAAAACCCCAAGAAAATACAGACTGAATTTATCCTTAATTCATTTTGGTTTTGCTTGGATGTTGCAGCATATATGGTATTTCCATCAGTCAGACAGGTTCCTAAAACCCAAACAAAACAGGCCAACGTGCTTATTTTGGGAGTTGATGAGGGGTGTCTCTTACTAAAATTCCCAAAATGACTTCAACCACATGCTGCAACAGCCAAGTTCTAAACCGTTCAAAAATGGGTGTATAATGGAAATGGTGATGGAAGGTTGTTTTTTTAAAAACTCCCTTTTGCTCCACCTAGCATTTTGAAAATGGATGAGCTAAAGATGCATTTCTTACAATGAATGGTTCAGCTGTGAAATGTATTTGAAAGTATAGGCTAAAATCTTCAAACTTGGTTGCCTGAAATTAGGCACCTAAATAAGTGACCTGACTACTGGAATTGTTGAGAATGTACAGGGAGGCCGATAGACTCGCCGGGTTCCAGGGACAAGGTGCAGGGGAGCCAACTCCACAGTCCCAGAAGGGACAGGGTCTCTGGTGGAAGGGCAGGGCTGGGGCCAGCCAGCCCTCAGCACTGCTCGGAACATGCCACACACACTCACACCTCCCCGGAGAGCCACCCAGAGCACTGAAGTATGTCACGCGGGGCTCCAGTGGCGATTAAAGGTCTGGGGCTCTGGTGACAGCTGAGAGCCCCATGCTCTTTTGAATCGTCACACCCCCGAGGCAACTGCTCCCTTTGCCCCACTCCCCCCGAAGATGGGCCCAAGGATGTAACTTTGATTGATGTCAATCCAGTGTGACCTGCTGGATTCTAAAGGGAATTATTATATTTTGTATGGATAGTGTAGTTCTTCAAGTCTTTCACTGTATTTGTACCCTTCAAATGACTAGGTAGGATTAGTATTTAGCTACTTCATGCTTAGGTACATATTCCCTAACAGTAAACTTTGACCATTTTGAAGTCAAGTACTTTATGTGCATCCATGTTAAGCCTTAAAAGCTATTGGCTCATATCTCATGCTAGACACAGCTATTAAATGTGCGTCTGGGCTGGCTTGTTTAGTAATGCTATTCAAGCATGCCGACCGGGTAGAGGGCATTTCATCTACATTAGTCCATGTTAACACTGTGAGGCTCATCACTGCGGCTCATCGGAGTGAGGTTAGGAAAAGGGAGTTGATCTGTATCACAAGTGTAATCCTGGAGAGAGGGTTAAGGAAAACCATGGAGAACCTTGCAGCAATGTGTGTGTGCTGAGTGGATTACATGGTATGCTGAGCTCAGCAAAGTTCAGACCAGAGGAAGAGAAAATATGTATCATGTGGGAAGGAACTTTAAGATAAATATCAAGGAATTCTGTGGCACCTTAAAAGCTAACATTTATTTGGGCATGAGCTTTCGTGGGAAAAGTCCCACTTCAAAGTGGGCATTACTCAACTGCAGCTACATTTTGAGCACAGATACATAGCCAACATTGATAACTTCAGATACAAAAATGATACATACCCACAAATAGGAGAAGTATCAGAGGAATAGCCGTGTTAGTCAGTATCTCCAAAAACAACGAGAAGTCCTGAGGCACATTAAAGACTAGCAGATTTGGGCATGAGCTTTCATAGGCAAAGGATATTTCACTAGATGACACTGACAAAGTACGTCTTTGCCCACAAAATCTTATGCCCAAATAAATCTGCTAAGGGGCGTCTACACTGCAGGGCTTAATTCGAAATAAGCGATGCAAATTGAGCTACGTCAATTGTATATCTTATTTTGAAATAGCTTGTTTCGAAATAGGGAGCATCTTCACAACACTTACTTTGAAACAGAGCACTCATCCTCTGACTTCCCTTATTTCTCGTACAATGAGGGTTACAGGAGTCGGAATAAGAAGTCCTCCAACTTGACAGTATTTTGACACTATTTTGAAATAACTGCCTGCTGCATAGACGCAGACTAAGTTATTTCAAAATAGAGCAAGTTATTTCGGAATCATGTTGCAGTGTAGACGTACCCTTAGTGTTTAAAGTGCCTGAGGACTCCTCGTTGATTGTGCAGCCACAGACTAACATGGCTACCCCTCTGAGACTTACAATAAATATGCTAACTTAAGGCAAAATCCTGTCCTTTATCACCAAAAGTGTATTTGTGCATGAAACTGGAGGAGCTGGACCAGTAGCAGTCATTCAGAGAGTCCAAGAGGCATTTGCCTAATGCAGGCAGAGTCTATTCCTGTGCCTCTGCCTTTGTTTAATACATCTGTGCAGGAGAAGGCAGACCTTGCCCCTCGTGAAAACCCCAAAATAAATGTAAACCTCTGCCTCCGCTATTTGAACACATTGCATCATACCAGGGTAATTTAAAGAGGTTTATGCTAGATTCTGAAAATACATATCAGCAATTGTGCATGAAACAATATGTTTTTTTGTTCATAGTTTTGATGTGGAAAATGGCCCATCAGCAGGTCGCAGCCCGTTGGATCCCCAGGCCAGCTCTTCTTCAGGACTTGTATTGCATACCACGTTTCCAGGCCACAGTCAGCGTCGGGAGTCCTTTCTCTACAGATCAGACAGTGACTATGACTTATCACCAAAGACTATGTCTCGGAACTCCTCTCTTCCAAGTGAGCAGTGAGTATGACTCTTATTTACATCATAATATCATGACCAGGCGCTTTACAAACATCATTTAATCCTACTAATACCCTGAAATGTAGCAATGTGTTTTATAGAGGGTGAATCTGAGGTAAAGTGTTTTTTATTTCACAACCCAGGCCAAATCAGGATTTCATGATGCTCAGTTATGTGCT
Organism: Pelochelys cantorii; assembly: GCA_032595735.1. Taxonomy (NCBI): domain Eukaryota; kingdom Metazoa; phylum Chordata; order Testudines; family Trionychidae; genus Pelochelys; species Pelochelys cantorii. The sequence continues at coordinate 47,465,098 of CM064334.1, read as the reverse complement.
CTCAAGGCTCAGTGTTTTTGTTTATTAAACGTATGCTTCCCACCAGAGTAGCTGACAGCCTTGATGGGGCCCCTGGGTGAAGTGGGGGGAGCAGCTTTGTGCTCCCAGAAGGTACAGGCCCTCGGGCAGAAGGGACGGGGTGGGGCAAGCAGCCCTCAGCTGCCCTGCCCCCAGCCCTCAGAGCTGCCTGGAATGCATTGCGGCTCTCCAGCAGCGATTTAAAGGGCCTGGGGTTCTGGCCTCCACCACTGCCACAGTAATGGCAGTGGCCAGGAGCCCCAGGTCCTTTTTAATTGCTGGGCCCCGGGGCAGTTGCCTCTTTTGTCCTACCCTGTCGGCAGGCCTGCTTCTCACCCAGTAGAAGAACAGTGTAAATCAGTGTTCTGAAATAACATTGTCATTGTAGAGTCCTTACATATTATTTGTATGAACATTGGTTCTTTTTTTAATAGTTGAGATTCATTGTTATTGTCAGCCAAATTGCCTAAATCATGTACCTTATATTTCAAATATATTGTGTTTTTATGTGATATTTTGGTTATTCACTGTATTATATTCACAGCATATAACGAAATGTGTATAGATGGATGGACAGACAGGACTGGAACAAAATATGTCATGTAGATTAAGCAGGTTTTTTGATTTGCAGTCCTTTAGTTTAAAGTGCGTATTTTAACATTTTTCTACTGCCTTTTTCTTGGTGGCTTTGTAAGAGACCACATCTGAGTGGTGAAACTGGCCTCATTAAACACACCTTTCCATGCTTTTAAATGTAGGCATAAAACCAACCCTCTGTGCCAATATTTATATTTCAGCAACTGAATGCCTCTTATTGAGCAAAAGCACCGCAGTTTATAGTGTTACACAAAGGAGGGGAAAAGTTGAGGTAATTTTTAAAGTGAATTTCATTCTGGGGAAAGGGGCCAGAAACTGAAGATTCTTTCTATAGATCAGATAGAGCAAGAGACTGCTGCAGTCCCAGTTTTCCCATACAGTTCTGGTCATGTTCCCAAGGCCAGAAGGAACTGTCACAAGGCAGTTCAGCTCCTGGAGGGTAGTTCATTCTTCATGTCTCATAACAGACTATCAAAGCTATATCAATTAGTGCCAATTGTGAGGACAGGTTTTATGATCAGAACTCTTGTTTGAGACCATGAACTCATTTCATGGATCATTTACACGCGCACCCAATGGTGGTTATTGATGTCCACATTGGATCTGCTGACCGTGGCATTAATTTGGCATTAGTTTATAATGTTAGGTAGTGGTTTCAAAAGAAATGGACTCATAATTAGAAATGGAGGTAGTAAATATAATGGCTTATAGTGTTTTTGAGTTTTCGTGGGCACAGCCCACTTCTTCAGATGACCGGAGTTATGAGTAGGGTATATGAAAACTCAAAATAAATAGGAGAAGGGAAAAGGGGGGGGGGAGAGAATGATGCTCTGTTCCCACCCCCTTCCTGTTTTTTCTTTAAGTATCTGGAGAATGGGTGCTAAACCTAAGCAGATAAAGATCAAAGTGACTAGATAGATTGCTAAGACCGGAAGGATACCACTCAGAAAGTTGTTAGCACCTTCAGTGAGTCCCCACCAATTTAAATCATGATTGAGTCCATTAGCTTGTGAATTGAATTTGTGTATGTAATGTAATTCCAGGCTTTCCCTGTGGATTTGGCTTAAGGAGCTGGCCTGTGACAAAGCCAAATTCACCCCCCCCCCCATTTATTTTGAGTTTTCATATCCCCTACTCATAACTCCAGTCATCTGAAGAAGTGGGCTGTGTTTTGCACAGAACATAGTCTCTAATCTTCCATGATGAAAATCCACCGACAAGAAACAATGTTTAAATAACATTACAGGCTGTTACACAAATCAGCAAAAGCCAGGAAATTTAAAGTTGACCTTTACTCAGACTGTTGTGCTTTTTTTTCCATCACAGTATGAGTGAGCCACCTTAACCTTGAATTTCCTGGCATTTATTGCCTTGTGTTACCAAAACTAAGCAGTTGTTCCAGCTTTGGTTGTTTTTTGTCTATGAACATGCATTGTGACTAGGAGACCTTTCCATTAGGAGCAACCTTTTATGTAATTTAAAGAAACAGTATGTGCAATAAAGATTTATTTTTGAATAGTGGGGCTCTATGGAAAAACATTCCATTGCAAAATGTTCTTTTTTTCAATTTGAAATTAAACTGATTTTTATATAAATATTTATAATTGCTCATAAATATTAAGATGCCAATTTTTAGTTCCAGCCTTGTGTTTTGCTTATACAAGTCATGTAGCTGAACACCCAGCTTTTCAATTTGAATATGCACATACTGTGTTTGTGTGCACTAACTGGGTGCCCACCCACTTAAGTAGATACATCCATTTGCTAGCAAGCAAAAGTTGAAGCACAAAATATAAAGCTACCATAATACTTGATGTGTCTGTACATTAACGATTAAATTCTCTGCAGAATTTTTACATCAGACAATTTGATGAATTATGTGTCTACTGTATTAAAAAACTGATAATTATTCTCTGATCACATGCAATTCACATATTTTTTTCATTTATTGCAGACATGGAGATGACTTGATTGTTACACCTTTTGCACAGGTAAGTTTCAAATAGTCTGTTTATATTATTATATCATAGATAAATTGAATGGAATAGAAAGTTATCCTTCAGCATATATGCTCCTATGTTAACATAATATATTGAAATAAGCATGTTTGTAAAAAATAATTTAAAATATTATATGGTTTTGTTTACTTTAGGTCTTGGCAAGTTTACGGAGTGTGAGGAATAACTTTACGCTATTGACAAATTTGCATGGAACATCAAACAAGTAAGCTTTCTGCTTTTCATTAAATTGCTATTAAAGTAGATTTTCATTCTGAATTCAATCCACCTTTGATTTTTTCAGGCACAATCTTCCACCTGCTAAGAAATGCACCTGTAGTTTTGTCCATAGGATGAACTTCAGGAAGTGTATTCATATTTAGATCATAAGCTTTTTGGTTTGGGACTGTCTACTACTCTGTGTTTGCCTGCTGCAGGGGACCCAAATTCTTGGTTGGGCTCCAAACATGACTGTAATAAACATAATTACTGCTATTAATGTTGTGAGAGTATCTAATGCAGAGGCATGAGTATGTTCTAACATTTAGAAAATTACCCATTAGCTCATTGTATGATAATTCAAAACTTACCAACTAGATGGCAAAATTGTCTGTAATTTATTTTAAAAAAAGTTGGACAATATAAATCTCAGGATGAGAAAATTACTAGCACTACATTTGGGCATATATTTTATTCTGGCATTTACATTTCCTAGTATTGAATGTATATGAATATTGGTATGTGAAAACCAGAAAATCTGATTATAATTAATGGAAAACAAAAAGAGATTTCCTATCTGGTCAGCAGAAGTCTCTGAAGTTGGAATGCAAATAGAAAACTAATCAGCACCTTTGGAAACCTTGCCCCTCTTCTTTGTGTCCCATCCTTGGCCATTCCTTCTCCATGAGTTCTGCAGATTGCATGGCTCCTTCTCTTTTATTTTCATTTCTTCTCATTTCCCCAACTTGCCCTCTGCCATCACTGCCTCTCCTCATCTGAAAACAATGTCCTGGCTCTCAGGGAGAGAAGGAATTAGAATCCGGTGAGTGAGCTGAAGGGGGCCAGGGAATGGAGCAGCTAGAACTGATGGCCCTTTTGTGAGTGTGAAGGGAACAGCCTTGGAACAAAGCAGCCCAGGACCCACTGCTATTTGAAGAGGGAGAAGAAGGGATTCAGGGGCAGAGCAGCCCAAACCATACTGACTTCCAGTAGGGTAGTAGGGGGAAGGTAGAAAACTCAGGTGCTGCTGCTCTTTAGTCAGGATGGAGTGAGGGTACAGAGTGGCTGAAGACAGAGTAGTTCCCAGGAAGGAGACAGGAGGGACCATAATCCTGTGCTGAACCTAGAAAGGTATCAGAGCCTTTTTTTTTTTAAAAGCTGCTGCCTGCAGTTTCCAGAAGCAGCAGCAGAGAGCACCAGCGTGATGCAGGCCTCTGGGACTGTTTTTCTGTCCCAATCCTACCTTAAATCTATCCTTATTTTAATGCTGCTCCCTAAAAAGGACTTAGACTTTGACAGGATGGGAGGCCCATACAGCAAGGGGCCACACCTCCAGGACCTTCATTCGAACCTAGGCCCTTCTTTCCTTTCCTTTCCTTTTCTTTCCTTTTTCCCTGCCCAGAAGGGAAAGAACAAACCTTTTCCCAGAAAGCCCCAGCCTGGAGGAGGCATGGGAGAAGGCGGAATAACAACTCCTGTCCTCAAGTAGAGCAGGAGAGAACCCTCTGGTTGCGGGTAGGGCAGCCTCTCCAGATAGAGGGAATTTGGGACAAAGGAGGAATGCCTGAGTGACAGTGAGCAATTGTGAAGGGATGACTGATGGGAAAGTCTGTGGCAGCAAGAGAACGCTGCACTTAGTGACTTCAGAAAGAAATGTTCACTGGAAAGTGCTCCTGGGACTGATGACTGACCCCACCTGCTCTCTGCCGCAGAATGAGCCTACTCTTCGTCTGACTGCAGCGGTGCCCCGGCACAGTCACCTTGTCTGGCATGATAAACAGAAACAAATGTTTAACTTGGAGGGGAGGAAGAAATAAACATCCTATTAACTATCATTTTAAAAAGATGAGTTATCACCCAGTTTGACACACTGGATTTCACAGCCCATTTATTGGAAGTGCAGTGTGTTGTTTCAAACCAGACCCATTAGTCACATTTGACTAATCTATTGTACCAACCAGCATCTCTCACACACACACACACACACACACACACACACACGCTAGAGAGGCAATTTTACAAGTAAATCAGAAGCATGTATGTTAATTTTCATGGTAAGATTTGTTTTTCTGATGTGGAGTAGAAAGCATTGGAATCAAGCAAAATGTTCTTTAACCACCTTGTCCCCCTTTTCCATCTTGCTTAGCGCTCTCTCTCTCTCCCTCTCTCTTTCTGTGTATATATTATATATAGTGATCATTTGTTCTTGTATTCTGCTTTGAAAGAGACACTTCATATGAAGTCACCATTAATATCACTTCTGGGTTAGCCAGGGGTATAGTTGAAAAGTACTATCTGGTAGGTCCTGGGAAGTTTGACCCAGAAATTGCCTGTTTTAGGTAATACCTATTTAGGTTTCCTGATGTTTTCTGACACAAGTATCCTGCTTTCAGTTGCATGGACTGTAACTCCTCACTTGACATGATAGTTATGTTCCTGAAAAATGTGACTTTAAGTGAAATGATATTAAGCAAATCCAATTTCCCCATAAGAATTAGTTTAAATGGGCAGGTAGGTTTAGGTCCCGGAGAAATTTTTTCACCAAACAAAAAACATTATATGTGGTTTAACTCCCAGCTGCGACTGGCCCCAGGCGCTGGTGAATGTATGGGCCAAGAGCCAGCCTCCCACCTACCCACACTCCTAGGCCTGCAGAGTCCTCCACTGAAGGAACCAGTCTGCCAGGTTTTACAATACTTTTGGGGTACACCTACACTGACTAGATGTCTCAGATTTTGTGGAACAGTCCCAATTTTAAATCTCCTGCCCTGGTGTCCCCTTAAAGTAGTGAAATGTCCAAGAAATTCCAATATTTCGGTGGGGAAGAGGGCGCGGGAGAAAGCCCCAAGGCTCCCCGCTGGATGCAGTTTGTGGGGAAGAAGCGAACCAGAAATAGTGCCATGCACTGCCCTTTTCCTTCCCCCTGCTGGGACAGAATCTGACCAATGAGAGCAAAGGGGAAGCCTCCAGGAAGTCCCAGCGGGGGGAAGGGAAAGGGCAGGGTGCAGAATCTAGCTAATGGGAGCATCCTCAGGCTCAGAGCAGCCATCCCCCTGCCCCAGGCTCAGAGCAGCAGACAATGGCCACCTGCCCAGCTCGGCATCCTGTGTGGGATGCCGAGGCTGGCATGGGGGGGAGAAGACTGCTGCTGCCGAGCCCAGCGGCACCAATTGCTGCTCTCCAGCTGGTGAATGGTTAATAGGCGGCGGCGCGTCAGCAGTGATGAAAAGGAGGAGGGGAAAGGCCCTGCCACAAGGCGACGTAGGTCGGTGGCCTTCCTGCCCAGCCCCGAGCGTTCCGGAGTATTAGAAGCTCGGCCCCCACCCCAGTTCCACATTGCTCAGCTCCTGCCTGTGACCACGTGCTGGGAGCCACCGCCAGGAGAGGTGGGGGAGTTAGGCCTTCCACTCCAAGCCACTGGCACCAGCCTGGCTCATAGGGCACAGAGACCCCCCGCAGCCACGAGCCAGCTCCAGCTCCCCATGATGGCCCTTGTCCCCACATGCCCCCTGCTCCTACGTGCAGCGCCACCAGTGCTAGCATACACTCTGCCCCGGTGCACAGTGCCACCACACACACCCACTGCCCCTGCGTACAGCGCCACCACACACACCCTACCCCTGCCTACAGCACCACCACACACACCCTGCCCATGCACACAGTCTCACCACGCACGCCCTGCGCACAGCCCCACCATGCGCACTCTGCGCACATCCTGCTCCTTTAATTTTTTAAAAAGTTTTTCTCTAAAAACAATTCAGCCATTTTCAAGATGGAGTATAGTTAAAAATTCATAGTTCTAGTTAGGTTTTAAAAAAAGGCTTCAGACCATTTTTTTGAACAGCTGTAGCATCTCAAGTTTGGAGTAGCAATCTATAGTTTTGGCAGAAGTGGCAACCTTGAAATCAGAGAGGCATCTTCCCTTGTTCTTGTGAACATAATTCCAGATTGGACTGAGGTATAAATGATGCAAAATTATCATTTGCACAGCTAAAATAGAGCTCATTAGCTTAAAACAGTGGTTCTCGTGCTTTGATATTGGTGACCCCTTGCACACAGCCAGGGGAGCTGCCATCCTCCACAGGTCCCTGGGCAAGGTGTGGGTGGGAGACTCACTCCATGCTCCTAGAAGAGGTGGGGCCCCGGGTGGAAAGAGTGGGGCTGGCGCAGCCAGCTCTCAATACCACCCAGCTGGCTGTACCCCCTCCCAAACCTATGAGTTGTCTGGAGCACACAGTGCGGTACTCTGTCAGCAATTTAAAGGGCCCTTCGCTCCTGCTGCCCTCCCCACATCAATGGGCCTGCTCACAACCAGGGCCGGCCCGAGCCCTTTTGGTACCCTGGGCCCGGGCACGTGGTGCCGCCCCTGGGCGCACGGCACATGCGCGGGCCCACCCCCAGGGCGCACGGCGCATGCGCGGGCTGGCCACAGCCCGGGCAGCGATGCTGGCGTGGGCGCCGGGCTGTGCAGGGCCCCGCGGCTGTGGGGGGAAGGGCATTGCTGGCCGGCGCGCGCCCCTTACAGCTGCCATCAGGCGCCCCCCATCGGTTGGCGCCCTGGGCAGCTGCCCGGCTCGCCCATGCCTCCGTCCGGCCCTACTCACAACAAGCGAGTGAAAGCCCCTTTATAAATTAAAACTTTTAAAAATATTTAACGCTATTATAAATGCTGGAGATGAATCAGAGTTTGGGGATGGAGGCTGACAGCTCACAACCCCCCATGTAATAACCTCATGACACCAAGACAGGTCACAACTCCCAGTTTGAGAATTACTGGCTTAAAACTTTGGACATCAAACATTCCAAATTGATAGCTATGTGTTATTCATGTCCCAGGACCTGTGATTCCAAACAACTGCACAGAATGGGGCATAGACAGAATGCATCCAGACCCTGCTCCTCCCCTTCAAAATATCCTTTGGCTAAGAGGAAGAAGCACCAGGCTTGTGCAATTTTGGAGATAAATTTGCATTTTATATCTGGAATGAGGTTGTTGTAGAGCTGTGAGTCTCTTTTTTCATCAGTCTGAGGTGGTTTGCCTTTCCACCACCTGGCTCAGACAGAGGCCAAGGGGAAAATAACATGGAGTTGCACTGGTTGCTTGGGGAAGCAGAATTATGAGGGTTTTGCAAGGATGATGACTGTCCCCTGAACTAACAAGAATTGACCCCTTTTCAAAGAGGGTTATGATTTGGGGCCAGATTTTCAAGTGCATCCCCCATAACCCCTCCCCCCCCCCCCAAAATGCTGAACTCTTCTGAGAATCTAGTTGCAGAATAAATCTGACTCTGTTTGTGGATGCTGATCCCTTCCAGAAATTCTAAAGGGACTACTTTGGCCTTTCCTTACCTCTGGTATAGTAGATAAATCTAAAGGTCTTCCCGCCGCAGTGACACTTAGAACTGGGATACCACTGAGCCCTCTGACCCACCAACAGGGGCTCCCTTTCATATTGTACTGCTGTGCCATGCTGCATATCTGCACTTTCACCAGCGTTCAGACACACCCAGCTGTATCTGCACACAGATTCTCTATCTACCATCTTTCCAGCCTAGCACCCTAGAGTAGTACCGTTCTGCCCTGGCCAGATCTGGCCAGGATATGGTTTTAATACCTGGTCTCCCTCAGTGTGAAGAGAATAATGTGCACTTGTGGTAACCATGCAGAGATTCCACCCCTCCCTCACCCCCACCCCCGCCCCTCAAGCACTCCAGTCGATGATCACTGGTGTATATTAAAACAAAAACAAGTGTATTAACCACAAAAGATAGATTTTAAGTGATTATAAGGGACAGTAAACAGATCAAAGCAAATTACTTAGCAAATAAACAAAACCACAAACTAATCTTGGTATACTAGATAGATTGGATACAAACTAGCTGATTTTTAAGGCACAAACTGCATTAGCTTTACAGCTTAGGTTTCTCAGGTCTTCATGCACAGGTTAGAAATCCCATTAATTCAGTCTTTGTCCCTCAGTTGTTTCCAGGAGTGTTCTTGTGTGGGAAGTGAAGAACAGCAGATGATGTCACTCCTTGTTTTATATAGCTTTAGCATATGGCAGGAACCCTTTGTTTTCAAAACTAGGTTTCCAGACCAGTTTGTGAAAAAACACTGACATCCCAAGGTGGAGTCAGAGATGTGGTCTGCTCATACGTCCTTGTGGAGTCATAGTGGTCACAGCTTACAGCAGTGGTCACCAACCAGTAGATCAGGATCTGCTGGTAGATCTTGGAGCCTCTAACAGAGGATCCTGAGTGGTTTGGCTGGGAGGGTATCAAGTACCAGTGTAACCCACACACCTAGTGTGGTTCACTGTCCTATGTAGTGGCACTTAGACCACTTACAGCAACAGAAAAGAACAAGAGACCTCTATAGCCCAGGCTGAGAGCTTTTAGCTCAAGTGGTAGAGGCTCCTATACTAAGCTCCCGGTGGCAGTTACACCAGCACTTTAGCTGTTCCTCTCCCCCCGCCCCCCCACCCTCACACTGCTGTGCTGCTCCTGCCCTCTGCCTTGGAGCCTCCTGCTTGCTGTGCAGGGTGGGGAGGCAGAAAAAGGGGGCCGCTAATGTCAGGGTGTCCCCCTCCTCTTACCCCTGTACCCTATCTGCACCAGAGTGAGCAAGGCAGAGCCTTGGAGAAGGGGAAAGGTGGGGCCCGGCCTTGAAGAAGGGGTGGAGAAGGAGATGGGATGAGGATATTTGGGTCTGAGATAGATCCTGGATTGACTTAAATTCAAATAGTGATCTCGTGCTTAAAAAGGTTGGAGACCACTGGCTTACAGGCTCTCTGGAGTGAACTCAAGAAAGCTCACTGAACCGGGGATAGGCTAAGGCCTATTGTTTTTCCTAATGGCCCATTGCCCTGAATAGGCTCTTCCCCACCCACTTTCTGGCCTGAAAACATCTTGTCTAGTAGGCGTTACCCAGGTGCCACTACATTTCGAGTACAGATACATAGCCAATATTGATTACCTCAGATACAAAAATGATACATGCCTCTAAATAGAATAAGTCTCAGAGGGTTAGCCATGTTAGTCTGTATCTGCAAATGACAAAGTGGCTGCAACTGACAAAATGGGCCTTTGCCCTCCAAAGCTCATGCCCAGATAAATCTGTTAGTCTTTAAGGCGCCACAGGACAAATAATGACTGAACAGTCATGTTTGGTAAATTGGCACTTTTCTACTGGCACTGCACGTGCCTGTTTTGTACAAAATGCATCATAATTGTGCCATAATCATATCATCACATATAATATCCCTGTGAAGAATATGGGCTGCAGCATCACAGTGACATTGGCTAAAACTGGCTTTTTCCACATATGCTTTGGAAAAAGATTACACCATTTCGCTCTAATGTAAACCTTGCCAGGTCATCTAGCTTTTCATGACCTCCAGAGATGCCTAGATCATTGTGACCCGCAGATTGGCTTACAGTAAAGTGTCCTAGTACTTGGGGAGTGTGAAGCTTACTACTGTAGCTGAATGAACTAGTTCACTTCTGTTTTTAGCTTCAGGGCATGCATTCTGCTAGGAGCACTGTCTCCTTATTTGCGTCCAGGTGAAGTTTCAGGTGTGGAAAGTGATCTTTAAAACCATATAACGCTTGCATTTCCAGAGAGACAACCCTTTATTTAGGAGTTCAGTAACCCTCATTTGGTTGAGAGACTCCCCCCAATTTGCTAATATTCAGGGCATTTCTTAGTTAACAGGATGATGGTACTGATCTTCTTGTAGCTGACTGGTGTATGTTCTTTTCATATGTTATGTATGTGCAGCCAAAAGGCATGAGATGTGTGGATGTTTTGTTAGTCTTTAAGGTGCTGCTAGACTATTTGTTGTTTTTTAAGTTTTTCCTGTTTCAGATTAACTCCGCTACCCCTCTGAAGATTCCAAATTGTTCATCAACCACTAATTTCACTTTGCAGTGGTTTGGGATTCTTGTGAGCATGAAAGGTATTTTGCATTAAAGCAGTAGGCAAACTGCATTCTTTTTAATGATGATACTGTATAAATGTTTTATTCTTTATTCCTCCACAGGAGGTCTCCAGCAACAAGTCAGCCACCAGTCTCCAGAGTTAGCCTGCAAGGTATGAGTTTGATTTTTAGTCATTTGAAAGCATCCTTTGTTATCTATCATACTGTTAAAAAACTGTTATCTCTTATATGAACCTGCCCGGGGATTGAGGACAGCTGTGGAGGCTTTGCTTCGTGTTCCCCCACTTGTGGAGATAAGATTAACATCTACGCGGAACAGGGCATTCTCAGCTTTTGCTCCCAGGCTGTGGAATTCTCTTCCTCGGGATATTCGCATGGCGCCAACGCTAGCATTGTTTTGGCGTCAGGCTAAAGCCACCCTTTTTATTCATGCTTTTATTAATGTTTGAGTTTCTATGTGTGTGTTCCTCCTCTCTCTATGTTTTTAGCTGGTTATGTCCCTCTGGGGTCTCATATTTTAAATTTTTATATATATTTGTATTGTGTTCTTTTTGTAAGCCGCTTTGAATATTTTAAATAGAAAGGCGGGGTAAAAATATGTAAATAAATAAATAATGAATATTTTATCAGTTATCTTGCCTGATTCTCCTCTCTCGTTGCAAACTAGGTATATGTAATCAGGCTCTTTTTATATATATATATATATATATATATATATATATATATATATATATATATGCTTGTTTTTATTTTTGCCCTTTATATGCAAGAAGAACATTACAATTTTGGGTCAGCCATGGCTACAGAAGGTAATTAATTTGTTATGTTTAGGAATTCCTATGCTGGACAGGCCCTATATGACCAATCTTAAACAGGTTCAGACATAGCTTTTTTTTTTTTTTTTTTAAACATTTCTTTTAATTTCAGTTTGTTTCCATTGGAAGTGCTTAAGAGCTAAAATGAAAAGATAAATTCTGAAGACCTTTCAGCAAACTTCCTATTGTCTTCAGTAGGCTGTTCTGGAATGTTTTAAAAAAAATCTTTGTTCACTGACGACGAGAGAGAGCACATGGCAGAGGTTTCAATTAATTCTTATTCAAACATATGTAGTTTATTGTCCTAATTACCTTAAAGCACTGTTCAGACTTAGAGAATAGTATAGAAGTTTCATGGGCACAGTGATTCGTGACTGTTGGAAGATGGATGCCCTATTTGCTGGTTTCAGTAATTGTTATTGAACACTGCAGCACTACACCTTCTTACTACAGAGTAACGGTCTATATTAGCAAATAGTTTCATTTAGCAGTTACTGTCAAGCTGACCTGAGGCATTTTGTGTTCACCTCTCTTCTCCCCCCCCCCCCCCACTAATCCATCTCTTGAATCCCCCCCCAAGTTTTATAGGTTTATTTAACATTTTCCCATTAATATTTCTCTGATTATGTTTTTAAATTCACTTGCTCCCCTTTATGTATGTATGTTCTGCCTCTTTCCCTTTTCCTCCACTTTTTTCTTGGTGAATCTTCCTTTTTTTGTCTTCCTATTTTCCTCTGGGAAAAATTTCCCTTATACATTTCCATCCTTCCCAGGTTTTGTTTCTTTCCCAATCTCTCTGCCTCTCTCGTTCTCCTTCCCCATCAGTGCCTCCTTTGCTTTTTTTCTTTCTCGGGCATTCCTGTCATATACTATACCCTATCTGCTCCCTTCAAGTGTACCACATCATTCAGACTTGCTCACCACTCCCCCCTGCTTAGGTGCAAATTTCCTCCCACCTCCCCACCCCTCAGAGACCAAGGCAGAGAGATTTGGGGTTCTCTTTAATCATGGAGGGGAGTAATATTGAGACAAGTTTCCAAGAGGAGCATACCAGTCAGAGCTCAGCTCACACTGCTGGGACTAATCTTAGTCCACACAGAGCAAAGTGATATCCAAGCAATAGTTCAGCGCCTGTTCTACCAGAATCTCTGCTGGGGCTGGGGCCAGATAGGAGAGGAGTCTGTGGTGGCTGCTTTAGGGGAAAAGAAAAAGAGCAAAGGGAGGCAGAGGGCGGGAGCAGTCATTGTGGGTGGTGACAGGAGAGCAATGGAACATACGTAAAGGAGGGCTTTGTTTATTTTTGCCAGGTTTGTTTATTTTCTGTCCCCTCCCATCTTTTCAACCTAAGCAGTGGCATGGAGGTGCACCTACAGAGCAGGGACATCCCTTGCAGCATAAGATGCTTAATTTCCTACCTGTAAACAGATATGAATGTGAAAAAATATTAATTCATAAAATTGTGTCTTCTCATTTTCATTAATTATGTGCAAGCAGTGACTGCAGAAGGGTGATTTTCGTATTGGGTATAATTAAGTGGCAGCTGGATTAATAGCTACCATAAGTATTTGCTTTTTCCTACTATGACCTATATTTTGATATAGAAATACTTATAGGGTTACCAGATTATTTCAAAAAAATATCGGACACACTTGATCTCAGATGGGGGGCCGGCTGGGAGGGGAGCAGGGCTGGCCGGAGGAGGTTGGAGGGAGCGGGGCTGGCCAGGGGAGATCAGGGGAGGGGGGGACGGCTGGCAGGAAGCAGGGCTGGCTGGGAGGGGGTTGGGCGGGAGCGGGGCTGGCTGGGGGGGAACCGTCCAGTGGGGAGCAGGGCTGGCCGAGAGGGAGTCGGGGGGACCAGGGCTGGCAGGGGGAGATCAGAGGAAGGAAGCAGCCAGCGGGAAGCAGGGCTGGCTGGGAGGGGGTTGGGGGGAGCAGGACTGGCCAGAGAGGGGGGTCTGGGAGAGTGGGGGGGACCGGCCGGCGGGGAGCGGGCTGGCCAGGAGGGGGTCGGGGGGAGCAGGGCTGGCCGGGAGGGGAACGGGGGGAACCGTCTGGTAGGGAACGGGGCTGGCCTGGGCTCACGCAGATCCCGGGGTGCTGCCCATCCCGTGCACAGTCCCAGCAGAGTGCATGGGCGAGTCCAGCCCTGGGGATTCCATTCCACCTCCTCCCCTCATCCCCCCCACTGCGTAGTTGCGGACTGCCTGGCTGGTAGACACGCTCACGCAGCGTGAGCGTGTCTACCAGCCAGGCAGTATGCAACTGCGTACTGATACTCATGGTAATAATAAAACTTACTTAATTAGAAAAATACCGGACATTTATATGTACGGTATTTTCTCAATTTGTTTCCCAGACAGAAAGCTCAAATACCAGACTGTCCAGTTCAAAACCGGACACCTGGAAATTCTAAATACTTATTATATTGGAGATTTTTCTGGCAGGTTAGTAAAAAAATTGAATGTGTATGGGAAAGCCTCTAATGCAATATGAACATTGCCTAATATGTTCTTAAACTCCTCATTGCTCACTGTCATATTCACAACAGTCAGATAGAATTAAGAGGAACTAAATTTGGGATTTGTGTCTCCTATTCCTTACGGGAAAGTCCTGTGTAATTTAATAGAGAATGATAACCTTGTCATAGATTTTTTTTATGCCACTCATAGAATCTTACAGTAAAGATATCATTCTCTGTTCAGTTCTGCATATATTTAGAGTAATTTTCTATAGAACTCTATTTCTGTATTTACAGAGAAATTATAGGAATTTTCACTGTTGCCAGCTCTTGAGATTTTATCATGAGCCTCATGATTTGGCATTTTTCCAAAAACTCAGCTCCTTGACTCCTGTGATTTTTTTTTTATGAGTCTCTGCTTTAAAAAAAAAAAAAACATTTATGGTTCTCGAGAAGACACATGAAAAGAGCCCCAACATTTATTATTTTTAAACCTCTCATGATTTTTGAATGCTTGGATTGGGTAATACTGATACTACTACATTTATCTTACATTCAGATAGCTTATACTAGACATAAAAGCATATTGTGGTACTTTATCCATGTGATGAAAGTGACATGTATTTTGTCATCAGTTTATGGAATTTAATTTTATAACGATAGGGCAGTGAAGGCAAATTATGCCTCTCTTTAGTGTTTAATTAAATTTGAAGCAGGTGAGCATGTAGGGCCCAATCCAGTGATCACTGAAGTCAGTGAAAGTCTTACCACAAGTTCCATGCTAAGATGGTATGAGACCCTCAAAGAAAATATAGGACATACTCTTGTATAGTTTACATAAAACATAATGATTGTGGGCAATGTTCCCTCTAATTATTTTCCATCCATGTACAGAATACATTTTATTATGTGTACCACAGCATGTGCAGATGTGCACCACCAATAGAAACACATGGGAAACATGGACTTGGACACTTGGCACCTCTGAGAGACCAACTTGCAGAGGTCACAATGGCAGGTGGGAGCAGAAGCTGGTGGCTCAGGGCCATTGGTAATAGGGTAGTTGAGTGAACAATGGCACAACAACCAATAGTGGCTAGAATTCTGAGCCTCTGTGAACCAAGGACAACAGTAAAAGGGATGTGCTGGAGGGAAAAATGAGGGTCATATGACAGGAAACACATGCTGCTGACTGTGGGCAGCTGTGGGTGTTCTGCTAATCAGATGGCTGGCATTTGAATCCCTCCTGGGTGGCCGCCCAAGAGCATAGCTTACAGAGAACACTGATTGTGGGTACATTTAGGAAATATTTTTGAGCTGCAGATGGGAAATGATGTGGTTATCCACAGGTAAGAAATCCACAGTGCCACCCATGGTGTAACAGAATGCTTAGGGCTCTTTGCTAAATTCGGTTTTAGATGAAGTTTGGCAAAGAACTTAGTGACGTACTGTAGCTTTGTTCAAATACCACTCTGGGCCTTAGGCAATCCCTCTGTGAACTGAGAAGAATATCAGGCCCTATGAACCCAATGCCTATATATTGAAGATGTCCACACTGATACTGTCAGTAGGTCACAGCATCAACCTGACAAGAAGGAACAATAGTATTGACACGCAGAAGGAAGGTCTCAGAGGCTGACAGATAAAGCTGCTGTAATCCAAAAGTGCAATTTAAAGTACTAGGTTTAGAGAGAGGAGGATTAATTCTCCTCTCAGATGGATCATAGACTAGGATGGCATCCAGCTGATTTATTTGCCATGTTTCCCATGTTATCTCTGTGGGTGAAATCCTGGCCCTGCTGAAATCAAGTGGAGCTTTGCCGCCATTGATTTTAGTGTGGGGCCAGGCCTTCATCCCATGTTGCTTAGTGCTTATGCGGGAGGTTTTACCAATTTTACCCTCACTGTCAATCCCTAATCAAGCGAGTGAAGTAAAGATAGACTAGAGATTAGGTAAGTAAATTAAATAGTATATTTAGGGCAGCATTTTTGAGTTGGGAGTCTTCACTAGATTGTATTTGGTTTCCATGCCAGGGCTTTGTACCTCATACAGAGATTTGTAGCCATACGTTCTGGCTTTAAGCCATGAGAGACAGAAAGAGTAGAGTGGGGAAAAAAATTTACACTAGCATTATGTTAGTTCCCAAAGACATCTGTGTGGAACTGTCTACATGAAGTCATCCAAGTCAAACAGGTTGACCAGGTACAGAAACTGGTTCTGTAATCTTTCATGGACTTTTATGTATAGAAGGACACAGAATGGTTGGCAAGACTTCACCCACATTTATGCTCCTCCCCCTTATTTTAATACTACTCCAGTGTTATCCAAGCTAAATTAAGTTTCAGTCTCTCTCTCCCCTCCCTTTTATCATTTCCTCTGACCATCTGATAATCCCCTCTTTTTCTCAATTGCTCTACGATCCTCCAGAGCCATTCTTCCTTCCCATCCTGTGACACTCCAGTAGGACAGCAGTCCCTCATTGCCTTAAGGTACGTCTAGACTACAGGCTTTTGTCGACAGAAGTTTTGTCGACAGATACTGTCGACAAAACTTCTGTCGACAAAGAGCGTCTAGACTACAGCCAGTTATGTCGACAAAGCAAGCCACTTTGTCGACATGACAGTGTAGACGCAAAGGACAGGGTAGATGCAATAACGCCTTCTGTCGACAGAACTCTGTCGACAAAAGGCGTTATTCCTCGTAGAATGAGGTTTACCTCCGTCGACAAAACTGCTGAGTTCTATCGACGTTATGTTGACAGAACTCAGCGGCAGTGTAGATGCAGGTATAGTTTTGTTGACAAAAGTCCACTTTTGTCAACAAAACCCTGTAGTCTAGATACACCCTTAGGTAGGTTCAAACCTCTGATAGATCTGTCCCACCTCCCAGCCTGGTGCAACTCTTAACTTTGATGCTCCAGCTTCTAAGTTATACTCTTATGTCTACACTTGCACCCTCTTTTGAGAGAGGGATGCCAATAAAGACTTTTAAAATTGCAAATGAAGCTGGGATTTAAATATCCTGCGCTTCATTTGCATATTTGCGTTATGGCGCTATTTCAAAATAGTGCTATTTCAAAATAACAGATGCTGTTAAGACGCGGTTATTTTGAGAGAAAACCCTTCTCTCGAAATAACTGGTAAACCTCATTGTGAGTGTGTCTAGACTACAGGGTTTTTTCGAAAAAAGTGGCCTTTTTCGAAAAAACTTCCCCTGCGTCTAGACTGCTGCCGCATTCTTGTTGACAGTAAATCGAAAGAACGTGGCGGTTTTGTCAACTGTGGAAAACCTCGTTTTATGAGGAATAACGCCTTTTTTCGAAAGTGCTCTTTCGAAAAAAGGTGCTATGTAATGCAAACTGTGCTTTTTCGAAAGAGAGCATCCAGACTGCCTGGGTGCTCTCTTTCGAAAAAGCAGTTTGCTTTTTCGAAAGTACTGATTGTAGTCTAGATGCTTTTTCAAAAGAGGCTTTTTCGAAAGTATCTTTCGAAAAGCCTCTTTTGAAAAAGGCGTGTAGTCTAGATGTAGCCTGTATGAGGAATAAGGGTTATTTCGAGAGAAGGGTTTTCTCTCGAAATAGCCATGTCTTAACAGTGTCTGTTATTTCGAAATAGCGCCATAATGCGAATATGCAAATGAAGCATGGGATATTTAAATCCCGGCTTCATTTGCAATTTCGAATGTCTTCGTTTGCATCCCTCTCTCGAAAGAGGGTGCAAGTGTAGACATACCCTTAGTGTTAAGTGCACTCACTAATCAATGTGGTCCAGTGTAGATTGCCACAATATATAATTCAGCACCATCTAATCTTTGATTAAATGGCTCATCTTTATCATCCTAGGATTGAGCTTCTAGGAGGCTACACTTGTACTTTAGCCACATTTTGATTTTGGAGGTAAATTGTCCCTGGACTTGTAGCCTCCCCATACCTCATGTGGAAGTAAGTGTAAAGGAATGGCATTGGAGTGGAGAGTGTTGACTAATTTAGAAGTGCTACTCTCATGTTTTAGTCAGAGAGATGCCTAACTAGAAGGAGCAGAATAGGGTCTGGAGTGTCCTTTATCCCTCACAGGCATGTTACATACCCCCAAAACCAGCCTAAATTGTGATCTCATTTAAGTGCTGCATTAAAAGTGAACAGCAATTAGTGTTCCCACTTTGCTGCCCGTGCTGTCTGCTTGTCTTTCATCATACCATTGATGGCTACTGCATAGCCAGAGATTTCCTAAACTGCACCTAAGAGAATGTACACCCCACCCCTAATTTCCCCAATACCCCTCATTGTTAACTAATTACATCAGTGTGTTGCCCAAGTGATCCATTTTGGCTGGTGTTGGGTTACAAGTCACTGGAATGCCCAGGTAATGTATTGTTATCCTTATTGTATGATAAAAGGCAGCAGAGCTGTGGTTAGCCTGTCCTGATTGAGGGTGTCTCCCTCAATTGAAATGCCAGGGTGGAGAGAGAAGGTGGGGCAGGTGTTTTGCTTGATGGTCTGTCTAAGAATCACAAATACTATTTGACCTGCCCCTCTCCAGTGTTTAAAGACAGAGCTGATTAGGATCCATAGAGAATCTTTTGTGTTTTTAAGTGACTACGTTAGAGCTTAAATGCTTATGCCTGCTCTGGAATAGTGTTTTCCTGGAAGAGACAGCTCAGCGTGCACTAGCAGTGAGATTCCCTCTGAGACTTGGAACCTCATGAATCCAACTTACAGAGGTCATAGTGAGAGGTGGCTGCAGAAGCTGATACTGCAGGACCTTAGTTTAAAATTTCCTCGAAATATTGTATTAGTGTGTTGCTGAAGATTATAAAATCACATCTCTACAAAATTATCATCCACCCCCACCCCTGGGCTTCCTTTGGACATGGGGCACCAGTTTAACAGTACCGCATAGAGCCCCATAAGTCCTAAGGATGGCCCTGCAGAGTGGTCACATTTTTTGCCTGAATAGGCATACAATTTGAAAGCTATGAAATGGAGAAGAGAGTTCCCTATCTGAATGCTTCAGATGAAGTGTTAGCTGTATTTCCTATATCTCCTGAATGTTTCACAGAAGGAAGCTGTTAAGAATTCTGCCTGCATTTAGCCTGTGCCTCATCCTTATAGATGAAAAATGTAATTTTATATCAAAATGTGTGTGTAAGTTTTTAAGCTTAGGTGTTTCTTATAGATCTGCCATTGTCATACCTTGATTCATGGATTCAGCACAATCAATTGACGTCAGTATGAACAGCTCACACTCATTTCCTTTCATTTGTCATTACCAGCGTGATTTGTATCCTGTTATGAAAGTTCGAAATGCATGGGTTAAAGCAAACTAGTATAAATTCATGGAGTTATCCTGGAGGTACATGGTGGGAGAGAGATTACATTCAGCATTTACACTGGACATAATGTGCCAGTTGTTTGCTAAAACTGGAAGTTTACAAGATTTGGCAACTGTTTAAAATAAAGGTCCGAACTCATCGTCCCAGTTGTGTTCCTGTGGAATGCACCAAGGATGATTTTGGGCTAGTGTGGAATGAATAAACTATAACCTAAATTACGCAGTTTATTTTTTTCTCTAGAGACCATGAAAAGCCCAGCCACAGCTTTTATAAAGACAAAGCACTAAAACGCTAATAAGTGAGGTCACTGTCAATTTCAAACTTTTCTTAACGTTATAACCACAATTATAAAAGGAAAAGCAACACATGGTGAACATCCTGTGTTTTGTCCTTGATATCAGCTTAAGAAAATGTCAGATTTTTCCTGTTATTTTGTTCAGATCATGGAAAACCAGAATTTTTATACATTAAATAAAAATTGTAAAGATTAAATATGTGACTATAGCAAAAATAGCAATAGCCCCCAAATCCAAATATGTCATTGGCACAGATATTTCACAATTAGAAATGAGAATAGTTTAAAACAGGAGCCGGATCCGGCCCTCCAACCCCCAGATCCAGCCTGCGGACCATCTTGCTGGGACCCTTAAGCACACAGCTGCCATGGTTTAAAGCATAGTCATTGCAGCTCTCTGCTCTGCAAGGATGGGGAGGCTTCATGTGATCTCCTGGCCTGCAGGCCAATCCTCAGCTGGTTGTTTCATCCTCAGGAAACAACCGGCCATAGGAGCTGAGAGATTGGCCTGGGGGATGGGGGCAGCACAAGCCTCTTTCCCTTCCCAAAGCTAAGGGCCACATGGAGGTAACAAGCCTGCAGTTTAAAGTGATCTGGGGCTGCCACAAGCAGGGAGCCCAGCCTGTCTTGGGGGTGCTGCAGGGCTGCTGGCTTAGGTAAGCGCCTCCCAGTCAGAGCCTGCCTCTGGCACCCCGCCTCTCCTGCACCCCAACTCCCACCCCCTAGGTCACCATCCAAACTCTCTGCACCCCTGCCCCAGGTCACAACTCCCTCCCAGAACCTATACCCCCTCCTACACTCCTCCCCCAGGCCAGAATCCTCTCCTGCACCCATACTCCCTCCCTGATCCTACACACCAGTCCCCCCGACCCAGGTCACAACCCCCTCCTTCACCCAAACTCCCTCTCAGATCTCACACTATCTCCTGCACCCCAGTCCCTTACCCCATGTGCCCTTCCACACCCAGCCTCCACCCTAGACCCCACATCTCCTTCACGGAAAAGTGTGGCCCTTGACCACTTTCCAAAATCTTGTAGTGGCCCCCCCACCAAAAATTATTTCCCACCCCTGGTTTAAAACAACAAACCTTCTGTGCAATACTGATTAATACAAGCAGTACCCAATTGTATTTGTTAATGATGCAGAAGCATGTCAATGTGATCTCAACTGCAGTCTATACATTGGCATTTTTTGCAATTATCTTGTTTCCAATATTACAAATACCTAATTTGGTGCTGTGAGTTTATTACCAAGGTGTGTCTCTCCCCTCTCACCCCATCACCATCAGATGTCTGTATGTGGCATACAATAGCTCTGCCCCAGTTTTCCCATGTGGCTTTTGCCTATTTCAGCCATTGGTATGACCTGGCCCCCTGGACAAACCAGGTAATGGAGTCCAGCACTATTCAAGGTTTCAAAGTCCTTCACTTAAAGTCAAGCAGAAAATAGCAAAACAACTGAATCTGCAGCCCACCTGAACTCATCTGGTAGCCTTCTTGTTTGCTGGCTAACTCCAGCTTCAAACCATCCTAACACCGACCCAGGTTTGTTAGTTTCACTCCCATGGCTCAGGGGTATCATGCTCTTCCCCTAGCCAGGTCTTCAGGTAGGCCACAGTGTCTTGACTGACTCCTAACACCAGCTCAGGACTGAGTTTCCCAGGTTTCTCTCAGCCCTAAGGGAAAGCTCCCCGGTGCCTCTCACCAGGTCTGTTCCTGGTCTCTCCTCTAGCCCCTCTCTGCCAGTGTTCGCTCACCTATTTTCCTGATGCCATCCAGATGCAGCCAAGCAATTTAAGTGGCTTCTCAGGCCACATGAACTTGTTCATCACACTGCGGTTATTCATTCCATCATACCAGGTTATTGTGTATATTTTGGGCACAGTGTTGTTTCCTTCATACACAAAAAGTCGCCTTCAAAAGCCCAAATGCTGTGCTTTGTTTCCCTTGTGGTTTGCACCAGGGTAACTGAGAAGAAAATCATCACCAGTGGATTAAGTAAGGGGCTTCATACTTTATCACATTCATTCAGTCTGCAGTGGTGTGGGTCTTAAAAATCAGTGGGGATAACGAATCGTTGCCGGCTTTTCTAAATACAGAAGGGTATGGGGAAGGAGTCAAAACTTTACCTGGAATTTAAATGTGAGAAATATATCTCTGCACCTAAAAATAAACTGACAAGTGATTTTGGATATTTCCTTGAGGTAGCCAGTAAAGACTAAATTGTGCCCCACTCCTGCATGGCTGAACTGGGGGAAGATGCAAGGACTTTGCCTCTTAGACCCCTTGTGTTTGGATCAGATGCAGCCCCGTTCCTCATGCTCAGAGGAATAGAAGTTGTGAATTTTAACGTATGTACTACAGTGGTTCCAGAGGTTCTGCTCCCTGCTAGTCCCAAAGGGGTGCAAGCCATCACACAGAGCAGGAAGAAAGCAGGGCCATGGCTAAATGCCCAGGGAGAGCACCACTCTAACCTCAGGGTATTATTGCTGTCCCTCCTCCTATTTTCTTTTATCATCATCCATTAGCATGTTTCCCTCAAACTTTGAGCATTATCTTGTTTCCTTTATATTCCAGCCTCTCAAAGCAGCCACTCCATCTCATTCAGCAACTTCCATGTGCTGTGTGCGCTCAATTTACTTCCTGTCCTCCAACTTTGTCCTTCTTCAGCATTTCCTCCCTCCCTCCCTAATAAAGGACACTTAATTCACTAAGGCCCTCCCTAATGAACACTCCTTCCATGCCTTTCCACTGTGCTAACTTCTAGGCTCCTTTCTCGGCTGCCATGGCTGTGTTCTGGTTCTTCTCCCAACCCTGTTGGACTTCAGTTTATTAAATCTTGACCACTGTCTGGTAGTCAAGACACCTCCTTCTTTTCAGCCTCCCAGTCTCACACCTCTTCCACCTCCATCTACAGGGGTATGTCTACACTACCACCCTAGTTCGAACTAGGGTGGTTAATGTAGGCATTCGAAGTTGCAAATGAAGCCCGGGATTTAAATATCCCGGGCTTCATTTGCATCTTGCCGGGCGGGCGCCATTTTTAAATCCCCTTAGGTCGAACTCCGTGCCCGCGGCTACACGCGGCACGGAGTAGGTAGTTCGAATTAGGATCTCTAATTAGGATCTCTAATTCGAACTACCTACTCCGTGCCGCGTGTAGCCGCGGGCACAGAGTTCGACCTAAGGGGATTTAAAAATGGCTCCCGCCCGGCAAGATGCAAATGAAGCCTGGGATATTTAAATCCCGGGCTTCATTTGCAACTTCGAATGCCTACATTAACCACCCTAGTTCGAACTAGGGTGGTAGTGTAGACATACCCCAGGAGGCATGGGGAAGCAATGCCTTCCCCCAGTCTTAGTGCTCAACCTCTTCACTCTTCCTACCCCTATACTGCCCTTTCCAGCAGACTCCCACAGAAGCCCGGTGGCTGTTGCAGCTTGGTGAGTTTTCCTCCAGAGTGGATCTAGTAACTTACAAGCGAAAAGCCTTTCAGCTTGCCTGCCCTATTATCATAACACTGAGTCAGTGAAAAGAGCCATTAAGCAGTGATCAAGCCCGTATGTGCTGACCCAGAGGTATATACTGTCAGTCTCTGAATTTACTGACAAAAACAGTTGTGCATTACTGTGAGGGATGTCACCGGTTACCCAGGTGATGCTTACTGGGTGATGCTTACCAGTTACCGGTTAACTGGCAGCCCAGCCAGCTGGAGCACTCCCGTGTGCACAGTGGGCCTAGCTGGCTGGACTAGCCCATGGCGCAGCAGGCTTAGCTGAGCTGGAACAGTCTCCCACCTGTGCTGTGCATTAGGCAGGGGCCTCTCCAGCCCAGCCAGGCCCACCGTGCTGCGGGTAGGGGCTACTCTGGCCCTGCGGGAGCAGCCCCCATCTGCGGTGGGCCCAGCTTGGCTGGAGCAGCCCATGGCATGGTGGGCCCAGCCAGGCTGGAGCAATCCCCTGCCCATGATACAACATGGGCAGGGGACCACTCCAGCCTGCATAGGCCTGTTACTCCACCTGGTGAGTGGGGGCCACTCCAGCCCAGGCTGCCTGAAGCACCCCCCTTCTCCCTGCCTGGAGCACCCCCCCTTCTCCCTGCCTGAAGGATCCCATTTAAGCCTGCCTGGAGCACCCCCCTTCTCCCTTCCTGAAGGATCCCATTTAAGCAGTTAACTGGCTAAATGTAACGTTTAACTGGTTAACCGATTAAAAGGATTTTATTTCTCTAACTGTAATATGTTTACAGAATCTTAGTTTAAAATTTGCTTTAAATATTTCATTAATTTGTTGCTAAAGATTATGAAATCGCATCTCTAAAAAATCATAGATTTTTAGATGCACAATCAGTATTCAGCTTTAGCCTTAAATGTTTGGATCTTCAGACAGATAGGTTTTTAAAATAAATTCTTCAGAAAACTACCCTTATCTGAATACACATTTAATTTTAATTAATATAAAACTTCCTTCCAAATTCTTCCTGTTCTGTCTGTCCATCTTGCTATAACCTTTGTCCTTTCACCACCTTAAGAGAGCCCTTAAAGGGATAACATCCCTTTTCTTCCAGATAGCTGTACAAATGAGTTTTCCTTTTTTTACTTCTGACTATTCGATGAACTACAGGTTGAACCACTGTAGTTCGGGACGCTCTGGTTCAGCAACATCCATCGTCCCGGAGGACCATGGTTGTTGCTGGACCAGAGAGCCCAGTGGCTGGTAGTTTAGCGGTAGAGGGGCCGGCACCAGGAGCAGAGGCAGCCAGGAGGAGAGCCAGGCTGGGGGGGCAGAGACATGAGGGCTAGCAATTGGGGAGCCAGTGGCCAAGAGCCCAGTGGCTGGGGCCAACAGCATGGTCTGCAGCTGTGAGGGGAGCATGGGAGCTGTGGTCGGTGGCTGAGAGACTGGAAGCCCTCCTCCTCCCCAGAGCCCAAAGGCCAGCAGCAGAGGGGTCAAAGACCTCCCTGGGTCCTGCAAACTCTCCCATTCAGGACTGATCAGGTCATTAGGGTGCTGAACCAGGGAGATCAAACCTGTAGTTTTAAGAGAACTCTCCATCAAAATCAATACTTTAATAAGAATATAAAATCCTTTGTTATGCCTTAAATATTTGGAAACATATGTTTAACATAAACATATGGTGAAATTTCATAAACATGTCTATTGTTACAGAGATCACACAAAATAAATTAGTGTTTCCTTCTAAAAGCAATGAACTTTGTTATAAACACGCCAAACTACTTTGACTGATTTTTTTGTTTCAATGCATTGAATATGTAGTAAACTGAAATGGTTACTTTATGAAGGCTTAAGAGTACATTAAAATATAAAATCAGCTTAGAAATAGTGATTACTATAAAACAGAGAAGAGCTGCATCATGTATTCCATAATATTTAATGTATTCAGCTGGACAGCTGACTTGCCTTTACTATAAGGTTTTTGCTATGAAATCTCTGACAAACTTCAGGGTATATTAAAAAACCCTGTTACTGAAATTTTTTATCCCCAAATTTAGTGCTTTTAATTAGGTACCCTCTCCATGTCCAGTCTTCACAATCTGGCATCTAGTGGGAAACATGCTCCATTTTCTTTAGAAGGAAATTTTAGAGGGGATTTTTTTTTTCCCCAAATGTCAATTGCTAGAATTGAGTTCAGGGATTTGGCTAAAAAGGGTGAGCAGCGAGGGGGGAGGGAAGAGAAGAGGGAGACGGAGCAGAGGTGGAGTAGGAGTGGGGCCACAATCTGGAGAGCTTCTGCCACCACCTATTTCCATCTACCTTTTTTTCCCACCGCTGTTTCCCCACTGTTCATATCACTTTCATTGGTTTTTACATTAAACTTAAGCTCCTTGTTCTCCCTTCGCAGCTTGGCACTGCTCCACCTTCACCTACATATTTATTCTTGTTTCCATCTCAGATCCTCTGTTCCTCCCAATACTTTCTGGTAATTACTCCCTTTGTGTGGGCCCATTCCCACTCTCTGCTTCGTGCTCTTTTCCATACCACACCTACACTTGGAACAGCCTTCCTCTGAACAACCTCCCTCTTCTTCCTTCGAGGTTCTGCATAACATCTGTGTTTTTCACTCAGCTTTCCACTATCTAGTGTTCCTCTCCAAAACTGCCTGATCTGAATTTTCTGCCAGATTTTTGTATCGTTCATGTTCTATTTGTCTGAAATAGTGTAGGAGCCTTAGGACAATGACCCACATCTTATATGTGTGTAAGGGATTGTGTATATCTGTGGAACACTATAAATAATAAAAAGCTTCAGAGGGGTAGCCGAGTTAATCTGTAATAGGAAAAACTTAAACAACAAATAGTCTGGTAGCACCTTAAAGACTAACAAAATATGTAGATGGTATCATGAGCTTTCATGGGCACAACCCACTTTTGTGCCCACGAAAGCTCATGATACCATCTACATGTTTGTCTTTAAGGTGCTACTAGACTTTTTAATATATATAAATAATAAGTAAGGAGCCAGTTGTTTCTGATGGGAGGTGCAGCAAAGGAGAAGACTCTTCCGTCAGTAACAACAACACTGTGAAAAAGAAAGCCATTCCTAGATAAGCAGTGGAGAAGGGGTGTAATGTTTGAGTTGTAAGATCAATGTTCCAGCAAGTAATCTGAGCAGCTTTTGCAGGATGGACAACTCTATAGAATATTGCTTTAAAAATGTCCAACACGGCTAATAGGAACACAGCATAATACTAAGGGTCAAACAGTGTTGTGTATCTCCTGGGGCTATAAGAGGTTTGCACAAAGTTTTCCTGACAGCAAGCAACCTAGTACGCCCTAGGTGGTTACAACTCTGAATAATTATGGTGTTTCCAAACAATTAATTATATACTGAGCAATAGAATACACCTGACTGTTATGCTTTGCAACATTATCCTTCAGGGGCTCTAGCATTTTGTGATGTGTCACACACAGGCTTTTCAAGTCTCATAGGATTAAAGTGGTGTTAAAATTCCACTCTTGGGGGTAGGAGTGAGAGATTGGTATTTTGCCTGTTCCCTGGACTGTTTTCCTGCACATCTGCACATTTGTCTGCACTTCTCATGTGCCTTTATCTCAGTGGTTTCCAACCTTTCTAACCACAAGATCATTTTTTCAATTTAAGTGCAATATAAGATCTACCTCAAACCCAAATACCTTTGCCCGGCTTCCTTCCCGCCCCTTCTTTGAGGCCCTGCACCTTCTTCCTCCACCCCTTCTCTGAGGCCTCACCCTACTCACTACTTCCCCCGTCCTCCCCCATCACTCAGTTTCACCAGGCTGGGGTAGGAGGTTAGGGTGCAGGCTCTGGTCTTGGAGTGTGGGAGGGGCTCTGGACTTAGCCCAGGGTGAGGGATTAGGGTCCATATACAGTTTACATGTAAAGTTTATATGAACATAAAGCTTGTAATATTTCATTTTGATGTGAGTGTAAAACGTACCTTGATGCATGCATGAGCATTTAAATAGAAAGTAATTGAATGGTGAGGTATTTCTCAAACTTGCACTGGACAGAGTCCATCT
Source organism: Pelochelys cantorii (assembly GCA_032595735.1). NCBI lineage: Eukaryota > Metazoa > Chordata > Testudines > Trionychidae > Pelochelys > Pelochelys cantorii. The sequence continues at coordinate 47,437,907 of CM064334.1, read as the reverse complement.
ATCTGTAGGAGTCATTCGTAAATATGGATCAGAGTAATAACTAATCTATATCTATATAATTTAAAGATTTTGTGTGTCTGTCTGTGAGTCTATCCATGTGTCTGACAGTGAGTCAAGAACTCCTCCTATACTATAAGAACTAGAACCATCAAATTTGATATGCAGCTTCCTCTTATCCTAACTTAAAGCAAGGTGAGGGTTTCATTGAACCAGGAAAATGGGATGTGCAAATGGGATTGTTTTCCATAACATGGAAAGGGAGAGGAATGATCGGAGGGACAGCTATACTGCAGAGTGACCACGGCAGGGAGGGGAGCAGTACCAGCCAGAGTGTGGCCAGTTGGGCTGCAGGTCCACATTGCCAGCCACTGAACTGGGAAAGTGCCCCCCTGCCCCAAACATTGCTGGATGGGGAGGAGCACCCCCCCCCATCCGGCCCTGCTACCACGGCCCTCCCAAGACCACTCCTAGGACTAAGCAGTGTAGGCCAGCCCCCCCAACAAGGAGATCCCCCCCCTTCCTGAAGAGAGGCCAGGAACTGCAGCCCAGCCCCTCAACATCCCTTCCAGATGAGATGCCCCTCTGAGGAGAAGCTGGAAACCACAGCCCTGTCTCCCCCCTCTCTCCCCCCCCAGAGGAGATACCTCGCAGGAACCACAGCCCAGCCACTAACCACTTTGCAGGCCAGGGTGGCCCATGGAATCCCACGCCCCTCCCCCTCGACCAGCTAGAGAGGTTAGCTGGAGGCCACACCCTTGCAGGCCAGGGTGGCCCATGGAGTTCCCCCCCCTCCCCCCCCCGCCTCAACCAGCTAGACGGGTTAGCTGGAGGCCACAGCTGGCCCATGCAGTACCACCCTCCTCCCCTGGGTGGAGCCACCATCTGGGGAGTACAGATTCTGAATCCCAGGAGGAGCCGCTGGCCAGGGAGTGCAGCCGCCAAAGCAGTGCCATCCTCACCACCACAGGAGGCCCTGGTAAGCTCAGCCCCCTGCCCTGAGTCCTGCATCTCCCACCCCCAGCTCCTGCCCTGCCTCCTGCACCCTCGCCCTCTGAGCCCCATCTTTTAAATAAAACATGTACATTTTACTTTTTTTTTTTTTTTTTTTATGACTACAGTTAAGGATTCAAACAATGCCCAGTACCTTTGCTAGTTATGAATAATGAAATCAGCCTTGCTACAAGGAAGGGTAACAGATTTTGTGGCTCACTAGAAGTCCCTTCAACCCCGAATAATTCTTTCAAAATAATACAGTGGTTGTTTTAAAATAAAACTCTAATTTTAAAAGACACAAGATAAACATTTTAAAGGTTAGTAGAAAGCAGGGGCTACTTATAGGCAATTGTTCAATTTTGTATCTGAAATTCAATAGAGATAATTGTGCAGGCCTGAAATTGGATGAAGTGTAAACTGTGAAAAGAGTAAACTAGTTCTGATATTGCCAGAAATTAAATATTAAACTTTAAAAGTTATCTTCATCATAAAAAATTAACATTCAAAAGATACTGCTAACATTTTAGTCTTCATTTCCTGTTCTTCAAGTGTAGTTCATTCCCGGAAAGAATCCATTTCACATGTTAATACACCCTAGAAACACACCTCCCCCTGAAAGTTGGAATCATGCATCTTAGTAAGTATTTCAGTTATGCTATTGACGTCAATGCAGTCATTAAATAGATTGCTGGCCCTCCCATAGTAAACCTGTGCCAAGAACCTAGAGGCAGACGCGTTTTAAAAGAACAACATCAGGTTTTCTTTTAGCAGTTAGGGGCAATAAGAGGAAAGTTTCTTTTAAAGGTTTCCATGCTTCTCAGTACTTTCTTTCTCTTGTTACAATTTCAGATACTTATTTTCTGCTAAAATAAGCTGCTGCATTTCTTCCGATATGATCGTTCTGTTACTATGTACACAAAACAAACTCTAAATGAGACCAAACCCTAAATGAGTTGTGATGAACTCCAGTTGAAAAATGACTCCCGTGTTACTTTGCACAGTTAGATTTATTTTTATATTGAGTAACATAAGATATTCAGGCAAACCTTTTTAGCCTTTGACTCCTGAAGTTCTTCAAGGATTGATTTCATGACATCTATTTCAAAAAATAGCCTTCATTTCTCTTCTCACTGGCTCTGTAGATATACAAACTGATCATGATTCCATAGCAACTGATAAAAACTGTTTTCCCCTCAGCCACACCTGTGGAGTGTTATATTAGACAGTTGACACGTGTTCCTCCCATCATGCAGTCTGTCATTCCATCAAGTCAACTGCCATCTATGGCAACTGGGAGCTATGTGATGTCAGGGGGACTTCCCGAGCGTAGCCATGGAGCCATTCTGCAATTCTAATGCAGGGTGGACTCTTCCCTGTCTGACTGGCAGATTCATTCATTATCAGAACCAGGGACATACGTACATCCTAGAGCTGACCCCTACTTACACTAAAGGCACAGTTCCAGGATCTACTGCTCTCCTCAACTTGTATCAGGAATGGATCTTACAGTCAGACAAAGACAGTAAAGGGGCTATGAGCTGAAAAACTAGTTCTAGATGGCACCCTCAAACACATGGAGGCAGTAATCTTCCCTTGGGCAGGATAACCAGGTATGTCTTACAAACAAAGACGCATTTGACAAACAAAGGCAGGCATTTTGAAGAGCATCTCTGGAACTAAAATGCTGGTTTCTTTGGTCTCGCACTTCATGATCAGCTCCACACTACTACTTAGCTTAGTGCTGCTACATCAAGGCAGTCTTCAGTTCTAAAAAAGGGCTTCCCTCCTCTTGCTGATTTCTCACTGAATCATCCAGCCGGGCAAAAGCCTGCGTTTGCAGCTTGTACAGCCTTCTATAGTGTGGGCAGGAGTGGGGGTGTGAGAGATTCATAGTGATTTACTTTCATTACATCACCTTTTTTAACTCTGTATTCTTTAAAAAACAAAACAAAACAGGGCCATCCCAGAGGTTCTTACACTTTTTTACATCCCTTACTCAGGAAACACTATGTAAAAGCTGTATAAGGACCTCAGGATTTGGACGATAGTGAGAATCTGAGTAATGTGTGTGTCTTGTGCTGTGCAAGAGAATGGTAACTGCTTTATGGGAGGGAGGGACTTGTATAGTAGAGCCATTAAATGTACTTTTTTGTAGAATTGGATCCTTATTGTTCTGACAAATATACCTGAACAACAGAAAAAAACTCTTCTAACTAATAGCATGACTGACTTTTTAAGATGAGGGGTGTGTCTTATGCATGCCACGTGAGGAATGTTGGATCCCTCCTTGTCCTACGGGCTTGACCTCCTTCATACTCCATGTTGTGATGATTTTTTAGCTGATGAGTGCTGAAATGGACTCCTATCAGAGCCTATCAGTTCATTCCTACATCAGGTCCTGTAGTCACTGCCAAGTGATACAAATTTCTGCTACCCCCACTGGATTGAGCGCACTGCTATAGCAACATGTCCCAGCCACAGCTGGCACAGAGAGTAGAAGACTGACTGTGAGTATCAGCAGTGAATCTTTCACGGGGACATATGAAGCACTAATCCCAGAACCAGAAGGCTGTCCTTGGATAGTCCTAATGTTAACAGTTTTGTCCTTGTGCGTTTATTCCATAGCTAAGCTGAGTTAATGAAACTTGAAAAAAATGTAATTAAATCTTACATGCAGTGTTCCCTATAAGCTGAGCGCTTGTGCGGCCGCTCAGGAGAAATTCAAATGCCACCCAGCTGATTAGCAGAGTTCCCACAACTAGGTTATGTGTTTCCATTGGTGGTACACATTCACACATGCCTCACTGAACATATGGATGGAAAAAATCCATACGCAAATGGAAAAGATTAGAGGGAACGTTGCTTACATAATATTTTGACTTCCACTTATGAGGCAAATCATGCAGTCCTTATTCAGGCAACTTTATTCAAGTTTCTCAGGGTCCATGGAGGTGTCATCTGAGTACAGACTACAGGGTTAAAGCCAGATGATAAAATCTTGCCCTGCTGAAGTGGCAAAATTCAATTTTTTATTGTTTCGTAATAACTATTACAAAGATTAAAACAATATTTTATCAGTGCTGAACAGAGTTAATAGAACAAATGACTGGTGGTTTGCTTTTGTTCCCCCTTTTATTTGCTGCAATTCCAGCCATTGTAACTGACCTGAAGACGAGCTTGGGGCAGTGCAAAATCTTGTCTGTTTTACCAACAGAAGTTGGGTCCAATAAAAAATATTACCTCACTTGCCTTATCTCAGCTGCTGTAGTCTCCCTATCCAACCCTCAAAATAATTAAAAGGGGAATCACATGTAAACTGCCTTCATTATTCCAGTCACTCGGAAATAATCTTACTATACCTATAAAAAAGTTTTTCCTGCGGAACAACAGAGTGATGTCATTCCTCCTCCCTCAGCCACCTGGCGTCCTCCCCCTTTCTTCCCAGCTGCTAACCCCATAATGGGATTGGCAACCTACGGCTCACGAGAGATCTAAATATGGCTCTGTGACGCCTCAGCAGCAGTACTCATCTTCCTTATACCTTAAAGGTAAACTGCTGCTGGGCTTGTGTGGAAAGAACCAGGGGGGCAGGACCGTGTGGCAAGTGGGCGGCTGGCAGTGAGGCCCATGGCAGGGGGGTTGGGACTGGCTGAAGCACAGTGGCTGGCTGAAGCTCCGGAGGTCACCACGTGGTAGGTGGCTGCCGGTGTTTTAAAAACAGATGTTCCATTGCACCGGTGGCAGGACCTGCACAGTGGAGGTTGGGGAGGGAAAGTACTGGGCTGGTGGCAGGCGGGGAGGGGGGAATGAAGAGGGGCCCTGGCTGGCAGAGGGAGGGAGAGAAGGGGCCCTGGCTGGCAGAGCTGAGGAGGGAGAAAGAGCACTGGCCGGTGGAGGTGGGAGAGGGAGAAGAGGCCTGGGCTGGCGGATAGGGGGAGGGGTAGGGGTTTGGGCTTGGGCTGGCAGAAGAGGAGATGGCGGAGGGAAAAGAGGCCCTGGCTGGTGGAGGGGGGAGGGGGCAGGGATCCTGGTTGGCATGGCTGCAGCCAGGTCCTCCTTGATGGCTGGGGTTGCCTACCCCCTGCAATGGTTGGTGAGTGCAGTAAGCCCTCTAGTAAGATTTAATTACCCACATCCTCATCTGATGAGATAAAAAGAACAGTATTCCTATGCCATTGTGTAGCAATGATAGTTAGCAATTCATTTTAGCTTAACATAGCAAGTTTTAATTGCAAATGACAATTTATCCCTAAGATCTTTACAGTTAAGATCGTCTTTCAGTTCAGCTATTATAGAAATTACTGATAGTTATATTTATAAGTAACTGTGTAAAATTCTTAAATTTTTCATTGGAAAAAAACAATACATTTATAAAAATCTAAATGTATTAAATAATGTAGCTAATACATTTAGACAATATACTACAGGTTGAACCTCTTTAGTCTGGCACCCTCAGAACCTGATCGGTGCCAAACCAGAGAATTTGGCAAACCATGGGAGGTTAATATTGTCTAGCTCTAGCAGCATTATCAACACTTCCACTACTTATTGGCCTCTTATGGGACATGTAGGGGTAAATTAGAGCTAAATAACAGCACAGAACACTGAGGGTATGTCTAGACTACATGCCTCTGCTGGCAGAGGCATGTAAATTAGACTACCCGACATAGTCAATGAAGCGGGGATTTAAATAGCCCCCGCTTCATTAAAATAAAAGCGGCCGCCACGTTGTGCCAGCTCAGCTGATCGTCGGCACAACGCAACAGTCAAGACGTGGATTGGTTGGCAAGGAAAGCCTTTGTCGACCGATCCTGTAAACCTTGTTTCAGGAGGCATAAAGGATTGGTCGGCAAAGGCATTCCTTGCCGACCGATCCGCGTCTTGACTGCCACGTTGTGCCGACGATCAGCTGAGCTGGCACAACGTGGCGGCCGCTTTTATTTTAATGAAGCGGAGGATATTTAAATCCCCGCTTCATTGACTATGTCGGGTAGTCTAATTTACATGCCTCTGCCGGCAGAGGCATGTAGTCTAGACACACCCACAGAGCCAGGACTGGTGGCTGTAAACAAACTTTATGGGACTACAGGAAACTTGGCCACACCTATGATAAGTGGACATCCAGAGAACTAAAATCATGCTGGACTACGGATGTTGTTGGACCAGGGATTGCTGGATTAGTGAGGTTCAACCTGCAATTGGAAACCATGTGTGGCAGAAGTACCTGCTCCTTTGGGGAGGAGCTAATAATAATTTAGAAGTAAAAAAATAGAGCACAAATATTGTGTCTACATGCCCGGTAGTAATGTTTTTTTACAACTTCTGTACATATTTCTACTGAGGTCAGTGGCAAAACTCCCAATTCCATCTGCTGTGGAAGCAGGATCTGATTGTCTGATCAATATTTATTTGTTTGTTGGTTTGTTTGCATTGTGGTTGTGTCTAAGAAACCCAGTCATGGGTCACATCCTTATTGTGCAAGTTGCTGTGCAGTTATTTATTTGTTTAAATGTAAATATTTTAAAAAGCCTTAACACAAGATAAGATAACACAGTATCAATACAATACAAAATTGCAACACCAAAAATAATCATTTCAAACAGGATGTCATCCAGCTACTTACAAACTTTCCTCTACCTCACCTTCAACCCTCTCCAAGCCCTCTCTCAAATAAATGTCATTTACAGGTAGGAGGACACCAAATTCAGGCTGTTTCAGACCAAAAGAAAACCAGCACCAGATTCCCAAAGATCCCACAGATCACTCCCTTGCCAAACACCCCCTCTCTTGTAGTAATGAACTGCGCCCAGCTCAAGTATCCATGCTGACCACCACTGTGGCAGCAGGTGACTGTTTGTTTTTGCGCAAAAACCTCTTGTGAAAAAAGCATCGGCAGAGATATGCAAATGACAGCGCGACAAATGCTAATGAACGCTTCATTAGCATACTCTCTGCCAACAAATACCTGCAGTGTAGACGTAGCCTGAGAGTTGTTCTCCTGGCTGTTATTCTGCAAAGCTACTGTAGAATTCTGTATTTAAAATCCTTTCAGTACACTGCTCCTCCTCCCCCACTCCTCCTATCTCTTCCTTTTCAAAGAAGTTTCTTGTGAAGTGAACTGAAATTGTGATACAGTAGGGTGTATCCATAGAGCAGGACACTTAAATTAAAGTAACAGTGTTCATATTACACTGAAACATCTGGGAAGAACAAACCATTTACCGTTCTGGGATTCTCCCAAACCTGAGCTGAGTGTATCGTGATGCTGAGTCAGTGAGGGGAAATTTCAAATAAATATTTTGAACTTGATGAATTAGCTGACAGAGTGCTGTGGAGGCTATCAATAATAGAGAAGGCTGACATTTGACAGTTGTAAAATATTTTTCCCCTTGTCATCTGAAAACCAGAACTTACAGAGAGAAATTCAGAGAAAAATGTCCTCATCTAACAGGAGCATTTTTTGTTTCAGCATTACTACTTTATAAAATATGATCTATATCCAAATCTTAGTCAAATGTATATGATCATGAGTCAGGGCTCCACCCTTATTCAAGCTGTTTGGACCTATTTCCATAAGCTCATATTATTTAAACTCAATAAACTTTTAGCACTCCCCAGAACTTCTATACACAAGCAGCTAGTTAGACTTAGAACATACCAGCTAAAGAACTCACAGTCATGCCTTACAGGAGTGGAACAAAAATCAAAATGGAGAGAATATCATTACATCATGACTTAGCAGTAATTGCTCATTCTGCGACAGGAGCAGGGAACCTTTTTTCTACCTTTTTTTCCTGGCAAATGGGAGCAGTGGAGCCAGTCTTGGTGGCAAAGGCAGCATGTGGATCTTCCCTCAGAGCCATTCCGCATAGGGGCTTCAGGGACAGACCGGCATTTGTGGCTCCAGCCACACAGCGCGGAGGAGCGCCAAACTTTGGGGCTTCCAACCCGCAGCAGAGAGACTTGCTACGGGCCAGATAAAATGAAGCAGTGGTCGGGGTCTGGCCCACAGGCTGGAGGTTCCCCACACCTGTTCTAAGGCTAGCTTAGGTAACCCATCCAGTGTGGTCATCTTTAGTGTGTTGGCAAAAAAGTTCATTATCACATACTAGTTTAAAAGGAAAATTCTATTTGGCTCAGAGGTTTCCCAGCGATGACATAAATAAAGGGCGGGGACCAGGGGAGTTGCTAGAAACAGATGTTTTTGTTATTCTCTTAAATGTAAAGAAATGTGAAAGGTGTCAGGTTGACAGCATTTGGGATTGAAGCAGTGTTTCATTTCAGCCGGGGTTTGCCAGGGCTGAGCCCCAGCTCATGGGGGCATGGTGGTTCATAGCCCCGGCACCTCTGGGCTTGCTGCACCAGGTATGAAAATAAAGAATTGCTTGAGTCGCCACACCGAATAGTTCGAGTCCCGAATAGTTCTTTCATTTCAAATTAAGCACTGGACTCAGCCCGCATTACCACTGGCACCAAAAGCAAGCGTGCAGTCATCCTATAGTAGGATTTAATCTCATCAATAGGGACCATTTGAGAGTCCATTTAAGCTCTGACCTTTCTTATCCAATTGCCAACGAAGATGCTAGTTATAATGCTGAGGTGTAGAATTGGAAAATTTAGATTAAAAAAATGGGGATTTTTTTCTCCTAAAAGTGATTTCCTTTATCAGATAAGTATTAGTATTTTTTTCTCATAGGGACGTCTCTGTAGTGAGAATAGGACAGATGATCAACTCGTTTCACATAGCCACAGAGAAGCACGTTGGGCGGTGGGCCTAATAGACAGGGGTAGGCAATGCCTTCCCAGACTGCCAGCCAGCCCCATCCACCCTACACCCCCAGCCTCTGCCCCACATCAGTGCGTTTCCTCCGGGCTACCTGGGATTCAGCCCCGCTGAGGCTGGGGCTGTGCTGCCAGTGCTCTGGAGGCTGGAGATTCGTGTTTTGCAGGCCACCTCATGCTTTGGCTGGGGGCAGTGAAATCTGGGGCTCCATGCTTACCCACCCTGCCCCTGTGCTCTTGGGCTGGGGTGGGGGAAGTCTGGGGCGTGCACTGCCAGTACCCTGGGTGGCAGGGGCAGAGTGGGGGCTTGCCTCCCCCAAATGTAGGTTTACCTGCAGCCCATGGAAGCAACTATATGGTCACAACTTTCAATCACCAGCAACGCGGGCTGGATCCATGTATTTTTCTCCTTCTCCAAAAGGGGCTTAAATCCTACATGTGGTCAATCAGATGAACAGTCTGCTATCATATTAGTAGGGCGCTTGGCCAGTGGGACTCCTCAGAGGAGTTAAAGGCTTGCAGGGTTGAGCCTTTAGATGTGAAAGGTGGCTATCAGGCACCGGTCCAATTCTCCCTTACTGGATCATCCTAGGGACTGACATGGCTCTCAGTAACTTAAAAGCTTATCAACTTAGAGTGTAAAGCTGCTGTAAGTTATGCCAGCCACAGCAGGCCTACTGAGCTGTGTGCTACCCCGTGTGTGAGGGATAATCCTCAGCTGCCCTTTAGGGATGCTTCCTGGCTGCTTTGCACAAACTTAGCAACACACAGAGGCCAAATCCGGACCAGGGACTCAGCTCATAGTCATTGGCACAGAACTCAGACCTTTAGGGTTTGTACCCCCTGTTTATTTAAAACTATTAATATTGCAGAAAAATAACCTGGAATCAGAAGAAATAGGGTTTTGTCTGGGGTTTTTGAACCTTATCAATTTCCCTTCTGCCCTAGCTGTGTATGGTAAGAAAGCTCCTGGTTAAGGCTACAATTTAATCATGAGTATTTTTAGTAAAAGTCATTCTACTGTAGGATTCAATCTCATCAATAGGGTCCATTTGAGAGTCCATTTAACCTCTTATCCGATTGCCAACAAAGATGCTAGTTATAATGCTGGGGTGTAGAATTGGAAAATTTAGATAAAAAAATGGGGATTTTTTTCCTCCTAAAAGTGATTTCCTTTATCAGAGGAGTATTAGTATTTTTTTCTGATAAGGACGTCTCTGTAGTGAGACTAGGACAGATGATCAACTCGTTTCACATAGCCACAGAGAAGCAATGTTGGGCGGTGGGCATAATAGACAGGGATGGGCATAATAGACAGGGATAGGTTTATCCATGGGCAATAAACAAAACTAATAATTTCATTAACTGTCTGTGACTTATACTAAAAATACCTGTGATTAAATCTCTGGGGGAGAGGGGCTGAATGGCTAGGGGTACTGCTGCTGAGAGGGGACTGTGGGGGGACCAGGGACAACTGCTGGGAGAGGGTACCTGGGACCAGTGGCACCAGCTGCTCAGGGATAGCAAATATCAGATGCTCCAATTGGCCAGCCAGGGACTGCTGCCCAAGGCCATGGACAGTGTCTGCTCTGGATTGGCCAGCCCCCTAGGGACTGATGCCAGGGGCCACCAGAGCAGTGGCTGGAGTGGCTTTCCTGAGGGGCCACCTAAACCCCTGGTCCTGGAGCTAGCTACTTGGCTGGCCTGGGGTCGGCCAACTTGGCCCCTACAAAAGTTACAGAGGTGGCAGAAAGTCATGGAATCAATGACTTCTGTGACCTCCATGAGTGACACAAAGCTCTGTGTATGGTAAACTACTCCCCAGTGACACTGAGTAACAATTTACTTCATTCATCGGTACTGAATATACCTGATAGTTGCATGTGGGGCCAAATGTGTTCCAGTGGTCGCCTGTATTCCAAGTGCATCACTTCCAAAATGTGTGGTCACAGTGTTTATGGAGTGCCACCCATTGGCTGCTGCACAGAAGAGATCAGCATGTGAAAGAGCTCACATGGAATATTCCAAGCTGTGAAAACAATGTTGGATTTTAAATTAACTGTCATCAGCCTCTTCCGCCCCACCTTTTCTATGTGATTTGCTCTGTGATTTTAAACAGGTTGTTTTACAAAGCCCTTGTGAACACATGAGTAAACACAACTCATGAGTCACAGCCAGAACCATTAATAACCCAGAATCACTGGCCAGGACAGGTTAATGAAGATAATTAATACAATGAAAATGTCAGTGCTGTTTTCAGTTGTGGATTGGAGGGGTTTTTTTTTCTTTAAAGTCACTGCCTTGTGGTGAGGGGCAGTTATCATCTGTAATTGTTTGCAATGTTGTAGTATAGTGATATGCAATGAAAACGAATATATGGAAAGCTCTCAAATGCCACCATAAAGCTGTCTTAGCGATGTCAAAATTATAGCTTTTTGAATAAGTCACCTCTCAAATATGCTGGATACCTGATTGCCTCTGTTATGACCCTAAGTGACCACTTCTCTGGAGTTTCATTCATGCGGTAATATTCATATTCGTTCACTTTTAAAGGTTATGTAAGAACAAGACGTTCAAATGAGGTGAACCAGTAAAGTAGCTTTTATTACCATTTGAGTACATGGAGTCCTCTATTCTAAGAAAACAGATTAAAATTCCAAACTAAATCTTTTTTAAAAATTTCTGTATTTTAAATGTAGTGCTTTTAAGGAATTGTATTTAGCCATGAAAACAGCTATGATGTTTTGTAATTAAATATAATTTAAACAGACAGGCATGATGGCTACAAGCAGAATGTCTCATAAGGCAAGATATGTAGGCCCAATCTTGCCAACACTTGCTACTGGGTCAGTGTTCACTAATAGGAAAGTTGACCTTAAGAAGGACCCTAAATTTAAGGCCTACTTTGGGGATTGCTTACTTTTGTTTTCTCAACCACTGGTCGTGGACCAGCATTAGTCCCCAAGATCTCCCTGACATAGTCCAGGCAGGCAACAAGCCAACCCCTGGTATCAAGAACATTGAGAAATATTGGCTGAGGTGATGCTTGCAAAAGTTGGAAGCAATGTGAAACTGATGCTGTCCACTTCCATAATAAAGATGAGCATCCTGTCATGTTCAAGAATTTTGTAGAGAAAGTAGATATCCTGATGAAGAGTTAGTAGAAAAATCATACTTATACAGTGCACTTAAAATATCTGTTTTATTAAACATGGCTCATAGATGTTCATGTTGTACCCAGATCGGATCTTTGGCAGAAAACTCAACCAGGATGATGAGTTACTTCCAGACAGTTCTCTCTTGCATCCCTTCATGATCTATTTTGTTACTTTTCATATTCAAAGACTTCAGGTAAAATAGACTAAGATGAAATGTTGGTTAGATTTTTCAGGAGCACTTAAAAGTATTAGGAGTCTAAGTCCCATTTTCAAAATGAGGCATTTTATTCTTAGATACTTTTGAAAATGTGACCCATAATCTATATAGTTCAGGTGGCTCAGGTCAATAGGACTGGTCTCCAAAATCTCATTTGACACATCCACTTACTTCAGTGTGAAATGTCCTGAGAGTAAAAACTTAATTTTACAGGAGGACTCTTCCTAAAAGACTGTACTGTCAGAGCAGCATTCGGGACTTTTATTAGAATACTTATAGAGACATTTTCAGGAGTCTGCCTCTGATTAACGCTGGAATCTTTGTGGACAATGAACAATCGAGCCAGATCAGTGAAATGATAACATGCCAAATCATCTATTTGTTCCTTGAGATAAAGTTAGATCTGAGCAATCTTTCCTTTTCATTCACCAGGCCAAGATTAGGCTCTATCCTCTCTTGCTATTTCTGCTTCTCCCTGTCCACTTCCTAAGATATTTCTAGTATGCAGGCAAATCCCACTCCCTGATTCCTCCATGATCTGACTGCTAAGTGACATCTGACAAAATGTCTCCTGCATTTTGTTACATCCATTTAGCACCATCCAAGTACTGTCACTTTCCCATCTGATGTACATTGGTCATACTATATTTGCTGTATTTGGTTGCAGTAACCATAGCCGTTAAAAATTAAATTGTGTTTCTATTCTAAAACCCTTCTTTTCAGTACTTTATAACTTTCTTATACAATTATCATTTGAGATTCAAATGTTGCATATTTGGCCTCAGGCCAAAAATGACTTCCTCTGGGAAGTTTCATAAACACTTATTCAGCTGCTTGAGTTCTCAGAGCATGGATTAAAATAAAAAAGAACAAAAGATTCACAGGTAAGAAATTCTTTATATGAAAAAGAAGGGGTTAAAGAGTACTACTTTTTATTGTATAAGTTAAAAATAGTACAACATGCTGGGGATTGCTATATGCTTTTGGTGGAATGAAACCTGTATATGTCATTGTGCAAGAGACAATGCTAACTTTGCTTTGGGAAGGTCTGAACTCTTTCAATATACAATATTTAAAATCTCACTGTTTTATTACTTAGCTCTTTGCCTTTTACTTCTGTGCATTTGTATGGGTGTCTGAAACATACACACACACATACTAGCATATGCTTAATATTAAACATAATTAGATTAAAAATAACAAATGGTCTGGCAGAACTTTATAGATTAACAAAACATGTAGAAGGTATCACGAGCTTTCGTGGGCACAGCCCACTTCTTCAGATGACCGAAGTTATGAGTTTGGGATGTGTACACCCGAAATAAATAGGAGAGGGGAAGGGAAGGGAAGAAAAAAGGAGGGTGGGGGGAGACAGATCATCAGTAAGTATCTAAAGATTGGATAGTTAAACTGAAGCAGATAAAAATCAAAGTCAATAGATAGACTCCCCTGTCAGGAAGGATACAACACAAAGAGCTGTTTGCACCTTCAGTGGTTGTTAAATTGGTAGTGTCCCAACCAACTTTCATCACGATTGGGTCCATTAGCATGTGAATTGAATTTGCGGATGAACTCTAATTCCAATGCTTCCCTGTGAATCTGGCTTGTAGAACTGGTTTGTGACAAGACAGCTACTTGGAGATCTTTCAAAGTGTGATTTGGAAGGTTGAAGTGCTCTCCAATAGGTTTCTGTATGTTTCCTTTGTGTATATCTGATTTGTGTCCATTGATTCTTTCCTGCAGAGACTGTCCAGTTTGTCCAATATATATAGCAGTGGGGCACTGCTGGCATTTGATGGCATAGATCAGATTACTGGATGTGCAGTCAAATGACCTTTTGATTTGGTGGCTGATGTTGTCAGCTCCAGTGATGAATTCACCAGTATAGATATGTGGGCAGAGTTGGCATCTTTTTTGGTTGCAGGGCTGGGTTCCTGGAGGCTTATGATGTGGTTGTGTGGCATGGTTACCAGAAAGATTTTGTTTCAGGTTAGGGGGTTGTCTGTGAGCAAGAATAGGCTTTTTTCCCAAGGCCTCTGAGAGTGAGGGATCATTTTCCAAGATGGGTTGTAGATTGTATATAATGTGTTGGAGGGGTCTGAGTTCTGAACTATAGGTAACAACAAGAGGAGTTCTGTCATTTTCTCTTTTGGGTCTGTCTTGAAGTAGTTCATGTCTGGGTACTTTTTGGCTCTGTCAATTTGTTTTTTCACTTCTCCAGGTGGGTATTTCAGTTTTAGGAATGCTCTGTAAAGATCCTTTAGGTGATTGTTTCTGTTTGTGGGGTCAGAGCAAATCCGGTTGTATCTTCAGGCTTGGCTGTATACAATCAATTGGGAAATGTGTCTGGGATGGAAGCTGGAGGCATGAAGGTAAGTGTAGCTCTCGCCCCCTAGCACTCCTACTTTAGTTACACTACATCTAAGACATCTTCATCATATGGACCCACAGAAAAGAGACTCTTGAAGAATTCCACAAGGATTTCAACAACTTCCACCCCACTATCAACCTCAGCCTGGACCAGTCCACATGAGAAATCCACTTCCTGGACACTACAGTTAAATAATGGACAAATTTCCATCATCCTATATCGGAAACCCACTGACCGCTACACTTACCTTCATGCCTCCAGCTTCCATCCTAGACACATTTCCCAATCTATTGTATTCAGCCAAGCCAAGATCCACAGGGAAGCACTGGAATTAGAGTTCATCTGCAAATTCAATTCACATGCTAATGGACTCAATCGTGATGAAAGTTGGTTGGGACACTACCAATTTAACAACCATTGAAGATGCAAACAGCTCTCTGTGTTGTATCCTTCCTGACAGGGGAGTCTATCTATTGACTTTGATTTTTATCTGCTTCAGTTTAACGATCCAATCTTTAGATACTTACTGATGCTCTGTCTCCCACCGCCTCTCCTTTTTTCTTCCCTCCCCCCTTCCCTTCCCCTCTCCTATTTATTTCGGGTGTACACATCCCAAACTCATAACTCCGGTCATCTGAAGAAGTGGGCTGTGCCCACGAAAGCTCAAGATACCATCTACATGTTTTTGTTAATCTATAAAGTGCTACCAGACCATTTGTTGTTTTTTTTTTCTGTATCAGACTAACTCGGCTACCCCCTGAAGCTTCAGATAATTAGATCATTTCATTTTGGACCTTATGGTTTTGCTAGCTATTCCTTTCCAAAATTGATCCCATGCTTTCTCAACTGAGAGGCAATTTTAATATTATTTATTTTAATTTGCAAAGTTATAAATATGTTTTGAGAGTTACAAAAATACATGAGGCTAAAACCCACTTTTCTTGTTTAAAAAAATGTAAGGGTTTTGGTATAATGTTTGATACTTGGTATGCAAATAGAGCTCCTTTTGGGGACCATGTGTGACCAAATTAGCTGCAGTATAATGAAGTTCTAGATGAAAGAAAATTCACTATGAAACATGCTCTGTGTCTGCCTATTAAAACCTAAAACCTGCCTAATGGAGCTGCACTTGCTCTGGGTATATTCTTGTCCAAGCTTCTCAGGAATGGTACAATGATCTTAGTGTAAATGGGGGACAATATGTACGAATGAAATTGTGTCTCCTTGAAACATGCAGAAAAAATCTTCCAGAAACAAGGTCAAAGAGGGCACAGAGAGCTCTTCCTTCCCACTCCTTCATACATCACTTGCACAGGGGGAACTATAGTGTAGCTTCAGGCCTGGAGAGCAAAATGGATTAGAAGGGAACACCTAATGCGACTTGTAGCATTATTTGTCTCAAACAAAAAGTGTTTGAGAAGGGTTGAGAACAGGGTCAGCTCAGCATGACCAGGATTGCTCAAGCACTGGTTACACCTGTTCTACAGATGGTTAGGTTTGAGCCTCCTTCCCTTCCCTAGCACATCCTAGTTCATTTTTGTAAAAGGTATAATTGTTACATTGCATTAAACTAAAATATACAGAAAATTTTGTGCATGAAAATGTTATGGCTCCTGTGATTATAGGGTGTCTCCATAGTATTGATTATATTCCACCACACCGTTGTTAAAAATAACTACTGCTTTCCATGAGGAATAGCACTTTTTTTGAAATAGTTATTTCAAAATAGTGGTAGTGTGGATGCTCCCCAGAGTCATTCAAAGTAATTACTCTCCAGTGCTTCCTGGGGCTCTAAGTCGAGGTAGCACATCCACATTAAGGGACCCTGCCTTGAACTAATGTCAAAGCTCCCCTATAATGTGAACAGACACGCTATTTTGAAATAGCTATTTTGGAAATTATTATTTTGAAATAAGTTATTTCAAAATAATTTTCTAGTGTAGTCTGTGTTAACTTAGTGCTTTGCATTTTGGTATAGGTAGATAGTATCACTAAATGGACATGCGCACACATACTTTTTATGTGTCCACTTGTGCATACATATATATACAAGGAAAAGTGTACCCGCTGGCAGTGTTGCCAACTTTCATGGTATTCGGTAGTTCACTTAGACCTCCAGCTCCTAAAGGCATTTGATTCTGTGAGAATATGTTGTTATTTGTTTAAGTATGTTTCTAGCCCATATACTCCAGGAGAACAGCTTAGGAATGACCCATTTGTACCCTGAAGCCTGAAAATAGAAAAAAACAAACATATTTATAATATGTCTATTTTTATAATATGTCTTGTGAGTTTTTTGGAGCCTGAATTTGGAAGGTTTGGAGCTGGCCATGATGCCAGTAGATCCATGCAAAACTCTTTCATTTGATCTCTTCAGTGACTCCAGTCATGCTTGTGCCCCTTTTATTTTGTATTTGCTGAACATTCAAGCCAATCTATAGAGTAAATGTGTTTTTAAAAAAGCATTTGCCAGCTCAGTTAGAATGACTATATTCAAGGATCTAGTGTTCTGTGCTGGGAGAGTCCATAAAATACAATCAGAGGCTAAATTCATCAAATTCATTATTCACTGTGAATTATTCACTCAGCATTGTCTAGTATGAATATATAAACATAGACAAACTCTGAACACACACCCATATCCACTGGGGAAAGCAAAGAGTAAAGGATTGGTATCCCACATAAATAAATCCCTGTTCTGTTCTATCAAGTTTTGTCATGTCATTTGTTGCTAAACCTGTTTCATGCTATTCACTCACTAACAAAGACAAGTTAACCTTTTGAGGATGATGCTAGACATTGAGTGGTAATTCTTACTGAACAAAGTAATGGGTTGGGTTTTTTTAAAGAGGGTAAATAAAAAACTGAGATTCAATTTCCTTTGTTGAAAGTGAAAGAAGGGTGTTCACATTTGGATTTGAGTTGAATTAACTGGTAAACTAGACCCTGCCCTCATGACAGGTAGTTTAAGCCACCTGGTTCATTTCCAAATCACCTGTTTATAAGATACATCCTGATAGTGCTTAGCTGAATCATAGTGTTGTCAGCAAATGACATCTGGGTGGATCCAGGTGGTGGATTAGGTTCCTGTAATTCAGATTCAACATGAAAGCCTTTTTTTGGGGGATATCCTGTCAAAAAGAGGAGATGTCCAACCTACAGCTGCTACGCCTGGTTTAGCATAACTTTTTAAACCAAGGAACAAATGTTAATTCCTAGGTGTGTTTAATCCTAGGGACATGGTGCATGTTTTTAAAAGATGCTTAGCAATTATAATGTAGTGCAGCCAAAAGTTAATTCATGAAATTCAATACTCCACTTAAGGATTTTCCAATCATTAGTGTGAATTAACACACATTCTGCTGAGGGTATTGTTCATTCTTTAAATAATTTCTTACCATATATAATATGTTCGATTCGGAGGGTCAGGTGAACTTCATGTTTGATGAATTTTGCTTTTTTTCTGAGTGTGTTGGATTTTTTTAGAAGTTTAATAAAGTTCTGTGCTTTAAAAGAACATTTTAATGGTTAGTTAGTGTCAGGCTCTGCACCTGTCTCAGGTTTGAAATGAGACTCTTGCCTCCATCTGGGTGAAGGCATACTGAGAAAGTGACCTAGGAAAAGTGCAGCTTTCAATTTTGAGAATAGCTCATTCTGCACAGTTTGTGGAATCAACTATCCTCCGATTTGCAGTTTTGAAGATGGCAGGTATGGGCATCTACTGTAGGAGGTGGTTTCAGGTAGGTACATGGTTACATACATGATAGTCGTACCAGAATAAAAACTGGAGGAACCTTAGCAGCATAAGCTAGTGTTAGTTCTGGATTAGGAAAAGCCTGTGGAAGAGGGAATCCCCACAGCAAAAAGCAAGAATTTTCTTTTTTTGTATGTGTGCTACTTTGTATATGTCTTCAGATAATCACAGCATATGGGATTAGAAGACACTTCCTAGATCAGAGGTGGGCAAAAGGGGCTCCATGGGCCAGATCCAGCTCACCAAGTGGGTTGATTTGGCCTGTGGAGACCCTGCCACTGCACCGCCCCCAAGCCAATCAGGGCCTGGGGGTGGGGGGAGCTCATGAAGTTTCCTCCACCCTGCCCCTGCCCTGCAATCCAATCAGTACCTGGGGATAGAAGGGGGAGCACACAAAATCTTCCACCGCCAGGGGCAAGGGTGCCTAGGGAGAGCCTCTGGGGGGCAAAGGCACTCCCCCACCCCCAGACCAATCATGGTCTGTGGGTGGGGAAGCAAGGAAGTGTCCTGGCCCTGCCCCTTCTTCTTGAGGCCCTGTCCCTTCCAGTGCAGTCCGGGGCCACTGTTACCAGATTTGCCCAATACTACGGGGTATGCTCATTTATTAGGGTTACTCTTATGGGACTGGGGAAGGTTATCGATTCTATCAGTGTGCTGCTTGTGCTTACTTGTACTCTCATATGGAGCTGAATTCGCTCCCTGATGTCAATTCCCCCTCCCACTGGAGCTCTCCTGCAGGAACTACCATATTTTAGTGAATATACCCCGCTTGTTGCTCCTGGGCCGGGGCATGGTTTGGGGCGGCGGGGCAGGCACTGGCCCGGGAGCAACAAGCGAGCGTGCAGCGGATCCGGCGTGCAGCGGCGGCGGCTGCAGGCAGGGAAGGGCACCTGGCTGGATCGCGCAGGAACAACGAGCAACAAGCACCATGCCCCGGCCCCGCTCCTGTGAGCCGTGGCTGCCTGCAGATTCCCGCCGCTGCTGTTGGCCGCCGAGAAACTTGCTCCGGGCTCCTTCCCTTTCTCAGCCCGGGCTGGGAGCCTCCCACCTTGCGCCTCTGCTAGGGATACCTCTGCCCCAGCTCCGGAGCGTTCCCAACTGTTGCGCCCCTTGTAAGTTTCCCCGCATTGTTCAGTTGCGGGCTGGGAGCCTAACCCCAGCCCAGCAAAGGTAGTGAAAGGGTGGGGGGGAGGAGATCCTCTTTCATAGAGTAAAAAAAAAACCTATATACCCCGCACATGAGTATAGCCCGCGGGGGGGAGGGGGGATGCGGGGTTTGTAAAAACGAATATAACCCGCGGGTTATATTCGCTAAAAGACGGTAGGTTCCTCAACATGGGGTTCTTCCCACCGAAACACACACAGACACTCATGCCCACTAACAGAGCACTCCTGAAAGGACTGGGTAATCAGCACTCACAAGCTGACCCCTCATACGTCCCTGGATTCAGCAGGCTAGGTTAACAGCAATGCCACACTGCACCCTCAGGGCCGGACTGAGGGGTGGGCGAGCCGGGCAGCTGCCCGCCGCCAACCGATGGGGGGCACCTGATGGCATCTGTAAGGGGCGTGTGGCGTCCCTTATAGCTGCCATCAGGCGCCGCATGCCAGCTCCCGCAGTGCCGGCCCCGCGGCGCCGGCCAGCAGTACCCTTCCCCCCATGGCCGCGGGGCCCAGCATGGCCCGGCGCGCATGCCAGCAGTGATGGCTGGGCTGGGCAGTGCATGTGCCGTGCGCCCCGGGGGCGGGCTCCAGGCTGCACGCCAGCGGCTGTGGCTGGCCCGCGCATGCGCCATGCGCCCCGGGGGCAGGCCTGCGCCCCACGGGCGGGCCCTGCGCATGCGCCGTGTGCCCAGGGGTGGCACCACGCACCCAGGCCCGGGGCGCCAAAATGGCTCGGGCCGGCCCTGTGCACCCTCATGAGCCTTTGGACTCAGTGGGCTGGATTAAACAGCACTTTAAGCTGCCATCCTCATAAGCCCCCAGGTTCAGCACCCCCTATCCCCACTTTCACACCACAGTCATTCACTGGTAAACCACCCGATGAGCAAACCCCACAAGATTTTGGGCAATACAGGGATCTTTAGCTTGGATACAAGAAGTGTTGTTGCAGAGCAAATGGGGAAGCGAAAACAACACCCCTTGAGGAAGAGTGAGCGAAAGAGAAAGAAAGAGAGAGAGGCAACCAGCTTAACAATGAAAGTTATTTATTATATATATAGGGAGCCAAACACACAAAACAGTTACAATATTAAATCTAAACTGGAACTGATTACAAATGTTAGGGCTAGCTAACCCTTTAACAATTTACATAGGGCAGAGTCAGGAGGCTAGGCTTAGAGAGAGTTGGTGGAAGAGAGAGAGAGAGACCTCACCACTCCGTGGAGCTTGCACTGATCGGGGTTCCTAGACAATGATGGTAGCCGGGGGTCAGAGGGCAGGAGACAATGCAGAGCAGAACCCTCAGCAGGATCAGAAAGGAGATGAAGAAGTCTCAATGGAACTGATACAGTTTAAATCCAGGTATCAGAACAGTTTTTCTTGGGGCAAGGATGGGAGTTTTTATAGGGATAGGACAATAGTTCAAAGAGAAAGAGGTGAGACAATAGAGACTGATCACCCCTGATTATGGGTGATGTTCCTTGAACGAGCTCACAATGCAACTAGGCAGTTTCAATATTTTGGATGTCAATAGGATCGTTACTAGAATTGGTCTGATAATGACTAATTTGGGTGTGAACAGGCCTAGGTTCATTAGCATCTGGAGTAGAGATTTCCCATCAGGCAGTGCTCTCTGCTTTCGGTATCCCATAGTTCACTGCGGTTCCTGCCTTGGAAGAGCTGGTCTCCGTTCTGTATGCTAATGAGTTCTGTCTTCAATGCAGATGAGGCTGGGGTGTTTCCTTAATTAGTTTAGGTGTGTCTTCCCTGGCCTTTTCCTTGCTTTGTCTGATTCTAGCAGAGGCCTAGGGGAAGAGGGGGATGGTTTTCCATGAATGTCATTCCCTGGCTCC
Organism: Pelochelys cantorii; assembly: GCA_032595735.1. Classification (NCBI taxonomy): domain Eukaryota; kingdom Metazoa; phylum Chordata; order Testudines; family Trionychidae; genus Pelochelys; species Pelochelys cantorii. The sequence continues at coordinate 47,416,618 of CM064334.1, read as the reverse complement.
CCAAGAACACGGGGCTGGTAGGTAACACCACTTAAAAATTTTCTGAAGTGGCCCCTGGCAAAAAATCATTGCCCACCCCGTCCTAGATCATTAATGGTCTGATGCCAAGTACAATGATGTAAGGACTATTGTTGACTTCAGTGGGTTTGAGCCTAATGATTAGGTCGTATTCTGGCTAGGGTAGGATTGTACAAACTACACCAACAACAGAAGGGTTTATCCAAAAACTTTAAAAATGTAAATAGTTGAAAAGTCTCAAGACCACTTTCACAACCAGGTCTTATGCTGAGAAACCTCTGATTGGGCCAAGTCACTAGGCTAGATGTAAAGACAGAAGTTGCAGAGGTGGGGAGAAGGGGCAGCCTAAGCGGTACTCTCACTGTGCCAGGTCCCAAAGCCACTCTCACAAATTTGGCCTGGCTGTGTCTCCATCACTATGGCAGGTAGGCTAGAGCAGTGTTTCTGAAAGTGTTCCACGGAATCACTTTGAGAAACACATTAAGTGGCCACTCCGGTTTGTTTATTTGCCGGCGCCGTGGCCACGGAGCCTCGCAACTCCCATTGGCTCCTTTTCGCTTTTTGCAGCCAAGCGGAGCAGCGGGAAGTGGGGAAGCGGGAAGTGGTGGTCCGGCCCACACCGCTTCCCGCAGCTCCCCTTGGCTGCAAAGTGCAAAATGGAGCCAATGGGAGCCGCGAGGCTCCGTGGCCGTGGAGCCAGTAAATAAACCAGAGTGGCCCGTTAATGTGTTTCTCAAAGTGATTCCGTGGAACACTTTCAGAAACACTGGGCTACAGTGATGCTGAAACCCTGCATCTCTGCTTGCAAAGCCAGCAGTTTGAAGGGGATAGATGTACAAGATCATAGTCCCAGGGAGACAGCCTGCTGTGGAGTGGGGGCAGCATCTGAGAGGAGAAGAGAAGGGGCAGGTTGTGGGTGGGAGGAGGTCAAATCACTAGCTCCCTGACCATAAGTGGTGTTCCACATCCTCTGAATGAAGGTCACCTCTAAATGAGTTTTTAGGTCACCTTTTAGAACTCAGAGACATTGTACATTTTATTCTTACTGTATGTTTAGATGGAAGAGAAAGATCTGATGGTTCTCAGCAAAGAATGTATTAGTTTCAAAACATTTGTCAAATTGATTTTATTGCAAATAGTTTTGAAAAGTGGCATCTAAAGAAATGTCCCCATTTTACCTCTAACCAGGTCTGCAAACAGTGCTTGCAGATACTGAATGAACAAATGCAGTTTTTTCTTGTTTAAACAGGTTTTTTTTTTTCATAGTCATAAACAAGAAGGGAGGCAGCACAGAGTGAACAAACTGACATTACGGCATGTAGGGGAAATATTTGGACTGTTTTCCTGAAAACCTGCTGAGTGTACTGGTAGGATAGTTCTGATTTCAGCTTGTAGAATGAGATGGATAGCGGAATGAAGACTTTTTTTAAGGCATCTGGGGGATATCCTTTCCTCGTGAACGTTTATAGTTAAGGTGCTCCTGACACATGGAGCAATCTGGTCTATTTCAAAGCCAGTAAATTGCTCACTTGGCATCATTTTATGAGCAACTGGCAGGGATTGCTGCCAGTACTGAGGAGGAGTGAATTATATGAGAAATTGAGGCCATGTTAATGTGTTTCTCAAAGTGATTCCGCACTGGAGATCGATCTTCTGGCATTCGATTTAGCAGGTTTAGTAAAGATCTACTCAATCAAACGCTCAGGGCACCCCTGGTCGGTGCCAGTACTCCTCAATTTGCCAGGAGTAAAGGAAGCCAATAGGAGCTTTTGCTCCTGTCAGCCTTCCACTGTGGGGACGGCACCAAGCTTGGCTTAAGGTATATCGACTCCAAGTACATTATTTACATAACTGGAGTTGTGTACCTTAAGCCGACCTCTCGTATCTAGTATATACATGGCCTGAGGAATCACCGCCACCTTTCCTTTAAATGTGGTGATAGAGTTTTAACAAAGAGCTCCCAAGAACTCCTACCAGCATATCACTGAGTTTCAGTAGGAAGTGACTTATCATTCACAGCTATGCTGTACCAAACTAAAAATAGTGGAGAAAGCAGTGACACAACTTTTTATTCCATTAAAACACATTTGAGTGGAAGAATTTTTTTAAAGGCTGAATGGGAAAAAAAATTAGAAATTTTGCTTTTTTAAACAAATAGGTACCCGATGTTGATCTGCAGTCTGCTAGGACTGACAGCAAAGCCACTTTTGTAAAGAAAATGTCACCATAGATGTTAGTACAGTGCTTGAGAAGGTGGAACATGTTATATAAATGTGAAGTACTCTTAGAAAAAGCATTGAAAAGGATTCCTTTTTAGATATTGGTATTAATTTGTTTTTAATATATTTGGGAAATGATTTAATGTACAGCACTGGAAAAAATTATGGAAATATCAACTGGAGTATGAAAATAATCTTACTGACGAGAACTTGATTATGCAACATGATGATCTAAATATAAACTGAAATGTGATACAACTTAAGACACATGGTACAGTATTCCACAAGATTATACCAAATTGTGCAAGTGCCTCAATAAGTGAATTAGAACACTATGCTGTACAGGAGGGGCATCAAAATCATTTGGAGCAGAAGACCATTTTCAAGGTGATTCATGGTTGGTGGGGCATGATATGAAGACAGCTTCATACTCGCCTCAATCTAAGCAAAACTCTCCCTCATGTTTGTGGGAGGTTTGCAGAGAGATCAAGGGGAGAACACAGCCTTCATGTAATATCTAAACATCTGTATTTAGATCCTTATTGTCACATTCAGTCAGGATCACTCAGTGCAAATATTTACTCCCCCTTATTTCACTGCTGTTTTAGTCTTTTGTTTGTCCTCCTTCTCCCCATTTCCTCTCTCTATGTTGCTGTCCTTTCTTTTCTTGTATGTCTTTTCCCTTTCTCCCTCTGGATTTTTATCCTTGCAGCAATTCCCAGTTCCCATTCCTCAGTGGTTTCACTCTTGTTCCTTTCCCTGTTTCATTGCCGACATGATCGGCAGCAGAATTGTTAATGTTGCCACGTTATCATCCCTGGATTTTAGCATTGACACACAAATGAGATTAATAGGGGACTTGTAGGAGATATAGTAGTTATTGTTTCAGCTTGTCTGCAGATTCATAGCATCAGCTTACACTTGGTTTACATTTGGAAGATTATACCGAAGCCCAGACATATCAAAACTTACTTTTTATTTTTAAACGAAAACTTAGATTTTGCACAAGCTGCATAAAAGCGTATAAGACTCATAAATACATTTATTAATTTGTGTGCCCCATATTCAGATCCAGTCCATAGGCCATGTTTGACACCACTGCTCCTCTTTCCGTTTCTCATACAAAATTATGATAGTCCTTTTTTTTGTATGTATACTCAATTAGTATTAATTATTTATCTGGTGCGTGGCCAGTTGTGTTCTTGAGCTCTGTGCAACATTAACAATATGGGGAAACCACATTGGTACAGTTGGATTCCAAATCTCTAAATAGTAACTTTATTAGCTTTGTGCAAATATACAAGCCCAGCTTATGTACATTGCTGTTTTGACAAGGTCTGATGTCTTCTGCAGCAGATGACAGCGAGGCTCTCAAACTATTTAAAGGGATACGACCCAATTCCTGTACACGACATATTGACAAGTGTCATTTTGTCACAAGTACCATTTGGTGTGTGAGGTGAAGATGCTTCATAGTTTGGTTTCAGTACAATGTGTTTAAAATATTGGCATCAGATTGCATCTGTGGAGTCAGCCATTTAGAATATTTCTTTCAGACTGTCCAGAAGTGTCCTTCCTAAAAGTGTGGGCAATCATTTTAATCTATCTCTAAGGGTATGTCTACACAGCAAAGCTATTTCGAAATAACGGCCGTTATTTCGAAATAACTTTACTAGCGTCTACACAGCCAAACCGCTATTTCAAAATTAATTCAAAATAGCGGAGCGCTTATTTCAAATTTGGTAAACCTCATTCTACGAGGAATAATGCCAAATTCGAAATAACTATTTCGAAATAAGTGCTGTGTAGACACTTATATTGAAATAGGGGGCCTCCAGCCTTCCCAGGGTGCCCTGGTGGCCACTCCAGCCTCAACCAAGAACACTCCTCTCCTTCCCCGCTCCCCGGAGCCCTTAAAGGGGTTGACTCTGGCCACAGTGCCTGTGCCAGCTCCAAGCCTGCCAGCCCAGAGCCAGCAGTCACTGCCCCTGACCCAGTGGCCCCAAAACATGAGCCAGCAAGCCACTGGCATCCAGCCCTCTACCACTCCCCAGGAGCAGTCTGCCAGCTCCCAGGAGCCTGCCAGGGCCTGGAGAAGGTGGGCGCCTTCCTGGTCCAGGGTGGAGATCATGGACCTTATTCAGGTTTGGGGGGGATGCCCCCAACGTCCATGATCTGCGCACTAGACAGAGGAACGTGGCTGTCTATGGCAGGATAGCTGCCAGCCTTGCCACCAAAGGCCACATGTGAACCCAGGAGTAAGTTTGCATGACAATCAAGTTGGTCTGGCGAGACCCTGAGCTTCCCCTCCCCCTTGCTTCCCCCTTCCAGCTCCCTCCTCCCAGGTTTCCTCCTCCCCTCTCCCACCCTGTCTCTTCCCCTCTCCCGCCTCCTTTCCCCAGTCTCACCAGAGTTTCATTCCCCCCTGCCCAGTTTTGTTAAATAAAGAGATTTTGCGTTCATGAGAATACATGTATTTATTTGATATCAGGAAGGGGGGTTAGGGAGGGGTAAGTGGAAGGACGTGAGGGAGAAATGAGGCACAAGCCCCCAGTGGGGCAGACCAGGGAGGCTCTTAGTGCTCCTCAGGATGGAAGTTCTCGCTCTCCCACAGGGCCTCCTGGATACTGACAGCCCCCCGATGGACCTCCCAGATGGTAGCCTGCAGAAAGTGCAGCCAGGCTCACAGCAACGAGTCCACGAGAAGCACCAGAGTGCCCAGGGGCAGCTCTGGCTCCATGTTGCAGAGTGCTGTGGTGTCCTGAGTGAGGGCAACCAGAGTATGCAGAGACAAAATGCTTTGCTGTCCCTTATCGAGGTAGGCAAGCAAGCAGGGAAAGCTGAGAACCAGCTGTCCGGGGGGGGGGGTGGTCCCTTTAAGCACAGGCCTCAGATAGCCTCAGGCAGCAGCCTCAGGCAGCAGCCACACAAAGTAACTCCTGACCTGATGCCCTGCCGGACCTGGTTCCGGCCAGCCTTAAATGCGATTCAGCATCCACTCAGTGTGGATGCACTATTTCGAAATAGCAAAACGCTATTTTGAAATGCATTTTGTGTGTAGACGCGTTATTTCGAAATAAGCTATTTCAAAATAACTATTTCAAAATAAGATATTTCGAAATAACGCTGTAGTGTAGACATACCCGTACTCTTATTTATTATTCAGCACCAAGAGTGTACTTAGAGCAGAGAGGAAGATACGGTCCCTCCACTAAGTCTCAAAGTACACAGATAATATAGTCCAGACCTCAGCAGAAAAAAGGGGGGAAATGAAAATATCTAATCTGCCTTTAAAAATCAGTTTAATCTGTAAATGCTACTGTGCATTAATTGTATTATGTGGATATTGTCTAGTGTCCCTACAGAGCAGAGTTAAGGTATGGGTGCCCTACCTTACCACGCTTTAACATGTTTTCATTACCTTTCCATTGGCTCTGAATTTCCTACATTTATTACACTTTTTTAAAATAATAGTAACATCCCTGTAATGTTTTACCTTTAAGTGACTGGTATTTACTCAACATTAACTCCAGTGTACCAAAGCCTTTATTTTGGAATTTCATTTGTTAAATGAAAAATATCATACATCACAAGAAACAACAAACTCACAAGAATGTCACCACAAGATATCTCTAACTATTTAAATGTATGTAATAACCTGGATTATTTTTCTATTTAGCTTTTAGGTCCAGTTGATTTGGCTTAGTCTGGAGCAATGCAGAGCTGTTAGAGCTACACTCAGGTGGCTTCCTGGGTATATTCCCCAATGAATTCTTATTGGGATCAATAGGACTAAGGCACTGGCCATTTGGAAGGAGGGCATTGTGACTGTTGCCTCAGTCCCACTGAGCACATTAGAACATAGCAATCATTGTCAAAGAAGTCAGAGGGACTTTTTTTAATTCTCTGTAGATCATGAGCCATTGGCCTCTGCTGTAGAAGACAATTTCACTTATGAAGACAGATAGCAAAAATGGTCATTAATCCTTAAAAAAAAAATCTTTCAAATGTAGCCAATACATAAGATTTCAGTAAGTTATAACTGTATGGGAAGTTAGAAGAGTCCATATTCTTAAGATCATCTGGGACAAAAATGGTACAATGCAAGGTGCTAAATATCTAAGAACCTGTTTTTCCATTAATTTTAATTCTTTAAGGAATGGAGATGTAAATTCTCAGAAATCCACTCTGCTGTGTCCAAATGCTACAGGATGTATTGTTGTCTTCATACCTATTAAAGCTGTTAAATCTCTTCTCTAAAAAGTAAACTCAGCCTTAACTATTCAACCACAATTAGTGTTTCCCGAATGTATTTGGCAGTGATCTGAAGAAAGTAGTGAACAGAGAGGTACCTTCTCTGTCAGCTTCATGTAGCATGGACACTCTAATTGGCTATTTCTTTCCCCCTTTTTTTTTCTTTTTTCCCCTTGTTTTTCTTCCCCTCCTCCTCATCCCCTAATTATTTAGAAACTGGATCTTTAATAACACCATTCATGTGAAGAAGTGGGTTTTGCCCATGAAAGCTCATGATACCATCTACATGTTTTGTTAGTCTATAAGGTGCTGCAAGACTATTTGTTGTTTTTTAAAGTTTTTCCGGTTACAGACTAACTCAGCTACCCCTCTGAAGCTTTTGAACAGAGAGGTGGTAGACTTGCAGATAACACACATTTATTTAAATTAGTCAAGACTAGCCTGAATAGGGGATCCTGAGGAACTTAAAGAAACACATAGCAAGGCTAACCAGTAGAATAATACAATATCAGCTCAAATTTCATGTAGTATATTTATAATGTCAAGTTGCACTTTCTGAGACAAAAGATCTGGATGTAATGATGGGCAAAGCAGTGAAATTATCTTCACAATCTGCATCTGTATGAAGAAAATGAGTAAGATAAGAGCACTATTTTCTGCTGGATTTACTAAATAGTGTGTAGAAAAATAAGAATGTTTTTATATACTTTGGTACTTAATAAGACTTCTCTGTGTATTTATTGACAAATACTGTATGTTTGTTCACCTGAATGTCCAGTGTTTTTAGTCAGACTTTTTTTTGTGGCAAACTTTAAAACATGAATTAGGGATTAAGGTCCTGCTGTATTTATTGCCCCATAAATGTTGTCTTTGCAAGTATCATTAGTAGTAAGATGATAGTCATATTTTACATTTGCATAGCATCCTTCATCCTGAAGGATCCCAGAAAGCTTCACAGACATTTCAGCACAGCTTGAAATGCAGCCACTCCTTGAGGGTGAAGGACAGCAGCCAATAATCAGCATATACCACACTGCACAACAGTGAGCAAAAAGGATAATTTTGCTCAACAATGCTATTATGAACAGTGCATGAGATCTTCAGTGTTCTGACAGAGTTTCAGTTTTCTGGTTTATGCAACTACATGAAACTCAGTTTGCCTTAAAAAGATGATGCACCTGGATGGATCCTTCTGTGGTCCCTAGGAGAATGCAGTTCTGAAATTTAGAATTCTGTTCTGTTCTGTATAGTTTCTTACATTGCCCTGGGGTTCTTACACAACGTTCTTGGGGATGAAGTCTTAAAAGGAAATAGAAATTAAATTACAAGGTCAGATTAGAAGCAGACAGACTGGATCCAAACACCCATGAACTTTGAGAAGGCTGGATCTGAACTTGAAGGCTGACTATATTCAAATGAACCAAACTAAAACTCTGTGCAGAAACTTCACCCCTATGGCCCTGCGGCAATAGAACCTGGTGGGCGCCATTAGTGTCACATGATTACCCCACAGTTTGCTAGGCCATTGCAATCAGCTTCCAACGTGCCCACATTGTGAATACGTTTGACTTGGATTTGAATGATCTGAGTTAAGAACATGTCTCGGGCCATTTGAAAGTTACATGAGCAATGATACAACGTAAACCAAAAGCAGATTTAGGTTTTGGTTTAATTATTGCATAAGAACGTTCCAAACTTTGTTTTTGACAATCTTTTTTTATTTAATTCTTGTTAGAAAGGTGTAAGGTATTCTAAGTAGAAGAATTCTGACTTCATATATCTGAGTAGGCCATGATTCCACCTACTGCTCAGAAAGCTGAAGTTATACTGTAAATTATAGTGATATTTATAGATAATTACCCTTAATATATATTGAATTCTTGTTAAGCTTATCTGACTGGGCTTTTTGTGCATCTGTTCCTACAATCACTTTATTCTCTGTGTTGAGTTTATTAGGCAAAAGAAACTTCATTTAGAGGAAAGGTGAAACCTTTCACTAAAAGTGGGTTGTTTTTCTTTACCTGCTCGTTGACAGGGAGTTTGCAAGTTGGGGAGGAAAGTGCATTAAAGTTCTTGTAACTAATCTTATAAAATACAACTCCTTTTTCAACTTGTATGTGTGCAAGAAGAGGTTACATCCAGGAGATTTGTGGTCCCATGAGTGTAAAAAAGAAATTGCGCATTGGCTCTTCTTTACTCGAAAATTTAATTTTAATTTGTTCAATTGGAATGTAGAACTAGAAGAGACCTCCTGGCAACCCTGTCATAGAATTGTTGCTTTAAAGCAGTGGTCTCCAACATTTTTACGCCCAAGATCACTTTATAAATGTCAGAACAAGCCAAGATCTATCACCCCATCCTTCCCCCAAGACCACACCCCTTCCTTGAAGCCCCACCTTCTCCTCCTCTCCATCACTTGCTATCCCCAGCCCTTATACACTCTCAGGGTATGACTACACTGCCGCTTTTTTTTTATTCTTCTGTAGGAAGAGGTTTTTCCAACATTTGGCCTGTCTAGACTGGACCAAATGTCAGAAAAACCCCTTCTTTCGGAAGCCCCCTTATTCCTCGTGGAACGAGGAATACAGGGGTTACTGAAAGAGCATGTTTGCTCTTCTGCTAAAAAAAAGTGGAAGAACAAACGCGTCACTGCATGCGGAAGAGTTTTTCCGGGATACCTCTGGAATCCCGGAAAAACTCCTGCAGTCTAGCCATACCCTCACTGGGTTGAAACAGAATGAGGGATTTGGGGTGGGAATGAGGGATTTGGGTGTGGGAAGGGGTGAGAGATGCAAGCTCTGGGAGGGAATTTGGATGCAGGAGGAGGTGGAGAAGGGGATGCTGGCTCGGGGAGGGGGCTTCAGGCTGGGGAGTGTTGGGGTCAGGTGGAGGGTTGGGGTACTGAGCAAGCCACAGGCTTATGGATGTGTGTGCAGAAGTTTAGGTAGGGGTATGTGAGGGGCTCAGGGCAGGAAGGTTGGGAGTATGATGGGCTCAGGACACAGATTTGTGGTGTGTGGATGGTGCAGAAGTGTTGTGGCAGAAGACTGAGGATGTGGGGCTGCAGGAGTTTGGGGATGTGAGAGGCTCAGGACAGGGGGTTCCAGTATATGATAGGCTCAGATCGAGGGTCTGGGTATGTGTGCAGGAGTGTTATGATGCTGCAGCCAGATGGGGGCTTGGCCCCAATCGGGGGTTTGTTGGCCAGGCTTCATTTTTAAATAAAATATTATGTCAAACACAAAAAGGGAACCTGTTTTGAGTCAGGGGTCACTGACCCACAGAAAAGTCAGCTGGGGCCACACAAGTGAGATGCAAAAAAATAACTCCTCCAAACCCCCCCCCCGCCTCACTAATGTGGCCCCAACTGTGCTAGTGGGAGCAGGGGACATGGTACTGGGGAAGGGTGCTAGTGGGTGCTGGGACAGGGAACAGGATGCCAGTGCGTGCTGGGGACAGGGTGCTGTGGCAGGGGACACGGTGCCAGTGGGTGCTGGGGACAGGGTTCTGTGGCAAGGGACACGGTGCCAGTGGGTGCTGGGGACAGGGTTCTGCGGCAAGGGACAGGGTGCCAGTGGGGGCAGGGGACAGGGTGTTGGTGGGGGCAGGGAGTCCCCAGCACATGCCTCCTCCCAGGACTCCTACCCCCTCCTCCTCCTCCTCCTCCTCCACAGAGGAAGGAAGCCCTGGCGCGTGCCTCCTTCTGAGACCCCTACTCCCTCCCTCCTCCACCGCAGAGGAGGGAAGTGCCTCCTCCTGGGACTCCTCCCCTCCCCCTCCCACAGAGGAGGGAAGCTCCAGTGCGCATTCCTCCGGGCACCCCTCCCCCCAAAGGAGGGAAGCCCCGGTGCGCGCCTCCTCTGGGGACTCCTACCCCCTTCCCCCCACGCAGCAAGTCCCCGGCGCACCACAGACCGGGGTTGTGATACTGCGCTGGCTGTTGGGGGAGAGGGAGCAGCCAGCGCACATCCTGAAACCCCAGAAGTGGCACGCAGCTGTCAGACTTCCTTCCACCCCGCAAGAAGCCGGCGCTACCTCCATTGTTGCTGGAGGTAGGTAGTGGGGCTTCTTGGGGGAAAATGGAGGGGGGAGCCCGAAGGCCTCGCGATCAACTGGTCGGGCCCTCCCAATCGAGCAGTCAGTCGTGATCGACGGGTTGGTGACCACGGCTTTAAAGCATGTCCATAGCAAGTATTTTTCACTCAGTGAGAAATTATTCTACTCTCTTTTCTGCTGTAGAGCTTTGCGTGGTTGAACATATGCAATATATTCATTTATTAATTTCAAACGCATAGTGGACATAGTTGATAAGGAAGAGGATGTACCCATGTGGAGAGGCAGACGGACATGCGTATACAAAAGAGACTGCAAAATTCAGAATTTATGTTTGCTGATAAGAGGACAATAAATGAAGTCAGTGGGCAAAATTCTGATTTCTTGGCCAGAACTTTGAGCTGTACAGTAGCTTCCCTATGCAGCCTCATAATCATTAATTACCTTTTCCATCTAGCCAGGGGGCAGAGGTGGAGAAAGGGACAGCTATCTATTATATATTTGAGAAACTTTGGTTGTGTCTCTGTCTGTCCCACAGCCGGGGGGACATGAACCCCTCCCCCGGCTGTGCCCACTGCACCAGCCATAGGCAGGCGCTTCTTACCTGGCCCAAGTTGCTGTGCTGAGTGAGGGCTGGAGTTATCTGCTCTCTCCCCAGGACAGCCTGCATGCTGAACCCTTCATCTCCAGCCCCACCCCAGAACAATGATTTAAATGAAGAAAAACAAAATGTATTTGTTAACTTCAGAGGGGTAGCCAAGTTAGTGTGTAACGGGAAAAACTTAAAAAACAACGAATTGTCTTGCAGCACCTTAGAGACTACCAAAACATGTAGATGGTGTCATGAGCTTTTGTGGTGAGTTGTGCCCATGAAAGCTCATGACACCATCTACATGTTTTGGTACTCTCTAAGGCTGTGTCTAGACTGCAAGCCTCTTTCGAAAAAGAGCATCTAGACTACAACAAGTACTTTTGAAAAAACAAGCTGCTTTTTCGAAAGAGAGCACCCAGGCAGTCTGGATGCTCTCTTTCAAAAAAGCACAGTTTGCATTACATAGCGCCTTTTTTCGAAAGAGCATTTTCGAAAAAAGGCGTTCTTCCTCGTAAAACGAGGTTTTCCACTGTCGAAAAAACTGCTGTGTTCTTTCGATTTACTTTTGAAAGAACGCAGCAGCAGTTTAGACGCAGAGGAAGTTTTTTCGAAAAAAGGCCACTTTTTTTGAAAAAACCCTGTAGTCTAGACACACCGTAAGGTGCTGCAAGACTATCCATTGTTTTTTAAAATGTATTTGAGGTAAGCACCCCAGCAATGCAGGGTAAATCTTCTAATAAGTTTCTAAAGACACCAGCAGTCCAGAGCTCTATTAACTCTAGTGTGATTGCAGTTTGCTCTCACCCCTACCATTTAAAATCGTGTCTCCTTGAACTGAGAAAGCTCTATATTGGTATGTCCCCTTTCAGTCAGGAGGTATCCTAGGTTGTAATATTTAAATAGTCTGAAGTTACATTTATGAGTCATGATGAAGTGGTCCTACATGCAAAGCTTTATTTTTCTCTTGAGAGCTGCTTAGCAGTTCTTCCAGGAGGTTTATGCTTCTCTAGTTGAAACACAAATCCAGAGAAACAGAATGTTAAGCAAAACCAGACACAGCTCATTTCTGGTTCCCATCTGAGAATCCAGTTCGTAATTTCCCTTTGATCCTGTCTCAGACCAAAGGGAAGTTTTAAGTTTGTTAAGTAAAACGAGAGAAAAGCATCGTTCCCTTTAGCCACTAACTAAAGTCAATCACTCGTCCAGTCCTCCTATAAAGCTTCTCTTTGTATCCGAAGCACCCTATACAGTACTCCTACCCTTGCTTGGGGCAGTGCTACCTCGTGGAAAAGCTGCTCCGAGATCTCACACCTACTATGCCATGCCCTTAGTGTATTGCCTAAAGGTTTACTTCCAACGATTCGCTTCTTTTTCATTTACTTGAAAAGGATGCAATTGTTACTTCCTTCTGAGAAAAAGTAACTTGAAGCAACGCGCTTGCTTAAATCTCACTTAATGACATTAAAAAAAAGCATTTAAAATGTCATCACTTGAGACGAGAAACGCTGTGATGAGTAATGCTTAGGAGGAGGGGGGGAAAAAACCCTTGCTCACAAGGAACTGCTTTTATTAGCGGGCAGCCCGAATGCACATGCCTGCAGATGAGTCTGTGAGAGAGCATTCCTCCCACACCCCCTTTGTGGAGGAAGTTTGTTGATGTATTACCGACATCTCCTCTTCAAAGCCAAAAAAAAAAAAAAAAAAAGAGCGAGAGAGAGACATCAGCCATTCAGAGGAAGGACGTACGTTGATTTGTTCTCCTCCCAGAGCGTGGAGCCGAAGTAGCCAGACCGCATGATGAAGGAGCATTGTACCACATACAGTACTTCTGCCTCCAGCCCTGTCAGTGACTCTACCATGGAAAGTCTGCAGCCGCTCAAGCCTAACTACATGTCTATGTGTTTGTTTGCAGAAGAATCTTATCAAAAATTAGCAATGGAAACTCTGGAAGAATTAGATTGGTGTTTAGATCAACTTGAAACCATTCAGACTTACCGATCAGTCAGTGAGATGGCATCTAACAAGGTAAGCGATGGGAGAACTGCTTCCTGAAATGTCCAAGTCTGAAAATGAAAAGAATAAGGGGCTGGAAAGTAAGACATGCTTGTGCCCATCAGCATGCATGGTGCAATATCTGACAAGGGTCATTTAAACACTGCATTTAAACTACTGCATTATGTTAAGGATGTGAACTTTAAATGCTTTGAACCATTTGTCTCATTATGATATTGTAAAAATTAAACAGTGCAAGTGGTAAAAGATAGTTTTGGTTCCCAAGCAGAATATAACTTACAGAGTGAAATTAATCCTTGCATTTGGTGATATGGTCCAGTGGACCTAAGGTACATTTTTACACAGGTAGAAGTAGGATGGTAAATAAAAAATACTACTTATAAAGTAACTTAGAAATTGGAGAAAAATTGTCATAGAAAACCAGAACCAGGAAAACATTTAGCATTCTGTAGATTCAGGATTATAATATGGCACAATGTAGTAAAACCTCAATATTACATTGATATGTAATTATCAGAAATGTAAAAAGTGTCAATTACAGCTGTTCCCTATGGGGGGGAAAAATACCTCAGGCACCCATTGAAAAGTGTAACTTTAACCAATGATCAGGTTGGGGAAATTAACTTGGCTTTTCAGTAATAATGGCTAACTCTAAACCTGGTAGGATAGTGTTTTACTGCAACTATCTTTCTCTGCTTTGTGGGTTTTTTACTATTATGGCATGAGTTGACAGCATTGTCTATTCAGTCCATGTGCAGTGCCATAAGGTTGGGACATATGCAAGAGTGCTTTCATTAAAGGGCTGCTTTGGGAGTGAGGGGATATGCGGGAGAATCTGAATTTTCATACAAAGAGTAAAAACATGCTGAAATAATTTGGGGAAAAAATCCCAAATTAAATTTATGTAGGGAAAGGGTGGAGAGGAGGGCGGTTCATCAAAATACAAACAAAGTATAAAGGGGGGAAAGTACAGCAGAAGCCCTGAATACCCAGCCTTCGGCCTTTCAGCCAGAGAACTGCTGATGAGATTGATATAAGGCACTCCCTGGGGCTATAGGTACCTCCTCCGCAGTGCTCCTCCCAGCCATTGCCCAAAGGAGCACTTGATTGGCAGCTGAAGCTTCAGCTCTCCTGCTCAGGACAGTGCAAAATGCTTTTGCACCTAGTGGCACAGTCACACTCTTAGCTTAAGTGCACAAGATTTCAGAGTCACAAGTAGTGCTGCTCCAAATGCAATATTTATGCCCATGCTTTTATGCAATATTTACATCCATCTGCTACTTGACAAAGGAATTCTGTATAGTTCCCGAAATGTGTGTACTGTGCTCTATCTCCTTACAACAATTAGACATCGTGTATGACCTTCATATTTTTGCATTAGCCCTCCTGATTAGATCCAGTTTTAATTCTGTGCCACACAAATCCAGGTTTTTTTCCCTAACTGGAAATAAATTACACCAGAAATGATCAATTGTAAACTGGGATTCTGTAATCCCAGGTCATTTTAAACTTCTTCCATGTCTGCTAGTTCTTACTACAGATGCTGGGGCATAGAAAGTAATTCAAATTTTATCGGGCTAGCTTACAAGAAAAGAATATAATTTTTATCAGCTTGCATGAGAAACATCTAACTATTCGTAATGCTTTATCCTGCTAAGAAAATAGGACCTCACATATGGGCAGAACTATCCTGTATTTTGAGATTTTTTTTGCCATATTTGGACTCTTACAGGTGAAAAGCTCTGATTAATAATTCAGTCATTGTGTAATTGATAAAAAATATTGTTTTATCATGTGGCATGTTAGTGTTCATTGATTAGATTCAACTTCACTCATTCATATGCTTGAACTAAAATGTGTTTGTAGTGTTCTGGTCAGGTTCCAAGTGTCATTTCCAGCTGTGAAAGAATAACATTAAATGGTTTGCAGCTTATTCTTTTTTTCTTTGCCAGTAACGAACATCTAAATGCACTTGTGAGGAATCATGGCAAGCATTTTTATATAGCATACAGTAAAATTATTTCAAGTGAACTGCACAGTCTAAGAACAATTCAACTGAAAGTAAATTGTGTTGAGGTTTTAAAAAGACTGTTCAGAAACCATCTAAAAAGTTCATTAATCTGTTGTCTAATTTTCCATCTTCGGAAGTATCTGAATAGACTGTCTTACTTGAATCTTACTTATTTTTGAATCAAAAGCTTTTAAGTAGGGTGTTGGTAAACAACAAAACAGTCAGATGTTTGAAAACAGGATGCTTAGTCTCCACATTATTAAGGAAGAACGGAAAGAGAAACAGTATACAAAGGAAGAAAGCAAATAGACTCAGCGTGATCCCAAGTGCACGAACAGTATAAACAGTGACCTATCTTCCTGACCTCTGAGTTCCTGGCCCTGAGCCACTAAAGCCAAACTACGTCATTTGAGAATGATAGTAGGCATGGCACAGCTGTTGCAAGTGTGACTCGAATTTCCTGTCTCCTTCCTGACAGACGTAGTTTAAAAGTACAGAGTTGCAGCAACAGCAGACTGAGAGGGAGGATCTCTCAATACGTGTCTGCAGCATGATTCTCAGAACTCTTGTAAAATAAAAGCATTTTCTGGGATGGGTGGATAGAAAAGCCATGTGTGACAGCATCCTGGTCATAAAGAGTTGGCACATGGGTCTGTCAATGAGGTAAATTTTAATTACTTAAGAGAAGTGAAAAACCAAGGGCCTGATGCAGCTAGGGGTTAACCACCTGCAGCCTGCATTGAGGCTGATGGGAACAGAGGTGGCAAAGCACAGTCTTGAGCCCAGCACAGAAGTATTCCATAAAGGCAAGCTCTGTCATCTGAGTATTCCCTTACTAGGTCAACTCTTTACTACTCATCTTTACCAGTGCACTTAACTGTGATCTCCAAATATCCCAAACCCCTTGCTATTCCAGTTCAGAGTCTCTGGGAAGCAGACTGCCGATCGTGCCAAATATGCACGATGATTGGTTTGGTAAGGTGGACAAATGGGGAAATGGATTTTTTTTTTAGAACTGATTAAGGTTCCAAAATTAGAAAGAGAGCAGCACTGAAGAGAACTACCATACATCTCAACATGAGTATCTCTTCCACATTGCCTTAGTCATAGCCCCTTGGCACTGGCCTCATTCCCTGTGGATTCTCTAACCATAGCATGTGGGAATGAATGGAATACTATGAAGATTTAGTTAATTATTTATGTAAAATGTTAACAAGTTTTTACCTGTGACCAAAGTCCTATAGTTTCAGCTTTGAAATAAGGCTAAATGACCCATAGCACTCTGTAGGTATTACATGTTAATATGTACTGTACATTTTTACATTGTAAGATATGGCTGGCCTTCTGCATTTAGTAGCCTATCTAGTTCACTGCCTATGTGGATACTGACTCCTGGGAGGTTTGTGAGTCATGTGGGCCTCCTGATATAGCAGCCCCCTAATGTTGCATTTGGCATTATGCAGCTGTCTACAGCCTCATCTTTCACAGAGGCAGTATCGCAGGCCCCTAGAGCATTTGGGATCTGTGGAGCAACATTGGTAGACACATGCTTGGTGCGTCTCCAAATTACAAAGCAAGGGTCAATAATTCTCCGTCAAAAACGGACCTCGAACCAGTCCTCTAGTTCTCCAACTGCCGTCTTGATGGTTTTCTAAGGACTTAGGGTCATGCAAGCTAGGGGCAGAAAAGACTTTTTATATTACTCATAAGTGCAGGATATAGTCCTGCTATAGAAGACATATTGGATATTAGCACTTCACTGGATCTGAGTAGTGGGCTGGCACATCTACCAAGTAGCTCAATTGTTTATGAAGCCAGTATTCAGAGCCTCTGCACATAGACTGTGCAACTTTGCAGTCAAAAGATAATAAGGGCTGGCTGGAAAGTAAAACCTTTGTTTCACCGGAAAAGGTTTTGACAGCTGATTCTGTTCCTCCCAAATTTTTTCACAGAGAAGTGAGAATGCCTGGGAGTACCCCAGAGTAGCTAACTTATTCTCCAGGAATCAGAGCAGAGAGACTTGAAGACTCCCACTCTCTGGGCAGGAATCCGAACCATCATACTTTAGAGTCAGTCACTGTCTCAATCTATCCTATTGGAGCTTCACTTTGAATAAATAAATAGTCCCTGGGCCAGAAAAAGATTCACTGCAGGTTTACACTATGGGGCAATGTCGACTTACGGTACGCAACTCCAGGTATGTAATTAGCATAGCTAGATCGAATTGCCCTGGAGTCTCCACTGGGGGTGGGGTGGGGAGTCAATTTAGCAGGTCTTTACTAGACCTGTTAAGTGAACCCCCAGGCCTGGAGGATCGATCACTACAGTGCAGATCTCCTGTTAAATATACACCTGCCCTCAGACTTGCTCTAGCTCGCCTGGATGTGGGAGACCCATGTTCAAGTCCTGGCTCTGAATCAAGCCGAGCATCTTCTTTCTTGGTTCTGGGAAGGTTCTCCAGGCCCGGGATTAAATTTCTGGTCAGAATAGCCATCGGCCTGGTGGTTAAGGGATTCGCATGTTTCCGATCCGTAGTATGAATCAGGCAAAGCCTGAGTCTATCACATCCAGGTGAGTGAATTGCCCTACCACTTGGATATTGGCTATTCTCACCCTGTTTCCATCCTGAACCCAAGAAACTTTCCCAATCAGAGTGTTGCTGGAATCCATATGTTTCCATGAAAACTATCCTTTTTGACAGCTTGGCATTTAAAAAAAAAAAATTCATCTGAAAGTTCCCACCAGCTCTACAAATAATGTAATTCATTATTTGCAGAAACATGTTCAGTTCTGTGCATACGTACTTTGGTGTAACATCACTGAGTCTTCCTTGTTGACATACAGGCTTTAAAACTATTTTATGCCTGTCATGTAAAGGGAATTAAGGGAGCCTTGACAATACGGTTCAGTGCTGCTAGAAGTTCTGTAATATAACACCCTAGCATGGGTTCCCAAACTGGGGCGTGTGCCCCCCCTGGGGGGGGGTGAAGAAATTTCAGTGGGGGGCGCAAGGTGACCCAGCCACACACACCTCCGTCAATCCCACCCCAAGTTTTGCTGCTATTTTTTTGGGAGGGGGGATGTGAGGGTTTCTCAAAAAGTTTGGGAACCACAGTATAGTTTGGGAACCACAGTATAGTTTGTCTCACCTGGATTTAGAAATCTCAGATGATAAAGAAATCTTCAGTAGAAGTGTGGGGGAGGGAGAGCAGAATGAAATCCTTCAGGCAGATAATATTTTTCATCATTGCTTTATACACTTATACATAAGTATTTGCTAGTGAGACAGCTCACCATTGTCTTTGTTATTTTGCAAGAAAGCCCCTGACATAAACATGACTTTTCCACTTAACCGCTATTTCAAAGGATGTTCCGATTTTTTTTTTAAAGGGAGAGACCAGCAAGCCCACACCTAGCTGTCAGTGACTAAATACCTCTGAGGACACTAATGTAAACTTTGGCAGTCCACATCAAGCAGTTTAACATAGCTCAGGGCAGCATGCCAATGGTCTATGTGCCTTGCTGCACAGCTTCCACATTAGCATTTGTTTTGTGAGCCTGCCAGTACTCAATCTTGCCCACTTTGTACGTGATGTTTCCTTTAACTGGTGCCAAACTGTTTAGTCTTTTGGTTACTTTACTGTAACTTCCTTTGTTTAAGATGTTTTAAAATAGCCAAATGGCTTACAAAGAAAGGCTTGTTAAGGTAACCCACAGTTAGCAAGACAAAGAGACTTCCATGCCTTTTGTTTTTGTAGGCAGAGGTAGGTAGGTATGATTCATGGAATTCCACACATCAGTTCTTGATGAGTTATTTGGTATTCCCCTCTACCGGCTGCAGCTGTTCAGCGACCGACTGTCATTATGGAAACAAAAGACTGTAAACTAGAATTTGTGAGAAGTGCACGTTAGCTGATCTTCAACAGCTCTTAGAAGTGTATTATCATTACTGATCTTAAATGCCTTCTGAAATGCATGGCGCCCTTGTAAAGTATGATGCAAACTAACTGTTGCTGTTAGCTGATTCTTGAACTTAAAGCTTTTGGAACTAGCCTTAGTTGCTTGATGGGAAATGTGATAGAGGCTGTGTGCACCTGAGGGTGGGGGCTATTCATTTGATGTATGTTTGAACTTCAGTCATTTTATTCAGGTTTCAAAAGAGTGGCTTGATCTAGTACAGAGAAAATAAGGTGTTTTCTGAAGATAATAGTGCAAATTGCAAACATTACGTCTGAAATCCAGCTTTTAAACAGTCCCAAGGTTTAGAAGTGTCAGATCCAGGGTTTTGCTGCAGCCTGAAGAAAGCAGGGACTAGAGCTGGTTGGGAATTTTTTAGTACAGCTACTTTTTGTTAGAAAATGCTGATATGGATTTTTTTCCATGGGAAAGGATACTTTTCAATTAATTTTTTCAACTGAAAAAGGTTTTGACATTGTGGAAACGATATTTTGAAATTTCAAAACAATTCTGGATTTCTGGTTCATGGCAAGTTTTCATGTCAAATATTAAACTACTTATAGTTAAACTATATAAAATGTGAAAAACAAAACATTTGAAAATTATTGAAACAAAACTGCAATTGACCCAAACTCTTTTTGTTTGTTGTTTTTTTAACATTTTTGCGACTTTGATTTTTCATTCCAATTCAGAACAAACAGTATTTCAGGATCAAAAATTTCCCACAGTATGCGAAAAACATTACTCCCACCTAATAGGAGTCTGACCTGTCTCGTATATTCCAGGTTTCACCTCACTTAAAAATTACTTGCTAACAAAATCAGACATAAAAATAAAAAGTGTCAGAACACTATATTTCTGAAAAATAGGTTACTTTCTGATTTGTGACAATTAATTGGAATATAAATATTGCCCTTACATTTCAGTGTACAGTATATAGAGCAGTATAAACAAGTCATTGTGCAGATGAAATTTTAATTTGCACTGACTTCGCTAGTGCTTTTTATGTAGCCTGTTGTAAAACTAGGTAAATATCTAAATGGAAGACTTCTGTATCCTGGTTGAGAACCATTGGTCTAACCCCGTGGTGTCCAACACTTAGCCACTAGCCACAAGTGGCTATTTGGCCCATTGAGTGTGGCTGGTTCACGGTAGCAGTAGCCACTATGGTGGCTGCTGCTTCAGAACTGGTTGGACACCATGGGTCTAACCCCTCTCAAAGTATAAGGATGTTCAAATTCGGGGATTGGATCTGCCCTACTCTTCCCTGTAAGCTGAGTTCTTGGGTGGCCACCCAGGAAAGATTGAAATGCAGCCAGGTTGATTAGCGGAGTGCCCACCGCACCTGCAGCCAGCAGCATGTGTTTCTGCTGGTGGTTCACATACAATGGTGCACACAAAATTTATTGTACACATGAATGGAAAAAAACAGAGGGAACATTGTCTTGTCCAGCTCTTGTTTACACTACATAGATTGGGAAGAATTAGTCACAGAATTCAGATAAGTATCATATGTGTGCCATGGAAGGTTGCCATCAATTGTAATGACTTCAGCACTCCATACCATAAAATCCTCTTCCCTCTCTCCTTTGTTCTCTGAAATGAATAATTATAATCAAAGTTGATTATGCTGCCTCACAAATATATTGTAATTGTCGAGGAACTTATTTAATACTCAGTATGCAAATTTGACAGCGTTGCCAGCACTGGTCAGTTTCCAAATAACATCCTCAGACCCCTCAGGATGCTTCCTTTGTTAGTGTGACTCCACGCTGCCTCCAGGGCAGGACAGTGCCCATTAAGCATCATCTTTTAAAGAATCTGGGTTGTGTGCTTTGACAGTTGGAACGTCTTCATTCTCAAACATTTCAGTCATGCTATTTAGGATGTGGCTTAAGTGAAGGGCATTGCTCGAGGGCAGATTCAAAAAGTGAATAATGATTTGAGGGCAGGGCTAAAAAGTGAATAAATATTAACAGGAGAGGCCTTGCCTGAATGTGAATGAAGTGAAGTAACTGGACATGGACAGTGTGAACATGGGTTTGTGTAATTTCTGAGAGCAAAGTCATGGGATAAGAGGGAAGGTCCTCTCATGGATTGATAACAAGTTAAAAGATAGGAAACAAAGGGTAGGAATAAATGATCAGTGATCAGAATGGAGAGAGATAACTAGTGATGTGCTGCAGAGGTCTGTACTGGGACCAGTCCTATTCAGCATATTCACAAACGATTTGGAGAATGGGGCAAAACGGAGAGGAGGCAAAATTTGCAAATGATACTAACCTGCTCAAGATAGTTAAGCCCAAGGCAGACTGTGAAGAACTTTGAAATGGTCTCACAAAACTAGGTGACTGGGCACCAAAATGGCAAATGAATTTTAATGTTGATAAATGCAAAGTAATACATATTTGGAAAACATAATCCCAACTATACATATAAAATGATGGGGACTAAATTAGCTATTACCATTCAAGAGAGAGAACTTGGAGTCATTGTGGATACTTCTCTGAAAACATCCACTCAGTGTGCAGCACCAGTCAAGAAAACAAACAGAATGTTAGGAATCATTAAAAAGGGATAAAGAATAAGACGGAGAATATTTTATTGCCTTTATATAAATCCATGGTACGTCCATATTTTGAATACTGCATGCAGATGTGATCACCTCCCCTCAAAAATGGTATCTTGACATTGGAAAAATTCAGAAAAGTACAACAAAAATGATTAGGGGTTTGGAACAGCTGCCATATGAAGAGAGATTAATAAAACTGGGATTTTCAGCTTAGAGAAGAGGAGACTAGAGGGAGACATAATTGAGGTCTATAAAATCATGACTGGTGTGGGAGAGGATAAATAAGGAAAAGTTATTTACTTGTTCCCTTAATACAAGAGTTAGAGGTCATCAAATGAAATTAATAGGTAGCAGATTTAAAACAGGAAAAAAAAGGAAGTATTTCTTTACATAACATACAGTCAACCTGTGGAACTCCTTGCCAGAGGATGTTGTGAAGATCAGGACTTTAACAGGGTTCAGAAAATAACTAGATAAATTCATGTAGGATAAGTCCATCGATGGCTATTAGCCAGGATGGGTAAGAATAGTGTCCCTAGCCTCTGTTTGCCTGGAAATGGATGACAGGAAAGGGATTGCTTGATGATTACCCTTCTGTTCATTCCCTCTGGGGCACCTGGCATTGGTCACTGTTGGAAGACAGCATACTGGGCTGGATGGACTTTTGGTCTAACCCAGTGGGTATGGCTACAGTGCCGCTTTTTCTGATTCTTTTGTCGGAAGAGGCTTCTCCAACATTTGGCCCATCTAGACTGGGCCAAATGTCGGGAAAAAACCCTCTTTCAAAAGCCTCCTTATTCCTCGTGGAACGAGGAATACAGGGGCTTCCGAAAGAGCACGTTTGCTCTTCTGCAAAAAAAGCGGAAGAGCAAAGGCATTCCCTGGATGCGAAACGGTTCTTCCGGGATACCAGAGGTATCCCAGAAAAACTGTGTAGTGTAGCCGTACCCAGTATGGCTGTTCTTCCTTATGTTCTTTAAAATTGTTAAAAATATTTTTGCGGAAGGGGCGGGCTGTGATTGGTAGTGCCCTTGCCTTTAGAAAAGGTGGGATTTGATCTTTGGAGAAGTTCTGTTCCAGGTCCCACTTGGAGTGTCCTGATTCTGGTCTCATGAAATTTTATACTGGTGTAAGTCAGTTAGCTTCAGTAGATGTACTCCTGACTTGCCCAATGTGTGTGTGAGAGAGGCATCCCTCTAAACTCATCAAAATTGCTATTTCAGTTTGCTCATGTAAAATCAGCAAGACAGGGATGATGATCAGAAAAATGAGAGGAAAAAGAAGCAACATGAGAATAACATTCAGGAAACTTAAATGGATTTAAGAATTTGTTCTTTGTTTCAAGTAGGAATCTTGAACAATATTCTTCCTCTCCGTCTGCCTGCCTCTCCATTTCATGATGGTATTCTCTTTAGTATTGTATACTTTTTGTGACTCTTTGTTTAAGCTCATTGTAGTGCCAAATATGGAATTTAGCAGTCTTAGAAGGAGCTTCATTTCACATCACATTCACAAATATACCACTAATCAGTGCCAGCTCTTCACAGATGTTCTGCCTTTTGGGTTTCCTTCTCATGTGGAAGTCCCAAGCTAGCTCCCAGTAGGGCATACATGAAATATGTCAGTGTTGGGTTATCAAAAGGAAAATGAGATTTTTTTTGTGGCATATACTTAAATTGAATGTCTTAGAGAGAGATTGTTCTGCCTAGCCTCTGTTCTATGTGTTTTTACTTATTGCCGTTGTAGCACAGCTAAGTAAATAGTGCACACACAAAAATATTCTGCAAATTATTTGCCTAGCTCTGTGTTAGAATGATTTTTCATTACAACATATTTACATTCATTAGTACATTCCATATGTTTTAGATGGCTGTATTAGATGCATTTTCATTTTGGAAGGACCAGCTGCCACTGTTTTTCATGCGGTATTTTAAGAGATACAAAGCCACATCTTACTGGGCTTTATTTACACTTTATGCCTTATCTTATAAAGCAAACAGACTTGTTTGCTGCTTAAGAGTTGCCAGTGTTTCTCATTATGCACATTATGAAAAGTCATTTCAGCGCTCAGAATTATTTTAATTTCCCACAGCTATTTTTCCTACCGTGTGAAAGTCCTGTGATATTGCTTAAATAAAGACTGCAGGATATGAATCACAGGTTTCAATTTTATTTCAATTCTAGGTATATACCTTTCTCAACAGTAGCTTTCTCATTCTCACATTCTTTGTTAAATGATAAAAACGCTTGTCTCTTGGTCTTCTTTCTAAACGCATAGAAACCAAGTGAGTAACATTCACTTAAAAGATAAGCATCCTGTGCCAGCTCTCCCAAGTCTGGCTCTTCGGAATAACTTTGGAGAAAAGTTTTAAGTCCATTCCTGTCTAAAGGCGTTGTTCAATGAAAGAACAAAAAGAGCTATAAAGCCTGAATACTTCTGTTAATTGGAGACCGGAAGAGGCCAAGTACACTCTGACAATCAAGCATTAAAACCCCTACAATATTCCATTTTCATCACTGCAGGTATAGGGATTAAAGGTTCCGAGTTTTGAGAATAGTGCAGTGTGGGAGGCGGGGAATTCACTAATACGCACCATCCTCTGCATGGGCAGTTTCATAAATAGATAAGGAAGAGCGGGGGTGGTATTTGGTTTGTGGTTTCTATCCTAGGCTCTTTCTACTAAATTGGTCAGCTCAGCTTCCTCTAGCACCAGTGGCTTTGAAAGTGTGGCTCGCATAGGGTATGACTGATCAAAGATTTTGCTAGAAGACCTTCCGCATCCTCGAGCATTGACTTCTCTCAAGGCCATAGATATTGTCAGCTGTATCAGGCCTTTCTTTAATTAAGACATTATATGCCCATAATCTGCTTGCTTTAGTCATCTAATTATATTTTGCTGTTGCTTCCTGTCATTCAGTTCAGACTAGTACTGATCTTTTGTTTCCTGATCTTTGTTTTTCATTTTCTGAGCCAAGCTGAGAAAATACCTTTGGAAAGCAAGATGTGTCTTTGGTGGTAGAAAAAATGCACTTTTCCCATTTAAAATGTTAATCTAGATGTTTCGTATTGGAGCGAGCCATAATTCATTGCCCACAAATTGTAGCCAATCAATCTTCCTTGGAAAGGTGCTGTTAATTTTTTGGCTTAGTTTTGTTGCCATTGAAATCAGGGAGAATTTTGTTTTTAACTTCAATGGGTGCAGGATCATGGTTTTGGTTAGAACACATGACCATGTCAAATAAGCTCTTTTAATATACCCATTCTACTGAGAAGTGCTGTTGTGTTCTGTTTTTCCTTTTACATGGTGAGAAGCACTTAGGGCAGGATGGTTGCTATAGATAAGACAGTAGATAGTAATCTTCATTTGAACTATCGTGAGGGTTTTGTTGGACTCTTGTCTTGCTGAGAAATCTGACCTTAGCTGATTTTGCCTAATAAATAATTTTGTCGTCAGACATCCTGTCAAGGGTTTGCGGTAAGTTAGTGAGTCAGGTAACCAATGCAAAGCACTGAGCTAACATGCAGAAACAAGCTGTGGTTGTTTTTATTCATCATCCTTCAACAAGAGCTTTTACAGATAGGAGGGCAAAATGATTCACATAAAACAGAAACTGACCTGAACATCCACCCAAATAAAACTGAAGTTTATAATCAAACAACTAGCATTTGTGTGTTGTGCAATATTAACTCTGTGTTCTATCTGTACAAATATTCAGTGTCTTTTTTCTGATAACATGGTATGAAATTATAAATCTTATCAATGCTTTTGCTTTTATGCTAATCAAAAAAATATTAATATTCCAACAGAAATCCAATGTGATACCAATCAGCTGTGAAAGCACTTAACAAAATTCAACTGCATTTCTTTTGGCAGTAGATGGTCTTCAATGGGAAGCCATTAAGCAGATTTAGCCCTGCAGGAGTGGCATGTACTTTCTTAATGTGCCAGCAGAGTTTCATGCATGTGCAGCTTATAAATACATTCATTTTCAGGGAGGTCAAAATAGTGGTTTCACCATGACCTTACTTTTTCTTCAACATCAGTTGAAGGGTTTTGTTGTTGTTGTGGGGTTGTTTTTTTGGTTTTTCTGGTTAGACCGACTCAGTTTTCAGGAGGTGAGTAACATGAGTCCAAGCCTGCCATTTGAACAGGAAAATTCAGACTCTCTCCTAAGCTATGATGATCAGGCCTGCCAACAAGTAATGGAGGTGGCGGCCAGGACTCCAGTCCCCTTTAAATTGCCACCAGAGCACCGAGCCATGCGCTCCAAGCAATGCTAAGGAGATGCTGCGCTCTGGGCAGCACTGGCAGTTGGCTGCCCTCAGCCCTTCCCCTTCTAGGAGTGCTGAGCTTCCTCCTCTCATTACCCAGGAGCCGTGGAGGTTGTCAGCTGTGCTGCTGCTGATAATTCTCAGTACTGTACATTCACTGTGCAGGCTCTTGTTCTAACCTTGTTATTATTATGTTTGCATATTTCAGCTTCAATTATCTGGAAACAAACTAGAAATTTATACTCACGTACGTACACACAGAGGCTGTGTCTAGACTACATCCCTCTTTCGACAGAGGGATGTAAATTAGACACTTCGAAATTGCAAATGAAGTGGGGATTTAAATATCCCATGCTTCATTTGCATAATCACGTCATGGAGCTCTTTCGAAAAAGCACTATTTTGAAAGTGAAACCGCAGTCTAGAAGTGGTTCTTTCAAAAACAGCAGGCTTTTTCGAAAGATCCTGTAAACCTCATTTTTTGAGGAGTACAGGATCTTTCAAAAAAGCCTGCCGTTTTTCAAAAGAACCGTATCTAGACCACGGTTTCACTTTCGAAATAGCGCTTTTTCGAAAGAGTGCCATGATGCAATTATGCAAATGAAGCGCAGGATATTTAAATCCCTGCTTCATTTGCAATTTCGAAGTGTCTAATTTACATCCCTCTGTCGAAAGAGGGTTGTAGTCTAGACACAGCCACACAGAAAATCTTCAGTGCAGGTTCTGATTCTTTTATTATGTGTTCACAGATTTTCATTTTCAGTTATCTGGAAATGAGCTAAAAATATATACACACATCTAGGTTCTGACTCTTCAAAAGGAAAAGCAGATTTTATCAGTAAAATGAATATTAGTCTGTCTAGACCTGAGTGGTGATGTTAATTAAGGCAGGAGTCACTTAATTGATTGATTGACAACTTTTTATTTGGGAATTATGCTTTGAATTTATTATGGATTTTTAAATCACCATAATAAAATTATGTAAAGAAGTCTGCCACAAAATTATTCTTTTTAAGCATTTGCTTGAATATATCTAAGATTAACCAATTTTCTCTTGACATAAACTGAAGAGAAAACAAAAACCCTCAGTATTATGCATCTTGTTAAAATTAGCTTTTAGCGCTTCATGGGGTGGGAGAGAGAGAGGAAGGAAAGAAAGAATTGCAAAAGCACTGAAATGAAAAAACATTGATGGCAGAATACAACATGTTTACTGACTCTAGCCACTAAAATAATGGAAATTACCTATCCAAAACTCTCTTCTTTTGAACTGATTTACCAAATTAAGTGAAGAAGCTTTGTTATTTTTATTGTTTAATTAATATTTAAAACCAGCTTCTCATGATCATTTATGAGAGTGCTGAAGAAAACACACAAACTGATATTGTGAAGTAACAGGAAGAATTGCAAACTCGTCTTTTCTAATTAAATCCATTCTGTAAACGATTAAATGTGAGAAAAATTGGAGATAAAATTTTGTTATTTTTCACACTGAAGAAAGAACTTCTTTGAAGGAGTACTGGCTACGAATAGACCAAAATAGGCCCAGAGAACACGGCTTCCAAGTTCACATAAGTTGTGGTGAGCCAGAATAATAGTAAATTAGTTTTTATATCAGATTTTTTAAAAAAAGAAAAGAAAGAAGAACATGCACGAGCAGAATTTACATTGGCTCCCTGCTTTTCTGCCCATTGTCAAAATGATCAACTCACATTTTGTTTCATATGCTGCTCTTGGGAGTTTAGTATTCGTGTTGAAACTGGGATCATATGCTGAAATTCTCATTCAGTTTTCATTCATGCAAAAATACTGAAATACTGGCTTTGCTGAGCATGTTGGCTCTTTAAGGATTAGACAAGTAGGAGATTTAAATATCCAACTCTGGAAGAGGGAAACAAGTGATGTTTGTTCATATCTGTCCTTTTTTTTAAAAATACTGATGTATCTAACTTTTAAAAATTCTGCTACAGCACATGCCTGACACAAACCTGATCCTGCAAATACCTACACGTCATTTTCCTTGTGCATGTATAGATGTTTTCAGAATTGGGCCTTAATTGTCATTTCACAGGTAAATTTCTGTGTAACCTGCTAGGTATTAAATAGTGAGGGTCAAATTCTTCCCAGGTACAATTGAAATGAATGGAATTACACCAGGAATGAATTATGTCGTGACCAGAAGTGATTAGAAGCATGATTAAGTTGATCAGGACTTGGCCCTGTTGTATTTAATGGGGGAGAGGGGAGAGTGAATGAAAGAAGGGGCAGCAAACAAACACTGATGGGATCCTTGTAGATACAAATTCTTTCCTACCTTTTGTTCTGAGGACTTCTAAGAAACAGTGGTAGAGTGAAGAATATAGATGGTATTTGGGTCACAAGGGCAATGCAGTTTTTACCCGTTAGAGGTTTACAACTACATTGTTGCATTTACGTCAAAGGGTGGGAAGCACCCACTTTCGGCATACAAATTCCCAGGAAAGGCTAATGCAATGTGGTAGCAGTTCCTTGCTTTAAACTTCTGTAAATCTCTTCAGTTTTTCAGACAATGGGCCAGATAGTAGGTTGGTGTAACTTCGTTGACTAAAAAAGGAACTATGATGATTTACACCAGCAGAGAATCTGGCCCTGTGTCTTCATTGTCTCTGCAATGCATTGTGCACACCTCAGATGCCATTGTGTGGAGAGCAGTAATCATTCCCTTGGAAAGGGAGCACTGAGTTGGAAAATCAAAACCGTGTGTATTTAGGGATAGCTCCTGGTTTAACCTTCAGGTGGGAGAAGGAAATTTACTACTTTTGTAAAAAGCCAGAGCATTAGATTTTGTTGAGCTGACTACCAGGAGGAAGATTGTTAGGGAGGTGCATTCAGCACCCTCTACCCTGCGGCTGTGCTGTACCTTCCCCCCTTTCCCAGCTTCCCCACACGCACCAGGCTCACTACTGTAATTTGTGAGCTGTCACAAGCCCTCTGGTGCTTGTGAGAGTTGCTTGTGACCCTAAATCTGACATTCTTTCCCACTCCACAAAGCTAAAGTAAACTGGCTTTGCCTGGGGAACTTCTGCAGTAGCTAGAGGAGAGGGAAAGGTACCCTCAGCTCAGAGCCAAAGGATGGAGAAGCCGTAACTCGCTCTATACCCTGTACATACAATTCTTCTGGCTCCATCCCTTCTGCTCCCCATCTCACAGACTTCTCATCCATCCCCACGTGAAGAGAGCCACCACCATGGAAAGGTGTGGAGTTTTCCCTACACCCCGAGGGGTTTTGGCTTGGCACAGTCCCATAAAGATTTTTCCAGGGCAGTTTTTAATGTGTCCTCAAAGGAAAAGAACCACACACCTATCATTGTAGAAGCAATATGTCAACATTAACAGGGCCAGAAATGAAACAAACATTTGCATTTTAGATAAAATAAAACTAAAGATGTTTCACTGTGAACATAGCCTCTGGGAGCATTACATGAATTACAATGAAGGAATTTACTTAAAAAGAAAAGACTGTTAAGAAACTAGGCCCCCGAATGTGCCAGTAAATACTTCGTAAGTGGTTACAGTATCAATCAAGGAACAATTCAAATCTCTAGCCGAGCTAATGTGGTTGAAATTACTTTTCAAGACATTACAGAAAAACTCCACACAACCTGATTGCTTTTTCTCACCATTGTCCAGATGTTTTCAGAACACTGTAGTTCAGAAGATCAGGCATTCCTCATGTTTGTTTGGGCTCTATAGGCTTTTCTTCGTTATTTTATTTTTATTTAAATAATAATAATTATTTTTTAAACTCTACATTTTAATTGCACCATCTGCTAATCAGAGAATGGGATATGGAAAAGGGGAGCAAGTTCTGTTCCTCACTCTGCCGCTGATTCCCTGTTGCCCCATGCCATGTCACTCCTCTGTGGCTCAGTTCCTATCTTTAAAATGAGGATAATAATGCCTTCCCATGTAAAATATATTGAGGTGATCAGATGAAAGGCACTGGATAAATGCAAAGTATTACTAATTACAGGCATTCAGTGTTAACTCAAAATTAATTCATGATTTCTTTAAAATGTGTAACATGCTGTATAAAACATGCCATACACAAAATGATTGGTATTTTCTTGTGTACATTCTGTTGGTTTTTACCCAGATTGGGATAGCTAAGAAACCATTGCAGAGACACTATCATTCGTTCGTCTCTGCAGAGAGAGCAGCCTGTATGCTCCCTACTGGTACTGCACACACCTGGCATAGAATCTCCGTGGAACATTTGACATCAAATGGAGTTCAAGAAAAATCCAGAGTCCCATAAAACACCGAGTTGTTAATATGCATCGTAATTGCTTCTAACTATTATTGAGTGCCCTCATTGTGCCTCATGGGCTGTCATTTTTTAGCTGTCACCGTATTGAGGAAATTCCATGAATAAATTCATATTCCAGTCCTGTTCAAACTGTACATTGCAATGATACCATTAAAAATGCAGGAGGATGTAACGAGGATGATAATTGCCATGGCTGGAGTTTGGTCATGGTAATATTTTTAGCAGTGCTACCATACTGTCCTCTGGCCAGTCATGTAAAGGTTGCTGAATATAAGACCGAAAAAGATGGTAGAATTTGTTTACTTAAAGCTGAGTGACCAAGGGAAGGGCATAGCTGAATTGTTATGTGAAAGTCAAGAGATCTGAGTTCTATTCCCTCCCTACTGCAGACATCCTTGGCAAGTCATTTAATCATTTTGTACCTCAATTCCCTTCTGTAAAATGGGAATAATAATACCTGGTACTTTTCTACATAATAGTAGCACTGCTGTGATGCTGCATATTTTAAAGCCTGCAGAGTGCTTTTTAGCTCCTTAGATGAAATGCATGATTCTATGTATGTACAAAATACTATAAAATCCTGTTAACACAACTTTGAAAATTATTTTTACAACCACCGAATTATAGTTGTTCTTTTGTGTAGATAAAGGCCCTGCGCCAGTAAAACCTTTGAAAACTTGCTTCACTTGATGCTTGAAGTCTGGGACTACTTCCATGCTTAAAGTTAAGCATGTGCTGAAATGCTTTGCTGGGTTATAGCCAATGTGAATCTGTAACTTTCAAGCACTGAGAGAGTCAGAATTCATCTCCTCTTTTATGAGAGCTTTCCTTTCCTTTGTGATCACACAGACAGTAAGCATTAACTCCTCACTTTTTTGTTTATAATTATCAAAAAACTGAGTTTTGGCTTTGGTAGTTTCTTGTTTTTGGATCAAGAGACTTTAACCTCTCTCAACTGACATGAATCTTAAATGAGATTTAGTAATGGAAAGCAATTCCCCAGCATGGCCACGGCTCTGGGATTCCTGACCTTCACATCAAGCATCTGACACACCTCCCTCCTCCTTGTGAGATCTTAGAACACATTCGTAAGGGAACAGATCATGTGCCAGAGACCTGTGACATTGACACACCACATCTAGTTGCCTAAAGCCATGTGACAGTATTTCTGTCTCTGGCCACTCTTACAATGAATAATACACGTTTCTTGTTAACAGGCATTTTCAGACATTGTGCTCTGCTTGTGTTGATCTGTTTCTCTCTACATGCTAGCTGTGGGTGGTAGCCAGCCAGTTAGCTGATCAATCTTCAATGCTTTTATTTTTTACTTCTAGTGCACCCAGTTGTTGAGGGTTCTTGCTATACTGTGATTAGTGGGTTCCTCAGTGCTATTAATTTGCCATGGGGAATAGGATTTGGACATTTGCAGGAAAGCTCTTCTTTGCAGGCATCACAGATGGAGCGGGCAAGGTGTCCAACCAAATCATGTCCAAACTCCTGCCATGATGGCATTATATGGCAAAAGGAAAGTGAGGGCTTGAGTAACTGAAAAATATTAAAATCAGATTTCACACTTTCATATGCTCAAGTCTTAGTTATTTGGCATAGGAGTTATTTGTGTGCAAGAAATGGAGAGAAGCTTTGTGAGCAAGTTCTGATCTATGGGCACAAAGCCCAAGCGTTGGTTGGGTGTGTGTGTGTGTGTGTGTGTGTGTGTGCGCGCGTGCAGGAAGTATAGGGAGTTAGTGGAAATTTCCTGTATTAAAAGAGAAAGAGGGAAACCTGTAAGATGTGCCAGGCAGAGTTGCAATAAACATGGGAGACATCCTGATTCCACAGCTTGCCCTAGAGAGATCTCTGTCAGCAGCCCAAATCAATTCATTCTCCCTTCTATTATTGACATTTCAGCCTGGGTGAGGCTCCTGTGACCTAGAGGCCTCTTGTGGCTCTTGGTTTGGCAGCATTGTGTAGACTGCCCTGAATAAAACGGAGTTTCCACTATGTGGACTTTCCACAAGAGCCTTTGCATAACTACTCAAAAAAATGTTTTTTGCCTGATCCACTTCTGTTGGTGAGGGATACAAGCATTACACAGAGCTCTTCTTCAGGTCAGAGCTCTATGTAAGCTCATAAACCTGTCTTTCTCACCAACAGAAGTTGGTCCAATAAACTATATTACCTCACCCACCTTAGCTTTCTAATATCTTAGGACTGGTGTGGCTACAACACTGCATACAAAAACGTTTTGGTTTTTATTACCAAGTTTTAAGGAGGATAGGCCAGCAGGGCACTAAAACCCATTGTAAGACTTCCCTATATGTGCAATAGGTGGTACCTGACAGTTCTGCTGGGTAGTGCCCTGAAAATAGGCTTATTGTGATAAAGTAATTCCATTTATTTAAGTGTTTCTGTGGACTACGTGAATGATACTTTATATTTCACTAAATCCATCAGGGACTTAAATATAGCCATTGTAGGCAGTTGGAAGTTCTTGTTTAATGTTGTTGTTCACCAAAACACAGTCTAGCAATCAAGAGATGGATGTTTGAAAACAGATACAGGTTGGATCTCCCTGATCAGGCACCTTCGGGACCTTAGCGGTCCTGAACAAGGGAGTTTGGCAGACCAGGGAAGGTCAGGCCTCTGAGCTCTCCTGGGGGCTTCTCTCCTGGCTGCTCTCCTAGCTAGCACGCTGGCCCCTGCTACAATAGGCTGCTAGGGACTCTAGTGCTGGCCCTGCTCCAGCTGCCAGCAGGGCTCCGCTGCCCTGGCCACCAGCCCCCTCTGGCTGCTGGAAGGGCTCCAGTGCCCCTGACACCGGCCTCGGTCTGGTCAGCAGGGCTCCACTGTACCTAGCCGCTGGCCCATTCGCCAGCCCTCCTCGGGGTGCCAACAGGGCTCCACTACTCCCTGCTGCTAGCCCTGCTTGGGCTGGCAGTCCACTGGTGGGTTCTGCTCCCAGCCTGCTGATCCCGTGGGCTGCCAGCCGGGCTCTCTACTGCCAGGCCACTGGCCCTGAGCTGGCTCGACAGAGCAACCTCCCTCATCCTCCCATGGCTGGCGCGCTCTGGTTCAGGGATTCTACCTGTACCTGGAAAATCAGTTATTGAGAGTCTTTGGACTTTAAATGTCACACAAGATAGTGTGATTGCTCATGATTCTCCTTCTAAAGCAGGTGTTTTAAAATCCTTTAGAAACGAGCTTTCCTAGTCCTTAGAGCAGTGTTAGAATTCTGGCAGTAGGGTGCTGGATTACAATCTGAAGGGAACCCTCACAGTAAAGGAAGGAGATTATCATGTGGTATCGTTGCCATGTTACAGTGATTGTCTTTTTGCCTCACTGTACTTGAGTGCTTGTCTATTTGTGGGGGCGGAGGGTTACATTACAGCAGTAGGTTTCCCTTGTATGCATGTCCTCTACCACACATGGAGAAAGTCATATGACATCATCCCACTCAGCACTGATAACGCGTATTCAAAGCAGTCAGAGAACAGCAATAATTTCAAACTTAAAATTTCACTTTTATTTTAGGAATCCTGACTGGATGATATATGACATCATACACACAATAGCATTAAAATCCTATAGCAGTATGAATATTTATAGTCACTAGTGATTTCTTACTCCGATTTGCATCACATAACAGTACACAGTGGTTTGTCTATGTTTTCTCGCTGACAGAACAGATTTGTTTTCTAATACATTAATTGCAGCCTTAAATGTAAATGAAAATTCTGATTAAGTCTGTAAAATGGGATGGTGAATGCATTCATGTAGTAATTCAAAGCAATTGATTGACATTTTAAATTATGCTTTGCAGACACCCATCATAGGGTTAGTTCATTAATGTGCTTATGGTTGCAACAGGGGTAAAATGGAGAGATGATTGTAAAAACTGAAAACATTCCAAGTTCCCTATGCAGTATCTTGCCAGAGCTCTGAAATATGAATCAAAATGAGGGCTACTATGGAAGGAGTTAGCAATCCTGTTTTAAATATCTCTGTGTGAACATTTGCATTGCAAATCCTCTTCCTGTGAAATGATGAGCATTTAAAAAAAATATGCAAAGCTTGAGATGAGTAGGTTGCTGCCTACTTTTGACTTAATTAAATATGCACAGGGCTTCCTCCATTTTAATCTTCCTTTTGAAAAACATGGCTGTATTGCTATACCTGGCAAACCCCTCAAAAAACAGCCCATCATTTCTTCCCTGCATAGCACAGCTGAGCCACATTAATCCGGAGTGGGAACCCCCTTCAGCCAGCTAAGCAGCCAGGACTATCCATAATTCATAAGTGCTTCAAGCCATCAAGCTGAATGCATTTGGATTAGTTCTTGCTTCTTCGTGCAATCCAGGATTTCATTATTTTGTTCTGCCAGCAAATAAACCCACATACAGCTCTTCTGCAAAGATCAAATGCAAAGCTTAGCTTTGTCTTGGACTAGCAAATACCATGTTTTTTCAAATCTTTTCAGTTTTATGAACATTAAGCTTTTTTATTAACTGGAAAACTGGGATATCCTCGTGCCTGTGGAATTCCTCTACCTGTCCTGTGAATTCTTCATAAGGGATTTGTTGTTTGTGGTGTGGAGTTTTCCAAAATGCCTGAAGCAAACTATTTGCTATCTGTATCTTGGGGTTACATCAAGGTGGGTTAAGAATTTTGGAAGACAATTTATAAATGGCTGTGTTATGTGTTACAAATCTAGGACATAAAATTCATAAAGCATAAGCTATTTAAGGTGTGTGTGTGTGTGTGTGTGTGTGTGTGTATATATATATATATATATATATATATATATATATATATATATATATATAGTAAGAGATAACATCCCTTTACGTACTGTAAATGCAACAATTATACATACCATTTTTTTTCTTTATGATAATTCACTTTGGAGGACAGAATAATATTGTTATAAAAACAGTTAAACTTGAAAATTAAGAATACAATTTTGTACGTATTAGGATAAAAACATGATTTATGTCCTACATTGTAATATATTAAATCCAACCATATATATATATATATTTAGTTTTATACTATATTTTTCCTCTGTCATGCATTCCTAATGTATGCAGTTACCTTTATTTTGCAAAAATAGAGCAAATTTATATTTAAAATGTATGCAGGATGTGGAATTGAAAACCAGTGGAGGACATTCATCTTTGAGAGAAATTGTATAAAACAT
Organism: Pelochelys cantorii; assembly: GCA_032595735.1. NCBI lineage: Eukaryota > Metazoa > Chordata > Testudines > Trionychidae > Pelochelys > Pelochelys cantorii. The sequence continues at coordinate 47,381,150 of CM064334.1, read as the reverse complement.
CATCTTCTCTTTCATTTGATGCAGTAATAACTGATGTGCACATTCTGTTAAAAAATCATTATTGTCAATTTACTATGACAGTAAGAAACTGCTGCTTTATGATGGTGATGAATATTATCTAAATGAATATATTATTACAATATACAATATTATCTAAACAGTGTAGATATTTAGAGGATAGCAGTTGGTGCTAGATTCTAAATATGTACACTATTTATTTTTCAATATCTTGTTTGTGGATTTGCATGTAATAAATTTACAGCTCAATCAATGTAGAGCGACATTCAGAAAAATGTCAGGCTTTTTTTTTTTTTTTTTTTTTTCCCCAACAGTTCAAGAGAATGCTAAACCGGGAGCTGACACACCTCTCAGAGATGAGCCGGTCGGGCAACCAGGTGTCTGAATACATTTCAAACACTTTCCTGGGTAAGACATTTCACACCAAGCTTTCATATCCCACAGGAAGAGGATTTTATGGACAACAGATTAGCCAATCGCCTATACTTGTGTCCATTCTTTAAAATAGTTATTCTGTACAAAACATTGCTGAACTGTTTCCTTTTGGGGCAAGTGGCCTAGATTTCAGATATATAATGGGGAAAAACAGAACAATGTTTGGATAAGTATTTCCTCAAAGTAAATAATTTCCTCTAAATCTAACAAAATGTTTCTGTTTTCAATAAGATTTCATGAACCTGCTGTTAGCTGCATTATGCATAGTTTTCTTTTGACCTTATAAAGGACAAAGTCACACACACTGCTGAATACTTCCCTTCTTTGCACATCTTCTGCAATAAAATTGCATTATTCCCCTCTCTCACAGTAAGCAGCCTTGTTGTTTTCTATGCCACTTTGTATATGTGAATTTTGTTTTCTATGCCACTTTGTATATGTGAATGTATATGTGAATTTACCACTCCTAATCCTGGGTTTGAGCTTGAAAACATTTACATGCAAGAATAACCTTTCTCACGTTTGTAGTTCTGTTGAAACTGTTGGGGTTACTGACAAGAATCAGGTGTTTAAATTTTAAAGAGTTGGACCCTATGTGATTGCATTATTTCACAACATGTAATTTGCTGTAAATACTTCACATTCAGTTTTAGAATTTGTAAGTATTCTTAATGAGCAGAGGCTCAGCAAAATACCAATGCAACATTTAAGTCTCATGTAAGCCCTTACCACTAAGAAGAGCATCAGACCTTATACGGAACCTCAGTATTGGGATGAACTTCAAAAGCGACGAAATGATTTTTCATCAGTGGTGTACAGCAGGGCCAGCCTCTGCAGACCCAGGGGCATGGAATGGGGGGCCTGGCTCCGTGCCCCAGGAGGGGTGGAGCCTTGGATAGAAGGGGTGGGAGTCAGAGCAGTCAGTCCTTAGCGCCACCCGGAGCATGGCGCTGGGCCCTTCTCCACTCTTCCAGCCATCAGAGCCATGCAGAGTGGTAGAGCAGCATGCCTGGTGGTGTTTACAGATTTTTCCTGCTAGATTTTTTTGAGGAACTTACTGCTCATCATGGTTTGCCAATAGGAGAGAACACAAATATGCCCATAGAACTCGACTTTAGAATTTGTCTTGATTTTGGTCTTGATTGTTCATTTTTAAAATAAATCAATAAACACAGCTTCTTAATTGTTAAATTAGCCAAAAAGGGACCTGTGCGTGCACTTTGATTTCTAGATGAATTGTACTTCAAGGATGGGGCTTGCTTCTTAATGCCTGCCCAAAAAATAAAACACTGCATCTTCACTTGCCTAAATTAAACAGAAGGAAAGGTTTTGTAATGCTCAGGATCTGCAAAGGAACAAGTAGGGCTATGAACAGCTCATAGCATGAATAAGGTGCGTGATATATCATAGCCTTGATTAGTCAGAGTGCCAAATTCAGTATTGACTTCATCAGGCGCAACTTCAGTAGGTGCTATAAAGTAAGTCATCTGGGGAATGTAGAGATGCCACACTGGCTGTGCCATCCTTTAGGTTTGCCAGAAACGTCCCAATTTGCTACTAACCGTCCCAATCCTGATGTCCATATTTAGTCAGTGGGCATTCGGCCGGAGTAAGGGCAGCATGTTTGGGCAGCATATCAGTGACCAAACTAGGGAAGAAAAGGTATTCTTACCACTGTCTCAAATCTGTCTAGATTAATTTACAACAACCCCAAACAGTTTTTTCATTGTATGCCACCCTCTGCTCCCTTTCTTTCTCATCTCATCAGAGAATTTGTAGCCTTGTGTGTGGAACTGCAGCATCTGTTTCTGTGCCATTCTGTGTGCTGCAGAAGTGCTAAATTTAAACCTACACTATTGAGTGTGATTTTTTTGGAATGCAATTTATTTTCAACTTCAGTAAGAATCCAAATCCTAAATGAGTGTTTCTTTTTTGTGAGTAGTAATTATGGGATTAGTGATAACAGTTAATGGCAGGCTTTCATACAATAAATGTTAAGGCCCCAACGAGAGAGCTGCATGACCTGCCCTGATTTTGTATTTCCTTTCTGGAGATGTGATTAACATCTCAGTTACTTGGACTTCTGCTGCAGCATATTTTACAGCTTTGGTTCAGTAACTAATTGTCCTCGTGACATACTCATAGACTGTATTTAAGAACACATGGAACAGACGCTCTGGAGCAAATTGCTAAACCTTTGGTGGCTGACCATAGAGTCAATAAAGAAGATGACAGTCACATGTTTGGGAAGGTTTACAGAGGACCACAAGTAGGTCTGACAGAAAGCAATACAAACTCATTGGGAGTGGGAAATATAACAGTTCTTAGAAACCATACAATGTGATGTAGAAGGTACACAAAATTAGTCCGCACCCTTTTTATATTTTAATTAACTACTTTCAATATCTGCCTGTTAAGTGGCCAGAAGCATTTTTCTCAAAATTCACATTATTCATGAGTTTAATTAGTTTATCGACAAACAGTGTTTAGATTTAGGGTCTTCAGTTTGCCCTGCCTTGACACTACACATTGCTAAGGAGATTGTATATAGGAAAGTCCTTCTGTTGATCCATTGCCTACTCAAAAAGCAAACACCTGTTGATGCCAAATCAACAGTTGTCATGAATAATGGCTTTCTTCTTAATTGCAATGTTGCAGACACAGTAGTAGTTCTTATTGCACAGATCTTTAATTAATCAAAGGAAAACACAGCAAATGCCTTAATTCCTTTAGAGATGATCGGATCTGCAGAAGCACAAGGGGAGTATAATTTATTTCACAAGTGCACGAAAGGTGCGCCCTGCAAAAGTAATTTGCCATTGTTTTTCCATCTTAATCCAATAAATAAAATTATTTGTGTTCCATTAAACTAATTATGTAAATAGATTTATTTATGAAAGCAAATTACAGCAGCAGCAGGCCAAATTCTCCCCGACCTCTGTATGCTCAACTCCTAATGAAGTAAAATAATAGTTCTACGCATATCTGAGGATTTAAGTTGGTCCTGTATTCTGTATGACACTTTGTTATTTTTAATCTAAATTAATCAAAAGGGTGGACATTCTATTATAAAATCATTAATAAACTATTGCTGGTGTCAGCAGGCATAAAGGATAACTGCGTGGCGGATCATGCCCCAGCAAAGCCCAAAGGGAAGATTCATCACTGTGAAGGGCAGACAGTGATGATGTTGCTGTCCTGCACTAGGGTTAAGATCAGGAGAGGTCATCTTATTAATACATTTGGCCTCCAGGGTGAAATCTGTGCATGGAATCGTTAAATCAGCTTAAATTTTGATTACCCTGGACACATCCTTCTTTCACATTCAATGGCAGCTCCACTCACAAGAGAAGAGAGTCAGCTGTTTCTGACAGCCTGCTATACTCATCATCACCCTGACATTAGTACAGTTATATCAACAGTGAAGTTGACCTCTTCTTCCTAGGACCACTGCCATTCATTTTGTCACCATAGGATCTTATACCAGCATTTGTGTTATTAGTAGATTTAGACCGAGTGCTTCAGCCTTTCACAATTAATGATTACTATTTTAAAGACACTAGTAGTGAGTAATAATGTCTTAATTTACAATAATCATTGCTTGCTTGAATGTAGTATTTCAAATTCAGTGTGACTTGTGATGATTTATAAATAATTAGGAGTCAGTAGATTACACGGTTCTAAAATTATCATGTGTATAAAATTAAAACTTAAATGGAGTGCCTCCAAATGGTTGATTTTAAAGTGAGAGTTTGCTGTCTCTTGCCTCCGTGTCATTGAATCATTTCACCTTTTTTCTTTAACAGACAAACAAAACGATGTGGAGATTCCCTCTCCCACACACAAAGACAGAGAGAAGAAGAAGAAACAGCAGCTTATGACACAGATCAGTGGAGTGAAAAAATTAATGCATAGTTCAAGCTTAAACAACACCAGTATTTCACGGTTTGGTGTGAAAACAGAAAAGGAAGACCATCTGGCCAAGGTGTTCATGACTCCTATACATAAATATCATTATAGTTATATCATTCTAGAACTTCATTGAGGCTGGAAAGGGAGAAAAGATGGCATTGCCTACTAGCTTTAGCATTAACATTAAAATGGGAGCCAAGCCTTCTGGGTTCTGTTCTCATCTGTTTGAACTACTAGAGCAAGTCCCTTAGCCTAGCCTGATGGCCTCTTTTATAACATGGGAATAAATATTACCTACCTGGCAAGAGTATTGTGAGAATTAATGTTTTCAATGAGAATTGAATCAGGCCCCTAAAGTATATTTTTAGGTGGGAATAGACCTTTCAAGTTTAATCAGAATAGTTTAAAAGAGCAGAAGGACTGAACTACGAAGTCTTAGGCATTGGTGAACACAGCGCAGCCATGTCTGCCATTGGCCTATGGCATTTCCTATGGCTACATGAGACAGCACTGAAAACAATTCTCAGTGTGCTCCCCACTTAAAAGTGGTTTGACATAGACTCTTCATTGTTACTGTACATTGCATGTACCTTGATAGTAACCAGTTAATATTAATTATCATCTTGATTAAACAGATAAATATGATAGTGTATGGTGCATGCTTCCACATTCATTTTTAATGTATTGTAACTATTCTTTTATTATTTTTCTTTAGGAGTTGGAGGATCTGAATAAATGGGGTCTTAACATATTTAATGTTGCAAGATATTCACACAGCCGGCCCCTCACCTGTATTATGTACGCCATTTTTCAGGTTAGAAATTCAACATGCATTTGCTATTTTTTTACAACACTTTTATGGTTTCTCATTGTTTCTTAACTCTTAAAATTTGCTGAAGAGGGCACCTTTGCTTGCATGATTAATATGTATTCTCTTCACATTTATTAAACAGGAGCGAGATCTATTAAAAACATTCAAAATCTCATCTGACACCTTTATAACTTACATGATGACTTTGGAAGACCACTACCATTCTGATGTCGCCTACCATAACAGCCTTCATGCTGCTGACGTTGCCCAGTCGACACATGTTCTTCTTTCTACCCCTGCACTAGATGTGAGTAGTTCTGTATTGGGGCATTGAAGTAATTTTACTGGGATAATTCTAAAGCATTAAAGCAGGATATCTGAATGGATATTTCAGTACATAGATCCTCTGTGTGAATTAATTAGCTATATGCAGTATTTGGTGTCCCTGAAACCTAACTGCTGGAAGACAACAGGGGGCATGAATGCCTCAGATGGGTAGTTTTGAGCAAACCATGTTAAAATACACAGCAGAACACTTAAATGGATGCATTCTGTTTCAGCACCTATCTAGATTGCAACAGTACTGTACTGCTTTTCTGAGGGTTTAGTTTACTCTCGGGGAAAGGTACCTCAAGTAATTTTCAGTAACAGGTACACATACTGTTTCAAGGGCTTTCTTCTAACTAGAAGCCTTTTGCCCATGGAGGCAAAATCTTAATAACACTGACAAATTATCTTGACAATTTTCCATGCAAACCATGTGGAGCTTGTAGTTTAAAGACTGTGGTCATGTGCTCATTTTGTTTATTTTTTTCCCCTAGGCTGTCTTCACGGATTTGGAAATCCTTGCAGCAATTTTTGCAGCTGCAATTCATGATGTGGATCACCCTGGTGTCTCCAACCAATTTCTTATTAATACGAGTAAGTCTTGTTTTCAACACAGTAGTACCGTACTAATTTGCAAATCTAGCAGATCCTCTCCCTTGATTAGCAAAGATTTCATGGCACAATATAGTCTCAAAGTACTACTTTAAAACTAAATTACCATTGTGCAATAACCATGCAGTAAACTGCTAGCACTCCATGAGGTCAGGCAATAGTTAAGCTGTTGTCAAAATAAAAAAATTAGGGAATTTTGTGATGTTGTCTCTTTTGGGGCATACATCATGTTTATTTTCTTAGCACTAATTCACAGTGAGTTTTCTGGTCATTGATGGGAACTTGGACAGTTCATTTATAACTAATATGAGACAACTAAATAATGCATAATATATTTTATATTTTTATTATCATTGTAGATGATGATTAAGGCCCTACCAAATTCACATCCATGCAAAACAAGTCATGGACTGTGAAATCTGGCCTTTTGTGTGCTTTTATCCAATACCTATAGTATACAGATTACATGAGGGAGACCAGCGTTTCTCAGATTGGGGAGCCTGACCCAAAATTGCAGGGGGATCACCAGGTTGTTTTAGGAGTGTCGCAGTATTGCCACCCTCATTTCTGCACTGTCTTCAGGGCTGGGCAACTGGAGAGTGATTGTTGTAAAACTGGTCGGGTGCCCAGTTCTGAAGGCAGCACCCTGCCAGCAGCAGTGCAGAAGTAAGGGTGGTAATATCATACCATCTCGCCCTTACTGCTGTGCTGCTGCTTTCAGAGCTGGGTGGCCAAAGAGTGGCAGCTGTTGACTAAGGTTCCAGTTGTGCAGGCAGCAGCGCAGAATTAGGGGTGTCAATACCTTACCACATCATTCTTACTTCTGCACTGCTGCTGAGGGCGGCTCTGCCATCAGAGCTCGATTCCTGGCTAGCAGCAGCTGCCATGCTCCAGCTGTCCAGCTCTGAAGTAATGCTGCTGCCAGCCACTGTGCAGAAATAAGGGTAACAGCACTGCAACCCTCATACAATATCCTTGTGTTCTCCACATGACTCCTTTTTGGGTCAGAACCCCTACAATTACAACTCCATGATATTTCAGATTTAAATAGCTGAAATCATGAAATTTACCACTTTTAAAATCCTATGACTGTGAAATTGGGGCCCTAATGATGACAAAACCGAAGATTAGTGTTTGGGTTCACAGTCTGGTTTTTAACATGCTAAATACACGTGTTGGTTCCAAGACAACTGTATGGTTCCTTTTTGGAAAGTTTCTTTGTATGTTTCATGCTTTCTATTGTTAGTGACAAAATATCAATTTTTTTCTCTCATTTAAAGCTAGTTGCCAGTTAAGCTGAATAATAATGGGTATATTAGAGTTCTTGTATACAAGTGTTAATATTACTATTTGGCTCTGATGAAATAAAATGAAAACTGGTAGGCTACAACATGCCTAATTCTTAATATTTTAATGATTATAAACATTTTAATGCACAAGAAAAAGATGCCTACATTATGCTTACTGATTTCTTTCACACTTTTTTGCTAGATTCTGAACTAGCTCTGATGTACAATGATGAATCTGTCTTGGAAAACCACCATCTTGCTGTGGGTTTCAAGCTGCTCCAAGAAGAGCACTGTGATATCTTCCAGAACCTTTCAAAGAAACAGCGTCAGACTCTCAGGAAAATGGTGATAGACATGGTAAGAATTCCACCTTCCCGTACTCTGGTTATCCCTACTATTCTTAAAGAGAAAAATTGCCTTTTTGCACTGCTGCATTTCACTTCAGAAGGTTTTCTTCTTTTGTAAAGGTGTTGGCAACAGATATGTCCAAACATATGAGTCTTTTGGCAGACCTAAAGACTATGGTGGAAACTAAGAAAGTGACAAGTTCAGGAGTTCTCCTTTTGGATAACTACACAGATCGTATACAGGTATATATTGGAATTTTCCTTACCTTTTTGCCATTTTGCACAGTTTATTTCTTTGTGGAAGAAACTACGCTGCATAGTTTTACTCTGGGTAATAGTCTTGGCATTTGTTGCAAAAATCAGTGCTAACTTTTTTTTTATAAATCATTGAAAGCTTGTAGGATCCATACTGCTGCTGTTCTAAACCAAGGAGAACAGCAAAGAGGTACAGGAAGGCCCTAAAGATGGATTTAGGTGCTGCAGTGTTCTTTCATTATCTCTCTTCTTGAAGTTGTTCCATTCAATTTAAATTCAATTTTCAATGGGCCAGATGGGGGGAAAGGGGTCAAAGAGGGCAATTGCCCCAGGCCCAGCAAAACGAGGTATACCAGGGAGCTTCTGAAAGAGGGTTTTTTTTCCTACATTTGGCCCCATGTAGATGGGCCAAATATCGGAAAATCCTCTTCCGGAAAAAAAACCAGAAGAAGATATGCAAATGCAAGACAATTTGCATACCTTCTTTGCAAAAAACCACACAGTGTAGCCATACCCTCAGAGTATTGAGAAAGGAGTGTACTCTCTCAGAGGCAGCACCCCATTCCTTCCTCCATGTTGGTGGCAGGCTTACAAAAAAGCTTCCAAAAGCTGCTAATATGGAGACAGAAGTTGCTGGAGTATATAGAACACTCTTTCTCTGTAAATCCCTTTGTCCACAGTTAATCAAATCCATTTTGTTTGTGTACAGGGATGTTATTCAGTTAATAGAGCAGGGACATTTAGCTAGAAAAGGCTTAGTTTAGAAAAAATATGATGAATGGTGGGAAGCACCTGCATTCAAGAACAGACCTACGTGATGGCATACTGCAACCGCACCCTGCATAGTCACAGAGTTAGCTGCTTTGGCACACAGTGCCCTTTTTGCTTCCACAAAAGACCCTGGCAATTATTTTCTTATGTAACTTGGAAGGAGGAAATTTTTCAGAAGCTACTTTTTATAATCAAAGACTTTTATGATTCAAATGTTCTTGATAAAACAAACAGGTATGGTCCGAAATCATCTTTTATTCCATTTTATTTTCTGAGCTTTCTTATTAATATAATTTCAGGTTCTCCGAAATATGGTGCATTGTGCAGACCTGAGTAATCCCACAAAATCCCTGGAATTATATCGACAGTGGACAGACAGAATCATGGAGGAATTTTTCCAGCAGGGAGACAAAGAACGAGAGAGGGGAATGGAAATTAGTCCAATGTGTGACAAACACACAGCATCAGTGGAAAAATCACAGGTAATTTACATCAGGGTACATTTTATTTGTTTCAGTGTGTAGTTTTAAAATTGAATAAGACAAGCTCATCCCTGAAATAACTCTGGCCTCATCAGTGGAGTTACACCAGGAATGAGTTTGGTCCAAATATTTTTAGTTGATTTGGATTTTTTTATTAAAGGAGTGGCATTCTCTTGCTGCATTTCATATTCTCAAGAGTCATCTGCCTTTTCAATTATACTGAAAGGTGGTTTTTTTCAGCAGCGTAGGTAAATAGCCAAAGGTTAAGAAGTTTGATTCTGGTAGACACCAACTACCTGAATGTCTCTGAAGCTTTTACGGATTTACATGACCATTTTAAGTGATCTCTTTCCTGCTTCGCTTAGCCTCATGTTCAAGTGCAGACTCATCCTTTTCCTTTTATGCTCCTATTTCCAGAAGCAATCAATATTTATCTGATCCCCTGGCTGAGAAGGTGCATTTCAGATTCCTTTACCTACCTTTCTTCTCTGATCCTTTACAGAATCCTTCTCCTCAGTCCTCAGACAGTCCTTCCTAAATTGGACAATGTCCTGCCAGATCACTGAAATTTTGGAAGTCTTTATTTAGTAGCTAGTCTCTTTACATTTTGCAAAATCGAGGGACTTGTGAGTCAGGATCCACTCTGGAATGTTTTGGGAAAGACCTATAGACAACAGGTAACCCCAGTGTGAACTGTCAGACCTCTGGAAACGCAGGCAGCATCTACATTGCCCAGTCTTGCACAAGAACATATGCAAATGAGCCGTAAGAGGGGGTTTTTGCGCAAGAAGGAGCAGCGTAGACTGCTCCTTCTTGTGCAAAAGCCGCTTGCGCAAAATGGCGGCTCATTAAGTATGCAAATGAACAGCCATATTCATTGCTGTGCCTCATTTGCATATGTTCTTGCGCAAGACTGGGCAATGTAGACATAGTCCCTGTGTGTTTTCAGGATATAATGTTAAGGATCTGTTGGAAGTCATAGGGGGAGGAGATCAGGAAGGCAGGGCAGTATTTATCTAAATCAACACAAAAGTGTTAATAAAGAGTTGGCTCCTTTGAAGACCGGAATATTTCTTATTTTGTGAGACCTAATCAGGACATCCCTCATTTTCACTCATAGATTTTAAGGCTAGAAGGATCCCTTAGATTATGTAGTATGTTCTGCATAACACAAGCCATAGAATTTAACTCAGTCAGTGTTAAGCCCAACAACCTGTGCTTAACTAAAATACATTCTGCTCTTCAGATAGCAGTGCCTCAGTTGCTTATTTCATTAGTTTGGACAAGACATTGTCAAGGATTTATGGGCCCAAATAATTAACAAAGTTGGTCCTTATTATTTCTAACTGTCTTCCTGTGCTAAACCAAGTAGTTTCAAAATTTTTCATGTAGCCATTGAAAAAAATCTGCTTATTTGTTAGCCCAACAACAATCTACAACCCACGTGTGGCAAGAAAATGTCCATATGCCTGAGGCAGTGTTGAAGCATTTTTCTGTTCCATCTTCTTACTCCAGAGAGATTTTAAAAATGAATTGTGGTTGTGCAGGGAGATAAGGGTTTGAACAAAATGGTGACTGTTTGAGCAAGGAAAAATGCGTAAACAGAGAGAGAGGCATTTACATTTTGAGGTTAAAAGGATCTGAAATAGAATGGTAAATACAGTCACAGTTAAAATTCTCAACTAGACTCAATAATGTCCTTTTATATTTAGTAAATACTCTTTTTTTAGGTATTAGAAACTGGCAAAACAAAATGTGATCATTTCCTTGGTTGTTTGAGATACTTGTTTAGATAAACAATTAACTTTGCTTCATTAACCAGTTGCAACATTTTTGACGATTAGTCCTTTATGAATATCGGCAGCTTTTATAATATCAACGAACCCCACTATCCAATAATCAAACACAGGAGGGTTTTTTTAATCCACTTTAACAGTGCCTCCAAACATGTGCTGCAGGAAGTTTTCATCACCTTTTTGTTTAAGTTGCCTTGACGGTATGTTACAATTGAATTATAATGGTTCTATTGACATCCTGTTGTGTCTGAAGGAGGCATATGTGATTTCCAAAGCAAACATCCGCATGTTGACTCTGGCCCCTTCGAGAGCTGTTTTCCTGCTGCATAGAAATGTTGTTCAGCAGTGCACAGAGTCAAGTGACGCATTCTGCCAATATGGAAGGATTTCAGACCTCTTTATGGCTATTCAGTTTTCTCCATCCTGTACGTCCTGTTTGTCAGACAATTGAAAAGTGATCCAATTCAGAGCTTGCTTGCCAGTAGTCTAAAGGACTCCCAGACCCAACCTGGACGCTCATTATTTCCACCAATGACACATCCATCCATTCCACAGGAGACCTACCTACATATTATACCAACACTGGGGACAAGGGATTATTTTTTGCAGTGGGTCCTTCCTTTAGTTTTGTACACTCTTAACAAAGAAAAAAAGAAAGCAACTTTGAAAAACTGCAGTAGGCTGCCTCCAGACAGAAACTGCCATTAGCTCTGCAGCAGAAAGGAGAGAGAGACGTCTCTCCATTTAAAGGTGCAGAGCACAGAAAACAAGTTTACCCCCAACACAAGCTACATGCGATAATAAGATAGCATTAAAGGGGAAACGTAAGTCCATAAAAGCAGCAACATTCAGAATGTGGATAATCTAAGCATGCTGGCTTTTTCACAGCTGCCGGCCAAATAAATGCTCAAGGGGGGAATTGCACTGCAGTTGCCTTGAAAAAACCCAGTCATTTCAGGAACTGAAAGGTGACGTTATATAGCAACCACAGTGAAGCTTTCTATCTCCCAGACTAACTCAGCTTGAGGTTTGCCTTAGTATTGCACCAGAACGACATTTTTTTGGAGTCAGCCAAGATAACAGCAAGTCTATTTATAATGAGATATTCCATACAGGGTGGCACTAGTAGCCTAATCCCTGAATGTCCACGTGACCGTTGCTTTTTATGAAACCTCTACTCAGGGACCTGTTTTGTAGGTGCAGTTTTACATACGCATGATGTATGCAAATAGTGCCATATCAACACTGGGTTTGAGGGCCCAGTCTGATGCAGTTAGAAATAAAGGCTGCTTCTCAGACTCAGGTCCTTAGTGATACTGAATATTTTCTGAAAAAATGCATCAGTCATTTGTAATGTGTATGTAATATTTTGTTTCTCAGGTTGGGTTCATTGATTACATTGTCCATCCGCTTTGGGAGACCTGGGCAGACCTAGTGCAGCCTGATGCACAGGACATCCTGGATACGTTAGAAGACAATAGAAACTGGTACCAGAGTATGATACCTCAAAGTCCCTCCCCTCCCCTTGATGAACGGAATAGAGACTGTCAGGGTCTAATGGAGAAGTTCCAGTTTGAACTGACTCTTGAAGAAGAGGATTCAGACGGACCTGAAAAGGAGGGCGAGAATATCAGCTATTTCAGCAATACAAAGACACTGTGCGTGATTGACCCAGGCAAAAGGGAATCACAAGAAGAGTCTAATATAGAAATTGTGACAGAAGATATGTCACCTGTTGATACATAATGTACTGTATGTAGCTGAACTTTAAACACTTAATGAGCATGCAAGCTGTCTTGTAGGACTAGCCTGCAATCTAGGTCTTAAGCCCATGTCTAACATTGGCTAAAAGATCTTCCCAGCTACTTGAGATTGGAGTCCAGGTTAAAGATCGTGTACGGAATGATTGCTCAGGAAATTAACAGATGATTTACATTGTTGTTTAAGCCTTGTCATCTAAAACATTGTGTTGTTCCAGAGCCAGCTTGAATTGTTACTGAACTGGTTGAAAGTGAATGACACAGAACTGAGAGATTTTATACTGTTAGGGTTTTGGAATTTATACCAGTTAGACTGATAGAAACTACTGACTAGTAACTCTACATATAAAACCTGTCCACCTAACCACCTGTCTGCAGACCTGTGTGCCTTTTTTGTAAACACTTTCATGTCTTTTCAAGAGCCTATTAAATACACAAAGTTTAGTATAAAACTCTACACAATGTGTTTCAAAATTGGTGGATACTTTTTTGATTCTTCCTGTTAAAAGAAATAGTCTTCCTTCTCTCATGGGCAATATCTGTCACTTTATTGCAGTTCATCATTTTTACAGGCTACATAGAAGGGGTACCCCCAATTTTGCATCACTGCACCTTTAACAGTCACATTAAATCTACAGATGACCATTTAAAGTCATTTCATGACTTGCACGTCTTTTCTGTTTGCTTGCTACATGCAACAGTATTTTTTCCTCAGTGGGGTTCACTTTTGTTGTGCACAGGATAAAGGGTAGTTCTGTTTTTCGAGCACAATGCAGTACATATACAATTAAGTGTAATAAGGCAGTGTGTGATGTGCGTTCTCCCTCTTGGCAGCTCTTTTGCTCAGTGGAAATTGCACGCTCCAATCTTTGTGTTTCTCTCACCTGTAGTTCATATTTCCTAGGTTTAGTTCCATCATTTTTCTCCTGCACTGCCTTGAGCTCTAACACATCCATTACTGTTTATAACAGTGTATTTATTACTTACTGTATATAATGTAATGTTTTGTAAGTTATTAATTTATATAAATTAACATTACCTGTCAATGGTGGTGTTAATTGTGTAGAAAACTCTGGATAAGAGTTGCCTTTTTTTTTCCTTGTAGCCTTTTGTATTGCATAAAATAGAAGAACCTGAACATAGCATAAGAGACATACGGAACCCATAAAGGGCATTCAGGTGGCATTAGCTCACAGGAGTTTCATCTTCATGATGAGATAAGAAAAGTTGTGTCTTATGACGGGGTGGGGGAGAATAGCATGAGCTGTTTAAACTACTAAAACTCTGAAAAAGAAACCCCCTGTGAATGCTGCCAACTATTAAATGTCATGTTCCGATATATGAACAACCCAATGTGAATTTCTATGACAAAATGTGAACTGATGTAATAATTGTGCTGTGAAGCTTCTTCTGACAAAGCTTGTTAGGCATCATTAATGGTGTCAGTTTGTAAAATATATTTCAAGCTTTTGGTCCAACTTGTGACTAAATAGTTGATGAGACTAGCACAGTTGTGCATGATCAATGGGTTTGTATGTCTGTTGAACACTGCATTGTTCCAGGTGGTTATTTTATTGTTTTCAAAAGTTTCACACAATGTATGTTATAGTATTATATATTGTGTTCAGATGCATTCTTAAGAGATTTTTATATGAAGTGAATAAATGAAAGCATGACCTACATAGGGCTCTTTTGGCTGTTTATTTTTATCAACAACTTTGTATGTGGAATTACTAAGCACTATCAAAATATAAACAAGGTTGCTGTAGTCTACTCTGGGAGTTAGCTGACATATGATCACAAACCAGCTTCCATATAAAAACCAGGACTCCACAGATAATAGCTTTCTGCAGCCAGAAGCAAAGCAAGACTTTTACAGAATCTGTAAGCACAAGGAGAATGAAATCCTCTGGCCAGCTGCCTTCTACTTTCTTATTCAAAGACTCACAACAAGTGTTCAGCACTCACACAGTCTCTCGTTCCTTATTCATCTTTAACCTTCCTGATGGTGTAGGTCAGCCCACTTAGCCCCTTCCAGACACCCAACATCTTAGGAAATTAGCTTAAAATCATGAGATTTAAACACAAAAATGGGGTTCCTTTTCTATCTTCTGGATTTTAAGTTGTTAAGGTTCACTCTGGTCATATTTTTCTCTGCTGTCAGAATGTCTAGAAAGTTACTTTTAAAAAAATTAAAAGCTGAAAATCTCTCAACCAATTAATTACAGGTGCCAAGGTTTTAAGGACACCACCAGATAATGCAAGACTTTCAATACAACCATGAGAATTGACAATAATATAGTGATCAGCCGAATTAAAACTTATAACCCAATTCTTCCAGACGATAACACACTTCTCACTACGGTTCTCTAACTGGACAGTAGATGGCATGACTAGGGACATAAGCTAAATACCAACTTACAGTGAATACCAGTATTCTCCCTTTGTCTTCCAAACATCTGTCCCTCCCCTTCTCCCCCCCGCCCATTCATGTATTGGACTGTAAAGCATTTTGCTTTTTGTGATTAGTCACTAGAGACACATCAAGTACAGCTATTATAAATTGAATAGGAACTACTGTAACGGAGCACAATGTTGTGTTCTGCACCTTGACCTGCTCCTTCCAACTAAAATGGCTTCAATCAGGTCTCAGGCCTCACTAAGACGTCCGGTCATGTCAAGTTTGACTGTGCGTATCTTTGTGAGTTCTTTAAATACAAGACAGCATCTGAAAACTTTCTGAACTAGTTGAAAAAACTGTAACTCAGGAGGCCAAAAAACGAAGGAAATTTTCTTTTAAAAAATATCAACTTTCAGGTGAGAATATGCATAGGGAAACAAACAACCAAAGCAACTGCTCCCTTGACTGCAATATTGAGGTTGGGGGTGGAAATATTGGGATAGGAGGCCTCTGTGTTTCCTCCCCTACATACTCTCTCACTCAGGTGGATGCTGAGTAAGGCCCAGCCACATTCCTGCCTTACAGCAGTGATGGGTAACCTGTGGCCTGAGAGCCACATACAGCCCACCGAAGTTCTAGGTGTAGCCCGTGAGACGTTTTGTTTACTGTTGCCCATGTGCAGGGTTGCCAGATTCTGCTAGTTTCTGTCCGTATAGTTTTCTTCCTATCAGCATTACTTAAGTGTGTAAAGCAAGTGAGGCATTCACATGTGCTCCCTCTGCATCCAGTTGATTCAGTCAACGCACCCTACAAATTCCAGGTACGCAAGCGTAGTTAGCAAAACTACCCTATCACAGGAGCCTGTCTTGGTTACACCAGCTTTGCACAGAGGTGAAAGTAAGCAAAAGGCCCACCGAGATGAAGGAGGGCTGCTCATGCAGCCCACTCACCAGCCTAGGTTGCCGATGGCCCTACATGCATGTGAAGGGCTGCCGAGCAGGACTGGAGGAGAGGTTGTAGTCATGGAGTGTGCAGGATCACGCCGGTCACCAGGGAGCAGGTAGGAGGCCCAGCCCAGCCTGGTCCTGCTGTCCAGCCACCAGGTATCTGATAGGAACACCCAGCCAGGGCAGGATAGGAGCAGTGCAACAGGAGCCAGGATCATGGAGGGGAGGGGACAGAGTCCCAGTGCAAACTGTTGGCACAGAGGGCGCCCGGTGGGAGACAGGACAATGTGCGACAGTCTCCAAAGAATTGCCATGGGAACTATGGGGATGCACCTTTCCAGCCTGGAGCTGCCTCTCACACCACCTTCTTCCCAGTGTCAGTAGCTCCCCTCACTCACCCGCTTATCCCTCGACAGACACCCCTTTGCATGGAGCTCTCTGCCACCCACCCCTCCCCACTCACGCTTCACCTAACACAGCTGCTTTGCCTTGCCATGTGGTGCTGGTTCTTTGCACTAAACCAATGTCCCAGGATGGGTTAAGCACTCTGTGCTGCTAGGGGCACCATTTCATGAGGCCATTGCCCATGTTATTTTTGCTCCCTCCCCTCATTAGTCCAACTCCAGCAATTATATTCACCCTAAATTTCTCCTGCAGTTTTATCAGAAGAAGTTCTTTGTATGCTGAACAAAATTGCTGAGCGATGGTCCTGGGTGCGGTTAAACAGCTGTGTGTTGTGTGGTTGGTGCAATGTCGATCCCAGGGCCTCAGTGAGACAAGGTGGGTGAAGCGCTATCTTTTCTTGAACCAACTTCTGTTGGTGAGCGGGACAAGCTCTTGAGCCTCACTGGCTCTGTCTACACCAGTGGCCACCAACCAGTAGATCAGGATCTACCGGTAGATCCTGGAACCTTTGACAGGTGATCTTCACTGGTTTGGCCAAGAAGCTATCAATTGCTGACACTTCAGTTGCCTCTCCATCTACTGACATCCTGCTCCTGCCCCTGCCTTGGAGTTTCCCCCCTGGGAGCCTCCTGCTTGCTGTGCAGAGTGTGGGAGGGAGAAGAGGGGAGCCTCCTCCCCCCACTCCTGTACCCCATCTCCACACAGAGAGAAGGGGATGGAGGGAGCTTGGCAATGCAAATCTGTCAGTTTCACACATTGTGTGTGTCTGTGTCATTCTCACAAACACCAACTGTCCTGCACTCTCATCTCCTGACCAACATATACATGGGGGGCTGTTGTTACTTCTTGTACTGCTAGCAAAGTGGGTTATTTTTGGGTTTGGACTGGTCTGTGCATTTCATCATTTTCATTTCTCTCTTATGCTTACATTTAATTCTTTGAGTAGTAAGTTCTAAAATGCCTAACCTGTCGGGGCTGGAGTAATTATCCCTGGGTAAGTGCTGTTCCTGGAAGTGGCTGGCATGTCCCCACAGCCCCTGAGAAAGGCAGAGCAGGGGGTCTCCACATGTTGTCCTTACCTTACTCCTGCAGCTCCCATTGATCAGTAATGGGGAACCAGGGCCAGTAGAAGCTGTGGGCTCAGTGCCTGTAGATGAGGGGCAGCACATGGCACCATGGAGCCATTGCTGTACATGCCTGCTGCTTTCAGGAGTGGTGCAGGGCATACGCCTGTCTTAATTCCACTGCTGCACCATCCGGAAGCTGTCTCAGTTAAACAGTGCCCAGCCAGAGCCTGCTCCCTGAACCCCTGTCCCAGGCCTGAACCTCCTCCTGCCCCAGACATGAGTCCCCTTGCCCCCAAACTCCTTCCCAGAGCTTGCACCCAAAACCCCTCCTGGACCCCAATCTCCCGCCCTGGGCTAAAACCGGAGACCCTCCCACACTCCAAACCCCATGGCCCAAGACCAGAGCCTGCACCCCAACCATCTCCCCTGTTAGAGAAAAGAAACTGCTCCCCCAGTAAAAAAGTTTGGCCAGGCCGCTCTTGCTATAGTAGGCTGCAGTACTCCTTGAGAGAAACCGGCCGCACCCTTCCTGCATACCATTGCCTTTAGAAAAAGGGAAGGTGTGAAAAGGGGAAAATAGCCTCAGACTCTCCCACCCGTCACCTTGGCGTGAGAACTGCGGGGCTTACCTGGTCGCATGAAACCTGCACAGTTTCGGCCCAACCCCTGGGACACAGACCCCCCCACTTGGTGACCATTGAGCCATATATGGTAATATGCAAGCCTAGGAAAGCGATGTGCAGATTTGGGGATAAATACCCATGGCACAGTTCGCTCTAGGAGGTCTTCGCAACACACTTCTCAACCGAACCGATATCTTTGTAATGTTCCGTGTGTTGTGTAAGTTGGTATGTATGATTTGATTTTTTTCCTGTTGTATAAGCTTAATGTTGTAGTTGTTTTTGGGTAGTACATAAGAGTTTGTAGTTATCACTGTTATTTTATTACTGTAGCTGGATATTTTAAGATTAGAGACTATTCCCCTTGCCATTCCCATCCTTATATCTCTGACACGTTTTACTAGAAACCATAGAATAAATATAATAAATACTGTAAGTTCATTATTAACACGGTCTATTAAAAATCTTAGAATAAATACTATAAATTCACCACTGTCATAAATAAATAATTTTTATTTGATAAAACTGTCCACCTGGTTCTGTCCTTCCCCCCTTGGGTATTCATCATCGGACCTGTGATTCTCGCGACATCCCCCAGCCTGATGAAAGTGAGTGCGGATGGGGAGGAATGATGAATTGAGCAGAGTGAAGCCCCGGAGAAGGGGCGGAGCAGGGGCAGGAAGGAAGCGGGGCAAGGGTATTTGGGTTTGAGGTAGATCTTACATTGCACTTAAATTGAAAAAGTGATCTTGTGGCTGAAAAGGTTGGCGGCCACTGGTCTACACAGCAACAGGTGGCCTGTGCCAGCCAACCTGGGCTCACAATGCAGGGCTGTTTCATTGCCATGTTGACTTCTGGGCTCGGGCTGCAGCCCAGATTCTAGGACCCCGTGGGTGAGTGCCTCAGAGCACTGGTGAAGTCCAGAGTACAGCTCTCTGTGCTGCGGGGCTTCACACACTGACACCCACCCCCAGCACAATCTCTCAGCTCCCATTGTCTAGTTTCCGGGAGCCTCCCTCTCCCCTGTCCTGTGCATGGCACAGAGAGCCAGCAGAGAGCCGCCAGATGCTTTGAGCAGTGTGGAGCTGCTCCAAGCTGCAGGGGTGGGCATGGGCCAGCTGCAGGTGTACAGGTGCTGTGCAGACAGATCCACAGAGAGTCTGGGAAAGGTGCTCTCAGTGCAAGTGATTAGCAGAAGTAGTTAGCACATGTTCTAAGCCTAGAGGACCATTCTATGTTGAGGGACTTGTTAAAACAGGGGTGTGCAAGATACGGGCAGATCTGGCCCTCAAGCCTTTTAATCTGGCCCACAGCCCGCCCCAGTAGTTTGGAGCAGCTCTAAGCATCTGGCAGCTCCCTGTGGCTCTCTGTGCCATGCACAGGACGGAGGAGAGAGAAGCTCCCAGAAACTGGCCAATGGGAGCTGAGAAATGGTGCTGGGGGCGGGAGCACTGTGTGAAGCCTCCCCCCTTGCCGCCCACAGCACAGACAGCCACATGGAACAGCCAGCCGCTTTGAGAGTTGTAATAAGCCATAAATCTAGTGTCTCTATGCAGTCCATGGTGTGAGGTAAAGAGGATGAAGTTTAATGAGGACAAATGCAAAGCGCTCCACTTAGGAAGGAACAATCAGTTTTACACATACAGAATGGGAAGTGACTGTCTAGGAAGGAGTTCAGCAGAAAGGGATCAGGGGCCACAAGCTAAATATGAGTCAATTGTGTGACACTGTTGTGAAAAAAGCAAACTTGATTCTGGGATGCATTAACAAGAGTGTTGTGAGCAAGACACGAGAAGTGATTCTTCTGCTCTACTCTGCACTGATCAGGCCTCAGTTGGAGTATTGTGTCCAGTTCTGGACACCACATTTCAAGAAAGATGTGGAGAAATTGGAGAAGGTCCAGACAAGAACAACAAAAGTGAAGGTCTAGAAAACATGACCTATGAGGGAAGACTGAAAGAATTGGGCTTGTTTAGTTTAGAAAAGAGAAGACTAAGAGCGGACATGATAGCAGTTTTCAAGTGTCTAAAAGGGTGTTACAAGGAGGAGGGAGAAAACTTGTTCTTCCTAGCCTCTAAGGATAGAACAAGAAGCAATGGGCTTAAACTGCAGCAAGGGAGGCTTAGGTTGGACATTAGGAAAAACTTTCTAACTGTCATGGGGGTTAAACATGGAAATAAATTGCCTAGGGAGGTTGTGGAATATCCATCACTGGAGATATTTAGGAGAAGTTTAAGACCTCTGCCAGGGATGATTTAGATGGTGCTTGGTCCTGCCATGAGGCCAGGGGACTGGACTTGATGACCTCTCGAGGTCCCTTCCAGTTCTAGTATTTTATGATTCTATGATTTTACAACTATGGCTACACTGGCACCTTCATCGCTAAAATTTGTCATTTAGGGGTGTAAAAAACACACCCCAACTGATAAAAGTTTTAGAAATGAAAGCACTGGCGTGGACAGTACTTCATTGGTGGGAGCCGTGCTCTCATTGACAAATCACCATTGGGGATGGTTTTATTTTGTGGCTGCAGCAGTGCTAGTATAAGGTGAGTGTTATATAGACGTAGCCCTAACATCTAGCAGAGTTATACATTTAAGCTCTGATGCAATCTGGGAGATCAGACAGAGAGGGAAGGCTTTGTGGTGGTGTTATCCTTTTGCCTGTAAGAATGCATTTTTTGAGCGTTTAATGATTGGCTAGTTTCACCTACATAGGTGTTGCTGGGGCATTTACTGCACTGGAAAAGAATTATAATATGTCATGAGCAGCACATGTAAGGTCTTGAAAGGTGTGTTATGGAAGGGCGGGGGATGTGACATTGTAGTACTGGAGATCTAGAAGCAGCTTTTGCATCTGATGTTTTGGCAGAGTGTAAAGCTATTTTGAGTTGGCATGCCCTGGTGTGCAGGTTGGGACATGGCTCCCAGCTTTCCCCCCTCCACCTCCTGTTCTCTGGGTGGCGCTAGGCTGGGCCTCGGCCCCCAGCCCTCCCTCCCCACTCCTCCAAGGGGAGCTGTGCCAGTCCATGGCTCCCAGGGCTTCCCCCCTGTCCTCTGGGTGGGGCACAGCTGGGCCCTGGTGTGAGGTCCAGCTCTTACAGTTTAGGAGGAGTTCTAGAACAAATGGACTTACATACGTACAGACAGATGCACTCTAAAATATATGTAGAGAGAGGATAGTTATATAATAATATTTAAGTGTTCAGTCCAAGCTACTGTGCCTTCATAAAACCACTACCACAGGGAGAATGGAGATGGGTGGAGAAAAGCTGAGGAGGGGAAGGATGGCGGGCAGGATGTCAGCAAAAAAACACAGGGGAGAGACTAGCCAGAGCAAAAACTGTTGTCAGCATTCTGACCCCTATGCACATCTGATGTCCCCTGCTTGTGTATCTGCACCTGCCAGAGGGAGCCGTTTCTCTGGCAATGACTGTAATTTCTTTTTTCTCCAAGCCCACAAGGCTCAGAGGAGTGAGCTTTGTCTCTTCCCTGAAGATTCCAGCCATCTTCTCTGGATTATAGCCCAGTGGTCCCGATTTGGCAGACCCCTGAGGATGAGGAAGTAGATGCCCATGCCCAGAAGCCAGCAGGAGGGAGAGGAGTGGCCATTGCAGGCTCCACAGAAGACTCATGTGGGTAAGTTAGAACCTGGTTCAGGAGGACAGAGGGATGGGGGGTGGGGAGTGAGTGGGTGGAGAGCAGCATATGGAGGGTGAGGAAGCATCAGTCACCTTAGGGACGATGAGGGGAGCAGCTACAGATCAAGTGTGGGGAGGGGGTACCAGCCACCTCAGAAGAGGGGACACAGGAGCCTTCACCCACTCTTTAGATGTACAGGGATGAGGGCAGAAGGTGATGCAAAGCCGCCTGGGTGTCACTGTTCCCGAGCTAGCTCCAAGATCAAGAGCTTGAGCACTGTCAGGCCCAAAGCAGGTTCTGAAATGCCATAGGCTATGAAAAAAGCCTGTGGGATTGGGAGGTCTGCAATAGTTACTGTGATTATAAAGGACCTAAAATGGTCAGTGTTTTGCTAGGCAGAAAACCTGCCCTTTCTTTTGTAGCCTCACTGGCAAGAAAACCACTGTTGGGCCACTGCATAGAGAGGACACTGTGATCCTGGATTTCCATAAGAGGTGTCGATCCACAGTTCTATTAAAAGCTCAACCATAGATTCTGGTAGGGCCCTATTGTATGTTAGTATTCAGGATGTGGATGGGGTCAGATCAGAGGATCCATTGTTAGGCATTGTCACTGCGGGAATCCAGGGCACCCTCCAAGGTCTAGGTCCCTGGTGATATTCACTGGGCACAGGACTCCCTATCCTAATTATACTACAGTTGTTTACTGGGTGTGCGCATACTGGCCCAATGCCATTCTTATCACTCTTATAAGCTGAGACCAAGGTCAAACTTGTTTACCGCTTAGTAGTTTCCCAGCTCAAGTGCATGGGTTAAAGTTGATAAAGCCCAGCTGCTGTTTGCGTTTGCAAGGTACAAGGTTTTACCAGGCTGTGTACAGCTAGGATGGAAACTGTTAAGCTGCAGGACCTACATATGACTTTTTATCTGACAGACCCCTGGTTCATCTAATTTAAAGCAGCTGCACAAGCTAATAACCAAACCCTATTCTCAGAGTTGCCCTGATGTCACAGAAGATGCCAATACACAAAGAAGGAGGCCAGTAAAGTCAAGCCTGTAGATTTGTTTCCAATAAAAACTCATCCTAATGCAGAGAGCAGTTGCTGGGACCAACCAATTCCTTGGTAAGCTCCAAGGAAGAGGAGGAGAGGTGGGGAACAAGGTAAACAGATTGACAGGATCAAAAAAGCAATTAAAAATAATTGAGATAACTCAGCAGGGGTTCCTTTAAACTTCCACCTGGGATGGGGAAGGCAATGAAAGGAGAAATCTCTCTTAGATATGAGTTTTGGAATTGATTTATGTTAGGCGGCCTCGTCCCTTCACAGTTATAGCTCTAGTAGTTAAAAATGCCTTCTTTTAGATTTTAATTAAAAGACAATCTATTCCAGCATTTTTTTTTTGCATGTTCTTTGCTGTGGTAAAGCCTAATTTACTTTATTTTAAGTATTATTCCTGGCTGAAGAAATACTGTTAAATCAGCATGAGGCTAGTGAAAGGATTTCTTGCTGTGTATTCGTTTTTTTATAGCCCAGCCCTGTGGCCAAAGCATGCAGGAATGGGCTATGTAACTGGCACACAAGGCTGAGTTGCCTAACCTCACCGGACAGCTTTCCACATTATCATTTCAATTAGTCAACAGAAGTGCTTGCATCTGTGATCTTTGCACACTGGATAAACCCATGTGAGATAACTGAAATGTCTGTGGTGTGCCAAGGGAAAGGAAGTGCTGGAATAGTCACCCATGCAGCATGCAAAGTTGCTAAAGACAACCGGATGACAGGGAGGCTCGCAGCCACGCTTTGAACAGGAGACTTGCTGAGACATCCAGTGGGTTCAAAACACACATGCTTGTTAAGCACACAATTATGGATGGTGTCTGTTTAGAGCTGTGAATGTGGCAGGTTCATCTTCTCTCACAGGAAGAGAAAATACTTTGGAGTCCTTTACAAGGCCTGAAAGTCTATCATTAGCTGAAAATGATGGCTTTTAGGCTGGGCTCAGTTCAAGGCAATTTTCTTTTGTTACATAGAAAACTCCCCTGTCAGGACACTAAACTGCACCCTTAGCTCCATAAACTTCACTAAGCAATATACTCTTAGAGCTGGCCTTCACTGTTGTCTCTCTGGAATGGTATTTAATTTCTTAACTCTAACTTTTCTTTTGAGTGATTGTGCACTTATAAGCCTCAAAGGGTTAGCCGTGTTAGTCTGTAACTTTAAAAATAACGAGCAGTCCTGTGGCAACATAGAGACTAACAAATATATTGTATCATGAGCTTTCATGGGCAAAGCCCATTTCCTCAGAAGAGTTGACATTCCACTACAGGTCTATGTGCCCTCAAGGCAGTGGTGTAGCCAGAAGTGCCCACTTGGGTGGGCCCCAACTTCGGTGGGTGGACATTAAGCTCCAGTCCCACTCCCCAGCTGCAGTGTCTGGTAGAGCAGGATAAGCCCCAACATCCCAGCCCCAATCCTTAGATGGAGTGTGCTAGCCCCGCTCCCTGGCCCTGCAACCTGGCTAGAGCCTCAGCATCCCAGACCTGCTCCCATACAGCTTGCCTGGCATTTTATACACCACTCCCCAGGAAGGGTTGCCCTTCCAATTAAATAGTAGTGATTTTCTGTGCATGCCAGTAATTTCCACTTCAGTGCTGGGGCAAGCTTCTCTAGATAGTCACTGACAGCATCACAGCGGTATTTTATGTCAATGAGCAAAGAGATACCAGGTCAAGCAGGCTGTGCCAGGAGATGTTCCAGTTATGGAATTTCTGTATTCAGAACTCCACAGCCCTCTGAATGTCTCACAGGGAGTTCAAAATGCCCTGATGGATAATCTGATCAGCTCTTTTACTTCAAACCATGACTGCACTCAGCTCAGACATCCTGGCAATGGTGTTTTGTATAGTTCTATTTCCAAAGTCATACCTAATTTGCCTCCTGACAGAACAGGAAATGTCCCCAGTTTTGCTCAAAGGCAGGCCACAACCCTATGTCAATTTTAGACACATTCTCCCTTTCTGGGCAGGATCTTACTATATGCTCACCTGCCAGTGCCCCTAATCCTGATCATCCCCAAACTGAAGCAAGATCAGGGCAGAATGATCCTAATAGCTCTAGCCTGGCCAAGATAGCTGCGGTATTGTGATCTCCTCCAGCTATTCTTCAGGGAGCCGCCTCTTCTGCCATTAATCAAGGACTTGAACACACAAACTCACGGGAATGTGCTGCACTCAAATCTTTAGATGCGGTTCCACACATGTGGTTCATCAGTGATTAGAGGCGAAAGAAGTGCATTGCTCAGTGGAAGTCCACGATACCCTCATTAACAGCAGTCAGCCTTCTCTCAGGGCTACTCACCTGAGTGAATGGAAACATTTTTCTATCTGTGCAAGTTCCCAGAATCTGTCACCAGCCTATATGTTGATTCAAGAACATTTAGCCTATTGCTTGCACCTCAAGTAATCTGTTCTATCCCTTAGCTCAGTGATGGACAACCATGATTAGTAAGTGGATAATCTTCATCTCAGTGGGCTGAATGCAGGTGCACATCCTTTTCTTTGTCCCCCTCTCCTATGCCCTTCATGCGCACTGAGGCACCAGAGTCCCACACTTATCTGCTCCTCCCCTGTCCTCCCAGCACTTTTGGAGCACCATGAATCTGCCGATTCATGCTCTGTCCCCACTCCTCCCTCTCCCTCATAGAGCTGGAATGCCATGAATAGCTGGCAAGCTCAAGCTCTGGGAGGGAGGGGGAGGAGCATGAATCATTGGATCATGGTGCTCTGAAAGCGCTGAGAGGGAGGGGAGGAGTAGGAAGTGCAGGGCTCTGGTGCCCCAGTGAGTAAAAGGGGCACGGAGGAGGGGGACAGAGAGGAGTCCACGGGCCACTGGCAGAACTCCAGTGGGCCGCATGCAGCCCATAGCTGCAGGTTGCCCACCACTGCCTTCACTCCTTAGGGTTCATTTCACCACAATTTCAGCATTTGATCCTAAAATCAAATTGTATTTGCTAATCCCATCATGACCAGAATTCTCAAATGTGTAGAGGATGTTTGAGATCCAGTGCCTACTTGGGACTTAAACTTTGGTTATTGTCTGCTAGAGAAGTTAGTTTGATTCCTAAAGTGTTAGAATGGCTGATACATCTGCCTATAGGTTGATTGTTCAGGACATACCTTCTGTGTAGGCTCTTGGCAGGATTTGCTTCTATGTCATCATGAAGTTCAACCCCAGAAGCAGTTCATGAAGCAATATTCACTATTCCTTGTTTTGAGATTATCTGGAAGAAAGGTATATAAGAGACTGCACAAAACATTCTGACTATCAGCCTAAAGTTTGATAAGCTCTACCTCAAAAAAGAATGTCCTATGGAACTCTCCAGAGCAGATGTTTTACTGAAAGGACAGGCATCAAAAAAGCACCACAAGGGTTTGTTGCTTGAATGAACACACATTTGTGTCAGGTACAGCCAGCCAGTTCTGTGACCTAACTTTCAACACAGAGAAATCTGAAAGTCATGTCCATCTGTTACCACCACTGCAAGGACTCAGTAAACAAAACTTCAAGGGAAACGTCTGCTTATTTCTGTCAAGATGTTTCCTTGAAGTCAGAACCACATAGACTCGTTTTTCAGCAAGGTACCTTAGAAGCACAGTCACTCTACTGTTGAAAAGAAAATTGCTTTAAGCCAATGTCAGTCCATCAAATCTCTCCTTCAGAAAGTAATGCGAGAAAATCTTTGTGTGTGTGCATGTGTACGTGAAACATAGTGATCACTTTTTCCCAACACACAAGTTACATTTTTTTTCACTTTTTCTCCCAAACAACATTCAGCTTGACCACCATTTTTTCTATGCCTACAACTGACAATAATAGAAAAGAATAGAGACACGTTTTGTGATTATGCATCCGATCAAACATTGCTCTAGTGCAGTGGTTCTCCAATTTTTTGGCCTGTGGCCCACAGTGCTCAACATAGACCTTTCCGCAGACCACTGGCCAACTACCCATGATGACAAAATGGGTGCAGAAGGGGCGGAGGGTGTGGGTGTGGGAGGGAAGTACGGTGCAGGAGCAGACTGAGGGTGGGAGGTTTGGGGGCGAGGTAAGGTGTGTGATGGAGCTGGGGCTGCGAGATCTGGGCATGAGGGGATGGGGGATGCTTACCTAGCTCTGTGCCTTCTGCCACTCCCAGGCACTCCCCCCACACACTGCTCCCATGGGCTGTGATTCCAGTTTCCTGCACTGCTGTTCCCCCAGCCAGGGGGAGGAGGAGGGAGAGTGGCAGTGCGCAGATCCATTTCTTTCTTCTGCAAGCTGGATCCAGCCCACAGGGCTTCCACCACCTCTCCCCGCAGTGGAAGCTGGTGTTGGTGCTACAACCTTGTTGGGGGGGGAGGGTACAGGGCTGAAGTGACAGCATAGGCTCCCTGCTATGGGCGAGGGGAGGTGAGCCCACACCCCACCTACAAAATGGTCACAGACCACTAGTGGCCCATGGACCACACTTTGAGAACCACTGCTCTAATCCCAAAGTTTGCGAAAAGACTATCTTCTCACCATTGCCATAACAATATCCGAATTTTCATTTTTTCAAAACTGGATCCATTTTTCACTCAGAAACTGGCTTGTTCATCTCTTAATCACCTTTAAGGCCTCGGTCCTGCAAACACATACACCTATGTATAACTTCAAGCATGTGAGTTGTCATATTGATGGCAGTAAGGGATAGGTTTCTCATGTGCTTAAGATAAGAACATGTGTTTGCAGAATCAGGGCGTACATTATAAATGGGCATGAAAACTACCTGACTCTCCAACAGTGTGTGATTCATAAGTTTTAGTCTTTTGAAACAAGACAATGGCAATTTATACAACCATAAATCAGAAGAGCAGAATGATACAAATTCAACATGGCACACATTAAATGGATTAAAATCTGGTTAAAAATGTAATTTTCAATGAGGAATTGTCATGTAGCAAGTGTGTTTCCTGAGAGGTCGCACAGGGCTTGATTCTTGGCCCTATGCTATTTAACTTTTTTGTCAATGATCTGGAAGAAAACATAAAATCCTCACTGATTAAGTCTGCAGATGGCCCAAAGACTGGGGAAGTGATAAATAATGAAGAAAACTAATCACTGAGACAGAGTGACCTAGGCCAGTGTTTCTCAACCTTTTTTTTATAAAGTACCCCTTTTTTAGAAAAAAATTTATAAGTACCCCCAGTACCTACAGTTTTCAGACACAAAATTTTTTTCCACTATTGCAACACATTTGTTTAAACAACTTAATCGTAGCTGGGCAGGCGATGACATTTTTGGGTGTAAAAAGTACAAAAATAATAAAGTGCTGTAAAACCTAAAACAAAAATTCAGTTTTCTCCAAATTTCAGTTGTGTTGACGTACCCCCCAGACTTCTCTCAAGTACCCCTGAAGGTACTCGTACCACAGGTTTAGAAACACTGACCTAGACCCTTTGGGGAACTGAGTGCAAGCCAACAACACACATTTCAATACCACCAAATGTATGGTCATACCCCTGGAACAAAGAATGCAGGTCATGCTTTCAGGATTGGAAGACTCTATCCCAGGAAACAGTGACTCTGAAAAGGCTGCAGGATCATAGTGGACAATCAGCTGAACATGGGCACCCAGTGTGCTGCTGTGGTCAAAAGGACTGCTACAATCCTTGGATAGCTATGGATGGGAGTATCTCGGAGTAGGGAGGTTATATTACCTCTGTATTTGGCACTTGTATGACTAATACTGGAATACTAAGGCCAAGTCTGGTATCCACAATTTGAGAAAGATGTTGAAAAATCGAAGAGGGTTCCGAGAAGAGTGATGATAATGATTAAAGGATTAGAAAATATCTCTTTTATTTAGGCATGGAAAGATTACGTTATTGGTAAACATTGATTTTACCATACACACAAACCAAGAAATATATTTCCTTTCTTAATAATTGAAATGTACAGATAGATAAATTAGGAAACTTGCTGCTTTGTAATTTATTATAGGCCCACCTTAATGTGCATAAAACATGTTGTAAAGCCAGCATTAGCAGAGCTACAGCAGAGGTGTCATTTAAATAACCTTAACTTTTTAAATCTCAGTGTCTACTGTCATTAAATAATTGCTGTCTGACACAAACCTTCCCCAGAATGTCTATCATCTACATTTAAATCAATAAAAATGGGGGGAAATGCTTAAAACCCATAATTTTATGCAGATGTGAAAACTTCCATTGATGGAACCAAAAAAATACTGAAGAAAAACCATGGACATTGAAAGTATTAAATAAATAAATAACTTGAATTCCACAAGGCCTGCTTATAGTGATAGACTCAAGGAGTACAATCTGTTTAATCTATCAAAGAGAAGGTTCAGAGTTGAGTAAATCACAGTCTATAAGGACTTATGTACAGAACAGAGATTTGATAATGGAGCAAAGGAATAACAAGGTCCAATGGCTTAAGTTTGGAGCTAGACAAATGCAGACAACAGGTTGAACCTCTCTGGTCCAGGACTCGCTGGTCCAACAACATTCATGGCCCTGCCAGACCAGAGAGCCCCAGCAGCTGGGAGACTGGCGGCTAGGGACAGGGATCAGGGAGTCAAGTGGAGCGAAGCCTGGAGTCTGTCAGCAGAGGGGCCAGAATTGACCTCCTGTGGACAAACTCCCTCCTTCAGGACCAGTTAAGTCCTGAGGGTGCGAGACCAGGGAGGTCCAACCTGTACCAATAAGACAAAACATTTTAACAGTGAGGGTAGTTAACCATTGGAACAATATTCTAAATCAGGGCTACTCAACACATGGCCCATGGGCCGCATGCAGCCCGCGGCCCGTTTGTTTGCAGCCCACGGTGCGGTTTGGGTTTACACGGGGCTCAACATGTGGCTCGCAGGTGGGATCCTTTGAACATGGCCTCCACTGGGAACATGCTCCACAATGGTGAGTCAATAGAATGGTCTTCTGTTGATATGTGGTTTAGTTGTTAAATTCCTGGACTGTCATAGCTCATTAAAAGTGGTGTCATACGGGTGGAAATCGGGTAAATATCGCATTTTATTAATATCAACTGAACTGACTTAAATGGGGCCTGCGTGTTTTGTAGTCTTGCCTTAATCTTTGTATTCATGCTCGTCAGCGTGAAAGAGCTATTTGCATATATTTGCATATATATTTGCATGTACATGCAGCCATACTTAAGTTGCGGCCCTCAGCATGTGCTGTGAGTATCATTGTGGCCCCTGGGGCTTCCGAAGTTGAGTAGCCCTGTTTTAAAAGTTGTGGTAGATTCTCCATCACTGGCAATTTTAAAATCAAGATTAGATTTTTTTTTTTCTAAAAGATGTGCTCTAGTTCAACTAGGACTTAATTCAGGGAAGTCCTATGTCCTGCCAGTCACACTAGATTATCACAGCAGTCCATTCTGGTTGTATAACATAGGGATCTATAAAACTAGTTTATATAGTTAGAAAATTATATAGTTTTTTGAGAATATTGTAGCTTTAAAATTATTCCAAAGAGTAGTTGTGTGTAAGGCAGGGCCGGCCCGAGCCATTCATGCGCCCCGGGCCATTTGTGCGGTAGCCCAGTCAGCCTGTAGCTTGGGCCGGCTCTGGTGTAAGGTCCATGGTGTGGGTCCTTGCCCATATCTATGAAAAAGGCATCAAATTGTTGGTGCATCATTGATTGTTGACTCACAGAAAGCTGATGCTTGACTCTTTTGTAGAATGTTTGTTCCTGCACAGAATAACTTCAGGAATGATATACATGCAGTAAAATCAGTTTTGTGAAGTAGTATGGGAAGTGTTGCCTAATAACGGCCATCAGAGTGTGTATTGTCTGTGACCTGGGGGAGGGAAGAGGCAGAAATCAATTGTAAGAAATGATAGAGTTATATATCAGTTCCATATACTGAGTGTCTTTGCACAAAACAAAGAATCCACTTTTAAATATTTGTTTACGTTCTATAGTGCACTATTCTCACTGATGGGCTGAAAATCTAAGAACTGCTGAGGGAAAGGCTCATACACTCTATATTTGTGTATGCATCTGTTTGAGTGTGTGTGTGTATGTGTGTGTGAGAGAGAGAGAGTGTGAAAGTTCCTAGTTTTGTGGCCACAGAAACTTAATAGATTCCAAAAAAAAAATGAGCACCAGAGTTAGCTCTTCTAACTTTATCCAAATTTCATTTAATAATGTATTTTATACCAAACTATAAGACTAAAGGGGAACTATAAGATTAAATCTCTAAGGAAACCACTAATTCTGTGATCTGCGGTTTCAAACAACAGCACTGTTTGCTTTATTTTATTTATATTTGATCCCTTGGTACACTGATGTTCTATCAATCAAGCGTTCCTTCAGTTCCAATTGAAGTAAGTTCCCGTGTTTAACCACTTGACTAAGTTTTATTGGCACAAAGGTATCCTTTCCTCTGTGCACAATCTCCTCCAGCCTCTCTAGATTTTCTTTCCATCTTTTCCCATTTAAATGACCCATTTCTGTCAGACAACATCTTTATCATGAATGTATGCAAACAAGGTGGCATTGCTACACACCTAAAATAACAGCCTTACTTCACTTCTCATTTTAGCTGCAGCAGAAGAAAAAGTGCACAGATGGCTCCCAGATAATAGCTCTCTATGTCAAAAGTGAACAATAAAAAATTTCAGTTTTCCCTTATGAGGACAAAATTCCAGATTTTCTTGAGGGGCGGTAATCTGACTTACAGGTTCATCGCTCTTCACTTATCCTGGTAGCAATCTGGGTGCATTGGTGTTACATGATTTTCTCTAAATAAGTTCCGTTGACCTGACTGTGTAGGTAGGCACTGAACAATCATCCTTTTTATTCTTGGTTGAAGTCTTTGAACATAAGAAGTGGGGTAGTTTGTGCTATTTGTGGGCATTTTGGGTGTTCATCTTAGACACGGCCGTGGAATACACTGCTCAGCCTGGCCTTTCCCACATTCTCTTGACATTTATCTGCATGTTGGGTGTCTGCTGCAATTTTCTAACAAGAACAGACCACACAGGCACTTTAAATTGATTTTTTCTAAGTCCACTTTGGTCTAGCAGCAAAGTTTAGCTAATAAACAAAACTTGCAACAAAACTGAACCTCTCCAAAATGTCCCTTACCTGACATTGCTTCCTTTCCAGGCATCCCTTCCGGGGTGGGTTTTTTCCACTCTTTCTCTGCAGCCTGGGAGTCAAATCTTGTACTTCCTTAGGAGAGGCTAGCAGCTAGTTCTGTTCCAGCCAGCATCTCCTTACTGTGAGGGAAGAGTCGGATCATATGTTTCCTTCTTTTCATTAAGTTCCTTTTCAGAACTGGAAGCCTTGTCTACACTGGCACATTTTATTGCCAGAAACTGCCTTTTGTTGACCACACATTACAATGCAACTTTTGTCAGGAAAAACACCCAGTTTTGGCAACAAAAAACTTCCACCCCTGTGAGAGGCTTTTGTCTTTCCCCCTCCCTTTATTGTTGACAAAGAGCCAGGGTGGATTCTGCTGTTTGTTTTGTTGGAAGAACTGGCTTCCACCAGTATCCTACAATGCCTGCCCTGATGGCTGTGCTCAGTGTTTTGTGATCTCTGCTGCCCTGCAGGTATGCTCCCCTCCCCTTTCAAAGCTCCAGGAAGTATCTCACAGCTGAGTGAGCTACTCCATTTGGGGAGCAAAGAACAATTCATTGGAATGCTCCCATTCTATCTTGCACTAGAAAAACAGCATCAGGGAGGCTGCTGCTACAAGGGGAGGGCTAGAGAGACTGCTATGCTGCTTTGACGTTCCTCAGCACAGAGTGCTCGCAGAGCTAGGAAGAAATCCCAAGAAGTGCAGGGATCAGCTCTGGCTTCCCACAACATTGCGCTGTGGGCTACTTACCCCAAAGTAGGGTGCTCTATCTGTTGACAAGGTGCTAGCAATTTGGCCATGAAATTTTGACAATGGGAGGCAAAAAACCTGGTTTAATCGGTTTTCACGTTTGGCGACTTTTGCATGTCAACAGCACTTCTGTCACCAAACCTTTCTGTTAGAGAAAAGAAACTGCTCCCCCAGTAAAAAAAGTTTGGCCAGGCCGCTCTTGCTATAGTGGGCTGCAGTACTCCTTGAGAGAAACCGGCCGCACCCTTCCTGCATACCATTGCCTTTAGAAAAAGGGAAGGTGTGAAAAGGGGAAAATAGCCTCAGACTCTCCCACCCGTCACCTTGGCGTGAGAACTGCGGGGCTTACCTGGTCGCATGAAACCCGCACAGTTTTGGCCCAACCCCTGGGACACAGACCCCCCCACTTGGTGACCATTGAGCCATATATGGTAATATGCAAGCCCAGGAAAGCGATGTGCAGATTTGGGGATAGATACCCACGGCACAGTTTGCTCTAGGAGGTCTTCGCAACACACGTACCACCATGCGTGTGCCTTCTCGTATACTTCAAAGCGCTGCCGGCCTGAACAACCGACCAGCCACCTCCCCCAATTCTCGGGCGTAACCAAGGCCTTCGCAACTGAACCAATATGTTTGTAATGTTCCATGTGCTGTGTAAGTTGGTATGTATGATTTGATTTTTTTCCTGTTGTATAAGCTTAGTGTTGTAGTTGTTTTTGGGTAGTACATAAGAGTTTGTAGTTATCACTGTTATTTTATTACTGTAGCTGGATATTTTAAGATTAGAGACTATTCCCCTTGCCATTTCCATCCTTATATCTCTGACACGTTTTACTAGAAACCATAGAATAAATATAATAAATATTGTAAGTTCATTATTAACACGGTCTATTAAAAATCTTAGAATAAATACTATAAATTCACCACTGTCGTAAATAAATAATTTTTATTTGATAAAACTGTCCACCTGGTTCTGTCCTTCCCCCCTTGGGTATTCATCATCGGACCTGTGATTCTCGCGACACTTTCTAGTGAAGACATAGCCTTAGCCCACGTCTAGACTACATTCCTCTTTTGAAAGAGGAATGTAAATGAGGCAAATCAAAAGTGCAAACGAAGTGCGGATTTAAATATACCACGCTTCATTTGCATATTTGCATCCGAGCGCTTTTTCGAAAAATGGTTTTTTGAAAGTGAAAGTGCAGTCTAGACGGGGTTCTTTTGAAAAAAAAACCCCTTTTTCAAAAGAACCCGTATTCCTGAAAAAACTATTTTTGCTAAAATATGGGTCTACTGCATTCAATGAAAACATTACCATTTTTCAGTTCTGAATGTTGCAATTAAAAATATTCAGCCAACACAGATTTTTTTGTTTTGGACTCAGTACTATGGATGTTAAATATCAGTTAATTGAATAGTCAAGTAAGCTCATGAATTCTTATTGGTTAGTTGACTAGTCTATGGTCCCTGGGGGATGGGGCCAGCAGCCAGTGCACTCCAGCCCCACTCCCGAGGAGCCCCCTGCCACTTCATGCTGCTGCCTCTGTATCAGAGGCAGCAGCGCGGGTTGCCAGGTGGGAGCTGGTCTGCGAGGGGAGCCAGTTTAAAAACCAGCTCCCCTCATGGACTGGCTGCCTGCCACCTTGTGTTGCTGCCTCTGATAAAAAGGCAGCAGCACAGGGTGGCAGCAGTGTGACATAGTGTGGGTACCTTGCTGGTTGCTATGCTGGGCAGTGGGTTGTCAGTGACCTCCACTGGCTGCTGTCTGCAGCACGGCCCAGCAGGGCAGGGGATGAGTCATTGTGCAAGGGGGCTTCAAAACTCGTCAGACAGGTATCTCCCATGGAGCAGAACAATGGAAAGGAAGGGGGCAAGGCCAGCCCTGGCTGGGGGCAGGGCTGGAAGGAAGAGTTAGTTTTCTGTCTGGGATCATGGAGGAGACAGCCTAGGGCCCAGAGGGGCTGGAATTTAGGGGCCCAGCATCCCCCATCTCAAGGGGGGATGAGGCATCCTAGGCCCGGTTCCTGTAACCAGATGACATCTGTGCTGTGCTGTATCCTGGAGAAGCAATAAACTCCCTCTATTCTACTGGCTGGTGGAGTCTGTCCGTGCCATTACAGGGGTGCAGGAGTCGGGGGACCCTGACGTGCCGCCACAAGCAGCTCCTGTATGGGGGGTGAGGGGGTCTGAGCTCCCAGACCTGGCATGAGCCGAAACTGAGTCAAGCTGCCTGCCCGCCCAGCTCCTAATACACTTTAAATGTAGAGCTGCATTGGGGTTGGTCCCAGACCCATTGCAAGCCAGGACTGAGCTGGGCTGCTGGCCAGCCTGCTGAAAAATGTACTGGCAAGGTGGGGTGGGAGGGAAATGCGTGTAGTCTATAGCAGTGTTTCTCAACCTTTTTTTATAAAATACTCCTTTTTTAAAAAAAATTAAGTATCCCCTTAAAAAAAAAAAAAAATAAGTACCCCCAGTACCTACGGTTTTCAGACACACAATTTTTTTCTACCATTGCAACACATTTGTTTAAACAACTTAATCGTAGCCGGGCGGGCGATGAAATTTTTGGGTGTAAAAAGTACAAAAACAATAAAGCTCTGTAAAACTCAAAACAAAAATTCATTTTTTTCCAAATTTCAGTTGTGTTGATGTATCCCCCAGACTTCTCTGGAGTACCCCTAAGGGTACTCTGGAGTACCCCTAAGGGTACCACTGGTTGAGAAACACTGGTCTATAGCAGTAACCTATAACCTTTTGCATATCGGTTAACCAACTACACTATTACATCCCTACCCAATACATACAAGATTTTGCAATTGCATTTTTAATGTACAAATCACCATATTGGTGAAAAGTGAAAACTTCTCGCTAAATTAAACAACATACTCAGATAGCTCACTTTACACTAATTAGCCATTGGAATCAGAGACCACATGAGTCTGGATGAAGTATGTCAGACCTCTTGCTCAAACTCCCAATGCTTCAAGGAGAAACACAGATCATAACAAGAAATGCAGACTCCTGAAATAAAAATGCATTGGATGGGTATCCATTTGTCCCTCCATTGACCCGTTTTCTCCATTATTGTTCAGTCCCCTTTCCTTGTCTGTCTCCTCACATGTCTAGCAGTAGCGGACTTCAGCCTCCATGATGGCAGTGTAGGAACACAACAACTGTGACAGCTAGTAATATAGTTGAGGGTAAATGGGCTCTATGGAGTTTAATTTAGGTTAGTTTGTCCAATTCTTTTTTACCATTATTCCACTGATGACAGTACTGGCCACTTAAAGCATATTGGTCTCTAGGCACTGAGGGAAGTTTACTCATTTGGTCCTGCAGGTTCAAATATGCAAACAGAGGGCAAGACAGGAGCGGGGAATTCTGGTGGCATGATGTGCAAGTGAGATACCCAGTAGTAAGAACTCCATTAGAATTTTTCAGGTCATCTCTACTAGCTTCTACTGACCTCTAATGGTTCTAATGGATGATTAGACATGTTGCTGTGTTCCAAAATCTAGTTTTCAGCTGAGGCCATTAGGAGCCAGCTGTATTTCTAACTGGAATTTCTGCCAGGCATGGGTCCAATAATTTGCCTAAAAGCACGGGGAAATCTTATCCTGACTAAGGTTTTTGTTTTTCTTTAAAATCAGCTCCTCTGATGCAGCATGAGGTCAGTTTCTTGACATTAGCAACCATGATCTCTGAGACAGCCATTTCCTGGCAGCTGGCTAGTGACTGACAGAACTCGAGGGTCTGAGGCGAAACCAAAGGCCTTTGCTCCAGCCAGCATTTAACTGCCAGGAAATGTCTGACCTGTGGGTTATTACTGCTATTAGAAACCATGATGTAAAGAAAAAAAAATTACTTTTTCACATGCTGCATAACTGACGTGCTCATTGCCCTGGGTATAGAATTATGTTGACAATATTATCCTTTTCTGGCATGTAGCAGTGAAAGGCTAGCATAGTAACCATCTCAATATCTTATCAACACAGCCAGCCACTTAAATGGAAAAACAGTGTTTGCAAACATTCCTGTGACTTACGAGCAGGTGTTTGCTGCAGTCGTTATTCACTCTTGGTGGACAGTCACTCACATGGGTTTTTGTCTAAGCAAGTATTTGGGGAATAGAGATTTCTTTGTTTGAATAATTGTGTTCAGATACAATATGGACTCAGTCAAGCACATTTGTTGTTCACTGTTCTCCTTTTCCAAAGCATCACTAATCCAATGATAGAGTAGAAACTAAATTGTGTGACTTATGCGACCAGTCACACACAATATAGTGAAAACGCAAAGTGAAATGTTT
Source organism: Pelochelys cantorii (assembly GCA_032595735.1). NCBI lineage: Eukaryota > Metazoa > Chordata > Testudines > Trionychidae > Pelochelys > Pelochelys cantorii. Next base: position 47,344,039 of record CM064334.1, on the reverse strand, counting down.
ATCCAGTGAACACTATAAAGAATAAAAACATTTGCAGAACTTGGCTTTGGGTCACAATAAAAAACAATGATTAAATAATTTATTTCCAGTGATTAAATAGACCAGTTCTACTCACAAGGGTCTTAACCCTGTCACAAGTTTCATACAAGGTCCCACAAGGTCTAGAACTTAGAGCTGCTAAGTAGCTAGCATTTTTGTAATACCGTTTAGCAGCAGCTATAATCAATTTGCACTGCACTGTCCATGACCCACTAAGGACATAGACATGGAATGTGCCACCTCAGTGGGTCAGACAGACAGCAGCCCCAGGGCTCCTAATTGGATTCCTAGCCCTATGAAAAACCAAAGGGGCATTCTGAAAAGCATCCAGGCAACAGTGTGAATTCCTTGTAGCTGCCATGACTATTTCTTGTCCCTGAACTTCTGGCTTTGACCTTGGCTTAATTTGGATTTTGCTGTCTGTCTCAGACTCTGAGACCAGACTTTTACTCTAATGCTTGGTATTGACCGTGGCCTAGAGCCTGACTATGCACTACTCCCTGCCTCAGGTTTGCCACTGCTCTGACTTTGCACCTGACTGTGTTGGGAACCTGATACCCCACTTAATTCAACAGAAATAAGCATGAGAGCCTGCATGAAGCTCATTATGGGGTCTGGTCCTAGATTTCAAAGTGAAGTTGGTTTACATTGGAGGATATCTTTTAACTATATACAATCTAGAACATAAGAACAGCCATACTGAGTCAGACTAATGGTCCATCCAGCCCAGTGTCCTGTCTGCCGACAGTGGCCAATAACAGATGCCCCAGAGGTTATAACAGGAAATCCTCACATGATCCCTCTCCTGTCACCCACCTCCAGAGAAACAGAGGTTAGGGACACCATTCCTACCCATCATGGCTAATAGTCATTGATGGACCATGAATCTATCTAGCTCTTTTTTTTAACCCTGTTAGAGTCCTAGCCTTTACCACAATCTCTGGAAAGGAGTTCCAGAGGTTGACTGTGCATTGAGAGAAGAAATTTTCCTTTTGTTTAAACCTGCTGCCTATTAATGAATCTGATGCATTCTTTTAAAATAAATACTTAGTGGGTTGCACCACAGATGTAACTAATTTTTTAACCAAGTGAAGGCAAGTGAAATCCTCAGGATAACAAGTCTGATATTTTTCAACGCTATTTCTGAACAGGATCAATTTAGTTCTGGATTTGATTTTAGTAAATTAATAATACTCTAAAGAGAAAATGAATTGTCTGTGTGTGCTTTCATAGATTTATGCAGGAAGTAACATTTTATTTTCAACCAAAAAATAAATCGACTTTCAACTATTCTTGCACACCCAAAATAATATTCTTATTGCTTTAAATACAATTCCACCACCCTTGTTTGCATCCTTTCTCCCCTGCCCTTTGTCTCATGTTTGGTTGGTTTTTTTTGTCATTTTATTCTCTCAGGAATGGTGCTTGTCCCAGTGGACTTAGATAACTGTACAGATTGGGGTTAGGCAGAGGGCTAACAACCCTGTCACATAAAAAACAAAATATGTTACGCAGACAGTGGTGCAGAAATTGACCATTACTGTGCGTGATGGCCCTTGAGAGTTAATTAACTGTGGGACTGTCAGTGTGGAAAGCCAACAGGAAGGCACTGGCATGACGATTGATGTGCTCAACCCCAAGACCAGATTTGGCTTTTGGTATATATGGACAATGTACAAAACAGGGAAGCTAGCTCAGATCACAGCAGAGATGAGATGCTACAGCTTACACAATTCTAGATGTCAGCAAAAACAGATGCATGGTAACAGGAAGATTAAAAACATCCTTGGGAGAAATCTTGTAGGACACCCAAAGGCAAGTGAAAATGAGGTCACCCAAAAATAACATGGCGAAGAATGATGGAATCTGAGCTGAAAAATCTGCAACATGGCTGGGGAATCGTTGAAAGACTTGCCAGAAACAGGCAGGAATGGACAAGCTTCATTGCTGCCCTAAATGCCAGCAGCATAATGGGTACTACCTAAGGGTATGTCTACACTACAGCGTTATTTTGAAATATCTAATTTCAAAATAGTTATTTTGAAATATGTTATTTTGAAATAACGCGTCTAGACACAAAATGCATTTCGAAATAGCATTTTGCTATTTCAAAATAGCGTGTCCACACTGATTGGACGCTGAATTGCATTTAAGGCCAGCCGGAACCAGTTCTAGCAGGGCATCAGGTCATGAGTTACTTTGTGAGGCTATCTGAGGCCTGTGCTTAAAGGGACTCCCCTGGACAGCCAGTTCTCAGGTTTCCCTGCTTGCTTGCCTACCTTGCTGAGGGACAGCAAAGCATTTTTCCTCTGCGTGCTCTGGTTGCCCTCACTCAGGACACCACAGCACTCTGCAGCATGGAGCCGGAGCTGCCCCTGGGCATTCTGGTGCTTCTTTTGGACTTGTTGTTGCGAGCCTGGCAGCACTTTCTGCAGGCTGCCTCACAGGATCTGCAGCAACCCAACCCCCAGGCCTTCTTCCAGACCCTCCTGGGGTATGTGGAGGAGCAGCTGCAGCTCCTGGACACCAGAGTGCTCCGCCGCATCTGGTGTCTGGACACCAGCACCGATTGGTGGAACCACATCATCCTGGAGCGCTGGGGAGACCAACAATGGACCCAGAACTTCAAGATGAAGAAGGACACCTTCCTGGAGCTCTGTGAGTGGCTCGCCTCTGTTCTGTGGCGACGGGACATGCACATGAGGCCCACCATTCCCCTCCAGAAGCATGTGGCCATTGCCCTATGGAAGCTCTCCACGCTGGATAGCTACCGATCCATGATAAACCAGTTCAGCATGGGGAGATCCACCATTGGAGCAGTGCTCATGCAGGTATGGCAATCTCCGGCCACTGTGCCAGGAGGGGGGGGGGTGCCAGGAGGGAATGGGCTGCCCTAGGGAAAAGGGGGGGAGGTGGTGAAAGTCCCCTCCCTGGCAGGGTTTGTTCTGTCCTGCCCGCACTAAGGACTGCCCGCGGTGGCCAAGATTACAGGGGAGGGTTGCTCCTGGGGAGTGGGGGTGCGGGGCAGTGGCAGGGAGGGAACACTCTCAGTCACCCTGGCACCCCAGTGACTCTCGGTTTTGTGTGTCCCTCTGCAGGTGGTCAAGGCCATCAACAGAGTGCTGCTCCGCAGAGCCATCCGCCTCACTGATGTGGACACAGTGATTGAGGTTCTCCCAACTGCGGGGGGGCTATTGACAGGACACACATCCCCATCCGTGCCCCGGATCACCAGGCCTTCCTGTACATCAACTGGAAGGGATACTTTTCCGTCATCCTGCAGGCTGTGTCTGACCACCAGGGCCACTTTGTGGACATCAGTGTGGGCTGGTCTGGCAGAGCACACGACACGCGGGTCTACCGCAACTCCTCCATATACCAGAGGCTGCACGCCGGGACTTTCTTCCCTGACCGCCACATCAGGGTCGGAGATGTGGACATGCCTGTCTGCCTGGTGGGGGATACAGCCTAACCCCTACAACCCTGGCTCATGAAGCCCTACACGGGACACCTCAACCCTTCCTGACAAGCATTTAATGCTAGGGTAAGCAGGGCCCGCATCGTAGTGGAGGGTGTCTTCGGCTGGCTGAAGGCCCATTTTAGATGTCTCCTCACCCACCTGGACCTCTGAGAGCAGAATATTCCTCCTGTGTGCTGCAAGATTTGTATGAGCAGAAGGGGAAGGCTTTCCTGCCGGGCTAGATGGCAGAGGCCAACCACCTGGCCGGCCTGTACATGCAGCCCTGCACGGCTGCCATCCGGAAGGTCCATCAAGGGGCTGTTCATACCTGGGAGGCCCTGCGGGAGAGCTTCCACCTGGAGGAGTAGTAACAGTCTCCCTGGTGTGCCCCACTGGGGGCTTGTGCCTCATCCCTCCCTTGCGTCCTTCCACTTACCCTTCCTTAACCCCCCTTCCTGATGTAAAATAAAAGACATGTTCATGAAAATAAAGTCTCTTTATTGAACAAAACTGGGGTGGGCGGGGGGCATGAAACTCAGGTGAGACTGGGGAAAGAAGGCAGGAGAGGGGAGGGGAAAACCTGGGAGGAGGGAGCTGGAAGGAAGAGGAAGGGGGAGGAGAAGCTCAGGGCTCAGGGTTGGGGGTCTCGCCGGCCCAACTGTCTCCCAGCACTGCGGGTGCGGGTGCCTTGGCGTCCCCCGGGGGGTGGGGAGGGTATGGAGGCAGAAGCAGGAGGGGGAGAAGGAGTGGGAGGAGGAGCGGTAGCTGGGGAGACAGTAGGGGCTGGAGCAGCAGGAGGCAGCAAGCTCTGCACCAGGGTCTGCAGGTGTTGGCAGATGGCATGGCCCTGGGCAAGCTGCTCCCGCCAGCTCTGCCACCGGAGCTGCAGGTCGTCTTGTACCCAGTTCTGAAAGGTGCGGTGCAGGGCTCACAGTGTCCCCAGGTGCTGCTGCTGGTACTCCTCTGCTGCATGGGTGGGCCTGTGGAGTCCTCGGGTGCAGGAGAGATGGTGCGCCCTTCACGCGCAGCTGGTGCGGCTGTGGAGAAACAAGAGAAGTGGTCAGTTATCCCCGGGGACACAGTGGGTGAAGCCCAGCCCACCTCTGCAAGGCAAGGACGATAGTCCTCTGCACCATCAGAGCCGATGTGCTTGCACACAGGCCATGTTCGGGATGTCCTGCTATCCCTGGGAGTGGGAGCTGCCCCGAGACCGCACCCATGCCCCTGTGCTGTGTATCAGTGTGTGTGTGTGGGGGGGGGGAGCTGTCCCCTGCCTCTGTGTAGAGGGGGCTTGTGGAGGGAGGGTGTCCTGCTGTGTCCCACCCCAGGGTCAGGAGCATGTCATATGTCTTCACACATGCGAGTGGGTAACAGGCCAAGGCTGCTGTGTGGCAGCCAGCTGGGGCCACATGCCCGGGGTGGCACAGCAGATGCTTGCACATGCACAGGTTGCTGTGTGATCCATGGTCAGCAAGGCCCACGTGCACAGTCCCTGGTCTCCCTACACTCCCTCCCCCGCACAAGGGGACAGTGATGGCACTCACATACTGTTGCCTCACCAGCCTCAGACGACACCGGTGACAGGTCCGCTGGGACGGCTCAGGGGTCCTGGCTGCATGGCACGCTCCCTCCAGCCTCCTGCAGCTCCTGGCCCTCCTCCTCCTCCTCCCTCATGCCCTGGTCAGAGCCCTCTGCCCCAGGGACGATGACAACCTGGGGGGCATGGACTGTCCCGCCCCCCCAGGATGTGGTCCAGGGTGTCCAAATAGGGGCAACTCTCTGTGTCTGCCCCTGGTTGGGAGCTGCCCCCTGTGGCCCTGGCATATGCCTGCTGCGGCTCCTTAATTTTCATCCGAACCTGCTCCTGGGTTCAGATGTGGCCTTTGGTGGCCAGGCTGGCAGCCATCCAGCTGTAGACGGCTGCATTCCTCTGTCTAGTGTGGAGATCATGGACATTGGCAGCATCCCCCCAAACCTCAATCAGGTCCATGGTCTCCACACTGGACCAGGAAGGCACCTGCCTTCTCCGGCCCCTGGCAGGCTCCTGGGAGCTGGCAGACTGGTCCTGCGGAGCGGTGGAGGGCTGGCTGCCAGTGGCTTGCTGGCTCATGCTGCGGCCTGGGTCACGGGCAGCAGCAGAGTGGCTCTGGGGTGGCAGGCCTCGTGCTAGACTCTACCCCTTTAAGGGCTCCGGGAGGGGAAGCGAGGAGAGGAGTTTTCCTGTTTGTGCCCAGAGTGGCCACCAGAGCACCCTGGGAAGGTTGGAGGCCCCCTATTTTGAAATAGCCCCTATTCCCTGTCTATACAGCGCCAATTTCGAAATCGGTATTTCGAAATAAGTGCTATTCCTCGTAGAATGAGGTTTACCAATTTCGAAGTAGTGGTCGGCTTGTGTAGGCTCTAGGAAAGTTATTTAGAAACAACAGCTGTTATTTCAAAATAACTTTGCTGTGTAGACATACCCTATCAGTATTATCATGTGAGGGCAGTTTTTCCTCCTGCTATCAGCAGAACATTTTATGTCTTTGTGCAAGATATCCAACAGAGTTTATAAGGAAAATCTGGTTTATGTAACTGCCCTAAAGTAACCCAGTGGCTTTGAGACCATAAACTTTACCATAGCAGCCAGATGGTTATCTGCAGTTTCTTCGATGAGTAACCATTCCAGCCTTCGAACTCTTATCAGGAATTGGCGCTGTTTACCGTAATTGCTCTGTGGAGATTGATGCACACAGATTCCAGCACAAGCAGCCGGGCTTCTTCCTGTATGAAAATGAAACTGCTTTTCAGCCCAGCTGAAAGAGAAGTTGAATAAGATTTCCCAATCCTGATGTTCAACTCTGGCAAGTCACTGAGAAGACATAGGGGGGGAAAAATAGCAAGGGAATAACCAGGACATTGGTACTCTTAATAGAAATTCCACATATGGAAACAAATAATGCTGCTGTCTATATTTATTAAAGAGATTATTGTCTGTGGGTTTGTAATGATGAAATACTGTTGTCCACTGACTCACTAATTTCTATGAAGGAAATTTGCACATCAAAAAATAAACTATTTTCTTCTGTTCTAGCAGAGTCTGGCCAGACAAAAAACTAGGTAAATTATAACCTTTGAAAAGAAAAATTATTCAAAAGGCTTCATATAGCTGTCTAATGAGCTACTAAACCAGTACAAAAGCATTAAAAGACTTTGTTAAATTCCCCACCCTGTACACAATGGACACTTTTACAGACAGTGAAGTTCTCACGTGGAAACTGTAACTTGGGAAAGAATACAAAGCTCTGCTACACTGGCCAATGGACTAGAGAGGGGATGTTGGGAAGTGGTCTGCAGAAGAAGGTGGCTGACCAGAGCACTAAGCCAGCAGGCGTTCAACAATTGCCATGTTACAGTGTCTTTGGAAAAGTTAATGTCCCAGTTTGTTTTGCACAAACTGGTATGGCAGAAATGTTTTCCTTGGAGACTGCAGAAAATCCGTGGCACAAATTGAGGAAATGTCTCATTTATTGGATTAGATGGTCAGAAAGAACATACATCCTATGTTGGTTGGAAATTTCAATGTTAGCTCAAAGCACAGGTCACTTTCTGATCAGCTTTGTCAAGTTAAGAAACCAACCACAGAAACAATGTAAAACAACTCTGTTTTGTTCAATTTTCTCATTCTGAAACATCTGGAGGAGAGAGATTGATTGCAGGTTCTTCATTAGTTGGCCTGTCTTGTAATACATTATAACCTTATCCTAAGACAAGCAATTTTATTAGCTGTTTCTTGTAATTATTATGGAGATTGCTGTGTACTCCTGAAAGAGAGCAAAAATAAAGATGTCATAACTCCTTAAATACTTGAATGAACTTTTTTTAATCTATCCTACCAGCTGTGAAGCTGAGTTGAGGAACACGTATCTGTGCCATTTGCAACTGGTAAAAGTAGCAATTTTATTTACCCATCTGATGATGTGTCTACTTTAAGCTTAATGCTTCTCACTAAAGCACACATCTGAGTTAAAAACCTTCCAATAGCTAGAATGTTCAATGTATTCATGTTTTTCTTAACAAGCTAAATTGTAGTTGTCTAGAAATTGCACTAAATCAATAAATGAGTGAGGCTGAAGAAGCTCTTGACACCAAATAATCACAGTACGTATTCCTTGTCACTGGAAACACCATTTATTTACAGCAAAATACAGCTAGAGAGACCTTGAAACCAAACCCTTTTATGGTTAAAAGAATTGACACTTCTTAGAGAAACACAGGAGGAAGCTTGGAACTGGGATTTTATCCTTGTTGAACCATAAGAGCCGACACTACTGATGTAAATTTAAACCATTACCTATAGTTGGGATTTAATGTGTGATAAACATGTATGTGTGTAAGGGGGAAAGTTTGGCCATGAGTGTCACTTGGGCAAAGTAATTCTGAAAATTCCTAATTTAAATATTTAGACAGATATATTTAAATATTTATTAATGTCACAATTATTTGGTTGAACTACCATAGGCAGTGTGTAGTGGAGTGGAGTGGCCGCCCACTGACCCGGAGGGGGAAAAGCCCCTCCCTGAGCCCTCTTGGGCAGAGCCTGACCCCGCCTTCTCACCTGACTGGAAGCCAGGAGGCGTGGCCAGGACTATAAGAGGCCAGCCCTGGAGCTCAATCGAGGCCCAGCCAGCAGAGGAACCAGACACCTGCCCTGTGCTCCCAAGCTGGGAGGCTGAGGACTACTCAGGACCAGCACACCTGCAGGAGCCTGAGGACTGGCCCGGACCACCAGGACCCCTGCCAGAGCTGTCAAATCCCAACTCCCCAATAGACCTGCCAGGAGACCAGGTATGCATGGAAGGGGAGAATGGAAGTGGCCCAGGGATAGCCGACCACAGTTTGGCTGAGCCAGAGCCTGCTGGATACCCACTCACCCAGCAGCAGGCTGCTTTGCTGCTGTTAGAGCCCTGGGCTGGGACGCAGTGGAGTGGACGGGCCTGCATCCCCCCTGCCACCAACCCTTGGGTGGCAGTCTCCCCATGACACTTCAGGCTAACCGCCTGGGTATCCTGGATTTCCACCCAAGTGAGGAGACCTGGCTGTTTGCTTTTCCGCCCCACTCTGAACCAGGGCCTGGGCCATTGAGCTCTGTGTAACTGTTTGCTGCCCCACCCTGAAACAGGGCCTGGGCCTTTCTAATTGACTGCTTGTTTTTCCGCTCCACTCTGACCACAAGCTGGAGCCTTATAGAGCCAGACTGTTGCCTTGATCCGAGTATTGGCCTGAACCCGGGGACTAGAGACTGCCAACCCAGAAGAGGGCAACTGATTTACCAACCCCTGTCCCATTCTGAATACTTACCTGAGACCCAGGAATACGGGGACTTGCATGGACCTAAGCGGAGTGGCCTCCCACTGACCCAGAGGGGGAAGAGCCCCTCCGTGAGCCTTGACAGTCTACACAGTGTCATGACATAATTAGCCAATACGCTTAATTGGCAAATTCAACAAGGATGTGTAATATGGATCCATGGTTGCATGCTAGTATTAAAATCACCTGCCCAGAATAGCACAGGACTAAGATAAAGTTTGCATATGTAACAACATTGTGATAATCTTGAATTAATTGGTTTGAAGTAATTATGTCAGGAAAAAGTATAACATCCCATGTTAAGTTTATTCTTTAACGTTTTGTAAACACCAGCTTCTAACCATCTTTATTTTGCTGTCTGGAGCTTCTTAATGACTTTTTTTGGCTATTAAAACTTACACATTTATAATAATTCTCCAGTCTGTACTTTAGCCAAGAAATAGAGGGACAAAAAGCCATGAGATTCTTCAAATAGGTACATGTGTGCTATATTCCTTGGGCTTTCTAGACCAGCGTTGGGTTAATTAGCTAATGTTTGTGACAGGCTTTGATTATTAAAAGATATAGAAATTAACGGATGCTGGACCAATGAAGCACCACCCTGATCGCAGACCTATGAAAGTAAATGTATTTCATTTGTTTTTATGCCACTTCTAAGCACCTCTCACAGATGTTAATTCAATGGAAAGACTCTTTTAGATGCAAGATCTATGTGCAGCAGCTGCTCCAGTACCCTAGATTGTATAACACATATGTCACTAGTAGATTCCAAAGCGACAGAACTATATTGGCCTGCTGGTACCAGACACTACACAGGACTTTCAGTAGTGTACTTAACTGATCCAGACAAGTGCTAAACATCTGCACTTTCATTAACTTCATTGGAGAGACTAGGTAGATGAGTAATATCTTTTATCAGACCAACTTCTTCTGATGAAAGAGACAAATTCACACAGAGCGGTTTGGTTCTGGGAAAAGTACTCAGCTAAACGCAAGATGGATCAGATTGTTTAGCATAAGTAACTAACAAGTCTTTTAAGAGACCATTCAAGGCAAAGGGACCAAACACCTCTCCATCAGGCAGGGTGGGGGCAACAGGTGGTTTATGGGTACAGATTGTTTTACTGAGATAAATAAATCCAGTGTCTTTATTGAATCCACGATTTTTAGTTTCTTGCAAAGTTATGAATTGAAGCTCCCAGGCTCACCATTTCAAGGTATCGTTTCAAGGTATTGTTGTGCACTTTTCCTTTGAGGATGAAGTCTGAGAAGGGGTGAACGTATTTAAATTTCTTACAGGTACTATTGTATTGCATCCTTCTCTCCCCCAGTGCCCCCGGGAAACCTTGGGACAGAAGACTGGGGGTGGGAGGGAAGGGAGTTGCATTAGGATAATACCTGTAAGAAATGTAATTGTGGGATGGAATATGGTGGTGGGGGATACAACAGAGGGTTGGTGTAAATGTGGCTGTGAGGGAGCTCACAGCAGGGGGCTGGGAGATGTGGAGGTCTCTCTTTTGGGTCATATATGGATTGGTCATTTTGTGAAAAGTTATGGTATTTTTATCTTTTATCTTTTACTGTGTGAGCTCATCTAAGAGCACAGTGGTTGGCTTGCTTCACATGTGTAGTTACTGAGGCATTTAGTACTCTGGGGGTATATCTACACAGCAATTAGCCCCCACAGCTGGCCTATGCCAGCTGCAGTTTTTTTCTTTGTTGTATAGATGTGGTGTGATAGGTATGTGTAGGGCCCATGGATCTTGAATTGGTGCATTGTGTGGGGTGTTGATCATTAGCTGATATGTCTGCAGGTTTTGCATGTGTTGTTCCAGTAAGATCTGGTGCCATTTTGAGTTGGTTTGTGGAAAGCTTGCTTCTGATGATGAGCTTGGTGAGGCTGTGGGATTATTTAAAGCCCAGAAGAAGGGATTTGGGAAAGATTTCTTTCAGGATTTGATCCACATTGAGTATGGGGTAAGGTGTGCAGTCAGAGGATTTTTTATTTTCTATGTGTTGTTAAACCATATTCTCTCAGAGTATTTGGGTGATCTGTTCCATGATGCAATGTGATCTACTTCTCTGGAGTATCCTTGGTTTTTTTGAAGGGCATAAGGTATTTAAGACTTAAATGGAAACAGTCTTCATTCTCAGTGCCTCATTAAACCTTGGTCTACACTAACGGGGAAAGTCAACTTAAGATATGCAACAATATATCTTAAATCGTGTTTTGGTGCCGTCCACGCATCAGGAGGTCTACGGGAGCATATGTTCCTGTCAACTTCCCTTACTCCTCATGAGGAGCAGGACTACCACTACTGACGGGAGCGCCCTCTCAGTTTGAATTAGTGAGTCGTCACTAGATCCGCTATTTCAAACCCTGAAAGATGGACCATGGCAGAGTCAATCTTCTCCGTAGTGTAGACAAGCCCTAACAGAGCTAACTACATAAATGCAAAAATAGTGTTCATGAATCATTGTTCTGCTGTTTAAAAATGTTATTCACCCAAAAAGGGAATAGAAGTGGGGTCATGTGATTTAGGTGTCGAGTCCCACACAATGTAGTCTAGACTCTAGTCAATAGTCTATCAGTCAATGGACGAATACCAATAGCAAGTCAATTTGCAGAACTTGGGATAAATAGGCTGGATAATTTATCCCAATAAATAGACTCACTGCAATGAGCTCCATGCAGCTGGATCCTTGGGCCATTATGGAGCCTCAATGAAGACAGGAGCTGCCTGCATGGAGCTCATTGTGTATGGGCCTGTTTCAGATTTACTATGACTAATATCGCAGGATATAATTTAAGTGGATGAGATCTGATGAACTCTGTGTGTGTGTGTGTGTGTGTGTGTGTGTGTGTGTGTGTGTGTTAGCCGTACTCCTCTGTGCACTAGTGAAAGTCTTTTTTTCTCTTCTGGGACATCTTCATATCTCCCTTCATAGGTCTTGCACTACTGAGACTTTCTTCTGAATAGGAGAATGAATGAGTTGCCTGTAAACTTCAGTTAATGCAGCTTCTACTCTGCCAGTTGACACTATTATGGAGTGAGGAAACCCTAGTCTTTCCTGTCCTGTGGTGTATATTAAATGAACAAGAATAATTTCATCTCCAGGTTGTTAGATTCAAACCTGACCAATCTGTACTGACCAAACGTCATTACTATCTAAATATGGTTTGGTAGCCTCAGTGAATTTGGTAAAATCAGTCCAGATGCACTGACAGACACATCACAAAATTTATCACCTGATGGTGTGAGGTTGAGGAGGCCAGCCTGGTCAAAGCAAGAGATACACGCTGATGAATTGTGATGAAAGTTTGCATTGCCGCTGCCTATTCCTTTCAAGTGCAGTTAATCCAGCATCATCTTACAAGCATTAAACTGCACTTAAAAAAAATAGAACCTAAAAGCAGAGCAAAAGGTGGCTCAGAAGAAAGAGATAAAATAGACTTAGTTAAATCTCAGTGCTCCAGCCAATGCTAGTTACAGCTTAATGGAATTAATTTCAAGTCTAGAAGTGTGACTCCTCTAATTATCATCTTATTCACATCTATGCTGCATCAAACAATGAAACGTGTAATTTTTCCTACACATAAGTCAAGATCAGCTTTTCTTAGAATGTCAAGTATGGAAGATGTTCTATTCCATTAGGTTTGCATATCACATCCATGTTATTTGAGTGCCTGATGCTATTAAATTGGTGCCCCTCTAAAATTGGAAAATTGAACATGTAGTGATTTCTTCTAGGCAACATCCATGGTACAGAACTGTATTTTTTTTTTTTAAACACCAACTTTAAAAAAACAAGTAGCTAGTTATGCATAATAATCAGTTTCAGGTACATTTTTGCACTCCATTAGTAATTAAACTTCATCTCTGTTTAAATATTTTTGCATATTTTAACCCACTTTGGACTGCATTGTCAAAAGCATTCAGAGCCAGCATTTCAGAACACCGTAATTGGAACTGGATTTAAACAAGCAAACAAGCAAACAAACAAAAACAAACAGAGAGCTCTCATTAGACTTCTAAACAAAGGCTAGCTTTTCAAAAGTACTTGGTACTCAGCAGCTCCCCTGTGCCACTCACAGATAGATTTCTCAAAAGAGCTCATCACTCAACCTCTTTTGAAAAACTGGCAACTTAATCTGGTGCCTAAGGGTCTGAGTCTGCTTCCACTGAAGTCAAAGGAAGGTTCCATTAGGACTTCAACAGGAGTTGCATCAGGCTCTCAATAGGAAATGAGCCCTCTTGAAAATTATGGCCTATGTGTAGATTAGATCTTTTGGTATATCCCCTGGCCACTAAAAGATAGCGTATGCACTGATAAGCTAATGTTTCTGGTATGTCAACCTTTGTGGGCCTCATTTGTTACATTCCTTCAAAATTATGTGGTTTGAATTTCAGCTTTCAAAATAGACAATACAACTATCCAGGAACTCTACCCAATTTAAAGTTTTGGGGTGGTGGAGTGTATGAATCACTACACAAATGACATCTAATGTAATCTAATGTAGAAGATTTACAAGTGTCTCCGGTACTCTATGTTATAATTCACAGTCCCCACAGAACTGTTGTGAATTTTAGAATGTTTTCTTGGTTTCATAAGCTTCCTTCCTTCCAAGCTAATATTGCCCTATGATTATTGTCTTGTGATGATCCTGAGTCTTGGTTCTGACCTTTCCTGAAATTTGAATCTGGGTTTGAACATCTCAGTCCATTTCTATCAACTGGAGCTTCAGATATGGACACACTTGACTTTAGAGAAAATATAAGATCTGAGTCAGATCCAAATTTGGGTCTCTTTCTAATTACCATGGTATATCGCACAAAGGAGGCGATATCTTTCTAACACCAAATCATTTAATCTGAAATAGAAATTGAAGTCAGCCTGGAAATGAGTGAGAATCTACCTGCCCCTTACTTGGGCTAGTCAAAGAGCTTGATTCTTCACAGCTTTACTTTGCAGACACTTAATACATTTCTGCAAAATGGGCATTAACCTCTCCCAAATCAGAACACTAGTATTTAAATATGGACATTTTGTATAGGTGTAAATGACTATACAATAGGGGACAAGGCAGTGGAGAATCAAGTCCAACATGTATCAATACATTCTTCTATGGGAAATGACTGTTTACGGAATAAATGAAATCAAAGCACAATTCAAGAGCTGGAAATGTTCATGGTTAAAAACAATGCTGCAAATAGTCTTTTACAACAAAAGTGTCCAAACTATATATTTTTACCTTCACATGTCATGTGGCATTAATAAATAGGCATTATTTACTTCTTATTTATTGTGACACTTGATTTGTTTCTTACATCATTGTCTTTTATTTGCCCTTTAAAGTCTTGGAACGGATTGGATCTTTCTTTGTGCATATACGAAACACCAAACATAAGGGGTACCTGATCCTGACTGGCCTCTTTTAGTGCTTATGCAATTTAAGTGCAAAATAATAATTTTGAAAATTACATACATTTCTACACACATTTACCACAAGAATGGTTCTTCTATACTCTATGAACTAGGATACAGTGATGCAATATTTCCAAGCCATACAGCAGGGTTCGAGTTTTCTTCTGCAGCTCACATTTATCTTTCCAAAGCAGTCACTTCCAGGAAACTAATTTCAGTTATGCGAGTTATTTATCCAATTAATTATCTGTGGAAACAGGCAAATTCAGATGCCGTGTTTTGCGCTGGACACAGCTTGCACTGAAAAATATATTTATTCACAGGAGACCAAATGTTGCTCTTCTTTCTACTGGTTTGGTTCCACTGAAGCCAACTGAGGTGGTGAGATGGGGAGCAGAATCTGGTCTTGTGTATTTAATGAAAAAATTGCAGATATGTGAAATAAGCATACACTCTTTTCTGTCAATGTTGCCCAATTCCCCAAACATCCTTCCTTCCCTGACTCACTGCTACCTCATTCATCTTACACAAGGTAAGGAACAGGAGGCTTGCCTCATGAAAGTTGACCAAGTGCTTTGAGTGAATGTGGCCTCTATCAAGAGACACTTTCCTACAACTTGATTTACTCTCCCTAATTCTGGCTTACTCCTGTGCAGACCTGTTGGCTCTTAGGTGCTTCTATCAGCGTTTAGGTGTTTCAGCCATTTGTAGCAGCTCTCTTAGAGTGTGTCTACACAGCAGCATTATTTCGGAATAACGGCCGAAAATAACAATGAGAGCATCTACACAGCAATTCCATTATTTTGAAATAAATTTGAAATAACGGATGGCTTATTCCAACTTCTGTAAACCTAATTCCACGAGGAATAATGCCTATTACAAAATAGCTATTTTGGAATAGCAGTAGTGTGGATGCTCCACTGCTGCTATTTCAAAATAACTCTTCCCCAGGGCCATTCAAAGTAATTACTCCCCAGCAGTGGCAGATATAGGGCAGGACGAGCGGGGTGGCTGCCCCGGGCCCCGCGCTTCAATAGGCCCCACGCCCTGGGCCCCGCAAAACTCTCATCCGCCCCTGCTCCCCAGAGCCTCCTGGAGCTCTAAATCAAGGTAGCGCATCCACATTAGGGAAGCCTGCCTCGGATTAATATTAAGGTTTCCCTATAGTGTAGACATGCTATTTTGAAATAAGCTATTTCAGAGTATTTCTTCCAGAAAAGCTGGTTTTGAAATAAGTGTGCGGTGTAGAGGTACCCTTACTAATTCAGACATGTATTATGTGTATGTCAAAGCAAGAAATGGTATTATCTTCAAGTGTGAAATGGAGAGAGGTTAACTTCTTCTTCAGCAAATTGGCCCTGGTAAATCAGTTCAGTACTATGTATCTGACCTGAACCTTTCCAGAAATGAGAAATCAGACAGCTGCACAAAGGTAGCTAATGGAACACCAGTGGGAGTTACGCTATACTTTTCTCAGTGGGCTATCACTGTTATTATTGAATGTAGGGGATATATCACCTTTCCTTCTGGGGCCAGACTGGAGGATTCCTTCTGGTCCTGAACTGAGAGAGTTGTTCAGGAACTGGAATTTGCCTCCTACAAAAAATTTCACATTTCTGAAAAATTTCATTTCAAACTGGGATGAAGAGTTGGATCTGCAATATTTCCCATGGCACAGACACTTTTGAAATAGCCTATTTCAGAAGAACAAAAATGGAATTTTACAAACATTTCCCAGCCCATCGCTCTGGGCTCCTGGGCAGGCTGCCTGAAAGGGGAACTGAGGCAGGTTGCTGTGCCATGACCTGCCATAGGAGGGCACACCAAGCTAGATGGCCTGATAACATGCACCGATTGGGGTTACTGTGAGTTTTTGTTATCAGCTATAATGAGAAAAGGAGAGCTCGCATTTAGCTATGGTTCACCTGAGTTAGCTTCTCTTTGTGTTTCAGGATGAAACAGCCCCCAGAACTCTCAGAAGGACTTGGATGAAACTTTTGCATTTGGCCTCATTTTGTATTTCAGGTACATAAAGCTAATACATTTCACATAGCCTCCTTCCAGAAATTAGATTGCAGACCAAGGCAACCAAATCTTTTCAATGAACACAGTTACAATTTCAGGGGTGTGGGTGTGTGTGTGTTTTAAACTAGATGATTTTATCTCATTTTTTGGAGTTTCATATTATTTTTGCAATGTGCAGCCAGTGCTAATATGCTGTATTATAGCATCACTACTGACTACATAGCCACATATGGCCAGCCACACAACCATCTATAGGCAACAAAGGGCATCTGCTTGAATCTCTGCTTCATCTTCCATAAGAAAATATGACAGGTCAGATCCTCAGCCCTATGAAGTCTCCTCTCCTTCACTCTGAAGGCACAAAGCAGCAGGGCCACCAATGGAATGGAGGCAAAGGGGGCAGTTTTTCTAGGGCCCAGTGATTTAAAAGGGCCAAGGGCTCCTGATCACTGTTCTTGTTACTACAGCAGCAGCAGCTTCCAGAGCCCCAGGCCCTTTAACTGCTGCCGGATCCCTGGGTGGTACAGTCCAGGCAGCGCTGACTGTCTGGCTGAGGGAGGGTCTCACTTCTCAGCCTCTTCCCTTCTGCTCAAGGCTCTGCTCTTACGGGGACCTGGAACAGAGGCCCCCGCCACCTTGCCCAGGGCCCCAGTAAGTCTGTCACCTACCCTGTGAAGGTAAGGTTTAGTCATGGGTATTTTTAGTAAAAGTTAGAGCCGTTAAGAAGCATGTAAATCATTAATCGTGTAGTTGACAAAATTTTTTGTCAACTACATGATTAATCGATATGGGTTAGCATTGCAAGCACTCAGCCCCAGCTCGTGCTGGGTCCCGGATCTACCCTGGAGGCAGGGCTGAGCCAGGCTATGTGCCTGCTCGGCTCTAAAATACTTTTAATGCTTCCAAGAACCTATGCCACCCGGGACTGATCCAGGCTGCTGCCAGCCCTCTAACAAATGTACTGGCAGAGGAGGGAGGGGGAATGCGTGTAGTCGATAGCATTAACGGATAAGCTTTTGCTTATCAGTTAATCGTTTAATTGACTATACTATTACATCCCTATAAAAGTATGCTAAGATCACAGGCAGTAAACAAAAATTCATGGTCTATGATCTGTCCATGTCCTTGACTTGTACTATGTACCCCTGACTAAGTCTTGAGTGCTCGGGAGTGTGGGGGGGAGGAGGCTTTGAGAACCTCTGGGGCAGGGTTGGCCAGGGGGGACTGGTGTTTCTGGGAGGATTAGGGTCCAAAAGCCACCACTGGGGCTGGTCCTGGATCTTATGCCTCAGGCAAAAGGAGTGAGGTCAGGGGGCAGCCTTCTCTCTTAGTCTAGTGACCACAGTGTTGCTGGCCAGCTGCAGGATCAATGAGCTGAAAAAATACTTAGTGATCTCCTTGCCCTATTGCCAGGGACGACAGAATTACCAGGCGAATGGCAAGATTTGGGGGTGAGGGGGAAATGCACAGCCCTGTGCTCCTGGAGGGGGCAGAAAGAATGGGGCTGGGGCAGACAGCACACCACACCATGCGGCCTCACCTAGCCAGCCCTCAGGGTTACTTGAAGCACACCATGTGGCACTCCAGCAGCAATTTAAAGAACTTGGGGCTCCAGATAACACAGCTGCCACAGTAGCAGCAGCAGCAGGTCTGCGAACCTGGGCGCCTTTTAATCACCAGGCCCCAGGGCAGTTGCTTCCTTTGCCCCCCCCCGCCCCCACACTCCCTCCCATCAGTGGGCCTGCCCATTGCTTCTGTATTTCACCTGAGCATAGCTCAGCTCATCCCTAGAATTTGGGCTAATGAGCATCTGGAAGTCAGAAGATCCTCTGTTCCATGCTCTTTGCTTGTGGTCTGGATATAGGCTTCAGTTACCAGTCTCTAACAACGGGTTCAAGTTACCCAGCTTGCAAGGTGAGTTAATGTTAAGTGCTATTGTGGGGTTACCATATGTCTGGTTTTTCCTGGACGTGTCCTCATTTTCGCTTGTTAAATCTCCGTCTGGCCGGCTTTTTTAAGTGGCAAAAAAATGTCCGGGATTTTGCCCTGCAAAGGGGATCGGGGAGGGGGCGGGGCACGTGCCTGTCAAATGGAACATTTGGAGCCACGTGCCTGGACATTAACAGCCTCTCTGCGCACACGCCCAAGCACCTGGAGGAAAATGCATGCGGCTGCAGTGGCAGCAGCGGCTCCAGTTGAGACCCAGGGCAGGTCCAATGTGTGTGTGTGTGGGGGGGGGGGATTGGCCCCTCCCACAGAGTCACCACATTACCCTCCGCCCACTAGATTATGTCCCCAGCTCTGGGGGAGAGAAAGGGCATTGGGTTAAAGTGGGGGGTTGGGGCTGGAGGGTGCCTGGCTCTGAGGGAGAGGAGAAGAGGGGAGGGGTGGGTTAGAGCAGGGGGGCTGGGGGTGCCTGGCTCTGCTGGAGTGGAGAGCATTGGATTGGAGTAGCAGGGATGGGGATGCCTGGCTCTGGGGGAGGGGTGGGTGCATTGCGTTAGAGCAGGGGAGTCTGAGGGTACCTGGCTCTGGGGGAAGGGAGTGGCATTGGGTTGGAACGGGAGGGCAGGAGGGTGCTTGGCTCTGCAGGAAGGGTGGGTGTATTGGGTTGGAGTGGGGGGGTTGGGGATGCCTGCCTCTGGGGGAGGAGTGGATGCACTGGGTTGGAGTTAGGGGAGACAGGGGCACTGGGTTAGAGCAGGGAATTGGGCATTAGAACTTCTGGCTTCTTTCCTTTCCTGTAGGTGGGCAGTGGGGTCTGTTGGTTAGATTTGGGGGTTCCAGTCTCAGCTCTCAGAGGACTGTGGGAGGTGGTGCTTGGTGGGTTGGTCAGGGGAAAGGAAGAGATTCTGGGAAGCAGGATTCCTGAGTTCCTTTTCTAGCCATGCCACTTCTCCCCTCGGTGCCTTTAACTTCATGCCCCAACCAGCAGCCTCCTTGGCCCCCCTCGCCAACTCTCTCCTCCTGGCCCCGCAGCTGCTGGAGTCCGTCTCAGGGCAGTGCGGCAGGGAAGCTGGAGCCCGGTATGCAGCATCCCCTAGCACCATGGGAGCCAGCAGGGACAGTGGCAGCCCTGGCAGCAGCAAGGCAGCGGCCAGAGCCCTGAGCTTGGCATGTGCGGGGACAAGTTTGCTGGCTCCCGAGTCCGGCCTCCTGTGTGAGTGGAGCAGCCGCCATCGCAGTGGCACCGCAGGCACCAGGTGTCCTCTTCTTTGAAAGCTCAAATATGGTAACCCCAGCTATTGTAACATTAGTATTTTTCTGTTTTACCACTTCAGCCTGTCCACGGCTTTTTTCATTCTCTGTGCTATCTAATAACTCTGATACCTAGGCACAGGGGAAGGAGTCAATCAAGTGTCAGCTAGAACAGTGTTTCTCAACCTTTTTTTTATAAAGTACCCCTTTAAAAATATATTATATTATATTATATTATATCCCCAATACCTACAGTTTTCAGACACACAAAATTTTTTTCTTCTGTTGCAACACATTTGTTTAAACAACTTAATTGTAGCCAGGTGGACGATTAAATTTTTGGATGTAAAAAGTACAAAAATAATAAAATGCTGTAAAACTTAAAACAAAAAATCAGTTTTCTCCAAATTTCAGTTGTGTTGATGTACCCCCCCCTCCCCCTAGACTTCTCTCGAGTACCTATAAGGGTACCACTGGTTGAGAAACACTGACCTAGAACTACCTTTGTCCCAGCTTGTCAGAGAAGCATTGCTCTAACTTCCTTTATATTAATGGTATGACAGCACCATCTGGTGACAGAAGGAGACCATTACACTACATTTGAAGATCTACTTGAAACTTTAAGACCCTGTTTTCTTAAACGTAATTCAAATTATAGAGGACTTATATGTCCCACTGCAAAAAAAGTTGTCCTAGCCTCCCTGCCCCCATACCTTCATGACGCTAATGCTGACTTTCCAGTCAATTCTCAGTCAGTTACTACAGGCTCTGGAATAATAGCCAATTATAATTATTTTAAAAATGTTCCCTGCATCCTGGATTGTGGCAGAAGAATTAAACAGAGAAAAGAGTTTGCCTTGTAAACAGCATTGCAGATTAGACTTTTCATATTGTCTGGTCTAGGCCAGACTTCTTGTAAGCCAGGATAGCTTGTTGGAAAGCAGCTAGTGGCTGCAGTGGGATATCCAAGGGACATGAAACAGAGCTGTTAAAATTGGTTTGGAAAATTCCTATCAGAATTTATACCCCAGAAGTTTTACTGGCAGCTTGCAAAATCTTTCAGTATATTCCTTATTGTCTTGGGAATTGCTGAAGTTTGGGCAAAGCCTGAAAAGGAAGGACAGTCAACTGAGACCTCTTTGGTCCCACTATTTAATCCCCTCCTTCCAGCCTGTGACCACATCTTTCCTTTCTGAGCATTTGCCTTTATTGAGCTCATATTTGGGGCAACAGGGCATCTGGCCCATATTTGGCTCCACTTTGGACAACTACTTTATAATTTTTACATAGGGATTCTCTAGGTCAGATACGCCCTAGTCTTCTTTTCCCAAAGAAGCTCTAGAACCTGTGTAGACAGTACCCAGTGTGGCTGTGTGCTAGCCCTACTGAGAGCACCATGATACAGAAGGAGAACAAAAAGGAAGGGTATTGAGCCTAATGTCTGATCCTAAGCAGATCCATTTGGGATTAATTCTATGCTCAAGGCTGGTTCTTATTTTTCTCTAAATGGTTGGTGTAGCCTTTAGTTTTTCCATCCCTCACCTCTAACATATAACATCTGCAGCTCTATTTGTAAAGTGGCTCTTTTATAATGAAACGGAGTCCGTGGTATTCACAGGAAGAATGTTGTGGGTGAGATAAGTGAATACTTAATACAGCATATAGTACATGTTGCAGATTTAGGGTGACCAGATGTCTCTATTTTATAGGGAGAGACTCAATATTTGGGACTTTGTCTTATATAGGCACCTATTACCCTCCACCTCTTGCCCTGACCCTTCACATGTGCTATCCAGTCACCCTAAACAGATGTTCAGTCAGTGCAATCCTGTAAAGCCATCTTCACCAGTGCACCTGGGGGTACTTTACCAGATGTTTTGTCACCATGTCACAGTTATGACTCACAAGGCCTGAGAGAGTCACTGGCAACGGAATGTAGTCAATACATATGAGGGCAGTTGATTGTGTATCATTTCTTACAGAAACGTGCTCCTTGCTGATCTAATGGACCTATTTGATATGATTATGTGCTACTTGAATCAGAAAAACATGCAATAGCATTACCCACTGGTAATCACAGCCAGCCAGGAAAGCTGGGCTAGATCAAGAAAGGGGCTTTAGGGGTCGCAGCCCAGCGCCCCGGGCTCAGGGGGGGCCCCCACAGAAAGATCTCCAGCCACCAAACCTGCAGATCTTTTACAGGGCCCCAGGCTGCTGTCACTAGAGACCCTGAGCATTTTCCAGCCAGGAGGAGAAGGAAGTGGCTCAGCGCACTGCCATCCCCACCTCACTGGGCTGCAGCTGTGTCGCCACCAGCACCAGGGGAAGCTCTGCCCTTGCACTGCTCTCACATGCTGTCTCTGCCCCCACAGCTCCCATTGGCCAGAAATCTTGGCCAATGGAAGCTGTAGGGGTGGAGTGTGCAGGTGAGCACAGGACAGAGTGGCCCACACAGAGCCTTCTGCTTCCCTCCCCCCAAAGGGTAGCTGCCCCAAGTAAGCACCAACACCTGAACCCATTGCTTCAGACCTGAGTCCCCTCCTGCACCCTAACTCCTGCCCAGACCTTGTACCCCACCCCACCTCCTGCCCTGAGCCTGCTCCAAACTCCTTGGCCTCAGCCCAAAGCCCCCTCCTGCACCCTAAGCTCTTCATCCCCAGCTCTATTCCAAAGCCTGCAGCTCCAGTTGGAGTCTTCACCTCCCCTGCATTTGGACCCTTTGCCTCAACCTGCAGCCCCCTGCTACAACCTGATCCTCTCATTTTTGGCCCCGCTCTGGAGTATAGGGGGCCCCACAAAATCTAATAGCATCAGAAGAGGCCCCCAGAAGAGTTAATCTGGCCCTGCAGGCAAGGAAGCAATGAAAAAGAATTATGTAGCCCTTTATCCACACATTGTCATCTCACAATTAGACTGCTCGTAATGGGATGTGCATACCCTGCACTGGGACAGAAGGAGTTAAAACCCTATGGCCAGAGGAAGTCCTGCCCCTCCAGCCAATCTGGGCATGCTCCAAGTGCTGAGGCAATATAAAAGGGAGCAGCTCAGCTCAGCCTAGGCTAGATGCTGGAGAGGAAGGACCTGCTGTAGGAATGCCAGATGTAAGCCAGCCAGAGACCTGGATGATGGGATCTGGAGATTGCACTGAGCCTCCAGAGCTGGTGAAGCCTCTGGGAGAGACTGGTACTGTGGAGCCTGAGGACCCTGATACCATGTGGATCACCCCAATACCAGAACTGGTAGGAAGTGACCCAGGGCGGGTGTATGAGCGATATCTCCCACCTGAGTAAGCTCAGTATGTTGTGGTGGGATTCTCTGCTGAGTGAATGGTGGATCACTTCCCCACTGAGAGGGCCCTGGGTAGGGGCCTGCTGGAATAGGGTGGGTCTGGGCTCCCCACTGGGTTGATTCTCCAGACCCTTGGACTTTGGCCATTAGCCTGTGCTGCCCTGAACCTAAGTGCTATGCTACTGATCTGGGCCATTAAGGGCACACTGCCTCGGGGTGAGAGGCTGATTCAAGTCACCAGTGGACCGACAGCAGAGTAAGCCATGTCTAAACACCTCTAGGCTTTTGCCTGCATGGGCCTGGGTGTGCATACTCTGTGACATGGTTGTAATAGGTAATATATCAGCTACACCTTGAGAGCATTTGGAAATTGGTTAGTACAGGTTGCTTGCCCTTAAATTGAATGGAATTTCATGCTGGCGACATGTTGCCCTAGAGCAACTACTGGTCATGGATACAGCTCTGGGAGTCACCCAAGGAGCTTGATTATTCATTCTCTTGTAGCTCCATTAAGCATTGCAATGGACATGTCACTGCAGCTTGCCCCAAACTGGCTCCCCAGAGATTAATCCCACTCTGTGGGTTGAGGCGGCCATGCCTCATCGGCCCTGCAGGGCATGCTCCAGCTGGAACCCAGGTAAAAGAGGGAGCAGTTCAGCTCAGTTAGGTCTGACTGCTGTGGAGGGAGGATGCATGTTGCAGGCTCCTGCTCAGAAGCTGCTGAAGCCTCCAACCAGAAAAGCCAGAGATAGGAGACACTGGCAGGTATCCAGGTACCTACGGATGCCCAAGAAAGGTTAGAGTCACTAGGGAGAGCATAGACGGAAGAACCCAGAGGTGCCTGGACCACTGCATTGGGAGATACAGTAGGAAGTGGCCCAGGGGAACTAGACTGTGTACCAGTCTCAGAACTAGACATTAAGCTAGTGTGTTTCAGTTGGATCCTTGCTGACTCAGTGATGACAAGGCCCTGGGTTGGGACCTGGTAGAGCAGGGAGGGCCTGGGTTCTCATACCTGATCTGCTACATGCCCCTACCGGGTGGCCTATTTCTCATCATTGGCCACCAGGCCACAGAGCCTCTCTGACAGAGGGCAGTCTCATCATGTCTGTCTCCTGGATGCACTACCCCAAAATTAATAGTGGTTGAATAGACTGAGCTGTGGCGCTTTAACAATCCCAACCCTGCCCCAAAAGGGGAACAAAGTATGCTTGCCCCATGTCAGGTTTCCAGAGCTAATCATTCTTACTCAGCTATTGGATTTCAATCAATTGGTTTGATTAAAATTCTAAATCAGCGTGTTAATGAGTCACCCCTTAGCAAGAATCAGACATAAACCATGTTAAGAGCATTCCCACATCTGCATGATTTAAAATCAAATTATGTACTTCTAAAGCAAAGCAACTGCAGCCAATAACATTATTAAGTTAATTAAACTTTTTACTAGCCAACCTCAGCAGGGGCTCAATTCTGCTCCCAAGGAAATGTCCCCATTGACTACAAAGGGAGCTAGTTTGAGGCTCAGTTTTCTGTGGGTCCTAAAACTGCAGGATTTGAGTCTGAAACTCTTATTGGCTATAATAAATCAGGATATTTTATCACAATACTGAGTTTTTTTTTCAAGATGAAGACCAACTGCTCTGCTTAATATCTCCTGCACTACATTTTTATGCCAGGTGCCTCTCCATTGATCCAACAAGCAGAGTCTGAGTGTAGAAAAACTTTTGATAAAGGAGGGAAGTAACGTGGCATTAATTTGGGAAAACATCACAAACAGGGTTGATAAACATAAGCCATGAGCAAAAGTTCCACCCCAGGTAGACTGGGCAGTGTTTTCTTAATTCCAGCAACCTCAAGGTCCCTACCACAAGCCCAACCTTTCTCTGCACCACACTCACAGTTGCTGCCCTGGGTCAGTGCAGTGTAGACCCTGAATTCAGAAGTACATCTGCAGAGTTCACCTCCTACCCTGAGTGGAGGGAGGTAAAGAGACTTCTTACACACTCCACTGGCTGCTCACCATCTGCCTCTCCTCTGCCACCCTTCTGGCTACTCATTGTGTGTCTCTGCCTCCAGCCTGATGGCCTCTCCTGCCAGCTGCCTACTCAGTGCTACCATCAACTGCCCCCACTGGGCTGGTTTTTGGTGGTGTTTTTTTTTTCAGTTCTGTGGAGCCTGTGCAGAAACCCAGTCCTGCCACCAGTGATTTCAGCTCCTGGTCAGCAGCACAATCCCACGACAGGTAACTTCAGCTCTAATGAAGCAATTTAAAAATAAAAGAGGCTCCTAATTAATATTCTTGGAACACTGAGGAGAAACAGGTCGAACCAGTCTTACAGCCAGACACCTGAGCCTGCTGGTTGGGAGTCCTGCTCTCCACCTCTAAGGCTTTGTCTACACTGGGACAGAAACCTACAAGATCTTTATTGGGCATAATTAAAACTTAAATACTTATCTGGGGAAGTGAGGAAACAGATTGACAGAGCCAGATGGGCCTGTCCAGAACTAGGTGACTTCTAGGTACTCAACAAGGAAAATAAGAGAACACCACTGGTCATCACCTAGAGCCCCCAGCTTAAGCCCCTCAAGCACATCACTGACAATCTACACCCTATTTTGGAAAACTATCACTTGCTCTCACAGACTGTCTTGCCTACAGCTAGCTCCCCCCAACCTGAAGCAAATACTCCAGAAACTTACCCAGGAATCTATCCCTGCAACAAACCGGCCCTGGTGGCTGTACTCAGTGTTTTGATCTTGCTGCCCTATAAACATTCACACTTTCCCTTTTCATAGATATGGGAAGCATGAGTGTGCTGCTACATTTGAGGAACAAAGAGCAAATCATTGGAAAACTCCTGATCTACCTTGCACTAGGAACACAGTGTCAGGCTGGCTGCTGCTGCAGGGGGAGGGGACTGAGGCTATGCTGCTTTGACATCCCTCAGCACAGAGAGCTCACAGAACTACTCAGATGTCCTGCCCCACAGCACGTTACTCACACTATCAATGTTGGTGCCTCCAATGTTGGTGCCTCCAATGATCCCTCAACAGAGGGAGGAAGTGTGAACCCCAAGGCTTTCCCAAGGGGGGGGCACAGAACCTGGGACAACTCCAGTCCTATCCCCCCAGCCTGCTGCACCCACTTCTCCATGGCACTGAGAAGCAGAGCACCCTGGGGCTGGAGCACTGTGCTTCTGGTTGCTGCTGGGAAGCTGCATACAACAGGCTAGGAGGTGGGATGGTGGGGTGTAGTGGAGCTGAGCAGGCTGCTGTGCCACTCTGGATTCAGTTGCCCATGTGGTGAATATGGGGAGGCGGGGGGAAGAGAAATCCTCCCTGTGCCAGGCCCCAAATCCCCTGGGCCCTCCCAGTCATAGGATGGTTGAGGTGGCTGCCACAGGGCCCCCAAAAGCGTAGGCCTGAGACGGCTGCTCAGATCCGCCACAGGGGGGGAGCCCCTCTGGTGAACAACCTCTAGGGATTTTTGGTTTTTGTTTTGCTGACTTTTGGGTGTCAACATAAGTTTTGAAGACACAACTTGGTAGTGTAGACATACCCTTATGCTCACAAGGCTGACATGCCAACCCTTGTCTGTCCAAGGTTCTTTAAACTTAGTGTCTTCCTTTCTTTGGTACAGGCTAAACACAATCTGTCTCTTCTGTATTCCCACAATAATTACAAGCACTGGTGACCATATCTTGACAATTCCTGGATTTAGCACTAATACTATTTGTGACCCAACACTATCCAAATTAATTACAATGAGCAAATTACCACTCCATCAGCTGAATATCTAGCAAATCTAAGCAAACCAGAGTGCCCCGAGCCTCTTCCCCTCTTCCCAGCTACCTCTTGGGGGAAGCATTCATTCAGACCCTGCTTACCTCTACATTGTATTATCTGTAAACCTAAACGTTTTCATAATCTGCTTTATTAGTTGATTACACAGGAAATCTATGCAGCATCTCACCTTTTATTAAATGACAAATATAATTTCACCTCCATTCTGCACTTGCAACCTGAATGCAGGGTAAGCTCTACTCATAGTGTGACAATTATAATTCTCCTCTTGAACCACTGGACTTTCACCCAAAGTCATAATCACCTTAGATTGCAATCGTGTTAGATATAAGTGCTAGGTCTATTCTGGTGGTCTTCAGCCTGTGGACAGGTCCACTGGCAGAGGTAGGAAAGAGGGCAACTGCCCTGGGGCAATTCAAAAGGCCCATGGCTCACGATTGCTGCTGCTACTATCTGTTGGCAGGGGTGCAGTGTGGTGTGGCCTGGTGGTGCTGAGGGCTGGCTGCTCCACCCCTGCCCATTCCACCAGACGCTCTGTTTCTTCCAGGAGCACAGAGCCAGCCCCTCCACCTTGCCCAGAGGGCTGGCAAATATCTGTCCCCTGTTCCTGAATCTTTTGGGACTGTAGATTCTGACTCCCAAAAGAGGTCACCACTTCTGGAAACTTTTTAGGGGTCCACAAATGTCACACAATGGTCAGACCCGTGGTTTTTAACTACTGGGATTAAAACTGGGGCTCTGCAGAAAGCAATGCTGGTTGTGCAATATAGGTGGCACTCTTCACTCTGAGTCTGGAATAACTCAAGGCCAGATGATGGAACTGAGCTGCAGGAGATGTAAAATCAAGGTCCCAGCCATTTGTAGCCTTTAAAGATTGCGTGAAACTTTTTTCAAGAGAACAATTCCTGGTCCAATTTCAACCTGGGTAATTACAATCTACCTACCTTATTTGAGTGCATTTTTAATAATGAGAAGTTTCTTATTTCCACGCTTAAACTATTGGGCCTGAGTCTAGTATTATATAGTGTCTGCCAGCTTTACACCAACGTAACTCCACCACCTTCAGTGAAGTTACTCCTGATGAGGGAGCAACATGAGGGCAAGAACAGAATGAGGCCCATTGTGTTTCTTTTTCCTTTGTAAAGCAGGTCGCTAGTACAGAACGCTTGTTGTGTTCTACCTCTTGGCTATCTGCATGTCAATGAGTAAGTTCACCCACAATCTGTCAAGATCTTTGGGATCTGTGTGGCTGAAAGGCACTATGTTTAAATATTACATATGTTAAAACAACATTATTCAGGTTGTAAAGCACTCAGAATCAAAAAATGCCAGAACTAAGGCTGTGCCTATGCATTTTAATTGCATGATCACATACTCATTTTTTCCACAAGTCCCTGCCTCACTCAGTGCAAAGATGGATGGTATTTGCTGAATGGCTAGCTATTCAGCACTTCTTTTTATCCTCTTCATTCAGTGTTTGGCCCCAGGTCACTTTTACTGCCCACCATTCAAACCCCGCACTGAATACAGAATCATTAATTTCCTCATGAGTTATTCTAACTATGGTATTGGCCTGCTTCACAAACATTAATGAACTGGTCTTCACAATACCCCATGAGGTAAATTCATATGATTGTGCCTCTGCTCCTCACTTGTACAATAGGAACCTTAACCAAGAGATCTTTTTTCTCTCCTATCTTGTCTCCGTCTGCTCCTATGCTCAACCCCAAGAACAATCCCCCCCCCCCCCATCTCAGTCTGCCTTTTTGCCCATCCCAGGCCTGTCTCTGTCCACATTGCATTCAGATCTCAGGCCCTTCTCTGTATTGCCTGGGCATCCCTAGGGTAAGCATTGAGAACACAGGAAGAGACATGGTCTCCCAGGCCTCAGTTCCAATCCTCAACACCATAGAGGCTCTGGGTGACAGCAAGAGCAATTGCTGGAAAAGTCCTGCCTGACCTTGGCCCAGAGCCCTGTGGAGCCTGCTCAGGGGAGATGGCATGTTCAGTAAATTGTCACCTCTACTGAGTATGTCCAAACTGATTCCCCTCCCTGCCCCCCCAGAGGCCAGATCTGGGTGGATTTTCACATGGCTGGCAAGACATGTCCTTGGCATAAAGGAGAAGGTACATGATCCCCTTACATATTTCAGGTTCCTGCTCCAAACAATGGAGGCGATAGAGGTTCTCACTTAAAGAGATATAAGAATTCTTTAATGTTGTCAAAACAATGGATTTTCCCCTAAACTTGTTTTGGGAGCAGTGGCATGGGAACATTTTTAAGAGTAGGGGTGCTGAAATCCAGCCCCCTTACCCCATCCACTTCCTGCCTCAGCTGAAGCCAGGAGTAGAGCCCCCTATTGCACAGAGCTGGCAGATGGGAAACCAGGCATAGAGGCAGCAGTCTGACCCCAGTGTGCAGGGCTGACAGAGCATAGAATGGCAGTGGGAGCACAAGGGAGCCCCTGCACACGCCTATTTCTGGGAGATGCTGAACTAGCTTTGTTGCTGAAACTTTTTTTTAAAACAAGAAAACGCTTGGCCTAAGGCAGCCACCCAGCCTAGAAAACGTCAACATGAATGATTTGGCAAAGTTATTAGGAACTGAAAACTTTCAGTGGAAAGTCTGGGGCAACCGTAACAAGAGGTGGTATCATCAGTCCTCCTATAATAAAGATTTAGGGCCCGAACAGTGCAAAGGCCTTAATGTAAATAAGAATCAGGCTCTTGATTATTATTATTCATCCTTCTGCTGCTGTCAATGGGAGTTGTTCTATTTTAACTCACATATGGGAAGAGTTTGTCATGAAGTTTTGGTATTTCCATAGAGTAATTTTTGGTTTGTATTTCTGAAATTTTAAAAGTTATTGATTGCTTTTAACTGGAGAAAAAAAAAGCTTGCAGAAATAAGAGATTACCTCCTTGTCTCAGCAATAAACCTGACATGCACATGTGTAAGAATAGTATGTTGCAAAAGGTTTTTCTAAGCAATTATTTTATTTGGCAAATAGGGATTCAAGAGTTAGTGAAAATAGAAAACATTGACAGGAGGACTGCTATCAAATGTAAAGAAGTTGATGTAGTTAAAAGTTTTACTGTGGTAGGTCTGCACAAATGTAATGCATAGCTTAAAACAGGGTATTAATATGTCTTTGAAAATTTTTAGGGTATACAAAAACCAACTGTGAATTACAAAAACAAATAAACCAGTGAGGAAAGGAAAGTGGTTTTAAATCTCACTGGACTTGGACATAGATTCAGAAATGCCATTTTAATTTCCATTAACTGCTTCCAGTCTATGATGATGCACTTCATAACGATTTCTACTAATGTACTTGTGAATCTGTATCTTTGAGCATCTCCAACCTGTAAAAATCATAAAATATTGTCAGCCATTGCTGCAGCTGAGCTTCTCAGGATGAGATCACAGCCATAGCTCTATTACTTGGCTATTTCCTCAAGGGCAGTTGGAGGAAAGGTTGCTTTCAAAGACTGTGCTCAAAGGTTGTATTTTCCCAGAAACTGTATTCTTGCCAATGTAGCTCCAGCTTCTCTGACTTTTGTGTTATGCTTCAGATCAAAAATACTTTGGAATTTTTTCTTTGGCACAGATAATGATTTCCTGATTCTGATTTATCCTTAAACTGCGGTGAACAATACTGAGTGTTCCCCTTTCCTGGCTCTATCTATTCTATGTCCTCTCTTTGCTTCAGCTGGCTCCAGACTAGTTGGTAAGCTTGTCATTTCAGCAGGGAAATGTCACATTTCCCTATCTAGAAACACTGATTTAAAAAAAATGCAAATTATACAATGGTCACTTTTTCAGCCCATTGTCTCCAGTTCTGGTTTCATCATTTGTAAAGTAATGGTGTTGGAGTTGAATATACAGTCATGCAGAGGAGAGAGATTCTTTGTTTTAGGCTAGTTCTGACTCCTGCCCAAGTCATTTCCAACAGGCAACAAATCCCTGAGTGGTTTGAACTGCTTTGTAACTTGCAAACAGGTGCTAGCAGTGGATGCCCCCTTTAAAACAAATAAGCAGTATTTTTGTTACATGGAGATCGCTGTTTAATGAATTATTATTTCATGGACATACATGGGAACCCTGAAAACAAGACCATGTCCAATAGGTAGTATACTGACCAGAAGGTAGCACACGTGGTTCTGTTCTATTCCCAGCTCTGTATGGTACTCTGTGAAAATATAGAATCAAATGAAGTAAAAATCTTAAATGAACCAAACCTGTGCCATAGAATCTCTATGGATAGTCATTCCATGCTCTAATAATATAGTAATAGGGATATATTACAGACCACCTGACCAGGATGTTGATACTGAGAAGGAGATTTGAGAGGCCATTAAAATAAACTCAGCTATAAGGGGGGATTTCAACTCTCCCCACACTGACTGGACATATCACCTCAAGTCATGAGATGCAGAGTTTCTTGACATCTTAAAAGACTGCTCCTTGGAACCCACAAGAGGAGCAGCAATAGTCCGAAGTGGAGCATAAGCTCTGTTCCAAAAGGTGACTATAGCTGGATCACTGGATAATAGTGACCACAATATACAATATTTTATTGGACTTGAGGGAGTTTTCCAAATCTGAACCTTTTTAGGTGACAAATCTGATGAACTGTCCCAGATTAGGTGTCAGTAGAAGAAGTTTTAGAACAAATTCATAAGCTAAACAACAGCAAGTCACTAGGATCAGATGGCATTCACCCAGGAGTTCTGAAGGAACTCGAATGTGAAATTGCAGATTATTTAAATCAGCTTTTGTACCAAATGACTGCACGATAGCTAATGTGATGCCATTTTTTAAAAAAAGAGTTCCAAAGGTGATTCTGGCAGTTACAGGGTGTCGAATCTAACTTCTTTACTATAGTTTCAACCAGTTTGCCAGTAACAGAACAGAATTGTGGGAGACCTACATAAACATTTGTTGGGGAAAAGCCAGCATGACTTTTGGAAAGGGAAATCATGCCTCACCTATCTACTAGAATCGAGGGCAATCAACAAGCATGTGAATAAGGGGGAATCCAGTGATTATAGTGTATTTAAGTTTCTAGAAGCCTTTGACAAGGTTCCTCACCAAAGGTTCATAAGCAAAGAAAGGTGTCATGGGATAAGAGAAAAGGTCCTCTCATGGATTGGTAACTGATTAAAAGATAGGAGACAAAGGGTAGGGATAAATAATTAGTTCTCAAAAGGGAGAGGGATAACGAGTACTGTCCCCCAGGGGTCTGTACTGGAACCAATCCTATTCAACATACAGAAATGATCTGGAGAAAGGGGTAAACAGTGAGATGGCAAAATTTGCAGATGATGCAGACCTTCTCAATACAGTTAAGTTAACAGCAGACTGTGAAGAGCTTCAAAAGGATCTTCTAAAACTGGATGACTGGGCAACAAAATGGTAGATGAAATTCAATGTTCATAAATGCAAAAGTAATACATATTGGAAAACATAATCCCAACTAGAAAGATCTTTGTGTCATTGTGGGTAGTTCTTTGAAAGAATCCACCCAATGTGCAGTGGCAGTCAAAAAAGCAAACAGAATATTGGAAATCATTAAGGGGTCCATAATAGGACAGATTATCTTATTTCCTCTCTATAAATCCTTGATACACCCACATCTTGAATACTGTGTGCAGTTGTGGTCTCCTTATCTCCAAAAAGATGTATTGGAATTGGGAAAAGGTTCAGAAAAGGGCAACACAAATGATCAGGGTATGGAATGGCTGCCATATGAGAAGAGATTAATAAGAACTGGGACTCTTCAGCCTGGAAAGATGTCTAAGAGGGGATATGAAAGAGGTCTATAAAAATCATGGCTGATGTGGAAAGTAAATAAGGAAGTGTTGTTTATTACTTCCCATAATATCAGAACTATGGGTCACCAAAGGAAATCAATAGGCCTTAGGTTTCTGGCAAAAAGAAGTATTTCTTCATGCAACACACCTGTGGATCTCCTTGCCAAAGGATATTCTGAAGCCCAAGACTAACAGGGTTAAAAAAAGAACTAGATAAATTCATGGAGAATGGGTCCATCAATGGCTGTTAGCCAGGATGGGCAGGGATGGGAATAGATGACAGTGTATGGATCCTTCTGTTCTCTTCACTCCCTCTGGGGCACCTGGCACTGGCCACTTCTGGAAGACAGAATACTGGGCTAGATGAACCTTTGGTGTGTGACCCAGTATGGCCATTCTTATAGTCTCTGCTATTGCCCTGCTGTGTGGTCACATCACCACTCTGCACCTCTAGTTCTTCTGACATAATGCCACCTCTATTTAGACAGTGAGCTCCTCTGGCCAGACGCTGTCTCACTGTGTTTGTAGCGCGCCCATTGTTGGTGTCCCTTATTGACTCTTACTCTGTGCCTCTCTTGGGCACTTTCCTGTTTGGCTAAGGTTCTCTCACCATATATTTTATTACCACCTTTTTCTGATTGCTTTGAATGATAATGGTTTTATAAGCCTTTTTTTCTTCAGCTGTGCTTATCTGTTGCTTGGAATTCCTTGGAAGATGTGAGTCCTCTATCTTATCTTATTGCATCTCATCAAAATGTTCCTTCTTTTGTACAGAATCACTTTTTCACTTGCCCTTCACATACGTTATTTTTGTACTTTGGAAATTCTCTTGTCTTAATCCTGCTCCCTTCTCTCCCCTATTCATGGAAATGTGGTCATGCAGATTCAGAAGATCCAGACTTTTGCCCCAGTTCTGCCTTACGTTTGCTGTGAGTGGGGCCTTAAGCAAGTCTTGTAATATCCCCTTGTCTCAGTTTTCCTGGCTATAAAATACTCCCTCTCTCACAGGAGGGCTGAGTCTTAATTTCCCAATGTATGTAAAGTACATTTGAAAGAAGGTCTCTGTGGAGGTGTCAATTCTTATTAGTCCTGTTCTCTCTTTAGTTCTTCCCAGACCATCATTCTATTTGTATTTTTTTCCCCCTTTGTTGAAGTCTTTCCTTGTTAGCCAGATGTGTGCTGTGCTTTGAGAAGTGGTAGCATGGCTTGTCAATGCATTTCTTCTTCCTGCATTGTGAATCCAGCAGTCTGTCTTCAGTGCTATTCATAGGGAGAAAGGATTTTATAGGACATTTGTCCGGATATGGAATGCTTTGGCCCACAGTGCAATATGTTATCAGCATTGACAGCAAGAGATTCCATTGGAGGCTGGCTTTTTCCAACAGCAGCCCTGACAGTGACAGAGCTGTCAAACATCTTTCAGTCAGAATACACTGGCTCTGATAACTAGGTAGGGGAGATGCATCAAGGACAAGGTTGTAGTTTAGAATGCTACTGTACACTGGAATAAAGATTTCCATGGGACAACTTGGGCAACAGAGTAACCATGTAAACACTGCATTAAAGGCCAAGAGAGTCTAGCTAAAAACAGAGCTTTGAGTAGTAAAGCATTATCCCCACTTTGGTGCATTATAAATATGGGACCACTTGCCAAATCAGATCTAGCTTAACCATGTCTAGGCCTCGGATTTTGCTTTGAACTCTTCTCTATTTCAAAAAAGGAAAAAGTTAGTGGCCAGATTCATCCTAGGCCTGGTACCTAGGGGAAACTGCTTATGTTTGAGTTCTCTGGTTTGATCTGGCCCCAAGTTGTGCCTTTGTTTAAAGGGTCTGTTTATAACAATTATTGTTCTCTTGATAATTTTCAGCAGTGGATTCCCCACTATGGGTCTGATTCTCCTCTACTTTATCCTCTTGCATAGCCTTTTAGCCCAGTGCAGAGAGAATATAAAATGATACCCTGACTGCAGCATAAATATCTACACAAGGTGCAAGATGATGAAGAATCAGGCCCAAGGGCTGTAGCAGTTTGACTTGTCCAGCTCCTCATCAGGTATCCCAGCAAGTTCTTTGATAAAGGCACTGAGAACAGATATACCATTCCCTTGGATTTTGCAGCTTTACTACGACTTCCCTGATTAAAAGGAGGTACTTACAGATCTGTGTTGGGGAGAGGGAGACTAGAAAAAAGATGTGTACACAGATGCCGGGGTAGCACTATGAACTGGGCAGTGGAATAAAAACACCTGAATGATATAAAGTGGCAACTAACTTTAAGGGCTGCCAGAGTTTTCATGAATTTTCCTATAGTGAAAGCACAGGACAGCTTGTGCTGCATGGCTGAGAGCCATGTCAGCCCATCAACAGGAACAGGGCAAGGGGTGTGTGTGGGGGAAGATGTCAATTGTCCTGGGGCCTGGTGATTGAAAAGGGCCCAGGACTCCCAGATGCTAGCACAGCAGTGGTGGCACTAGCGCTCCAGGCTCTTTAAATCGCTGCCAGAGCACTGTACTCCAGGTGACTGAGGGCTGGGAGGGTGGGGCGCTGTGGTCTAGGTGGTGCTGCCCCTTCTGGGAGAGTGGAGCCAGCCCCCCTCATCTTTCCTAGGGGCCTGGTGGAGCTGTCAGCTCCCCTGCAGCCATGTGGCCCATGAGACATTGCCAAGCACTCCAATGAGCAGCTGCTTTCACAGTGGCCAGGTACTTGTTGCTCTTCAAGCTGTGACTTGTTCGTCGCAGCCCAGCCCAGGATTCGCTTTCAGAGTTCCAAGTCGCAGAGCCAGGCAGCTCCCCTTCATTTCTTTTTCAGCCACTGACAACTCATCCATGCCAAACCTGAAGATGGCACAAACAGGAGACCAGCACCAAACTTGGGGACAGCCCTAATGCACTGGTGCCCACTGAGCAGTCCCTCTGAGGGGGATTTCTGAGCTAGCACTCAGTACTTCCCTGCACTGTAGGGACGGGACGTCCTTTCTCCTCCTGCAAAGTTTATGGTATTGTCACCTCTGTAGATCCAAAGACGAGAAGCTGAACAATAACAGAAGGGAGAAATTACTTGACCTATTGTTTTAAAAATCCTACTTCTTTTTGTCCTGTTTTCTGAGTGCTGAGGTCCCACAGGGTATTGCCCCTCATGTGCCCAGCTTTCCCAAAACTCCACCTGGAACGAACACAAATACACAGACCTCCTCCCGTTTTACTTCTCACACTTCCCCAACATCTCCCACTCTCCCCTGGCTCTCTACCCTCTGCACCTCAGGCGTTGTCCCTAACGCCTTACTCTCTTTCTCCCGAACACAGCTGTTCCAGTCCAATCACCCCCACCCCCACTAGCTGTCTCTTCTCTCAGTCCTTGCTATTGCCCCCTACTCTATGCAAGCTGGCTCCAGGATGCTGTGTTGCTCAGCTCTTGCACCCTCCCACTGTGTCTACCTTTTGGATGCCACCAGCACTAGAGAAATGGGGGAAGAGTGCAGTAGGGCAGGCTGTGGTCATATGGTCCCTTCTCACCCCTCACATTGTTCCTCTCCAGTGCAGCACTTTCTGGGGAACAAATAAGGTGTCTGGACCTGTTCCTGCTGCTGGCTCTAGGTAGTTTGTCCCGCCCCCCCCACCCCGCCGGCTGCTGCCTCCCTGCTTCTAGACAGAGGCTTA
Organism: Pelochelys cantorii; assembly: GCA_032595735.1. NCBI lineage: Eukaryota > Metazoa > Chordata > Testudines > Trionychidae > Pelochelys > Pelochelys cantorii. Next base: position 47,307,976 of record CM064334.1, on the reverse strand, counting down.
GCCTACAGAAAACGTAGGTTGACTTATTCATAGGCCTAAACACTGGAGCTAATTTCACATGCTCTGTCACATACTTAGGTCAACCTAACCTACACTTTCGATACCACTAGCTCTATGGAAGAATTCTTCTGTTGACCTAGTTGCTGTGTCTCAGGGTGGGAGGATTTACTACAGCACCAGAAAAATCCCTTCAGTTGCTGAAGTGTTTGCTGCAACGCTATAGCAGAGTAGTTGCAGCTGCTGTGCCATCGAGTAGACATACTCTTTAAGGCAGGACACAGCAGACTCGGGAAGAACTACAGGTGCTGCCTCTGGTTGCATGTCAGACTGCCCCCAGCAGATTGCAGCATCTTATGGGTGAGAGAGTCTCAATTAAAACTCAGCCTGCAATCCTGAACTGCTAGGAACTTCTTAGGAAACAGAAGTGGAAAACACTCCGAAATCATGAGAGACACGAAAATATCAAAGTTGGCAACACTGATTCAATTCATTCTGGGTTTTTCCCCTAATACTATTTTTATGTATCTAAGCTCTATTGTTGCTGTAAGGTTTACAGAAGAGCTATGCGGTCAAGGTTGGAGCAGAAGTATTCATGGGATATTTCAGTAAAAGACACAGGTTACAAAAAAGTCTGAAAACTACATAAAAGGGAATCAGAGTTAATGTTCTATGTGTCACAGATGACTTGCTGCTTCTCCTTCCTGCTCTTCTCTGGTAGGACCTGAGCTGTTACTGATAATAGAGACACAGTTTTGTGCTGTAGATAATCCTGTGAATACATATTTTCCCTCTGGATTGTCTATATTTAGCACAGCATTAACATATCTGTTATCTCCCCTTTAATTAGGTTTATAACTTGGCCTGTTTCAAGTCCAACAAAATTTTGTGCATTTAAAATGTTTTGTTAAGAATACTAGAGAACAGATGATGCTCTACAACAGAGATGAGAATATCCAGGGATAAATTCTCAGGTGGTGTAAATTGACATAGCTCCATGGGTGAATCTAGCCTCTGGTTTGCTATAACATTTCTTAACTGTGCAACATTATTAGAAAAAGTTGGCTAGATCCTGGGCAGGTGTAGAGCAGCCTGACATCAATGCTATGCCAATTTACAGCTGATTTGTGGGTCTTATTAAACAGAATATAGTCAACCTTGAATGAGGAGATTATACAATATAGCCAGAGTAAGTACTTGTAAATACCACAGGGACTCAGAGGGTGTGTCTACACAGCAAAGTTATTTTGGAATAATGGCCGTTATATGACCATTATAATGACGCGAGCATATATGCTGCAATTTCAAAATTTTGAAATAATGGACAGCTTATTCCAACTTCTGTAAGCCTTGTCCTACAAAGAATAACGCCTATTCCGAAATAGCTATTTTGAAATAAGGTGTGTGTAGATGCTCCACTTCTGCTATTTCGAAATAGCCCCTCACCAGGCCCATTCTAAGTTATTCCTCCTGGGGCTCTAAATCGAGATAGCATGTCTACCTTAGGGAAGCCTGCCCAAGGCTAATTTTGAGACTTCCCTGCAGTGTAGACTTACTATTTCAAAATAAGCTATTTTGGAATAACAATTCCGGAATAGCTTATTCCAAAATAACTGTGCTGTGTAGACATAGGGACCCAAGGTATAAAATAATTATTTGCCATCTGGGAGGAGGGCACTGATTTGAAATGTCAAAGGAAGAGATTATGGCTAAGCATGCAAAGGGAATTGCTCACCCCAAGAAGGCAGTCATGACCAATAGACTCAGTTATACAAATCCATGATGGATTTAACAATATTATCAAGGGAGCCGATAGCCTGCACCGGCTCCTGGGCAAGGGGGAAGGGGCTGGCTTTGCGTCCATGAAAGGCGTAGGGCTGCGGGCAGAAGGGGTGGGGCCAGGTGCTGCCAGCCCTGCTCCCCCAGAGATGTGAAGAGTGTGTGGCGCTCTGGTGGAGATTTAAAGTGGCGCTGCTGCTGTAGGCCCCAGGGCAACTAGCCTCTTTGCCCCCATCAGCAGGCCTGAATCTTATAGGCTATACTGAATGAGCAGAAAAGAGGTTATTGCCTGAAAGACGAAGGAACAGCCTTTGCATGCTAATTTTTGCCCTGTTTCTAATAAACTACTAACATTCTAAGATCTGGCCAACAAAACCACCCCAACCCTAGTGCTGTGGCACAGGTTGATAATTCTTCCTCCCTCTGTCCTAAGCAATTTCACTGTTTGTCTCTTTGCATTAAAAATAAATGATGGAGCCACACAGAAATTTAACTAGATGACAGCTTTCTGATATTCATAGGCAAAAAGCACACTGGCTCTCAGCCTTGTTTGTCTATTTATTTGCCATATACCATTGCTTAAATCTCTGTATTCCACAAGGCACCATAAGCTTTTAGTTTGGTTTTAAATCTATGATTTGATAACTCCCCTAAAATCCAACACCACATGGCTATTTTTATTGGATTGTAACAGAAGCTACTCAGTCAACTGAAGTATAATTCATTGTTAATTTTCATACTGAAGCTACAGTCATGAAGAACTCATATTTCATGTTAATCACATTAAAACAGCAAATGACATTGTGATACGGTTAGAGATGATAGCTATAATAAGTCTTTTTTAGCAGTTAGCTCTTTCTTAAGAAATATTTTACAGTCCTTCACAATAGCCCTGGGATTTTCCCCATTTCATGGACAGGGGAACAGGTACAAAAAAGGGTAATAAGTCCAAAGCCACACAGTGAGTCACTGATTTCCTAACTCCCAGATCTGTGCTCTACCAACTATACCATATTTATTGTTATTTCTAGTAGGGGGTGGAGTTTTGACCATATCCACTAAAACCAGATGCACTAATCTCTGCCAGCTACAGCAGAGGTTGGCAACCTTTTCAAACCAAAGAGCCAAACTACATCAAAATTCAGAACAAGTGGTCAACAAAAAGCCATATAAAAACGCCCATTTGCATGATGAAAATATTCAACTTAATATTATTGATGATATTTGACCTGATGTTTAATAATAGCGTAAATGAAACAATGTACTTGTGAGGGGGGTACGGTCATAGAAGACCCCTTGGGGGTGCTTCCTGGGGTGCTGACAAGGCCACTGCCACTTGCCTTCCTGCTTTCTGGGGCTTCTCCCACTTCTGTCCTGCTGGGCCAGGTCTCCCCCAGCCAAGACACAGAGCTGAGATTGCTGCACTCCCAAGAAGCAGTGTAGACACTGAAACTCTTCAGGTCCAAGAAAAATGCAGTTTTGGGCCCAGCTTCCTGGGATACCACTCCCCAAATGAGATCAGAACCCCAAATGAATTATTTAGGTAACAATGAAAGGGGGAATGTACACACTGGTTGCTCCCCCAGTTACCAATTATTTACATGAGGCTTGATAGTAAAGTGCTTTTATTAAGTACAAGATGTAGGATTTAAGTGATTATAAGTAAGAACAGGCAGAACAAAAAGATTACAAATTAAAAACAGAAAACACTTAGCTAATTCTAACACTAAAACCTCAGTACCAACTTATTAAAAACTCATTACAAATTCACCCTAAAACTGTTCCTTTTCCTGCTAAGCCTTCAAACCAGGGAAGTTCCTCTTCCTTGGGGGTCTCTGAGAGTGCCCAAGACAAAGAAACTCTTAAACTTCCTATTGTTTTATAAATTCCACTTTGGGCGGGAATTCTGTTTCTACATTCCATCCTTCCATTAGTTGATCAGCCCCTACCAGTCGGGGTGGATATGTGACTTCCTCAGACCAACCACTGCTAAGACTTAGAGGACAAAGGAGATTGTCTACAGTTGGTCATCTAGACATTGAGGGTAACATCCTTGATGGCTTTCATTTGCACATTTAAAACCATAAAGCATTCCATACTCCATATATCCAATGTTACACACAAGAATGATACATACTCCAAAATAAGATATACAGAGCCAGCGGATTAAGACATTGAGAGTGATAGTCTACAGGAGCCAATTTGTCCAAAGCATCTTTGAATTATGCGTATTTGTGTCCATAAGTCCATTTCATAAAGCATGGGAGAAGGGTGTCCGTCACAGTGCTCACAAACTTTATTTAATGGAACTTCGGGGGCTGCATCTTTTCGCACATTTCTTTGAAGTTTACATTGTAACTGGTCAAACTCCGCTTCATGCACGCATTCAGGCGGTCTTCTGTCAATCTTATGGCTGGGGATGTGGGGATCCAGGAGTCAAGGTTGGGATGTATGAGGGGCTCAGGGCAGGGGGTTGGGACACAAAGGAGGTGCAGGAGGCAGGGCAGGGTTCTGGAGGTGCATGTGGGGGGGGGGCCTGGAGCCAGATTACATTACCTGGCCAGGGCTGGGTTACTGCACTCAGGCAGAAGTGGCTGGATGAGGGGTCGGGCCAGGATCACTGCAGCCAGATGGTGGCCTCCCCTTCTACCCGTACTGCAGCAGGAGGGAGGGGCTGCTGCTAGCCTTTCCTGCAGCCAGCCAGACTGTGAAGGCTGGCCCAGAATCACGGCTGGGACAGGATTCTGCAGCCAGATAGGGGCTGGGCCCTGATTGGGGCCTTTTTTGGCCAGGCTGCCCCACTGCAGCCCCGCATCTAGCTCTGGCACATGGAGCAAGCCACCTGCTGTGTGGCCCACCCCAGGAACTGGGCAGCCACCTCGTGGCCCGCCCTGGCCTCAGCTCCAGCCCTGGGGTGGCCTGGCTCCAGCTCCAGCAGATGGGGCAGCAGCCTGCCATGCAGGTCTTTTGGGCCACACCTCTGTAGCCATTTACACAAGTGCAGAACACACGTTGGCTGTGTCTAGACTGGCCACTTTTTCCGGAAAATCAGCCGCTTTTCCGGAAACACTTGCCAGCTGTCTACACTGGCCGCTTGATTTTCTGCAAAAGCACTGACGATCTACTGTCCGAAATCAATGCTTCTTCTGGAAAAGCTTTGACGCTCCCATTCGGGCAAAAGTCCTTTTTGCGAAAAACTGTTGCGCAAAAGGGCCAGTGTAGACAGCTAGCTAAGACTTTTGTGCAAAAGCAGGCTAAACGGAAAAAAGCTGTTTGAACGCTGGGAGACCCCGTAGTATCCCCGGACTTCCTGGTAACCCGAGCTCTTAAAGTAGCCGCAGGCTGCTGAGTGCACGTGGCAGAAGCGTGCCTCAGACCTCTGGCCTGAGGTCTGCCACGGTGCCCCTGCCATGCCCAGCAGCCACCTCGCAGCCCAGCATGGCAGCTCCGGGCGCTCAGCCACCTGCACCCCCAGCACAGGAGGCCCCCAGGGGCTAGAAAAGAAGAGCCCCATCGTGGCCCTCGGGGGAGCTGGAGACCCTCCTGGACCTGTGGCAGGAGGAGGAGGGCCTCCACGACACCTGGTCCCAGCACCGCAACGCCGACATCTTTGGCCGCATGGCCCAGGCGCTAGCCCAGCAGGGCCATCCAGCCCGGAACCTGGAACAGGTCCGGGCTAAAGTCAAAGAACTTCGCCTGGGCTATGTGCAGGCCAGTGAGGGCCAGGGGGGCAGGACCAGACACCTGCCCCCAGTATGACCGGCTGCACGCCATCCTGGGCCAGCCAGCCCCGCAAGCCCCGGACGTGCCCGTCGACAGCAGCGTGTGCCCCCCCGTCACCAGGACCACCGAGGCGGGGGAAGGAGACGACAGCAGTGCATCAGAGGATGAGGCCAGCACTGCCACCCAGCAGGCCCCCTCCAGCAGCCCTGACGTCTCCCGCGCATCCTCTGAGGCCGGGGAAGGATAAGAACATAAGAACATAAGAATGGCCGTACTGGGTCAGACCAAAGGTCCATCTAGCCCAGTATCCTGTCTGCCGATTTGTCTCCTGCCATCCCTCTCCAGCCTCTGACAAACAGAGGCCAAGAACACCATTTTATCCCCTGGCTAATAGCTTTTTATGGACCTAACCTCCATGAAATTATCTAGCTTCTCTTTAAACTCTATTATAGTCCTAGCCTTCACAGCCTCCTCTGGCAAGGAGTTCCACAGGCTGACTACACGCTGTGTGAAGAAGAACTTTCTTTTATTAGTTTTAAACCTGCTACCCATTAATTTCATTTGGTGTCCTCTAGTTCTTCTATTTAGGGAACTAATAAATAACTTCTCTTTATCGGCCCTCTCCACACCACTCATGATTTTATATACCTCTATCATATCCCCCCTCAGTCTCCTCTTTTCTAAACTGAAAAGTCCCAGTCGCTTTAACCTCTCCTCATATGGGACCTGTTCCAAACCCCTAATCATTTTAGTTGCCCTTTTCTGAACCCTTTCCAAGGCCAAAATATCTTTTTTGAGGTGAGACCACCACATCTGTACACAGTATTCAAGATGTGGGCGTACCATAGTTTTATACAGGGGCAGTAAGATATTCTGGGTCTTATTTTCTATCCCTTTCTTAATAATTCCGAGCATCCTATTTGCCTTTTTGACTGCTGCTGCACATTGCGTGGAAGTTTTCAGAGAACTGTCCACGATAATTCCAAGATCTCTTTCCTGATTTGTCGTAGCCAAATTAGCCCCCATCATACTGTACGTATAGTTGGGGTTATTTTTCCCGATGTGCATTACTTTACACTTATCCACATTAAATTTCATTTGCCATTTTGTTGCCCAATCACTCAGTTTGGTGAGATCTTCTTGGAGTCCCTCACAGTCTGCTTCTGTCTTGACTATCCTAAACAGTTTGATATCATCTGCAAACTTTACCACCTCACTGCTTACCCCTTTCTCCAGATCATTTATGAATAAGTTGAACAGGATTGGTCCTAGGACTGACCCTTGGGGGACACCACTAGTTACCCCTCTCCATTCTGAAAATTTACCATTTATTCCTACCCTTTGTTTCCTGTCTTTTACCCAGTTCTCAATCCAAGAAAGGACCTTCCCTCTTATCCCATGGCCATGTAATTTACACAAGAGCCTTTGGTGAGGGACCTTGTCAAAGGCTTTCTGAAAATCTAAGTATACTATATCTACTGGATCCCCCTTGTCCGCATGTTTGTTAACCCCTTCAAAGAACTCTAATAGATTAGTAAGACAGGATTTCCCTTTACAGAAACCATGTTGACTTTTGTCCAACAAATTATGTTCTTCTACATGCTTCACAATTTTATTCTTTACTATTGTTTCGACTAATTTGCCCGGTACTGAAGTTAGACTTACCAGTCTGTAATTGCCCGGATCGCCTCTAGAGTCCTTTTTAAATATTGGTGTCACGTTGGCTACCTTCCAGTCATTAGGTACAGAAGCCGATTTAAGGGATAGGTTACAAACCACAGATAACAGTTCAGCAATTTCCCATTTGAGTTCTTTTAGAACCCTTGGATGAATGCCATCCGGTCCCGGAGATTTGTTAACATTAAGTTTTTCTATTTGTTCCAAAACCTCCTCTAATGACACTTCAATCCGGGACAGTTCCTCAGATTCATCACCCACAAAGGACGGTGCAGATTTGGGAATCTCCCCAACGTCCTCAGCCGTGAAGACTGAAGCACAGAAATCATTTAGTTTCTCCACAATGGCTTTATCGTCCTTGATTGCGCCTTTTATAGTTCGATCGTCTAGGGGACCCACAGGTTTTTTAGCAGGCTTCCTGCTTCTAATGTACTTAAAAAACATTTTGTTATTTCTTTTTGAGTTTTTGGCTAGCTGTTCCTCAAAATCTTTTTTTGCTTTTCTTATTACATTTTTACACTTGATTTGACAGTGTTTATGTTCCTTTCTATTTATCTCACTAGGACTGGACTTCCACTTCTTAAAAGATGCCTTTTTGTCCCTCACTGCTTCTTTTACATGGTGGTTAAGCCACGGTGACACTTTTTTAGGTCTCTTGCTATGTTTTTTAATTTGGGGTATACATTTAAGTTGGGCCTCTATTATAGTGTCTTTAAAAAGTTTCCATGCAGCTTGCAGGGATTTGGCTTTAGTCACTGTGCCTTTTAATTTCTGTTTAACTAGCCTCCTCATTTTTGTGTAATTCCCCTTTTTGAAATTAAATGCCAGGGTGCTGGACTGCTGAGGTGTTCTACCCACCACAGGAATGTTGAAGTATACACCGGTGAGTGTTGCACTTTGCACTCACAACGGCGGGAGGTGGGGGAGCCAGGCGCCCGGAGTGGGGAGGGGGAGAGCACGTCACTCAGGCCACGTGAGCTGCACGGGCTGTGTAGCATTAGGCAGGAAGCAGCACGTGAAACCACGTGCAGCCTGGTGACTGAACGGCATGTGGCCGCAGCAGGCAGCTGCAGGGCACGCCTGGGACCGTGCTGCTCACACACATTCGGCGGGACCGGGGGGAAGGGTGGATGCCGGCTGGAACCAGCCAGGGCCCCAGGGACTCAGGCCAGAGCCCGCACCTCCGTAAGGGTGCAGCACGGAGAACGGCACATTGTCCCATGCCTGGCTTTGAGGCACAGCCAGCTGCTCCTGGGTAAACCGCAGCATCACAGCCCTGTGAATGTGGCCTCCATTGAGCCCCTCGCCTGCTCCCGGTGCCTTGGCTGGCTCCCCGAGGGAAGTCCCCACTGCGGCCACACATGTCCCTGGGCTACGTGTGTGAGGGATAGTGGGAGGGAGAAGGGAGGGAAGTGCTCGGGCCACCCCTAGGGCCACCTGAGTTTTGCTGCAAGGATGGGACACCCCTCCTCCCCCAGTCACTCTCCTGGTTCTGTCCAGGAGACATCCCACACGATGGGGATCTGAGAGCCCAGACCACCTCTGCCAGATGTGCTCCCAGGCACTGTGTGGGGATGCATCTCACTCCCTGTCAAACACCAGTGATTAGCCCAAAGCCTCAGAGCCTCCACTGGCAGGGAGTTCCACAGGTTAACGCAACACAAGCGCCCTCCCGCCCTCCACGGGGCCAGGACACAGACCAGTGGTTACAATACATGGAGGAGGACCCTACTCTAGGGGCAGTCCTCCTTGCAAACATACAACACGGGGGGGTACCGAGTGGGCCCAAGCCACACTACTGTGGTGTCACCTGGGCTCAGGGGTGGAGGGCATGAGGTGTGGGGACAGTGGCTGGCCTGCCTGACTGACCCATCCTTTCTTCTCTTCCCTGCAGTGGGACCAAGCACAAGACGGGGACCCTCCAGTCCGGCAGCAGCGGCACCCCCAGCTGCCCAACCACGGAGGCAGAGGCTCCGCCACTGGGACCAGCTCCTTCGGCGCCATGTGCAGGCCGTCGAGCACATTGAGGCTGCGATTAGGCAACGCATCGAGGGGGACCTGCAGTGGCGCCAGGAGTCCTGGGCCACCTTCCAGGCCCAATGCACCAGGATGGCTGACTCCATCGCCACCCTCACTGCCCACATAGCCCATGCCATCCATTATGGCATGACCTTACCCCATGCCCCCGCCATCCCTCCCCTAGCACTGCCCATGCCCCCTCCTGCAATGCCTCCTCCTGCCACCCCTGCAATGCCCCCTCCTGCCCCTGCAATGCCCCCTCCTGCAATGCCCCTCCTGCTGCCCCTGCAATGCCCCCTCCTGCCGCTTCTGCAATAGCCCCTCCTGCCCACCTCCCCGTGCAGCCTGCCCCAATGCGGCCTGCCCCCCCATGTCCAGGTCCGCCCCCGCAGGAGCGCTCGCAGGGGCCACCCCTCCCAGGAGTAGCCCCTCCCCCTCCCAGTTGAAGGTCTCCTCCCCCTCTCCCCCTTGTAAATAAAAACATACAAGTTTTTCAGTTGAAAACAAAACTGTGTTGGTTATTGTGTTACTCGAGGTAACTGTAATAAATTATTTGAGATGCCAATTAGCCAACTAAATTTAAGAGGATTACAAAATGCGGACACCAAATTCTGTATCTATCACCGGTCATTCCTTTAAGTGGTCATTGGTTTGTGGCGCATAAATAAATACTGACACTTTGAAGTAAAATTTAAACCACAACTATATTAACATAGATAACAAACAAGCATGAAAGGTTAAAAGACGCACACAAAAGAATATGTACATAGTATAGACGCAGGGACGATTGTAGTGTTGCTGGCAACCTCAATCCTTTGGTCCTTCCGGGCCTGGGGAGAGGAACAGCCAGGAGATCCCTCGATGGAAGACGATGGCGAAGCTGGCAACCTCAATCCTTTGGTCCTTCCGGGCCTCGGGAGAGGAACAGCCAGGAGATCCCTCGATGGAAGACGACGGCGAAGCTGGCAACCTCAATCCTTTGGTCCTTCCGGGCCTTGGGAGAGGAACAGCCAGGAGATCCCTCGAAGATGACTGGAATCGGGTACGCTGACTCGAGCCTTCCGCACGAACCACGAATCCTCTTCCTGTTCTTCGGGACACCTCGGACAGGCGATGGTAGCCTAAACCCTAGCCTAAACTAAAAGAAAAACCCTAGATACGTCCGACGCAAAAGCACATCGTTCTAACGATAACTCCGGGACCAATCTAGACGCTCTTTTGCGGAAATACTTTTAACAGAAAACCTTTTCCGTTAAAAGGATTTCCGGAAAATCATGCCAGTCTAGACGTAGCCAGTAGGTATAAAATGCTACCTACTGGTTTGCTAGCATTTTAAGACTAACTTTATTCTAGTGTAAAAGCCCTCAAAGTGCAGTGAATGGTGATCTTACCATAGCACCAGACGATGTAGCTGTAGGATCTAGCTTTTTCAGTACCACATTCAGAAAGATGCAAATTCACTTTTAAGAACTTATAAACAGCAGTATAGATAACAAAGAAGCAGTTCTCTATGACTAATTTACTTATAACAAAAATCAAGTCATTAGAGAAATTTACTGCTAAGCCTTTTAGATGCAGATAGGAAATAACTTCCTTCTAACGCACACTGTCAGGATTAAGTGTTTAAATGGAGGTGTCAGCATGGTGATATGATGGAATCTTCTGTAATGAAGGGCAGTTTTTGTATCACTTTAATTGCACTGGTTTGAAACTGTTACAATCAAAGCACTACAGCCCCCTATTGCTGATGCAGCTATGGCTGTTTTTGGCAGCTTTATATTGATAGAACTTTTCACACTGTAGGCTGTACTGAATTAACCATTTTGGTTTAAAAAACAAAGCACACACCCAAGCAAAATAAAAAATCAGCACAAAAACTGCATGTGGGCTAGTTCTTAGGAGCAGCAAGCTTTAAAAAAAAATCTGATTAAAAAGAAGACAGTAGTAAGGGTGAGACCCCCCCCACACCCAACCCCAGCTCCTCTTTGCTTCAGGTAAATGCCTGGAGTGGTATAAAGGGATCCTAAAAACTCTGAATCCAGCCAGGAACACAGGTAATGCAGAGCACAGGGGAGCTCTGGTCTAGAGCAGGGAGGTTGAGGTACTTACCACAGCTCCCAGGAAGTATCTGGTAGGCCCTGCCTCTGGGCTCATGGTCAGGGCCAAGGAGACTCTGCAGGCTACCCTCATGCTTGCACATGCTCTCCCCACAGCTCCTATTGATTGTTTCCTGGTTAATGGATGCTGTGGAGCTGGCATTTGGGGTGGAACCAGCGTGCAGAGCCTCAAAATCTCTTGCCACCCCAGCACATAGAAGCTGTGGGGACCTGGTGGCTACTTCTAGTAGCAGTGCAGAGCCTGGGCAAGCAGGGAACCTTTCTTAGCACGAGTTGTGCTGTCCAGAGCCACTAAGGTCCCTTTTCAACTGGGTAGAGAACAGGAAGCCTGGCAACCCTAAAGGCGTAGCATGGAATCATGCCCTGATGCCCTAAGATCTTTGTACCTACCCAGAGCCCGATTTCTTTAGTAAGACAGGGCTCCAAGAGTATGTCTACACAGCAGGGCAAAAGTTGAATTAAGCTACATAACTTCAGCTATGTTAGTTGCGTAGCTGAAGCTGAAATAGCTTAATTCAGCTTTTGGCGCTGTCTACACAGCAGGAAGTCAAAGGAAGAACACTCTTCCTTCAACTTCTCTTACTCCTTGTGAAATGAGGGTTATCAGGAGTCAGAGTAAGAAATCCTCCAGCTTGCCATTATTTCAGAGTAATGGCTTACTGTGTAGACATGCTCTTTGTTATTTCAGAATAATACTGCTGTGTAGACAAATGGGCCCACGTGGAGCTTGTTGTAGGGATGAGGCACTGGAAATGGAAAAAGTTTCCTTTCTGATTGATTGTCTTTGAATTTAGGCACATGCCAGCAGCTGATGTAGACTGAGGACCCGATCCTGCAAGTTACAACCTTGCATTCAGTGGAATTCCACACAGATGTACGAGTCTACATACATGATGCCCCATTGACATCAGTGTTATAACTCGCTGGATTCGGACCATTGATTTGTTAGGGAAAATAACTCAAGTATATATATTAATAAAACCAGAAGCAAGCAGGTACATATATAGAAATTCATGCACATTGAAAGATAATGAGCAAAGGGAAGTAAATCCTGGTCAGTTTTGGACTGAGTTACCTAGACACTGTCATTTTAAAATAATTACCCTTTTTAGCTGAAGCATGGGCTTCCCAATTTTCACTATCGGTGGTATATTTCACTATCAGCGGTATATAGGCCAATGGTGGGAAGATAGGAGTTGCTATAGAGAACTTTTTTCTGGGTGTCTGGCTCGTGAGTCTTGCCCACATGCTCAGGGTTCAGCTGATCGCCATATTTGGGGTCGAAAAGGAATTTTCCTCCAGGGTAAATTGGCAGAGGCCCTGGAGGTTTTTCACCTTCCTCTGTAGCATGGGGCACGGGTCACTAGCGGGCGGATTCTCTGCATCTTGGGGTCTTTGAACCATCGTTTCAAGGACTTCAATATCTGAGATATATGTGAGAGGATTATTCTAGCAGTGGGTGGGTGAGAGTCTGTGGCCTGCATCGTGCAGGGGGTCAGACTAGATGATTAGAATGGTCCCTTCTGACCTTAAAGTCTATGAGTCTATGAATTAATCATAGAATCATAGAATACTAGGACTGGAAGGGACCTCGAGAGGTCATTGAGTCCAGTCCCCTGCCCTCATGGCAGGACCAAATACTGTCTAGACCATCCCTGATAGACATTTATCTAACCTACTCTTAAATATCTCCAGAGATGGAGATTCCACAACCTCCCTGGGCAATTTATTCCAGTGTTTGACTACCCTGACAGTTAGGAACTTTTTCCTAATGTCCAACCTAAACCACACTTGTTGCAGTTTAAGCCCATTGCTTCTTATTCTATCCTCAGAGGCCAAGATGAACAAGTTTCCTCCCTCTTCCTTATGACACCCTTTTAGATACCTGAAAACTGCTATCATGTCCCCCCTCAATCTTCTCTTTTCTAAACTAAACAAACCCAATTCTTTCAGCCTTCCTTCATAGGTCATGTTCTCTAGACCTTTAATCATTCTTGTTGCTCTTCTCTGGACCCCCTCCAAGTTCATTTCTAGTCAGTCCTTTTACTAAGAACCAGAGACCATTTTAGATGCCCACTCCTCTGGAAGCTAGCTGGACTTCTCTGTCAGCAGTATACATCATTATATGCAATTCCCTTGAAACATGCTGGTGAACTGGTATCCCATTTCACAAGGTCAAAAGATCCTATGATATCACCAGTAAAGTTGTGATTCAGAGGCAAAATTAATCTGCCGTGTTGAGGGCTGTTTTGTAAATTAGGTGCTTGTCTTCCCATTCAATAGGAGAAAATAGCTCTATATAAGCAAACTGGATTCCAAAGAGCTAATACACACATGGTATATAACAGGAACTACCTAATTGCAATGGAGATGCCCTCCGCTACTGTTAAATTTCAGGTTTCCGAGTCCTTATGAATCAAGATAGATTATGCTTATGGATCTCAGCTGTGCACACAGTACATTTCTCCCTCCTGCACTGAAAGACCTCATCTGAGTCCTTTAGGGTCATACAGCTAAAGACACACTATCCAATAAATCCAGCACTGCAAATTTGAAGGAAACCATAAATCAAATATTGCAGATAGAGATGGTTCCACCTCCACACATTTGGCTGTGGTGCCCTCTTGGAAATCATGAGAATGGGGCTGGCAGGGGCAGCAATAAATTTAAGTTTCTCTTTAAAAAGAAAATAGAGGATGGAAGGGGGTCAGGAAGAATGGTGGGAGCTTCCTAGGCAAGTGGATGGGTAAGTGGTGAAATGAGAACTGAGTAAAGCAGTGCCTGCTAATGGATCCTCCCTGTTCCTCTAAAGATACAGTTAGGCTTACCCTGACTGTGGATACATGGCTTCTGTCTGGCAGATTTGGTGAAGATTTTGACCCTTTAAAAAGGTTACAGGACTTTTGAATTCTAACTCTTTGTTTAAACAAAAAAAATTGGAACCCTAGAACTAAAATTGATTTTAAATGGGTTAATTTGTATGAGCTACAGCCAAGAATTGTCTGCAGGAGCCTATTTAATGAAGTATTAGGCTCTTCTTTCTTGTTGTTGGAGGGTTTGTGCTAAGATCTGTATTTTATCCCTATCCTCCCTGTTGTGGGGATAAAATGCTACACTACAGAACTAATTAATGAAGAACTTCATTGAATTGGGTAGCTCTGATGTCTGAGAGTGTTACTCCAGGCCACCATGGTAGCAGAGTGTTGCAAGGTATAACCAGCAGCCGATCTAATTAGGAAAGAGTGCAACGTTTTCCTATTGCAAGATCGCTTTTTATTTCAGTTTTTGAGTAACAGTAAAGACTGACTTGCTTCCCACCTCTGTACAGAGGCTAAGTCTTTAACTGTTGTTCTAAGAATCATTGTATCGATTTTGAAAAAGTCACAGCATGCAAATAAAAAAAGTTGTAGGTAACATGTCTTGAAAAAGCATCTGACGTTAGGTACCAGCTCAGCCTCAAGAGCTTCAGGAAAACAAACTGGCTGTTGTAAGTCAGGGAAGTAAATACCAAAAGGCATTAGAAAACTTGGCTAGCCTATTGGATTGCAATTACTTAATCCACATGCATTACAACTTTTTAAAAAAAAAGCCCTTGGGGGGGAAAAGGGATTTCCCTTAATTATAAGCTTTGCATTCTGGCTTTTTCTGCTGGCAGCTCCTACAAAGCATGATTTTCCTTTTCCTATCACAGCTGAAACACATTGCTTGTTTCCCTATATTAACTTCAGGGCTGCAGTCAAGAGGCTGTAAGCAAGTTTAAGGATGTTTTTTTAATTTTGTTTTAAAGACTTCTCTGACTCTAATTCAGATAAATGTTCAAAACAGGCAAACTTGAAGGAGGAAAAAGTAATAGATTTTCCCAACATCCTCTGGGATCACCTGTTGGGCTCATTAAACAAGTGAAGCAGGCACATGCCTGAAATTTGGGGGAGTCCTAAGCTGCCAAAACATTAGCACAGCTAGTGTCTGTCACCGGTAAGAACTACTATCTCTAATCTGACTGCTTTTGTTTACTGTATGGCTTGCTTTTTGGTTCAGCATGCCCACTTTTGACCAGAACTGTTGGAATTAATAAGTTTTCTTATATATTGCTTTCTGCTTCTGAGAGGTTTTACAAACATCAGCTAATTAATATGCCTGCAGATAGTTCCATATTATCAGACCTACTTTTCAAGTCTCTATTCTTTGTTCCTTGTGCCAATGGTAATATCTGGGGATAGAACTCAGGTCTTCCTGGTAGCTAGTCCTGTGCTTAGATTACTGTGTCATGCTTCTATGCATAGCTTCTTATTTTCTTCTGTTTAATCAAATCTTTATTTTATTTCTGTTTGAGAAAGGGGGTGGGTGTGTGTGAGAGTGAGAGAGAGAATTAAAAGGACAAAACAAAAATAGAATCACTGTTTTTCTACCTACCTGCAACTCAGCAAATATACTGAGTTTACATACTCAGTGCAAATAGTTTTATAATGCTGACAGAATGGTGGGGTGAGAAGTTCTGGCTTTTTTAATTTTTATTTTTTAAGATAGGAAAATGGTTCATATCTTTGAGGTAGAAAGTCTATAAAAACATTGTTTTAAAACCTTGTAAAGTCTGAACTGGAATCTGGGATGGAAGAAGCATTTTGGAATGTGATTTCCTTCTAAATTCACGGTGGAGTAAAGGCAGTCAGCGGCTAGGGGGAGTCTGAGGTTAATCTAGCAGCCTCTTCAAAAGTGAACTGAAGTTGGCATGAGCTGAGAGAAGCTTTTTTCTCATTCTAAGGCTGTCATAAATGATGTTGAGGGGGGCTTCCTGTGGACCTTTAAGGTCTGCAGAAGGAGCAGGAGATGAGCTGAGTACAGTAAGGAAGGAGGGTCTTTAGAAGCCATCATTAGTAAGAATGGACTTCAGAGGAAAACATCTGTGCCTTTATGTGCTGGAATCATAAGTTTTAATAGGACCAAATTCTTGGTTCATGTGAAGAGGGGAAAAAAAGCTTATATAAGGTTCATAATTTTCCATGCAAATTCACTTTCATTTGCTCTTCCACTTGAGTCTTCAGTCTTCATCCCCATAAACATCAGTAGCTGCAGGCCTGTTAAAGAACACAGGAGGTTTTTGCTTTTTGTTAGCAAGTCGGTGGTTGAGATGGCTGCTATCCTTTGGCACTTGTAAGCTGTTTTGTTGGGCATGGATCTCTTAAAGCAGGTGATCTGTGGCTCCTAATTGTCTCTAGAGGTTGATTTCTGTACATCACTGCATCCAAAGACCTACATATGCATTCAGGTAGCTAGCCTGAGCTGCTATGGTTTTGTTACCTCTGTGACTTGAGCTAGCTACAACGAAGCTAGGTCAGGGATGTCTGATTGCAGAGTAGGCCTACCCTTACTTTTAGGATGACTAGCAAATAACTTCACTTTCCTGGGAGTGGAGGAGAGGAAATCCCATAAAAAAAGTTGTACATTGAAGTGTACTAAATACCAGGAATGAGAGATACTATAGTAGTTACATGTTTACTTGCATCACTTTGAGAAACAGAAGCTCCGTTAGTAGATGTGGCTTCAAATTATATTGTACCAGTAGAGAACTCTAATTAATTATTTGTATTGAAATAATATTTAGAAGCTTGCATGAGGACTCAGTCTCTAGATAATCATACAGAATGTCAATGTCCCTGTGCCAGTCCCTCTAAGGCCCCAATCCTGAAAGAGGGACTGGCTATTTTCACAGCAGGATCGAGTTCTTATTCACAGTACACACCTTTACTCACATGAGCAGAGCTGCTCATATGCATATGTGTCTTGTTACTCCCCCTTTCTTGCATCTTAACCACACAGGGAGAGAGAAGAGAGCAGGTGGAAAGATGAGGGTAAGAGTAATAAGATTATGCCGTTATTTCTGGACCAGCAATATGCACAGCCTAGGTCTATGAAATAATTTGCTTTCTTTATTGTTTAACTAAACCTCTGCTCAATTCAATTTAAAAAAAATCTCTGCATATTTCTATTTTAAATAACTTTGTCAGTAACCAAATACAGTAAAAATCTTAAACAATGATCAATAAACAGAAATCAGATTTTGGGCTGATTAAGGGGCACAGCTGGCCCATGTCACTTTAAATATATATCTTTTTAGGGATAATATCCACTTGTCCTCTCTTTCAGAAGTACTCTGCACCCAGTGTGTGGCCACATGTTTTGGTCCCTAAAGAGAGATGAGGTTTTCTGAAACTTTAGCCATCAGCCAAGAATTGACACGACTGAGCAAATAGGAGCAAGAGAGTCTGAAGTGGGGACCTTCCTGTGGTGTCTGTGGCTGTTTAAGTGCTATAGTTATGACTTCTGTGTACTGAAAGTTTCTAGCAGTTTTCTGTCTGCAGAGGCAGGGCCATTTGTGCAGAAGAGCCTGAGCAGCATGCATCGTAGAGAGGGGGAGGCATTGTGCTCTCTTTGGAGATTTTATTTTTATTCTTTCTTGTTCGGTTTGTTTCTCTTAAACTCAAAAGAGGTGATTCAGATGAGAAGTATGCGGTTTGTTGTCCATGGGGGTGGGGGAGATGGGACCTAACTCTGCAGACTACAACTAAGCCAGAACTTCAGGGAATCAATGGAGAAGCTGTGTCTTGAATAGGAACTTTGTGTGCCTAGCAAAGTGAGAGTAAAGGGAGATTGGAAGACCTTTCTGTGTTGGGGATCAGTCTTGTGTAGGTTTATTATAATAGCATAAAACATCATAGCTCTACATAAGATAAATGAATGTTGTGAAGTGTAATTGAACAGCTCCGTTTATAGCTGCATGCTCTACTTGGAAGTCAATTAGCTCATTGTACTGACATACAGGGATGAACCACAGAGATCAGAGACTGGCGTCTGTCAGGTTTCATTTTCATAAACTCTTAGAAGATGCCCAGCTTCTATCTTTTATGTACCAAGGGGAGGGGGTGAATTCCAAATGCTCTGTAAAACATTATTTGTATTTCATACCCAAGAAGCTCGAAAAGGTCATACTAATCAAATCTGACACCAGTTAGATGGGCTGGCTGGCTCAGTTGATTTTTGTTATATAGCTTTTACTGTTTTATGTTCAAATGTGGCTGCATTTCCAGATTGTAAAATGTATGTTGAAGATTTGTGTTTCCAATTGACTGTCTAATCAACATATCCCTAGTTCTGTACTCTGATGATTGACTTGGATAAGAGTTCTAATGAAGGTGGGGTTTTTTTTTTTTTAGCACAGACAATAACAAATTTGTTCACATTACAGAAACCATTTAAAACAAGCTATTCAAGTGCCACTTTAATCAGTGTTTTTGTACCAACCTAGATAACTTCTTTAATTCTTATAGTGAAATGTAAATCTCATGATCCACAGTATACTAAGGGTACATCTACGCAGCTGGGCTTAATTCAAAATGAGCTATGCAAATTGAGCTATGACAACTGCATAACTTATGTTGAAATAGCTTACTTTGAGTTTTAGTGCTGTCTACACAGCACTTATTTTAAAATAGAGCACTCTTCCTCCGACTTCCCTTACTCCTCATAAAATGAGGGTTACAGGAGTCAGAGTAAGAAGTCCTCCAGATTCACAGGTTTTTTTTGACATTATGTTGAAATAACTGCCAGCTGTGTAAACACGGACTATATTATTTCGAAATAATGTTGCTGTGTAGACATAGCCTAAGTGCCAAACTAAAATCCTTTGCCTACATTAATCCACCTTGGGTTATAAATTAGTAGAGTACTACATAGTAGAAATCCAAACACAGACTCTGCACAATAGTGTTCTTATCAGAATGCACAAATGGTCACTAATTGTAAGAAATCAGTTTTTCAAGCAAGTGGGGAGGAATAATGAAATCTGCTTAATTACAGCGTTTCATGTCTAATTAGACATTCAGCATGTAAGGCCTCTTTCATAAAAGTTCTGTTTCATTTCATTTTAAATGAGCACGTATGAGCTTATTTTTAGTAAACATGTACATTATGGATTCATGAAATGGTTGTCAAACCTTGTATGAATATGTAAACAATTCATTGTCTACCTAGTTATTTCCATTAATACTATGGGATTTATTGTTGCCATATCCTAACTGGGGATGAATCTGATGGATTTAAGCTTTATTTAGCAAATCCCTCTCCATTTAGAATCTAAAGCTCCTTGTACATGTTAGTCAGTGGCCAGAAGGTACCCTGTTTAGCAATCCATATGGGGAGTGCCACTGGGAGCAAAACAGAGGAGGAGCCAGGAATGCATGGACTACAACAGGGGTCTGTCACATGTACCGAAAGCATGACTTTATTTTTTTCAGATATGAGTAATGTATTTGTATGACTCATTTTCTTTTTTGCAGTCACTCGAGCTTAGGCTCCTGATATGTAAGCTGCAAATGTCTTTCCTTAAGGATCCAAATGAGAATTCAAGCATTTCTGCTATCCAAATATCAGTAAATACAGTTTTAAAATATTGTGAAATAGTGACTTGACAATATTACAGCTCAGCTGCTTTAAAAGAGTGGCAGGCTGGCAGGGCATTCTCTGTGCAGGATCCATTGGGTTGGATTTAGGCTCAGTTCATCAGAGACCACATTTATTAACTTTATGGGCATTTTGGAAGGAGGTGGGTGGATGGGTTTAATAGACTTCCTTGTTTTAGGGTTAATTTGGGGCAATCTGATGAGTCACAGTTTTAAATTTTGGTATGAATTATCATTTTAAGGTGTTAGAGAGAGCACCCCGGCTGGAGAATGGGGGTTTAGTTAATCTAACTAATGCATGGAGTTTATTAGTATTTATTTTTTTAAAAATTGTAAAAGAGCAGGTTAAAATGTAAGAACTCAGTTATAGCTATTTTACACAGACTGGCTCTTTATCATGTACTGCATGTTAGGCTCTGATCCTATGAGATGCTAAACACATGCAAATACAAATACAGTCAACATGAATTGCAGGTGCTTGGTACCTCATGGGATCCTAGCTGTTTAGGTTGTGATGGTTTGGCACTGATTGGGTAGCTTTTTCATTACCAAGGACAATAGTACTTTGCTCTGACGTAGTGCTTCTCTTAAAGCACTTTACAAAGGAGTTCATTGTGATTATTCCCATTTTACAGATGAGTCAGCTGAGGCACAGAGGAAGGAAGTCACTTCCCTGAGGTCATCTAGCAAAGCAGTGAGAGTCAGGAACTGCCACTGGGTCTCTGGAGTCCCTATCCACTAGGAGACGGTCTCCTCTATAAAGTAAGACTAGCATTGCATGCTGATACAACAATAAGACTGATGCTATCACCTTCTAATACCTTCCTTAAACTAACAAAATAAATGCCAAAGTAATATGGGGAGCACTGTACCTTTCAGAAATAAAACTCTGACAAATTCTGGGCTGCTTCTGTAACTCTGTTGACAGTAAATATAATTCATTGGTCTGTTACCCAGCATGGGATACAAGTTTGTAGTAAAAGTCCTGCCTATTTTTACTTGTTTAGAAATATTGATTGGAATATAAATCCTGCAAAACAAGGCACCATGTGTTTGGGTTTTTTTATATAGTGAGCAACAGGATATATATTGTCAGATTGAATTTTACAAACTGGAAATATAGTCACACAGTGCTGAATGCATGCAAACAGCATGTGTTGAATGGTGCTAGTTTAAAAATGCTGTAATTATTTCAAAGGTTAAGAAATTAACAGTGTGGCACTGCAGACAGGTTTAACATTTTCTGTCTTGTTAGATTAAGTGGGACCTGCATCCCTGACTGTAAGTCCACTGAACATAGTGGAGTTGCACAGAAGCCATACCAGGGAGGAATCTGACCCACTTATTTTTAACTAGATCTGTTTTGTTTATTTGTTTATTTTTTGCAGTCTGCATAGTGAATGGAGAGTTAACTTTCAAATTTTAAAAAATCAATACAAATCTCTTCTTAGTGCTTACTGAATTGCTCAGGTATTATATATAGACAACTCTAGATTTTAGAGGGGTGTGTGTGTGTGTGTGTGTGTGTGTGTGTGTGTGTGTAAATCAAGATAGAGGAAGATAGGTAAATAATAGAAAACAGATTTGGTATGCTGTTGTTTGCACACAGCCTAAGTGAATCAAAGAACTACAGGCACTTTTTGAACCATTATGGAACAATAGAGATACTCCCTGTTAAGGTACCCATAGGCAATTTTATTAATGATAATGAGCTCTGATGTTAGAAAACACACATTGATTGCATCATGGCAGTGGTCTATCCAGAACAGAGGTGTTGGGTATGCTGCATACACTGCAAGATGATATAACCAGATTAAAAGCCATGAACACTGAATGCAGTGAGCTGATCTGTTTTAGGAAAAGGCCACATAGCTTACAGACACAGTGGGCTAATCTATTTAAGAGAGAGGTCACCACAGCTAACTTTCTAGCAGCCCTTTTTGGAACATTCTCCTCACCTACTTAAATACTTCCAAAGCCTTTGAAAGTGTTATGTAATTATGTTCCAGCTGCACAGGTACACTGCCTTGGAATGGACATGTATAAAGAACAGCTATCCAGCCCCATGCAAAGCTGGTCTTACCTGCTCACATGGTACATTACCCATGGCTTTTTTTAATAGAACACTTAGTTGTACATTAGTCTTCCAAGTTCAAGGCCAATCTTTGACATTTCCTTCTGATCCTTTTTTTTTCATATTAACTGGCTTCCTCAATGACCTCTTAATTGCTTTGTGCCATTTTAATGATTATATCGAACAAAAATAAATAAAGCCGCTGGGGGACTTGAGACAGCACAGAACTCCTGTGGCATTTCCAAAGGAAATGTCTACATGAAGCTAAGCTGCAGGTACTATGAGAAATTAGATGTGAGAGCCGCGAGCTCTTTAGGGAAGGGACGGTGTCTTTGTATGTCTCCATACAGTATCTAATGAAACAGGGCTTCAACCCTGATTGGGGCCTTTGGGTGCTGGTGCAGTGTAAGTTCAGTATTATTTAATATACATCAGTGCTGTTCATGTATTTGTGATGCTTTCATAAAACATACTGCTCAGTAGGGTCTTATTAACAGTGCTGTTGTATCACTGGGCCATCATCAGGTGGTCTTTGGACAGGAGTCTAAAGCTCACAGCCTCCTAAAAGATGTTCTTCTTTGAGGAATGTCCCCATGGCTGCTCCCCCTTGAGGTGCACCGGCGCTGTGCCTCTAATCGGAGATTTGTAGTGCCCCCCAGTCAGCTGTGCACACGACATTTGAAACGGTTGTCCCACACGTACAGCCAACCACCTACTCAGCTTCTTTCTGACTGGTGCCGGCTTCGGTTGCAGCAGAGCAGTTTCCCTTAATTTTACCTTGTTGTTAGCTCTTGGATAGAGTTGATAGTTAGTTACTTGTTTATTAGCATAGTTGAGTTCATTACTATAGTTTAAATTTTTTTTCTTTTTTGTTAAACTGCAATTTATTGTACTGCAGATAGATAGTTGCAGTCCCGCTGCTCAGAGACCGCTCGGAAGAGACTTTTTACTGAGATATGCCTGGCTCACCAGGATTTTAAATAGTGTAAGAGCTGCAGGCCGTCTGTTTCCATATCAGATGAACACTCAGAGTGTGTCTGCTGTTTTGGGGGAGGAGCATGACAGTGTCCTCAGTGTAAAAAGTTAACAACTAGAACAAGAAAAGCAAGGAAACTCCAGCTAAAAATTATTTGCATGGAAAAAAACCTCACCGTCTGCCTCAGACCCTGCACATGCCATGCCACACAGTCATGCATCCCCTGGGGTGGCATCTGAGAGAGGGGTTCCCACCAGGTCAAGCCCCAGGGACCAGGAAAGGGCTCAAATGCCCATAAAGAGGCCCTATTCTTCCTTGGGGTCTGACTCCCCAGCAAGGAGGTGCTCTCAAAATAAAAAGTCTGTCTCCGTTCCACCTAAGGCGCCGGACTGTCACTAAGTTCAATTAAAGTACATCTCACTGCTATAAAGTGTCACTGCATCTGCCAGTACAGGGCTAGTCTGTCTTCACTCACCCATCCATCAAGAGATTCCTCCAGGGGCTACACAATATGTTTCCACCACGAAGAGACCCAATTCCAGTCTGAGACCTCAACCTCATCCTCAGGGCACTCCTAGACAAGCCCTTTGAGCCATTAGCCACCTGTTCCCTTCTACATCTGTCAATGAAGATTGCCTTTTTAATTGCAATCACCTCTGCAAGAAGAATGGGTGAGCTAGGAGCACTAATGGCAGACCCTCCATACGCAATACTTCGTAAGGACAGAGTGGTCCTCTGTACTCACCCCAAATTTCTCCCAAAAGTGCTTACCTCGTTCCACTGTAATGAACCCATATACTTACCCGTCTTCTTCCCTAAACCCCACAAGGACCACAGAGAAAGGGTGTTTCACACCCTTAACGTCTGCAGGGCAGTCGCCTTTTACTTAGAACGCACGGAGCCCTTTTGCAAATCTCCGCGACTCTTTGTGTCCTCTATAGAAAGATCAAAAGGGTTACCTATATCCAAACAAAGGCTGTCTCAATGGATCTCTGGCTACATACATCTAGCTTATAACATAGTCCAAAAGGAGCCCCCGTCAATCATACAGGCTCACTCTATGAGGGCAATGGCAGCAACAGCTTTCCTCAGGCGTGTACCAACAGAAGAAATCTGCAAAGCTGCCACGTGGGTTCAGCACACACCTTCACGCAGCGCTATGCCATCCAGTCTTTTGCAAATGAGGATACACATTTTGGCCGAACAGTACTAGCAGTTATCGAGTCAAATTCACCGAAGCGCCCACCACCGAGCATGAATACTGCTTCGTAGTCACCTCAAGATAGAGCACCCATGGGGACACTCCTTGAAGAAGGGAAGGTTATTCACCAATTGCAGTAACTGGAGTTCTTCTATATGGTTGTCCCCGGGGGTGCTCCACCAGCCACCTTCCTCCCCTCTGCTTCGGATCCAACTACATCCGGGTCAGAGAAGGAACTGAGGAGGAGGTTGGCTGTACGCATGGGATAGCCGTTTCAAATGTTGCGCACCAGCATTGCACATGTACAGCCAACCGGGGGTGGGGAGGGCACTGCCATCACAAATCTCCGATTAGAGGCGCAGCAATGCTGGTGCACCTCAAGGTGGAGTACCCATGGGGACAACCATCTCGAAGAACTCCAGTTACTCATCTGGTGCAGTATCCTTCTCCTCCTTCCTTTACCCCTCTGAACTTGTTCATTTAAAGCATGTCTACCCTGCAATAATAGACGCATGGCATCGCTCTGGCTGGCCTGGGTCAGCTGTCTGATAGGGCGCAGGATGTGGGGGCTAAAATTGTGGTGTAGTGACATTTGAAACTGGGCTAGTGGAGTCTGAACTTCGAGACCCAGCGAGGAGTGTGTCTCAGAACCGGGTCCAGCTCAAACCCAACTGGCTATGCTGCGACTGTTAGCCCTGCTGCCTATGTCAGTTGACCCAGGTTTTGAGACTTGTTGTAGGATTTTTACTACAGTGTAGACACACGCTTAGAAAGTGTTTTTGTGCCTCTGAAAGACTGCCACCAACACAGGCATTTCTGCAGTCCAGGGCTGTTCGTTAGGCATACCCAGCTGTGTAGGGCACCAGTTTAGTGGTGTGTTTTGCTGTGTATGCCGAGGGCCACTTCCAACTCCAGTTTGTCCAGCCCACTGCTCCCACTCCACCTCCCAGCCCCATTAACCCCCATCTCTTGCTCCCTCCTCCCCCAGTCCACAGTTTTGGCAGGCTGCTCTGCCTCCTGGCCTGCAGCTCCAGCTGGCTCTGCTACTCAATGTGCCTGCTCCCTACCAGTCTCCCTCCCCTCCTCTTGCACCCCACACCCAGCTCCTGTCCTACAGCTCTGAGCACAGCCCCACTCCATAGAGTGGTGCCCCTGCCCTCCGCAGGGATGGTGAGTGCAGATGCTTGAGCTGCATAAGACACCAAAAAATCTTAAGGATGGCCCTACTCTAGTCATACGTGTTGCTGGTAATCACAGGTGTGTACTCTATAAGGTGATAAATGATGATAGAAGTGCTGCAGTCCTGGGTAAAGTACATAATCTGTTCATCCCAAGAAGCACTTGTGATACTCTTAAATGCAGAGATAACTTATTACTAGTAGAATCATAGGTTCATAAAAGAGGCTGTGCCTTTATATTAAAAAGAGAATAAAATGGGCACATTAATAGAGAATGACAAGTGCAGTGTGACATGTTTACCAGAACATAAAAGGACTTTCAAAAGATGGCCAGACTCCTTTCCATTCTTGGTGATGCTACAATTCCTATGATCCACACAAATTCAACGCGCTTCTTAACCGATCTTTATTGTAAGCCCCAAGTACCCAAAGGATTTCTCACAACAACGTGGTCGACTTAAGGTGCACATTGTGGAAGAGTCTCAACTCTTTCCTGTGAAAAGTAAAGAGCCATTTCCTCAGCCTTTTTCTGATTAGGGTATATTGGCAGGTGAAGTAGGGGTTAGTGACAGAGTCCCTGAAGTTATGTGGGTGGAAGTGTCCTTCTCTGACATTTCTGTTGTTCTGGAGACTAATATTAGTAAAATTAGTGCTGCCAAAGGAGGGGTGCTGAGAGCTATTGAACCAAACAGTAAACATTGTGTGTGACGAAAACCACTGCTAGCCAGCAGGCATGGTGGTACCATCCCTAGTTCCGGCATCTCTGTGCTCAGGAATGGGGAAATGGTGCTGCTGCACTTGGGCCCAAGTCCCCCAGACATGACAGCCACCAGAATTCCCTGTGGGGCAGAGGGTATGACTTTGGTACAACCCTGTGAAGGTTGGTGTTAGTTTTGTTTCACAGGGGTTCATGTGGATATTCTATGCCATCCTCTCTTTTTTCCTTTTTGAAGCATGGGTTCCAACAGACTCAAAACAAAACTGTCAATTGCTGAGTCAGTCAGGCTGACACACAAGATGGCAAAACCACCAAGTTAATGGAAAAAGAAAAAAAAAAAAAGCAAACACTTTGATAAACTTCATCTGACTTGGTAACAAAACCTGAATGTGGATGAACCTGATGTGATGGTTGGGATGGGTTATGAATGTTTCATGCAGCCATAGTGCTGAGTGCCTCGTTCTGGGACTGAGCACCCATCAGCTTTCTCTCTCTCTCTAGTCTTTTTATTGCCAAGTTCATTCTCTCAACTCTGTGCATATTTTATATTTACTCTTTGTAATATTTCTTTAAATACAGCAGGATACCTGGGGAGAGTATTAGAAAATGGAAGTTTGAGGTTTATTTCAGGGTGAGTTTGTTCGACCATTCAATTCCTTAGACCAAAAGATAAGAGGTTGAAGTTTCTGGGTTTTTAGAGAACTTAAATTTTGTTTTTAGTTTAAAACAATTGATTCAATTTAAATCTGTGTAGGTGTTTTGGAGAGTGAAAAAAGTAGAGGTGAGTGGCAGGATGGATTTCTGGCTGGGATATTGGGCTGGGCCCCTGGGGATCTGGATTCAGTATTTGTCTTTGCCACATTTCTGTATGACAGTGGTCAAATTGAACCAAACTGTAAAACCCTTCTCAGCAATGGGACAGTTAAATGACCTTGGCCAGTCACTTACTCTTTCTTTTTCTCAGTTTCCTATCCATAAAATAGGGACAATACTTCCTTTCTCCTCACCCCTTTGTCTGTCTTGACTAGACTGTAAGTTTACAGAGTATACTAATAACTGGCACTCTTTCCTTTAGGTGAGTGTTTCCACACTAAGTAGATCACTTGCTGGTAATCTGCAGGTGCTAACTCCTTATCACTGTCTACTATGCAGCATTCATAGAAAGCTAAATCTATTTTACATGCTTTCCTAATATTACTTGAGCTATGCTGTAGTTGCTGCTGGGTGGCCATTTGTTCAATGGAAAGAAAATGTGCTCCCTACTAAAGTGTGTTCCATGCCATGGAAAAGTTTTGGGAGCTGCAACTTTGGGTTTCTGTCTAGGGGTTGGGAGAGCTGCTTTTCTGTCTGTAAAAGTCAAGGAAATCATCACAAGCTGAGGCAAGTGGAAAGAGGTCCCAAAGCAGACCAGTCAGGTGTATGTATATTTATATAATCTTTATGATTAGAACTTTTTTCTTTTTGTTTGTGGGTTTTTTTCTCCTTTATTATAATAAACCCTGTAGTGGTTAAATACAAATGTCTCACCTTGTTGGTGTGATTCTAAAAAAGGAACACAGAACACTTGCATGTACTGGGGCTGCACTGTATCAGGCAGATGGCATGGCCTACGGGTATGTTGGAGTTGGTCAGACATGTTTGAGGCTCTCTCTCCCAATCCATCCATCACTTAAATAACTTTTGGCATTGACAGTCATTGTCCCCTCTTGACCTGAGACACTTAATCTCAGTCAGTTTAGTTAGTTAAGGCCCAAGTTCTGTCCCAAAGAACTTGTGTTCTGAAACATTCTACCTGTGGGCAGACCTCTGCGCTGTAGCTGATTAATTCTGCAGCACTAGGCTAAAATCTTTGCCTGTCAGTGGAAGGAAATAGCAAGTGGCAATGCTCCAAGTGAGGATGTGAGAGATTTCTCCATTTTCCTGAAGTTGTGGAAATAGCATATTTAACACAAAGTGTGGGGGAATTGGAAGTATTTTCTTATTAGCAAAAAATCTTTTCTGGTGTTTTGGGAAGGGGAGCAAATACACCTAAAGATGTATTGTGTCAAGGAGATAATGTGTAGTTTCAGTAACATGTGTGATGACTGATCTAAAAGTGCTGACTCTCTCAAGCAGTTCTGCAAGAGTCTTTTTTGAAATATTATATTCTTTCCTGACCCATCTGTCTTGATTTAAAATTTACATAGTAAACAATGACTACAGAAACATAAAAGACATACATTATGGCAAGAGAAAACTCGGGATAAAGATAGACT
This sequence comes from Pelochelys cantorii, assembly GCA_032595735.1. Taxonomy (NCBI): domain Eukaryota; kingdom Metazoa; phylum Chordata; order Testudines; family Trionychidae; genus Pelochelys; species Pelochelys cantorii. The sequence goes on along the minus strand of CM064334.1, from coordinate 47,279,806 downwards.
CAGATACTGATGTGATGATTTCCACAGAAAATCTATAGGTAGAAAGATATAAATGTCAGAGAAACTCATGAGAGGTAGCAGTTTGCTTTTCTAAAAGAATACTTTCCCAGCTTACAGTATCTGACTCAAGTGGAGTCCTGTAGAAAAATGACTTCAACATGCTTGGTGGTGGTGGGGTAAGGCTGTTGTTTGAGCATTTCACACAGAGACAATACTATGAGAGATGACTGAGAGAGCTGCTTGAAGCTAATACAGGTTGTGAGGGGTTTTTTTTGTTTTTTTGTGGATTGTGTGTAAATGAATGTCTGCAATCCACTGTCCGTACCTTTTGGTTTTTCCCTCCCCCGACCTCAGACCTCACCCCTGAAACTGTCATGCATTTGCAGTCTAAGCTGAGAGCCCCACTCCCTTGTGTGTGTCTTTTGTTTCCTCTTTTTAATGGCAATTCCCTGCCCCTTTGGCGCTGATGCTGTTCATGTGAAATTAATTCCAAGGCTGTCTTGAAGGCGGGTCTGGGTGAAATTTTTTTCTGCATCATCCTTTTGGGGATAATTGTTTATGATATGACGTCAGTCCAATTGATTTTTCTCTTGAATGGCTGAGGGAGAGAAGAGGGATCAGCAGACACAAATGTGAAGCAAAGCCACTGCCTCTGTTTCAGAGAGATACAGAAGCTGATGTTCTGAATGCACTGATATTATTAGAACACAATTACGCTGAATGGAGGGAGCCATACAATGCTAGTAAAATCTGATTACTTATTCAAACTAGATTTTTTTTTTTTCTTTTGCAGTCCATCTTACGTGCACATTTCACGGCAGAGCCCTCTCTTAATCTGACAGTGGCTGATAATTAATCTTGTTCACCCAGCTGCTGCAATAGGATTAAAAAGAGGGGAAGTGCGTCACAAGGTACGAAAAGGGGTTATGTGTTTGGTGAAAGTGGGGGGAAAATGGGAAATGGGTTCTGCTGTTCTCAAGGGGTATTGTGTCAGGAGATGCAAGCAAGCTACCATGTGACAAGGTACAGAGCTGGAGGGATTGGCTGAGATGCTGGCAGGCGTGTGAGCCAAGCCAGTTCTCTTTCTCTCCCTTTCTCTTTCAGCATCCTTCTGTGATCCTGTAGGTGATATAGATACAGCAGCATCCATGGCCTGTTTTTTGCCTTAGCATTGTTTTCCATTTTGCTCTGGCTGCTGCACAAATCAGGGATCTAAAGCATTTATTTTAAGGACTTACACTAAGCATCTGGTAACTGGAATTGTATTTTCCTGGGGTTTTTTCAGGCTTCTTGGAAATTGAGGAATGCAATTCTGCCACCATGATGGAAGGTAGGTTATTCTGTCAGCATGTCTTGTAATATTCCTAGAGTTTCAAAAGCATTAATGGAGGGGTCATAAAAATGTGCTGTGTCTGAGTGAAGGAATTGTGTACATATATTTCTCCTAAAATTCCTGTCTTGAAGCTTTGCAGAACTGGTATGTTGCAAATGATATAATGCACAGCGTGTTTAGTCTAATGCAGTGAATCCTCAGTACTGTGTGGTGTTCAAGATGGGCACGTTTCTTTTATCACCCTGAGAGGATCAGGTGAAATAAAGAAGCATTCATAGTAGCATAGAAATGCCCTGATCACAAAACAAATGTGAACATGGGTGCAGTTGTTTTGGCATTTTAAGATTATTTGATTAGATAGCAATTGATCACTTATGAGGAAGCTCACTTTCTGAATTTGACCAGCCTTGTGTCAATGTCATTGAAAATGTTGCCCAGGGCAGATTCTGTAGATTTTCTTTAAGCTTTTTCGGGATAGGATTTTGTTTGGCCACAGTCTCTAGTTTTAAGGATATGATGCTGAATTATTTGAGGGGATCAAATGCATTTGAATCCAAGGTGATATTTGCCATGATGTGTTTCTGGGTTGAAGATGCAGGCTTTTAACATTTTTTTTATATCTATCTATCTATATCTATATCTATCTATCTAATATATTTGAGGTTCTTTACAGGCCTTTTATTTCTTTACAAAGCAATTGTAGCCTATTTGGGCACATAAGATACTTTATGGCAGGGGTGGGGAAACCTAAGGCCTGGGGGCTGTATGTGGCCCCCAGCTTGCCTGGATCTGGCCCCAGAGGTTCAGGGCTCCCCCAGCATTGGGGCTGGAACACACAATCTACTAGCCTGGGCCCCGCAAGACACTGGTTTGTGAAGGGAATGTGCGGAGTCTTTTTCCTTCTCTGGGGACACTGACTGATTTTTTGTTTTTCCTGTGAATCAGTGGCCCCCAAACCAAAAAAGATTTCCCACCCCTGCTTTATGGGAATATCACAAGGATGCTAGTCTGGGCATCATATAGCAAAAGCCTTCTGTTTCTTGAACCTATTTGAAGCTATCATTCCTCCCTTCCTCCCCTCCGCAACATATATAAAGCTGTTTTTATGTTTTATTGAGTAAGATGCTAGGAAAAGGAACTCTTTAAAAAAAAAAAATACAGAGTAGATACTTCATGGTCTTTAGTCAGATTCTTAATCATTTTACATTCCCTCGGATGATGACAGGAAGGGACTACCTCCAATATAGTAACGTGATCAGGGCATATATCAGCAGCTGTATGTAGACTGCAATTCTTCTGGTTTTCACCCCATACAATGGTGCAGAAATATCAGCATCTCTAAAGATGACAGACAGGATTTTGTAATCTTTATAGTTAAATCTATTCTATATGTAATCTGTTCTGGTACTGAGACCAACTAAGAAAATAGCAATGCTGTTATCCTGCATATTGAACAGAGATCTTCAGGATTTGTTTTTAAATATTTACTATGACATTTATGGAAATTGGATGCTATACTGCATGTTGATTTGAACATAACTGTTTTATTCATAACACTTTATTGGGTATTTAGCTATTAAAAGAATTAAGGTTATTGTTGTCTTATTCTTTAACTTTGAAATATAGATACAAACTAGTATCACATAGAATTTTCAAAATGGTCTTTAATGGCCTCAGGCTTAAATCCCTTCCATTACCTCTAATTCATCAATGTGTGTTTTTTGTTTTTTTGTTTGTTTTGTTTTTTGCAGAGTGTGGGTATGTGTGTTTTAGTAGCAAGGCACTGAAGCAGTTGCAGGATTGAAAGGAATGGTTTAAATTTAGATAACTTGTTGTTTACACCATGTGTATTTTACAAGTGTGACAATTTCAAAATGAATTCATAAAAATAAATGTTCAGTTTTACTACTTTAGCAAACCTTGTGATTGCTCCCTCACCCCCCCCTCCGATATTTGTCTAGTGAATTACACAGTTAAGTGTGTCTTCTGGAGATGATACACTAATGTAAATCTTTGTTTTCCCCTTACAGTGTAGTCTGTGTCATCACAGACTGTCAGTTCAGTCCATTCTGATAAGCTTATCAAAGTGCTGCCTAAACTAGAATGAAGAATTAAATGAAGGCCTGTATTGAGCTTTATGGACAGCATTGGTATAGATTTAAAAGCTGCATCCTATACAGATTGCTAATTTGTGTGCCTTAGGGTATGTCTACACTACAGCGCTATTTCGAATTAATTTAATTCGAAATACTTAATTCAAATTAAGCTAATTTGAAATAACACATCTATACACAAAAACTATTTCGAAATAGCATGTCCACACTGAGTGGACCCTGAACCGCAGTTAAGGCTGGCCGGAACCAGTGCCGGCAGTGCATCAGGTTAGGACTTAGTGTGCGGGGATGCTGCCTGAGGCTAACTGAGCTCCGTGCTTAAAGGGACCCCCACCCCGGACAGACAGTTCTCAGGGTTCCCCGCTTGCTTGTCTACCTCGATGAGGGATAGCAAAGCAGTCCTGTCTTGGAGTGCCAGAACTCAGGACACCAAAGCACTCGGCCACATGGAGCCAGAGCTGCCCCTGGGCACACCGGTGCATCTTGTGGGGTCATTGCCATCAGCCCTGCTGCACTTGCTGCAGGCTGCCATCCGGGGGGTCCTTTGGGGGGCTGTCAGGATCCAGGAGGCCCTGAGGGAGAGTGTCCACCCCGAGGAGCCCTCAGAGCCTCCTCGGTCCTCCCCACCGGGGGCTCGTGCCCCTTTCCTCTCTCGCGTCTTTCCACTTACCCCTCCCTAGCCCCCCTTCCTGATGTCAAATAAAAGACACGTATGTTCAAAAATAGAAACTGGGTTTATTGAACAAAACTGGGGGGGGGGGGATGAACCTCTGGGGAGACTGGGAAAAGGAGGTGGGAGGGGGAAGAGAGAGGGTGGGAGGGGGAAACCTGGGAGGAGGGAGCTGGAAGGGGGAAGCAAGGGGAAGAAGGGGGAGGGGAAGCTCAGGGCTCAGGGCCGGACCAACTTGACTTTCATGCTAACCTGCTCCTGGGTTTGCATGTTGCCTTTGGTGGCCAGGCTGGCAGCTATCCTGCCATAGACGGCCACATTCCTCCGTCTAGTGCGGAGATCATGGATGTTGGGGGCATCCCCCCCGAACCCGAATAAGGTCCATGATCTTCACCCTGGACCAGGAAGGCGCCCACCTTCTCCAGCCCCTGTCAGGCTCCTGGGAGCTGGCAGACTGCTCCTGGAGAGTGGTGGAGGGCTGGCTGCCAGTGGCTTGCTGGCTCATGTTTTGGGGCCACTGGGTCAGGGGCCCTGGTGGCCACTGCTGGCTCTGGGCTGGCAGGTTTGGAGCTGGCACAGGCACTGTGGCCAGGGTCTACCCTTTTAATGGTTCCAGGGCTGGGGGAGAGGAGAGTAAGTTTTCCTGATTGTGCTCAGAGTAGCCACCAGGGCTCCCTGGGAAGGGCTGGAGGCCCCCTATTTCAAATTAAATGTCTACACAACACTTAATTCGAAATAGCTATTTCGAATTTGGCATTACTCCTCGTAGAATGAAGTTTACCAAATTCAAATTAAGGGCTCCGCTATTTCGAATTAAATTCAAAATAGCGGTTTGCATGTATAGACGCTGTTAAAGTTAATTCGAAATAACAGCTGTTATTTCGAATTAACTTTGCAGTGTAGACATACCCTTACAGATAAAAGAGAAATAAAACTATAAATATAAAGGGTTTCTCCCCCTTCCCCCCATTGAGAGAAGAAATAATTTAATAAAACACTTCTGCATTTTAAAGAAAGGAATTAACAATTGGAAGTTTCCTATGTTGGATGTTTGTGACTTATTACATTGTTTACATGTTTATCAATTAACTTGATGCTTCAGGGAATCTATATGACCTACCTTGTGTCCCTGGGACCTACATGACTACAACTATGCTACATACGGAAGTCAATCAGTCTCGAATGTCACAATAATTAATGGTACCACATCTCCAGAGTGAGCAGGGCGAGGCCTCTGAGAAGCAATGAGGTGGGGCAGGGGCAGGGCCTTGGAGAAGGGGCGGGGAAGGAGGTGGGCAAGGGTATTTGGGTTTAAGGTAGATCCAGAGCCGACCCAAGGTATGGGCGAGGTGGGCTACTGCCCGGGGCGCCCCATTGTAGGGGGCGCCGCGCAGGGCTGCCGGGCTGGGTGGGAGTGGCACCGCGCATGCGCCGGGCGCCCGGGGGTGAAGTGCGCGAATGGCTCGGGCCGGCTCTGGGTAGATCCTGGATTGACTCTTAAATTGAAAAAGTGATCTTGTGCTTAAAAAGATTGGCGACCACTGCCTTAAGGCCTACTGAATGTCAACTAGGCACTGTATAAACATGTAGGAAAGCAAAGTTCTTTTTTCAAAGAGTCTATAATCTCGTGTAGTTTTAAAATGTTGGGAGAAGACACACATGCAACAGAACTGTATCATGTCTCACAACTAGGTCTTGTATTCAAACTAATAAAAAAAAGTATGACATTCCACCTTCTCATCAGTCTTTGGCATAATTGCTTTTTACAGATATTTCCATCTTCACACTGAGTTTAAGTAACTCTGGGCCTGATCCTATAACCCTTAATCAAATAATCTGATTGAATGGCATTACAAAGGTAAATTGTATGCTCCCTTTTCTCATGGTACAAAAGCAGGGGATCATTCAATACAACTGAAAGACTGAATTAAAAACTGATGGAAGCAAGTATCTTTATAGAAAACATAATTAACCTGCGGAATTCTCTGCCACAAGGTATCATTGAGGCTAACAGCTCAGTAGGATTTCACAAGGGTTAGGCATCTATATGGCTAATGAACACATCAACAGTTATATTAGACTGGATAACTTTTTATAAGGAATAGAAAACTTTGGGCTTAGGGGCTGGTTTATTCCATGATCTGCAGGGAGTTAGGGGAAAAACTTTCCCTCTGAGGATTTAATACCATAATTGTCTACTACAGAGTTTCTTGCACCTTCCTGAGGATTCTGGCACTGGCTGCTGTCAGAAATAAAGGAAACTAGAGTTCATGGATGAATCCAGTATGGCAAGTCCATTGTGCCACTGATTTCAATGAGCACTTGCAGGACCTGACTCAATTTCTGTCATGCTGAATATACAGAATTAGGGCTTTGCAGGTAGTTGACAATAGTAAACTCTCTCCCACTTTTATCAAGAAAAGCAAGAATTATGGTTTCACTATATTCTTAGGTATGGATCCTTTATTGTTCTATACCTGATTCCTAAGGACTGTTACATGGAGGTGTTTTTATGCACATACATATTTTGTGTTACGTAGCTGTCTGAACAAAGCCACTGGTTGGTTTGGGATGATTGATACACCAAGTTCAGGCAATGAATAGCAGAAGTTACCTGGAAAAGTGTAATAACTGAAACAGGAATGGTGATCAATAGCAGAACAATTGTGTATGTGCAACTTCTTGCTACTTTTGCTTGGTGGATGGTAACTACTCAAATACTTTGGTTTTATAAATAGGCTGGATAATATTGCTAATAGGAACATTTATGCATAGTTGGATATAAAGGGACTTTCTAGTTTGCTGTTGCACAATTGGTAGGAGCTGCAGTATCTGTCTCTAAAACTTTATAAATAATTAATATAACAAACAAAATGTACAGAGGGCAAAATTGTAGCCCCAAGTAAACCAAAAGATCCTACATCCCTTGACTTTTGGGAATGTATCAAAGTGGCTCTGTATTCAAATTTGGTTTCAAGTCTGTTTGTAATAGAATTGTTTCAACACTTTTTTTTATTCACAACTATTCTGTCTGTATTTTGGCACCTTACTGTTGATACAGAATATTGTATGTTACAATTTTATACATTTTATACAAAGATTAGAGCACCTTACTGCGTTTTAGGGTTATGTATTCCAAATAAAATCTTTGTTCTTGGTTAGTGTGTCATTGGATTGGCCTCAATCTCTCTAATCTACTGTTGGGCTTTTGTAGATATACTGGTTGTTTAAACCAGTTTTGTAAACAATATTAACACTTTTACTGCTTGTGAGCATGTGGTCTATGTTTCAGGAATGGTCTGGTCAGTCATTATCCAAATTAATAACTAACCATGGTCAGAAATGAATAATTTGGTCTTTTTGAAAGGATGGTAAAGAGTAGTGGTTTTGTTTTCCACTTCCGTTCAGTGAAGATGCTGCATTTGTAGATACATTTCAAGTTTGAGTAGGTATGCTCTTAGTCACTGCATCACAATGGCCAAATGTATTCAAAAATATTTCCAGGTAAGTTCTTCTGTCTTTAAATTAAATAAATCTGTTTTGTATTAGGAAGTTTTGCTCTAAATCAGAGCATCCCCACCTCTTGGGATTTCTTGCCTTTGATGTTCAGAGTGGGATCTGATATACAGATTCATTAGGCTTGAGCCATGAATTTGATTGTGAGGGAATGCTAGTTATGATCTGGATCAGACCCAGATATGTACCATTTTGGAGAAATATCTCTGTATAAAATAATTACCCTACTTGGGCAACCCCCAAGAAGCAGAAACTGACTCTTCCCATATTTTGTTAGGAAAAGGCAAAGCCAACTTGGTGGTTCTCTATTACAGACACAGTGAAAGGATTCAAATATTTTCTGTTTCCTTCCACATCAAAATATTGACCCTTTTGTGAAGCCTAGTAGCTTGGTAGACAGTCAATCTACTATAATACAGGAAACACACTGATTCATAAGCAGCATTATTCACTTTGACAGAGAATGTGAGCTTCATTTGATGTAGGATGGGGCAGTTTTGCTTTTTTTCCTTTCCGGATCTTCATTTCCACTCTCCCTCTAGTCCCCATACATGTATGCATCCTATTGGCCTTTGCCGCAAGGATAGTGTAGTGCATGTAACTCGTGAGTCCAGGGGGTGAAATAGATTATTTGGCTGCCGGGTCATGAAGGACCCTCAAATAGGCTTCTAAATGCTGAGACACCCACAAGCCTTGTCAAAATATGCAGCTGGGGTCCTGAACTTCTAAGTGGTGTTCTCCTGCAATTCCCCTTCTCTTCATTGGAAGCAACTGACCCCAGCACCTCTGAAGATAATGGGCAAGTTGGTCACATACAATGAATGAGCACTTCTGAAAACATTTGGCCTTACAGTTTTTAGACCAACAGACACACAACTTAAATGGCAGAAGTGTGTGAGTAAAATCTTCCTGAGAACAGGGAGATGGAGAAATTCACTTGTTAATTCTGCATCTACTAACTTAGGATGATGATGATAATCTGTTAAAGTATCAAAGAATGGGTCAAAAATTCAGGAAAGTTACATCTCTTGCTGGTTCAGTTCAATAATTATCAATATGCTGCCAATTTATACACATAGTTGATGATTTGATGATGTTTAAATCCAAAAGTGTTAAGACAGCAAAATCTTTCGTATACATTGCACCTAAAAAATGGATATGGTGGCCTAAGCAAGTGTAGCACAGCAAAATCTATTGTTTGTCCTTCAGGCAAGACAGCATTGTGCAAATTTTTAAGGTAATGCAGCTAGCAGTATAAAGTCAAAATGTCTAGTATCTCTCTCTTGTAATGTATTCTCTTTTTCCAGCTAAAAGGGGCTGTTACCATATCTTTATTTGCTGTCCTTTGTACAGCATGTCATATGTTGTTAATTGTAACCACCAGTCTTCAGTTTTAAAGGCTTCATGCCCTTTTAAAGCCTAATGGGTTGGCTACTGTTCAAGACTGGGTAATGGACTTGATTGAGCTATGTCCTTATATATAACTGAGGCTGTCCTAGACTATGATTGATTCTATTTACTGCCAATTCTGACTGACCCCACGTGACGAATAAAAATGCATTTTGGGGAATCTAGAATCTTTTCATAATAGCACCCCACACCATGGTGTCTGAGCAGCTAAAATAAGATAAAGAATTTACTGTCTCACGGGAGTATTGCAAAATTAAGTGTTTTTTTTTTAATTATTTCATCATTGGGGAACTGAGGCCTAGAGATTACAACTATTTCAAGATTACACAGGAAGCTTGTGGCAAAATCAGGAAATGACATCTAATTGCCTGAGTTGCAGACCAGTGCCTTTAACCCCAAGACTTACAGCTAACTTTTTTTTTTTTTTTAAATGACCACTGATTTTGGATTTCCACATTTTTAGTATTCCTAGCTTGATTGTATTCCAGATGTTCTGAGCATATGAGCATCCTTGGCTCTCATTGACTTGAGCTGGCATTGTGGAGCTTAGCACTTTCGAAGATCAGGTCCAGGGTATCCTACTTAAATTAGATGTCCATAAATTGGCATCCCCCAAATTAGTAGCCGTTCTTGAAAATGTTGCCCTTTTAATAGACTTGTGAAAAGCTAGGTACAGTACTTCCCATGTAATTTCAACACTCTGGCTAACTCAGTCTGGTCTTGTTTCCTTCTTCCTGCCTCCCTGGCAACCTATGCCAGGTTATGGATCTCTAGAATCATGTGAAAGGCAATCTGGATAAGAAAGGGTATAAAATGTGTACAATTCCTCGCTGTTCCCTCCACAGACAGAGTTATTCTGGCCTGGCATGGCTGGCTGCCAGTGGAGTTAACTGGCAAGGGCTGGTTAACCGGTAGGCATAATGGTAAGCTCTATGCTTACCAGTTTACCAAAAAACGTCTCTACTGGGAGTGCTGCTGCATTCCCTGGCTGGCAGAATCAGGCAGAATCAGGCAAACACCAAGTACGTAATTTCCAAGGTTTCCATCATCAGCAATCTCACTATAAAAAATTGTTCCAGAATCCCTGCAGTTATCATAATATTTAAATACATCTGCAGCGAAGAGATAGACAGAAATGAAAATTCTATTTTGTATTTGCCGTAGTCTATTGTTGAGAGATTTAAATTTTGTATAGGATGAGCAAAATCACAAACTACCTAATTTTTTTTAAATACTGTGACATGAAAATGACTGCTACCTACAAACATTTCTGCCCACTTATGGACACTTAGGAAAATGACGCATGATGCTGTGTTTTCTTGTCCTTAAGAGAAGTACCATTTTCAGAAAAGGACATTTTCTGGGATTCTTTACACCATTGGTCTCCAACCTTTTTAAGAATGAGATCACTTTTTGAATTTAAGTGCAACCTAAGATCTACCTCAAACCCAAACACCCTGGTCTACCTCCTTTGTGTCCCTTTTCGGAGGCCCTATCCCCTTCTCCCTCCAACATCCCTCACTCATTTTAACCAGGCAGGAGCAGCAAGTTGGGGCTCAGGCTGTGGTCTTGGATTAAGGGATTTGGAGTGCAAGATGGGCTCTGAGCTGAGCTTGGGGCAGGCAGTTGGGGTGCCAGAGGGGGTTCTAGGTGCAGGCTCTGGGAGGGCACTTGGATGCAGGGGTGCTTGGGGCAAGGGCTTGGGGTGCAGGAGGGGGTTCATGACTGGGGTAGGAATTTGGGATGTGGGCTCCAGATGGACACTATTTACCTCAGGTGGCTCCAGGGTGGTGGTGCAGTGGAGCTAAGGCAAGCTCACCTCTGCCCTGTCTCTGCAGCACTCCCAAAAGCAGTCAACAGCTCCCTCCATCCCAAACCCTGTTGTGCCCCTTCTCTGCTCTGAGGAGATAGGATACAGGGTGAGACGGGGCACCTTGGCATGAACACCCCTCACCCTCCCCTGACATGCACAGCAAGCTGAAGGCTCCTGAGGGGACAGCTCCAAGACAAAGGGCAAGAGATGTGCAGCAGTCTGGGGCGGTGGGGGGGGGGTAGTCAGCTGAAGTGCCAGCTCTTGATAGCCTCTTAGCCAGTCAGAATCACCTCTCAGAGGCTCCAAGACCTATCAGTAGATCCTGATCTACTGGTTGGTGACCACTCCCTTACACTGATAGCTAGTTGGAATCTTTTAACATGATAAAAATTTATTCAGGATTTTCAGTGATGGTGCTGTGCATGCAGGGGCTGTGCATCGAGGAAAGCTAGATGTATGGCAGTGCTCATCAATGGCACAGATACCAGTGTGTATGCAGGATCATAAGGACCATTTTGTTTAATAGTTGGTGGACCCAAACAGAGCTCTGCTTTTGGGCAAGTCTGAGCTGGATCCAAACTTTAAGGTTTGGATTTCTTTGCAGAGTTTGAAGGCTCCTGCATGCTCTCAAATTTCCTTGGCTTGCCCTGATTACAGATTGAAAGTCCATGTGAATATAAGTTACTGCTTAAAATAATTTTCTGTTTTTTATTTTAAATCCTGTGAAAAGAATAGTGAGTTAGGTAAAAATGGAGATTTAAAAAGTGGTTGTGTATTAAAAAAATGGACACCTACAATAGTATAGTGTGAAATAGCAAGATACAGCTAAACTCAAGCTAGAGCTCCAATGTGTGGGATTTCTAGTCTCCAATTTAAAATATTAAATGTAAATGCCTCTCAAACGCATTTTGGTTTATGTATTTTGACAACTGCAGTTTAGTTTTAATTATTTAGGGGGACCAAAGGCAGAATGGCAAATAAGTGTCCAACTCCCTTTTGTAAGTCAGTGGAAATTGAAATTCAGCTAACTCCCTTGTATACGTCTCAGCTAAGATTTAATAGCAGATTCTGAAATGAACTCCTATTACTAAGATGAATTATTTTTGCAAAATCTACATTAACATATGGTGAAGTAGAAGGAAGCCATTTTATGATTGCAGGGCTCAGAGCACGAGTTGGTAAAGTGACACTACAATAATTTAAAAAAAAAATACCCAAGAGTTCTGTGGCACCTTTTAGAGGCTAACAAGTTTATTTGGGCATAAGCTTCTGTGGGTTGCAATTTTGTGTGTGTGTGTGTGTGTGTTTGTTTGTTTGGTTTGGTTTTTTTTTTTTGCTTAAACAGGCTAACACAGCTACCCAGAGCCCTTCTGTCCATAGGACAGTTTGGTGCTACTGTGGCTGCCCCAACCGTCCTATGGATGGGATCCATGGAATTATCTGGGCTGGGAGGCTGGCACAGTGGCAGCAGGGGTCACCTCCCCCCCACTTCCCCATTCACTAGGGTGGAGAGAAATGAGACACAGCAGGCTGGGCTGGGGTGTGGTGGGGTGTAGAGGAGGAGGCTGCCAGGCCTCTCCAGCACCTGCCACCATGGTGAATGCAAGGGGGGCAACCCTGGTTGCAGCCACGCCAGGTCTCTCTAAATCCTCCAAGCCATGCTTGTCAGGGGAATGTTTGGGACAGGTGAGGGACTTAGGGAAGGAGTGGAGCAGGGCAGAGCACCGCGGCTGTGGGGGGGGCGAGGGGAGTGTTGCCAATTCAGAGATCTGTTTTGGTAGATGTTTAACTGTGTTGTCAAGATATGGATTTCAGTGCATTTGAAATAATACAGATATGTATTTCAACTTCACTTGGAACATTCATAAAGCAGACAGATTTCCAAAATTAGGAAACTCAGTGGTGTGGATTGTCCTTTAGGTTTGAATCTAGTTATGGTTTCACTGATTGATATGCTGTGGAAAGTAGTAGACACATATCAAAATGGATCCTGTCCTGTTACCAAAGTGATAATATTTTTATTACTTTGTAGTCTATAAGACACAAATATCTAGTTCCAAAAATCTTCGGGGAAATACAGATGCAGACTCATGTCCAAACTTACTGTCTCTCTCCATGTCTGTAAGTAGGGTTGCAAGGTGTCCGGTATTGACCTGGACAGTCCGGTATTTTTGCCTCCTGTCCGTTTAAAAAAAATTCAGAAAATACTGGACACCTAAAATGTCTGGTACTTTCTGATTTTTTTTTTTCCTGGCCAGGAAGTGAAAATACCGGACACCTGGCAACCCTACAACACACTCGGCAACTGGGCCCAGCCCCCGGCCTCCCCCGACGCCCCCGAACCCCCTGCTTACCTGATTCTGAAGGGAAGCTGTGTTTTGGCATGATCAAGAAAACAAAATGGCTGCCAGCAAAAAGCCTAAAGACCAAGGGGAAGCAATCCCTGGGTCTTAGTGCTCAACTGCTCCCCTGTTCCTATCCCTATTCTGACTCTGCAGGCACTCCTGAAAGGGGCCATGCTGTTTTAATGCTGTTTTTGCTTAATAACTCTTGGAGTCCCTTCCCCCTCTCCCCCCCCCCCCAAACAACTTTGGTCTCTTCCCCCCACCCCTTTTTCCCCTCTCTACAGAATTTTTCCCCCGGTGTTTTTTTGGGGAGGAGGGACAGCTGTTCGGTATTTTTGGTTAAACCATCTGGCAACCCTATCTGTAAGGGGTTAATATATGAAATCTGAACTCCAGGGAGGTTAAATATGAATCTTTGTAATTCAGGCTGGGTTTTTTCCTTTCTTTCCTATAGCTCCTTTGTATAAAATGCATGTCGCTAGGTCATATTATTTTCATACATACCTTTTTTTTTTCTTCATAACCTTGTCTGATCAGAAACGGTCTCAGGTTCTTTCTGCCCTCACTGCTAAATTTTGTACAGTTAGGGCATATGCAGCAGGGGTGTGTACCAGGTACCCTGGTCAGGAGGAAAATCCAGGCCCGCACCCCCTAGCACATTCAGCCCCAGGTGTGGGAAAAGGTTCCCCACTAGGCCAGGTGTCCATATTCACCCAGACAGTCCGGTACCCGCCTCCTGTACGGTAAAAAAAATTCAGACCAAGGGACACCTAATGCTAATTCTGTGTTCCCCCCCCCCCCCCGGCCAGGAGGCGAAAATTCCAGGCACCTGGCAACCCTACAAACACTCAGCGCCCAGCGTCCCCCCGCCCCGAGGCCCCACCCCGGCTCCCAACACCCCCAGTCCCCCGACCCCAGCCCCCATGCTTACCTGGTTCCGCAAGGCTGCCAGCACAAAATGGCTGCCGACCAAGGGGAAGCAATGCTCAATATCTGTGGTCTCCTCCCCCCCCCTTTTTTTTTCCTTCAACAGAATTTTTTCCCAGTATGTGTGTTTTTTTGGGGGGGGGTGTTCGGTATTTTTGTTTCAACCATCTGGCAATCCTATTCCCCACCTGTATCAGTCAGGAGCCATATAAAGCCTGGGGAGGGGTTGGGGGGGGGTGTGTGAGAAGAGGCTTGGACTAAAACTGAGGGAAGAGAGCTTTTCCTCTAAGTCACAATGTAAAGTATTGCTCCATAAAGCCTAGTGAACCTTTAGCCTCCCTTACAATCACTCACTAGAATTGTAAAGCCCTGATTCCATGGTTGCTGTGGTGCTAACAGGCCTTGTGGCTTAGTTAAGACCATTAGAGTGAGAGAACACAGACAATTTGCTTCTCCCACTGATCGTTGGGGAAACAAAACTTGAAGCCAGGGCCTGTCCCCAGGAGATCTGGGTGGCAGCAGAGCAATGCCTTTCCCTGGGTGCTCCCTGAACATAAAAGATATGGGAGAGAAAGCTGTTGGTATGTCCCAAAGATCCAGGGTGGTGTGCACTGCGCCAAACAGAGCGGAGGAAAGGGAAGAAAGCTTTCTTCCAACCAGTAAGAGTAAGTAGGGATTGGAGGCCTCGATTGATAGGTGTGGGAGAAAGAGATGGGTTTTAGTGATATCTGTGACATTTCCCAACTCTGCCAATTTCCTTCCCTCCCAAGCATGGCAAAACATGCCGGACCTGGAGCTTAGGGTCTGAATTCAGTACAAAAGTCTCTCAACAATACAGATAAATTGACAGAAATGAACTAGAGATGGACCAGATTCAGAGCTAATCGATGGAAAGGAAAGACGCAGCAAGGTAAATGTGACCCAGAATTTCTAAAAGCTCTGACACTTAGGGATTTATATTCTCTCTCTCTCTCTCAAGTACAGTCTGAGTTGGTGAATGATTAGAAGATGCTTGGAGGGTATTTGCCTCTCTTTTAAACATCAAATTAATAGGAAATGGGGGAAGGGACTAGAGGAAAAATATCTGCTATAAACTTCTAAATGTTCAAAGATTGCTCCGTTCTCTTCATTTTGCAATTTATCCCAGATCCATTTTATGATCACAAACTGATTTTTCATTATCCTCAGCATAGTGGTTGTTTAGACTTCTGATAAAACGCTTGGTGGCATGATGCTTTTTTTTTTTTTCTGAAGGAAAAAGCCATCTAGCAAAGGATAGCCTTTGACAATTTTAAAGAATAATCAGAAATTATTACTATTTAGGCCCATGGCAGTCAGAAAAACTATAGCTTTTAAGGACAACTCTTTGCAGATGAGCTACTGAGAAAAATACTGAAGTCCTACACCTACATGCTGTAAGGAACTTAAAACACCAACTTGAAAATTAATGTCATCAAGCGTGGGATGTGTTGAGAGCATTTGAGCACTGTTTGAAATGGGCTGAATTAAGGAAGAGCAACATCCTGTGAAGAAGGAATATGGAAGTAATTTGTGATTGTAGCAAGGCAGCATTTCACATCTCTTTCCCTCACACCCATTTGCAGCTATCAAGCAAGCAGATTTAGGGTTTTGAATCTTGACAAAAGCACCTTTAAAACGTAGGATGTGAACTCATTAAGGATGCGTGCTGCTATGTTCAATAATGAATACACATGCATGCACTTGAAGCATCCCATTAAGAAAGGAATAGATAATAAGACAAAAAATACCATATTGCCTCTATATAAATCCATGATATGTCCACATCTGAATACTGTGAGCAAATGTGATCGCCCCATCTCAAAGATCTGTTGGAACTGTAAAAGAGTCAGAAAAGAGCAACAAAATGATTAGGGGTTTGGAATGGCTTCCATGTGAGGAGAGATTAATAAGACTGGGACTTTTTGTCTTAGAAAAGAGATGACTGGGGGGGGGGGGCGGGAGGGAGATATGATAGAGGTCTGTACAATCATAACTGGTGTGGACAGTGAAAATAAGGAAGTGTTGTTTATTCCTTCTTGTAACACAAGAACTAGGGAGTCACCAGATGAACTCAACAGGCAGCAGGTTTAATATTAAGTAATTCCTCACACAACACATAATCAACCTGTGGAACTCCTTGCCAGAGGATGTTGTGAAGGCCAAGACTATAACAGGGTTCAAAAAAGAACTAGATACATTCATGGAAAATAGGTCCACTGATGGCTCTTAGGCAGGATGGGAAGAGGTGGTATCCCTAGCTCCTGTTTGCCAGAAGCTGGAAATGGGTGACAGAGGATGGATCACTTAATGTTCTGTTCATTCCCTTCGGGGAGCCTGCTATTAGCTACTGTTGGAAGACAGGATGCTGGACTAGATGAACTTTTTTAGTCTGACTTGGTCAGGTGGTTCTTGTGTTATGTTCTTATTCAGGTATAAATGTGGTGTTCAATTTTGTGGTTTCCTTAAAACAACATCAAACAATACATCTAACATCACATCAGTTATAATTCATATAAATGTTTATGGTTTCTGTACATAAATATTTAATTTAACCATGTTCCATTGTAGTTTTCAGTTACATATATAGTTTCTTCAATGTCTTCACCCCATCCCCATACCACCACACCACTGTCTCATTATAATAGTTGAAAACCAACTTATTCATAAATAGTATTCCTGGATATTTTTGATAATTTTTTCTTCAGCTTTTATATAGTAAAAGTAAAAATAGACTGTGGCACCATGTGACAATGCTGACAAAATCACTGAAACCTTTCCATAAGCACCCAAAAAACTATGCTGTGGCTTAGTTGGCAAAATTGTGCATGGAATTGAAGAGTAGCATCTTCCTCTCTCTGCTGATGAAGACTGAGCTTCTCATAGACTCTGCATAAGGGTTTGGTAAACACTCTCTAGTTCTACTTTGATCATTGCCAAAGTATAGATAGCTTTTGAGATGTGATAAGAAGATGGGGTTTTTCATTTTTCTTAGCTATTTTTAAATGGTTGTTTCAATGGGCATATGAAATTATACAAGAGGGTTCACCGTGAAACTTTTACTCAATGCAAATCTTTCAGTGTATTAAACCGGGATGAAGCTGACATGGGAAGAAAAACAGTGATCTCTTTATATTATGGAAAAAATCTCTAGCAATGGCAAAAGCTCCATGTGTCCCTTAAATGTAAACTGGAAAAAGAAGATTGTGTGAATATCTGTGCTGACCGGGGATGAAATGTGCAGTTGTGTGAAACTTGTTTTGTTTTGCCAAAAATGCAATTTTAGGCTGACTGAAACATTTGATAAATTCATGTTGATTTCAGCAAATTGTTTCTGTGAAATAAGTTCATGAAACTGAGGCACAAATCCTTCTCTTATATCTAGTAGGCCAGTGGTTAGAGAACTCACCTGGGATGGCCTTGTCCCTCTAGGTTCAAATCTCCACTTTGGTTAGTATCCACTCATTGGGCTCTTAGGTATAAACGTTTGTGTTTTTAGCCCTTCATTTTCTACTTTTAATTCACTTTTGTGAATAAATTTTAATTCACTGTTATTAATAAGAACATAAGAATGGCCGTACTGGGCCAGACCAAAGGTCCATCTAGCCCAGTAGCCTGTCTGCCAACAGTGGCCAGTACCAGGTGCCCCGGAGTGGGTGGACTGAAGACAATGATCAAGCGATTTGTCTCGTGCCATCCATCTCCAGCCTCTGACAAACAGAGGCCAGGGACACCATTCCTACCCCCTGGCTAATAGCCTTTTATGGACCTAACCTCCATGAATTTATCTAGCTTCTCTTTAAACTCTGTTATAGTCCTAGCTGTCACAGCCTCCTCTGGCAAGGAGTTCCACAGGTTGACTACGCGCTGTGTGAAGAACTTTCGCGTATTAGTTTTAAACCTGCTACCCATTAATTTCATTGGGTGTCCTCTAGTCCTTATATTATGGGAACTAATGAATAACTTTTCTTTATTCACCCTCTCCACACCACTCATGATTTTATATACCTCTATCATATCCCCCCTCAGTCTCCTCTTTTCCAAACTGAAAAGTCCCAGTCGCTTTAGCCTCTCCTCATATGAGACCTGTTCCAAACCCCTAATTGTTTTAGTTGCCCTTTTCTGAACCCTTTCCAAGGCCAAAATATCTTTTTTGAGGTGAGGAGACCACATCTGTACATAGTACTCAAGATGTGGGCGTACCATAGTTTTGTACAGGGGCAGTAAGATATTCTGTGTCTTATTTTCTATCCCTTTCTTAATAATTCCTAGCATCCTATTTGCCTTTTTGACTGCTGCAGCACACTGTGTGGACGTTTTCAGAGAACTATGCACGATAACGCCAAGATCTCCTTCCTGATTTGTCGTAGCCAAATTAGCCCCCATCATATTATATGTATAGTTGGGGTTATTTTTTCCAACGTGCATTACTTTACACTTATCCACATTAAATTTCATTTGCCATTTTGTTGCCCAATCACTCAGTTTGGTGAGATCTTTTTGAAGTTTTTCACAGTCTGCTTCTGTCTTGACTATCTTGAACAGTTTAGTATCATCCGCAAACTTTACTACCTCACTCCTTGCCCCTTTCTCTAGATCATTTATGAATAAGTTGAATAGGATTGGTCCTAGGACTGACCCTTGGGGGACACTACTAGTTACCCTCTCCATTCTGAAAATTTACCATTTATTCCTACCCTTTGTTTCCTGTCTTTTAACCAGTTCTCAGTCCATGAAAGGACCTTCCCTCTTATCCCATGACAATGTAATTTACACAAGAGCCTTGGTGAGGGACTTTGTCAAAGGCTTTCTGAAAATCTAAGTATACTGTATCTACTGGATCCCCCTTGTCCGCATGTTTGTTATTCCCTTCAGAGAACTCTAATAGATTAGTAAGACGTGATTTCCCATTACAGAAACCATGTTGACTTTTGCCCAACAAATTATGTTCTTCTACGTGCCTAACAATTTTATTTTTAACTATTGTTTCGACTAATTTGCCCGGTACCGACATTAGACTTACCGGTCTGTAATTGCCCGGATCACCTCTAGAGCCCTTTTTAAATATTGGTGTCATGTTAGCTATCTTCCAGTCAGTAGGTACGGGAGCTGAATTAAAGGATAGATTACAAACCACAGTTAACAGTTCTGCAATTTCCCATTTGAGCTCTTTTAGAACCCTTAAGTGAATGCCATCCGGTCCTGGTGATTTGTTAACATTAAGTTTTTCTATTTGTTCCAAAACCTCCTCTAATGACACTTCAATCTGGGACAGTTCCTCAGATTCATCTCCCACAAAGGACGGTGCAGGTTTGGGAATCTTCCCCAACATCCTCAGCCGTGAAGACTGATGCAAAGAAATCATTTAGCTTCTCCTCAATGGCTTTATCATCCTTGATTACTCCTTTTGTATTTCGATTGTCATGGGGACTTACAGGTTTTTTAGCAGGCTTCCTGCTTCTAATGTACTTTAAAAACATTTTGCTATTGTTTTTTGAGTTTTTGGCTAGCTGTTCCTCAAAATCTTTTTTTGGTTTTCTTATTACAGTTTTACACTTAATTTGACAGTGTTTATGTTCCTTTCTATTTCTCACTGGGATTGGACTTCCACTTCTTGAAAGATGCCTTTTTGTCCCTCACTGCTTCTTTTACATGGTGGTTAAGCCACGGTGATACTTTTTTCGGTCTCTTACTATGTTTTTTAATTTGGGGTATACATTTATGTTGGGCCTCTATTATGGTGTCTTTAAAAAGTTTCCATGCATCTGGCAGGGATTTGGCTCTTGTCACTGTGCCTTTTAATTTCCGTTTAACTAACCTCCTCATTTTTGTGTAATTCCCCTTTTTGAAATTAAATGCCAGAGTGCTGGACTGCTGAGGTGTTCTTCCCACCACAGGAATGTTAAATGTTATTATATTATGGTCACTAGTCCCAAGCGGTCCTGTAATAGTTATCTCCTGGACCTGATCCTATGTTCCACTCAGGACTAAATCAAGAATTGCCTCTCCCCTTGTGGGTTCCTGTACAAGCTGCTCCAAGAAGCAGTCATTTAAGCCATTGAGAAATTTTATCTCTGCATCTCTTCCTGAGGTGACATGTACCCAGTCAATATGGGGATAATTGAAATCCCCCATTATTATAGAGTGTTTTATTTTGGTAGCCTCTCTAATCTCCCTTAGCATTTCAATGTCACTATCACTGTCCTGGTCAGGTGGTCGATAATATATCCCTACTGCTATATTCTTATTATTGGAGCATGGAATTACTATCCATAGTGAGTCTGTTGAACATGTTGATTCATTTAAGATTTTTATTTCATTTGATTCTACGTTATCTTTCACATATAGTGCCACTCCACCACCCACATAGCCTGTTCTATACTTCTGATATATTTTATAACCTGGTATGATTGTGTCCCACAGATTTTCCTCATTCCACCAGGTTTCTGGTGGATTAATTTATTATTAAATAAATTAATAATTTTTCGAACTTCTCACTCTGAGGGGGAAAAAATGAGTTTCTGGTTGATTCAGAACAGACTAACTTCTCAGAACTGACAGAGAACTAAAAAATCAGTTATTCATACATTTCTAAACAGAATAGACAAGAAGATTCTGTCTCAAGCATTTATAACTTGTCTCCCTTTTATGTTGTTAAACATGTGTGATTCATTAATCAATTTATTTCCTCAGCATTAATTCTTCAGAAGCATTTATTAAAAATTATTTAATTCGGAGTAAGATAATCCCTCTACCAATTATCCTGAATTGAGCCTTGTCATTTTAAAGGCAAGGAAGGGGTCAGCTGTGTCTACAACATGCTGTTTTGGGATATTCTGTAGCCATTGGTATAATACATGTTTTCCGGTGGGAGAGCCTTGCATATTTCCTTTCTGGTAGAATCTAAAGTGATTTTTAGATCCTGCCTATTTACAGACAGAAAGTAGGAAGGAAAACTAGGAAAAGGTTTGCATAGTTTATTTGGCTGGTCTATGGTGCTGAGATTCAAGTGTCACTTTTTTTTTAAGTAACATTCACAACAATTAAAAATAGAGCAATTGCAAATTAATTCATACCAGTTTGTTCCAGTTTTGTTCAAAATTATTTGGGAAATTATTTCTGTGAATTATTCATGCCACATTTTTTTACGAGACCCCCAGGTCAAAATGGCACTTTTCTGCTCTCTGCTTGGATGAGTCTATCTTTTATTTCTGCAACATTTGCTTAATGTGGTGTAATTTTGATGGATGTTCTTTACAGTAAATAAACTAGCAAACTAATATAAAGCAAACATACACAGGGCATGAATGCAATAGAAGAAAAATTATTTTTAAAATTATGGATTTTTTTGTTGCAGTTTTTCTCCCAACTTTGGCTAAAATCTTGTTTCAGAATATTAAAAATTTGGTTTATTTTCCATTAAATATATAGCATCACATTATAGAATATCTTTAAAAATGTGGGCTTTAATGACTTAGACTACAGAGAAGATGTGAGTTACTATAGCAACCCACATTTATTGGTCTTCAGGGTGTGCTTGTAGGTACATCTCTTTCTTGCTCCATATGGAAACGCTATGGAGTGCGGTTTGTTTTGCAAGAGGGAGTCCGCTTGTTTTATTTTTCTGTTGTTGCTGTGTGATCTGACCTGTTCTTGGGATAACTAACAGGTTGGTTTGTTTACATATATGGTCAAATTTTTTAAAAATATATGTTTTGGGTAACCATACCACTGGAGAGTAGTAAACGTCTAAATAGAAATGTGTGACCTTGGTTGCTACAGAAAGGTGAAAGACACATGGATGTGGAGTCAGTGCTTAATATGTTCATATGTTTATTTCAGTTTATATTAAAACTAAGAAGTTCCAAAAAGTCCCTGATCAGAAACAATATATTATCATAAAGGGATTTGGACAGGGGGCCCATTCACACTGCACAGTGTCACAAAATCCATCCTTTAATTAATTACATCAAGAGGGAAAAAAAATCCAAAATACATTAAACAGCTGAAGGTGATAGAGCACTTTCATGCATTGTCAAAACAGGTTTTTTTTATATATTTTTTTCAATTTTGTAATGCTGTCATACAGTCAGTTCTACTTTAATTTTTTGTTTTGGCTTTTCACCTTCACAGTCCAGCATAAATTACCATTTATTAGTATAAAAAATCATCCTTAGAAAATAGTCGACACGCCCTTGTTAAACCAAATTACAGTTTAATTACAAATGCTCATCAGTATAATAGTATAATTTTACTTTTTTATTTTAATGAAGTTTTAGTTTTAAAAAACATTTCTTTATTGCAGTGAGACTACAAAGAGCATCATAGAAATTTTCTATGCTAGAGGCAGCAGAGTTTATTGTATAAAATGAAAGAAAAAAGTCTGTTACAACTTTGTAACTAGCCCAGGATCCCAACTTTAAAATAAAGAAATGGACTTTTAAAATAACCAGTCTTTCACAGTGTATAATCAATGCAATTATCCAATTTATTTTAATCAATAAGTAAGACTATTCATTGCGCTGTCTGCAATAAATGTACATAAAGGTGAACCTTTTCTAAGTAGTCATATCCCTTAAAGCTATGCCATAACAGAAGAGTTACTATTGGTTATGACTACTGTGGAGAGGACTACAAGGACATTATATTGTGTAACACCAGAAGTAATGTTAAATGCATTGAAAAAGAAAGGTTTGCAGCATCCATTTCAGGCAATATTGGTGCAAAGTATATGCGTGGGTGTCTGTTAGATATATCGTGTGCAGCAAACCGCTCATCAGAAAACAGGCCAAATAAATACACGTTGCAGCTCTTCAGCAATCTGCTGACATGGCGCACAACTCAGTTCCAAGAGCTGCCTCCTAACAGAAATGTGGCCTGTTAAAATCTCAGCTTAATAGTTAGTGATTGTTTCCTGCCAGCTGCTGGGAGGTGGGGTAAGGGAGGAGAAATTGAGAAGGATATGTTTTGTCCAGTCAGGATAAAGTAAAGTTATGCTGATGTAACCCACGTACCCAGTGTGGCACTTAGACCACTTACAGCCAGAGATAAGAACAAGGGAACTCTACAGCCAAAGCTGAAAGCCACTTAACTTTCTAACTCAAGCTGTAGAGGCTCCTACACTAAGCTCCAGAGGTCCCATGTTCAAATCTGCCCAGTGATGGTTACGTTGACATTTTCCTCACTTTTGAAGGTTCCTTGTCTTTTCAGTTCATTAACTTATTTTTGTGTATATAGAGGGGGAGGGTATGACAGGGTCTGTCACATCAAAATAAAGGCCAGAGTGCCAGAACTCTTGACCATGCCTTATGTTTTCTGACTAACTTTGGCGAATTGCCAAGTCACTTAATGCCTTTGCCTCAATTTCCCACACATAAAGTGATTTCACAGAGATGTCTTTACAAATGGTAAAGTATTGAATTCTTCACAGGAAAGGTGCTACATTGCTGTTGGGTGTTGTCTCAAATGTCTAGTCAGTAGGGAAAAAAATATAGTCATTCTTGACCAGGAGCTATTTAAAGGAGAGAGAGTCTGTTTTATATTATTACAGTTCTGGACACCTTTTTAAATATCACGAACTTTTTGAAAAAGGTATTTATCTTTTTTTTAATCCTGCATGGAGTTTGGTTAACAAACTTTATCCAAGTCCAACTCATTTTCCATAATGATTGGCTCATTTCTTTGTCTTATAGAAGATGGGTAGGGGAAATCTCTTGGCTGCTGTCTGTACATACTGTAAGACTAGATTTAAAAAAAAAAAAAAGTAATATTTGCTTTAAACGCAGGTGCTGACTAGCATTTGATATAAAGACATTATTGAAGTTGTGAATAAAAGATTAAACAATTTATATTATGATCTTAAATGTTCTTTATTTACTATACTAAAACACTAAATTAATTGCAACCCCTCTATTGTTCACATAGACTGCTGCTTTTCTTAATTCTCTGTTAAATCTTGTATGAAGAAAAAACATCAAATAGTCATTGATTCCCCATGCTAACTTAGTAGGAGTGCTAACCCTGCAGGATTGTCCTAGAGTCGCCACAAATTAGGGATTAATCTTTAATGAAAGATTATGTCGTGATGAAACCTCCAGGAAAACATCCAACCAAAAATGGCAGCCCTATAGCTTAGATCTGCTTCCTCCATGGACCTTTTAAAAAAAAAATGGCAACATGGTCTTCAGTCAAAATATAGTAAAGGACAAGTATGCAACTTACATGTGAAATTTGAATGCGTTTGAATATGTTAATCTCTGAAACTTTCTGCGTGTGTGTTTAAAGTTCAGTGACACCAATTCAGTTCCTCCTGAAGACATAAGAGAAATGGAGGGTTGGGGAAGGAGAGTTCAGCCCAAGAAATTAAGCCATTCAGACTGGAGGCTGGGACAGCACTCAGTGTCTATACATTACACCATATAGTCACTACACGGCAGTTTACTTCCACCAGATGTTGACTTCTGGACAATTCAAATGAAAACTGGATTGCTCCACCAGACTTATTCCTTCAATGAATTGAGTCCTTGTAAAAGTTTGAAGATAATAGCATTGGAAAACGAATCCCTTGGTTTATCCAGTGAGCAAATATAGTGTGAGCCCAAGGGGGATGACAGCTTCTATGAGCTCCCGGGCAAGAGGTGTGTGTGTTTGGGGGGGGGGGGGACGCAGGGCCTTGGGCAGAAAGGGTGGGGCAGCCAGCCTTCCACGCTGTCTGGAATGTGGTGCTGGCCTTCCCCCTTAGCCACTGGAGTCATGGGGAGTGTACAGAGCAGTACTCAAAGGGTGATTTAAAGGGCACACGCCTCTGGCTGCCACTGTTGTGGCAGTGGCTGGAAGTCCTGGAACTTTTTGAATCACTGGGTCGTGGAGCAACTGCCCCTCTTCTCTTCCCCCTCCCCCTGCCCAATCCCGTGTCGGCAGGCCTATGTGAGCCTCACCTGTCCAGGTTTCTCCACAATGAGTCTTGCCCTTAATCCTCTTCTCTAGGGAGAGTTGTGGCTTGACTCTCTCTCAGAATAGTAATGGGTCTGTCATCCACTAGAACTCTTTGTTCATAGTATTTAAAACAAGGTTTAGAGCACCTTTCCAGACTACTACACCCCTTTCAGGTATCTGAAGCCCAAGCACACAACCTTGGGCTCAAGCATATAACTTGGTTTCATTGGGTCCCACTGTGGGATAGGGTCCCTGGCAGTTACTACCCCCAAATGCTAGCCTTGCACTTGGGATTCCGAGCCGAAACCTGTGTCATAACCCCCAGGTTGAGAAATGCTGATCTAGATGAATTGACATATCCCCTTGGAAGATCTCTGCATGCCTCCAGGGGTACACATACCCTGGTTGAGAACCTCTGGTTTTGGTGATAGGGAAGTATTTTTAATCCTAACAAGTAGACCAGATCTTGACCAGGATAGTTTAAAATTAATTATTTTAAAATTCATCCATTTTTATTTAAATTTAGCTTTTTTTAAAATAAAATCTATATTTTAACAGTTGAAATTGGTTAAGGAGTGTACTTATTTCAATCTATTAAAATCACTTAAATACAAAAAATAACATTTTGGCAAGCTTTAAAGAAAGTCAAACCACTGCACTGGTGGAAGTTACTGACTCAGTACCCAGAATGAGAGTTTGTTGAAGTGCTAAATTGGCTTCTGCTAGCTGTAACCTTTTTAGCAGGTGCAGAAGGATTTAATCTACATTTCAGTTTAACTATCTTAATTCAAAATATGTACATTGAAAGTTTAAAAAATATAGGTGAAGCTAGAAAAAATAGGAAAGTATGTTGTCCTCTTCCAAACTGTGAATAAAAACTAGGATGAGAGCTACTTGTTTCTGGTTACCATGTCCTTTTCTTAAGCTTTTATAACTGTCAACTCAATTCACTAACTACAGGTAATACTTACTCGGTTTAATCAATTTTAAATGTCAACCATGTGTAGGACAGTTTATATTAAAAATATAGCAGCTTTAAGGTAGCTTTACATACTAAAACACAATTCTGATTTTGTGAATTTTAATTGAATTTGTATTCCCATCTGAATGGAGTGTGACATGAATCACAAGCAAAAAATGAATCATCTAATAAATAAGAAATGCATCATTTACATTTTCTAACAAATTTACATTCAGATTCCGAATTTATAAGTGAAAAGCCATAAAATTGTTTAAGTAAATGTGAATAGATTTAGTGTATTCTCCTGAATAGAAAAAAAGCAGCATGAAATTTAGTGGCTTCCAACCCATGAAAGCTTATGCCCAAATACATTTGTTAGTCTTTAAGGTGCCACAGGACTCCTTGTTGTTTTTACTGAAACAGACTAGCATGGCTACCCCTCTGAAACTTGTCACCAAATTAATGTACAGGCTACATTTAATTACAAACTAATATGTTTTAACAAGTCTGAACTAATGGAAACTAACTTTTTCTTTATTTAATGATTAAAAACTTGGTTAAAATGTATGTAAATGAGTTCAGCCTGATACCAAGGTACAATAGCCTGAACCTGCCATCTGGTTCAGTGACACATCCAGTCCGGTCAAGGGTCCGAAGTGGTGAGGCACCAGCAGGTATTTCCCAGATTAACAAATAGCACTATTGCATAATCAAAATGCATAATACAAGAAAACAAAACATTCAGTCTTATTTCTATTCCCAAATGCAGACTCAATCCATTCCACAAAACCTTTATGATGTCCTATGTGCATTGTGGCACTAGTACAAATGTCTTGTCTTGAAAAGAGTAACACCCTGAAGAAAGTGACAAGGAGTAATACCCTGAAGAAAATAACACTGGGTGGGATGGTTGCTCTTAGGCTCCAATTTTCATTTGGAATTGCTTATGATTTAGTTGTAGCACCACACTTTTCTTCCCACTGCCTTCAATGGATATGTTGCCTTGATACAGATCCATTGTAAGTTTAAAGGTTGGCTTGGTGTCCCTTCATATGCTATCTGCAACCGCTCAGCTCATACTTCCAGTGGTGATGCTAACTGGCACTAATTCTGAGGTTTTTGTAAAGTGGCTCATTAGTTATTAGGAACTGGATTAAGACAGCCTTCTTGTTTCACATAGACTACCATAAAGCTTATTGATAGTGACAGCTCTTTGTTATGACCTGATTTGGTTTGAACCATTAACCTAGTTTCTTTGCTACCCAGTGTCTCTCTCTCTCCAAAGCCAGGTTTGTTATAAATGGTGTTATCCTAGTTTATCCAAATAGAAAACATGATTTAGACATTTCATGGTTTTCCATTTCTTCTGGAGTTTTATTTTTTTATTGCATCCAAATCATTGATTTGAATTATTTTAATAGTTATAACAGACATTAGCCTCTGTAATAAATGAGCGTATATGTGGCTGGGTGCAGTGGTGTTTTTAATCTCAGATACTTGGGAGGATGAGGCTGGTGGTTTGCTTCTGTTTTCTGGTGAACTGTGACAGTCGTGTTTACCGACAGCCTGGCCATGGGGTGGCTGAAAGACTGGCTAGAATAGTGGTTCCCAATCTTTTTTATACTGCAGACTGGCAAACTCATTCAAAAACTTTTGGCAGACAGGTATAGAAACATTTGTATATTCACTATGATTTTTTAATTTTAAGTAGTCACGTGTTTGTTTTGCATTACATCTGGACGGACACAAACCCACCACTTCTCCAAGTATTGCTTGCTTTGAGGGCCATTGTCCTTCTTTGCCTCCTACTCCTCATTTCCTTCGCCTCAGAAACCTACCACCCCAGTATAGGGTTGCCAGGTGTCTGGCATTGAGCCGGACAGTCTGGTATTTTCACCTCCTGTCCGGTAAAAAAAATTCAGAAAATACTGGACCCCTAAAATGTCCGGTATTTTCTGATTTTTTTTCCCGGCCAGGAGGCAAAAATACTGGACTGTCTGGGTCAATACCGGACACCTGGCAACCCTACACATACTCAACAACTGGGCCCAGCCTGCGCACCCACCCGCCCCTCACCCCCCTCGCCCACCTGGTTCTGCAGGGGAGCTGTCTGGTCCGGTGCAGGGAAGATGGCTGCCGGCTGCCAGCAACCTGTTAGAGGCAGAGCCCAGCCCCTGTTCTTAAAGGGGCCATGCTGTGGTTTTTTTTATTTTTAATTTTTTTTGCTTGACTCTCGGGATCCTTTGGTCTCCCCCACCCCATTTTTTTTTTTTCAACAGAATTTGTTCCCTGGTGTGTTTGGCGGGGGGGTGAGGGGTGTTCGGTATTTTTGGTTAAACCATCTGGCAGCCCTACCCTATTATCTATACACTGGCCCCCAAGATGCCCCAACCTCCAGCCCCACAATGCTGCCCAGAGTGAGCCCAACCCGTACCTTGTTCTTCCCCTGAGATTGGCACCAAGCCCTCATGCCTATGAGCCCTGCCTACGCAGTGGCAGGCCCGCCTGGCACACAACCAGGCCTGGAGAACGAAGTCTCACCCTGGCCTTGTGCGCTTGGCGCATGGCCTCACGCTGTCACTTATCAGCCTCGGCAGCCGGGTGCTCCGGGCCCTGCTGGAAGGGGAAGCAGAAGAGCAGCTCATTGCCATGGCTGCCCAAGCTCACCAGGATCACACTGATGGGGAAGGAGTGGGGGGACCTCCACAGGGCAGGCGGAGGCAGCACTGCCACCACCACTGCTCCGCCCTGCCTCACAGTTCCCTGCACAAGTGGCAGCTGCAAGCCATAGAGACACCTCAGCTTAGTGGCCTCGAAGGGGCTCTCAAGAAGCAAAGACTGGCAGACTTCTAGTTGGGGGCATGGCCTGGCAGTGTGCCGCGGCCTGGCAAGCAGTGGTTCGCAGCCCACCACTGGTTTGCGGACTGGCGGTTGGGAGCAGCTGGACTAGAACAAAACGAATGACAAGTTATGATCGACATGCTCTCTGTGAGGGCTGCTGGACTCATTGATCAAGATGATATGTGGAGAAACAAAGTTTTTAGTGTGATTTTTAAAAATCTTCGCTTCTAAGGTGTGTGGTGGGTTTTTTTTTCTCTAAATGTCTGAGAATTGTTTAAATTTCTGTGTTCCATATACAAAAATCACAAAATACTAATGTTTTCAATATTTCCTCTGTAAATTCTATATCAAGAGAAAAGATGAATTCATAATATTTATAAGCAAGTTACTGCAAATGGAACTAGATAGTACATTTTAAAGTTAGGATTGACAACTTCTACAAAAAACCATATTGTAATGCCCACACCAAAGCTAACTCTCCTCCATGCATATATGCCTTTATAATATGAATTTTATCCATAGGTATGTAGTGGCACAGCATGCTCATTCTGTAAAATTGAATGCACCCATAGAGTAATGTGTCCATTCAGAGGTGTGCACAAGGGAGAGTAGCAAGGGCCCAGAACCACTCATGGGGCATAGAAAGTGGCCCTCCAAGAGCAGTCAAATTTACATTTCTGCATACACCCTTGCATTCATGTTTTACAAATGTTCTTGATATTAAACTTCTTTTATGGAGACATCTCTCCCACTTCCTACAGCACCACTTAAACTCTTGGGCCTGGTCTACACTAGACCAGGCAAGTTGACTTAAGGTATGCCATCCAGCTATGCAAAATGCGTAGCTGGATTCGGCTCACCTTAAGCCAAGCCTCCGCAGCGTCTACACTGCAGGAGGCTGATGGGAGCATGCACGAAGAATGAGGAGTACAGGATGCCAGCATGGGCTGTCCTTAGTGTTCAATTTGGGGGTGTACACTATACCCGCTAAATCAAATGCTAGAAGATCGACCTCTGGAGGGTCAATCTTCTCCATACTAAGGGTGTAAGCGACCAGTTGACTATCTGATAAGCAAAAGCTTGACTAGTCATTTCCCCCCCCCCCTTGCTGCTTTTATCAGAGGCATCAAGCAGGGGGGAGCAGGAGCCGGTGTGGAGGGGGAGACAGCTTAAAAGCTGGTTCCCCCCAGCACTGTCTCCACAGCAGATAGGGGAGGCAGGAGGGTAGCAGGGACTAGGCGCGAACTGAGAATCAGCCGATTCCCAGTTCACATCCAGTCCCAGACATTGCACCTCTGCTTTTTAAATTTATTAAGAGCCTACTGGCTCTTAATACATTTAAAAATCAGAAGCTCAGTGTGGGGGGGGGTACTCGGTGTGAAACAGGACAGCTGATTCTTGGCTTGTGCTGGGTTTCCCCACTGTGCTTTAGCCTTTTAAATGTATTAAGAGTTGGCAAGCTCTTAAAACGTTTAAAAGGCAGAGCTGCGGCTCATTGACTAATTGACCAGTTGATGGAAAATCCGTTGATTAAACTTTATTTAACATCCCTACTCCATAGTGTAGACAAGCCCTTGCTGTCTTTGTGTGAGGGAGCCTTTTGTGGAAACAATTCTGTGGCTGTTTCACTGCAGTCAAAAGGTGATGAACTTTCCAATGGTATTGCTAAGAAGCACTAAAGGATAGGGAATTCAGGCTCATGAAACTCGTGTGTATCTATGGGCATCACTATTTGTCAACACTTAGAAAAGAGCTGCTTTAGCAGTTAAAGGTTCAAGTCCTGCCCTCAAAATATAGTGTGAGAAGTAACTTGGACTGGATTAGATCCTCAAAACTTCTGGCTCAGTTTATTTGTTTTCAGAGAATCAGTGTGCTTACCTCTAACTGTAATGCATATGTGTAGAGAGTTAAGGTTTATATCTTCACTAACTATATTCTGTCCTGGTTTCTAAGCTCTTAAATTCTTTACCGTCTCCTTGCACCAATGAATGCTTTCTGTGGTGGTGGTTTTTTTATTTTGAAAATGAATGCTAGGGAGGATAGAAAACTCACATTCCCTAGCTAACACTTTGCTACTGACAAATTCCTGACTTGTCTTTCCACTGAAGGTGCCAAACCATTCTAAATCTGAAAAACGAACTATGATAAATCCAGAGATGCTGATCGACATGTAAGCAAAGTTGAATAATGAATGTTGCAAGAAACTGAATAGCGGCTGAAGTCTGAGGTATAAAAGATTAATTGTATTTCTCATTTATTACTTTTCCCTTTGTAGTCTCCCACATAGTACAGATAAGGTTCAGTTTTTGCATAGGTTGTTAGATCAGATAAGTTCCAACACAATCCAAGATGCTGTGGCTTCAGATAATTGATTTTGTTCTAATTTTTGTTGGGGGAGGGACAATTGAATTAGTAGATTCTCAGGCCAGAAGGGACTTCTGTGATCATTTCGTCTGACCACCTGTATAACACAGGACGTGGTCTTTCCCTGATTAAATTCTGCTTCAAATCTAAAAGCTGTGTTTGAACTAGAACAGTTTCTAGAAACACATCCTTTCTTGACTGACTTTTAAAAATGCCCTGTGATGGAAGTCCACCACAATACTTGGTAAGTTGTACATTGGTTAATTACCCTCACTGCTGAATATATGTGGAAAAACTAGAAATTTGTATTCCTTTAAATAGGGATGTTAATTGGTAAGCATGAGCATTTTTACCAAGTAACCTGCTCTTGCCA
Source organism: Pelochelys cantorii (assembly GCA_032595735.1). NCBI lineage: Eukaryota > Metazoa > Chordata > Testudines > Trionychidae > Pelochelys > Pelochelys cantorii. Next base: position 47,248,186 of record CM064334.1, on the reverse strand, counting down.
GTTGAATCTCCAACCCTAGAGGTTTTTAAGTCCTGGCTTGACAAAGCCCTGGCTGTAAGGTTCTGTTAGTCAAATATCACTTTTTTGGCCCATTTTGGTACATCTTAAAGCAATTAACTTCCATCAGCTGAACCTTCTGGACCTCACAAGTGCTTTCTCTCATTCTAAAAACATATCAGGAGACACACAATGCTATGTGACCTACTACTTGATATGTGTTCAAAAGCTGTGGTAATTGATCTTAGGTGACTTGTTAATGGTTCCTGAGGTTTTTCATAATGGAAAATTTTTGCAGATAGCTTTTACAAGAAACAGTAGATATAGAATAACTGAGGGAAGTTACCAGAAGTGTTCTAAAATGCCAAAATGCTAAGGATAGCCCTGGATGAATGAGTGATCCTTACAAAAAAGTATATAGACACATATGTTGCCCCAGTTCTCTGCTATACTGGATGGCTCCCCACAGAATAGAGTCAAGTTCAAGGTCTTAGTTCTGATCTGTACTAGCCCGAGATATTTAAGAGACTATTTCTCTGAGACCACTGTTTCCTTGGATGGCTAAATTTCTCACAAACTAGGGAGCTATCAGTTTCAAAGTTTGGGATGCTACTTCATTAGTAGTTTGTCTTCAGAAGCAGGTTAAAATGGCTATGGATCTCTTTACTTTCCAAAGGGTAAAATTGCCTGCTTTAGCTTATCTTTCCCACAATGATCAAGCTAAACAACAAAAGAGAGGATGGAAGGTGAGAAGGAAGGAAGGAAGGAAATTGCTACCTCCAGAAAAGGAAGAAACATAAACTGGACTAGGGGCACGTCTACACAGCATAACTACACTTGAAATAAGCTATGCAACTTAGGGTTGCAACTAATTGCGTAGTTTTTCTTGAAATAAATTATTTTGACTTTTGGAGCAGTCTACACAGCAGTTATTTTGAAATAGAACACACTTCTCCTGACTTCCCTTACTCTTCATACAATGAGGATTACAGGAGTTGGAGTAAGAAGCCCGTTATTTCAAATTTATTTTGAAATAACATTGCTGTATAGGCATAGCCTATATGAACAGCTTTATGCTTTGCTTAAATTAATCTTTACTGAAGACATGAATACTCTACAATGCCTGCCTGCACATGTACATGAAGCGTATCAAATGAGAAATGGACTCTCCTATAAAACTGTAGTAAACTTTTAAAAAATTAGTGTACCTTAATGAATAATCCTTATTTTCTCTTTGTCTAAAATGTAGCACAAGCCACTTCTAAAAATGATCAGATTTTTTTAAGCCAGAGCAACATTTGCTATAACTGTTAGTGAGAGCAATATTTATTCTTGTGATCTAAATCTCTAAAAATTCACTAAAACATGAAAAAATTTCTGAATATTACGTCTGCAGCCTATTTGATTACAATATCAACTATTGTGGTAGGGGTGTGTGTGAATTTCACAGGTAAGACTTGCTTTTAAAAAACATCACATTTAGTACTTTTTGAAAAGTGCCAAAGTGAGAGAGCCTTGGAGATCACATTCCTTCCACCTGTTGAGCATTTAAAAGCTTCCTGTCACTGTTGGCTCACTAATGTGCCTGTACCTTGCATTAACTGCCTATGGAAATAGGAGTTAATTCAGTTCCTTCTAATCTTTGGCCTCTCAGGTGAGACTGAGCCAGAGTGCAGTTTATGATGGCCCTTTTTGTGATCAAGACACTTATTCAATAGTAACAAGGTTGAATCCAGTAATGCTTTTCAGTCAGGGACATCTGTCAACTGAATTTTCTTCCTCCTTTTCCTTCCCCTTTTGACTCTCCAAATACTATTTAAGCTTTACTTTGCTCTCCAATCTGTGCTGCTGAATCTGATATCTGGAATAACCTATGCATTAGCCAGCAACTTCACTGCTAAACATCCCCCTTTTTTTCAGTCCTTCAAGGGGCAAAGAATTCCAGGTCTGCTTGTTTTCCACATTTGGACTTCCACATAGGCAACTAAGAAATCAGCATGGAAATACAAAAAGGGCAAAGTTATCAAAGCAAACCCAGATTTTCCTATGCTATTGTCTGAAACGGGGATGTGGAAGAGTCATGTAACGTATAATGCATGTGTTATGTGACTCTTATTAGTAATATATGCACTCAGTCTTCTTCAGCTCTGTAGATGACACACAGCCATCTGTTTGTTTGGATTTTTAGATATTTTTTTCTTTCCATTACAAAGATCCAAGGGCTTTAAGCTCAACCAGCTTTAATTAAACATATGCTTCAAACAAATTGTGTGGTAGGGCATAGTGGTGGCCTGAGAGATCTAATCAAGTAGAATTATCAATCAAAGAGTAGCTTTGTCATGTCTTTTTAAATTCACTAATAAAAAATTATAGGACTCCTCCCATTCTAAAGTAAAAAGAAGTGCAAGAAAAGAAGCAGTGCTAACTTATTACACATCTGCCAGCTGTTGCTCTGACTTTCCCAGTTTTCCTAAATTTTCTATATTCTAAGTTACAGTATATCCTAGCAATGTATCATTTTAATTAAGAGGAGTGGTAGAGGTAAGTTTGGTAAAACCAATTTAAGAATACTTTAGTAGCAACTTGATAAACACAGGTCAAATTTCAGAAAAATCTAAGAGCCATCTTCCAATATGATTATAGGAGCTTGAATCTCATTGAAAGTAAGGGGGATTTAGGATCCTAAGTCAGAAAAATTTGACTCTGGTTCAAGTTAATGTAAACAAATGCCCTTACTTAGATCATACAAACTATATTGTTACACACAAGGAAGTTTTTCAGTATTTAGTGATTTCCTGCCTCCTCTCTAATTCTAGATTTTGTGGTAGATTCTAATAAAGCACAAAACTACCCTAAATCAAAGGGCTTTATGAAAACCTGAGGGTTTTTTTTTACTCCTCTGGTTTTCTTAATTTCCTTTAAATACACAATTTAAAAATTCCCCAGCCCTTTACAAGTTTCTCACTGCTCTCTCCATGTCCTCTGTCTGCTCCTGACTTGGCACCCACATTTTTCATGCTTCCCCTGAACAGTTTCCCTCTACCTATTCATCAGGTTCCTTCCTTCTCTTTTTCAAATCCTTCCTGAAAATCCACCCCATCCCCAAAGCCTGCTAATGTTAGAACTTGACAGTCTGGCACCATCCCCATTCAAAACAAAAATATAATTTAACCTGAACAGTCTGTCTAATTTTTTATTCTTATTCTCTTATATTTATGCTCTAGCTATGGCACCAGTTCAGTACTTAGGGTACGTCTACACTTGCCCCCTAGTTCGAACTAGGGATGCAAATGTAGGCCTCCAAAATTGCTAATGAAGCGGGGATTTAACTATCCTGTGCTTCATTAGCATAATCTCGCCCGTGCGCTATTCCGATCGCCAGATGATTCGAACCAGGAAGTGTGCTCCGGGCCGCGTTAGTTCGAATCAAACCCCTTGGTTCAAACTAACGTTACTCCTCAAAAAATGACTATTTCAAAATTAACACACAAGCTCAAATTGCATAGCTTATTTCAAGTTCCAGGTGCAATGTAGACACACCCTGAGAGTGCTCATCAGTTTTCAGGAGCAGGCTTTAAGTCACCAACAACACTTCCTGCTACACCAAGCTTTATTACCCTCAGTTCCTGTGGGATATGAATAATTCTCATTAACCACAAATAGCAATGCACATTAGTTGCATCCTGCAGTGGGACAAAAGGACCCCCTAGACTCTCATTTAAGGAGTCTCCTTTAAGTTCTGCCATGCCCTGACCCAGCTTAGCTCACAAAATTTGAAAGGTTATGATCTTCTTCAGTGAAAATTCTGTCTCTTTTCCACTTTTGCTGCCAAAAGACAAATTGGAGATACTATGTGATAGTGATGCTTAATGATTCATATTCAGACAAGCCTGGCCTTCCTTTGAGAATTACAATTTTATCCTCACACTTACCAGTAGATTAATAACAATTCTACTTGCTTCATTACCAAAAGTAGCCTTCATTTTCTAGCCATCTGCACAGTTGAGTCGTATCTGAAGTATTAATCATATTCATTACTATTTGAAATTAAAAGAATTAAAAGTTGTTAATATGTCAACAAGCTGCATCGTCATCTTGGTCCAATTCTCAGCTTAGCAAGTAGGCATCAGTGCCATGGTTTTTACTGAAGAAACACTTTTGGAAATTAAGAGCTTGCTAAATTTCAAACTCCTTAAGAAAAAGGTGTTCAGCTATCAGCTTCTCTGACTACAGAGACTCCACATGTGAAGAGTGGGCAAGCAACAAACCCCAGATCTTTCCAGGCATTGCAGCTTCCCTGTATCCCAAACCACATCTGAATACTTGAGAGGTCAGCATTGCTTAATTCTTGTACTGCCTGGACCTTCAGAGAGATGTTGTAGACATTTGAATGTTTTCAACTCTCATCTTGCCTGCATTTTATAAAACTGCTGCTCAAAAGCAAGAGACCTCCACGGGGAGAAAGATGGTAGAGATTTGTAAAGCTCAGATAGTTTATTGCTGCTATGCCATATTATAGCTGCTATGCCATATTATAGGTAGGCTCGTTGCAGTCTTCCCACTTGATCATAGTCAATAACATGTTATGATAGAAGTTTTTAAGGATTCCCCCCATTGGAGTAACATTTTGAAGGTGGTTGCAGGAGTGAGTCTGATGGTAACAAGTGAAAGACTGGTTATTCAGGTACATGGTGATTGGACATGGAATGTGAAGATGACTAGAATAGGAATAGTGGTGAAGAAGAATAACAAATGATGAAAAATAAATTACTGCAATGTGTCTTGTTTTGGAAATTTTTCCCCTTTTGGATTTAGTTGGAAGGTGCACTAAGTGATAGGGCAATTCTGAAAGATTTACACTTTTTTATGGCTTTAATTTTTTTTGCTGGTAGCCAGTTGAAATCTTGCTCCATGGCCTGAACTTCTGCTCAAATCAGAATGGTAACTGAAGGATAAAATGAGAATTGATTTCACCGGGCACCTTGGACCTTCTTTCCTTCTGCCTTTCTCTCTATGCTTCAGCAGTAAGGCTGGGCATGTCATATATATGACTGAAGTATGAATTTTATTTTTTTTAAATGCTTAAGAGTATTTAAAGCTGATTTACAGGGATAAAATTCAAGAGTCCCCTTTGAACACCCAATTCATTGATGTATAGCTGGTGGAGACAGTGTCCCCAGTACTGAATAATCCACGTGGTGAAATCAGATAGAAACGCTCAGGTTAGTCAAACCATGATACTTAATGTCCTATCTTCTGAGTGCTTGTCATCACAACTCGGTTGGAAAAATCCTTGTTGCTTGATCAAGGAGAATCTCTAGAAATTTTGGCCCATATCTGAACAAATTTCGTAAGTGCTTTATGGGCACATGGAGAAACATATATAGGTGATGAATTGTTGCACTTACTGGGACAAGGCATTTGAATATGTTGTAGGAAAGAAAATCTAAAATCTAAATCTAAATGTGGTAAGAAAAGGAACCTTTTGAGAATAAAGGGAGAACTGAACAGCCAGTCTGGTCAAATGAGGTATTTTTAAAGTAGCTCCTCAAGGGGATAATCAAGGTAATTATTGACAGAGAAGATAGACACTGGTAAAAAGAAATGTAATGAATTATTTATTTCAGTCTTCACAGAGGAAGGTAGATGGCAAATGCCAGACATATTTTCTTCTTCCTTGCCTAGGAAAGACATCAGAGGAAACCAGAATCCTGCAAAAACAAATGGAAAATTATTTGCAAAAATCTGAAGCCCGATAAAATCATACTGAAATTCGAAACGGATACATCTCTGAAGTCTTTAAGTGATTAAACAAATTGGCAGATACTGGGGATTACCATTTAATAAGCCCTCATTTGCCAAAAGCTACCCCACAATGGCAGCTGAGACACTAACTAGGGATATTAGATATCTGGTAATTGAATAGTCAAGTTGATGCAGAAGCAGGAGAGTGGAGCAGTAGCAGCGAGCTCCCCACAAACAGAGGCTGCGCCAGCATCCTACGGAGCCGCTTCTGTCCGCAGAGAGCCTGAGCCTGTCATGTACAGAGGCTGCTCTGTGGTAGCCTCCTGTGCTCCCCTCCCCACTACCTCTGTGGGAGGCTGCAAGGGAGGGGGTTGGCATTTCTGCAAAGCCACACATGCAGGGAGCTGGCTTTTGGCTCCCACCTGCCATGGTAGGCACAATATGTGCCAGGCAGGAGCTGGTCCATGAGGGGAGCCAGTTTAAATAGTAGTGGCAGCAGCCTCTGTCTGAGGGGGGAAGGAGGGTCCAAGCTCCCCACGGACAAAGGCTGGTGAAGAGAGGGGGGAGGTGGGAGGCTGCCACGAAGCAACCTCTGTCTGTGGTGGCCCGGGCTGGCTGCCAACAGAGGCTGGTTCAGCAGCAGCCCCTTTCTGCAGGGGGTCCAAGCTCCCCACAGACAGAGGCTGTTCCGCCTCCCACAGAGTAACCTCTGAAGCAAGCCTGGGCCCCCATGGGTAGAGGTTACTGCTTTCCCCCACCCCACCCCACCCCTTGCTGCCTTTGATACAAGGCAGCAAGGGGGAAGGGAAATGCAAGTAGTCAACAAGATTAACTGATAAGCCCAGGCTTATAGGATAATCATCTAGTCGACTACTCGATTACATCCCTAGCATTAACATGCTTACACTATAAAATAACTGTTAACAGTGGTGGCAATTGTATGTTGTTGATTGGCATTGTAGATCTTTTAATAAGCAGTGTATGCTTGAAATCTGAAAATATACTGAATGATGCTCAGGCAGATTGACTTAAAAAGCAATTTACCCATAGGCAATATCCAGGAACTATACACTGATCAGTTTGGCTTCAGCAATGATGAAAGAAATTGGAAAAACTCATGAGGTGAAGAACAGAGGAATCCCATGCATGTAGCGATTTTTAATTAATAAGTTGTGTTGCACTGTAGTTTCCATAGCACAGGATCTGTTGCTGGTGAACCACAGGAAAGGCAGGTAGTTTAATAAAGGAGAGAACATGCCTCCACAATTACGTAGCACTTCTTGAGAGTGATAGGAGGAGGCGGGAGAGCAATGAACATTGTGTTCCTAAAGTTATGAAAGCTGCAGCATTACACAAGGTCAGTGAGACAAACTGGAACAAAGAGTGAGCTACTTGAGTGGAGAATAGTGCAGTAAGCTGAATGTATAAGGTAGCGACTACTTGTGACCTAGAAGCAGACTGAGATGGTCAGTGGCTAAATACAGTGCTGCAAACATTAGGATGAATTTTTTGTTTGGTGGAGTCATGTAGAAGAAACACCATGAAAAAAGGTAAAGATGTTCCCTGATTGTCTCTAAATGGTGGAGAAGGGAGGGTGAGCATAGAATCACAATGGTAGTACTTGGCACTTCTGTCCTACCTTTCCTCCATGGACTCCTACCACCTTGTTAACATTAATTAATCTTCACAAGCTCAGCACTCTGTACACTAGGATTGCATTATTAACTCTGGTTTGGGAAAACTGAGGCACACAAGTTAGATCAATGACAGAGCTGGAAATAGTTCCCAAGTTGCCTGACGCTCATCACAAACCTCAGGGGGCAATGGATTTGTTTTCAAGTATTTCAGTGTTGTATACAGTAATAGGGCTCAGGACTCTTTAGAACAAGTGGGGAAAAATACTCTTCATATGATACTAATACACTGAGCTAGAAGAGAATCCAGTAGATGAGGTTAAATGACTTCAGTGTATGTTTTAATTAGAAATAATTTAGATATGGAAATAAATCCAATCAAATAGCTTAGGTAAAAGTAATATTCCATATTTGTATTTGCATATTTCAGTCTCCTATCCTATTATGGCACCTCTATAACAATTTTTTAATGAAAATTGAGGATTTTTTGGTTAGAGGGTGCAGAGGCAAGACCAATTTGATAGCAATTTATGTGTGTGTGTGTGTGTGTGTGTGTGTGTGTGTGTGTGTGTACTTAAACCTTGATCATGCAAAGAGATCTCCTTACAAGACTGGGGCCATGCACAGAATCTGTCAAAGGACAGATTCAGGCTGCATGTATGTATATATAAAAACACACACACTCATGCACACAGTATTATCCAAGTGCATTGCTCAGGTAGAATTTTGAAGACTGCTCAAAATCTTCATGTACTTAAAGCCCAGATCTGTGGTTTTAGATAAATTCTTGTACTATTGATCCTTTTTTTTGTCTATGTGCACTAGAATACTTAATTGAGATCACATATTCATTCTGGGTTTTTTTGGTCTCCTATCTCTTATCCTCATTTCATAACATTTGCAACTATACTTGTAAATAGTTCAGTTATATATTAATGAATGTATCAAGTTGCCATGTTTGCTGTTTAGATCCTCTTTGTATTTTTTTTCCAGTTAATAAGCCTATATTGAAGAGGTCTGGCTGTAGGACTGGTATAGATTTGTAATGTTCCATATCTTTGATAACTTCCAAATGTGTACATCATTGTGTTAATTTAATTATAAAACATAAAGAGAAATACATATAATTGAAGGTTACAATAACTTAATTACTGAGACCATTGCTTTCCACTGCTAGGCCCTGAATTAGGACAACCAGGAAGGCTGTCTTCCTTGCTATAGTGTTTGAAAGTCTGCTTCCAAAGTGAATAGGACGTATCCACTTGTTTTGGCCATACTGTGTTAATCCAGATGCTAACCTTACACTAAGTGTGGAATAGATCATGATGCAGCTGTTTTCTGTGCTGACCTATAAAATGGAATTTTGTAAGAGGGCAATTTCCTAGATGCCCAACTGGGTGTTCATTTGTTCTTTTGTATTTCATTTTTTTCATTATCTTTCTTTAAATATGATATAATTCTTGATCGAGTGGCGCTAAGTTGTGGTATCTTTTTGATCTAGCAAACTAAGTTTATTTTTAGCTTGCTTTGCTGAAAAATATTTAAAAGTTTGTGGTTTACAGCAACAATAGCTGGTTCTTTGAATGATTGATTGGCACATGTCCATTCCACTGTCGCTATTTGTCTGCTTTAGTGCACAGTGGTCAGAAAGTGTTACCCATAGTGGTACCTCCTGGGGGTGGCCCAATGCCCTATGCTGTTTTGCTCACACCATGCAGTTGCACACATCATGCAGTCATAAAGGAATGACTGGTTCCTGTCATGTCCTATCTCCCCCACCCCCTCAGGTATAGTTCCTTGTCCTTGCTTCTGCAAGTCTTTACTTAAAACCTGTAAACTATACCTGTGTGTAGTTTAGTGGCTTATTGGTTGGTTAGTAAAAATAAACAAACTAACTGGTCTTTTGTGGGTAGATGGTTTAGATATGCAATTTGGGTGCTGGCCCCAGGACCAGAGATGTCACTCTCCCTTGGTTTGAAGTCTTGCCACTCTTATGGTAAGGCAATACCTAATGGTGACCCTTTCCAAACTACCAAACCTAGATAGCTCTCAAAAATGTATCTAATTATATATTTTTAACCTTTCCCTAGAACAAGGAATATGAAGGCCCTTGAGGCAAAGAAGTGGACTTGGTCATCTTGTGCTCCCACCACAGGGCTGCCAACTTGGGGTGGGGGGAGGGAAGAGCAGTTTCTACAGGGCCTGGCAATTTAAAAGGGCCCAGGGCTCCTATCTGTCACTAAAATGGCAGCGGCAGCAGCCAGGCCCTGAGTGGCATGAGTCAGAGCACTGAAGGGGTGGCTGGGAAAGGCTGATCCCCCCCCCCCCCAAAACCTGCCCTTCCACCTGACAACTCCCCCCCCCCCCCGATACAGGGACCAGAAATTATGTTGGCAGCCCTGTCCCACCATCCCAATCCATAGTCCACGCTTTATCAAAACAGTTTCAAGATTTTCATTTTTATTTTCCTTGTTCCTTTGCTGTTAGTATTGTAAGCACTCTTTCCTGGAATTATGATGTACTATGCTCTTTGAAAGAGTGTGGATAAGCTATTTTTAATATAATGTAGGCAGACAATGTGAAAGATTTGTCTTCTCATATTACCAGATACCAAGAAATGTCTCAGGAGATCTTCCTTCACTTTCTCAGGTGTCTCTTTGTTGTATAGTCAAAACTTAATCTAGTAAAGGAGTTAGACACCTACAGAAACAACGTGGTCTCTGGTGTACCCAACTTCCATTATTATTAAGGAAAATTGTGTCTTTGTGTGCAAACCTTGTTGGGGGGGAACTGTTCCCTCACCCATCTTCACTATGAATTTACAAAATGGGGATAATGAAGAGCTCAGAAAATGGAGTGAGGTGGCTGTCACGGAAAAGTCAACATTTATTCCTGCGTTACCTCTTTCCTCGGAATTTTCACTTGAAATTAATAGGTAATAAATGTTGACTTTTAATGGTGACCAGAGCATGCAACCCCATATTTATTTAAGTATCCCTGACACTTAGTTGTTGTTGGTATAATATTTTAGAGCACCCAACAGTGTGCTAACCACTTCCCACTAAGTTCTAATACTCGTCCGGAAGAGCTTGCAGTGTAACTTTGGACATTTTGTAACCAAAGGGTTAGCAAATTAGTAGCTAAACAAGGATCTGTCTAACTGCTAATACTTTCAAATATGAAGCATTAACATACCACAAGTCAATAGCATATGAAATCCTCAGAGAACATGTCTGGAATGGCAGGGAATCTCGTAACTGTGGAAATGGATTTAAAATTCTTTCTCTCGGGGTTTTCATGTTAACAGAATACTGAATCACTTTCCTTGCCACCTTGCTGCTGTTTGCAATGGTGTTTGGATACTATGTCTGGCTTTGCCATCTACTATAGTAGGCCTACTGAGGTGGTTTCTCTGGCTGGAGGCTAAAATGTTGCTCTATGAAATCATTATGAGCTTTAAGGAACACTTCCCAAGAGAATTTCTGTGGAATGCAAAAAATGAAAAGCATTTTGTGAAATGCTTGTTGTAAACACCAACACACAATTACAAACGTGTCTGATACAGGAGACTTTGTTTACATTTTTGCTGAATAAAAGTTTGGCATTTTTATTATTTTTGTAGTACTCACTAGGTTTGCTGTATTTTTAAAAGCACCCCCATACATTAGCAGAAGTATGTTCTTTGTTGCAGTGATTGGACATCATTACCTGCCATACGTAGGTAAGGCAAATTAGACAACAGAAGGCTTAATGTTAACTTGTTCAGATTAACTGCTGCTAATTTAGTATTAGTGTACGGTAGTGTTCTTGGCAATTCAGGGGGAAGAGTCTCAGGTTCACAAAAATTGCACCACTGGGATAGAGGGTACTGTAGTGGGTTTATGCTACATTTGTATCCTCCCAATCTTGGGCTCCTTTGAGAACATAGTGGCTCTGGGTGTAACTTAAATAGCTTCCCTAGAGTCACACTGTGGGCCCACAGCACCCTCTTTACACCAAAGCTGTGAAAAGGTCCTCAGGATGCAGCCTTATAGCAATTTTCTTCAATGCCCATGCCAGGGAAATCTTTCCCTGACTGGAAATGGGGCTTTTAGGGCTCCTTTATGCTGCTCCTGGCCTTTTTGTATGGCATATAGAAACCAGAGCAAATATAAGGATCTCTGTCACCTTTTCCAGATACATCTGCTAAAGTCTTTTTACTTGTGTTGTATGATAAAGGCTAACCTAGAAGAAGATGCTTTCTGTTTTTGAGTTCTAGTGTCTTGCTGCCGTAGCTAATACTTAGTTGTCTTCAGCTTTTTCAATTCTTTTTGAAAGTATGGGTGGATCCATGTATACAATTGTGAAATACAATTGTGAAAACATAATGCTAATCAAAAGTCCTGTCTGGCATCTCTAGAGAGTGAGACATGCTTTATACACCACTGTGATCAGTACATCCAGTAAGAGTGCAAACATCCAGAGGTTGCTCCACTGCTGCATGTACATGGAAGATCAAGAGAGAATGGATAACTTTTCCTCTGGGGCTGTTCAGATCCTTTGTTCCTGTGCTAAGAAAGTGGTTAACAAATAAAGGAGGAAAAGCCATGCTCTAACTTTACTGAGAGAGTGAAAATTGTAAGATACTCAATAAAAGGAAACCTAAATAACGTTAACCCCTCTTCATCTTGGTGCTGAGAGACCTACATGTTTTCTTCTGATGTCAAGGCAGCAAGTTCCCAAGTCTTGAGACTGATGACACTTGTTTCTTGTAGGAACACAAAGAGAAACATGATCCATATGGTGATGCTCATTAACCTGAAAGCAGAGCTGTTTGTTGGCTTATTTAGTCGTTGAGAGTGACTGAGATCACCTGCTGCAAATAATGCCTCTCTACTGGATAAAGCAGGTCAAAGAAAACCCTATCTTTATAGAGGAACCTTCAAATAAAGCTCACTTACACCCAACAAACAAACAAAACTAGAAGAGCATACTATTCAGAACATAGTTACTGAAATTATAGACTAGTCGGATAAAAATGAGCTGAAATCATTATTGCAGGTATGTGGTTTGGTCATGGACACACTATGTACTACTATTTGGATAATGATCTGTGCTAATGGTTTGTATATTGTAATTGACCTGGTCAGTGATGTAAGTTGCTATATGAGTACAGAGGGTTATTAGAATTTCCTGCCACCCTTCCAGGATTGCCTGGACATCTCCAGAAATTACAGATTAAAATTTAATCAGAGATTGTCATGTGATAACCTCCAGGAATACCAATCTAGCTTAATTGGGGGCTATGGGAAACGGAATCAGGAAAGTCATGCAAGTTCTGAAGAAGCAACTCCAAGGACATGCTTAGAGGACAGTGGGGCAAGTGGTTAGTTCAAGGATACTGTTCCAAATGGCTGCAAGCCTAGTTTGCCAAGCTCAGAGTCTAGAGAGCAATACAAGACTAAAGACTTAAAGTACCTCTGCGGCAAAAAAAGGAGGCTTCATTTGTCAAGAACTGCCTGGAGAGACAGACCCAAGACTCTGGTAGGGAATGTAAAGAAGTCCAGCCTTCCCAGATGCAAAGATTATAAGCCTTAGCAAAAAGATATGGGGTGCTGAAGTGGTTCCCATCATATACAGGGTTTGCAGTTTGGTTCAATGGCTTTCAGCAAACTCCCTGTAAAAATTGTTCCAACAGCATTAGAAAATCTAGATAAGTATACAATTGTTTTCATTGTGTTTTAAGATATGTTTTCTCTGAAATGTTGTCTTTGTGCATCAGTGGGTCACAGCTGAGAATACCAGTTTAGGATATAATGCTGAGAAATAGGGCAGTCTCACCCCAGCCTGGTGATTATTCATCTTTTGATATGTCCAGTCAGTAACAATGGCTAACACTTGGTTCTGTCTTTACTTTTTTAACTCTTTGAAAGTGTGGGTGGGTCCATGTATGCAATTGTGAAAACCACATTATTAAACAGGAAGTCACAGGTGCAGTCTCCTTAGGCATTCCAGCCCTAATCTAACCCCAACGAAGGGAAGGAGTAGGGTTTGGGTACTGGTAATGGACAAGTTTCTCCCCTTCTTCACCTCTCCCCCGCGCCCTCCCCAGCCTGCCAGGAGTCCCAGGCTGGGTTGCACAATCACTCTGGCTGGGACTGACCCACAGGCCAGGAGTTTGAGACTGCTAATATACAGAGTCCTTCTAGTATCAAGAGATCCATCACTTAGCTAAGTCAGTGTATAACTTAGCTGCCAATCCTTTATTCACCTAAAGCATGGCCATGTGCAGCTGCATAGGGCACCACTAAATGATGCCCCAAATTTAGTAGTGCCCTATGTTTTATATGCCTGGTGGCTCCAACCCCCCAGCCCTCTGCCCCCTGCTCCACCTTCTGGCCTGCAGCTCCAGCCAATGGCACCGCTCTGCCTTATAGCCTGCAGCTCCAGCTGGCTGCACTGCTTGGTCTGCCTGCTCCCCTGTCAGCTTCCTTGCTCTGCTCCTGCCCCCGCCTGCAGCCCTGAGCGCAACCCCCCCGCAATGGAGTGGCCACCAGACCTGGCGGGAGATGAAGGGTGCAGATGCTTAGATTGTGCTGGGCACCAAAAATCATAAGAACTACCCTGACTAAAAGTTAAAGGTTTATTAATAAAAGAAAAGAAAGAGCTAAAAATGGTTAGTAGATCAGATGCAGTCAGTAATTACAAAGTTCTTATATCAAGTTTTGTAAAGGTGATGCTATAGACTGCTGGCTTGTAGTCTCTCTGGTAGCTTCCAAAAGATTGGAAGGTTGGCAGTCCATAGTTCAATAGTCTCCTTTTAGCAGTAAATTCACAGTCCAGAGAATTAGGGCCCAAAAGAGGAGAAATTGATCCAGTGAATTTCCAGGAAGACTTCTGAAATGTCTCAAACACAGCTCACAGCCTCTGCTTGTGGAAAGTTATTGCTCTAAGATCAAATAGTAGAGTGTTCACATGTTCTGGTGCCTCTCAGAAGTCATTACCCATATCCGTGCTGAGGAGTCCACAGGAAGGTTTATCTGGGCAGAACAAGTTTCTCCTGTGGCTCATTGTTAGAATGAAGTATGCTTGATGGGCCATCCACCTTGAATAGTCCATTCACGAGGTCTGGGTAGACTGGATGTAAACTACCTTGTAGGAGTTACTCCAGGAACAAACACATTTTGAAATACAGGTATATAGTCAACATTCATACTTCAGATAAAGTGGTGCATGGATTTAAATAGTATAATCTTATTTAGCATGTCATAACTTCTCCATAGATGCCTTACATGATATACTTCATATATGATTTGTTACAGGTGTCTAACCAGTAGCAATATTGATCAGTATGCTCCCACTTCAGATATCTAGGTCATTAATAAAGATGTTAAGTAACACCAGACTCAGAAAAGATACCTGTAGAATCCTCCTTGAGAATTCTTGCAATCTGACATCATTCCAGATTGCAAGAGATTCAACTCTTTGCAATTGTTGAATCAATTGTGTATCCACTGAATGGTAATTCTGCCAAGCCTGCAGTACTCCAGTGTACTTATCAGACTGCCATGTGGGACTGTGTCAAAAGTCTTGCTAAAGTCCAGGTATATTATGTCCACCACATTTCCCCAATACACCAAACCAGTTGCTCTGTCAAAGGAAGAAATCAGACTGGTTTGGCATGATTTGTTCTTAGTAAATACATGCTGCGTATTTTGTGAACTGTTGGAAACCTGGATTCATAACCTGATATAGATAGTGTTGTTTTACTTAAAAAAAAAAAAAAAAGTGTTGCTACTTTTGTTTCACAAAATTACTACAATTTTTAAATTTACCCCATAGGGTTACTTAGTAAAATAAGGGTGCCAGTGTCTTCTCTATCTGCTAAGAACCTGTCTCAATGGGAGCCCCCCAACAAGTCCCCGCTCCCACACCTAAATATTGAAGGAACAAATAAAGCCTTGCTTTGCTTTGTGTCCTGAAGGTTGACAAACTCATTCTGTTGGATTAGAAGGTACAAATTCCATAGATGAGACCCTTCAATTGAAGAAATCCTGTCACCATTCCTGGAAATCTGGGTTATAAGCATCAGCAGCAAAAGGTCCTGAGAGCATCTTAGCTTCCATAGTGGGGATGTGAGGGGAAGGCAGTCTCCCAGATACCCGGCAAAATCCATTCTCTGTTGAGTTGATGGCAAAATTTCCACAGACTGTAGGTGCTAGGATTTCAACCCTGGGTTCTAGATCTTTCCAGTTAGCACAAAATTTAGTGTGGCTCATATAGTGTAGAAATGAAACTGTGGAAAGTGCTGTTTCCTGTAATTGGCAATGATGCTGTTTTTTCTTTTTTTAATTTGAAACTAGGCTGCTTTTATACCACTGCATTTCTTAAAATTTGTCATCTGGAGGGTATTAAGAGATTAACTTAATGTCTCATTTTGTTGATGAAAACCAAGTCCAGTGTCAGCTCATACAGTTTTTGACATCTGTAAACAGTAGTTGTCTCTGCATAGTTTCTCTTACAGGTTTCAGTATATATCAACAAGTGCAGAATGGTGCCAGGGAATTGAAATGAATTGCAATTCAAGGACACATTCAAAGTAAGCAGTGTAGAGAAAAAGCATTAATCATGTGAGTTGAGAGAGAGCATGTTTGCTAATGGAATGAACACAATAAAAGCATTCCTTAGCTGGCTTTGTGTGTTATCCTCTGCACTAATTTTGTCATTGCAAATATGTAAAGATTAGATACATTGAATTTGCTTCTGCTGAATCATTGTCAGGCCTTTCCTAAAAGAAGAACATCATTCATGTGACACGCACACAGAATGAGAACTGGATATGAAGGAAACAGTATCAAGAAGGGTAAATAAGATGCTATAGTCTTTGGCTATGTTACTGTGTCCAAGAGAAAAATATTTCATACAAAGAAAAGAGCAAGCGGAATTTTACTAAGGTTTGGGATTTCTCTTGCATGCCATTAACTTCAGTATCAGTACAAAAGGACCTGACCAATGGCCATTTTTAGTTCACAGTTCTATCAGCTATGATTCTTCATTCTCATATGTAAAATACCATAAATATGAGTGTTTATAAAAAAATTTTTAGTCTCTACTGTAAAACACTTCATATTTATGGTATTTTACATATGAGAATGAAGAATCATGTTATAGCTGACAGAACTGTGAACTAAAAATGGCCATTGGTCAGACCCTTTTGTACTGATATTCCTATAGTTATGGCATAGGATTGGGAATCTTGAGATCTCCATTGAATTTCCAGCTGCACCACAGATTTCCTGTGTGTGATCTTGGGCAAGTCATTTGATCTGTGTTTCAGCTGATCTTCTGTAAAAGGTTTACAATAGTTGTGTACCCCAGTAATGAGGGGTGCTTGGTTGCTATGCTTATGGAGACTCTCATAAGAACCTAAAGAAGTTGACCGTCTAAGTTAAGACATGAGGAAGAAGGGTGGTGAATATTGCAAGAGGGGCAGAAAAGACAAGAACTTATAGCAGTGGTAGGCAATAAAACAGCAGCTTGCCAGGGTTAGCCCCTGCAAGCAGCTGCCACTATCTTTACCTTCACCTTCACAGGTACCAGTGATCACTGCTCCCATTGGCCATGGATCATCATTCTCTGCCAATGGGAGGCATAGATAAATATAGCGATGGGGGCCTGCCGGGGCTAACCCTGGTGAACTGGGTCTGGCCATGGGCCAATATTTGTTCACCCGTGGTTTACAGTAATAGGATTATGTGATTGCTTATGCTGGTAATAATGTAATTAAGATTCATATATGATTAACATTTTTGTGAATTAATTTTGAAATCCTCTATTCTTTTGTGTACCTGATTCTACTCTTGTACTAATGATCTGATTTATTTTTGCTAAAAATTTTTTAGAACTATTTTAATATCCAGCAAAGAAGGGTGTAATAGAGTTTGTCCACGTTCATTATATGCTGTTGGATTTACCTTAAGTTACTCAGTTCCCAAAGGTGATCATTATCATATCCTTTCCTATTTGCTGGGCAAAAGCTTAAGTGTTTTTATATCCCTGTATGCTTATGGAAATGAATTACTGTTGAATAGCATTCTGCTACTGTGGTTTCCAAACATTTTTCATGTCAACCCAATTTTCTCTGAGGCAATCTCTGAATCAACTCCTATAGCAATTACTTAGAAAAGTGAGGTTAGGGAGGAGCAGAGAATATATTTTAAAATCTTTTAGTAGCTGGAAGTAAGGAGGAAGAGCTAATTCCCATGTGTCCAATCACCTCTCCTTTTGACTACAGTTTGTGAACCTCTGCTCTTCTCCATACTGATTAACACTGGTGCATTTGTGCACTATGTACCATAATACAGAAAACCACTAGTTATGTAATTGTCTGAAATTGTTATTCTGTGAATAATAACATACAATTTCCATATAATATCTTAGTAAAATATAACTAGTATTTAATTAGTGGAATACCAAGCATTTCAGCCTTTCCTGATTAAAAACAACTATCCTCAATGAATGTTTCCATGCTATTAATACATGGCATGTACAATAAATATCTGTTTTGCATTTATGTAGTGAAACGTTCGTGTTTTAATTCTTGAATCTTCTTGTAATAAAGTGATCTGTCTTTTTAAAAAATGTATCATATGCTAGTTAAGAGTTTTGACTGAAATTAACATTTAATGGGAAACAAAAATATTGTTGGTTGTTTTCAATAAGAGTCAAGTATGTATGTGATATACTGTGGACTTAACTGGTGTTAACAGCTACAAACAATAAAAAAAGGCATTTGGTATAGGGATCATTTTTCAAAACAATTAACCTCTGTATTAAGCTGTTTTACACACTAAGAAATATGGATAATTTTCATACAAAGCCACTGTAGGTGTATTGGAGCATGGTTTGATAGTGTTCCTTGTAGAAAAGAAAGAGGGGTCTGTTAGGATGATTCTTTTTGATGCTACTACTAGATAAAGGTAAAACCTTATAATTCTCTAGCTCACTAACTAAACACAGTTTGTGCTGTCTGGAGTCACCGAATAAAGTTTCTAATTTGTGGCATAGATTAAGCTATCATATTCATGACCATTGACTACACTACAGGTTTGACCAACAATGTATCTTTAAGATCCAGTGCCTTTATGATGCACAGATAGTGACTTGAGCTGAGACCAGATTTAATATAGGTTAGACTCATCTGGCCAAGGAGAAGGATCACCTTCTAGAGCTGTAGAATAGTGACTTTGAAGGGTGACCTAATGCAGGTGTGTGTGTGCAGGATATGCTTATAGTAAGTGCCTCTCCCAAATGAAGGATTTAGTTAATTGGCATCAATAATACCTAGCCATTACTTTAAAAGCTGCTGTCTGGAAATTTAAAGTAGTCTCAGGAACTATCACGTCTGCACAGCACTGGGATGGCGTTTCATTACTTAGTATTTTTTTAAAAGTGTTTGGGGCTAGGAGAGTTCATTAAAATACATTTACAGTGCCAGGACTTCCTTTGTGGAAGCATTTCAATATTAGATACCCAGGTGAAAAGACAGCCCTGCAGTGTTAAATGCCTTTTTTTTCACCCTGCATAGTGAGTCCCACTGGGAATAGACTGTCACTAGTGACCTGCCAGAGTCTGGCATGGCATGGTATTAGCAAGCATCAGTACTACCCAAGGCATGAGTGACAAAATCTAAATAAACCATGAAATTTATTTTCAGCCTGAAATGCCACAAAGTCTAATCCCAGTGCACTTGAGCCATATGATCATTAGAGCAATTGTGAGTAGTAGCCAGCCCTAAAAAGAGTAAGAAATTCACAGGAAAATACTCCGAAGTGGGGATGGGCACTGCTCCCATTTTACAGAATGTTGCTTGTGCTCTCACCGGGCACGTTATTTTTGTTGTTAGGAGAATGGGGATAATTCATGTCAGAGTTGTCAGTTATTGCCTTGATCTGTGACAGGGTATTGCAGACTACTTACGGTTAGTCTTCTGCTCTTGCTGCCTCAGTGCTGTCTGATCCCACTTTGCATAATGCTACCAGACAAAGGGCATAGACTACATCTTTAAATACTAAATAGGGGTAAATTTTAGTGTCCCATAAAAGGGAAATATCAGTGCAAAAGTTGACTTAGCACTACTAATTTCTCTAGGCCATGGATGGGCAAATATAGACCCATGGGTTGGATATGGTCTTCCAGGGTTAGTCCGTAGCGGGCCCCCACTTCTGTATTTGCCTGTGCCTCTGCAGGTATCAGTGATCACAGCTCCCGTTGGCCAGGGATTTCCTGGCCAGTGAAAACTGCGGGAAGCGGTGTCGTAGTCTGCATTGCTTCCTGCTGTTCTCATTGGCAGAGAACAGTGATTTGCGGCCAACAGGAGCTGCAATAGCTGATACCTGTGGAGGCGAAGGTAAATATAGTAGTGTCAGCCTTCCAAAGGCTGACCCTGGTGAACTGCTGCTGTTTTATAAAAGGCTAAGTCTGGGACATCACTCTGTATCATTAATATCTTGGAATTGGAACTAAAAGTGAGTCAAATAAATACAATAACGATGAGGAAGAAAATCTGATGATCTTGGAGGAAAATATTCAGGAACAATGCTTCCTTCTGTGAAGATTGCCCCTGAAAGGCTGAAGAGGTCTGTATTTGCATGGATTAGATGTTTTGTAATTCCTGACTGGTACTGTGTATGAAAGCAGGCACTGGGAAGCTTTATTTCTGCATTCAAACTTCCACACTAACTTTTATCTTGTGAATCATGCTTGAAATTCTTTCTTCAGGATCATGTCTGTCTTCAGGATGCTTCAAGCTTCCAATGAAGTTATTTCTGGGGGCGGGCGGGGGAGGTTGACCCTTTGTTTCTTTCCCTTTTTCTTTCTGCCCTTTCTTTTCTAGAGATGTCACCATGTGTTATGATCCTGACCTAATAAACCAACTCAGCAGTGTGCTCAGACATTCCATATACTTGGTAATATTACCTACCTTGAGGGTGACCCTCTGCAAATCTAAGGGCTGTCTGCCCACAACTACAGGTTTTGCAGGTCCCAAAAGCTTGCTCTATCCATTCCCTGGGGTCCCCATCATACCTTAGACTTTGTATTCTAATTCCCACCACCATTAACACCATTAACAGTCTGCAGCAGCTATAGTTACCTTTACAGAAAAGTAAAGTAGATTGGTAACTAGATATCCTAACTCTTTGATTCAATGTGTTTCATAATTTTGAAAACAATAATTTGGCTATTACTGGTTTTGATCTTTTCATCTCCTCCCTTCCATTCTCTTTCTCCCTTTAAGTGCACATGCTTCCCTAGCCTTTAATCACTAGTTTCCTAGTATTTGCAGTCTGGTTCCCTTTTCATGCTGCCTAGTTTTTTGGTGTGTGTGTGTTTTTTTTTTTTAAATCTGCTGCTGCTCCCTTTGTTGGTTGGCTTTGCTCCTCCTTGTGACTCCTGGCTCCAGCTCTTCTGGACTCTTGAACATGAATGGAGCTCCAGGCATGCCGGTGATATGGTGGCTCAGAGTACAAACATATAAACAAGGGAAGTTGGCACTAAATGATATCGCAACTCATGGTGACCCACAAGCAAGTGCTCCATGGATCACCAGATGTCAGTGAGTCCCAGTATGAGAACCACTAGTTTAACAAATCCTTGGCCACCAACCATAGGTGCTGAGTGTTTTATTTCCACAGAAGTGGTCCTGCCCCTGCTCTGCCCCCTCCCAAGGCCCTCCTGTTTGCTGCTCTCCACCCTTCCCCTTCTATCCCCATTCTCCAGTCACCAAACAGCTGATATGGGGTGCTGCCAAACAGTTGTGGTGGGTGATGCTGAGCACCCACTATCTGTTTTTTTTTTCCCCATGAGTGCTCCAGTCCCAGAGCACCCACAGAGCACCTTATGCCACTAACAATTTCATAGTTGTAATTGCTGCATATTATGGCTAGTCAGAACTTTGGACATACAGGCCACCAAGCACATGAGCTAAAGGAGAATCCTAGAATGCATGACTTGTGCCTGATTGCTGAACAATTCGAAGTCTAACCTTGCCATTATTACCATCACAGAATGATTGAGTATTCTTAAATACCAGTTTCATATACAAGTCAAATATATTAAATCTAGAGAGGTTATATGCCACATTTCTTACTGACTTCACAACAGGCCTAAAGGGTCAAAGGACTAAAGGCCTCAATGTGCACAGTCAAACTATAAAGCTTATATTTTAGCAAATTAATTTTGAGGAGTGTGCCTGAGAGCCAGATGGCTTCATTTGTAAGATAATGGGCTGAAGAATCATAGCTAACTCATGGAATTCTAATGAAGATTCTTAAATCATGAATAGCAAATGATTATTATTTTATAGCTGTTGCCATATTTCCTGTGCTGTTACAAAAAAATTAATGCCCGAAATAGTGTTCTCTCTGCCATTCCTAACATGATGTGGGCAAGTCCTCCT
Source organism: Pelochelys cantorii (assembly GCA_032595735.1). Classification (NCBI taxonomy): domain Eukaryota; kingdom Metazoa; phylum Chordata; order Testudines; family Trionychidae; genus Pelochelys; species Pelochelys cantorii. The sequence goes on along the minus strand of CM064334.1, from coordinate 47,226,373 downwards.
TGACATGTGCAGGATTGGGTCTGTACTTTGCAGTAAAGTTTCTATGAACACCCTTGTTTTAATGGCACTGGCCTGTTAATTAGTGATTAGAACATTTCAAATCCTGCAACGTTCTGAAAAATACCATCTAAACCTGGTGACATCAGTGGACAAAATCTTGCAGTCCTTCAGAACTGTTGTTTGAAGTTTTGAGTATTTGTCTAAGGACAGAACGAGGACCTTGTGTTTTGTCTCATAGGAAATAGGAGAGATTTTGTTCGACCTGAAAAGTAATTTTGAGCTATGACATGAATAATGTAAAGAGCAAAATTTGGACTGGGTGATCTAAACAGCCTCTATGCCTTCCTTATCTATGGGCCAAGTCTGGACACCCTAAAACTGCTTCTGCTCAGTCCTGACTCAGAACTCATTGAAGTCAGTGAGAATTTGAAGTCAGTGATTTGGCTAAGTGCCTCCATGACCATGCTTCAGAGCTGCTGTTATTTTTGGTACTTGAAATGGGCTGTTTATCTTTTGGAAAGTTTCCATTCTGTTTGCCTTAAGGTAAAGGTTATATAATCAGAGCAGAAATATTGAATGGTTCTTGTTTTAAATGACAGACACAAGATTGTGTACAGTAATCTAGATTGCAGAAGGGAGCCTGGCATGCTATTGTTTCATGCTGAGATGTTTGAATACATTGAGAAGGGTATTTTACTTACAGTTAGACAGAAGGACCACTTGAGGTGCAGATTTCTCTGCAACAATTTTGGCTAGCATTTCAGTACTGCAAACAAGCACTTGCGAGGTGCTGTAAGCATTCTCTGAGAGTTCTCTGCTTTGCTTCTCGGTCCTCTGGTAGCAGTTGCTGTTCTAGCACTCTTTTTCCAACACCCCTTTTCTAGCACAATATTGCACAGGCACTGCTTTGTAGAGAAACGAGCAAGGAATATTCAAGGGGCACGGTGACTTGTATACTTTTGTCCAGGGGTGAAATGAAGGGTATCATTATAGCAACAGAAGTCTGGTACAAGAGAGTAGAAATCACTCCTTAGTTAAAGTATCCTTTATACAATGTGGCAGGTTGGATATACAAACTTTTTTTTTTGGTTCTTTGGCTAATTTGCATTCTATAATATTTATAATAGAAATAGCTACTGTATACAATACTTAATTTGCACCAGTGCTGAGCTCCAGCATCTTTAAGATGGGTCATTCATAGCCCCAGGCTGCATCTCTGGTCATCTTGCATCAGTTATGAATGTAAAAGAATTACATGAATCCCAACAGTTCTATCATTACAAAGTAAGCATTGACTGTACAGGATGGTGTGTGTGTGTGTGTGTGTGTGTGTGTGTGTGTGTGGTGTATATAGATAGATAGATCTGTTGGCAAGTCTGATTATTTTGTATAGGTCTGAGCAATGGTAACTGTATATAGAAGTTTTTGCTTCCATGTGGCTTTTTTTTTGTTTGTTTTTAAAGCAGACCTACCCACATACCCTGTTCCACATAAATATACTTACATAAAATGTTACTCTGGATATATAAAAAGCATGATGTTGGTAGAAGTATTGTGTGTTCTTTTGAATTGTTCACACAAGCTAATTTTAACATTTTACTCAAAATATATTTCAATGGTCTAATAATCTGTCTTGGTGTACTGCATTTTTGAATATCTGTCATCATAAGACAATGCATATCGATGATCAAAATTATTGGCCATAATTAGTGAGACATACGATGTTGATAAAGTAATAGATACTTTTAGATTAATCGGTAAAAGGTATGAACGTATGTATTAGCTATAAAGCCACATTTGGTTTTAATACAGCTGTTAGTGGCACATGTGATCTTTATTAGTGTTTATTTTAGGATGATATTAATATTTCCCTCTGAGTCATCTTCACTTTGTTCACAGGATTGAAAAAGCGTACAAGGAAAGCCTTTGGAATACGGAAGAAGGAAAAGGACACTGATTCCACGTAAGTCTGTGCAATACAACTTTAATGCATTTGTGAATGTCTGAAATGTTTATATTAGGGATGTTAAATCTAGTTTAATCAACTGGTCGACTAGTCAATGGGTTTTTCCATTGACTAGTTGATTTGTTGATAAGCGGGGAGTGTCAGCGGGGCTAGCTCCGGGCCCGGGAGCTAACCTCACTGTGGTTCAAAACGTGTTGGCTCTTAATACATTTAAAAGGCTAAAGCACAGCAGGAGGGACCCAGCGCCAGCTGGGACAGCTGATTCCTGGCTCACGCAGGGCCCCTCCTGCTGCGCACCAGCCTTTTAAATGTATTACGAGCCGACAGTACCAGTATATTGTAGAAGTGCTGCGTTCACTTGACATATGCAATATACATTACTGTTCAAAACTGGCAGTGCAACATTCAACAATATATTTTAAAATATTTCCCTTAGCTAGGGGACAATATTGGCTATGAACCGATGGGTATAAACTGGCCATGAATAAACTTAGGCTGGAAATTAAAAGGTTGGAGGTTCCAGAACAGACTTTCACAAGCAATAGTTAGGTAAAGCAACCTAATTAGCTTGAAGGGGGACCTTGACAAATTTATGAACAAGGGTAAGACAGGATTATGTGCAATAACAAAATACTGGACTCAATGAACCAGGAGATCCATTCTAGTCCTATGTACCATGTTCATATTATTCTAGAATCCAAATGAACGAGATGCATGCTCCCTGTCTAATGTTGGAGGAATGATTTATTTTAATGCATTTTTCAAAATTGTGGTGGTGGTGTGCAAATTAAAGGATCGTTACTGTTGAGGGTAACTCTGCCAACTTGTATGTGTTCTGCATCTCTGGTCATCTTCTTTAGATTCACCAACCATTTCAATATGCTGTCTTAACAGGAGATCAAGGCCAGTCCTTGGAATAGTAAAGCACTCAAATGGCTTTGTGTTTATACACTTCCAGAGGTAGTTAAGGCTCGGGGAGAGATTCAAGGTGATGTTTCATTGCTGGGAGAAGGTGATGATGATCATGCGTAATAGGATTACCAATTCTTAAGGGTTCTTGCTGTTAAGCTGGTTTTGTTTTAAGTATTGTTTTCATTTCGTGAAAAATATTCAGTTTCTGTAGTCACTTAGAGGAATTGGCATTTATTTTAGTGTACTCCTTTCCAAATATATGATGTGCTACTGCTGCAACATGCTGTGAGCTTCTTATAGCATTCTAATAATTGTATTTTTGAAGAGTTTTAATTGAAAACATACCATGTTCAACTAGCAACATAAATAAAAAAGCAACAGCAGAAGGATACACAGAATGTCACTTACTATACATTTGATAGTATAGCAGCCTCTGGAGGAGTGCTAATCTTATGGAACAAAGTGTTGGTGGAGGTAAGGGTAGCAGTAGGGAAATAAGGGTTCTCAGGTGTGCTTAGCTTTTGGCAATGCATTAATTCTTATCTTTTTCCCAGATAAAGGGTTTGTTTTTGTTTTGTTTAAAAAAAGGACATCTTGGATATTCCCGAGCCCGTAAAATTGGGCAACTGGCTGTGTACTGAACATCCTTTCAGACTTCCCAGGGCAGTCACCTCAAAAAAAGGAATGATACTGAGAAAACCTGGACAGGCAGCAACATTAAGTGACTGCATGGACTGTAGTACTAATTATCAGTGGAGCTCTGTGACCACACCCAGCGTTTCCTGGACAGATTGTGCTTTTGACTCCACCAACCTCCTTCTAACTTCCACCTAGTGAGGAACATCTTTATCTGCAGATGAGGCAGGCACCATGGGAATCCTGTTGCAGAAATCTGCCCAACAGATGCACTGATTCAAAGCATCCCTAGCTTCCCTGGCCATGGTACTGACCAGTTTCCCTTCCCTGGGATGAAAGGGAGGTTGTGGCTAATTAGCATCCTCGTGTAGCCTGAGCAGCCTTTTTAGAAGGCAGCATACAGAATCTAGCCCCTTGTTTGCACTAGAATTTCTAAAGGTACTTGGGGGCTCTGCACCGCTGTGCTTTTGTGAGTTTTCCATGTCTGCTGGATGTTGCTGTGTCATTGACATGATACAAAATGGGGCTAGTTGTAGGATTTTCCTACCATAGGCAAAATGGAGAATAATGAATATGTTGTTTCCAATTACATTTTGATGTCATAGACCATCAGTTCTCACTGTGGTCAGGACCTCAAAGTTTATTAAAATGGGGTCACCACTGCTGACAGACTTGTTGGAACATGGGGCCAGCGCCCAAGCCCCACCACCTGGAGCTGGGGCTCAGGTTACATGCCCCCCTGCCCAGGACTCAAGCCCTTGGGTATTGCTTTGACTTCCATCAAGGAGGTGGGGCTCAAGTGGGCTCAGGCTTAAGTTCCCTCTCCTGGGGTTGAATAATAATAATAATTATTGTCAAAAGGGGGTTGCATTGAAGTTTGAGAACCCCTGCCAGAAGCAATGGCCTCTGCTGCCTTCAAAAAGAGGAGGTGAAGTTCCCCTACATCTCAGCAGACACCTGAAAGTGCCTGTCCAAGCTGATAACCTCTGGGTGTTGCAAGCAAAGCTCAAAGGCCTGTATTAAAAAAAATATTGAGCTATTGAATCAGCAAAGTGGTAACAACTGTTATATTGCCATCCTTGCTTGTGAATGGGTTGCTTAGCAACAAGTACCACAGACTCAAACTACCTCAAACCACATGAACTCATTCAAATTGACTATTGAACAGCATGTGAGGCCCTGTGTGGCCTCAAATAACAGCTATCAGGCAGAGGGGAGCAAGTTGAGAAGAGAAGGGATGAAGGCAAAGAGCTGGGGAGGTAAATGATGATACTGAGAAGGGGAAGGGAACAGACCAGTAAAACTGAAGCAATGGGGGAAAAGCGAGGAGACACAAGGTGGCAGAGTTGGGTTGGAAGGGTAGAAATTGTGATGAGAAAATGGCTAAGATAGGTAGACCATAAATAAAGGAAAAGGTAGTGGTCATGGAGCAGGCTCACCACTGCAGCGCCTCCTTCTGGTTCTTGATGAAGGACTAGTTTTCCCAGAACAGGGCATGTCCTGCATGCTGGTGTCTCACCTGTCTGTGCTGCACATTCTTGCTCTGGACCCACATAGCTCCCCGATCACAGCGTCCTCTTCAGGACACTGCCCTCCAGCAGTGCCAACTCCAGTGGTCTTTTGTCCCCCTTCCAGCATTCCTTCATTTAGCACCTGCTACTGTGGCTAACTGCAGCCTTAATCTAGCCCCTCACTTGAGGGGTAAGCCATAATCCTTCCAGCCCACTACTATGGCTCCTGACCCGGGGTCCCTCTGGCAGCAACCTTGTCCTGCCCTCCTGTACTCCCCTCTACTGCCTCTAGTTTCCTGGGCCACTTCCCTTGTGACCCTTTGCAGCAAGGCCTGCAGCCTGGCAGGTATCAGGCTGGAGCCTCCCGTACTAGCCCACCTGAGCCTGCCCAGAACTGCTGTCCAGAAGGTGCTTCTCCAGAACCTTCCCTGATAGGGCTTAACTGACTCTGCTGAACAGCTCCCTATATACTAGGCTGTACCAGCAAACCACACCTTTTTTTGGCTACTAAAAAGCCTCTCCCTAATTTGCCTGGGCTGTGCCCAGGCTCCCTCCTACCTGCTTTAACCCCTTCCAGCCAGTGTGGGGACAGTGGCCCCACCACAGTAATGCATAAAAAGTGTATTAGAGTCAGAAATAAGAAGAAAATATGAAAAATGAAGAGGGATGGTTTGAAAACACAGAGAACCTAAAAAACCTGGAGTGATTTAGTAAGAGAACATGAGATGCATACTTAGATTCCTATTTGTCAGCCAGCCAGGCTGCAAGACAGCTGAAGACATCCATATAGGTCATGTGCAGTTTCATTTATAATTTATCATAAAGTGGCGGAAACAAAAATGGTAAATATATTTTACTTAAATAAAATCAATGAAACAACATCTAGTTACTACATTTGTATCTAACCAGATGGATAGCACAATTCGAGGAATTAATTTCAAACAATATGTTTTTTACAGAGGCTGTAGGAATGCTGGTGAAAGACTTAAGATGATAAATCCTGAAGAGGATGTTTTTGATAATGAGCTGATGGAGACTATATTAACGAAAACACTTTAATTAGTGAGCTACGGATGTGGCTCCTCTTCCTGCGTAGATGGGGTGGGTGGGTTGATTTTTTTTCTTTTTGTGGCAGGGGAGGATGTAAGGGTGCCATAACATAGAATTTAGTAGGATTGAAACAATGGCAACCATAAGCAGTAATTTAGTTAATGTGTCCATTGTAAAACTTGGTAGCTCTACTACTTGTGCAAAAGAAGCAGCTGCAGATCCACAAATATCTGCTTCCTAGACCTGCAACCTCTAGAACAAGGCTACTCAACTTTGGAAGCCCCAGGGGCCACAATGATACTCACAGCACATGCCAAGGGCCGCAACTTAAGTGTGGTTTCATATACATGCAAATATATATGCAAACAGCTTCTTTCACACTGAATGGCATGAATACAAAGATTAAGGCAAGACTATACAACACACAGGCCCAATTTAAGTCAGTTCTGCTGATATTAATAAAATGAAATATTTACATGATTTCCACCCATATGTAGCACTTCTAATGAGCAATGACAGTCCAGGAATTTAACTACTAAAACGCATGTCAACAGAAGACCATTATATTGACTACTGTTTTGTTTTGGCTCCCACCAACAGGCCACGTGTTGAGCCCCACGTAAACCCAAAATGCACCGCGGGTCACAAACAAACAGGCCATGGGGCTGCATGCGGCCTATGGGACACATATTGAGTAGCCCTGCTCTAGAAGATGTAGGACTACATATTTTGTCATTCACTGCTCCTTACTCCCTCCCTTCCTTTCATTTTGTCTACCAGTCTAGCCTCTATTTCATTATGCAGGCAGAAGGCACTATCCTCAGTAGAATCCTTGACAAAATGTGATCCTACAAGTGTTCTCACATGTTGCCCTTCCTTTCCTTTCAGTGGGTCAGCTGTCTCCCATGCATGGAGCAGTAGTAATGTTGGCATTGTTGTACAGTTACTGATTTAAAAAAAAAAAGTTTGTTGTAAATGTAATGAGAGTGCAGAGACCGCATAACATCAGAGTGGAAGACACAGTTATTTGTCATTCTCATGCTGTTCTAGACACTAGGCAACATCCTCTACTTCTGCTTGTGTAAGGGCAGCTGTTACAAAAAATCATAACCCTTTGATAGAAATTCTAGGGCAAGGAGAAGGGTTCTCCACATTTATAGAGTCAGTAACAGACCTCCCATACTTACTCATGTACTCACTATTAAAAACTGTCATATTGGAAGACCCTAAACAAATCTGTCTGTCTAGAGTCTTATATTGGTGCCCATCACCATAGCATCTGAGTTCCTGAGTAAAACAAAAAACAAAAAAACTAGAGAGAGAGCCAGTATTGAGATCACGTATTCCGTAGAAACATTAACTAGCCAGCTGCAGAGACTCAGCCTAAGCGGCTCTGAAGACTCTAATGATTTCTGTAACTGCTTTGAAAACTTTCAGAATCATCCATAGGCTTCAGTTGGGGACAACTCAAGCAAAACCAGTAGACACTTGGGTGAAGATTGCAATTCAAAATAGGCAACTTTAGTATTGTCTAGTCATCATTTAAAAACTGCAAATTTGTGTCTTGCTACAAATATAAAGTTTAGCAATGCTTTAGTAATCCAATTTGCTTTATCATGCTAGTTTCTCATCCTATGAATCCTTAATTATAATTAGACATGTATATTTATAGCTAGATTTATTGTAAAAGAAACTTGTTAACATTTCTTAAATTTAACTGTAGATGGTGAAAGGATAATTTGCTCAGTCTACAGGTGCACAGATAGCCATCCACTGGGGGAGAAAGAACAGGTGGCTTGACTGTGGCATATGCTCAAGTAAGGAGAAAAGGAGAGGTGTCAATCAACTCAGAAGTTTCAAAAAGGGACAACCTCAATCAAGTAGAGGTGTAGATAAAAAAGGAAACTGAACTGGTTGTAATATTTTAAGCTGAGGTCAGAAGGAAGACAGGAATCTATTGGCTGTATTGACAGTGAATGCTGCTGTTCCAAGTTAGGTAGGAAGAGATGCAATTTGGAAGAACTTACAGAAATTGTCCATTGGAAGAAGCTGCAGCAACAGCACTGACTCTCTTACCCGTTCGTCTTCTTGGGATGGGCTATAGTATGTCCACTGTCAGTGAGGCAATGGTGTGCCAGATTTTTAGTATGCTGCATATGCCTTAGGAACTCCCCAGGAACTCCCCAGGAAATCCACTTAACACTAATTGTCCCAAAAGTCTAAACTTGTCTGGCATATTTTCAGTGAAGTCTTTTGAACTACCAGTTTTTTTCATTGGTCACATCCTTCCCCCTAGAGAGGTTACATATTATCCTGACTCACAGTTACAGTAGTTTTATGCAGTAAGGCTTTACAATAATACTGCAGAAAATTGCCATGTCTGTCATACCATGCAACAAAGGTACCTATGCACAGTGAGCTTATGTAGAGGTCTGAAATCAATATTCACTGGACACATTAATTCCTGGAGAATCCTGAAATAGCATAGATGTCCTAAAGAGGAATTTGCAAAGCATCCATATTCAAGAGTTTTAAGCTAAAGCTGAAAAAGCAAAATAGTTGGTTGCAGAGCAAGGAATCCAGTGGGGTGCATTTGAGGCCATCAGGTTAGATATCTTTGGAACCTAGCACAGATCAAGAGAGCAGACAAAAAGCCTACATGAGGTGAGAACAATTGTTTGAATTAGTGTAGGGAAATAGAATTGGAGGGAATTCTGAGACCAGGAAAAAACTCCAAAGTTACTTACTTAATTGATTAAAGAAGCTACTTATCTGATACTGATGTGCACAGTGTTCATCCTCCTGAGCTAATCTGAAAAGGCAAATTTGTTCTGATTGTATTTATAAGTGGGATTCATGATCAAATGTTTGTTTCTAGTGAAGTCCTACAGGTGACCTGGCCACATGTCTTTGTAGGACAAACTGCAGTTTGGGCTAATAAGAAAATCAAAGCCATTCACAGGTCATTGGCTTGATCACTAAGCCATTAAGTTCCTGAAGTATCACTAATGGCTTTTACTAGAGTATCTGAACTAATAAAAAAGGTTCCCACTTAATATTTCTAATTTCATGTATAGGAAAGGTACATGCATAAGAATAGTATATACACATTCAAGGGATCAGAGGGTATTGAATGATAGGTTACGTGACCTGTTTTGCATCAAGCGTCTTTGAATTATGCATATTCATGTTCATAATCCAATTTTTATAAAGCATGGAGGGTCATGACAATGAAAGTCAGAATATAGATGTAAAGAACAAACGCTGAAAACAGAAGTCCAAATATCTCTATAAAAATGTATGGTGTCCAAATCCCATGAAAAAGATATTAAGACCTATGAAAATGTTACCAAAGCCATCCTGTGGTTGTTATCAGCAATCGAAAGGTATATTAGCTGAGAAAATTATTTCCAATGGTTAAACAGCCAAGTCTGAATTAGACGGTTGTTTGACTAATGTATGTTCTCTCTTTGTTGCAGAGGATCACCAGACAGGGATGGAATTGTAAGTATCAAACTCTTGTTATAAAATAATTCTTAATGGCATTCAATACGTGTCTAACTAAAAGCATTTTCCTCTGCAAATAAGTTTAAGGAAGTCTTACACTTTCTCTCTCTATTTCCCTTTAATATAGTAAATACATTTTAAAAGTCTCTTTATGAAAGATCTATTTGTTTAAATCAGTGGAACCCAGTACTTTGTCTGGGAAGATTGTTTATTTGTCAAAAATAAACAGTCAATATCATTGCAGTGCCAAAATATAAAATATGTCAAAGGTAATATTAAATAAAATCAAGCATATGAAAGCTGATTTTTTATTATTAATGTTTACTTTTTATGAAAAAATGTACAGCATTGTCTCCAATGGATTAATAATCTGTAAAATGTGACAAATTTGACTATTTTTTGTGCCATTTTTATTTTCTATATTAAATTGAAAATAGAAAAGTAGTTGCTTTTAAATTTTGGCTGCTTTAACTTAGTTTTAGGAATGAATATCCCGACTAAAACTAGAGGGTCTTGATTCCTAAATTTCAAGTTTGCAAAGAAGTATGTTGGGTTCAGACGTGGATTTTACTGTAAGAGTTTTTTAGGAGATTTTGTACTCAGATTTAAAAAGCTCACGCTTAAAATAAAAATCAGGAACATGTTCAAAGGAAAAACCGATGCAGCTGGGAAACTGTTGTAGTTGCTCTGCACCATGTTCAGAGCTCTGGAATGGAAACTTAACCAGTCATTAAAAATGTCACGTGTCTCTCCTGTAAAATCACAAAAAAATTGGAATGCCTAATTCTAGCCTGAAAAGGCAGAAGCCTTTGGCGTCTGACCCAAGATCCTTAGCTTCTAGATAACACTGCACTCCATAGAACCCTTTGTCATTAATTATTAAACAATGTCAAGAAATTAAGTTTAGAATACTAAATCTTGGTAACACTTTAATCAAGGCTCTATTCATCAGAAAAAAAAGGGAAAAATGTAGCTTTCCAGATTACATGAACCTGTGGAATGTATAAATCTGTTTTCCCTAGTCTTCAGCTTCTTTTGCTCCTTTCCCTTTCCTTTTTCTTTTTTGTCTAAGCTGCCTTTGGATTCTTCCTCTTGTTCTCTACTTTCTATTCTGCTGCTCACAGAGGGCATGTCTACACTGGGGAGTTATTTCGAAATAATTCCCCTTATTTCATAAACAGGCGAGTGTCCACACTACCAAGCCTGTTATTTCGAAATAATAACTCCTGCTTGTGAAGAGGAATAAGCTTATTTCAGAATAGCTATTTTGGGAGTTATTATTTCAAATAACTTATTTCGAAATAACCTGGTAGTGCAGGCGTAGTCAGACTGTTTCTTCTCTTTTTTTCTATGTCAACTGCAGTCACGGGTTTGCCTTATCTCTTCTCTGTGTGCATTATTCCTTTTGTTTCAAATGCAATGCAGTTTTCCCTTTCTCCCTTTGCACTTTCCCAGGTCTCCTGTAAATGTGACCCTTACCTAGAGATATTGATATGTGGGGAATTCTCTCCTCCATCTGTGTGTCACGTATACAGACATAACTACAATGCGCTTCTTGTAGCAAGACAAAAGTGTAAGGTGATGTCCCCCTATATATGAAGTCTAAGAATGAAGAGTTTCAGAGGGGTAGCTGTGTTAGTCTGTTTTAGCAAAAACAATGTGGAGTCCTATGGGACCTTCTGATAAAGTGGGCTCCAGACCACAAAAACGTATGTCCAAATAAATTTGTTTAGTCTTGTAAGGTGCCACAGGACCAGTGTTTCCTTCCCTCTAATTTTTTTATGTGCAGTGAGGCATGTGGGGATGTTCACTACCAGTAGAAACACATGCTACCAGCTGTTGGCATCTCTCCTGAGTGGCCACCTAAGTGTGCAGCTTACAGGGAACACTACACAGGACTCCTCATTTTTGTAAGAATGAAGAATTGACTTAATAGATTAAAAGATCCAGCCCTGGACCTTCTGAAACCAATGGAGAAAGTACTATTGATTTCAGTGACAGCAGGCTCGAGTGCCAAAGTTGTGGGTCGCTTGTCAAACCACATCAGGGCTTTTTTGTTGAGGATGCTAAAGAGTAGCAGAAGTCGCTGCTGTAGTTAGAGCTAGTATTACAGACACTCTTCAATAGCAAACAGTAATTTTATTGTCCATGTTAACAAGTCATTGAACTAGAGAGAGATTGAGAGAGCAAGCATGAAAATGACTCTAGCTTTGTGATTAGAGCCCTCAACCAGGATCCAGTTCCCTTTACTTGTCTACAGTAGAATGTCTTCAGCATAAGAGACTGAGGAATCCTCACATGAGAATATCACATAGTCCATTGGACATTCATTTGAGAGGTAGTAGATTCCTGTCCCAGTCCCTTCTCCTCCTCAGGTGGAAGGGGGACTTACAACCAGTGGTCTCACATGCTCCAGCTTTGTAGTGGTGGATTAACTACTGGGTCAATGGGGCCCATGCACAGGGACCCTAGCCAATTGGAACCCCCAGAAAAAAACAGTGCCTCAATGCCCTGATCCCACTCCTGGGCAAGAGCACTGGGGAGAGAGCACGGGGGAACTTCAGGCAGGAGTGAAGAGGGACATCTGCTTGCTCTGGCCCAGAGCTCCACAAGCCCCTAATCCAATGTTGCAGGTTTGTAATGCAACAAATGACTGGGCTAAAATGTATGAGGGTGGTCCTTCTCCCTCTTTCCCTGCCCCCAACCATTTTGCATGAGCTCTCTGGTAAGCAGCTACTGAACACTCCTAGTAGATTGGGTCCTGAAAGTGAGGTAGGCAAAGGGACACCTGTCTTCCCCTGGTTTGTGCATCACATTGGGATCTAAGCCTCTAGATGTCTAGAGATAACCTATGTGTGCAGAGGTAGAAATACAGGTGCTAGAGAAGTTTTTACTGCAAAAACTGAAGTGTCAAGCAAGTTTAGGATCAAGCAGTGTCAAGTTTAGTGTCAAGCAGGGTTTGACAGAAGCGGAGAGGGGCTTTTGTGAATGTCAGTGAGGACTGGATGCTGGGACTTAGGCACCAAAGTGGCAATTATTCATATAAGTACTGTTGTGAATCTAACCCTTAGCGTAACCTGCTACAATATGTCATCCTGGTACATTCTTGAAATCCCAAACTACAGACTCCCAACCGTTCTGACCAGATCAGTTCTTAACTGTTTGGTTGGTTGGTTTGTTTTTTTAATAGAGCAGAAGTTCTCGATTTGTGCTCCATAGAGAGTTGGTTGTCCATGGTGCTGACATTCCCCACCTTGTTTCCAGCAGTTAATGTGCATTAATAGATAGAGCCCTGCAAATCCATGGATATCTGCTTTATATCCATGTGTATCTGCATCTGCAGATGTGGGTGTGGATATTTGTTGCTCATTTTTGCAGATACCAATTTTATATCTGTGCATGGCTCTACTAATAAACAGACAAAACATAGTAAATCCCTTTCTAATACTACTTTTCCATGAAAGCAATTGCTATAGTTGCCACAGGAATCATATGTCATTGTGAATGGAAGGCAAGGTGGTCTGTAGAGTGAAGGCATCCAGGAAACAGTCCTGAAAGCTTATGCCCAAATAAATTCACTAGTCTTTCAGGTGCCACAAAGTGTCAGAGCTCCTGATGTACTGCCTGACTCTTCCTGCCCATTTTATAGATTCAGGGCCTATTCCTGTAGGATCAGGCCCTTTAGGTGCTTGCTGAACCAGGAATAGGATCTGATGTGTCCCTGAGCTACAAAATAGAGCCCAGTATCCACAGAGCCTAGTGTCTGCTGAATAGAGCCCTGATATGCATCCCAATATTTCCTTGGCATTTAAAGGAACCAAATGCAGCAAATCTTTTTTAAACTAACTCCGTGTTTTACTAACTCGATGTCATTCTTTGTGTGTTTTAAAACCCTCCCAATACTTTAACACTTTTTCTACAAAAACAAAATCCATTCCAGCTGCCCAGCCCTCATCCTCATGAGCCATCCTCCACTAACAAACCAGAATGTGCACGTGAAGGAGGAAAAAAAAATTCGGTAAGGAAACAGATTTCAGTTTAAAGCTTCCAAATGGTTATAAAAACAGTGAGTAAAAATGTTTTTAAAACTGTTGAACAAATTAGGGAAAATACCTTTCACACTCATAGTCAGAGAATTCTGGTATGTTAGCTATAAATACAAATTTATTAACAACGAGGCAAAGAACAACTGTGCAGGGCACAGTCAAAGCTCATTTTTTTACTCAGCCTCTAAAATAGGGTACTCAGTTCTGCATTTAAGTGTTTGATACTACAGTGACAAGCATAGCATAAAACCAGAAAGACTTAGGGTTTGTCTACATGAGCAGTTTGCAGTGAGACTACTCAGGCCTTCCGATGGGAGCGGGGGAAAGGGTGGACGCAAAGGAGACAGTTGCTCTAGGACCTGGTGATTCAAAGGTTCAGGGCTCCCAGCTGCCGCTGCTACTGAGGCAGTGGCTAGAGCTATGGGCCCTTTAAATCACTGCTGGAGCGCTGCACAAGGTGCTCTGCGCAACTGTGAGAGCAAGGGTGGGGGAGGGCAAGGGCCAGTGCTGTGCTCCAGGTGATACAGAGGGCTGGCTGCTCCATCTCCACCCCTTCAAGTCAAGGCCCTGCTGCTTCTGGAGCCACCACCCGCACACCCCCACACCTTGTCAGTAGCCCATGGAAGCTGTTGCTCCCCCCACAACTCTATTCCACAGTCGTCTCCTATGGATTAGCTACCTGGGGACCCTTTGGATACATGAAAAGTTTGTCAATGTGCTTTGATTAGTTCTGTTTCAAAGAGGTTTAGCTCAAAAGGCATTAGTGAACTGATTGGCTGTGTCTACATTGGCGCGATCTTGCGCAAAAGCAGCCACTTTTGCGCCAAAACTTGCTGCCTGTCTACACTGGCCGCGAGTTCTTGCGCAAGAACACTGACATTCTAATGTATGAAATCCGTGCTTCTTGCGCAAGAACTATGATGCTCCCTCTCAGGAATAAGCCCTCCTGTGCAACTGTTCTTGCGCAAGAGGCCAGTGTAGACAGGCAACATGAATTTCTTGCGCAAGAAAGCCCTATGGTTAAAATGGCCATCAGAGCTTTCTTGCGCAAGAGAGTGTCTACACTGGCGTGGATGCTCTTGTGCAAAAGCACATCTCTTGCGCAAAGGCACATGCCAGTGTAGACGCTCTCTTCTGGAAGAGTTTTTGAACAAGAACTCTTCCGCAAAAGAGTTCTTGCGTAAAATCATGCCAGTGTAGACGTAGCCATTCTGTGCACCTGCAGAGTCCACTCAGGGCAGGGCAGATTCACATCCCAGTTCTCTGCAAACTGAATGTTCATGTCATCAAGCCCCTAGGTGCTTTTTGGCATGATCGAATTCCAACTAAAACCAATAGGATTGGGGCCTTCGATTAGGGTGTTTGAGTACCCTGGTGCGGTTGTTAACCTAGTTCCATTCTGGATCTTGTCTAATATGCCTGAGTTTGAAAACTAGGTCTATATTAAGCGTCTAAATTAAAAGATTGTTTAAACAGGTTTAGTGCCTTAAGAGTGGCCCTGCATGTTTAGCATGCATACATGTGTTTAGTTTGACATCTCTCAGACTGGTAAACAGCTTGTTGATTTGAAAAGAGATTTGTTTGCTGCACATACAGTACATTCTAATTGTGGAGACTTCTTTGGCATGTTTTATTGTGTGTAGAAGAGACAGTTTGACTTAGCTTTAAGGTGAACTTTAATCATAGTGATAACACTAACGCAGTGAAATTCCTGTCTGAACATTATAGAAGTTTTCATCTACACCATTCTGTGGAAAGGTGCATTAGTGTTTCTTGTATAAACTCTTAGAGTAAACATGTTATAACTTTGCAATTAAAATTTACATTGAGAGTACAAGTTCTCAAACTACGGACACAAGTTTGCCCAGCTGTCAGTTTTTGTTTTGCTAACTAACAGATACTGGCAAGGGAACCATTTTTTTGGTGAGTGAGGCGTGTGTGTGCTAAATTATAGCAGAGTTTGACCCTAGATCTGAACCTCTTTAGACTGCCAGCATGCACCTCAGGTAGAAAATTACTCACTTTTGCTTTAGCACCGTTTCTGCAATGAACACAGTTTACTGCCTGTAAGAAAGCAACATTATTTTCTGCAGAAACTAGTAATACCAGTTAGAATATCATGGGTTTTTTTTCCAGAAAAGACTAGAGCAGTGGATGATGACTAAGCAACAGGCTTTTTTATATAAATGAAACATCACTTTTGATAAGTCTTTCTACATATATACTTATGTATGTCTAGTTACATAACTGCTTACGTTACAATCTGAAGAAAGCTATGCATACTCAATAAGTGAAGGTGTTGTGGATATCTGTACAGTACTTGGTGGTGATGTACCAAGAACACTATAAATGTGCTGAAGTGCCTCAGCACAGCACAATGAAACAATAATTTTGCTCCTCTTCCTCACAGGAGTGTTGTGGATTTCAGTTAATGGTTGTTTATAATGTGCGCTGAAATAGAGACGTGAAAGACTCTACAGACATGCAAAGCATCATTGATTTGCTTTGTTGAGACCTTTGAATTGCCTTTTTTGTTACAAAAATCATTTTTACATTATTTGAAACAGTTATCATTTGTATGAAATAGCTATTTATTATATAAATATAATTATCACCTAACCTTGCTAACCAGTTTATTTAAAAGGTTTGTAATGTGGTCATACTGTGACAGATTTCAATAGTTCACGTCAGATACACATTTGTGATTCTTAGCTCTTCAATTTAAAAATTGTAAACTTGCTCTCAAATGTATTACAGAAGAAAAGCAATGGAGCTCCGAATGGATTTTATGCAGAGATTGACTGGGAAAGATATGTAAGTATCTGAATTATCACACCTCTTTCCTTGTTTAATAGATATCAGTGCTGTGTGGTGGGGAATTCGCATACCTTCGTGAGATGCAGGATTATCTCACTCTGGTCCAAATGTGTTTGCTACATACCCAGCATCCTCATCTTCATTTAACTCTCTCCACTTCAGGATGAAGGTCACATCCCGGAATATTCACAACTCCAGCTTGGTTCAAATGTTACCATGTATTTTAGGCAAAGACTCAGTTTTTCTTTCCACATATTTTTTTAATGTGGAATTATTGTTTCTAGAGAGAGCCTGCCCCTGGAGGAGGGGGGATATTGTCATCTTGGGAAGCACATTTCCTTCAGAACATTTTTGCCCAGTTATGAGTTACACCTAAGATTACTGGAACTGAGTGATTAAAGAAACAGTTCTATCTCCAGTTTGTGTTTGCCACTGCAAATTTGATGATGCTTCATGCACAATCAGTTTAATTATAGGTAGTTTCCCCTGTTGTTCGTGCACCTTGCAGCAAGAGGGGAGAGAGAAAATTTTTAAAAAATAGGAAAATGTAATTGTAAAATCATAAAAATTGATATGAGAGAACTAACCAGTTTTTTTTTCATGCTGAATGTCCCTCTTTAAATGATGCAGTGAATCATACTGTTGAATCAGAATTGGCAATTATAAGAGCTACATCACTGTAGGGAAACAAATGAATTCAGGTATTTTATTACCCTACAAATGTGTAGTTGAAACCTAACCTTACCTTGAAATATATTTTATATCTTCGTGTTAATTAGATTGCATAAAACTGTCCAGAGACTAGGTGGCTCAAATTACCCATTAAGTCCCAATTACCCTGAGTAATAAGAGGTCTATTTGAGAGCAATTATACCGTCAATATGGAATATGTCAAAGTTAATTGAAAAAAAAATTTTAGTTGAATATTGAGAACATTTACCTGCAAAGAAACTAACTATGGGCAGGATCGATGGGGCAGTGGTCAGTCCAGTGGGAGTTAAGCTATTGCGTCTAGTATAGACACAATAAATTGATCACTAATCATTCTCCCATTGATCCTCGTACTCCCCTTCAATAAGAAGCACATGGGGAGTCGACAGCGGAGCATCTCCCATCGACACACCACTGAGAAGATACCACAGAAAGTAAATCTAAGCATGTCAACTTCAGCTACGTGAATAGTGTAGCTAAAGTTGTGTTAATTTAGATCCATTCTCCACCCTTCTCCCCTTCCCCCCTGCTCCCGTAGTGTGGACAAGCACTAATAACTTCTGCCTTAACTGCCTATGAGTCTGATTCTATAGCCTATTCTACAGGGTCTGCAGGGTCAAATGCTATTTTGGAATGTATTCTCTCTTGAGTAGATAGCCGTCCCTAGAAAGGTAGTTTTTCTATACTTCATGCCTACTTATTTTTGGTTTCCATCCCTTTCTCCAGCACTTTCTATTTGCCTAATTCTGCAGGCCATAGTTGTAGTAGTTTCTGCAGTGACCCAAGCAAGACTGTTAAAATCGTTTGCAATTCCTATAATCTCACCTTTCTTTTCTCTCCAAATCCTTATGTAACCCCCACATCTACTGTGTGTGGTTTACTGTCCCATGTAGTGGCACTTAAACCATTTACAGAGAGAAAGCATGAATGTGCTCTACAGCCAGCTGGCTTTTAGCTCAAGCAGTAGAGACTCATGTACTAAACTCCAGCTGTCCCAGGTTCAGTTCCACCTGTCAGTGTTACACTTATACTTGCTATATCAGCTATGTGCAATGTATTTGATTGGCACTGCCCAAGTTGTTAACAATATCATTTACTTTTTCATCATAGGGTAGTTTATAAATATTAGCAAGAGCTGCTGCTGCCATTTTAAGCCTCCTGTAAACAAAGGGTTTTCTTCAGTTCATTCTACTTTTTATTAGTTTTGGGTAAAGCTCACTATTTAATCAGCCCAGTGTTTCCTTTGAAATATCCTCCTGAGAGACAAAATAGTTTAAGCTGCTTTTCAATAAACTGTTCAGCAAGAACTTAATTATTTTGCTTTATTGTCCCCCCACCAGAATTCACCTGAGCTTGATGAAGAGGGATACAGCATCAGACCAGAAGAACCAGGCTATATCCTTTATTGTTAGCCTTGCATCTCAGTTTGCAAACTGTAATATGAGCTTGGGTTCATGGAATGGTCATGGAAATTTTTCCCTTATTTTTCTGTACACTATTATTAAATGTAAAGCACAGTGGAGTATCACCGGATACAGTTAACCAGAAGGCACTTCTAATTGCCGTGTTTTATTCATAGGAAATTAACAGAAAGGAGTAAATAGATAGGAAGTGCACTGAGAAATAATTATGTTCAGTGCATGCCACTAAAACAGATGTGATTATAATGCTTTCAGTGAATAGAAGCAGATTTCTAGTCTTTTTCTTTGGTTTGGCAGAAACTAGAAAGGCTGCAGAAGCAGCGCGTTCATTCATTGGAGAAAGGAAGCAGTACATCTCTCTGCAGCATGCCTTTGGCTATGTAAGAGAAAATTAAAAGTAGGGGAGCTGAGCAAATGTTACATTTATGAGACTTGAAAAGTAGGAATCATAATTTACTAGAACCCAGATCTCTCGATTCTCAGTACTATTTTCACCTCTGCCATAGACACACTTGAGCAAGTCACCTAACTATTCTTTAGTTTTTCCATCTATAAAGTGGGTGTGCCATTATTTTGCTTCTCAACCAACTAGTGACAGAAGTGAGTATTTATAAATCATGCTGTGGTTCTTTTATGGAAGGTAATATAGAAATGTGCAAAGTATTGTAGTCACACTGTTTGTTACATCCATTTATATGGACATAAACAGGAGCAAGAGGAGACATCTTGTTTTTGTAAAACCAAATCTAAGCAAACATGACTTTGCCTTTTGAAAATCACCATCTATTTACACTGACATTTAACAGGCTGTGAAAGTGTAGATACATATTTTATTTAAACTACATGTGTCTATCTTGTTATAGGCATTGTAGAAAACCCTTAAGATAGATATCATACAATTTATTTACAGGGTGAACCTCTCTAGTTTGGCACCCTCAGGACCTGACTGGTGCTGTATCAGAGAATTTGCCAAACCACAGGAGGTCAATATTTTAGTGAGTAGGTCTCTCTATTTGTATATTTTGCCATGGTGAATAAACAGAACAATGCTTGCAATGCTGCTTAATAATGTATATATGACTGTACTGGTACACACTATATAAGCCTATGCCTAGCCAAGACTTATCAACTCACTTCATATCAAAGTGTTAGTGTTGTTACACAATTGTACTGTATTGGTACAAGAAAACAAGTAGATAAAGCATAGAATCATAGAGCTGGAAGAGACCTTAGAAGGCCATCAAGTCTAGCCCCCTGCCCAAGGCAGGACCAATCCCAATTAAATCATAAAAGCCATGCTTATGCTTAGTGGCATTACCAGCACTTCCACTGCTTGGCGGTCTCTTAGCAAACATATATGGATAATTTACAGCTAAATAACACAGAGAACATGGAGAACCAGGATTGGTGTCCGTAAACAAACTTTATGGGACCATGAGAAACTGGGCCACGTCCATGATAGGTGTATATCTGGCTCCTAAAATCATACTGAACCATGGATGTTGCCGAACGAGAGAGATTCATTCTGTACTTGGTACCAAGAGCCATAACATTTTAAACGTTCTCAAAGTGTAAAAAACATATACACATTGGCCCATCTCCCCCACTGTGACACACTGAGCACAAGTCTGAGGTGTGCCTAAAAAGTGGGTTTAAAGCTCAAATTTGCTCTCCCTTCATCATCTCCTTCCTGCTGGCCAGGACCTCTGCATTTTGTTTGAACAGAGTGAGATACTCTGTTATCTCAGGACGTAAAATTAAACTGAGGATTGACACAGTGAAGGCATGTTGTGACCATATTTCTTTCCTCCAAGCACACTGTCTATCCCTATTATAGGGAAAGTTAGTGGCCTCAGATTTGATGCTACACCCATTGCACTGGGGTGATCTCCCTTACTGGTTTTCCAACTTTACAGGTAGTCTGTGTCAATGGTGTGATACAAAGCAGCCACACTGCATACAAGAATCTGATCAGTGCAGTCAGCAGCCTTTAGTAAGTAGACAGTAGGAAAATAGACTTATAACTTCCTCCTTTGCTTCCACTGAAACATCCTGGCTATGTATTAGTATATAGAGTATAGTGAGATAAATAGAAAGGAACATAAACACTGTCAAATCAAGTGTAAAAATATAATAAGAAAAGCAAAAAAAGATTTTGAGGAACAGCTAGCCAAAAACTCAAAAAGAAATAACAAAATGTTTTTAAAGTACATTAGAAGCAGGAAGCCTGCTAAAAAACCTGTGGGTCCCTTAGACGATCGAACTATAAAAGGCGCAATCAAGGACGATAAAGCCATTGCGGAGAAACTAAATGATTTCTTTGCTTCAGTCTTCACGGCTGAGGACATTGGGGAGATTCCCAAATCGCACCGTCCTTTGTGGGTGATGAATCTGAGGAACTGTCCCGGATTGAAGTGTCATTAGAGGAGGTTTTGGAACAAATAGAAAAACTTAATGTTAACAAATCTCCGGGACCGGATGGCATTCATCCAAGGGTTCTAAAAGAACTCAAATGGGAAATTGCTGAACTATTATCTGTGGTTTGTAACCTATCCCTTAAATCGGCTTCTGTACCTAATGACTGGAAGGTAGCCAACGTGACACCAATATTTAAAAAGGGCTCTAGAGGCAATCCGGGCAATTACAGACCGGTAAGTCTAACTTCAGTACCGGGCAAATTAGTCGAAACAATAGTAAAGAATAAAATTGTGAAACATGTAGAAGAACATAATTTGTTGGACAAAAGTCAACATGGTTTCTGTCCTCAAACATGCGGACAAGGGGGATCCAGTAGATATAGTATACTTAGATTTTCAGAAAGCCTTTGACAAGGTCCCTCACCAAAGGCTCTTGTGTAAATTACATGGCCATGGGATAAGAGGGAAGGTCCTTTCTTGGATTGAGAACTGGGTAAAAGACAGGAAACAAAGGGTAGGAATAAATGGTAAATTTTCAGAATGGAGAGGGGTAACTAGTGGTGTCCCCCAAGGGTCAGTCCTAGGACCAATCCTGTTCAACTTATTCATAAATGATCTGGAGAAAGGGGTAAGCAGTGAGGTGGTAAAGTTTGCAGATGATACCAAACTGTTTAGGATAGTCAAGACAGAAGCAGACTGTGAGGGACTCCAAGAAGATCTCACCAAACTGAGTGATTGGGCAACAAAATGGCAAATGAAATTTAATGTGGATAAGTGTAAAGTAATGCACATTGGGAAAAATAACCCCAACTATACGTACAGTATGATGGGGGCTAATTTGGCTACGACAAATCAGGAAAGAGATCTTGGAGTTATCGTGGACAGTTCTCTGAAAACTTCCACACAGTGTGCAGCGGCAGTCAAAAAGGCAAATAGGATGCTCAGAATTATTAAGAAAGGGATAGAAAATAAGACCCGGAATATCTTACTGCCCCTGTATAAAACTATGGTACGCCCACATCTTGAATACTGTGTACAGATGTGGTCTCCTCACCTCAAAAAAGATATTTTGGCCTTGGAAAGGGTTCAGAAAAGGGCAACTAAAATGATTAGGGGTTTGGAACGGGTTCCATATGAGGAGAGGTTAAAGCGACTGGGACTTTTCAGTTTAGAAAAGAGGAGATTGAGGGGGGATATGATAGAGGTATATAAAATCATGAGTGGTGTGGAGAGGGCCAATAAAGAGAAGTTATTTATTAGTTCCCTAAATAGAAGAACTAGAGGACACCAAATGAAATTAATGGGTAGCAGGTTTAAAACTAATAAAAGAAAGTTCTTCTTCACACAGCGTGTAGTCAGCCTGTGGAACTCCTTGCCAGAGGAGGCTGTGAAGACTAGGACTATAATAGAGTTTAAAGAGAAGCTAGATAATTTCATGGAGGTTAGGTCCATAAAAGGCTATTAGCCAGGGGATAAAATGGTGTCCTTGGCCTCTGTTTGTCAGAGGCTGGAGAGGGATGGCAGGAGACAAATCGCTTGATCATTGTCTTCGGTCCACCCTCTCTGGGGCACCTGGTGCTGGCCACTGTCGGCAGACAGGATACTGGGCTAGATGGACCTTTGGTCTGACGCAGTATGGCCGTTCTTATGTTCTAACTGGTACAGTGCTGGCAGGTGAGAGAAGAAGACTTGCTTGTTAATTTGTGCTATTCCTCAATAAAGTTTTACTCACTTTTATAAACAGTCAGCAATTTACATCAATACTGTTTGGTGTGTATATGTATTTTCTATTTTAATTATGTATTATGTATGAACTAGCCAATTAGCCCATCATAAGACAGGATTTTCAGGTCTCTCCTCCACGTCGGTTTTCTCTCCTGAGCCTCCGGTCTTTCACTCCGTCCGTCTCTCTCTCTCCTCCTCCTCCTACTGCCTCCCCCTCTCTTTCTCTCAGCTCTCCTCCACCTCCTGCCTCTCTGTCTCTCTCTTTCTCTTCTCCTCCCCCTCCTGCCTCTCACTCGGGGGAGCACGGAGCCCAAACAGCTGTTTAGGCTCCGCATTCCCCGTGCTGCATGGGGAGCGCAGAGCCCAAACGGTCACTTGCGCCACTTGCTCCCATGCGGTGGCCCGGCTGAGCAGTGCAGAAGTCAGCCGAGCGCCACAGCGGGAGGCGAAGAGGGGCAGTGATGTTCACGGCCAGGGGGCGGGGCCTGGAGCCGCTGTCACGCCGCATGTCACCGCCCTGCCTCCCTTCGCCTCCTGCTGTGGCGCTCAGCTGACTTCTGCACCACTCAGCTAGGCCACCATGGGGGAGGAAGCGGCCGTTTGGGCTTCCCCGTGGCGGCCCAACTGAGCGGCGCAGAAGTCAGCCGAGCTCCACGGCGGGAGGTGAAGGGGAGCAAGGCGGTGACGTACATGGCCAGGCCCCACCCCCTGGGCATGTACGTTACCACCCCGCTCCGCCCCCCTTCGTCTCCCGCCGTGGCGCTTGGCTGACTTCTGCACCGCTCAGCCGGGCCGCCGCGGGGGAGCAAGCGGTGCAAGTGGCCGTTTGGGCCCGCACTCCCCATGCAGCATGGGCTGCCCAGAGGGAACAGCCAGCATTTCAGGCAACAGCGCCGCCCAGAGGGAACACCCAGCATTTCAGCGTTACAGACTCTCAGACATTGGGCTACTATATATATGATATCACAAAATGGAATAATAGTGACAGGATTGGCAAATGTGTGTCTTCTGTTACCCATTTTTTCAGGGATACAATTGGGGTAGAATTTTCAAAAACATCTAAATCCCATTTTCCATGATGATTTAGGAAGCTCACTCTTATTGGAAAACCAGAGGGATTTGGGCTTCTAAGTACCACTTTGGAACATGGGAGTAGGGGACTTTTTTGAAAACCTGACCCCATGAGTTTAAAAGGGGGCAGGTGGGTGGGTAGGTAGAGTACTGTTTTGCTTCTACTCTGTATAAAAATCCCTAGCTCTTAGCAGAACAACAGTTTCTTTAACTGTGATCTACCTACCAAAGGAAAGCACTTTTATTCCTCAAGTGAATCAGAAGAAGAAGAAGGAGAGTCACACAAGAAATTTAACATTAAGATTAAGCCTTTGCAGGCTAAAGACATTCTGAAGAGTGCAGCAACTGTAGATGAATTGAAAGCATCAATAGGAAACATTGCACTTTCTCCATCTCCAGTGGTGAGTCCCATGTGTTTTAATCTTTTACAAAGTTCAGAGAACAATAACTGACAATCCTGCTTAACTGTATTAGTAGTCGGCAAGTCTGTTAATCTGAAAGTCAAACTGATTCCTACTTAAATACAGTTGTTTTTGCTTTATCTAGTTTAGTCACCCAACAGCCAGGAATAGCTTTTGGAGTTTCAGTGACATGATTTTTAATAGATGTTTTTACTTCAGAATGTGCTAAAATATTATGAAGTTCCTTAAATGTGTTAAAATTGAATGAAAAGTCTTTTTATAACAACTTGTCTAGCCCTGACCTTTATTTTACTGAGTTTCACACATCTCCAAATGACCAAAATCCATGTATACTTTTTCCTTATTTTTTATTTAAAAAAATTAGTATTTGCTATTACAAATCTGGGCAATCCAAACTCCAGTTATCTGAAACTCCCTGTCATGCAAAACAGGGTCATGCTCCCTTATATCTGTTAATTGTGTGGAAATTTCCCTCAGATATGAAAATTTAAGACATGATACTACCAATCTTATATTGGGCAGTATCATTTTATGAGTCATCTTAGTGAAATCAATGGGATGGATAGCTCATGTAAAAAGTTACTACCTAACCTGGGTAAGTATGGGAGAATAGGCCCTCAGTATCTTTCATGACACTTGAGTAACTGAGATCGTACTGTAATAGCAATAAGACAACTGGGAGAAACTCCACTGTAGTTATTGGTGTTACAAAATGTAAAAATGGCAAAAGATCAGAATTAGGCCTTTATGTAATTCTATGCTTTCACCTTCCTCCTTTCATCCTTGCATCTTAATTTAAATTTTTGTTTCATTTTCTGCCGTACATAAAAATCTGTCAGAACTACCTTTTGTTTCGATCTGTTACTTTAGAGAGCACAAAGGCACATACTCATCTTTGTAATAACACTGATATACATTACATCATCATGCGCATTACTTAATAAAGAAATAAATCTAGATTTCTAAAAGGAAGGATCATATTTCATTGCATCTTTCCTGTTTTACATTCTATTGCCATGTATCCTTTTCAAGGCTTGCCAAGATATCTGACTTGCTATTCCAAACTATTCAGCTTTGCAAAGCTCTGTGATTTCTCTCCATAAGGGGTTTAGGTAAATTTTTTTATATATATTTTTTTTAATACATTTTTGGAGTTGCATGGATTTGCAAGCCTGGTATCTTGCTTTGAGTTTGGGATGTGACTGCAACTCAAAAACTCAAATTAAAAATTAAACAAAACTGCAGTCTTGCCCCCTCCCCCTTATCTTCGGCCAGTGCAACGTCACTAAGTTTCGTGAGCAACTAACGAAAAGACATTAATCTTTCCATGAAGTGAGGAGTTTTAGATTTGGGATGAAATCTGTGCAGTTTCTCTATGGAAATTTCACCCCAATAATTGTCCCATTTAGTGATTTTTTTTAAAAAGCTTTTTCCGCTTTGTAACCAGGCTGCTTCCTGAAGTTTAACATTCAAAGCCCAGAACCTGTATTAGAGTTTCTAGGATCATGCAACATCATCTAAACCAAATCTTTGTGATCTTCTTTGCCACATCATGGCTACTGTAGTCCACTGTGAATATATCTGGTGTGTTTCTCTTACCCTCACTAATAATTTATATATCCATAATTCATTACTGGCAGATGTATAGTACTAACTCATCAAGTAATTCTGTACTTTGGTCATCTAATTGCCCTACACTTTTTGAATATGAGGTTGAGCTCATGCTACAGAATATTATTGATCACGAAATGTTTTGCAAATAAATAGGGGTACATTAAGAGAGTATCAAAACGTGGTTGGTTCTTGGCAATCACATTTTCTCTTAGCTGTTACCATGCTTTAATGATTTTGGGGGAAAAAGCCCCATCACATGAAGCAACATAAAAGTAATTAGGCTTGTGTGGCCAGTTGCTCTCATTTGTGCCTTGAGTACCTGAAAGATGAAATGAGAAAACTGAAATTCCACAGGTAGGCACACTCTTCCAAATACACTGCAAGATCAAAGCCTATTTTCACTTACAAATTAAATAAGTGTCTGTTTTCTAGTTTCTGTGATTCTTTTCCCGCTGAATGGGAGTTTTGCCTTTGAATAATATGGAGCAGGATTTAGTCCCCTTGCAAACACATTATGTTTGTTAATTTGCTACTGCATGAAGCTCTTCCCTTTTGCATGCAAACGTGTCAGGAGTCTGGTTTGTGGCTAGTCTTTGTTCTAGTGAGCTGACGTGTATTGTTATGAAATCGTAAAGATGCTGCAGCTGGCTTGGAGGCAGGACAGCAGCGTATTCAGTTGCTATGTGCGGAAGCTAGATTCAAGAGTCAATTTGGGACTCTCATTTCCTGGGCCATGGGAGATGCGGGGACTGTAAATCATGCAGAATGATGGCTTTGTTGTTCTGTGGCGCACGTGGCTTCCTGATACATTGCCTGGAGGAAATTACACTTGAGGCTAGTTGCTGTAATGCTGATTGCAGAAGGGAAATGTATGAATTAGAAAGAAAAATTAGTCTGAGATGAAATTGGCTAGAGAAAGATACTAAAAGCCTGATCCTCAGCTACTGTAAATCAGCATAGCTCTAGCCAGTTCAGAGGAGTTACCATAGTTCACATCAGCTGGAGAATCTGACCCTAAATATTAACATTAAATTAACTGGATTTATATATGGTCTGTCTTCATAGACACTCCAGGAATACATGCAGCGGAAGTCAAGGGTCAGTGGACACCACTGACATAAAGCACTTCTTTGTGTGCTGCTCTGATTCTGGTGCTGTTCTCAGCAGCTAGCACCATACGTTGTGTTAAACTAGACTGAGGACTGGACTTCTACTGTACATTGACCTATAGCAACCATGAAGGGTGGAATACTTAGGCCAGGACTGGATGGCAGATATATGCTCTAAGTGTGTCCCAATTTCCTGATACACTGAAAAAGGAAGGCATGTGACAGGTAAGCCCCTACTTTGGGTGTACCACATGGCATACTGCAGATCTTCACTGCTCCGCTTAATCAATTTCTGCAATCTTAGTACAGTGATATTGTGGCATGAAGCAGATACAGTGCACCTGGGAATCTGGCCCATATACTGAAGTCAGTGTCAGCAGCACTTGAGCAATGACTCCTCATACACGAAATTCTCTGGGTTGGATATTGTGTGCGGATGCCACATTCTCCCCTTCCAAATCAAGCCCTTTACTCTTAGCCCACCCATGGTCAGAGATCCCATGGTGATCAGAGGAAATGCTACAAAGACCCACTGAAAGTGTATCTACCACAAGAAAACTCATGTAGCCATCACAAAAGAGAGGAGCAAATCACCAATTGACCTCAGTGGTGCCATATCCTCCATCAGGCAGTGGCCTGCTTCAAGGAGAAGTGCCTTGCCCTCAAAACTGAGAAGAGAAAGAGAGAGTACGTCTAGACTACTTTTTTTTTCGAAAGGAGATATGCAAATTCGGTGCTAATTTGCATATCTTCTTCCGATCGCTTTTTCAAAAGTGGGTTTTTTTGAAAGTGGAAGTAGTCTGGATGTGTTTTTTCAGAAAAAAACCCTTTTTCGAAAAACGGCGTAAACCTTTTTTAAGGAAGAGTGGGGTTTTTTTTTCGAAAAAGGGTGTTTTTTCTGGAAAAAAAAAAGCATCCAGACTACTTTCACTTTCTAAAAACCCGCTTTTGAAAAAGCGATTGGAAGAGAAAAGGAAGGGAAAAAAAAACTTTCTCTCAGCTGGCAGCTGACATGCCAGGAAATGTCTGTATCTACTGTAGGTGGATCTGTGATTCTAGGACTGGACTTCCAAATCATCTCCATGCCGTATATAAATCTCAAATTGAGGGATTGCAGATTATGATTGCCTTGGGATCTGGCTCATATACAAGAGCCCCTTTCTGGTTCAATAACTACATACACTTCCTTGAAAATGTGTTAATATTATCTTGTAAATAAACCTACAAGCATAGGTGCTAGATTTAGGGATGCTGCTGCACTCACTGGCTTGAAGTGGTTTCAGATGCATGTCAGGTTTACAAGTTTGGCTCAATGGTTCTCAGCATCCTCACTATACAAACTGTTTGAGTACCCCTGGACACAAGTGCATGTCCACAAACAGAAATAATTTTAGCCTACGTTCAACTAAACTGTATTCCTTTTAATCTTGTGTTACGATTTGTCTGCTTCACTCCAATGGGCCATTACAGTATCTAATTCTGTCAATGAAATTTTAGGGAAAAGAACACCTCAAGGTTAAAAATGCATGGATTTTAAAAGTTTCCTTAACAAGTTTGTTTTGTTTTTAATAGTTAATTTAGAGTGTGTGCGGTTTGGTGGTTTAAGTGCTAGACAAGGACTTAGGAGACTCAGGTGCTACTCCTAACTCTGCCACTGGCTTATTGGGTGACCTTCTGCCTCAGCTTGCCCATCTGTTAAAATGATAGTGACATTCTTTGTAAAGTTCTTTAAGAGCCACTGGTGATAATCATTACACAAGAACTAAGATTAGAACATATCATTTTCAGAATGGAAGAAAACTGAACTGAATCTGCAGCATTGCATCCTTGTACTAATGGATAAAAAAACCTTAGTGACAAATCAAAAGTAAACTAGCTAGTCTATTTTCATTGTCACAGAATGATAGAGTGAGAAGGGACTGCAAGGGTCATCCAGTCTAACCCACTGACAAGATGCAAAATCTGTTGTATCTAAAGACATCTGGCTATCCAGCCTCCTTTCAAAACCCTCCAGTGAAGGAATTTGTACAACCTCCCTAGCTCCAAACCCTTAAAGAGACAGGATGTAGGTACATAACATCTTGCAGAATGTCAAGGTTAGATTTACTTTGCCTGCATTCTGTCTCTCTTTAAGGGTTTGGGATTCTGATGAAAAGATCTAAGGGGGTACAGTGGGAAAGCAGGAAGTGGGCACAGGTAAGTTACCCCCATTGGATTCGGAGTGTAACAGATGAATTTGTCGTCTTGTTTACTTGTTTACATTTTACCTTGTCAAGCTCAAATAAAATGAAGCAGACTACCGTAAACAGAAGGAGCCATATCTCTCTCCCTGTATGTTAAGCCTTTGTCTGCACATAGGGCAAGATTGTGAGCAACAAACTGAAACAAGCCCAAAAATGAAATGGCAAACATGGATCTTGTT
This sequence comes from Pelochelys cantorii, assembly GCA_032595735.1. Lineage (NCBI taxonomy): Eukaryota > Metazoa > Chordata > Testudines > Trionychidae > Pelochelys > Pelochelys cantorii. The sequence goes on along the minus strand of CM064334.1, from coordinate 47,197,016 downwards.
AGTACAGTTCTAATCATCCCATTCTCTAATATAAACAAGTCAACTTGGTCACATCAGGTGCAGAGATGGAAATAACCTTTAGAAATTTATTATAGGAATAGTGAAAGGTGGTTATAGGTAGAGGATAGCCAGTGAATGGCGTGTGGTGTGGCAGATGACTGGAAGGTAAGCTGCTGAACATTGAAAGGTAGTAATGGATTGAGAAGGCTTCCAAAATTGTGCTATGGTGTCACCACCATTCAGACATGAATAAATGAATTTTACTTACTTTCCTAAGTCTTAATGACATTACATTTGTTTCTCAAATAGCTATCCTTTCCCCTACTGTAGGTGTGTGCCCTGTCTCACTCAAAACCCATTTAGCTAATTACCATTGTCATGGCTCTCTTAAAAAGCTATCTCACGTCCAGAAGGATGATGGGAAACACCCAGGTTTATGTGGACTCTATGCTAGCCTTCCTTGATTCTTTGGGGCAAAAGTTATGATGTTTCAGTCTAAAGATGCCTGAAAGATATATTAGACATGTCTAGAAATATAAATAGCCTATAGAAATAAAAAGAACTGTACAGTCCCTAGGAAAGGAATATGGAAAGTGACTTGCCACACTTTTCATATAAAAAATAAAACTCCAGCTACTCAGGTAGTTCTAAGACCGTTAAGTATGCTGCTTTGGAGTGAGACTGACATTTTAACAGTGGGATGTTGTCCTGCCAATATCAACTGTATCCTTACACAGAGGTCAAACAAAACCTTCTTTTGTTGAATGTAGCAGAGATGAGAACTCTGCAGTTATTTGGTCAGAGCACAGCTGAGAGCCTCCTGCTAAGTTTTAATAGCTCTATTTTATCAGATTACCGGAGGAACTGTTCTATTTTAATGCATGATCACACAGTTATGTTTTGTTAGAATCTCTTAGTTCATACTCATTGAAGGAATATAAGGTCAGATTGATGCTTCTTTCTATCTTGCTTGGTTACACTTATTTCCTGTTGTTTAGAAATACTGTAGTTTAATTTATGTTTCTTTACTTATTGGGGTAGTTCATGATGATAATGCAACCTGACGACATCAGATACTATATCCTCATTAGTGCCAGAGTTTCACAACCCCCAGCCTCCTTCCATTTTTTATTGACAATCCCTGACATGTTCATTGCCAGTTATTTTCATGATAGAAAATACTGCCCCAAGCAATGTTTCCTCTAATCTTTTCCATCCATGTGTGGATTTTTTCTATCCATGTGGGGAATAAATTTTTATGTGCACAGAGGCATGTGTGAATGTGCACAAACAGTAGGAAAAAAAACTAGCTGTGGGCACACTGCTTATCAGCAGGGCAGTATTTGAACATGCACCCATGTATTTTAATGACAGATTCACCATTCACTGTAAAAGTTAGCTTTTTGATTTACATATGTGCTGTATTTCTTCTATTTCTTGCACAACTGACTTCTGAATTTCAAGGTGACAGGTCACCCTATTTTGTTCAGTAACAGAACCACCCATTAAAACCAACAGGTCTGGTTACCTTTGCCAGGGTGGCCACCAGTTAAACACACCCATGTAGGCAGACACAACCTCATCTAGAGAGATGAGATTTTCTTTCAGGTGTAATTATGTTTCATAGCTACTGCTGAGCCTATAGTTAGGGCAACACATACTGCAGGTTCATTTATGACATATAATTAAATTAAATGTCTATGTTATGAAAGGCTGTTTACTTATTTGGGGGGAATCTTCAAATGCATTATCTGAGTTCTTCCATGGAGTGGCCACACAGATAAGTTTCTAATGGATTTGGTTAAAAGACAAGAAATAAAGGGTAAGAATGAACGGTCATTTTTCAGACTGAAAAGAGGTAAATAATGGTGTGTCCCAGGGACACTGGGACCAGTGCTGTTCATATTCATAAACCATATGGGAAAAAGGGTAAAGAGTGAGGTGGTTAAATTTGCAGATGATTCAGAGTTACTCAGGATAGTTGAAGTGAGGCGTTAGAAAGGGATCTCTCAAAACTGAGTGACTGGGCAACAGAAGAAATTTAGTGTTGATAAGTGCAAAGTAATGCATATTGGAAAACCATAAATCTAAAATTATAGGATCTAAATCAGTTTTAATGATTAAAAAAAGAGATCTTAGATTCACTGTGGATAGTTCTCTGATCGATAAGAACTGCATTTTTTGGTTGCGCCATCTCAAAAAAGAGTTGTAAAAGGTTTGGAGAGGGCAACAAAATTATAAAGGATATGGAACAGGTTCCTTATGATCAGAGATTTAAAAGATTGGGACTCTTCAGCTTGGAAAAGAGATGACTAATTGGAGATAGATCTACAAAATCATGAATGGTGTGGAGAAAGTGAATAAGGAAGTGGTTATTTACCCCTTCCCATTACACACAAATCAGGAGTCACCCTTTGAAATTAATAGGCCACATATTCAAAACAAACAAAAAGGGAAGTACTTCTTCACACAGTCCAGTCAACCTATGGTACTTGTTGTTGAGGAATGTTGTGAAGGCCAAAAGTATAGTGATACAAAGAACTACTAGATAAGTTCATGGAGGATAGCTCCATCAATTGCTATTAGTCAAGATGGCCTGGGACACAGTCCCATGCTCTGAGTGTCGGTAGCCTTTCATTATTCTTGTATTTGTCAAAGCTTGTAGATATGGCACTGTATTTTCTTGTCATGTGAACCCTGTCATGAAATAAAACTTTTAATTGAAAAAACTTAGAGTATAGTTAAAAATAAAATATAGCTATGACAATATGTAATCACTTCTGTAAGTGGCTTAAATAAAAGTGATGATGTGTTGTACGATATTTTGCACTATAATCATAATAGTCTACCTGAATAACATTCTTTGTACTAAATATTACTACTTTGCTGTCCATTTAATAGGTAGGCTCTTATCTACATTTTTGAAAAAGCAGAGTTCTTTTGTTCTCCATGTGTTAATTATTTTAAGAAAATATCTTATTTTCTCATTTTCTTTTTTTATTTTGGCTGCATTCTTTTAGAGGAAAAGTCCGGTAAGAAATAATTTGATCTTTTTCTACCTTTTTGATAACTTTACATTTAAAAAATACTTTGGTGTTTTTCTGTTTCCTCTATCCATTTTTTCACTTGTTTATAGAATAGAAATGTAGAATGCAAATGCCGTATATCGTTGTTTACAAGTGATGGCATCTATTCTTTCTCCTGTGGATTTAATTCAAAGGTATTTTTCAAATGAGCTAGGTTTCGCTTCCATTCAATTTATTATTTTCCTTTTTGGCTTGTGTGAGGCCTGGAAAGTTGGAGGATGCTTTTTGCCCAAAGATTTATAGGATGAAAGCCTATTCTCAGGGTAACCAATGAAAGTTTTCCCATTGACTGGAGTGGGCCAGGATTTCACCCATGGTACACATAATGCACATTACATTGTATGTCCTATTTTCAGATGATGAGAAAACCAATAGTTCTATAGCGTAAACTTTGCAACTATAGTAACATTAGCTATATTAATGTGTTCTTGCTAAAGACTTGGTTATAAACTTTCATGCCATAACATAACTTTCCTGGCCTCCCCTCCCTGGCTTCAGGCACAATCTCGCTCTACAGACAGCGGGGAGCTGGTGTGGAGATGCCCTAGGTCAGAATCCCCCTCACGCTGGAACTGGGTTTACAGCCAGGTGTCACCGGGCTCTGGTGCTCTGAGCCCTTCCCAGAGTTCTGAACACTAAATGAGAAATGTGTGGTCTGAGCACTGGATCTCAAGAGAGGAACTTCTCATTTTGTGTCTTGTCTAGTCTCATTTCCTTCTGTTGACTTGGTTAAGTCCTTTGAACTTTCTGCCTCACTTGCCATCTATAAAACAATAATTTTGCTGACAAGGGGGAGTCTTATGAGGTTTTGTTGATTTAATGTCTGGATAAGAGGTAGTTTGGAAGATGAGCTGATGGATAAGTTGTTAGTTAGGCATATTAAGTCATTTTCTGAAGCTGAACTCTCCTTCCTTTACCCTGCTAGCTTACATTATCTCTTGTTTTCTGGTATCCCGAAATAGCCGTGCAGTGCAGATGTACCCTTAATTGTCTGCATAACAACTCACATAGAACAGTCATATTTTATTAGAAAATCTAAATCAGAATTTTGAATGCTCTCCTGGCTTTTTTTTTAAATATTCCTTTAATTATCTAAGGTACTGTTGTTTGCCCAGTTGTCCTGGACTTTGTCACTGGTTTGTTGAATTTCACATTTTTTTCCCCACCCCATACTTTACTTGTTTCCTTTGCTGTGAAGTATAGATAGCTGCATTTATATATAATGGCCTACCTGCTGCAAAATGGGAGGGAACTTGATTCGTCCCATAGGGGATAGATGAGCTACCAAAGAAACAGAGGTCTGGTCTAGCCTTCATTGTGCACATAATTCCCACTAACTTTCATGGAAATAATACATGCAGATCAAGGGGAGAATATGGATTGGGGCAAAGACCAAAAAATGAGAGGACACTAGGATAATGGGGAGATAGGGGTTAGGAGGCTGGAGAGTGAGGCTACGACTAGACTGCAGAGCTTTTCCGGGATACCAGAGGTATCCCGGAAAAGCTCTGCCACGTCCAAGGAACGTGTCTGCTTTTCTGAAAAACATTTAGAAAAGGCAGACATATTTTTTCGGCATCCCTGTAAGCCTCATTCTATGAGGAAGAAGGGATGTTCCGAAAGAGGGTTTTTTCCCAACATTTGGCCCCATGAAGATGGGCCAAACGTCGGAAAAGCCTCTTTTGGAATAAAAGCAGAAAAAAATACACAAATTGCGAACAAATAACTAAAATTTAAAGCCTAGTTGGAGTAATAGATTCATCACATCTACTACATTAATAAAACTTTCTTCACTTTATCCAGTTCCTGCATTCAATAAAAAAAAGACTAACCATTCTATGAACCTAGCAAAGATTAACTTGAGTGGTACTGTTAGCTATTCATTAACAAATATCACAGAGATGTGGGAAGAGTCCAATAAAACATGAACTGAACAGGCCTGTATTTGTTGTACATCAAACTGTGGAGCTTGGAGAAACAACAAGAATATGCCTGAGGCAGTTGTGATTTTAACATGTTTGACTGTTTAACTTTATCAGTAATTTCATGAAAATATTAATTTTATCTATATGTTTCAACTTATCTCTGCTATAACACACAGTGTTGTATATGTACATACATTCAGTTATAGACATGCACACACAATGGGCCATATGTTCAGCCTTCCTCTAGTTGCTTTTCTTTGGCCTGGCTGTCTGGTCACTCCTAGGGTGGGTGGAAAGGGGGCAGGACTTGAGCTGCTGAGGGGGTGGGACTTGAACCCCCACCCTGTGCTCCCCATAACTCCTGAAGATCCTGCCCTTTGTGGATTTCTTTAGCATAGCAGGAACCTCTATATAGTAGCTGTAAGAGATGTGTACAGGAACACCAGTGTTCTCTCATGGTTCCCAGCTACTGGTACTGCACTTAGGAGTCATAGGCAGTTAGATGCAATTTAAAGGCCATCCAAAGGAGTTCCTAAACTCAGGATGAGGGAGCTACAGAATATTATAAATCATACCCCACCTCCCACCCACTGAGCCAAGCTTGTCTATGCCAGCATCATCTTTACTGTTTGCATCAGCGTCAATGTTATAGTGATACCAAAGAGAACGGTGAATCTAAGCCAAAGAAATAACATCCTGTGTTGTCCAAATATGGTCTGTGAAGCTAATAACATAACTGAGGGGTACACACGTAATAGTTTCTCATTGGTACTTAGTGTCCTTTAAATAGGTAAGGGCTTTTCATACAGGCCCAGCCCAAGGCAGCACGCTGTGTTTGGCTGAGCCACACAGCTGTGCGGCTCCCAGTCAGGGCAGTGAGTGAGAGGCTGGGTGGGCGGGCTGGGAGCTGGGCAGCATGGTGCCCTGAATGCATGGGGCTACAGGGCCCTGAATGCATGGGGCCCAAGGCAACTGCCTCACTCACCTTGCTGAAAGGCCGGGCCTGTTTTTATAGCACCATAGAAATGACTCCTAGAAAAGCAGTGGAAGGGGCCTCAATAGGCCATCTAGTCTAGTCCCCTGCACTTAAGGCAGGACTTTGTAATAACTAGACCATTCTTGATAAGTGTTTGTCTAACTTATTCTTAAAAATCTTCAGTGACAGAAATTCCACAACCTCCCTAGGGCTTTTGTGTTCATTGGAAAACACATAGGAGAGAATACTGATAGACTCCATGTATATGTACAACTTTCCAGCCTCTATATATCTGAAACATACACCAAAGTTCTGGCTTATTATATTCTTTCTTGTTTTTCTACTCAACTTGCCTTCCTCTGTACAGTAGAAAGAGCCAGAACAGCAAGTTCAGACTTTTTTTGGGGTGAGAATAAGTGCTCCCCCCATAATCCATTCTTCATGTAATCTGCCTCTAGCTCAGTATTTTCACTCACTCCTCACTCACTTTTTACACTGATTCATGTTAACAAGTATTTTTCCTTATTAATAATAGGGTTGTCATTGTGCTGGGACAGCAAGTTCTCAAACCCTGTGATTTTCATTTCAATCACTTGAAAATTTCCAAGGAAATATTTCCTTTTTCTGTTAATGATAATTATTCCTGTCCTGAAGATAACCTTTTGTAGAGGCTTTTTTAACCCATTGTTCGCTATTATTTTAAACCAACTGCCTTCCAGTCCAGTTCTCTTTCACGAATGCTTCTATAATGCACTCATCACCGTGATATTTAGTTGTCACCTACTTGAAATAGATGCTGGTCTGCTGCAGTTTCTTTATCCTCAGATGATTTGCATTTGAAGAATTTCTTTCCAGAGGAAGTTTCTGACTTGTTTTCTCTAATATTCTCAAAGTTTAAAATTGCCTGAGGGTGACACTACACCCTGCATAACCCATTAAACTGCACTGTAGAGTTGGGTAAGACCTGAGTGGTATTTAAGATACATGGTCTCCATTTAACTCCTGACTTAGCTCTCAAATATACTTAATTTCTTTTAACAAAAGGCTTCCTGTAGCCTGATAAATTAAATACATTTTTCCAATAGGGGAATGGTGGTTCAAATCTTTCAGATTTATGCTTATCTCTTTTATATTCTGGGTTTTTTCTTCCTCGAGGAAGAGTCCCTGTGAGCTCCACGTATGTCTTCTATCTGACTTTTCATCTTGAGAAGAAACTGTCCATCTTTCAACCATTATCTGTCAAATTGCTTTGTAGCATTTTGTGACTCATAAATGTAGATTAAAATGAAACTAGCCAACTGCTGTTTGCTTGTGATCAGATCTGGAATTTAACTGCAGGTGTCTAGAGGTGAAAGGCTAGTGCTGCAAGCTACACACTCAGTGCTTTCATATCTTAGTTAAAGCTTAGTGCTTCAATGGATGATTGGTCAGATATTTGAACTGTGACATACAAATCCCACTACCTCTAGTTTATTAGTCCCAGGGTGTGAGGATAGATGCAGTGGCTGAAAATTGTACAGAAACAATTGCAGGTGCTTAGAGGAACAAAGTATAAAATGAACTTATTCCCATAGGGGTCAGTAGGACACAATGTTTTTTTCTGGTAGATATTTTACTGTAGCAAAGCAACATGACCTAGTAGTGTTTAGTTCCTGAGACTTTGAGTTTGAAATTGCGGAGTTCTAATAGCAGCTCATCATGACTCTCTCTGGGCTAATCATGTGCTCCCAGTCCTGCAGTGAGCTCCAGTGACTCTAATATTGGTAATACCTAGCATTCTTACTTCTCAGCTCAGAGGGAATTAAGGATATTCAGCACCTCAGAGTCATGCCCTTAATCCTCTGTCTCTCTTTATTTTCTTCATCTGTAAAGCCTGGATAATAATATGGTCTGCACATTACTACTGGCTTCTTGGGACAAGGACAATTTAGCATGCTTTGTATACAACTGAGCACACCTATGTTCCGAACTTTCTCACTCTGTAGTTGTAATGACCCCCCAATGATAGTTAAGAGTGCACTTTCTCTTGAAAAATTATCCATTGACTCAGCTTTACTTTATGCCATGATCCTAAAGAACAGAGGAATTATTGCAAGCAAGAAATACAGAACGAGAGGAAGGAAACATGATCTTGAGGTCAGAGGCACACCTCTTAAATCTCCATAAGTTTACTACCATCTCTCAAATGTCCTCAAAAAATCTCCTGGGTTTTTTTTCTCCTGTGGTTTTTCTCTTTAAACTGTTTATGTGGGCAGGGTTAGGCAACTCTTCATTGGTGTGCACTCTCCTAGCTTCTCTGCTCTCTGTAAGTTGGTGGTATGGTGAGGTGCATTGTATCTAAGGATAGAGGAGCCTGGAGGACAACATGAGCAAAACAAATTGGCCCACCTGCTTACCCAGATTCCTAAGAGAGGAAGGGTGCTTGTGAGGGGGTTTGTAAACTCAGAACTGAATTCTGAGGAGAAGAGCTCCAATGGAAAGAGGGGAGGGAGAAGATGCTTATAGAGATGTTTGAGTGAGGTACGTATTATACATACAGTTGGAAACTTCAGGCACCCCAGTAGACCTCTCCTATCCCAGTGTGATTGTGGAGCTTAGTGTTTATGTAGTTTACTCCCAAAATTCCTGTAGTTAGCTTGTAAATCTCTGCAATGACTATATAAAGCATGATCAAGGTACTCACCATTAATGAGCAAAACACAAACTCGGGTGATTGTGTGAGAGTTTACTTTACAAAGCACTGTATTTATTTAATTAGAAAAAAATCTCGGGTTACCCAAATCTTTTTTTACTGATCTGTCATTCTCTGACTAGGTGTCTGTTCTCTCTTCCTTCTTGCTGATCACAGAGGCGCAGCCCGGTAAGAGCTCTTACAATTTTATAGACCTCACATGTGTTGTGAAAATGGATGACTAGTTGTTGTGGTCCGGTCTGGTTTAGTTAGCCTTAAATCTTTTTTCCTAGGTATTTATAGTGAAGTAAATGAATGTAAACTTTATTTGGTGTGAGCTTGTAATGGGGTGGGTTTTTTTTGGTAACTTCTGAATATGTCAGAGAGAACTCAATATACATATTTTATTCAAATACATATGTATTTGTATTAATCACTCAGGGTTCAATCTAGCAGCAGTATGAATGTGTAATAGGTATGAGAGCAGGCCCGAGTTACTGGGCTGCTTAGTGTGGTGCAGTTCTCACAGTCCAACATGGTGTAGAAAATCAAAAGGAACAGGTGTCTCTGGATAATTGCAAGAACACTGTGCTCAGCACACATGCTAAAGCCTTGAGCTGTTTGTTTGTGGGACATATGGTGTTCCATGAGACCCTTCTGAAGTGTTCTCCCAGGGCTGCCCAAGCCCCGTTGCTTATGAGCTGTCTTTAAAGAACTCAGGAATAGGAGCTACCTCAACAGGTGGTAGGAATAAATGAACATCCTGAAAATGGCTGCCATTCACATCAGTTGCATTTAGATATCTATTTCTTAACCATGCCCTCACCTTGTCTTCCCTGCCCTTCTGTTCTCTCCCTCCTTCCCCCACCTCTTCAATTTCCATTGTTCACTGCAGTGGAATTAGAGGTTTGCTGACTTTGCTGAGGATTGGTCAGGTTAGATAGCACCACTGCTCTCTTCCATTTCCTCAGAAGTGCTCTGTAGGCTTCTGGATAAATCTCTGTGATGTGTGATTCCACTGCTCTACCTTGATGAGTGAATGGGACTAGCCCTGTAGTGTAACTGTGTGTCATAAAGGTAATTACCAGCATGGATGGTGGATTGGAGTCAAATTTCATTATTCCTTAGTATTGATGCTTGTCTTAATCAAATTGAGATGTCAGCTTTGTACATGTTTTACATATAAATTATGCTCACTTGGTCCTAAACCTTAGTGTCTATTTCTAATTCCAGGGTGCAATTAAAAGGAACTTATCCAGTAAGTATATACATATATATTTTAGCTTGCAGGAACAGATAGTATCTCAAGAAGACTGATTTTTCTTGTGAACTTTAAAGAAGGCAAATTTGCTTCAAAATATGTGTTCCTCTACTTAGTTTTCAAAATACACTTAAACTTTCATTTCCCAAAGAATAAATCTTAAAGGATAACTTGAGATACTGCATGATTAATGACTGAATCCTTTAAATGGATTTAGGATGCAGTGTGTGTTGTTGAACGGCTGTACATAGTGTTCCACCTTTCAAGAATGTGATGCCTCTCACTGCAAGAGGCATATGGAGCATTCTAGGTTGGTGGCATACAACCGTGTTCAAGAGGCTGATAATTAGAATGCCCAATATCAACAATTTTGTGTTTGGGACTTATGAGGAATGGCAAAGGCAAAGCTAGTGCTTACACCTTTGTGCTCTCAACTCAGAAAAGTCTGCTTTCTCTGCAGACAACTAATCAATAGGCTTGGTATATGGCAACTTGCTAAATACATATATATTCCTTGAATATATGTATTCAGTGAATCAGGAGTTATACATATACTGTAAATCCCTGTGTAGAGAGAGATGATAGTAATATATTTGTATATATTGAGGAGCTGAGTTACACTTTGTAACTTTATTGTGAATTGTGATCTCTCAGCCTCTGACTTTTATGTCATAGTGTCAAGTTTAATTTTTAGCATGCTAGTTCCACATCTTTGAGTCATTCATGTGAAAAATTGAGATTGAGAACTGATCTAAATAGAAGTATCACATGTGACAGGTGAAGAAGTAGCAAGACCAAGGCGTTCAACCCCAACTCCAGAACTTGTAAGGTCAGTATGAAAGAAATTGTAACTTTTAATCTAAATATTGCTTAAAGGTTAGTCTGAGAGCCTCACACCACAGATAGAAATGAACAGTTAACTTATTACCTAACACCCACAACTACTTTGAGAGTGGATACCCTATAAGTTTGGTTCATGAAAATGGGCAAAACTATCTAGATTTTATACCATTCTTGGTATCAACTTCAGGAAAGACGCATTTCTTTAAAATACCATCGTTAGCATTTCATCTTATTTCCTGAAGTCAATCATAAGTGTAAGAAGGATTTTAAAAAGTAGAAGTGCCTTCCATGAAGTAAAGTAATTATATTCTCCTGCCTCCAGGATCAGGATGACTCATTGCTCGCCTGAAGAGTTCACTGTGAGCATTAAGGCTGATAAGAAAGTTTTATTTAGCTATATTTAGGTCCTAACTTGTGACAATTTAGCTGTCTGGTTATCCTAATGCCACCTTTCATTTCACTGGTGGCTTTGCTGTATTTCAGTGATGGGTATCTAAAGTATAATTGGACTTTTGCACCTTTGGTTGAAAGGTCAATCAAATATTATATAAATGCCATTGATTGTATTTATTCATGATGCTTCCTCTCATGTTCACTATAACAACTTTGTACAAAAATGTTCTTATCAAAGGCACAATATACAAATTTTAATAGATCTAGAAGCATACCTAAAGCAAATGCAAAAGTAAAGGCCTGCTGAGGTACCCACTCCATTTATATTAGTTTTTAAACTCATGTTGGGATGATATTACTAAACAATCAGGTCTCTTCTAATTTCTAATCTTTGCAATAAAGCTATGGAATGAAACAGGAAAAAAAAAAGATAGTCAAGCCCATCATTTAATGTTAAACATCACCCTTAGGATTGTATTCTGCCACAGATGTGCAAGTAATTCATACCCAGAATAATACTTATTTGTATTAACTGGAGTTATCTGTGCAATCTGTCTATATTAGTTCTCTCTCTAGTGCCTAGCTCCTTGTGTGGTATCTAAAAAAATCTAGTGGGTCCATTGCCACCGAGGTCTGGCACTTTTGCTATAATACCACAGCTCCTTGTCACCTAAACTAAAGGTGACTCTTCATATTGGCTGTGTCTATGCTGTACCGCATTGAAACCATGGGAGGGAGATGTGAATCTCAGCACAAACGGAAGTGCCGCAGTACTTTGTATTGTCCTGCATAGACACTGCAGACATGAACTAAAAGGTTAGCATGAGCATCTCTCTCTTCCGACAGGACAATATTAACATTCTTCAGTTTGTGCCAGCAGCATCCACGTGGGTCAGTTGCAGCAACATTTTGGTGTGTACTGCAACTTGCACCCCTGTAGTCCCTGTAGTCATCTTCCCTGTGGGTCAGCCACTAGCAAACTATGTAGTAAGACACTTAATGCTGGCAGCGGTATGGTATGCTGTATGCATGCACATTAGTTCGCCCTTTAATCCCTCAAGAAGCACTAAGAGGCTAACACCTCAGGACCTCTTTATCTTTTAAGCCCATGTACAGTTTATTCCTTACATTCCTGATGCTAATATTTGTATTATCCTGCAGCAAAAAAGCCCCAGATGATCCTTCAGCTCTGGCCCCACTGTTTGGCCCACCACTGGAGTCAGCATTTGCGGAACAAAAGTTGGAAGGTATGAAAATCAACAGAGGGGTGTCTTGCTTGCTTATTTGTTTACTGGCCTGGCCATTTAAGAAAACACAAATGTTAGTTTGAAATAAGCCTTTTACAGTGGATTCTGTAATAAAGTCAAATGTGCAACAAATACACTTGATGATTCCCCCTGCTGTTTAGACATTGCACCCTGAGTAACTCTTATCCTATGTATAATACATAGAAACTGGCACAGTTTACAGATCATAAATTGATAATAAACATTTTAACTAGTACTTCCAATGCATGCAAAGTAATTACTCACTCGCGAAATAAAATCTCTTTAATGATTATTTTTGTAAGTAACTTACATTTCTGATACAAACCAAGCCATAGTCACAGCTCATAGGAGATATCCTCTGCTCCTGGCATAGGCCCTTCAATCCAATATAAACAGAACCACAAAGGATTTCCTGGAGTATCTCTCTGTTGAATATAAACCCAGACGATATAATGTCCTGGCATTTTCCTCTGTGAATGTGATTTTCTGTATTAGGCAGATAGACTAGGGTTTTGAAACCCTTTTAAGAGGAACATCAGCTCAAGCCAGACACTGAGTCTGGGAGAAGCATGAGCCAATCTAAGTATTGATGGAATGTTTGTATCTTCTGTTTGGTAAAAATTGGCATTCATTATTAATTAGTGAATTCTGTAATTGAAATTAAATCCTTTGTATTCCTTTGGTGTCTGTGATTAATTTTTGTGTTCTTAGCTCCTTTAGATCAGACTGAGATATGGGGTTTGGTCCAGCCAGTGAATTCAAATCTAGAGTCTCCAAAGCTACCAAGACCTTTTCCAACTGGAAGTAAGTTAAGTGTGGATTATCAGTCTGAAAAAAGCAGGTGTTTCATTTTTATTATTTGGTCTACTCTATACAAAGAAATTATCTCTAACAATGTAATCATGTAGCCAGTTAATTTATTTTTACTGAACTGACTTTATTGACAACCTACTAGAATGGAAAAAGGAGACATCTAGTTTAATAATGTATTTAGATGGATGACTTTCAGAATGAAGGAGGAGACAATGCACTTCATCTCTGTAACGTGTCTAAAATTTCAGGGCTAAATTTGAGTCTTACTTATCTGGAGAGAGAAAGAGAGAGATCTAGGAACAAATACAGCATGTGAAGAATACTAGACTGTCTGCTTGCTTTATCTCCAAGAAAGATTCCATTATTCTAAACTTGATTTACAGTTATATCTCCAGAAGAAATCACAGAAATGTTCTTGAAAACCTTCAGTCATGGGGATACCTCCTGAAAGCTCATTCTAATACTTACCTGTCCTCAATAGTTTGAAAAATTCTTTCTGTTATCAAACCTAAATCTCCTTCAGGTTAAGCCTATTGCTTTTTGTACTACCTTCAGTGAACATAGAAAATGATTGATCACCCTCTTCTTTATAATATCTCTTAATGTATTTAAAGATTGTTATTCACAGAGCTGTGCTTACCCTGATGCAGAATATGCAGCTGTGCAGGGGACCTGAAAATTTGGGGCACCCCTACGTCTTAATGTCCACCCGTCTGCTTCCTCCTATCCCTGTTCTGTAGCTCTACTAACTCCAGAGAAGATCTAGTCAATTTAAAAGAAAAAAAGGTCTGGCTGTCTATTAGCAGAACACTGAATCTGTGAAAGAACCATTCAAGTGATAATGAAGCCATTTAACAGGAATTTCCCATCCCCAGCTATATAGGTTTCAGAGAGTCTGTTAGTCTGATTCAGCAAAAACACAAAGTCTGTGACTCCTTGTTGTTTTTCCCAGGTATATAGTGTCAGTTTCTGGATTTACTGTGTTAGTCTACAGGACCTTAGTTTAAAATTTGCTTTAAAAATCATGTATTAGTGTGTTGCATAGGTGCACCAGTTTAACACTATTTCATAGGGCCCCATAAATCTTAAAGATGGCCCTGGATATTAGGGTACCCCGCAGTCTTCTGCCCAGTTTTTCTTAACTGTCCTCATAGGTCTGATTTGCTAAACCTTTTATCATTTTTGTTGCTCTCCTCTGGTCTCTCTGATTTTTTCCCCACATCTTTTTTAAAGTGTGGCACCCAGAACTGGACAATGTATTCCAGCTGAGGCTTCACGAGTGCTGAATAGAACAGGACAATTACTACTTATCTTGTATATGGCACTCTTGTTAATACACCCCAGAATGATATTATCCTTTTAGTAACTGCATCACATGGTTGTATCATATTCTATTTGTGATCCATGGTAATTCCCAGATCCTTTTTAGCAGCACTACCACCTTGTCAGTTATTTCCCATTTTGTAGTTGTGTACAGGTTGTGCCTCTAAAATCTGGCACTCTCTGGTCCGGCAACATCTGTGGACCAGAGATGCCAGGAGCCTAATGGCAGGAGATCCAGCAGCCCGGCCACACCGGAGGAGCCCCACAGCAGTGCTGGGGCTGGCACCGAGCCCATAGAATCCTGGTTGCCCACAACATCGTGGGGCCGCGGAGCTGGGGTCTGGAGAACCCCATCTGCCCATGGCAGTATGGGGCTCAGTGCTGGAGAAGTTTGGCAACACACGGCAGTGCAAAGCCAGGCAAACCTGGCCACCTAGTGCAGTGTGGGGCTGGAGAAGCCCAGCAGCATGCTGCAGTGCAGGGCTGGGGAACCTTAACTGCATGGTTGGGGGCGAAGAAGCCCACAGCAGTGTGGAGTTGGAGAAACCTGGCTGTCGGCAGCAGCGCAAGGCCAGTGCTGGGGCCCGGAGAACCCTGGCTGCACATGGCAGCCCGGACCCGGGGGGGGATGGCAGCAGCATGAGGGACAATCCAGCTGGGGGAAGCAGAAGGGGCCAGAGGCAGGAGGCCAACTGGTGTGGGACAGGTGGCAGGGGACACCTTCTCTAGTCCTGCAAATTTTCTCATCCAGAACCGGTCAAGTCCCAATGGTGCCAGACCAGGGAGGTCCAACCTGTATTTTATTTTTTTCTTCCTGAACGTAGTACTTTGCACTTGCCTTCATTGAAGTTCAGTTTGATACAGACCAGTTCTCCAATTTGCCCAAAGTTGTTTTTGATTCTAATCCTGCCCTCCAAAGTGCTTACCACCTATCTCAAATCTGCATATTTTATAAGCATACTCTCCACTGCCGTTATCCAAGTCACTAATGAAAATATTGAATGATACCAGATTAAGGGTAGACTCCTTCAGGACCCCACTAGATATATCCATGCAATTTGGTAGCAAACCATTGATAACTTTGTTCTTTGAGCAGGGTATTCTTTCATCCATTTTGCACCCACTTTAACATAATTTCATCTACGATGTGTTTCCCTAGTTTGGTTATGAAAATTCCATGGGACTATGTAAAAAACCTTACTAAAATCAAAGTATGTCGCATCTGCATCTTCTCCTCATCACTAGTCCAGTATCCCTGTCAAAGAAGGAAGAGCAAAAGAAATTTGTAAAATGAGTAGAAATTGTTCTAAACCTTATTATATGTGACATCTTAACTATTCATTTAGTGTGCACTCTAGAAAATGCCAGCATTTTCATGGTTAATATATATAAGTGCAGTGCAATTCCATATAATTCTCCTCCGCCACTTTTTTCTGTACCATCTACCACCATAATTTTGAAGTAGAAATATAAGCCTTACTGCCAAGTAAAAAAAAAAACCTAAAATTTTAACGTTACCTTGCATAAAAACTAGTTTATATACTGTATATTTGCAAATACTAGATTAATGTATATGCATGGGCATATTGTAGCACAGGCAAATGCCCTCCATGTTAACAAGCCACACAGTAAACAAACTGAACAAGGTTAGCCTGTGGAAAGAGACTTTCATAAATAACACTTGTGAAAAATAGTTCTTGTGGTATTTTCCAATATTGCTTAGGGAAGAAACCAGAGAGCCCCCTACTGAATGGCCCACATAGTATAGATTTTACTAAACCTCTATATTATGTTTTCCAAGAAATAATGAGCACCAGAAAATACTGTGTATTCATGTTTATGTGCTTTGTCCAATCATAAGTGGATTTAATGTATTGTTGTGCTCAGCTGTAAATCTTTCTGCCCTGTCAGTGTCACTTTTTCTAGTCTCCTCTTTTTATTTTAATCTCCCTTTTATAAATTCTAATTTAATTTGGCCCTTCCTCTTTCCATATAGCCCTTTCTTCTGTCAATCCACAAAAATATCATCTCTTTGCTTTACATTACATCCTCTCTTGATTTGTTTCTTCCTTTTGTCTGCACCCCCTGAGACTGTTAATTTCACACTTAACTACACCTCATGAGATGTCTCACCGTTCAGTTCTAGCAAATCTAAAAAGGGTTTAAGTGAATTTTGGATGACTGTGAGCTAGTAGGTGCAAACATCTGACATTTTGTCTAAGACAGGAGATCACTAAAGCCAGCTATAATTTTATAACTTTCTGGTTCTGGTCAGTATCAGGAAGGGAAAGCGTTAAGCTCTGTAAAAGGAAAAATAATATTAGGAAAGTTGTATGACATTTTAAGTGTTTTTTTTTTTTTTTTTTTTTTTTTTACTGTCAACATGTAGATTTCTTTCATGGTTTGGACAGAGGTTGAGGTCAGTTCTTTCACTTCTGATCACAAGGATGTTGTGGCACTTCTAATAAAAACTGTGGTCTAAATTCTCTGCTTTTGGCCTGTATTTTCCTGAAGTGACATGTTAATTGTATTGTGTGATATTTATTTATATTTTCTTTGCTGTCACTCCAAAATAATTCAGCTGGTTTAATTCATCGTGTTCTCCCTTCTGCATATGCTACCTAGACACTAGAGCAGTGGCCTCCAACCTTTTAAAGTCTGAGATCACTTTTTGAATTTAAGTGCAATCCAGGATCTACCTCAATCCCAAATACCTTTGCCCCACCCCTGCTCACTCCATCTTTTCTCCCTCCCCCATCCTTCCTCCCTTTCATCAGGCAGGGGCAGAGGGTTGGGGCGCAGGCTCTGGTCTTGGGCTAAAGGATTTGGAGTGTGAGAAGGGCTCTGAGCTGAGACTGGAGCGGGAGTTGGTGTGAAGGAGGGGGTTCAGAGTACAGGCTCTGTAAGGCTATGTCTACACTACAGGGTTTTTGTGCAAAAACAGACATTATGAGCAAAAACCCACAGACCCTCCACACCTCAAGCGCATTTTTGAGCAAGAAAATTTACAGTAGTACAGCAGAACAGAGGGCTTTTTGCGGTGTAAATATACCTCTTTCTATGAGGAATAATTCCTTTTTGCGTAAGAGTTCTTGCACAAAAAGGTGTGTGTGGATGCTCAGCAGCGGTTTCTTGCGCTAAAAGAGCCAATCAGAAAAAGCATAGGTGCTCTGATGGCCATCAGAACTTTCTTCCACAAGAGTGTCCTTGCAGTCTGGATTCTCTCTTGCACAAAAGCACATCATTTTTGCAATGTGCTTTTGAGGTGTGGACACGCTTTTGCGCAAGAAGTTTTTGCAGAAGATCACTTCCGCAAAAAGCTTCTTGCGCAAAAACCCTGCAGTATAGAGAATTCCTCAGGGAGTTTGGGTCTAGGGGTGCTCAGGGCTAGGACTGGAGCTTGGGGTGCAGGAAGGTGTACATGACTGGGACAGGGGTTCAGGATGCAGGTTCCAGGTGGACAGTGCTTACCACAAGTGGCTCCTGGATGGTGGTGCAGTAGGGCTAAGGCAGGCTCACCCCTGCCCTGGCCCTGCCACTCTCAAAAGCAGCCAGCAAACTCCCTCCATCCAGCTACCCTGTGGTGCCCCCCACCTCCGTTCTGTGAAGATAAAATACAGGGTGGGAGAGAGAAACAGCTCAAAGGCAAAGGGGACGAGATGAGCAGCAGTGTGAGGAGGGGCAGCTGAAGTGTTGCACTTGATATCCTCTTGGCCAAACCAGTCAAGATCAGCTGTCAGAGGCTCCAAGATCTACCAGTAGTTCCCGATCTACTGGTTGGTGACCACTGCACTAGGTGGTAGGTGGTACTTTAGAACTACATTCATAGGTAATGTTAGAGATTTTATTTTGAAATGCTCATTTTAAAAACGGAACATGATTTGAGGTTGTTTTACAGAAAAATATATCTGAGACTGACTAACCATTTAGTGAGTTCCCCAAATAGTGGTGAGATACAGTAATTGCCCTATAATCATCATTTAATTATGCAAGGCTTTTAAAATCTACCATGCTAAAAAGCAGTGATAGACATTATCTCTGTGCCACATTGCTGAATCTTGAGACAAGTGTGCAATTAATCTTTACCAGCTCTGTATCTTCGATGGCTTAAAGAAAGGACACCCTGAACAGTGGGAACCTACAAAAAATTGAACACACAGTTTCTTATTAACTTAATGTAGCTCTTGAATTTATTTTTTCCTCTGACCTATTTTTCAGCACCTCCACCACTTCCACCAAAAAACATTCCTGCTACACCACCTAGGACGGGTTCTCCATTAACAGTTGGAATAGGTAAGACTGAGGCATAATGTTTATTTGCTCATGACAGAAGACTGCATAAACATATATTGTGCATAACTGAGCATGATCTTGTAACTACTGACTCCAGAAACCCAAATGACTTCTGTGTAATTTCTTTATGTGTAAATGCTTACAAAATCAGGTTCATTCTGAGGAAATCTGCACAATGGCCATGTATTTGAACATATTTGTATATGTTTAACTCACGTGTATTTTATTTTTCCTTTTTATTTCAGATGTTTTAGCATCCATTTGTGTTCAAAATTATACCATCTAACTCCTACATATAGAGCCCTGGGTTTTTGAATGATTTTGTCACCTTTACTGTCTATTGGTTTATTTTCTCTAATACTGAGCCATTATAGTAAAGAAATGTGGCACTAGTTCTAAAGTTATACCTGAAATTGTTATAGTAGCTCTGTAAATTGGCCTTTAGCTTTAATTTAAAACGTTTTAAAGGTTTAATTCTTATGAAATATGGATACAAAACTAACATCCTTTTTCTCAGAGCAAATAGATGTCTAATCCTGTTGTTCTTGCACCCCAAACTCCTGTTGCTTTTCAATGGGAGGCTTGGGTTCAAAGGCAGGATCTAATCCAGAATTAGTAAATCTCAGTGTTATCCATGCAGAGCTAACTATAATACCAATAAATATGTCTGGCGAATGAAATCTAGGCTACAGGGAATGCAAAAGGAATAAATGAGGTGCCATATGTTGCTAGCAGAAACAAATTTATAACTAAAATCAGAACTCTGTTTGAATAAAGAAATGCAGTCATTGTTCTTTGAAACAGATGCATTGTATGGAAAACAATAGTTGCACTACACAACATGAACATAGAATTAAAACATTTAGCCACTTAGTTAAATAGAATCTCTGTCAATGAAAGTGCTCTGTTCATCAATACCTTTATTCACACTAATGTATCTTCATGATTCCGTTATTTATCTATGTAGTCAGATGGCAGTTGTCTAGGTGCATAAAATAGCATTCATCAACCAGAGCAAACAAAATACACAGCTGTGCGTGACTATATATTTGTTACTTTTGGCTTGCTGCATATTTCAGTATGTATATCAAGTGTGGTAATGTGGAAACATCTCCCTTTAAAATTGAATATATTTCAGTCCCTAAAATACAGTTCTCTAGACTGAAGATGGTTTTTCGAAAATCTAAGAATATGCATTAGATGCAGATGGATATATACTGTAGGGTACGTAGTCATTATGGTAGTGGTTATTCCTGGCCACTCTTAGGTTCAACCATCTTCTGCCACTGACTTTGTTATTTTGGACAGATTGCTTTAACTGCTGTTATTCAGTGTAATCCTTCAATAACTAGGGATAATGCAACCTCCCTGTCATGTGTTTAGGCTGGCTTAACTTTGAGATCTTCCCTAAAAGATGCTATACTGTGTAAGTGTCCAGTCTGATCATCCCTATTCCATGGTAAGAAGGGAAGACAAAAAAATGAGTACCAGAGGAATATGTGGAATAATTTCCATTGGCTGCAATATAGCTGTGTTGATGAATTCTATTTCCATATTGGTTACAAGGCTAGATTTGTTCAAAAATAAATAACAAGTGATCTGTGATGATTCAGTTCATGATTAAAGTTAAAAGTGTTCCAAAATAGTGTATGTGCATGTACAAATATCCAGGTTATCTCAGTGAATCTGAGGTTACTGTGCTATATGTGCATTTTTAATATTAGCAATAATTCACAATGTTACATTATTTAGACAATACCTAATGAACATTATTAGCCAATTATCTGTTTCAGTAGGATGCAGATATAATGTAAAGTGGTATACAAAAAAGGTATATATATGCTATCTAGTGTATGCTGTTTTCATGCAATGTATATATTTCAATCCCATGTATGCTTTTGTACATTGGGCATATCTGTATTATGAAGATATTTTCATGCACATGAACTATGTCCCCAGTAATGGGTAAGAAATCATGCTTTTTAAGTACCTCTGCTGGAATGTAGCTGACTTTGCAAGCCCCATATAAATGTAGAATATAGTGCAACTTCAGCTATACCAATCAATATAAAAGTTTAAAATAAACTACTTTGACCACAGGAAGTGACCAGACAGCAACAGAGGTCAAAAGTGACAAACTACCATCGATCAATGACTTGGACAGCATTTTTGGCCCAGTATTATCCCCCAGGTCTATTGCTGTTAACGCAGAAGATAAGTGGGTCAATTTTTCTGATCAGTCCCCGGAAAACATAACTGCTGAGTTGACGTCAAGGGAAAAAGTGGTGTCCCCAACTGTGGCATCAGAAATCCCAGCTGAATCTCCAGCTGTTGAAACCTCTCGCAATGTTCCATCACCTCTCAATTTAGAAGAGGTTCAGAAGAAAATTTCTGAGCAAACCCACGCTAAAGATGATAACTTAGAATCAGCTGCATCTCCTAAAGATTTTGGGTTGGGACAGAGAGCTACACCACCTCCCCCTCCGCCACCTACCTACAGAACAGTGGTGTCATCACCTGGACCCAGCTCTAGCAGTGGCACAGGAAGCACCAGTGGTATGTCTTATAGCTTGAGTGTGCTTCAGTGTGCCCATGAATGCCTTTTTGCTGCAGTGTGAACACAACTTGCTCTTAGTTGGCTTTTAAGCATCAGTCATTCCCTTTTGTTTGATTGTACTGTGCCTCCAGTGGCGTATTCTTTTCATCTAATGCTCTTGTGGTCCAAGTCAAGCTTGTACCCTAGATATCATGTTTACTTTTACCCTGTCATTGTTGAGTGTCTGACATTCAAGGGGGAATTGTGGCTCTGCAAATCAGACACCAAGATGTAAATCTAGACCTCTTTTCGTCAATTATTGCATTTATTGCCTTGAATAAGTGCATGTGCTCACCAGTTTGAACTTCTTTCCCAGATATCCACCTGTGAGACATAGCTGCCAGCAGCCCAGAATTTGCACAGTGGCCAACCTGTCATAATGTCCTCCAGGGACTGCAAAATGAACACACATACTGGAAAAACAGACAAACCTTTGCTAAGCTTTTTAGAAAACAAAACTGTCACTTTTAAGTAACACAGGAAATTCTTTGAATTTACTATCTGCTCATATAAGATACTGACAGCACGTGTGCTGCCAAGTCACCTTAAAGGCTAACAAAGCCAGATAAATAGAAGCCCTGCAGATGTAAGTTGTGATGCAATAAATTCTCTGCTGTCTCTGCTGCTTCATCATCCTGAATATATCCTTGAGAATCCTAGATAGTGCGAGACTGAACTAGGCTTTGATAAATGACTTTTAAAGTAAACACTGCAGAGTAAAATGTGCCTTTGTTTGAAGTTTGCTGGTTGATTGGCTTTACCAGTTTAATTCTAAATTGGTATGAATTCATTAGATCAAATTAACTTCTAGATTGGTTTGCCCAGTGTCTTTCATGTCATTCTCAAAAGGGGTATAAGTCAACCACTTTATTTTTAATAAATAAAGGCTTGTCTACATAGGGAAATTTACTGGCAAAGCAGTACTGGTATAATTATACTGCTGTAAATATACTGGTACCTGTCTCCATATTGATATAGCATCATACTCTAAACCAGCGGTTCCCAAACTTTTCCAGATGGGGACCCATTTTGACAATTCAGGAAGACTTGGTGACCTAGGGCAATTCAAAAAATGTGTGAATGGCTCCTTAAGAGCCACCTGGGGAGACACCTGGCGACCCTTTTGAAATGTAATGGCGACCCATATTTGGGTCCCGACCCATACGTTGGGAAACCCTGCTCTAAACCAACAAAAAGCATGCTTTTCTTGGAATAAGAATGTCCATGTGGGAAGTAAAAGCAGTATAACTATAGAGTATAATTAGACAAGTGTAGATCGGCTGATCAACTTCCCCATGTAGACCAGCCCTAAGCAAGTCAGAAGTTATTGGTATTTGGAGAAAAAGAATCCCGTTTTATACTTGGCACTGATGCTAGTGTAGAACATGTTCTTTTGAAATTATTTGTTTGCATTAGTACATTTCCCACTTAAAACTGATTTTTTGTATAACTTTTATTAGGCTAGGGCGTTAATTTTATGTATAGGCGTTTTGTGGTGCTCAGTGATATAGTGTTTGTGGGCATGTAAAACTGAAGAATTACATTTTTGCTTCCTTTTGGCATTCTCATCTTCATGAAGCAGAATGTAACTCTCAATGAAATCCCTAAGTTGGAGGAGCCAGTTTTCAAATGGGATTTTAACTAAACCAGACTTCTGTCCTTGAGGTGAACATTTCAGTGGTGGATTTTAATGTGTTAGGTTTGTAAAGTGGTCTGTATTGGAAGGTACTGATCACACTTCTTATCTGCTGGAGTTTGTGAAAGAGGGACGCTAGATCCTGGTGATATTTTTGTTTAGCACCAGCTGTTTCCCAAGTTCTGTTCAATGCACACAAATACAGATGCTTCCTCTCTGAAATGTTTGGCCTCTAAAACTAGTCACACACAAGATGGAGCACCATTAGAAAATTCCCAGGTGGGGGTACGTCCTGTAATAATTATAAACATCTTATAAGCACTGCAGAAAATTGGATTTGTACTAAGAATTTCCATGCGGGGAGAGAGTAGTGGCTTGGGGAACTGGGATAAAGAGTATGTTCCACACTTAGGCTACGTCTACACAGCGGAGCTATTTCAGGATACCTCTAGTATCCCAAAATAGCTATTCTGCATCTTAAAAGCAAACCTGTTATATCGAAATATAACGGGCTCACTATTCCAATGTCCCTGAAAGCCTCATTGCACGAGGGATAAGGGACATTTCGGAACAGCACCTTATTTTGACATAACATCAAAATAAGTTATGCAAATTGCATATCGCAAATTGCATAGCTTATTTCAATGGAAGGATGCTGTGTAGACACACCCTCAAGGAGGGAGCATGGAACACACTTTGTTCCATGAGAATGAAAGAATCTTAAAACCATTGCCACTTAACAATACCTAGTGATGCCCATACTACTATAGAACAAGGGGGAGTTCTGAACATGCTGTATATATGGCCATTAGATGATATCTTCCTTAATTTTGCTGTGTTTTTGATGATCCATCGTCTTTCCCCTGATATTTGGTTGTTAGCACTCGTGTGTGAATGACCATTGTCTTGTAGCATGTGATCAGTCAACATGTGTCTGACCTCCTTGATAATGCTGATGTAGGAAGACACTCCACAAGAATATGGGATGCAAAGTGCCTTATGTGACTTTTAAAGGGCAGCAGTTGGGAGGATTTTTACCATTGCTGAAGGGCAAGTTTGACAGCTTGGGTTTATATAAGTCCCTTCCTTTCTCTTTTCAGCCACATCCTTGTGTTCTCCTGACATGTGCTAAAATAAGTAGCTCTTCAAATTTGAACAGGCCTTGCTCCTTCTCCATTCCAAATTATTTGGTGATATTCCTTTGAGTCTTACCGGGTTTGCTATGCTCTGACTAACTGGACATTCAGGTTCCACTTGCTTTGGGATGTCCTCAGGTCACAGAGGTCGCTAAATGTGTTGTCCTTCTATTCCTGGGGAGTTCTGGAAGCTGTGGGGTTTGAACACAACAGCAGAGATTGCTGGTTCTGCTCAGACACCAAAATAGAGGCCGGTTGGAGGCCATAAGAGGAAAAGATGGAGAGGTACTTGTCTGAACCATCTAAGCCTTAAATAGGATGGTGGAGGTAGTGGAGACTTGGCTTCTGTTCCTTATTTGAGGTTGATGATTGGGTTGGTTCTTTTCATTCCAAATTAGTTGGCTAATCTCTATTTTTTAACCCTTTCAGTAGTTCATTGAGGATACACACATACATACTTACACATGTCTGATCTGCATATCTATTTTTTAAATTTTTTGCTTATGCTTTTCTTTTAAATAGAGTAATGTTAGCTGGATATATTCCAGAGCTGTAAAATAGTTTGATGGCAGAACATTTTTTAAAGGCAAAGAATTCTGTAGCTCTGCAGATGTAATTGGATTTTTGTAGATGTGGGATTACATTTGGTTACATGCTGATTAGTGGAATTCTGTTGCATTCAGTTGGTGCAGAAAGTGATATAGAAACACAGTAGAGTTCAAAGGATTCTGAATGTTTCAAGAATAAAAATAATCCATTTTTAAAATTCTGATATCTACAACATTAATAGTTGTTGCTTCTCTAACTACATAAAATATTAATGTGGATAAATCCAAGTTATATTCCTGTCCCCATAGAATTCCTGCAATCCTGTTACTTTATGGAGTTGAATAACTCCATTCTTGTAGGGCAGTAATTTTTATATGGGCTGAAGTGGAAAATTTTCAAATATGGGCACCTCAATTTAGTCTCCTAAATCCTATTTTAGGCTCCTAAATAGAAGCTTGATTTCCAAAGTGGAGAAATTGGTGTCCAGGATTTTAAACAATCAGAATCTAACTTTTGATCCAAGATTTTAAGTAACACAGGTGCAGATTTTTGTTTCTAGAAATTTCATTTTCAAATGTCCATGTTTTTAAACTAACCAAGTGTTAGATTCTTAAGGCAAATGATTCTGTTTTAAAAGGAAGAATGGAAAACTAAGCACCCCATCCTACTGTATAGTTAGAAAATTAGACACTACAGTGCTAAACAGAAAGTTATTTCAAATATTCTGTAAAATTCATTAACAAATGAGTCTGCAAACAGTCCTGAAACTCCCAATGTATGTATCCTTACTCTTATGTCTTTTCTATTTAGAAGTTTCAGTAAATCTTAGTTTATGGGCTGAGGGAGTTTAAAAGATATCTTTGCCAGTATTGTATAAAATGTACTTTTTTACAATATCAATTATTGCTGAACTTATCTTGGTATGTTCTATTTTCTTAGTTACATCAAAATAGTATGTCACGTTTTCTGTTATATACCCCATCTCATTCCTTTTTATTAAGTTGCAGCAAGTTGATTGTCATAGCAAGGTGACAGTCACCAATGATAAAATGAAACATTTGAGCTTTACAATTATTAAAAATTTGTGTTTTATGGTAACTATATTTTTAAACAATTTTACTATATGGATTATTTTGCGCTCCCCAGAGATCTTATAACGTTTTGCCCTTTCCCCATTCCAGTCCTCATTCTTGTTTAATGATTGGATGCAATCTTACAATAATAAGCGAAGTTTGTCCCCATCACTGTAAACCATTTTTGCCAAGGATTTTAGGGGTTTTGTATTTGTTTTTAAACCATTCAAGTATTCATTCAGAGTCAGTTACTTTAAATGTCATCTTTGTTAACTTTAGCCTCTGTATCAGCTGCATAACCAGGTTTTGATAGAGTATCACTATAATTTTGTAATAAAAATGACAGAAAAAGGAAAAAATCCAAAGTGAAACTTGAATATATCATGTATTCAGTATCAGGAATTAAGCCCAATCTTACAAACCATTACTACTTTCCATACCACACTTAAAATGAGAAAAAATAAGAGCAATTCAATCTCTCCAGTTCTAAAATAGGATAAATTCTTCCCAATCAGTTACACCTGACCAGCATAATAGCAAATAATGCTTGAAGAAAAAGCTGTTTCTTGGCATGGACCTTCCTCCCAAACTCACGCCTCCATGATTTACAGTACACAGTGCTGTGTTAAATGTTCATTGACTGCTTAAAAATAAAAACAAAACAAAACCCCCTCTCTCCTGTCTTGCATTTATTGTCTTTCATGTATAACCATGAAGATGTCTGAAATAACAGCTGTCTTACACCAATGATAATGCTTGAGGAAAAAGCATTATCTGCACAGTACATATAAAAACAGTCTCTTACTACAGGAAATATATTAGTAAATGTCAATTACTAAACATTCTTTTTCCTTCATCAAAAAAACCTGTGAATATATAAACATCATGAAAATAAGACATTCAGAGGTAAAGAAGAGAGACTTGCATACAAATAAACAGAAGAGAAATCAGGGGCTAAGAGAAGAGATTGTAAAAGTTAAACTGAGGAATACTGTAGTTATCAGTAGCTGCCTCTCATAGTAACTCACTGCAATAAACAGAAGTACAAAGTAACTGCTTGCTCCTAAATTGTCAACATGTAATTTACGGCTATGATACTGATGTTCAAGAAGGAAGATTTAAAATTTCTGATACTTTTAAATATTAATGTAAAAATTTTCAACGGGGAGCAAATTTTAGCTTCTGATTTTCCGTTCAGAAAAATTACACTTACAAAATGTTCATTACTGTGTGCATGTGCAAATTTAGAGCTTGATATGAAACCAGCTCAAACCAGAACTTTCATTCTATAATTCCATAGCAAATCATTGACTTTTGGGTTTTACTGTGGCCTCTTTTTGGTAATTCTTGCACACTGCCACATTCATAGATTGACTTGCAATGTGGGAGCTGTGAATGTGAGTTGGAAGTTGGATTAGTTTGCTTGCTTGATAGCACGCAATGCACTGTGGGGAGTTCGGTGTGGAGAGAGAAGTTTGAGTTTAATATTGTATTTATTGCCTGTGTTTATTTCAGGTTCTTCATCTCCGGCTCGTCCAACGACTCCTCTGGCTGCCTGCAGCAGCACTACCCCACCACCTCCTCCACCTCGGCCCCCATCTCGGCCAAAACTGCCTCCAGGGAAGCCTGGGGTTGGCGATGTGGTATGTTCACCCTATTCACAACCACTAACAAGAGGGGGAGCTGAAAATGAATCAGAAATTTTGTATTTTTTTTCCAATCTGATAAAAAAAATTAGTAGAGTTGAGCAAGCTATAGCAAATAAATGAGTCTGCAACTGGACCTTAATCAATTTAATTTTCAATAAGTCATCATTAGACATTATACATGGGAGAGTTTCTGTGAATAATTGTTGCTGTGCAGATGGCTTGCTAACAGGTCACTGTGAGTGTTCAGATGAGCTGTTTGTTTGTTTTTGATTGGACACAATCTATTGTGTCTGTTCTCTGATTTGATACGCCCTAGCTCTTTGAATCAGGATTTTTGGTGTGAATACTCATGAGTATGAATTAAAGATTCACTTTCCTAACAGATTTTCTAACATTGCCTTAAAACATGCCATTTATTGAAACATTCCTGCCACTAAATTCATTCACTAGAATGTTTGCAGAAAGCCAATGCAAAAGGGACACCAGTGTCACCAAAGTGAATTATTTTTATTTGTGTTAATATTTTTAGTTAGTTATATACCAAGAGCATCCTGCAGCAAAGTGTAGCTTGTCTTTAAATTACAGAAGATGACACACACATGCACATTTTACATGACCAAAACCTTTTTTCAATTGAAAATCCTCAGAAACAAAGATATGATTTTATAGCTTTCTGCTCTTGTGCCAACAGAAATTGTACTGTAATTCATGTTAGGTTAATGCTAAGGGCTGTCTACACTTGGAAATTTCCCTAAATAACTATTCCAGAACAGTTATTTCAGTAAATTTTGAAGCTTAGACAAGCCTTGAGCTTACCCAGTGCTGCCAGTTTGATGTGGAATCTACAAACTGAGACCATTCCAGTGAATAAGCAAGCATTCTGTTTGCATGGGACTTAGTGTCTCTCTTGCAGTATTTTGCTTAAGTGTCTTGTCATAGGAAGACTGGGAAATCCTGATTGGTTGGTGAGGAGGGGAAAGATGTGTTCTAGTCTTAGTGGTATATCACACTACAATAATTATAAATAAGAACAAAACATTTTAATACTGTACAACATTGCTACAAGCAGATTTTAATACTGTAAAATATTATTACAAACTTTCTGTATATTAATATATAATGGAATTATAGTCCATTCCTGGAAGCACTGTGCATGCAGAACCCTTAGTAGTGTTTAGAACTCTACTGGCCAATGAGGGTTTTGCCTGCAGAAGAGTTCCAGAGTCATACATAGAAAAAATAATGTACTTTTTTTTCTTTGAATTTATACATACATATTTTCATTGCAGTGGGCTAGCTCCACTAGGATCTAATGAATACTTACCCTTCCAAGTGGGTTATCACAAAGTTCAACATGTGTGAATCTAGTCACAAGTGGCATCTCATGAAATATTTACTTTGTGTGGTATTTACCCATAACATACCGTCCATCCTGCATTTTCTAGTCTTAAATTGCCATCTTATAGTTACATAGTGTTGCAGGATTGGAAGCAAATGCTGGGCCTTCCATGTCTGGAATTTTCCCATCACTTTCCTGCTTGTTTTAAAATTTTATGGCATTGCCACATTTTTGAAAATGATAAAAATATTTAGTGGCATGAGAGAAGAAAATAAACATACACTTGCAAGACAGTGTTTTTCACCCTTTTTCCTAGGCCCTATCTTCTTTGAAGCCTCACTTGTATTACAGGATGAGACTCAATAAGATCCACATTAAGAGGGTATTAAGATTACTGGTATATAAAAGCCTTATGAGTGTGTTCACAGACATCTGTTTATATTTGATGTAAATGTTACAGTATGTATATTTTTAATCTTGCATTATTTTTTGTTTTTCTACAGTCCAGGCCTTTTAGCCCTCCTATTCATTCATCCAGTCCTCCTCCGGTAGCACCTTTAGCTCGTGCTGAAAGTACTTCTTCCATATCATCCACCAATTCCTTGAGTGCAGCCACTACTCCCACAGTTGGTAAAAAACACAGGTTTCTTTTGTAATCTTTTATAGAATCGAATGGCTTTTTTAAAAACTTGAGTTCCTGAAACCCTCTACTCTGTTATATCATTTTCTAAATTTTTGCTTTCATGTTCATATTCTTTTAAAGCAGTTTAAGTGAAAGAGAGCACTCCACGTATGAAATATAAACTAATGCCCAAGCTATATAGTTTTCTTATTCTACTGGATATAAAAATATTAAGAATATGTATATTTGGTAAAAGTAGAAGATATCGTCAAATGAGATATGATACTAGTTTTAACTGATATCTGTAAACTTAGTCGAAATTAAAAAGGGAACATTTTTCTTTTCTTTTTTGGCAGGAGGTGGGTTGGGGGAGCCAAGATCTGATATTAGATGGTGACATCCTGGAAACAATTACCATGTCATGTTCTCAATCTGGTACATCTTAGAACTTGGGGGAAATGGTGCAGTTTCCTTCTAGAGGAAACCATAACACACTTTTAAAAACTTGATTCATTTGCTAAGTAGATTAGGTAACACTTTCTGTAGTTTGAAAAAATAAATGCAAAAAATATTGTAAGGGTGATAGTTCCTAGGTTTGGGTGCTTTTAAATCATGGTTTTCTCCCTCTGGGGCTCCTTCATCCTTTTTCTTGGTGCAAGATACTCTTTTATTCTCTCTGTCTCTGCCACTTTCTCATTTACAAGGTTTTTGCTCCATCTCCTCCTATGGACTCTTGTTATCTGCTGCAGACTCCAGGCCTCTTTTTTTTCCCTCGTGCTCATATTCTCTCTGTTTTCATCAAGATCTCTTGCTCACTTCTGTACATCTTCAGTCTCTCTCTGTTCCAGGTGTTCGCCTCATCATTTTCCATTGCTTTTGCCGTTTATCTCTGTCTCAGTGTCATCGTCCCCATCTGACTGAACTATATCTCTCCGATTCTTCTGCTACTTGCTTCTTATAGTTTCCATTTTCTTTCAAGAACATTTTCAGTTTGTATATGGGATTTGCTTTCTGGGGAAAGGGACTTGCATTGCTACTGAAGTTGTTTTTCCTGGTTAGTCTGAAATAAACAGTGTAGCTTTCCCCAATGGAGGCCAATTTACTATTGTTTAATGTTCAAACCCAAGACATCTGAAAATCAAATTTCATTAACTTAAGTGTGTGTGTATTGTCCCAACTCTGATGTTGAATGGCATTAAATTAGAGAGCCTTGAAGTATAATATTGACAATTTATTCCTAATACAAAGAAATGATTTTTAGGAATTGTTTTTGTTTGTTTGAAAATGGTGGTGGTTTGAGCCTGAACCCTAGATTCAATCTTTCTCCTCGAACATGAGGAGAATCTCAGTCTAAATGTTTGTAGTTTGCATCTATCTCTGGATAAAACCCAAGGGCATTTTCATTTCTGTATTTATTGTTTGCTGTAGCTTTTAAGATTGTATAAATATCTCTATTCTACTTTTTTTTTAATTTTCCCAATGCCTTCTTTATGTTTGTGTCCTCTGTTCCCACTTCCTGATGGTCACCCTTATAGAAGCAGCATTTCTGAATTGAATGCATTTCAATCAACACATAATTTAATAAATCCAAATTAGGATATATTTTCCTATCATGCATGTAGGACTGGGTTCAGCAAGGATCCATGCTCTGTGTGTGCTAAATATCATGGGGAGTAAATGGAAGGAAAATGTGTGATTTGTAGTTCTCATATAGCAACTCTGAAATTGGTATTCATTAGCATAGGTTTTCATTTAATATTTGGATCCTTATCACTGAGCACACTTTGAAAATAGGATAGCAGATAGCATAAAGAAAGCAAAGGTAAAGAACAAGATGACTTATATTTCAGATATGCTATAAAAAGTTGGAATAAAATTTAGATGACTCTCTGGGCAGGTCTAGCTGTTGAGATAAAAACGCCATGTTTTACCAACATGTCGGCATCCCTCTTCTCACTGAATTGAACAATCTTTTCCAATGTAAGAAACATAAATATGCTTCCTCTCAGTAATCGTGTTGAATTCTACCTATTGAATTTTCCTGGACATGCACATTTTGTCAGTGGAAGGAAAGTCTTTCTGCTTCCCTCCTTGGATTTTCATTCCATTCCTTCAATCAGTATAGAATGTACCAGGAGGACAGCACAGGATGATGTTGCAAAAATACTTCCTTTAAGGTTCTAAGTACCAAAAAAGCAACTAATGGATTTAATTACCCTTTCCATTGTTGGATTGTACTTTTTGGGGATGAAACCAATACGGGTGGAGGTAAGGGTTACAGCTTTGAGCATCAGAATCAAGGTTATTGGGATATAACTTTGGTATAAGTTAATTATTCTGAGGGACAGGTGAATGGCAAAAGGTTCAGAGGTTTATTCAAAGCAGTATCCAAAAATAAGATGTGTATTATTAGTGTTTCAAGTTACCTAAATTTCTTTTGTTTAAAAATCAGGTTGTTAATCTCACAAGAAGTAAGTAGCTTTTGTTGAATATGGGGCTTAAAATCTGATATTCCTAATTATATTGTGTTAGTTCTCTCATCAATTTAATAAATTGTTCTCGTACACTATGAGCACACAGTATACTTACTTTAAAAATAAGAGAGCCTGCACAACTGCATATCACAAGATCTATGGAACGCTCTCTTGGGTGCCATCTTGGATTTGTTCCTTCAGGAAATTAATTCCTGTGGATGCTGCTTAAGTTTTTAAAGTGTGGGGTTTTTTTTTTTCCAGTTTTAGTGGATGTAGGCAGTGCTTCCAATAACCAATATTTAAATTGCTTTGAAGATGCAGCTTTCTAAAAGCTGCCTAAGTGACCCTGGGCACCAACACTTCACCTGGAGCAAATCAAAAACAGTGGGTCCTATATTAATCCACAAAACTCCCCTCTGTCCTGTGGGATTTCAACACCTTTGAAGAGGTAACTGTTCAGGAAAGCTGCTTCCTTTTTGGTAACACAAATGCAGAAGGTAGAGTTCTGGCAGGCCTCTGCTCCCTTTTTTTCTAATAGTCCCTGCATATGTTGGGTCTCTAATTTGAAAGAAGTGATCTTTTTGCAGGAAGGAGTGTACATACTAGAAAGAGAGAGCCTAATTTCTTCTTCAGCAGCCATGGCCTCATTACAGGGTTCCTATTTTAACACAGATGAATTGTTACAGAATAAATTTTTCAATTACTAGGCACAGACAGGCTTTTCTTTAGCATCAGGAATGAGTGTCTTCTCTCATCTTTTTTAGTATATTCATTGTAGTCAGTAACAGGACAATCATAGAATCCATTTCATGTTCTAGTTCTGGGACCACATGAACCCTCTTCCTGAGTAGTGCTGGAATGTGGGAGCATAAATATCTTTGTTTTGTCGAAGTCCCTCTTCATTTGTCCCATGTCACAAGCCACCTGGGAGTGCTTATTGCTTTCTCCCAGAAACAGAGTGGTTCTGAAGAGTGATTGAGGTTATCTATCAATTTAAAATGAAAATGTATCGTTGTTGTGTTATATGGAGGTGTGCATGGATGTTGGCAGAGAAGGCAGAGGTAGGAAGATTTTTGGAGAGGCATACAATCAGCAATTCAGATGTATGGGTTAAGTCTTCATGGATGATTATGTTGTCATTTCATATAAATGTGATTCAGGTGCCACATGGAATACAACTGTAACCCACTTCAGGATTCCCCAGTGTAATAAAAAGGTTAATGTGTGACTATCTCTGTGGCCGCTGAATATGCCATTGGCTGCTTCCATTTTGACCTGATGTAGATTTTTGCTACAAATTAATAGAGACAGAGGCAGAAGGTAGGCCTATGCTATAGCAAATAAAGCTATATGTTTTTGCTGCCAAAATGTAGAGTAAGAACATAAGAATGGTGATGCTGGGTCCGAGGAATGGCCCATCTAGTCCAGTATTCTGTCTTCAACAGTGGAAACTGTTGGATTCTTTAAGGCAATGACCAGAATAGAGCAATTCTCAAGTGATCATTCTGTCACAACTTTTGGCACTCAGGCCATAAGCTTGCATTCCTGACTGTCTTGGCTAAAAGTAATTGATGGAACCATCCTCCATGAGCTTATCTAACTATTTAGCTCAGTGGTACTTTGGCCTTCACAACTTCCTCTAGCAATGAGTTCCACAGGTTAACTGTGTATTGTGTGAAGTAGTCCTTCTGAATAAGTGACAGCAGAAAAGCACAGTCAGTGGTTTCCTTAAGGCAGCTGTGTGTCATCAACAGAAAAGAGCAGTAGTTGCGGAACATTCATAGCTCAGAGCCTACATGGGCAGTGACTCATAGTCCAAACTTTATCTAGGCACGTCTGAACTAGACTCTTAAAGGGGGAGCTCTGTACTTACATTTGAAAACCCCACGGGTCTGTCTTATGGCAGAGTAAGTGGCCTTGTCTTTCAAAAATTAAAAAAAAAAGAGTATTGGGTTTGCATTGTGTTGAGGCATGGGCTACTCTTTAGACTCAGATAATTATACAAAAGACATTCCCTGTGCACTTGTTCTATGTATCTGTGCAAGTCCAAATATAGTAATGAACAGAGCTTTTAACATCTCTGCTATGATGTTAGGATTGTTTTCCTAGTTGCAAAGATGACCATTTAATGGATCTTACCCAAAGAATATTGAACAGAATTATTTTTTTATTTTTCTCTTGTTGTGATTTGGGTTTTGCTCTTTGTTGTTGCTTGTGCAGTTTGAATAATGTGTTGTAAAAAGAAAAAGTCTCCGTCGTTTTTATTTCAATGACCTTTACATTTTTTTCCATTTAAATTCTTCTTTGCGTTTTGTTGATATAGTGCACTGCTTGATTTCATTTGGGATTTGCTTTCATTCTTTTGTCTCTTACATTTCTTTTGCTCATGGTATCAGAAGATGATGCTTTTATTGGCAAACTGCCCTCGTTTGAAAGGCGCTGTGAAACGCCTGCAGGTACTGTACTAGCAGAGTGGTTTCAAGAAATCTGGAATACAACTCCAAGCCATTGTCTCATAAGAATGCCTATAAAATGGACATGCTTTCTCTTCAACCACCATGAATGTCCAGTGCATATGACATCCATACATTTAAAAATGGAACTTGTGCCACAAAAAATAGCAGCACATTGCATGACAGTTTCTCAGTGACCAAAAAGATTGAGAGGAGACATCCTACTGTTTCGTGAATTTAAATTGAAGGAATAGGTTTAACTTCTCAAAAATACATTTTCTAATTATTTCAGCAGTACATAATATCTATAATGTTTTTTCTCCAGTACTTTCAAGGTGATATGAGTCCAAATAAACTGGCAATTCTGGTGGGAAGAGGAAAAAAAAATCAATTAGACGCTTTCTACTCCAGGCACGCAACCTGGAATTTTATGATCTAACATTCCATTTTTAAAAATACATGCATTTGACTATAACATATCCAACAGACATTGTAAAGTACAGCATCCTGCCCAATACAGTTTGCTAATCCTATTTAAGCACCACTGGAAATGAAGAAGATAATGCAAGTTACAAAGTTTGTCAAACCTACTACAGTTAAATACACTGACCCAGCCTTCATGAATAGGAAGCCTTTTCTACACCACACATAGGCGTTATGATCAAGCGAGCAAAAGCACCCCTCCATTTAGGCTTCCATAGCTTGCTTTTTTGCTTTCTGTTTTCTAAACCAATAAATAGAGTTTTAAACACCATCCCCCTTTTCCTTGCACGTTAACAGCTTGCAGTGCCTCTTCCCTCCCCCATAGTGAGATAAGTTACCTGCTCTGTGACTCACACTGTGTCCTTCTCTCTCCCTCTCCTTAACCTTTCCCAACCCGCTTCAACTCCTGGCCATACAGAGAATGAACAGCCTTCCCTCGTTTGGTTTGACAGAGGAAAGTTTTATTTGACTTTTGAAGGTAAGTAGTACATAGCATACCAGCTTATAACTTACTCCCCTTTGCTCTTACTATTTAAGTCCTACAGTTTCCTTCAAAAGTTGCCTTCTAACTTTTTGTATGAAAATGCTATGGCTACTTAGAAGACATCATATCACAAGTTCAATAAGGATCATTTAAATTTGATTTGTACATTTGTCTCCCTTCAATTACTTTTTTTCAAGGACAAAAAGAGACTATTCTTGTGTAAATCATGAATATATTCCATAGAACTAAATCACTTATATTGCCAAGGAACTTGACTCTGTCAACCAGGGCTTCTTTTTACACTATTTTGCAAACCACTTGGTACACTAAATGTATCATTACACAATATGACTGAAACCTAAATTACTTTTTTAAATTTTCTTTTGGCCTTTACCCTCCTCTGGGTTATCTAACTAGTATTACACACTGCCCATTTTAAACTTCCTAGAAAACCTGTGATATACTAGGGTATATTGGAGAGTAATGCGAAAAAAAAATCTGTATGATTTTATATTAAGGATACTACTTATCATTTTGTAAAAGTAGGAAAACAGGGAGGCTATGTCTACACTCGCGGCTTCTTGCGCAAGTACGGCCGTTCTTGTGCAAGAATCTGCAGAGCATCCACACTGCCCTCCCGCTCTTGCGCAAGGAAATTTACAGTACAGCGTGGTAAGAGAGGGCTCCTTGCGCAAGAGTTACGCTCTTTTTTTATCAGGTGTAAGCCCTCTTGCACAGGAGCTCTTGCGCAAGAGGGCAGTGTGGACACTCGGCAGGGATTTCTTGCGCAAGAAAGCCCTATGGCTAAAATGGCCATCAGAGCTTTCTTGTGCAAGAGAGCATCCACACTGCCATGGGAGCTCTTGCGCAAAAGCACAGCGCGCACATGGCAGTGTGGACATTTTCTTGCACAAGACTTCTTGCACAAGAACCCTTGCACAAGAGATTCTTGCGCAAGAACCCGCCAGTGTAGACATAGCCGGAATGTGCCCAAATGCTGCTGTACTTTGAATACAGTTGACAAAATCCATCAGCATCTGCATAATCCCAGCATTAGATTTAATTAATTTTCAGTCAGTCTATAAAAGTGAGTTACCCTTATGAATTAGAGAGCCATCCAATTAGTCTGTTCACTTTGAATTACAAATAACCTTTACCAACTCTTTTATTATAGTTCAGTCTGTAAAGCCTGTCCCTTATATATTCTCATTTACAGGGTTTTATTCAAGTCAATTTTTAAAAACTCATTAGAGGCTAAAAATGCATCTATTCTTGGAACAAATTAAAACACAATCTCTTTGGCCTCTAAATTTTAAGTGTGTGTAAAAGAAAAAACAACAAGTAGTCCTATGGCACCTTAGGGTACATTTACACAACAGGGCTAAAGCCAAAATAAGCTACTCAACTTGAGCTATGTCAATTGCATAGCTTAAGTTGAAATAGTTTATTTTGGTTTTGGTGCTGCCTACACAGCAGGAATTCCAAGTTAGAGCACTCTTCCTCCGACTTCCCTTAGTCCTTGTAAAATTAGGGTTACAATAGTCAGAGTAAGAACTCCTCCGGCTTGACATTATTTCAACATTATGTGGAAATAGCTGTTTGCTCTGTAGACACAGACTATGTTATTTCAGAATAATTGATGTTATTCCGAAGTAACGCTGCTGTATAGACATAGCCTTAGAGACTAACAAAAATATAGGATCATGAGTTTTCATGGGTATGATGAAGTAGGTCTTATCCATGAAAGGTCATGATCCTGTGTATTTTTGTTAGTCTATAAGATGCCACAGGACTACTCATTGTTTTTAAAGTTATAGATTAACACAGCTACACCTCTGAGACTTTTTAAAAGAAAAAAGTCCATTTGTCTGGTCTGCGTGGTTTACTTGAGTTTCTTGCTAATCAGAATTACCAGTTTGGCAGCACTAGAGATTGAAGTCCTCTGCATTTAAAGAGAATGGGCACCTGGGCAAAAGTAGTGCAAGCCTCCATTTTCTACTAAAGACCTCAAGTGTGACCTAGGAATCAAGTTTAAGAGGTGAAAGAGTAATCAAGTCTCCATGCCCATTCAGCAGCTAGCCTGCTATTTGATATGACTACACATGGTGACAAATGTGATGATGTAGGCAATTGTCTAACAGAGATTGGACTGAGATCATCAACTTTCCTGTATGCAGCAGATTAGCTAGTAAATGGTGGTAATTGTAGGACACTGGCATCCTGAGCCATATGGTGTGTGTATGGATAATTTGAAAAGAACAGGAGTGAATAATCCTCTGAGCCATCCAGTTCCTCTGATTTTTTTTTTTTATATTTAAAAAGTATTGGCTGAGTTATTAACATTGGAAAGTCAGCTACTGCTTATACATCAAGACTGTTTTACAATAAGGATGTAAAATGCCTGTACTATAAGCATTGTGTTCTATTTACCTACTCACATGTGGACAGTCTTAGTGCTTTTCAAGTATGATGCAGAGATGTGATACTTATACATTATGGTGTTTAGGGAAGTATATAGATTATATTTTGACATTAGTTCTTGAGCTAGAATGTAAATCAGGGAGATGGGCAAGGAGGGAGAAACTCTGATTCCAAACTTAGGGCAAGCTTCTCAAAATTGACAGGGTTTTAAAATAAAATGTACATGGCAGTATTTGGGAGGAATTATAGTCCACTCTCAGATGGGTATATTCTAGCCAGGAGCGAGTTTAGAAGCGCTCAGTTAGGCAAGGATAGTAGGCAAATAATAGACATTGCTTCAATAACCTAAGTCAATTTGACTGGAGTATCATTCCCACAGTCTTTTCATCTGAACATCCTTTGGAAGATGCCAAGGTTAAACTTCCTCCGGGTTTTACAAAAGCCATGGTGGAATTATTTCTTTCCTTCCTGTCATTGGCTATATCCCAAAGGTTGCCATATCAGTGGATCTGTGGGATCTGACAGTTTACCATTGTTTCCACACCTTTGGATTAGAAGACATCCAGAGTGAAGTTGTGTAAAGTCTTGTTTCTTAAATTAGAATCCTCAAAAAAAGGAGGCAAAGCATAGAAGTCTCATCACCATTTTGCTATCTGAAGTCTTCTATGATTGTGCTTATGTTTACTGAAGCTCTTTTTCCTGCTAGCTGCTCTTTTGGGTGCACTAGTTCTTGAACAGATCTTTTCACCAGCAAGGGGGAGGCAGGTGATTCAAACTTTACTACTTTAATTTATAGATAAATTAGAACTCTTTCCTCTGAATCAGCCCCCCAAAGCATTCCCTTTCTTTTTCCTCTAGTAAAACTTCCCCAAACAGGAAACTGTTTTGGCTGCTGTATTTACTATTTCAGATTCCTGCTGTAGTAACTCTACTATGGATAAAAAAATCCTAGGAGCTGCTTTCATCACTTAGCATTTAGAATGTTGCACACATCAGCATTAGAGTTACAGCTGCCAAGTCTTTCCTTTGGGCTGCTAATATCTTGAAAAAATTGACAAGGTTCAACTTAGGTAAAGTGCCCACATTCCATCACCTGCCAGTTGGTTTTCTTAGGGTTCTTTTAATGAAGTTGTTGCTGCTATAATGCCAAAGTAGCTGTGAAACCAATGGGTAAAGTATTGAAAAAGGCAGGTCCTTACCTTCTTGGTAAAGATTAAGTGCAATTATATGTGATGATTGGAGAAGCTTATTGGTTGCTACTGGGCGTGGTATCAGGAACACCAGGAGCTGGGAGGCTTAGTGCCACAGATGAAGAACATGGAACACACAGATATCACTCCATGAGCTATAAGCACGCTGGAGAGGACATTGAGGGATTCTATCCTCTTGCAGTATGCAGAAAACCTGAAATGGAAGCTGGACCAGGGTAAGACCTTTAAGGTGATGTGTAAATGGGGTGTTAGCAATCAATTCCTCCCTGGGGGCAGCTTTATCTGATTTGCCAACTTAGAGATTCATCCACAGGGGCCCAGGTCAACTGCATCCTGCTGAACGGAGCCGTCCATCATGGGAATCTGGGCAAGCAATGCAGGAAGTGTGGCTCTGCCATCTCATGTAGATGCAAGCCCCGTTCCAGAGCTTGGTAGGTACCACACAACACCATCCAACATCATCTTGTCGGAGCCATCCCACCATCGTAGGGAAGGAGGCTGTGAACTCTGCCTTCCCCAGGACTGACAACTGACTACAATCAGACATCATCCTCACTGAGGTCCAAAAGAAGATCATCATGGTGGATGTCACAGTTCTCTTTTCAAAACAGCACTCCAGTCTCTGATGCCAATCTCAAAAGCTGGAGAAATACATCCCTTTGGCTTTGAGAGCTAGGGGTTACCAGGTTCAAACTCACTGATTGTCAGAGTCCTAGGCACATGGGACCCCCGTAAAGAGTGAGCGTTGAAAGAAACTGGAATCAGTCAGTGCTACGTTTGGCTGATGCAGCTCATGGTGTCAGATGACATCAAGTTAAGGGACATCTAGAGCACATCAAACACCAGCAATGTCAGAAGAGGTGAGCTGGAGTGCCAATGATTTGCGAAATTGGAGAATAACTGAAATACTTCCCTGATGGATTGTATCTATTATGGGACAACCTATTCTAAATGCTCAATTACTGAAGGACGCTCTACATTCATTCCTATATTTATTTTCTACAACCAACTCTGTGTAATTTTTCATGAGTGAAGTACCAGAGTATTCAGATTCTAATATCTAAATTGTATTATTAAATGTATTCATCTAAATTTGAGTTACAGCAGATTATGTACTATATATATTTTATAAGGTTTAAACCAGATTTCTATACTTTTGGATAATATAACCATCCAAAAGTATAGAAATGTTCAACCACTCTTTCCTTAATCTGTGTATTATATATTTTTCACATTGGCTTTAATAAAATTTTAATCAGTTCAATAGCTGTTATGTATTAGTAGTTGAACAGATCTTTTCAGTGTCTAAATTCTACTTGATGTTTCATCTTTCTGCTCTCTCACATATGTGCATGCATGCGGGAGACCATAATAAAACTTCCATTAAAATAAAAGCAGCAGAGAACTTTTCATTACCTCTTTCAAGAATCCATGTCATTTATGACTTTATTTTGGTACACCTTAACAACCTTCTTTTTTCACCACTACCGCTGCTACTGAATATTTAATATGAAACGTTAAACTGATGAGTACCTCCAGCTATTTCTATACCTTAAACTGCTTACAGGAAAACATCTACATCTACAAAAGCACAAGAGAAACAATGAACCCTTTAGATAAATTCCTTGTAACAGGCTACACAGCTTCACTTAGAGCTGGTCAGTGTGTTCTTGTTGCCAAGAAGTCTAATGGCGTACTGGACTGCATTAGTAGGAGCATTGCCAGCAGATAGAGAGAAAGAATCACTTTGTTCAATTTGGCACTGATGAGGCCACCTTTGGAGTACTGCATCAAGTTTTGGGGGCCCCCACTACAGAAAGGATGTGGACAAATTGGAGAGAGTCCAGTGAAGGGCAACAAAAATTATTAGGGTGGCTGGGGCACTTGACTTATGAGGAGAGGTTAAGGAAACTGGGCTTATTTAGTCTTCAGAAGGGAAGAATGAGGGGGAATTAGATAGTGGCCTTCAACTACCTGAAGAGGGGTTCCAAAGAGGAGCAAACCAGACTATTGTTAGTGGTAACAGATGACAGAACAAGGAGCAGTGGTCTCAAGTTGCATTCGGGGAGGTCAAGGTTGGACACCAGGAAAATCTATTTCAGTAGGAGGGTGGTGAAACACTAGAATTGGTTGTTGAGGGAGGTGGTGGAATCTCCATTCTTAGAGTTTTTAAGGAAGGGCTTGACAAATGATTTAGTTGGCATTGATTCTGTTTTGAGGGTTGGACTAGATGAAGCCTTTTCCAACCCTAATCTTCCATGATTCTTCTATGATTCTATTCTCAAGACCAGAATTTCCATTTCATGGGAAATTGCAAAATTTTATTTTTTTATTTCAATTCAGCATGAAAAGCAAACATTTTGAAAATTTTTCAATTTAATTTAAAATGTGTGTAATTTAAAATTCCACAATCTTTGGGAACATTGTCACCGGAGGCTTTTTACCCTAGAAGTCTCTGCCTGGCTCCTGATAGCAAAATGAAACCTACTTGTTTCATTTTGATAGTGTTGAAAGGTTTGGGTCTCTTCTTATTATATTAATAACATATTAAATATAGATATAATGTGAAATGAATTGAGGCAGAATGTTTAGACACAGTACAAAATATTTTCGTTTCAGTAAAATTATTTTTAGAT
Source organism: Pelochelys cantorii (assembly GCA_032595735.1). Classification (NCBI taxonomy): domain Eukaryota; kingdom Metazoa; phylum Chordata; order Testudines; family Trionychidae; genus Pelochelys; species Pelochelys cantorii. Next base: position 47,155,402 of record CM064334.1, on the reverse strand, counting down.
AGAAGTTTTTCCCAACATTTTGCAATCAGCTCTGTATTTACTTTAACTTGCTTTTATTTGCTGTCAGAGAATGTGCTGCATTTCCAGCTCATCCGATGAAGTGGGTTTTGTCCATGAAAGCTCGTGATACTATATATATCTTTGTTAGTTGCTAAGGTGCCACAGACTATTTGTTGTTTTTAAAGTTTTAGACTAACACGGCTACCCCTTAATCCCTATTAGTGTGTTTTCCCTCAGACTCCTTCTTAATCTTCAGTATTGCAATAGTATTTATAATCTGATTTTTGTGTGCTTTCTTATAATATTCCTACATATTTTAACTTGTAAAAATTTATTGAAAGAAAAATATAAGATTGTAAAAATGAATAATATTGTTACTGTCCCAAATAGTACATATGTGGATCAATGTAATCTCCTAATTGGTTTATGGTGACAACATCATCTGTTTTGTTTCCTTAATAGTACAAGAGCAAAGGGATAGCCAGTGAAATCTAAAGACTGTGCATTTAAACCTGATAAAAAATACTACTTTATACACATGTAAAATCATCTGGTAGTGAATTCTACAGGTGATTTTGTCCTGGGGAGATTAATGGGATTTAGAAAGATTAGATTTTGATATGCATAAGGAGAACATTCAGGTGTGGGCTGTCTGCACAGACATGTTTATGCACATGCACAGAAACAGAGTAACCCCCATGCTTCAGAGTGTTAAAAGTATAATTAACTGACAGAGTTTAGGAAGAAAATTGTTTTATGGGCAGGCTATTTCATAACTGTCCATTATGGACAATCTGGCATCTTCTTTCAAAGCATTTGATCTTGGCCACTCTTGAGGACTGGATACCAGGCAGATGTACTACAGTGATTAAGTTCCTTTTTCCTAACTTAGACAAGGAAGAAGAAGCACTTTGTTTGTAGCTCCTGTTTTGGATAGACATGTCTGCAGATGCAAGAGAATTACATATTCCTTCAAAAGTTAATTGTTTCTAAAATTTATTAAATTGGCTCAGTGATCCCCAGATTAGAATGGGAGACATGGCTCAGCTAAGTATTCTGGGCCATCTCATCTGGAGATAATAGATCAGGGCTACTCAACACGCAGCCCATGGGTCGTATGCAGCACATTTGTATGCAGCCCACTGTGCGGTTTGGGTTTATGCAGGGGTCAACACATGGACCGCAGGTGGGATCCTTTGAACATGGCCTCCACTGGGAACATGCCCCACAATGGTGAGTTAATATAATGGTCTTCTGTTGATATGTAGTTTAGTAGTTAAATTCCTGGACTGTCACTGCTCATTAAAAGTGCTGTCATGTGGGTGGAAATTGGGTAGATATTGCATTTTATTAATATAATCAGATCTGACTTAAATGGGGCCTGCATATTGTGTAGTCTTGCCTTAATCTTTGTATTCATGCCCATCAGTGTGAAAGAAGCTATTTGCATATATTTGCATATATATTTGCATGTATATGCAACCACACTTAAGTTGCAGCTCTCGGCATGTGCTGTGAGTATCACTGTGGCCCCAGGGGGCTTCCACAGTTGCGTAGCCTTGTAATAAATCAACCATTGTACACACAAAGATATGTAGTTTGAAGACCCACAGTTTGAAAAGCATGACAGAGTTCTATTAGCTAAGTACAATCCTACACACATGCAATCATTCACAGAGAGGTAGCCGTGTTAGTCTGTATCTGCAAAAACGAGGAGTCCTTTGGCACCAACCTGTTAGTCTTTAAGATGCCACAGGACTCCTCGTTGTTTATGCAACCATTCAGTTAGGGAGTTGTATCTGATGCAGCCATTCTGAGCAGTTGACAGTTTGCTAAATAGCAGCAGCTTCTGTTTAAAATAGATCTTTTTTTTGCTAAGAGAACTTTCCATCTGTGCCATCGACAAAACTAGATATGCCACTGTCATGGAGCTGGGTTGCAGCGGAATTCACATCTGGAAGAGACAATTGGGATTTCTTCTCTGGATTGATTTGGCTGATTTCCTCATGTTGGTTCTGAATGTGCTGAGGGGAGCCATAGTCTGTGGCCTATGAGATGGACCTATACTGTTTCTGGTTTATGAAAGCAAGGGAGCCACTGACTGGGGCCACTGATGTTAAACAGAGTTGGCTAATGCTCTAGCTCTGTGCAGCAGATGTGTGTTTTGGCTCCCCTGAGATCCTCTGAAGCCTTCAGCATGTAGACCCTATGATTTTGCTTTATTTCTTGGACTCTTGAGGCTCTTATTCATTGCCCTGTCAGCAATCTCCTTCCTGAAAGAGAGGGAGTTGGTGGCATGGATTAGTCCTGGGGAGAATTCTGCAATTTTACTATGGCTCCAGATGCTACAATTGCAGAATTTTCCCAGGACTAATGGATGGAGAGGCTTTGTAGCTATGTTAGTACTACCTCAGGCAGTATTATATTTTTCCAGAGATTCTCTGCTGGTTGTCAGTGGAAAACCATGTGCACATGGTATACCTGTCCCCCAGTCCTTGATTCACTCTTTCTCAAGCTAGTAGAGTAGCAATGTCTCACAGCTGACTCACCTTTGTTCATCCCACCTCCATTCTACATGCAGATCCTCACTGGGTAACCTGAACATCTGCTGGAAAAGTTGTGATGAGAATATCTTGTCTGAAATAAATATAATTGAATACAGTAATTTCACTTCCACACATTATAGTTCTAATTTTATAATATTCCTTTATCTATCCCAAAGTTTTGGAGTCCAGGTTTATTTTTGGATTTGAACTATGAGTTGTTCTATAATGGTATAAAAGGAGATTGATAGCACTTGGAACTGGTTAGCACAATTAACTCAGTGAATGATACACCAGAAAAATGGGTTTCTTGGTAAGATGAAGTAGATCTGGGAATCAGGTGATATATGAAAGGGCATAATCAGAACGTGATTTTGTTCTGATGTTATACCATGTCAATGTTCATTCAAAGCTGATTGCATTGAACTATCCTGTTTGAGGACAGTCTACATTCAAAATTATTACCTATATTCCAGCAATGGCAAACAGTGGTGCAGCTCTGAAATTCTTGCCTATGTGTCATGAAAACCCATTTTCACTACCACTCACAATGTTGCTACCAAACTTGTAGTTGTTGAAGTTTGGATGCTTCTTTTTGCTAATGTAGACATGGCTAGGACGCAACAGACCGAGAGAAAAGTGTGTGTGTGTGTGTGTGTGTGTGTGTGTGTGTGTGTGTGTGTGTGTGTGTGTAAATAGGGTGTGGTGTACTGTCCCATCTAGTGACATTGAGACCACTGAGAGAGAATAATGAGTCTGCCCTATAGCTACTAGTCAGCTGGCTTATGAGGTAGAGGCTCATGGACTAAGCTCCAGCGATTCTAGGTTCAGTTCTGTCCACAGATGACCAGGGTCTGTTGGTGTTACATTGGTATACAGTACTTGGATGAATGTTGGATAGATAGGGAATATGGCCTTCTAGTTAAGGCATAGGAGTTGATATTGGAATATCTGGGTTCTCTTTCTGTCTGTGCTGTGGATTTCTTGTGTGACCTTGACCTAGTCATCTGAGCATTGATTTCCTTATCTCAGAAAGGAAAATAAAAATATTTAGCCTTCAGAATTCTTCTGAGGTAGAAGAATTCGTTACTGTTTGTAAAGTGCTTGGAGACCTGTTGTATTAATTTAGATGGAACATATAGACCCTAAAAGTTAAGTGTGAATATGACATTGTCACTGTCCAGCATTAGAGTACTAAATAAGTTTTGGGGTTTGGTACACAGACACTTTAGCCTGCTTAATTCCATGGGAAACACATCACTAAAAATCTTTGTGACCCTTTACAAAAGAATACATAAAGGAAGGGAAAACAGTTAAAACAACTGAAGGGCAACATATTAAATAAGGTGATCAATTTAACAGCAGCCCTTTTTCCTCTAGCTGGAGAGAATCCTTACAAAGGCAAAAAATAACTCTGATCTGACAGTCTCTTAGACCTGGTCTACAGTAGGGTGTTATTTCAAAATAACCCCCTTAGGTTGAATTTATAAGCAGTGTGTCCACACTACCAACCCCATTATTCCAAAATAACAGGCTGTTTATTCTGAAATCTGTAATCCTTCTTTCTTCAGGGAATAACGCTAATTTTGAAATAGTTATTTCAAAATAGCATTATTTTGGATGATACGGTGCCACTATTTCGAAATAACTACTCCACAGAGTAATTCAAACGAATTACTCCCCGGTGCTTCCTGGGGCTCTCAGTCGAGGTAGCATGTCCACATTAACGGAGACTGCCTCGGAATAATTTCAAGGCTTCCCTGTAGTGGGGACACACTATTTTGATTTTGTAAAACAGGAAGTTAAGTCAAATTTAGTTATTTTGAAATAATTTCCTAGTGTAGACATGACCTTGGGTGGCAGTAACGACAGTAGTAATTGTCCTTTTGGGGAAGGAGAAAAAATTAGTTGAGGGGGGCTGGAGCTGCAATTTTCACTGTTGTTCAAGTCTGGTCCTGATTTCTAGAAGGCAAAATAAGACACAACATACAAAAGGGGAAAAAAGGACAACAAAAATAGAGAAATGCAGCTTCTATCTCTGCTGGTCTGATGAGCAAGTTTCAGATCTGGCAAACTTGTACTGGCATCAGACCATTCAGTCTATTCATTTTAGCTGCCTTTCCTGTTCTCAGGTTTAAAGCAATGTTGTTGCCCCAGAAAACAAGCAAACAAAAACTTTTTTGGTTGGCTAATCTTCACTCTTAGTAAGCAGAAGGAAACAGGAGAGAGATGAGAAATAGGGAAGGAAGAGAGAGAGTCTGACATCCAGATGCTGTTTGGGATTGAGCCAGTGAAGGTGGCAGTGCCCTCTGGCTCCCACTCTAGCCTGGTCTGGTCAAGGCATCTCTCAGAATTAGTATGAAGAAGGTCAGGGTTCCAGGAGATAATGGGTAAAGCTCACTCCTTCCCCTTCTTTCAGTCAGCCAGGGTCATAATAGCCTCTGTCCATCCATAACCCGTGCCCCCCAACTACCTCTTTTTTAAAGAACCCCAAAAGGTAGTGATGGGTATAATAGCCTGTCCTCTCATTAGACCTAATTAGGCCTAATTTCTAACACACAAGTTTTTGTTCATTAATTTCCAGGCCCACTATTTACCACGCATTACCTAAACACAGTCCTTGAGCTACATCAGTAGGCTGTTTTGGATGGACTAATTTGGTCTTTTCGTGTTCTTTTATCCAGCAATGTTTGTTGCTATATTTTATAAACTCGTGCTAATTTTTTACAGTTAAACTCAGAATTAGTTAAATGTGTAGGATTTTAAATGGACACCTGCAATTTTTAAAGCAACACTTCCTACTAGCAACATTTTGTTGTAAGATATATGTACTACCAATGCTGTAATAAAATCAAATAGCATGTCATAGTAAGTTCTTTTTTGTGATGCCTGCCATACTTTCATCATAACAACATGGGTTCATTCCAGAAAGCAGTGTATCTAAATAAAGGATTTGTTGATCACTTCCATATATATAATGGCATTAGAACAAGAAAAGAAGCTTCTAGGAAAAACATTAAAATAGGTTGGATTCGTTACCTAAAACAATAGATAAAACACTAGATTTGGCTTTTTTCCCCCCTAATATAAAACCTAATTTAACCTGGCCTAAAAACCCAGATGCATAATTTGCTCCATGTACCCAGGAGATGGTTAGAGATGCATTACATTCTAGAGTTGCACTCAAATTTAGCATTTTAAAAAAAAGTGACTGGATAATATGACAAATTATTTCAGTAGATTGGAACTAATCTACCAAAACAATGGTGCTTAATATGATTTACTAATTTTCCTTTGTAAATTACTATGTATTCAATAGATTACTAACCCATGATAACATGGGTAGAATTTTATAATTTGAGCAATAAGCAGAAGCAATTCAGCCAACAAAAAACAATAAATAAAAATGCAGTTTTCATATAGACATTACAAAATCAATCATTGGATAGGCATCACTGCATAAATATTATATAAAAATCTAAAAATTAACAGAAATATTGGATACATCTATGTTAAGAGAAAAATAGATTAGACTTTTTAAAAAAAATAGAAGTAATTCATCATTCACCATGGAGATTTTTAATGGGGGAAGTTGCAGCATGCATTTAAAAACACGTATTTTCTCTCCTTGAATTTATAGAAATAAAAAGATTCCAATTCAACATGGAAAAAGTACACTGCTAATTAGTACAATAGATTGTTCTTTGAAATTAAATGGTTAAATTATATTTAGAAAATATAAATCTAATATAAATATAAAAGGTATCGAATTTGCAAAATTTGCCATCTACATTTGCTGCTATAAAAATTAGATTTACACTGTTATTAATCCATTAATTTTTAAAAAATGTGCCTAGTTTAATCTCAGTGGCATAAATGCTGGTCTGAAATAAGACACTATGTCTTTATAGAACTGGCTGAAGATCTGGCTATTCCTTTATGTTGATTTTCAATAAGTCTTGTAGCACTAGTGGTGTTCCAGAAAAACTGAAAGAAAGTTTGTCAACTTTTAAAAATGGCAAATATAACCAAGTCAGCCTGACATCCTTTCCAGGCAAGATAATAGATTGTCTGAAACAAGACTCAGTTAATAAAGAATTAAGGGAAGATAATTTAATCAATGCAAATCAACCTGAGCTTATGGAAAACAGACCTTGTCAAACTTATCTGGAATCTAAAATCTGATGGAACTGATTTTCTTGTTCCTGTTCAGAAGCATTTGAATTCAAAAAGGGTCTGTTTTGAAGAGCACTGTGCTGATTTTTATGTGACTTTCACTCTTGGAGATGAATGAAGTCTCAAACTCCTAAAACTGTGGAAATCTCATGTGATTGGCTAAAATCTTGGGAAAACAGCTCATGAGACTTTGACCAATCAAACCTTGGTCTTCATTCTGATTTGGTTTCAGATCCAGGTCCAATGTTCCCTCTCAATTTTTTCCATCCATGTGTGGAACAATTTTTGTGCGCACTCACCAGCAGAAGCACATGCTGCTGGCAGTAGGCTCTCTGCTAATCAGCTGGGTGGCATTTGAATCTGTAGGTGGATGTCCAAACACTCAACTTACAGGGAACACTGCCCAGGACACTGTCCTAATTCAGTTCCAGTTAATGGTATTTGAGGTCTTCAGTGCCTAAACCATTTTTAAAATGATATTTAGGCTCTTAAATCAGTTAGGTGTTGCAACACTGAGTATAGCAATGCCTAAATACTTTCAAAAATCTGGGCTTGCCTACTCAGTCCACCCCGATTTTCAAATTGAATGTTTGGAAACACTGTTGCAATCCTGCAAATATAGTTGTAACAGGAATGAGCAGTACTCTTTTGAAGGGACAGTTCATATGCATAAAGGATTCCAGGATTGAGTCCCTAAAGGAAGAAAGGGGTTTCCAAATACTTTGTGACTTGTGACAAGACCCGATATGAGGATTTTCTGTGCCTCCAGCTACAGTTGATGATGTCACTGACTGCAGTGACCGAGAACTTGGCAGCTAAAAGACTATATTTCATCTTTATTCTCCAGTCAAAATGCTTTTTCCTTAAAGCTTAGAAAAAGAAAAGACAGACATCATCTACCTATTACGGTAATTATATACGTCTCATCACTGTACTCACAAATGACTAAACAGCTGAGGTGTGTCAACAGTTGGTTGATAGAGAAGATTATTAGTGAAGGAGTACCAAAATACCTCTCCTGTCTATAGAAGAAACACACACGTTCTTTCTGCAACCTGAGTTCACTTATGACGTGGTGCAATTCACTTAGATTCCTTGAGATGGACAAAGCCATTCTTGGTTCTTTAACCATACTAGGAAGAACATCCTTTATAACTACATTGTTCCCAAATTATCCTGACTGTTAACAGTGTTATGCAGTCTGATCAACCAAATGTCAGAGTCTCCTACAGCAGCATTAATGTAGAAGGCAGTTTTCATGTATTATAGTGAAGTATGTGATTGTATAATCTCCTGTACTGCAATTTATTAATGCCTCTCGGGTCTGTTGCCAAGGGATAACAGTTGCATGATAGTGACTCACAAGCTCTTCTGCTTTTTGGTGGCTAAAGAGCCTTAGTCCCTCTTTTTCTGTCAAGATATTTTTGATGCTTCTGATTCTGAGCAGTATCTGCAATTTTCAGTTCCTATGTACACAATTGAATGTGTGCACCTTACTTAACCTCCAAGGAATTAGACTTTAGAGCTAGCTTCTCTGAAAAAAGAAAAAAATTGTTTCCCTAACAACGGTATGATTCCTTTGTCATATGTCCCAGTCTTCAGACCTATCTAATATCTACCCCAAGCTTGAGAAGATGCCTGATAATATTTTTCAAATGTGTGTCATATTTGTATAAATACAGTGGGGATGATTGCAACTACCTGGCAACTATAATCTTCTATGACATTTTACAAATCCACACTTGCTGCTGTTGTCACTGCTTCAGTTTTGAGGGACCTGATTTCAGAGTGAGAGTTCCCCTAGTAGTAGTACTCGATTTATTCTGGGTTCTGTGTCATCTTGAACAAGTGAATTGTTCCCTGCGGGTGTTTGCGTGAAAATAAATTATAATGAAATAAGAGCAACCACCCTCTACAACCCTCTGGTTGGCATTGTTGCCTAAAATGTAAATGTTTTTGTTGATTCACCATTGGCTCTCTGTACCTTTGTTATCCAAAGCTGTCTCTAAAGGGGGAACAATAAAAGCAGTGGAGTGGATAGAAGTAGAGAGTGTTATGTCAGTGTACAGACTGCTAATAGAACAAAGATAAAAGATCAAAGCATGTTGAACAGAGTAAGTAAAGATAACAATAATGTTTTGACCAGGAGGTCACCTTGTAGAATAACTTGTAGGTGAACAGGAGTGTGCATAGGGGTTGGTAATAAGAAGAGATGGCCCCATTCTAGACATGTCACAAATATTGTCAGACGTTAACTGTATCCTGCAGAAAACAACTGCAGAAGGCAACTGATCAATTTTATGGACAAATGATAAAGCACAATTGGATGACCTTGATTTTGCTGATGACAATGTTTTGCTTAGTTTGACACATCACTGTCTTAATGAAAGAAAAGATTCAGCTTTTGGCAGTATAGCAAAACCAGTTGCCTTATTCATCAAAAGGAAAAGGCAAAACATCAGTGTCCCAAAAGTAACCATTAGAGGGGATGAAGAAATACTAGAAGCAAGTCATTTTACCTATCTTGGGACTAAGATGTGCCACTGTAGAGACACCATGCGAGAAATCAAGTGACAAGTATCAAACAAGTTTCAAAATTTTAAAAAGATTTGGAAAGGTTTCATCATGGGCATTGACACAAAAATACACGTTTTTTAACACCAGTATCAGGCCTATCCTCCTTTATGGAGCAAAGTCATAGAAACTGATAAGATTCCAAAGTCCATACCTGCGGAAGGTCTTCAGAGTCCATTGGAAAGAGTGGAAAGAAATTCTAAGTAGAGTAATGGAATCTAGAGCATCAAATATTGTATAAGAATACAACAGACCTACTTAGGACTCAATTTAAGGATGCCCCTGCACACAATGTCCACCATATGTGATAATATAAACATCACCAGGGACAAGAAAAAGAAACTTGGAGACACATTATACAAAATTATAGCAAAAGAAGGCAAGTCCATTGGCATGACATGGATCCCTGAACAGCCTAGCGCAAGACTGAAAAATGGGGTCAACTGGTGGATGTTCTATTTTCCTGAGGAAATAGGAAGAAAAAGAAAGAAGTAATAGTGTGTGATGATCTTATCTTCTATCCCAATCCTGACCAAACCAAAACCCTGCAGCTGTACAGTACTGAACTCTTAAGGTCTCCTCACTTCAGGTTTGTATTTCATAATTTGATTCTGTCTGCAGTAATGAGCTCTGTGTCGCATTTCACTGATATGCCACCAGTGTGACTCTAGTACAAGACACTGGTGTATAGAGCAGGGCTAACTTTCAGTAAATCAGATATTGGATTAACTTTTCCTCTTTTCTATTTATAAATTGTCTGTGAAAAGCTTACAATTGTTTGAATTATATTCAAAATTATTCACAGAATTCTAAATCTATAGCTCATTTGCTGCAAGTGTCTGACTGTGAATATTAAAACTTATGTTTTGTTTTGATTGGACACAAAGGTCACAGGGTATATTTCTGTTACTTGGTTATATGAGGTTAATTTCTAGTGACGATTCATATGACTTAATTAAATATTTGCTTTCCACAAACATTCTCTCCAGTGCACTAAGAATTTTGTTTCAGTGAATATTTCTGCTGGCAAACTCATCCACTCAAATAGTCACAGAAGATGAAGAGATATGATGATGTTCCAAGAAATTCATTTTAAACTGTGACTGAATATTCATAATTGTTTACAATATTCATTCAGCTAGCTCTATGAATGAAAGTTGTGGCCAAAAGATGGTTGTGTACTGGACTTTGTGAAATGAATTGGTGGTCTCAGTCCAGTTCCCGACAGGCAGTAGTCCATATTACAAGAACTGTTATCTTAATTGGCATTTCTGTACTTAGCTTTTGCTAAGAGGACAAAGACCAAATGGTCATGGAAACTAAACCCTGCTGATCCTAGAAGATGATCATTTCAGGCCATGCTTCAGGCACATTAGCTTGGGAAGTCTGTGGAAATTGTATTGTGGATGTTCATGTCAAACTGGTTTTGAGAATTAGTAAAGAATGCACCAAATTCAGCCAAACATAGAAATGTGTAGCCATTACTCTCAAAATAACAAAACACCATTTGTTCTTAAATTAAAAGGTAACCAGTTTTTACCATACTTTATCTTTTATACACATCTAAAGCTATGCTAAAATTATCAAAATTTCATTTCCCAGATCAGTTCTACATTTTTAGTATCTATACAAAAATCTTTCACTAGTCTCATTTCTTCATCTAATAGAACGTTGACTTTTTACATTATGGAACATGTTTACAAAAAAGCTGCCCTTTGGAAGTAGGGATAAATAATAAGGGATTTAAAATTAGATATACAGAGATATTAAATAATTTCTATCTGGTTGAAAACTAAGATTTTGGAAATAGAAAATTAAGTGCTATCCTAGTTCTGTATTTATGATAATTCATGGATGAGGTTTCCTACAAATGTAAGCTCAATTCTTCATCATATTGTAGACCTTCTCTGTCCCATGCTTATTTCATCCCTATTCTAATTTTTTCACATGAGCACAAAATAACTCTGGGCTGCCTTTGTGAATGTCATAACAGATATTCATATAGACTGATGTGGAATGATGCAGTGTCCAGCAGACACTCTGCTTAGGTATCTGGGTATTTTAGAAGATCTTTTTATTGTTCATTCTTTGTTTCAATTCTTATACTGTACATCTATGAAAGGAAAATGCTATTAATAGATATTCCTTCTTTGAGGTAGAAATTTTACAGCTCATCATCTTTTGAGAGCTAGCTACTCTCTGTGATAAGGATAGGGTCTCATACCTCTGACCTTCTGTTCCTAAAGTGTTGCTCAGTGCAGTTGCCAAGTTGTAGATGTGTGTGAGACAGTGTAGAGAAAGTGGGGAAGCCTCCCACATGAGTACTTTAGCAGAAATAAAATATCTCCCTTTAAAATGAATTATGCAGTCACAGGCTCTATTGTGTTTGAGTCTTGAGAATCCTGAGAATTAAGGAATGTTTCAACTTGACCAAGAAAGGTGAAGTTTTAAGGATCTAGCTGCTGCTGTTCAAACTATTTTACTCCAGACCTAGCTGCAGGGATTTCATCAGGTCTGTTATCTGCTGAGCTGGTTTTAGGGATGTTTGGTCAGGTACAAGATGTCTGTTGTCTTCAATAATACATCAGTAGAATGTGGCAGCATGGAATTTAGAATGAAAGGGCAAAAGTGAAGTTGTGTGTAAGCACAAGAGGGCTTGTTTAATCTGCATATCAATCATTTTTGGCATCAGTTGTTAATTTCTTATTACATTATTATACATCCATGCAGTGCACTGGAAAAACCTACTTTGTAGTTCAGTATGATGTGTGCTTAGGAAATCATATCTTTTGTTCAATGTGTATGTATATATTTGGTTTTAGGGATGAATTAGCTTGTCTAGATGGAAGAAACTGGGCCTTTTTTGCATGAGCCAAATTGTAGACTTAGGTTTAGATGGTTGATCTCTGAAGTTTGGGTAAACTCATTTAAGCACTTTTGCATTAAACTGGGAACGCACTTGATTTCTGCTCTTGCCAAAGAAATCCTCTTCATATGTATGTTTGATGCATCCATCTGAAAAGTGCATGTGTATGTATGCGTGGTTAACAAAATGTGGGCCAATCATCCAAATGTCTGTTCTGTTTGTCCTATTGATTGAAACATGTTGATCTGGTGCAAATTTATTGACCATCTTTTATTTGATACTTTTGCTTGCTTACTTGAGTCTCTTCATATGTTCAGTCAAGGAGGAGATGCCTTGCTGCCTTAATTTTTATGCTCTTTTAAGCTACACTAGAAATTAAAAGGGAAAATCCTAGCAATCAAAATTAGCAATGGTCATTTGTGCCTCCGAGACACTCTTTTTAGAACTTCAGTTCTGTCGACTAATGAATGGACAACATTGAACTAAAGATGATTTACTAATGATTACACAAAAATTCAACAATAATATTACTGTTAAAACACTTCTTCCAGAAGACTTAATATCCTGCAAAAAAAAAGTCTTAAGAAGAAGATGATAGTTACTCATGAAAATCACAAGACCTACACATGGTTGCCAACAGGGACAGAAGGCGGCGGGGGGGGGGACAGCTGCCCCATGGCCCAGTATTTTAAAAGGGCAAGGGTTATCTTGGTGGCAGCAGCAGCAGCAGCCTGAGCCATGGACCCTTTAAATCACCTCTGGAACCCCTGGTGACATGCAGCCTGTGGCCCCACATGTGCTAAAGAGCTGACTGAGGGAAGCTAGGCCCTCAACCGCACCCCTTCTGCCTGAGGCCCCATCCCTTCTGGGGCCTGGAGCCAGCTCCCCCTGGGGCCTGGACATACATCACCACCACTGTGCATTTTGTAGCATCCCACCTCTCCTCACACACACACACCTTTCTATGTTGTGTGAGGACACTGTTAGCTATTCAGGGCAGGGAGAATGATTTTTTTTCTGCCTTTAAAAGTGGCTAGCGTGCTCCTCATGCTATATAAATAAGAAGCAAGAATTTGAGTTAAAATATTCCCATTTCTTGCATAATCCTTCTGCCAGGTAGCACCAGCAGCAGCCAGGGCCAGATTCAATATCTAGGGGTTCCTTTTCATCCATCCCACACAGAACTGGCTTGAGCCCCCACCCAGGAGCCTGGGGAATTCACACACACTCCTGGGTGCCTTTAAGAAGCAATGCTTCCCCACTCGCAAGCACAGAGTCTGAGCGTAGAAAAGAAACTTTTAATGAAAGAGGGAGAGAAGTAACATGGCATTAACTTGGGAAAACACCACAGACAGAGTTCATAACCAACCTGTGAGTAAACATCCCCGCTCAAGTGGATTGAGCAATGTCCTTTGCCTCTCAGGCTCACAAGTCCAGCAATGTAAGTGTCCCATTCACATGCCCAACCTTTCTCTGTACCCCGCTCACAGTTGCTGCCACCAGAGCTCAGAGGTGATTTTCAGAGTTCTCCTCCCACCCTTGGGGGGGGGGGGAATGGAGGCATCTCACCCATTCCGTTAGCCACTCATCACTGCTCCCGCTGCCACATGCTCCTGCCAGCCACCCTTCTGGCTGCCTGCTGCTGCTCCTGCTGGCCGCCCACCAGCTGCATGCTCCTGACAACTGTCCTGCTGGCCAACTGCTGCCAATGGGTTTAGATCTGGGCCAAACCTAGTGATTTCAGCTTCTCAGTGATTTTAGCTCTTGGCCCACAGTGCAGGCCAGCAGAAAATAAAGAGATCCCTTATGGAGTCTATTTTAGTTCTATCATTCGAACAGGGGTGAGGGGGGAAGAGAAACAGGTTGAATCAGTCTTACAGCTCATGCCTGGAGGGCATGTAACCTCTGGTTTAGAGCTGAGCTAAGCTCTTCTCTGCTTCCCCCCACCCCAATCCAATCCATATTTGCAAGAAGATCCAGACTTGAGGAGAGAGGTGTAACATAAATATGTAATGATCAAATCCATATTAAAAACTGGGTTCAATCAAAAATGTTTGAGAGAAATGAGGTCATGATGGAAAAACTCTGCCCACATTCAGATCCAAGATCATTAAAACACGAAAGGAAGGAATAAATGTGATCGCTTGTGTGAAGGATCTGATATTTTAGAAGTAGTTGATACATCTTTGAAAACTTTTCATGCATCTTTTACTTTGAGAAGGATTCAGACTCTTACAAGTGGAAAGAAATTTCCACATGAGAATAGCATATAGTTTGTTCTTCTAAATTCCATACCCTCTCCAGTCCATTGAATAGCGAAGGGCATCGAGCCCTACAAATACTCCACAGTCTCCAGTTTTTAAGCAGTTTTGGTTTTCCTACTTTTTGTTTCTTTGTTTCGAAGTGAAACTGAGCTATCAACAGATCCCTTACTGTATAGATGATGTGGTCCAACCCACAAGCAAAGGGACTTTGTCCTTTTTTGTGTTCTGCCCTTTTTATGGGGAAGAGATATAGAAGCTACAGCTATCTCACTTGTATTTCCCTTAATACTGCTGCTTCTGCATGGATGTAATGTAACCCTTTCTTTCTTCAAGAAATCTAAGTCAAAATGCAGCCATCAGGATTGCTCTCCCACATAGATGATACAAGCATTCCTGTGCTAGACGAGGAACAGAACTGGAATCCTGTTCCACACTAGGATGCTTAAATGTAGTGCTGCCTGCACCCATTTGTCACTTCATCTCTTTACCTGAGCACCATCACTTAGTAAATCATTGGTGGATTGAAATCATCCAGGGATTTCCTGCTGCATTTACACTTGCAGCCTGTGAATGAATGACATAAATCATTAATCTTTATTGCATCGAGGCCTTGGAAGCTCTAACAAACTAAATTGCATTTGCAAAATATGTAAACACCAGCAGTGCACAAATTTTGTACTGCAAAATAAAAGCCCTGAAGTCTGGTAGGAATAGTTTGACTTTTATATTTTAAAATCCCATCTGTAAAACACAATCTTTCATTGGGAATGATCCGTTTTTGGTTGTTTCTTTCTGTTTCTGGGAGAGAGTTAGCCAGGTCAAGAAGGACAAATAGAACAGTAGTTCCCAACCTTTTTTTATACTGTGGACCAGCAAACCCATTCAATAACTTTTGGCAAACCAGTATAGAAATACTTGCATATTCATTATTTTAAGCAGTCATGTGTTTATTTTGCACTGCATCTGTACACACACAAACCCACCACTTCTCCAAGTTTGCCTGCTTTGAGGGCCATTGTCCTTCTTCACCTCCTTCCCACCTCATTCCCTTCGCCTCAGGAACCCACTCCCCTAGTGCCTGGAAACTGGCCCTCAATGTGCTCCCACCTCCAGCCCCTTAGTGCTGCCCAGGTTGAGCCCAACCCCTGCATCGCTCTTCCTCTGTGATTGGCATCAAGCCCTCATGCCCATGGGCTCTGCCTGCAGTGTCAGCCCCCATCCCAGTGCGTGACCAGGCCCGGAGGACGAAGCCTCGCTCTGGCCTTGTGTGCCTGGCATGTTGCCCTACTCTGTCAATTACCGGCCTGGGGAAGCAGAAGAGCAGCTTGTTGCTGCAGCTGCCCAAGCTCACCAGGATCGGACTGATGCTCTTGCCTATCCCCGCCCCCTCCACAGGGCAGGCGGAGGCAGCGCTGCTGTCGTCTCACAGCCCCCTGCGTGAGCAGCTGCCGCGTTCCATAGAGATGCCTTGGCTTAATGGCCTAGAAGGGGCCCTTAAGAAGCAAAGACTGGTGGACTTCCGGTTCCGTGCATCTGCTCTGCAGCTGGCCCACACACACATGCTGGTCCCACACAGACTCCTGGGGTACCCACCTGCTGCATCATTCACTGTGTACTGCTGTGCGAGGAAGTGGGCGGGCGGAGAATTTTCTGTGCACAGGTATGCACTTCTCCAACAGGCGGGGCTCAATTAGCAACTGGGGGCCCAGCAAGCAGCAGTTCATGGCCCACCACTGGTCCGCAGACCCGTGGTTGGGAACCGCTGAGATAGGGAATGTAATGGGTTGGTTTTTGTTTAAAAAAAAAAAAAAAAGAAAAAGAAAAAGAAGTCTGCTTTTGAGAGATGTGCAGAGCACCTCCAATTCAAATCAAACTAATGGGAGCTGTGACAGTACCTTCAAAAATCAAGCCAATGCTACGTTTTTCCCCTCCCCCCATGCATACAAACACACTGTCCTCATTTTCATTCCTAACTTATTGAATTGCATAATCTATCTCAGTAGGGATAGAAAGTTTGAAGCATTCAGATTCCCAGTGTGTGAATGACAGGTAAAAAGCATTCATTCTTTATTGAATCATAGCTTTAGTATGTCGTGCATTGGTAAATGACTACTAATTGTCATTCTGATCTATTAGAATTTCCATTAAAAAGAGAAACTAGATCTTTGCCAAAACAATACTTGATGCCCAAGGCACTTGTTATTGGAAATACTTCTCTCTGTTGTTTTCAGTGAACAAGGCATCTCCTTTAGCTGTCAATCTGGAAAATAGTGTGTAACTCCCACATGCCCATATTTGATTTATATGCAAATTCTGAATTCAACTACTCTTTTCCCCTAACATGACTTTATTAAACCTTCAGTTTTTACCTGTTTGATGCTGACTTCAGATTTCTTACATAGAAGCAGGCTCATTGCCAGCAAAGGAAAAATCAGTGGCTGCAAACATCAGGGGATTAGTTCTTTTAGTGTTCATGTTAAGTATGTATGGTGCCAGCTCCATAGATTCTTCATTACAGAACATGCAGCACGTGACTGAAGCAAATATCTAGGTACTTTAATGATTGAAATCTTTCCATTTCTTTTAATTTTATGATTGTCCTGAATTAATTGTTGTGGATTTGCATTCCTTAGTTTCACTCTGAATTTAATTTAAACCCAAAACTCAATCTGAGCTACCATGGTTTGTCTGATTCTGGGCTGAATTCAGAGTTTTTCATGGTTTCCACCTGAAACCATAATTCATTGGTAGTCTTGCTTGTATGGTAGCTTTGCCAGGCTGGAAGGTTCACAAGCCACTCAGGCCAAACTGTCCTTCTCCTATCTGGAGAGGGGCCAGAAATTCTCTAAAGTGAATGTAAAAGGCTCCAATTCAGCTAAGCATTAAACATATCCCTATTCAGTGTCTTCAAAAGGACATAAATATGTGCTTGAGGTTTTGCAGAATCAAGGCCAGAGTTTCTTTGAAGTATTCCCAATATTCCTACAGATCTCCAAGATCCAAAAGGAAAAGAATCCCCAATGTGATAGAAGCTTGCCCCCCTGCATTTTTGCTCTATATTATCTCTCCTCTGTTGGCCATGTTCCTATGAGAGCTTGGCTGCAGCTGAGCAGACAAACAGTGTCTGTTCAAACCCCACCTCAGAAAGGCATGCAAGTATTAAATCTGTGTGAATGCTGCTTGGAGCAACATTTAACTCAGGCTGTATCGACACTCCAGAGTTTTTCTGGGATACCTATCCTGGAAAAACTCTGCTGCATCCAGAGAACGCGTCTGCTCTTCCGAAGTTTTTTTTGGAAGAACAGATGCGCTTTTTTGGCTTCCCTGTAAACCTCATTTTACGAGGAAGAAGGGATTTTCCAAAAAAGGGGGTTTCCCCCGACATTTGGCCCAGTGAAGACGAGCCAAATGTTGGAAAAGCCTCTACTGAAAAAAGAAGCGGAAAAAGCTACGCAAATTGCAGTTCACAATTTGTGTAGCTTTTTCCGGAGGAACAGTGCAGTGTAGACATAGCCTCTGACACAGACATCTGTACTTCTGGAGACAGCAGCTGCAGTTAAGTTTGGGTGAAGCAAGAAGGAAGGGAACTGCAGAGCCTTGGAAGAGATTCATCAGTATGTGTTGCACATTGGGCACAAAAGCAAAAATAAAACAGTGCCAAATATTTTACTGCAAATTGTGAGGTGAATGAGTTTTTTAATTAAATCGCCCAACTTTCTTTTGTAGAATACAAAAGCGTACTGCACAAACTGTCATGCAAATACTGTCTTATTCGTAATGCATCAAAGTTCCTTTAGATGTGTCCCACTCCCTGTGTTCTGCTTTCACAGGCAGTTTGTCATAAAGAATTTAAATTATTTTGGTCATATAGAGATTAAATGACCCTCTATTCTGAAAGCCAAGGGGACTTTTACTGTTCACAAATAAAAGCAAAATGCAAGACTTGACTTTCTATTTTCAGTTAATGATTCTTTATTCCCCCACCCCCGGTATTGAGTAATTGTAATGTTCTATATGCACATAACAAGTGAAAGTTGCTTCTCTGTTGCAGGCTCTTCTAGAGGACCCAGTCCTTTGACGATGGGAGCACAAGATACCCTCCCTGTAGCAGCAGCATTCACAGAAACTGTTAATGCATACTTTAAAGGAGCAGACCCTAATAAGTAAGTCCCCCCCCAGTGGAAGAGTCAACTTTAGGTACAAATCTTTTCAACGTAATGTTTGGATCATTAGTCCCTATTTCCAGAGCCCTCCAAGGGCATGAATCAACCCAATTATCTAGCAGGACTATGACTATAAAAACTACATCCTGTGATTGTAAAAACTATCCAGCCTCTTTAAACATTGCTTTCATTGAGGGGCGTGCTCACTCAATTTTTTTTCATATTACTGCTCATTTAACAGTATATTTTCCTTTGCTTGTGCATAAATCCCCGTCAATGTTAAATGATATTGTAGGTGTGAATCAAAGGAAAATACCTCCACATTGATGGCTGTCTGCAAAACTTACCAGTTATTCTGAACATAATCTTATTGTTCAAACCCTATAGTTAGTGGGGTTTAAAACAAAAGTGGGTGAAGAGATTGAAAACCTCAGTTCCAACCATGCATAGCGCAGTGGAGCAGTGTCATGATCTGAGCACTAAGAGCCAGAAACTCTTGAAGAGTACCAGCACTGAGTCAATGACATGGTTGACTCAGCCACTGACTCACTGTGGAACCTTGGGAAAATCACTCAGCCTCGCTTTAGTTCATTTTCCACACCTGTAAAGCAAAGAATATGTTTGTTTGCCTGCCTGCCTGCTTTGTTGGGGTGTTCTAACAATTGGATCTGGATAGCATTCTGAAGGTCACATTTTATATAAGAGTCTTGAGTGAGAGTTTCTGATGCTTGTCACGTACGGAAATCAGATCCTTGAGTGCTAAAGGTAAGTAGATACTAGGTAGATTTGTGCTCAAGTAGCCAAGTGCAATAAAGGAATTGGGTCTGTATGGATCTGAATCTTCCCCAAAGTCAAAGGATATTCAAATCTGGTGTTATATTTTGTGCCATCTCTAACTGAAAGTATTACCAAAAAACAAAACCACCCAGTTCCTGAATCATTTTATTGGCTAGGCAGGAGTTATCAAGTTAAAATTCAGAAGCTTCAGGATAAAATCCTGGCCCAGCCCAGATCAATAACAAAACTATTGATTTCAATGGGGCCTGGATATTTCATCCTTGTTATCTATGTCTAGAATAGGTTTACCATTGATAATGTCCATTTTATACAGCATGTCTGTCCTGTAGACAGAAGTAGGCCATCTTGATACTATTGCTCATACTGTGAGATGTGACTGCTCTGGCTTTCATTTCCCCAGAAGGAGTACATAACAGTTTTTTCATAAGTTTAATGGGAAATTGTCTACTATTTGTGGAAACCTCAGGAAGTGTCTCTTTTTCTTATTTTGTATTTAGGACAGTGAGGTAGAAAATCAATTTCAGTTTCTCCCCTGTCTCAGTCTTTCTTGATGTCTCCTTATTGGGTTCTCATTTGCCCTTTGTCTATTTCCACCAGATAGGTAAGAGAAGAGAGTTCCAGGCATAATGCCTTTTTAAAGGGAAAGCTCTTGCAGGACATCAAATGTGATTCTTTCAGAGAAAATAGGGTCAGGCTAGATGGTTGCTCTCAGCTTCTGTGATTCAGGTCTGGTTCCAATTTTTTAGCACAAATGAACCTGGCAGGGAAGGGGGAGAGAACACAAATGAACAGTAAAAAGAAGAAAGAACAGCAAAAGATAGGAAAACTTATCTTCTGTCTCTGATGCTCACAGTTTAGTTGCTGGGATACTGCAGACACAACTCATGTCATACAGCCTTATTAGCCACCCTGGGTCCAGACAAGTGTATGCTAGAATCAGGCTGGTAAAGCATTGATTATAGCCTGTCTCCTTCCTCAAGGCAAAGTGTCACATGGTTAGACAAAAGTTTTAATGTACTTATATACTATAAACATTATGCATTACTGATTATAAAACATCTTATAAATATGAGGGAAATAATATTCTCTTAAGAGCTATTCTTAGTTTAGAGAAGCACAGATAGTTAAATCCTCTTAATAGGTTTGATTTTTAGATGGTAAGATTACCAGTTTTCTCATACCCACAAGTAACCCAACAAGATAAAAGTTCTGCTTCTGTATGTCAGGCTTACCCGTTACGGACTGAAAAATACTTTAATTGACATCTGTTTCTGTTAATCAAGGAATTAATTTTAAAAGTAGTGACAGAGAGGGACCAGAAAGTGAGTCCCTAGGGCTTATTAGGGAGTAATATACATGTAATTGGCCACTCTTCTCCCACTCTCTACTTTCTGGATGTTGCATTCTGAAAATCTGACCTGATGCTAGCTAGTATGACTGTACTAACCTATTATCCCTCCTACACAAGTATGATGGGCCAAATTGTGTTCTCATTTCCACTGTTGTAAATCCTGCATAACTCAACTTTCCATGACAGTGATGTCTTGTTATTCAAAGCACTGCAGGCATTCAGAAACCAAGGTTTACTTACTCTGAGGCTGCAGGAAGTATAGACTATGTCTACACTGCATTCCTATTTCAAGAGAGGAATGCAAATGCAGGCAAACGAAATTGCAAATGAAGCACGTATTTCAATTTCCCATGCTTCATTTGCATAATCGTGTCCAGCTGCTATTTCGAAATACCCTATTTCAAGATAAAAAACGCTGTGTAGACACAGTTATTTTGAGAAAAAAAAATCTTCCAAAATAACCCTTACTCCTTAGATTAAAGAGTTATTTCAAAACAAGGATTTTTTCTCAAAATAACCGCGTCTACACAGCATTTTTTATCTCAAAATAGGGTATTTCGAAATAGCTGCCAGATGCGATTATGCAAATGAAGCATGGGAAATTCAAATCCGCACTTCATTTGCAATTTCGCTCGGCTGCATTTGCATTCCTCTCTTGAAAGAGGAATGCAATATAGACATACCCATAGAAAGCTATACAGAAATGGATAGACTCAGGGCCCATTTTTATCTTTGGTGGCTGTTGTTGATTTGCTCACAATGGTGGGTGTGTGCAAGAAAGAAAGGTGATATTTTTAAGTCTGTATTTCCTGATTTTTGTGTTTATTTGGGACCTTATTTACCCATAACATAGTATTTTTAATGAAGTTTTTGTATGTTTGAGATTTCTGAATGCTGTATAGGAATATTCTGAGGTGCTTTATAGAAGAAGGCAGCAGGTATCATTATTCCCATTTTACAGATGGGGAAGTGGTAAAGTGACTTATCCCAAGTTTCCTGATTTTTTTTTTCAGTCCTGTGTACTTGTTTGCTCCCCTGACAAGTAGTTGATAGACACAAACTAATACCACTAGAATGCCATTTCACCATCCACCTTCTTTACACACAGCAGACCTAGTACTGTGCTAATGTTCTGGCAAGGAGATGGCCTTTCTTAGATGCTCTTTGCCACTTACTGGAAAGACAGGGGTTGTCCTATCCATGTTCGTCAGCAATGTCCTCAACAATATCCCTACAAACATTACATACATACATATGTATCTCCTTCAGTGAGCTAGATTCTCAGCCCTGGGTTTAAAATCAGGATAGCTGAGGATGAGTGGTGAGATTCTAGGCCAAAAGGGACTCAAAACAACCTGTGGATAGTCCAAGAGATTAGTCCAAGAGATTCCACATAGACCACTGCACAGCCAGAAATTGGCAGTGTGTACTACCTCCCCCTTTGTGGCTATGTCTACACTACAAGTTTTTGCCGGAAGAGGCAATGCAAATGAAGCGCTGATTAGCATTTTGTCACGCATAATTTGCATAATCTATTCTGAGCTGTTTTTGCACAAGAGGTTTTTGTGCAAAAACCAGCAGTGTGGCCGTGTCTGGTTTTTTTGTGCAAGATCCTTATGCCTTACTGGGAGAGGCTGGGAGAGGCATAAGGATCTTCCGCAAAAAGGGGTTTTTGTGCAAAACGGCCACGGCCACACTGTTTGGTTTTGTGCAAAGACCTCTTGCATAAAAACGGCTCCGAATAGATTATGCAAATGAAGCACGACAAAATGCTAATCAGCTCTTCATTTGCATTGCCTCTTCTGGCAAAAACTCGTAGTGTAGACATAGCCTATCTGTGTAAGAGGGCTGGGGGGGACAATGTGATCTCCAAAAGACATAGGAATGCAAATTCAGAGACTATATTTAAAAGTGATAGTTCCTGTAAGGAAGTTGCTGTGAACACCTGGATACTGAGCATATTGTAGTCTGCTTCCTTGTATTAATGTACATGGATCAGCAACAATCAAAGAACTAATAGTGCAATGTCTGAATTAGTTTGAGGCCTTGAAACAACATCTAAGCAAGGAAATAAAAATGGCAAAACTCATTGTGGGGGTTTCCCAGTTCTCTTTATATTGTATCCAGGTGCACTTTATCCCCTACCTCCCATTTATGGAATCATGAGTACTGAAATCCTTGAAACCTACTACTTCATTGTTAAAGATGATAGTCTAAGCACACATGTCAGCCTTAGCTCTAAGACCAGGTGGGCTGTGGGCTTACTATGTATGTAAAAACCTGTCATCAGAAAGCACTGAGTGGCAAGGTAAAACTCAAGCTGGGGCATGTTATTTTCCTTTGATAAAACCTCTCATGGATTTTTTTTTTGGGGGGGGGAGGGGCAATCTGACTGCCAGGAACAACTCTTTCCAGTATCCTCAGTATTCCTCTTTCAAAATAATTAGGCCTACATTTAGAACATCCGCTACATCTGATTTGAACTCTTTCCTCTTCCTTGCTGATCCAGTGAGGGAATGGGCTGAGATGAAGCTGCTGCTAGTGAGGGTCCTGAAGGCTGCCCCGGCTGCTTCGTCTCTCCCTACTACAAGCAGAGACATTGAGATACAGCACTGTAAGTGGGCTGCTTCTATAGCCACAGGACAGCAGTAACTATGGCTGGATCAGGACCTGCAACGAAATTACAGCTCAGTTCCAGTTGCCTGGATCAGAGAGCAGAAAGCAAAGGCTGTCCTAGGCAGAAGTAGGCTGTTGGCAACTGTTCAGTTTAAAATGGTTGGTTTTTGTTTTTCTCTTATTAAGAAAGAAGCAGATTGTTTCTAAATGCAAGTCCAGAGGCATTCACAGAAAGATCATGTTTTCTATTTGTTGCCCAAATACCAGAATTTCTCTCTATTCAGAGTAATGCTTATTTATGAAGTAGAAGATTTTCGTTGCAGAATAATAGGGAAGGAATGAAATGTCACCATCTCCATCATGCCTGGCTTGATCCAGATTATTCTTTTAAAGCTGCTTTCTTTCTTCTCTCCCTTTATCTCCTTTTATTTGATTTTTGAAGATGTATAGTGAAGATAACTGGAGAAATGGTGCTGTCATTTCCTGCAGGAATTACCAGACATTTTGCCAATAATCCAGCCCCAGCTGTTCTAACCTTCCGTGTGATAAATTACAACAGGTTAGAACACGTCCTGCCAAATCCCCAACTTCTCTGCTGGTAAATATAATTTTACAAAAACTTTGTAGAGACTTATAAGAAATGTTACTCTGTAGCTGCGTTAGAAGAAACATTTCCAGGGAATAAAATATGGTGATCCTGTGGAGTTTTAAACCTTGGCCTGTACTACAGAATTATTCATAAAACTATCTCTGAGTATAAAACTGAATAGGATGGAGTCAATTTTAAAATAATATTTTAGCTCATAATGTTTTAGTTTAATGCTGTTTGAATAATGCCTAAGATCAATTTCTTGTTCATTTGCTTTGTGCATTTGACAACTCTTAGTTTATAGTTAATTTGGCATTTATCCTGGACAAAATGGATCAAATCCCCAGATCTTGGAAACCTGGACTGTGTGTAGGACCTAGTCACCTCTCTGCCTTCCTAATTCTTGGCTGTCTACCAACCCAACTACCCTCCAGCTTCATTTAAAACTGTGGATGTTAACACTAATTTAGTGCTATGGGTGGAGCATGCATATGGATGAAGTGCTGTAATACTGCGCTAGGCTTTCACCACTGGAGATATGAGTTCAAAACTTTAAGAATTCGGGAGTTAATTTTTAAAAGCAGTTAGGTGCCTAACTCCCATGGAAATTCAGGGCAGTTAGGAACCTAAGTGCTTCTGAAAATCCCAGTAGGTGCCTTTCTGCATGTTCAAGCACCTAAATAACTTGAAAAATCTGACCCTAAGTGGCTTATTATGAGACACATGCTCCTAAGCACTTAAGTCACTTTTGAAAATGGAACATTGGTTCCGTGACTTCGACACTTTTGAAAATGTTACAGGTCTAGCAATGCTGCAATTCTCGCAGACACTAAATTCACTTTGGGCATGTATTCATTTTGACCTGGGGTTGCCATTTGCATCTCGAGAAGACCAATTCCCACTAACTCCCATCCAAGCTAGTTTGTTAAAAATAGAATATAGCCTTGGAAGTGCATGCTGCAGCAAAGGCTAGCCAACCTAAAGATATGCCTGTCTTACAGCAGAGTAGACACTTTTAACAGGGCTTTCTCTCACTATGGCCAGCTGCAGCCAGTGCTTATTAAGCTCTCGCTCTCAAGATAAACTAACTTGCAAAGCTATATATATATGATACATTTGTGGAGATGTTTACAGTTGAGGCCAAGGTAGAGTTTTCATGAAGTGTTTCAAAAATTGGAAGAAGGGCATTGTTTTGTAAGTGTAGAATTAATCCTCTGATTATTTGGAGAAGAACTTACTTTTACAGATTCTGTTTGTTAAAATAGCTAATCCTTTACCTTTTATAAATCCATAGTGACAGTACACAAACTGATGCCAACACAAAAGAATTCTGGGTAAACATGCCAAATCTGATGACTCATCTAAAAAAAGTGTCTGAACAGAAACCACAAGCAACGTATTACAATGTGGATATGCTCAAATACCAGGTAAGCTCTTTGCCAAAGTAAAATGTTGTTAAAAATGCAATTAACCTTGTACCATTGGTAGCAACTGTCTCTAGTACAGAAAATTGCTGAAATAGTCTGCTCTTTAGTATAGGAAATGAGTTTTGCACAAGGGTTGCCTTTTCAATACCATTGAACTGGGTGTGACTTAAGTCCCTGACAAACTTACTGAGGAAGTACATGAAGTTATCTACTCTAAAATCAACAAAGATTTTATTTCTATAGCTGCATATCCCTTCTGCCTTGCAGAAACTAAATATTGTTTTTCTGTTGTTTTCTAAGGTATCGGCCCAAGGTATTCAGTCTACTCCATTAAACCTTGCAGTGAGCTGGCGGTGTGAATCTACAAGCACTGACCTTCGCATTGACTACAAATATAATACAGAGGCAATGACTATACCCGTAGCACTAAACAATGTCCAATTCCTAGTTCCCATAGATGGAGGCGTAACAAAACTTCAAGCTGTGCTTCCGCCTGCTGTTTGGTATGAAAGTCTAGTACTGTACAACAAAGCCATTCCTTATTGTTTACCACCGTGCCACTTTCATGCTCATAACAGTACTTCATCCCCAATAGGTATAGTGACATGCTGATAATCATAAGGCTCTAGCTGAGGCATGCAGGATCACAAGGGGAACGCTAGAAATTAGAATCTGCTTTCTACAGCAAAGGAAGACATGAAATGCTCTTCTGATTTTTTCCTGTCATTTTCACAAATTGACAGTCTGATCTTAACCAGCATGCAAGAATGTGAAAGTCACATCAGTACTTTTAATATTAATGATACTTAGCACTGAGAGTGCTTTTCACCGTAGATCTCAAAGCACTTTTACAGTCATGGGTAGGCATCATTCTCCATAGCATGCAGATGGGGAAGCTGCTGCACAGAGTTTGTGATTTGTTCAGCGTCACAGAGTAAATCATTGGCAGAGTTGGGGCTAGAACTCATTTTGATAGCAAAATGTATGCCATACAACCTCATGAGACTCCTAACCAGAAGCAGGGGCACCAATAGCTTCCAAGGGTCCCTGGGCAAGGTGCATGTGAGGGCTGACTCTGAGCTCCCAGGAGGTCTGGGGTCTCAGTCAGAAGGGATGGGGCTCTGAACACTGCCTGAAGCCCCTCCCCCCCAACCCTTAGTGCTGCCCCCGGAGTGCACAGCATGGTACTCTAACAATTATTTCAAGGTCCCGGGGCTCCTGCCAGGAGCCTTGGGCTCCTTTGAATCACCGGGCCCTGGGGGAGCTGTCCCCCCCCCCATGTCCCTCTCTCCCCCATTGATGGGCCTGACCAGAAGAAAGTATTTTCAACAAATATCATACTGCTCCCACTACTTTTTCTAGAATGCAAATGACTCAGAAGAGTTCCTTCATTTCCTCCTCAGTGATGATATTTTGTTCCTTTTTTTAAAAAAGGAATGCTGAACAGCAAAGAATATTGTGGAAGATTCCTGATATCTCACAAAAATCAGAAAACGGAGGTAATAATGCAAGTTTACTTTTAATAGATTTTGGTTGTTAATTGTTTTTCATTGATCAGCTTATTGTCTTTATGCATGTCCACCAACAAATCAATTCCTGCTGAAACTTGACATTATAGGGCACTGATCACAACACAGGAACAAACTAGCTTTGTCAAGCATGAGCAAGATCAGTGTAACTGGTCTCACATTTTCCTGTCCATTTTAGGAATGTAAAGGGAGGTGTGTAATGACTTGGGCTTAATTTCATCAAAGAATAACCAGTTGATTTCTAAAATTAAGTGTCTTCAGCCCCAGGAAGCTCCTACAAGTCTGTCCAAGATTCAGTAATCCCTCTTATTTCCCCTAACATTTTCTATTCTAAGGGCCACACTTAGGGCCAGCTGTGTTTTAACATGTCATGTCGTATATACCATGGAAACAGTTCACTTGCATTTAATTTCTACTTGGTGTGACTCCTGCAGCTTATTTGCTATCTGATTTATATCTCTGAAGTCTGAAAAGGTAAGAGCCCGCTGAAGTATGATTTGATGAAATGCTCACATTCTTATCAATGTGCTGTTGTTGCCATTTATACAGCTTAGAGAATCAGGTTTATTTCTGGGCACTTTTGGAATCAATAATGTTCTTTACTATTCCATTCCCTTGGCTTTTATGCTAAGAAGCAGTGTATGTGGTGTTCTCTTGTAATGGTCTCCTTCTGGAATTCTCAATTTCAAGGTGTGGGTTCTTTGCTGGCAAGATTCCAGCTGTCTGAAGGACCAAGCAAACCTTCGCCACTGGTAGTGCAGTTTACGAGTGAAGGGAGCACTCTCTCCAGCTGTGATATAGAACTTGTGGGACCAGGGTACCGGTTTTCACTCATTAAAAAGAGATTTGCAGCAGGTAAGTGTGTCACGAACCCCTTCTCCTTAACTGGGTGGACACTGTATCAGTCAGAGTAACAGGTGCTCAGCCCAGGGAGTGCCATCAAGGGAGTTATAAGCATTTCACTGGCAGAATCTTCATAAGACGTGTTGAATAAGCCCAGTTCCCAGCCAGACTGGCCTAACCCTATTTCTTTCCTGTTTGTGAATAACATCAGAGGTCAAAGTGGGCTGGTGCAATGCACCGGTAAGAACCAGTCACCAGCCCAGCCCACACATGACTGACTTTTTGCTCCCCCTCTCACCATTGGCAGCCCTACTGGTAGGCAGTGTTCCCTCTAAGCTGTGGGGAAGCACAGCTTCACAGGTGATTAATCAGCCCTGCCCAGTCACAGGCTCAGGGCTCCATGCATGGAGCTCACTGACTGGGAAGTGCTGATTAATCACCTGTGAAGCTGTGCTGCCATGCAACTTAGAGGGAACACTGCTGGTAGGGCCTAGGAGTGACATTAAAGCATTGCCACAGCAGTGCTGCTGGACCTTTCCGGCAGGGCCACCAACAGAGGGGAGTAAAGGGGCAGCAATGATTTAAAAGGGTCTGGGGCTCCTGGCTGCCATGTCAGTGTTCAGGAGCCCAGGTCATTCAAATCACCGCCAGAGCCCTAGAGCTGCCCGTTGCTGGCCATGAAGGACTGGCTGGGAAGGTCTGCCCCTAACCATGCCCCTTCTGCCTGAGAACCTGCCTCGTCCAGGGGCCCAGAACTGTCCCCCTTTCTAAGGATGCCACAGGGTTCAGAGCATTTTGGTAAGTCCAGATGTCTACTTTCACCCCTGAATACACCCTTTGGTGGAGAGGAAGGCAATGTGCCACTGGACCCTTGTTGTCAGTGAACTTCCTGCATCCAAGGGGTCCAGAGTCTGGGTTCCTCTGCATGAAACTGACAGATATATATTCAAAAAGCACAATCAAGAAGTGATTTTGTGATGATCAGTCTAAAACCAGGACGATTCCACTGGTGGAACCAGGGTGAAATCAAGTGTTACTGTTTAGCTTTGATATGGATTATCTAGGTACAAAATAGATGGGAGGTAATTAATACACTCAGTAATCTGTTGTTTTAACATATTCTATTTACAGGAAAATACTTGGCTGATAACTAAAGGAAGCCTATGCAAGTATATGGAAAATCCATATAACCAAGGACTGCTTTGTGTGGAACGGGTTTAAATTACGGTTTAAGGGAAATGAACTAAATCCTGCATTTGGGGCACTTCTATTGGAAGTGTCAGCGACTTTCAGCATTTTTTCCTGAGAAAACACCGTCTTGACCAGTCCTACAGTATTTACTTCTAGATGTAACATTGGTAATGGTTTTAAAATGTAATTATTGTATTTGTAAATTGTATTCATTGCAGTAAGGCTGTATTTTGGCAGTTAGACACTTGAGTTTTAGCATTTTACCATTCATGAAATGGATGTAATTTAAACTGTGGTATACAAATTTAATAGTAGTACTGTTGAATGGCACAATGCTTACAGAGGTAGATTACATTTTGTCAATATATACGATTTAAATACAATACTGGTAGCTGTTAAAAAGAAGGGGGTGCCTCATGAAAAGAGAGTTAAGTAGAACCTGCAAACTGATTTACTTTTTCTTCAGTCATTAGTATGTCTTATAATAGTGCTAAATAAAAGGTCTATCTTTAATTGTTTAGCTGATTTAACTCCAAAAGAATATTTTAGTAAATATGGAGGTTATAACATATTCCCCTCTCCCCAAATTGAACAACCAAACAAAAAATAAAAACTCAAGGTCCATACTTCTTAAAATACTTATTTCAGACTTCATAACAAATAATGCAACTTTTCCAAATATAGTTTTCTATTTTTATGGACTTTTGCTTTTTCCCAATATTCTGACACTTTACAAATGTATAGATTATTACGTAAGCAAGCAATTTGACAGTTAGTGATGACTCTAAGCCTACGGAACACTGGATGTCCACAGATAGTAATTGGGCATATTTTCAGCTACCGCCGCCTCCACTTTTGCAATCCTTTTTGATGGGGGATTTGGGAGCACCATATGTAAGATACTTTACAGCAATGTAAGAAAAATTCCTTGTCTCGATATTTAAGAGCCAAAACAAGCCAACATCCCACCCCCTGCAAAATTCACTGGTGAAAGAATGCAATATATTCCTACCCTATAGCCTTGATATAGCAACTTTTATCCATAGATCATAAAGTGCTTTACACAACTGAAGAAGGATTTCACTCTGAGGAAATAGAGGCACTGAAAACTCAAGTCCTGCCCAAGGGGACAGAGTTGATTCAATGGAAGAATTACAAATAGAGCCCTGGTCTCCTAATTCACAGTCCTTTGTCTTGTCAACTAGTTAATTTTGTGTTGTGCAAAGACTGAGTAGTTACAATGCTTATATTTCAAATAGTTGGAACTGAGAGAGCTAACTCCTGTGTCTTGAATGGATAAGACCAGCAGAACTAGCAAATCTTTCTCACCAGGAGAAACTTTCGAAGTGCTGCCAGTGTACATTTGGCACACGACTTGCCAGGTCCAAGGTTTTATTTATGTACATATTTATTTATTTATTTATTATTCTGGTAATGTAAAGTTTTTAACATTGACATGGGAGCTAAATTAAAAGATTGTGAAAATAAAACATGAAAATGAGGTTAACAGTTAGTCTGGCAGCTAACTGTGTCCACTGGCCACTTTGTGTGTATGGTATACACATTTGTACATGCAGATCTTATACCCAGTTGCCTCATTTGCAGAAGAAAATAGCTGTACTTGGAAAAATAGTTGCATGCATAAAAGTGCATGTTTAAAACTGGAGTTTGTGGCTGAAACTTTTGGCTCTAGATGTTTCTTCTGAGGTTGGCATAGTCAATCTCAATTCCACTATTCTACTTTTCCTTTGCTTGTGGAACTGAGTTTCACGCATGTAAAGAGAGCAGCATGTCAATCAAGATTTTCTATGTGGCTCTCAGATGAGAATTTTTTCTTTAGATAGGAAACTATTTTAAATAAAACATCATTAAACTTTGCAGACTTAACAATGTACAACCTACTAGATGAGCCAGTCTTCAGTAGAAAAGGGATGTTTTGTCTGTCTTCACAGTTCCATCATACTAGAGCGTGACAGAATATTAATTTCACAAATCTTCATCTGCTGTGATAAACCAGGTGTCTACATCTTGCTTTTATACTTTGAAAAGTCTCTGAGTGAGGAGCATGTCTCATCATGGATGGATTGTGAAATTTAAAGATGGGTCTGAACTAGGATCAGAGATCCAAACACTCCCCACTCTAGACAAAATTGGGATCCAAATGCAGTTTATATGTTGTGACACAGACCCATCACGGCGTGAAATGCAGTTGAAAAGTATTTCTGAGGTAAAATTGACATGTGTTAGCCTACTTCTGGCAAGCATAATGTTTTCATGTGTGACATTAATGGCATGTCAGCTGAAATGGTAGAAAGGTAGTTTGTCCTGTTTTAATGTAAGAATTGTGCTGTGAGAAAATGAAATATCTGTTCAAAATTAAACATTAATGTTGTTCTGATGTTGAGGTACACAGATAACCTACAAGTGTATCCATTAATTATGATGTTGGGTACTGCAGAAATATATGTAATACCAAATAATGCTAATTTTCAGCCTTTAAATTCATTCCCCATATCACTAGTGTCTCAAATGTTGCCAGCAACAGGCTCACAAATGTCAATTGAAAATAAAAACATTGTCATGTACTTGACGCAGATCACGTATGTCAATAAGTGCTTATTAGCAGCTGAACTTTGAATGCTTTTTTTTAAGTGCACCTTTCTTTTAAAATTACTGACAAATAAGGAAGAGTGGAGATATTGAAACTCTGAGCAGAAACCTAGATTAATAACTCAAAATTACAAATTTGTTGATGTGTACATGATGTGTGCATGTTCCCAAAAATACAATTAAGTTATCAAAATTAATACATCCTCCAAAAATTTAAGAGTGAACATGATAGTATTCCTAAATAGGATATTCGCCATTCTAGCATGATTTTCCCCTGACTGGAAATATGACTGTATTGACTGTATAGCTAACATTTGAGGTGGGAACTCAACATCATAAGGCAAGTAATTTAAAAATAAAAACCTACAAGAAAAGAACATTTTTCAAATCAACTTATGAAATATACAATACATTATTCGCCAAACTATACTTTAAAAATTGTTATCCACACCAAGAATGTTTTTTAAAAATGTAAATCTTACACACTGTCAATTCACTTTATATTTTATGCTAAGGAGATTTAGAACTTGATAAAAGCAAACACAAATTATGGCAGTTTTTAAATGTTGCTAGAAATAACTTGTTCTGCTTATACAGTAAAATGCCCCACCAAACCTAATGTAACTTTTGACAAGAGGACAGTGTTCGTGCTGCAGTATGACACACACATCCTCAGTAACTATATTTAAAAAACCACACGGCCTCCCTGGTGTGAACTGAATATGAATACACCAGAGTGGGTTACATAGGAACTGATATAAATATTTTAAAAAAAACGCTGGCTCTTTGTGGACAGAGATTATCTGTAAACTCAGTTCCCTTCAGAAAGACTCTCACACTAAGTTGTGGCGAGGCTAGCAGAACATACTCACAAAGAAAAGCAAGTATGTGCAGCAACCAGAACTTTGTTTAAAGAACTGAATGATTGATTTACCCAAATCTATAATTATAGTCATCATGAAAACTTTCATTATAAAAAAAATTACAGAAGTAGGACAGTTCTGTTGAGAAGACCAGTCTTCTACATTAGTATGCTGTTCCATCCTAGCTCTTACGTTCAGCATAGCTCTTATTTTCTGCTATCTGAGGCTATATCAACACTACCAGGTTATTTTGAAATGAAATAATAGCTCCCGAAGTAACTATTTTGAAATAGTGTGTCCACACTGCAGAGAAGCCTCAAAATTAGTCCGAGGCAGGCTCCCTTAATGTGGACATGCTATCTCGACTTAGAGCCCCAGGAAGCACCGGGGAGTAATTACTTTGAATGACTCTGGGGATTAATTATTTTGAAATAACAGCAGCTGAGCATCCACGCCACTACTATTTTGAAATAGGTGTTATTTCTCATAGAATAAGGGGTTGTTATTTCAAAATAACAAGCCCATTATTTCAAACTAATTTTGATATAACGGGCTTGCTGTGTAGATGCTCACCTTGTTATATTGAAATAATGGGAGTTATTTCAAAATAGCACTGTAGTATAGACTTGCCCTGAATGAGTGTCTTTAGCACTGTGCCAGGCATGCCAAAGAAGAAATCACATAAGTCCAGTCCTATCTTTCAAAACCCTTTACCAGCATCATGGATTTAATATATAGCCTTTGAATAAGTGTGCATTTGGACCCTGATACATACATGGCTAGATACTGCAGATGAGCCTTCAATCAAGTATGTACACTTGCATGCATATTTGCAGGTGTGTGCAGGCAATACATGGAGACAGCAAACTGGGCCCTTAATCACAATCCTCACAATGCCACTGTGAGGTAAGTAGAAACACATAGAAATTCTGGGCTAGATGAATAAATTTCAAATTTTCTTTCCTTGAATAAAAAGTAAGCAATTCTGTCTTAAGAAAACATGGATACATACATTTAAAGATGCTCTAACATTTTATACATTAGGTTGGTGTTCTGCATCTCTCCAAACCATTGATTTGCTTGGAGGTGCTTCAGTGGAACAAAACAGCGTTAAACCTGGCTTAACTATATACCTGAATCCCATAGTGTGCTGCAAGATTGTATAAGCAGTACCTAAACCACTCACCTTCCTGCCCTACAGTGAAGAAGGCACATAGGCTCAGGGTCACCCTGGATAATCAATAGCTGCTAGAACAGCCTCTGTGGGCTGTCGTCGGCTGATGTAAAATAGAGCAACCTAAAGTCTGGGGACTAGGTCAAAGCAACAAGGTCAGTGAGCCACAGAGATGGCTTACACCATATTTGCCCACCCATCCCAACCCTGGGTTGCATCAAGCACAGCGTGGCTGGTTGAAAGGATCTGGGCCAGAGTATCTGAGATTGCCAGGTTCCCCATTGTCCTGGCAGAGTAATTGTTCAAGAACGGTTTGTCAAATATGTTAAGGATGAACAAGATTTTCTTCAGTATTACTTAGGTGTGTCTTCTTTCTACCCGAACAAATCAAACCTTTTTGCTTCCTTTGTGAGAAAACTCCATTAATATATATCCCTGTTAGTGTCATATCATAGTGACAGAGTAAGAGACTTCCCTTCTAGATTTAAGTCTTTGTTTACCATTGCAATTGAGGCATCTGGCAGTCTTATTACTCTTCCAGCAGTGGTCCTATTCAGGATGGAGGAATTTAAATGTGTCTTTCTCATCTTGGTATTGGATGTTTAAGAGCACCCGGCCTACTTTTACAACTTGAGTGTGAACTGACATTAACAGAAAAGGATGTATGGGCAGTAGTTTGGGGGATATTAAATGCCAGTATTGAGCACCAGCAGCATGTGGGGAGTATAATAGTCCTACCACTTGATTCCCATGTTACACTAGTGTAACCCACACACCTTCTGGGAGGAGGAGAGGTGATGTACTTTCACATCTAGTGGCACTGAGACTACTTACAGAGGCCAGGTCTACACTAATGGGGAAAGTCGACTTAAGATATGCAACTCCAGCTAAGTTAATTATGTAGCTGGAGTCGAAGTATCTTAAATTGTGTTTCGGCACCGTCCACACACTCCCTTCAACTTCACTTACTCCTCATGAGGAGCAGGACTATTGGGGTTGCCAGGTGTCCAGTTTTGAACCAGACAGTCCAGTATTTGAGATTTCTGTTTGGGAAACAAATTGAAAAAATATAAATGATAAAAGATAAATGTCTGGTATTTTCTAAATAAGATGTAATGTAGATTGTGATGTAATATCAAGTGAGCCCAGTATTTTTGTTGAAACCATCTGGCAACCCTAAAAGCGCCGGGGGGAGCACCCTCTCAATTTGAATTAGCATGTCTTCACTAGACCTTCTAATTTGAACCCCAGAAGATTGACTGTGGCAGCTTCCATCTTCTTTGTAACGTAGACTAGCCCGGAGAGAGTAGTGAGTCTACTCTACAGCTAGCTGGCTTTTAGATCATGTACTGAGCTCCAGAGGTCCCAGGTTTAATTCTTTCTGTTGGAATTACATTATCAGCTAGTGGAAGCTGCTTCTTCAAGGCAAGAAAGCATACAGCAAAATATGCCATTACCTTGTAAAGTCAAAAGAATTAAAAAACGCCAAACTGCATCTCAGAAGCTAGTGTATTGTTAAGGTGTTCATTGCACAGGTATACCTCTGTACCATTCAAAAACGCATTCTTTGTGCTACCCACAAGAATCCTGAAAGAAGAATATCTGTGAACATAAGATATGTTTTAAAAGTGTGTGATTAAGTTTCCAATAACTAAATAGCATCCACATTTATTCAAATGTATGAATATAGGCTCAAGTATAATCTGTTTCTCTAACAGTGTGTGGAAGCTGCAAACCTCGATTCTGATTTCACATATCCCTGAGTTACTAATTTGAAATTATTAACTCTTTCAAGTTCAGCTGTAGTTAGGTCTTTGCTTTGGATGATTGTGAAGATAGTAATTGTTAGCAAAATTCAGATCTGGATTTAGGTTTGGATTTGGGCCCATCTCTTTTGGCTGGTTAAGTAAAATAGTTTGCAGAAAAAAATTGTTGTCTTAAAAGGGTGTACTCAGCTAGTTGTCGCTGTATTCTTTTTCTTCCATTTTTTCTGATACCCTCAAAGGCCTGAACCTGCAAAATCCCAATGCAGGCAAGCCTCTATTGACTTGAACTGGAGTTTTTACCTCCATGACGATTGCAGACTTGGGACTTTTAGATGTTAAGAATATTCATTCTTTGCCTTCTTTTTTTCTTCTTTTTTTCCCCCAGTTTGGCATCCATTGTATGTGCATGTGTCACTTCAGGAGCAAACAGGGCTCTATTTCTAGTGTCCCTTGTACAGTACATACCAGTATCAGAAATGGAGGCCTAAGCAGGTAGACACTTTGGACACACTTATTATATTAATTTTCAGCTTACCTGTATTCTTCCTTATGTAAAACTCCTTTATTCTTCATCGTTATGTGTTTCTTAATAGCTATGTCAAATCATTCAATATTATGAAATACTACCATATAATAAGTACTAAATTTGGGCTTTGGTTATTTTTCTTCTCAAATGTCATTTCTTTTCTGTGCAGCATTCTGTTTTAAGTCTACTTGCCATAAAGCTCCTATTTGTGTTCAGGGCCATTAGGGTGTGTCTACATTGCACCATAGCTTGAAATAAGATATGCAATTTGAGCTACACAGCGCCAAATTTCAAAATAAAGCGCTATTCCGAAATGTCCTTTACTCCTTATACAATGTAGTTTACGGGGACATCAGAATAGCAAGCCCGAAATAATGGGCTTGCTGTGAAGACACAGGATAGCTATTTCAGGATACTCTGGTTGCAGAGTAAATAGCATTGCAAATAGCGTTGCAGTGTAGATGTACCCTTAGGGTCCTTTTGTATAACTTGAGCAACTTAAATAACACATACAAATATGTGTCCCAGAAGCATAGCATTTTAGACAGGGAGTTATGTTCACCCATCCAGAAAGTTATTTTAGCCTGCTAGTGACAGGACTGAAAGGGAGCCCCTTCACCTTTTGATAGAGAGTGACACTGCAAAACAAATTCAGGATTTATTCCCCTTTGCCATCTGCTGGTATGATGTTGTAATATATATGCAGGTTGAGCTGCAGAGGGAAAACTGGAGAAACTATCATTAAAAATGTATAACTGAAATTATGTACAGCTGTACTGTTGACAATGAAGGTCCAACTTTTGTTTTGTTTTACTTTTATCAAAGATAAGTATTAGATATTTATTTTGAAATTCTAGTGCTCAGTTTTAAAAACTATTCCATTTACATATCTACATACCCTCAAAAATCAAGTTGTTAAGCATTTATATAATATAATTTGGGTTCACCATTGATTGCACCTGTTGTCCTGTGGATAAGCAAAATGAAAGACTGGCTCAGCCCTTAAAACATTTTTCTCTTAGAGTGAAAAATATTTTTTTGTTTTGTTTTTTAAAAATACAATTCTGGACTACACCTATAGAAGGATGGCATTACGTTGACTTGAAATGCTAATGTTAAAGAACTGCACACAAGATGACACCAATTAATGGTTCTTTTTGAGATCCTTTCAACATAAGCATAATATGAACTATCACTGCTTAATGTTTTGTATTGAAGACATTTTAAAGTGGCTGAATCACAATCAAATATATAACTTTTGAACAGCCAGAGAGGAACAAAGTGAAATAATGGTTTACTGAATGTTTATAATGCACTATAAAAATGTGATGATGGTTTTCCTCAGTTCTTTAATCTCATTCTTGTTCCTCAATTTTCTAGTTTTACAAGTAATTTAGCATTAAATTGAGTACAGTTATGTCTGTATGCACGTCGCTGAAAGGTACTCATAATTCTGCATTTAAAGAAGAACTCTGAATAGCTTGACAATTTTCTAAATATGGTACAAACTATTGTCACATTTAAATATCTAACATCTATTTTGGCATAGACGTAACAGACTTGATCCAATATGTGGATCGATTCATTTCCCAACCCTTTTTTATTAATACATATTGGTTTTTACATAAAATTCTTTGTTTAAAAATCTTCGTTTGAAAACTTAACATGACCAAAATATGTAATATCACACTCAAAGCTATTTTTCTGTAAGGAAATTATTCTCTCAAGACTCCATTCCAAAACTAGAGTTTTTGTTTCCTTGCAAATTTACTAGAAAGGGAATTCTTGTGGAGTTGGACATATTTTATGCTAGTCAGCATTTTAATTATTGCACCATTAAATATGGCAAAAAAATGAGCTATAGAAATGTAAGACCGTGGTGTTTCCCTGTGTGTTTTCCCTTTTTAGGAGTGGAAGTACAGACATTGCTTGAACAATTTTTCTTGAAAATTTCAAGTTTTCTTTTGGTGGTGATATTCAAAGGTTTACATATAAGCAGGACTTTACAGGCTGAGCAGTCTGAAAAGTCTGTCTAAAATCAGCTTTTTTAAATGAGGATCTATAATATTAATGATACTTTATTTGAAATTAACTTATTTGTTTATTACAAGTTGCATGGCAAACCTTTGTGTAAATGAGATATTGCAGTTTAATTCTTAAACCCATGGTTTAAACCACACCTTACTCCCCCACTGAATACCTAAGAAAATTTTAAAAAATCTTCTAGGCGATTCTCCAAAGATAATGATACCAACCAATTACTTCGGGTCAGAGAAATTCTGTGAAAATGTGCATTGTCATTTGGTGGACTGAGTCAAATTAGGATATTAGAGTGGAAAGCCCTAAACCTGAAAACATTTATATATGTGTCTTCAGTGGAACTTCACACATGCTTAACTTTCAGTATGGGTGTGTCTAGACTGCAGGGTTTTTTTGGAAAAACAGCCGTTTTTCCGAAAAAACTTCACTTATGTCCACATTGCTATTGTGTTCTTTTGAAAGAAAATGAAAAGAACGCAGGGAGTTTTCCGACATTGGTAAACCTCATTCTATAAGGCAGAATGCCTTTTCCGAAAGAGCGCTTTTGGAAAAAGACATGTGTGGACATGGAAAAGGGAGTTTTTTTGAAAGAGGAGGCCTCCAGGAAAAAGCACAGGTGCCCTGGTGGCCACTCCATCCATAGTAATCATAGCTTAACTGGACACGAGATAGCATCCATTCAGTGTGGACAAAAAGGCAGATTGCTTTTTCAATGCACTTTTGCAGTGTGGACGCTCTCTTTTGGAAGAAGTTTTTTTGGAAGATCTCGTCCGAAAAAGCTTCTTTCGAAAGAAGCTTGCAGTCTAGACGTACCCAAAGAGTGCAAGTATTTACAGGATTAGGTCCTATTTACTAACATTTGTAGTGTTAGTAATGCCCACACACCCAAACTAAGTCCCAGAAATTAATTGGATTTCCAAGTGTACTACCCTATATTAACCTATGTTGTTTTATAAAATACCATGTGTATAAAATGTTTAAATATTTGTGGATTAAGTTTCACAAGTATATTTTTAAGATTTAAGTTAAAAAGTTAGTCTGGCCTTTTTAGCCTACACATGCAATTAAATATACTGTACCCTTAGTCTATGATGCCCTAGTTATTGCTTAGTCTGTGATGATAAACTTTGCTGCTTACCTAATGTTCTCAGAGAAAAATTGTAAAAGATACAAAGATGTGTTGCATTTGACATACTGCAACAAAGCTTTGTATTTGACCTCTGGTAATATGAATGTGTTGTATTGACTTGTTGAAGATAATCATGAAACAACATATTTTAAATGTTACTTGCCTTATAGATTAGGATACAGATATGTGGATATCATTTTTGTAAATAATGTTTTTTATAAATGTCTTTCCTTCATGATATTTCCCAATGACCCATTTCACAAAATCCTGATTATGCAATTATTTACCGTATAGACTATTGCAACAAATAAGGTCCCAATTTCAAAACAAAGTTTATTAATTCTATACACAGGAACAAAATTAAGTACTTGATTAAGTTGTAATTTAAATGTGATTTTTTTTCTTGAAAATAAATGAAAAAATTAAAATACTCATTCGTTTATCAGTTTTGTTTCCCAATGTAGTATTTGCAGTTTTGCTGCCACAAGTTTAAATATGAGACAATGAATCAGAATTGTCTGCTGGTATCTTTGACACCGTAAATCATGAATAATGCTTTCCCCAGCCAAAACATTTATATGGTTTTATTTTAATCACTTTTGCTGATTTAGCGCTGAAGAAAGTTAAGGATCTGGCATTACCTTGTGCCTTACAGATGTTATAGATAATGATCACGTAATCAGATGTGTGATAATTTTTGGAAATGTACTGTTTAATAGCAATGTATATGTAGAATTTATAAATGTTTATGTAGCATTTATAAAATCATAAATATGTGGACTTGATTTTGAGGCAAATGTGTCACTAATGTGTACATAATTTGTATTCAGAAAGGATTTTATGGTGTTTATATTATGGAGTAAATCTTCAGAGGGATAGCCATGTTAGTCTTTTTCACAAAAATATGGAGTCCTGTGGCAATTTCAATTTATTTGGACATAAGCTTTCATGGGCTAGAGCCCGATTCATTGGTATATATGCACGTACAAAGATGGGTGAGTTATATTAGAGGACCAGTGATAACAAGATCAATTCAGTCAGGGTGTATGCGGCCAGTGTTCCCTCTAAGATTTCCATCTATGAGCAGAGGGAGTTTTGTCTTGTGCACCACCACTGAATTCATGTACGCTTGTTCGGATGTGTGCCACTGTGGCACCCAAGTTATTAAGAAATATCTTATAAACCTCCCTCTTTTCCCTTTGCTGCCATTTCTCCTACCCACGCCTTGCCCCGTCTGCTCCCCTGGTGCCTGCTGCCCCTCACCCTCCTCTGCTGTCCTGGCTCCTGCCTTTCTCACTCCCCTCAGCCCTTGGGGGATCTGCCCCCCTCCCCATCCTCCTTGACTGGTTCACCCACCCTTCTCTTCCCCCTGTGCCCAGTCTTCCACTAGCCTCACTCTGATCATCTATATCTACCCCTCCCCATCCCCTCTCCTAACGCCTCCCTCTACCCCCTGCCTTGCCTCTCTCTTCTGTCCTCTGGTGCCCATCCCTCCCCTCCACGTGTCTGCCCTTCTGCTTCACCCCCAGAATACCCCTGGCACCTGCTCCTTCCCTTACCCTGCACCTTCCTGGTGCCACCCCCTTCCCTCACTGCCCCTGCTCCCCTTGCCCTCTTTCTCCCTGGTGCCCACCCCCTCAGCACCCTCTGTCCCAGTTCTCCACATGCTCCTCTGTGCCCTCACACATAGAATCATAGAGCTGGAAGAGAACTCAGGAGGTCATCAAGTCCAGTCCTCCCCCTTAAGGCAGGACCAATCCCAACTAAATCAATCCAGCCAGGGCTTTGTCAAACCGAGACTTAAACACCTCTAGGGATGGAGATTCCCCCACCTCCCTAGGTAACCCATTCCAATGCTTCACCACCCTCCTAGTGAAATAGTTTTTCCTAATATCCAACCTAGACCTCTCCCACTGTAACTTGAGACCATTGCTCCTTGTTCTGCCATCCGTCTCTACTGTGAACAGCCTTTCTCCATCCTCTTTGGAACCTCCCTTCAGGAAGTTGAAGGCTGCTATCAAATCCCCCCTCACTCTTCTCTTCTGCAGACTAAACAAACCTAGATCCCTCAGTCTCTCCTTATAGGTCATGCACTCCAGCCCCCTAATCATTTTGGTCACCCTCCGCTGGACCCTCTCCAATGCATCCACATCCTTTCTATAGTGGGGGGCCCAGAACTGGACACAATATTCCAGATGTGGCCTCACCAGAGCCA
The DNA here is from genome assembly GCA_032595735.1 of Pelochelys cantorii. Taxonomy (NCBI): domain Eukaryota; kingdom Metazoa; phylum Chordata; order Testudines; family Trionychidae; genus Pelochelys; species Pelochelys cantorii. The sequence goes on along the minus strand of CM064334.1, from coordinate 47,114,149 downwards.
AATAAAGGGGAATAATCACTTCTCTGGATCTGCTGGCAATGCTCCTCCTAATGCACCATAATACGCCATTAGCCTTCTTGGCTACAAGGGCGCATGGTTGACTCATATCCATCTTCTCATCCACTGTAATCCCCAGATCCTTTTCTGCTGAACTGCTACTTAGCCATTCAGTCCCCAGCCTGTAACAATGCTTGGGATTCTTCCGTCCCAAGTGCAGGACTCTGTAGTTGTCCATGTTGAACGTCATCAGATTTATTTTGGCCCAATCCTCTAATCTGTCCAGGTCACTCTGGACCCTATCCCTGCCCTCCAGCGTATCTACCTCTCCCCCTAGCTTAGTGTCATCTGCAAACTTGCTGAGCATGCAATGCATCCTCTAATCCAGGTCATTAATAAAGATGTTGAACAAAACCTGTCCAAGAACTGATCTTTGAGGCACTCCGCTAGAAACCGAACGCCAACCTGACATCAAACCGTTGATCACTACCCGTTGGGCCCAACAGTCTAGCCAGCTTTCTATCCATCTTACAGTCCATTTATCCAATCCATACTCCCTTAACTTGCTGGCAAGAATATTGTGGGAGACCGTATCAAAAGCTTTGCTAAAGTCAAGGTATATCACACCCACTGACTTTTCCATATCCACAGAGCCAGTTACCTCATCATAGAAGCTAATCAGATTGGTCAGGCATGACTTGCCCTTCGTGAATCCATGTTGACTATTCCTGATCACTTTCCCCTCTTCCAAATGCTTCAAAATGGATTCCTTGAGGATCCCCTCCATGATTTTTCCGGGGACTGAGGTAAGGCTGACTGGTCTGTAGTTCCCTGGATTGTCCTTCTTCCCTTTTTTAAAGATGGGCACTACATTTGCCTTTTTCCAATCATCCGGGATCTCTCCCAATCTCCACGAGTTTTCAGATAAAGAAAATATCTTATCTGAAGATAATGGCCAAAGGCTCTGCAATGACATTTGCCAACTCTCTCAGTACCCTCAGATGCATTAAATCCGGGCCCATGGATTTGTGTATGCTTAGCTTTTCTAAATAGTTCCTCACTTGTTCTTTCCCCGCTAAGGGCTGTCCACCTCCTTTCTATACTGCTTTGCCTAGTGCATTTGTCTGGGAGCTGACCTTGTCTGTGAAGACAGAGGCAAAGAAAGCATTGAATACTTCAGCTTTTCCCACATCATCTGTCACTGGGGGTGTGTCTAGACTACAGGGTTTTGTTGACAAAAGTGGGCTTTTGTCGACAAAACTATACCTGCGTCTACACTACCGCCGCGTTCTGTCGACAGTAAGTCGACAGAATGCAGCAGTTTTGTCGACGGCGGTAAACCTCATTCTATGAGGAATAACGCCTTTTTTTTATAATACTCTGTTGAAAAAAGGCACTATTGTATGCAAACTGTGCTTTTTTGAAAGACAGCATCTAGACTCTCTTTCAAAAAAGCGACTTGCTTTGTCGACAGTACTGGTTGTAGTCTAGATGCTCTTTTTGGACAGAGGCTTTGTCAACAGTATCTGTCGACAAAGCCTCTGTTGAAAAAGGCGTGCAGTCTAGACATACCCTAGGTTACCTCCTTCATCCAGTAAGGGCCCCACACCCTTTCTGATCATAACATGCTTGTAGAAACCTTTCTTGTTACCCTTCACATCCATTGCCGGTTGCAATTCCAATTGCGCTTTTGCCTTCCTGATAACTCCCCTGCATTCTTGAGCAATATATTTATACTCCTCCCTAGTCATCAGTCCAAGTTTCCACTTCTTGTAAGCTTCCTTTTTGTGTTTAAGCTCACCGGGGATGTGTCCAGCAAGCCAATCTGGTCGCCTGCCATATTTGCTTTTCTTGCTGGGCATCAGAATGGTTTCTTCCTGTGCCTTTAATAAGGCTTCTTTAAAATACTGCCAGTTCTCCTTTCCCCTTCATGTAAGCATCCCAGGGGATCCTGCCCATCAGTTCTCTGAGGGAGTCAAAGTCTGCTCTTCTGAAGTCCAGAGTGTATATTTTGCTACTCTCCTTTCTTCCTTTGGTCAGGATCCTGAAATCTACCATCTCATGATCACTGCTTCCCAGGTTGTCACCCACCTCTACTTCCCCCACTAGTTCCTCCCTGTTTGTGAGCAGCAGGTCAGGCTGTGCATGGCCTCTGGTCGGTTCCTTCAGCACTTGTACCAAGAAGTTATCCCCAACATTCTCCAAAAACTTCCTGGATTGTCTGTGTACTGCTGTATTTGTCTCCCAACAGATGTCAGGGTGATTAAAGTCACCCATGAGAACTAGGGCCTGCGATCTGGAAGCTTCTCTCAGTTGTCCAAAGAAAGCTTCACCTTCCTCATCCACCTGATCCAGCGGTCTATAAAAGACACCAACCACAACATCAGCCCTGTTGCTTCCACATCTAAATTTAACCCATAGACTCTCAACATTACTTCCTCATGCCCTACCCTCCTTTCAACCCCTCTTCTCCTGATACTCATTCTTCCTCTCTCCTTTTCCTCCCTCTTGCCCCCACTGTCCCTCCCCTTTCCTCTCCCAGTGTTATCCTGTCCCCTCCCTTCTTGCACCCTCACTGACACCTTCCCTCCCCTCCCTGCTCCTGCCCTTTTCCTCATTGTCTCCTCTTGGCCTCCTGGCCATTTGTCTCTCCTCCACTCTGCCCCTTGCTGCCTGCCCCTTTCTTCTCCTGCCCTGGCCTCTTCCTCTCCCCTCAGCACAAGCCCCTTCCTCTCCTCACCCCCTGCCCCTTAGCTCACCACCTGCCCCTTTCCTCATCTTTTGCCTTCCACATGGAAAGTAATTTGCAGGGGCTGGGACCGTGGTGCAATTTTAATACTGCAGTTCTGACCCCAGCAGCCCCTGTAGCCCCAGCCCCAGCTGTTCCCAGGGTGGGACCATATGCCGGGACTGGAGCAGAGGCTGCCTATAGTGCTACTTTTAGTACTGCGGCCCCGGCTCCAGCTGGAATAAAGCAGCAGACACATGTGGTTCACAATTTGTGTATCTTTTTCCGAAAAGATAGTGTAGACATAGCCTCCGCCCCATGACAATTTTTATAGCATTTGCCATTTCCTTCAGATACCTTTTCACAGAAATTATAGTGCTTTGAGGGATGAAACTAATGTTTGAAATTTTATTTTGTATAGATAGAATGAATTATGGAAGTAAATTGAAATGTATTTTATTTTCCATGATCAACTTCAGTTACTACTTTGACTGAAGACAGTATCCTTGCATGGTATTAGTCAATGCAGCTGGCTCCCATAGTCTTTCATCTTCCTACCACTTAATATTATTGTCCTAGACAGTACTTCTAGAGTAAAATCTCTTAATGCATGTGGATCTTAGAGCAATTTGAAGTGCTGGCTTTGAACCAGAAGAAGCTTTGTTATCTTGAGGCAATATTTGAAAAATGGTGCCATTGGGGAACAGCAGGCAGACAGCAAATAATGTTAATTCATAAAGCAATTAAACTGTTACTTGTAAAAATTAACTTTGTATGAAAGAGCATGTCTGTTGTAGTTTGGGGGAGGATGTGCTTTTTTCATATGTGGTAAAGAAGTTGAATCTTTGCTCCCGCCAGCCTGCAGGGATGTAACACACAATTTACATGTGTGGTGTATGGGGTGGGGGAGAAGCATGAGATTGTAATTAAAGTTGTATTATATGTAAAGAAAATGGGGCTACTCTAGGGCCAGTCATTAGGGTGGCTCTCCACCCAGCTGCAGACTTAGGCCTGGTCTGCACTTCACAGTCAGGTTGAGCTAAGGTAGATTTGCAGCCTTGTTCCTCCAAATGTAAGTCCCCTACTACAGATTGAACTTCTCTAGTCCAGCACACTCTGCTGATCTGGCAACATCTGTGTCCAGCATGATTTTAGTTAGCTGGATGTCCACTTATCATGGATGGGTGTGGCTAAATTTCCCGTGGTCCCATAAAGTTTGTTTACAGCCACCAATCCCAGCTCTACGTTCTGTTCTATTTAGTTCTAATTTCACCCCTAAATGTCTTTTCGGGGGCCAGTAAGCAGTGGAAGTTGGTAATATTGCTAGACAATATTGACGTCCCTTGGTTCAGCAAATTCTCTGTGTTGACACCAGTCAGGTTCTAAGGATGTCACACTAGAGATATTCAACTTGTATACCAACAATAATTCCACCTCCACCAAAAGTATCTGGCTTATGTTGGTGTAGTTAGGGTGAATCAGTGTCTCTATAGACTAATAATGGGCAACCTGGGGCCTGTAGAGGGGAGTGTGGCCCATGAGACATTTTGTTCACCATTGCCCATGTACAGGGTTGACAGATTCTGCTGATTTCCATCTGTGTGGTTTTTTCCTACCAGTATTACTAATTGACACATGTAAAGCAAGGGCATGTGAAGTAAGGTGTGTTCAGTCAGCACCCAACATTGACAATGAGAGCTGTGCACTCCCTCTGCATTCAAAATGCTGCTATGGTTCAGTTGGCACCTCCACAAATTTTAGGTATGTAAGCACAGTTAGGAAAACTACCCTATGCTGGGAGACTTGGTTATGACAATCTTGTGGGCCACTGAGATGAAAAAGGGCCACTCATGCCAGCCCACTAACTAGCTAGGTTGCTCTTCACTGCTGTGGCCATTGCATTCCATACAGCAGCTATTGGCTGTTTTGTCAATTTCAAAGCACTGGCAGAGTCATGGAAATATCATATTGCCCCTGTATAAATCTATGGTATGCCTGCATCGTCTATCCTGTGTGCAGATGTGGTCACCCCATTTAAAAAGAGATATACTGGAATGTTCAGAAAAGGGCAAGAAAAATTATTAGGGGTATGGAACCGCTTCCTGTAGGAGGAGAGATTAATTAGTCTGGTACTTCTTATCTTGGAAAAGAGACATGTTGGGGGGATATGAGAGAGGTCTATAAAATCATGACTGGTTTGGAGAAAATAAATAAGTAATAGTTATTCCTTCTTATAACACAAGAACTAGGAGTCACTAAATGGAAAAAAAAAAAAAAGCAACAGGTTTAAAACAAAAGGAAGTATTTCTTTATGCAACACACAGTCAACCCCTGGAACTCTTTGACTGGATGTTGTGAAGGGTTTAAAAAAAAGAACTAGACCCAGTCAATGGTGATTAACCAGGATGCCTCTGTTTGTTAGGGCTGGGAATAAACAAGGATGGATCACATGATGATTCCGGGTTTCGTTCATTTGCTCTGGGGCACCTGGCATTGGCCACTGTTGGAAGACCCAGTAGGGCTAGTCTTAAACCAGGCTCCCGGCTTCCCACCCAAGTTGCTGCCGGGCCTCTGCTCCAAGGCAGGCTGCCAGGCGGGCTCGTTGCTGAGAGCCCCGCTGCCGTCTGGGATGCTGGTTCCGTGGGATCCTGGTCCCCTCTTGGCTCCCTGCTGGGAGTACGGCCAGTGGCGCTGGAACAATTCTGGAAGTGGGGACGGAGCTGCACCCCTCCCTGCCCCTGGAGCCGGGGACAGCAGCGGGGGCCGTAGGGCCAATGGCCAGACCGGACTAGGGGCCGCGGCGGAGCCCCCAGGCAGCAGGGGCACGCGTGGGGGTGGCCAGGATACAGAACCAGCCAACGTTCAGCTTCTCCGCGGGGGGGGGGGAGGGGGGAGCGAGTCGCAGCTCCGCCCCCCGGCCGCCGGCCAATCACAAGCGGAGTGGCGCGAGCCAGCCTGCCTGCCCTCCCCCCTCCCGCGGGAGAACCCAGCCGGCCCGGCTCCCGCCCGGCACTGACCCCCGGGAGCCCCTCTCCGCACGGGCTGGGCAGGGCCCACGGTGGGAGCCGCCCCCGGCGGAGGGCGTGTTTGGCCGTAACCCTGGAAACCAGCCGCAGCCGCAGCTTCTCTAGCAGGCGGCGCTTCGGCTGCGGGCGGGGGTGAGTGGGAGCGAGCTCGGCGCGGGGAGCTGGGGATATGGGGGGGGGGGGGGGCGTGTGTCTGTAGCTCGTGTCAGCCCTAGGGGCTCACACAGACAGACTCTCTCTCTGTCTCTGCATCAGGGGTGGCAGAGGGAGCCTGGGCTGAGCTTTGCAGCCCTGGTGGGGTGATGGACTAGGAGTAGGTTTGTCCTGTGGGCTGGTGTGTCCCCGCCGCAGGCCCGGGCACAAGTGTTCAAAGGCGCCTCTGTTACTCTGAACACTCCGTCAAAAGAGACCTCTTCTTCCTCAGTACTTCTCCCCTTTGTGTAGGGCAGGCAGCTCTGCTGGCTGTGCAATGACTAAGGTCACCCCAGTCAGTCCTGCAAGGTTCTAAAGGGTTTGTAAGCGGTCCTCACCTAAAGCGTGGCTCTTGCCACCCAGAGAAACCTGTTTCTGGGGCAAGATCATCTTAATTCTGCAGCTAAAATCTTTTCATTTTACTTTCCGTGCAAACTCTTCATTGCAAACTCAAAACGGTGGAATCATTTTATAGTCAGTGATGCCCCAGTTCAGTTTTTTTGTGATTGTGTACATGGAACAAACTAGGTCAAGAATGATTAGTTTACTATAATATTGTAAAACCTCCATTGGATCAATCATTTTTCAGTGGAGCACATTCCTTTATATAGTTGATTTGCTAATATATGTGTGCTGTTGCTGCAGCCACCTGTATGTTCTAGGTTCTCTGTCATACTATATACATTTTCATATTTAATAGACATGTCAGACATAGCCAAGGATAAGGCAGCACGTCTGTTAAAGAAAAGAGGCAGCATATCTTCTGTAAGCAGCCATGAAGTCAGAGCAAAAGAAATCCTTGGAAAAAACAAAGAGTGAGTAGTTTTTTCTAATTTGGATTCTAAAATGTCAGTGCATCAGTTAGGAAAATGAGAAAAAAGGGTAATTATTGAAGGGTTGTTTTGAATCTAACTCCTGTTTCTGAAGCTTCTTTGCATAGCAATTCCTAAGGGAAAATGTTCTGTCATTCAGGCATCACTGTAAAAGTGCTTTTTCTCATCATTGATTACTTCACTAAATCTGAGATTTAAATGTTAGGGACCTTTTTAGTGCAAACGTACTGTCATAAACAACATATATATAAATGCTGATTGATGTAATAATTTGGGGGTTACTTGAAGAACTGGTTCTTGGTGATGATTAAGATCACCCCTGATTTCAAGAGGCCCAGCAAGCTGTCTAATGCTCTGGCTCCAATCCAGCAAAACACTTTAAGGATATGAGTAGTCCCACTGAAGTCTGTAGGATTACTCATTTCCTGAAGTTTAAAAAGTGCTTAAATGTTTGGGTCAGGGCCTGTGTACTGAGATAAAGCCCATGGAGAGTATCCATTTAAAAATGTTAATTGTAACTGGATGGCTTCCTTGTTTTTGTCTTGGTGAGGGAGGAACTGCTTGTGGGTTTTAAGTTTTTTTTTTCTCTCTCTTTTTTGAAGATATTTATGTTTACTCTCCCTCTCAAAAACCTTTCCCTCTACCATCTTTAATGGAAAGAGGAAAAGTTCATCTTTGGGATTTCTGTTTTCTAATTATTCCTTCCAATGTCCATTCTGAATACAGCTTTTATTTTCAAAACTAATGTCCATTTAAGAAAAAAAATTGCTGTGTATAATTGAGTAAAGCAAAACAATCACTTTTAAACATTCATTCATTTATTTTTATTATAACAAACACAGTAATAAATGCCAGAATTCAAAAGGATTTCAAATGCAATGTTTCTCTGGTTCCTTCCATAACTGTGTAACTGATGGCTGCCATGTTGGAGGCTGAACCAGGAACCTCCAGATTGAAAATCATGAGATGAAAGACAGAGGCTGTAACAACTCATGCCCCCTATGAATTGGAACATAGGAAAGCAATAACATATTCACCCAGTGGGTTCCATTTGGAACCAGAAGGTAGATTCCATCTGACTCCTGGTGAAATACTATAGTGTGTGCCCCTTTTTAGGGAGTCACCTCAGTCCACAGACAAGCTTAGTGATAGCTTGAATACAAAGAAGAGTGACAAAGTATTTACCAAAATTATATTATGTAAAGCTGTATTTTAAGATGAATTTTGCTTGCTTCGTATATCAGAGTCTATCAAAATGAATTTTATTTATCTCTATCCTGCTTCCCCACCACCCTACTTAAAATTGAGTAGTTGACCCCCTATCTGCTTCTAAATTCTGGGCTTCTTTACTGTATTTCTGTTACAGTAAAACCAAATTAAGGTTTTACAATGATAGTTTTGCTTTATTCTACTCAACTCCATGCAGCTAGAAAAATAATTTGTTTTCTTAAGTGCAGATTAATTTTTAAAACAGAAGCTCTGTTCAGAATACACTTTGGCAAATTAATGCATTATGCCATTTGAAAATAGTTAGCTTTACAAGGAAGAGCAGATATTTTGTTTCCACTACTTTTTAGTGTTTAATGGCTGTGTATGTCCCACTGAGTGGCAGCATATTTCTTTAGCATCAAATATCCTGAGAGAAGACATTTTGACATAAAACAGTCCAAAGATGATCTTAACATTTTCTGAGAGAGAAAGCTGTGTGTCTCTACTATCTACAATTTTGCATTCTATTTTTATCAGCATCATTTTCAATATACACTACTTTATACAGTCACTTTTTGGATTATTTTTAGCTCCATGAGCACAGTGTCTTATATGGATGAACCTGGTCATGATATTCCTCGTCTTGCTGTTCAGTTGGAGAACACTTATCAGCTGGGTATGGAACACTTCCTCCTCAATCTCATGCTGAAAAAAAAAAAAGGAATAATCTCAGTATAGGCATAACTGGGTGAAATTTAATGGTCTGTGATATAGCTGTTAAATTAATTGCTCTAATGATCCCTTCTGGCCATAAACTATGAATCCAAAATGTAAACTGCACCACTCAGGTATTCGCTAAATGGATATATATATATATATATATATATATATATATATATATATATATATAAAAGAGAAACAGTCAAAATGTAGTCAGTTTCAAAAAAGAACTACTATTATTTCCATTGCTATATTTGCCCCGAACCCTTTTTGCCAGTTTTTTTAGTTTTACAATCACCTCTCTCTGTTTAAAAAAAACCCTAAAAACAAATCATCTCTCTCTGTTGGTGTGAAAAAACCTGTAGAGACTAGAGGCCAAACTGCAGTTAAATGCATCAAGTTATCAAATTAACAACTTAAATTTAGAAAAAAAAATTCTTTAAATGTTGTTATAATCTTAGTTGCCACCTTTAATAATTGTAAATTGAAAAATTTCAGGGAGAACTAGGATTTTGAGGTTGATCTCTTTAAGATAACTGTTTTATCAGGAGTGCTTCTCTTAATTTCTAGACTGGGAGGCATAGTAATTTACCTTCTTGATTTTCAAGTAATACTAAGGGCTCCAAATCAGTGCCACTCTTTGCTAGGTACTGTACAAACTCATAACAAAAGGATTGCCCTGCCCCCAAATTGTTATGGCCATAAAGGCTCCTGATAAAACAGCTTTATCATAATCAAGTCTGAGTATGAGAGAATATTAGGGATCAAAATTTGTATTAGTTTAGAATTGAAAATAGTATGATGTATATTTTAATTGAAAACAAAATGTAGGCATCTAAAAGTTGCAGTGTCTGAGGTACTATTAATAGCTAGGGAAGGAGGTTTTTTTTTTTTTTTTTTTTTGGCTAAAGGTATAGCAGCAATTAATTCACAGCATGGTAGATGGATAAAGTTTGTCCACTTAATGGCCTTAGAGCTGGTTAGGAAACAGTTTTCCCATCCCAGTAAAATATTTAAGATTTTTTTTAAAATCCAATTTTGAATTGAGACAAAAAGTTGCAATCTTAAAAACTTTTGTGAACTGACAAACCAAAAAGATTTCAGTTAGGGTCAAATTTTTGTTTTGATCATTTCAAATTGTTTCAGTTAACTTTCAACCATTTTTGGAGTGCTATACAGTGTCATAACTTGTAACCCTTTCTGCTAAGTGAAAAGCCTGTATCTGATTTGGTTGTGTTCTGTGTATTTCTCTGATTTTTTTCTTTTAATCACAAATAACTGATCTGTTGCACTTTGGTCTGGTCTAAATCCAGTCTGTTCCTCTGCAAATGCCATCTCCACATACCTCTTTATGCTCTTCTGCAACCTCTTGATGAATAGGGTTGCCAAGTGTCCGGTTTTCACCCAGACAGTCCGGTAATCGCATCTTCTGTCTGGAAAAAGGACAGAAGGGAACATTCTTCCCCTGCTGCATCTGGCGGGGGTGGGGACGGTGGAAGTGGGGGAGCGCGGCAATTTAAAGGAGACTTTTTTTTTCCCAACCAATTTTTTTCCCTGCCATGTTTGGGATTTTTTGTGAAAGTATTTGGCAACCCTATTGATGAATGCTTTCCCTTGTACTATTTAACTGTAATTAACTTAAATTTCTAAATGAAATAGGGATGTAAAGTCTACGGATGTATTAGTATAACCATTTAAACAGTTAATCAATAAGCCTGGGTTCATTGGTGACCATTGTCGGTTACATGTAGGCTCCTGGCCCCACTCTCAGGGAGCTGGCTGCCACCCCACCCTGCAGGCTCTGTATCAGAGCCTGCAGGGTGGGGTGGCTGCTGGCTCCCAGGGAGCGGGGAGGCAGGCAGGAACTGATGTGTGCCAGGAGCACTTACATGGTTACCTAATTAACTGCTTTCTAACACCCCTAGTAAAATCCCGTTTAATGAGTTAACTGGTCAAATGTTATGTTTAACCAGTTACTCTGCCCTCATTTAAACAGTTACCCCCCGTCTGCGGTGGGCCACCTGGGGCAGGAACCCCCCCACCTGCAGCGCAGTGGGCCCACCTAGGCAGGAGCGCTTGAACTGGCCCAGCCCCGCCACACCACAGGCAGGTGGAGGGTTGTTCTAGCCTGGCTGGACCGCTGGTTGACTGTAACTGGTAAATATCCTTCGATATTTATCAGTCAACCATTCACATCCCTAAAGTGTAATGTTTCAAAATGGGAAACTAATTTTTCATTTTTAAAAGTTAGAAACAGAATGTTTGATCAGTTTAGAAACATTTTTCAAAAATTGTTAGAGTCAAGAAATTTACTGAAACTGACTTTTTCTCACCAGCAACTTCAGTGAGAGAACTAATCAACGTTTTTTAGTGGGAAGATGATTTGCTGAAAAATTACTGAGTAATTACTGAGTAGCTGTACATGGCCCACTTGTTGATCTTCCTGTAAGGCAATCTTTTTAACTAAGACTTATGTATAAGAATGTACTGAGAACATTTCTGCCACAAGACTGCCTGATCCACAACTACATTTTTCCAAGGAGACAATAAAATATTCTTGACCTTTGAGGAAAGTGAGGAAGGAAATACTTCAACTGCTGCTGTTCTGCTGGTTATAGTACTTCTAGTACTTTGAAGGGAATTACATTTACATTGAATAGATTTCAGCATGGAAGAGGTATAACAAACTGTAGGTATTCTCTTTTTGTGCACCTTAATTAAAGAAAACACTCCAATACTAGGGAGAAGAGGTTTAAAAAATAAATTAAAATAAACCTGAGAACTTTTCTTGCTGCTTTAAAAATAAAGCTATATGGTGGCACAAATGTGGAATTTAGAAGGCAATCCATATTTAGGCAGACTCTTTCCCAGAAGCTTCTTAGTAAGGTATCTATCATATAGCATTTGTTTCAAGTGATTGTTAGCAGGTCACGTTAGCATACAGCTAACCATATATATACTTTCCAATTAGAGAGGTCCATTGATATCTTATGTGATTGTCACTCTTGTTTTACTTGCCAGTTTTATTTTCTGGTAAAAATTCTGGAGGGGAATGAGAATGAACAAAGAATCTCATTAAAAATTCCCAAAGAGCTACAAACCTTAATTTGTTACTTAATTTTCTGGTAAATCTATTACAAACTTGTAATTAAAGAGAAAAAAAAAATATATACACACATATATTGAAAGGTGCTTCATTTTCCAGTAATAAAAATCAGTCTCTCTGTTTAATTTGGGGGTGAATTAATGTTCTTGAAATGAAATATTGTAATAGTGCTGGCTAGAAGAGATGCTGTGCAAGCTTGAACAAAGTACCTCAGTCCTGATTTTTACCATTACTCCCATTTCAGTTTCAGATCTCTTTTAAATAGACTTTAAACCATACCAAATTGTATAGTAGCTTTATAATGGCCGAGATCATAAAAGTATTATATAATTTTGACTTGAATTCGGGTCTTCAAAGAGAGACAAAAGCACATATCTAGCGTATTAGTTCACTGTACTAATTAGTCTCTTTTCATTAGTCATTTTGATTAATCAGATTAAAAAAGCAGTTTACAATGTGTGTTCAGTTATTCTCAAAATGGACTTCCAAATTAAAGCATTATAAAATATCTATATATACCAGGTCCTGCAAAACGTTTTCCAGTGGTGACAGTAAATAATATTTTGAAGGATGTGCTGACTAGTTATCTTCAACAAGAAAAATATGAAGCAGAACTATGCAGACAAATGACAAAGACCATCTCTGAGGTACAAAAAATAAATTATTAGTACAATTATGCTTTTGGGGTAAATTATGGGTCAGATTCACCCCCTTCTGAAATCCATGCATTGATGGGTCTTTCATGCATGATTTCCAAAATTTCTGTGGTGTGCCCTTTTCTGTATTTCTGGGATATGCATTAGGGAAGAGGAAGAGACTTGTCAGGCTTGTGACAAATGGGTGAGCCAGATTGCACAATATCCTTCCTCTGGTCCTCAAAATTAATGCAGAAAATGGAACAGTCCCAGGTTGTGGTAACTTATGTGGAGCTCCCAGATGGTCATAGGGGGCTTCTGTGGCCAGAGGAGAGTTATTCCACTGAATTTATCCTCTGAATTGACCATGTGAGTGTGTTTTAGGTGTACCATATGCTAAGGATGTTAGTGTGTATTTTAGTAATTACAGTTGCAACAATTTTTAGCTGCTACATGGTTACTAAAAGACTCCCCAGGGGTGGGGCTGGCAGCCCTTGTGCTCCTGGGGAGCCCCCTGCCATCCCATGCTGCTGCCTTTATCCATGAGGAATTGGCTCCCTCACAGACTGGTATAGAGGCAGCAGCAGCCCCTGTCTGCGAGCAGGCCTGAGCTCCCAATGGACAGAGGCTGCTCCGGCATCCTGCCTGCCCTCTCTCCCCCCGCGCTGCTGCCTCTGATAGAGAGGCAGCAGCACAGGGGCCAGGCAGTTCTGCAGGAGCCGATATGCATGGGGAGCCGGCTAGAAAATTGGCTTCCCATGGGGAGCCGGCTAGAAAATTGGCTTCCCATGTGTACCATGCTCCCACGTGCACCCCTCATACTCCACATTGTGGCCTCTCTATCAGAGGCAGCAGTGTAGGGTTGCGGGGTAGGCAGCTCCACAGGATCTGGTGCTCACAGGCTTTTAAGCTGCCTCCCCCCAAGCAACAGCTTCCGCTTGCCCCCTGTGATGCTGCCTCTGTGGGAGGCAGTGGGAGGGAGCAGGTGGCTCCGCAGGAACCAACATGTGCGGGGAGGTGACTTAAAAGCTGGCTCCCCACGGGCACCAACTCCCGCCTCTCCCTCCTCTTGCTGCCTCTGATACAGAGGCAGCAAGTAGAGAGGGGGATTGCATGTAATTGTTTGGATTAACTAGTAAGCCTTAGATTTATCAGTTAATCATTTAAATGGCTATACGCTGCTCATGGTAGGGATGTTAATGGATGTTAATGTTAGTGCTAGCTCTCCTGTGGATCCCTAGAATCTGCCAGATTACAGGACAGGGAAACCCTGTACCCCTGACAAGATGGCGCCTCAGATTTTTTTTCTTCAAAATCACTTTTCCTTGGCTTATCATGTGGTGAGAGACAATATTAGTAAGCAGAATATAGGGCACACCAAAGAATATAGGGCTTGTGTACATGGGAATACACAAGAAAATTAAAACGAGTTAACTAGAGGTATGAAGATAAAACCTGTTAGACCTCTGTGTGGATGCTCTCGTTTATAAGTGGCCTGAGTTCATTGCATCTTAATTCTCTAGAAATATCCACAATGGCCCCACAGTGATAATTATGCAATTGTGCGGTCTCAAATTCTATAACATGTGCAAGTCTTCAGTGAGTTTGTCTAGCATAATAGAAGGGGACTTAGGTATCCTCAACAGATCTGTTTGTTGAGGAAGCCTTACAAACCCATCTTTGCTAAAAAAGCGAGTTGCTATTCTAACAGGAGTAAAAAGCAGTAAAAACTTATTTGTTTGGGTGTTTGTGTTTGGTTTTGTATATTTCAGTTGACAACTCAATTTGGTGACAATCTGTTAAGCATGAAGGTGCCATCTTTTTCATAGACAGTTTTCCTATTTGAGCTATGCTTTGCTCTCTAACTCAGTGATGGGCAACCTAGGCTAGTGAGTGGACCACATTTCACAGTGGTGGGCATGCGGCCCATCGGGGTTGAATTTGTGGCCTGTGAAACATTTTGTTTACTATTGCCTATGTACTATTGCCTATGTCCAGATTCCACTCGTTTTGGTCCACGTAGGTACCATTTTTTCCCTAATGGTATGATTAAAGTAACGTGCATGTAAAACAAGTGTACATGAAATGAGATGCATGCTGATTGCACACATTGTGAGAGCTGTGCACGCCCTCTGCATCCATCAAAAAGCTGCTATGGTTCAGCTGGCATACCCTACAAATTCTAGGTATGCAAGAGCAGTTAGCAAAATTGCCCTATCCTTGGAGGCCATCTTGGTTATGACAGTCTTGTGGCCCACTGAGATGTGTGGCTCACTCACTAGCCTAGTTTGTCCATCGCTATCATTTCACGTGCCTGTCAGTTTAATAATACCAGTAGGAAAAAACCTACATGGGTAGAAACCAGTGGAATCTGGCAACCTTGCATGTGAGCAACAGTAAACAAAATGTCTTGTGGGCCACACACATAGAAGCCTGATGGGCCTCAGGTTGCCCATCGGTGCTGTAATTCATCACGAAGATGCCACCTCTTTTTAAAATTGTAACTCCTGAAGTTAATTCTTTTGAGATAAGGTATTTCCAAGAATTGATATTACTGTCATCAATGTTGAAATACTGATTCATTGGTGCTGTAACCTCAGTCTCACATATTCCACCCTCTAGTGGGACTGGAATACTTACTGGACATCATCCATTGCAAGTCTGTGGCTAGGTGATTACCAACAAGATTCTTGAAAATGTTCAATAATACTATACATAGCATCTTTATAATATACTGTATCAATGCAGTGATTTTGACCTCTGAAGCTAGTATATAAAAATAATTTGTCTGAACATGTTTCTCTCTTATAGGTTATTAAGGCTCGGGTAAAAGACCTTATGATACCAAGGTACAAAATTATTGTGATTGTACATATTGGACAACTAAGTGAACAGAGCATGCAAATTGGAAGCAGATGTGTTTGGGATCCTGCCAGTGATACATTGTCATCATATGCTTTCAAAAATACCTCACTATTTGCTCTTGCAAATGTCTATGCTGTTTATTTTGAATAACAAAAAGTTCTAGTTTTATCAGTGGAAGAAAAATATCTAACTTATCACGTTTATATTAGAAAAACTGTTAGAAGACATAGTCAGTGAACATACAATTGTTTTAAAATGGAGAAAATAAGCCTTTCAGTGATACATATAATAATCATGCAAACTTAAACCATTTTCAGCTCTTGCTACTTTCCACAGGAAATGATTAATACTAATAAGACATTTTGCACCTGATTCTTTAATGGTGTTTCAGAACCACATATCACTGTATTAGCTTGTATCATTGTTATTTGCTCTAATTAAATCCTGGTCCTCAGTTTCAGTTCCAAAGTAAAAGGGCTTTATGCATAAGGCCAATATGAGATTTGCAGAAGTTAAAAAAAAAATGCTTTCATTATGGAGTTAAAATGTTGGGCAGCTGCACAGCCATGTCATAAGCTGTGACCAGTATCCTAAAAGATTTACAAGTACTAGATCCATGCATTTCATTGTCTTCAGCCCCCTCCCTCCTTCCCCCCCCCCCCCCGTGGCATAGGTGATGTCCTTATGCACCCCCTTCTCATGTGGCATCTCTGATTCCGTTTTGATTATGGCTGAGAGTCTTCAGTGCATTTTAGTTACGGATATGGCTTAGGCCTCCTCCAAGTCAGAGGAAGATCTACCCACTCCCTGGCAGCGAAGTCCTGAGTTAAAATCCAACACAAACCACGAGAGTCTTTGGTCTTCTGGGCTCAAATTTCATACCCCTTCCTTTCACACAGATCCCAGATGCAGCAGCTTGCTCTCACCACCAAGTTTCTGGTAACAAACTGTCCTTCCCAACTGGTCCTCAACTAAGCTGGCTTTTTACTTTTAATTGCACCCTCCAAGCCTGACAGCTCTTGCAAGTGAATCAGGGTGGAGCTAGTTAAGTATACTCCATCAGACCATCTTTCCTCCTGCTTCTATTTCCAGTGTTGCAGAGCTGTAGCGCTTCCACTTTTTCTTTTTGCAATGAGAGAATTTTTGACCCTTGACTAGTAAGAATTAAGAACTATGAGGAAAATCTAGATAAGTGTCATGACAGGTAAAACCAGCTGATTATGTTCAGAAATATTTTATAGTACTGGAAGCAGCAGTGTGTCTAATCAGTGGTATGTATATGCAATTCTGTTTCTATTTTACTTAATAATAAAATCAGTTAGTTTAAACTGCCCTGTGCAAGAGGTGGAACTAATGTTTTAATGTTTTCAGGTAGTTTTATTTCTTTATAGTTTCTGGATTAAAATACAAATCCTATTTAAATCCTTATCAATCTAATCTTTTAGGCTATGTCTACACTACAAACCTCTACCATTATAGCTATAAGATCTCCTATATATAGTCACTCTGTGCTGGTTGGAGAGAGCTCTCCTGCTGGCATAATTAAACCATCCACAACAAGCAATGTTAGCTGTGTCATCAGGAAAGCATCCCCTTCAGATGTAGCTCTGTCCACACCAGCACTTTTGCTGGTGACATGTCTGTTCTTTTTCACACCTCAGACTGACAAAAGTTTACCAACAATGTGTACACAAAACCTCACTTTCTTAAAGGCTTAAACTGTTATCTGCTCTGCTCCTAGTTGTCTGCTCCCAGCATAAGAAATTTGACCTAATGCCAGATGCCATTTTGTGTCCAAATGTGCCAAGTGATTTTTAATTGTTCCATCAGGTGACCACTAAGCATGAGGTCATGTTAAATGCTGAAACCAAAATATATAGATATTAGGGGTATTTGCTCCTTTTGATTCACTCATGGAATCCCAATTGATACAAATTAGAGTTGTGGGCAAAGATGGAATTTATCTCCCATACCAAACCCTTTATTACGTTTCTGTGGGCAAGGTTCCGAACTTCTGGTATTATAGCATGCTTGTATGATCTAAGTCTTTCTTTTGGCTTCATGGGGACTCTTTCTGAATACTGTAGGAGGTGCTTCATCCTGGGGGTAGCTTTACCTCAGTGAGAACATTGAATTGGCACACTTCCCAGAAGTCCTCACAATACCTTCTTACCAGCAAACACTGCCTATTCTCCTACCTCTCCTCTGACAAGACCTTATAAACGGTATATGCTCTGGGTAAATCTAGCCTTTAGTCCTCAACTATTTTGTTTGTAGTCCTTCCCCTCTCCCCAACAAGTAAATCCTATAAGAGTACTTTTGTATGACTGATGAGTCTGAACTCCTTTATATATTTTTCTGAATCAAAGGGAGCATAGTACAATCAATACCCTTCATAGAGCTGGTTTCCATTTATTTTTATACATAATGCGAGTTTATAGTTAATGTTCTAACAGAAGTGGCTATGGTTTAGTAAAACTGAAAATAGCATAGCAGCATCTGTAATGTGAACCAACCGGTTTTATCTCTTGATGTTACATAAACTTATCTTTATAGCATAAAAATCATATACTGCAGTTATATTGAACTGTAAAAAAGAAAAAAAATATTACCCAGATATGGCAAGGGATTCAGTTTTATCTTGGTTTGATAGTTCTCTCATTATGAGTTAAAGAAAATGGTTTATTTGCAATTCATATATTGTATTCCTCTGCTATAGAAGTGACCTGTGTGAAGCAGTAGTGTGTCCAGACCTTAACTTTTAAAGCACTGAAATGACTCATGGCTTAACCAGCCGATGTACCTTACCCCATGGATCATTTATATATTTTTTCATAGAATACTAGAACTGGAAGGAACCTTGAGAGGTCATCAAGTCCAACCCCCTGCACTTATGGCAGGACCAAGTACCATCCTAGACCATCCCTGACAGATATTTGTCTATACTGTTCTTAAAAATTTCCAGTGATGGAAATTCCACAACCTCCCTATGCAATTTATTCCAGTGCTTAACCACCCTGATAGTTAGGAAAATTTTCCTAATGTCCAACTTAAACTTCCCTTTCTGCAATTTAAGCACATTGCTTCTTGTCCTGTACTCAGAGGTTAAGAAAATAATTTTACACCCTCCTCCTGGTAACAGCCTTTTAGGTACTTAAAAGCTGTTATATCTCCTCTCAGTCTTCTCTTTTTCAGACTAAACAAATCCATTTCTCCTCTCTGCTCTTCTGGACTGGTCTCCAAGGTGTTAGGGCTTTACTCCCGGCCACCACCCAACTCCTTCCTGGCCCAAAACCAGGGAATTTGCCAGATGAGGGGAGGTCAATGCTGGCCTTAGTGCTCCTGGCCACTGGTTCCCAGGGCACTGAGCAAAGGGGAGCCTCAGTGCCCGGAGAAGAAGACCCCCAGCACTCCGGGATCTGGTGGCAGAGACCCTGGCACCCCTCAGGAACAGGGGGAGGTACCAGTGCCCTGGGAACCAATGGCCATGAGCATAGAGGGCAGCATTGACCTCCCCTCGTCTGGCAAATTCCCTGGTTTCGGGCAAGTGAGGTCCTGAGGGTGCCAGACCAGGGAGGTTCAGTCTGTACTTTAAATGTGTACTTTGTGCATCTATTCTGCACCAATATGCAGCATTACCTTTGTTATTTACTCTTTAGTACAAGTTTATGTTTGAACTTGTTGGCACCATCTGTGTTAAAATAGGTCATTCTGTGTGTTTTGTTTTTGCAGACACTAGACAGTAAAGCAGATACTGTTTAATAAACTCCCACCTTATTTTTATACCTCTGCAGACCTAGTTCTAAGTGAAAAGAGTTTGGAATCAGTGGGGCCCTGCAGTTTGGCTCAATCCCTCCTCTGCTCAGGAGAGTTTTGCTGTAAGAACAGCACAGATGTTAGAGATCAAGGGCAGTTACTGAATCGACCATTGTGCCATATTGTCACAGTTTAACTTCAGGATTGTCAGCTTGTCAACACTCCCAAATCCAGCTGCAACACAATTTTAAAACTGCAGTGTGATTGGGAATCTTTGTGGCTTTCTCATAACTGGGCAAAAGCTTGGAACAGTCCAAGGCTTTTCCCTGATTATGGGGGCATGAGTAGGCACAATCCATGCTATGAAATGTATTTGTGTTACAACTCAGTGTCGTGACTGAATTGTATTTCCAGCACGCAGGATGCCTATCTAACTTCTCAGGCCAGCACTGTTTTTTCTGTTGTGCTGGAGCCAGACTGAGCCCCTAGCTGGTCCAGGGACTTAGAGCTGTCTGTACATTAGTTCCAGTAGTCCCCTCAAAGTACAGAAGGCTATCCCCACATCTTATAAACGATTTTCCAACCATGACCTTGAATCAAAATACCCTAGGGTTTAAACTTCAACAGTACAAGTATTTTAGGAGCCTGAGTCTAATTTTCAAAAGTGACTGAGGCACTTTAAAGCCTAAGTCCTTATGTTTACACTTCGAACAGCCCAAATAGCTGGGTCAACCTAACTTTTTAGTGTAGATTTGTCTTATAGGTTCTTAAATGCTAAGTTACTTTTGAAAATTAGATTCAGACTCCTAAGCCACTGAAGTACTTCTGAAAACTTTACACCAGATCTTCAGGGCAAATTTTCGGCCACCTTTTATTTATTCCAGGGAATTGAAAGTGGGAGGGACTCGGGAAGTTTGGGAATTGGTGGAAAGAGAGGATAATTTTAGCTTTTTGTTTGCTCAGCTGGCTGATGTGGGCCATACAGGAGGATATAGCTGTTGTCTCATTGTATTGGAGGTTGTTTTGCTATGTGTTTTTTAAGTAATATTCAACATGCTTAGAGTTTTTTTAAAAGGTGCATAAAGGTAATCAATATTTTGACTTTGGGATCTTAGTTGAAATCTTTCTTTAGTGTAAGAGGAAATGTACCTCCTTGGCTTGGAACTGTATCTTCAGTCTCTCTGTAAGAGGGGAGGGAGGGGCAAATTTGACCTTGTGCCTAGAATTGACCTTGTATAGACTTTATTTAGAGGACCATGGGGACACTAACTGCTTCCATTAAGATACAAGTATAGGGGCTACAAATCCTTATGCCCAGGGCAAAAGCCAGCTACTAATAGATGGAGTGTAGAGGAAGAAACTTTGATAAGCAGGTTATTTCCTAATCATCCATTATCAGAATTCTAGAAACTGTTCCTGAAGTTTCTGGTACTGGCCAATGTTAGAAACTGGCCACCGGACTAGATGGATCACTGGTCTGATACCACAAGTCTGATGATGTGCATGGATGTTTGAATCACAGTTTCATTCTGATAACGCAAGTTGGAAAGGCATTAGGGATACTACATGTACCACATTATTATGCTTTTGCTCGGTTAAGCAATACTATTAGCTTGTATACCCCCCAACCTTGGTAAACCTGCTGAGGCTGTTCATAACTGAAAAAACACAATGAAAAACATTCATGGTGTATTGCACACTTTATTAAAATTTAACCACAACAACTGAAACTAGTACAATTGGACAGGGGAAGATATTGGCATGTGTGGCTTGAAATTTAACACATTAAGTGCCTTGTACAAACAGCTGAGCTATCATCACAAAAAAGCATATCAAGGCTGCTTTGCATTACACTAGTTAAAATTTAACCTTTAAGCCTCAGTATGATGCAGAAAATAAAGTTAGAATTCAAGAAACACAATTTTAATCATCTAATTTCAGATAGTTACATTAAAATAATCACAACATGTATGAGAGCTATTGGATATAATCCATCCAGCATCTGATACATTTTAGCACAGTGAGCTTATATCTCTTTCGCTGCAGCCAATGCTGCAGCAGGATGTAGTGAGCAGCGTAACTACTTCCCGCCTTTCTTGTATAGACTTTTTCCTGATGCCTCTTAAGTCTCTTTCAGACTGGGATTTCGAGTTAAGGGTTTCTTCACTCAGAGGTTCTGGATTCTGAATACCATATTCCAAGGGTTCTGTTGAATCACTGTTTTCATGTGGTAAATGCAGGTGACTTTTTCTGTCTTCTGAATAAAAATTAGAGACAAATTATTAGAGGGCATAGAACCCTTACTAAAGTCTAGACTTTCAGATCTAAGGGTATGTCTACATTACCACCCTAGTTCGAACTAGGGTGGTTAATGTAGGCATTCGAAGTTGCAAATGAAGCCCGGGATTTAAATATCCCGGGCTTCATTTGCATCTTGCCGGGCGGGCGCCATTTTTAAATCCCCTTAGGTCGAACTCCGTGCCCGCGGCTACACGCGGCACGGAGTAGGTAGTTCGAATTAGGATCTCTAATTCGAACTACCGGTACTCCTCGTGGAATGAGGTGTACTGGTAGTTCGAATTAGAGATCCTAATTCGAACTACCTACTCCGTGCCGCGTGTAGCCGCGGGCACGGAGTTCGACCTAAGGGGATTTAAAAATGGCGCCCGCCCGGCAAGATGCAAATGAAGCCCGGGATATTTAAATCCCGGGCTTCATTTGCAACTTCGAATGCCTACATTAACCACCCTAGTTCGAACTAGGGTGGTAGTGTAGACATACCCTATCAGAAAAAAAGTACCCTACACAAACCAAAGAAACCTAAAATGTCAAAGGTATTCTCACGTCATTCTGGATCATTGTGCATGTCTATTGTAATATCCATTACAGAATCTAATTTTTTTTACAGTTTCTCTGTTTAAGAGAGTACAACAATTCTGGTTTCTGTTGGTGCAGTTGCTTTGATGACTGAAACTAGCTGTGTAAATGTATTTAACAATGCAGCTTCATTCTGACCATTACATTTAAAATTGTCATATTGTACATATCATACACTCCTTCCTGAAGTTCAAATGTCATAGCTTCTTGTATCAGGTATGAATAGTTCCAAGATTTTTTTTTAAATTACTCTGGTATTGCAAATAATTTCACAGCTGTTTATAATTCAGGTGCATTTTAAGGAATATTTTGAAGCTCTCAATACAAGATGGAATACACTTAAAAAAGAAAAGATTATAAAGTACAGCAACATCCTTGCCTAATGCAGAGTTAAGCGATTTCCCCGTTAGGCTAGTTCTCTAAAATATTTTGCAGAAGTATTTCTAGTCAAACTTTTTTCTCTGCATGTAGCCAGGAGTTTTAAGCTTTAACTAGTATAAGAGTTTCAATGAAAGTAGATGCTTGACTGAAAAACATAAAATACGTAGAAAGAATGTTTTTCTAAAACCAAACTTACTTATTTAACCCTTTCAATAATTTTGAGTACAAATTGCTAGCTGTGCTCATTACACTAGTATGACTTTAATGTCTATGGCTGAATTTTTTCTGAAACTTTCCCAAAATTTGCGAAGTATTAGTTTGTACCATAAAACTTCTTGGGAGAAAGAAGAAGACATTGCCTTGCCTCTTGAAGACATTGGCAAAACTTCTATTCACATTGAAGGGGCCAGCCAGTACTTGCTCCCTTGTCACAAAAACTAAGCTTGAGAATTTCAAAAGCTGAGTAAAGATTTAGCACACAGATGGCTTGAAAAGCTCAACCTAGATCAATTTTATTTAAAACAAACAAACCCCCAAAAAGCTAAGCTAGGTAAGCTTCATAAAAACATAGTGCAAAGTGGTGCAATTTCATTTCCTTGTCTGAAACACAGCCCCCACAATACAGACTCAAGACATACATTTAGCGGAGATAGAAGCAACTAAACATCCAATTGTGCCCTCTGAGGCATCTCAATGACACCACCCCCTGTTGAATTCAGTAAGGTTTGTGCGTGTGTAAGAGGAAAGAAATGAGCCCAAAGCACATAAGCCAGCACTTTTACCAAATAGATCTTGTGGATCATCAATCAGATGCCTTCTCCATCGGGATCCCCCACACGTGAAGACAACAGCTCTTACGAAGTCTCTCCCACAAAGCTTCATATAATTCCCTTCACCTTTTACATGAGAAACTGCTATCAGGAGTGAGATTAAAACCGAACCCAGGATTGCACCCTTCATTTTGCAGAAATAGTACCTATTGGATCAGAAGTGAGTGGGGAAGAAAGAGAGCCAGCAAAGCTAAGATCTGAGGATTCGCTTGAATCCAGCTTATTTATATATGTCCATTCACTCTATTTAGTAAGAGCTCATTTTGATTATGCTTTAATATTTGTCAAGTATGTGAGTTAATCAGTTGTTTCTGGTGACTGTGTAAGTGCTTTCAGATTTTCACTTGGATTCTGAGCAAACATTTATTAAAGATATATTTAAGTAGCACTATTGCTTAACAATGGAAACATATCCAGTAGTGCAGCATATTTATAGAGCACCAGCTTAGATCAAGACTACTAATGAGTACTTTCTGTAAAAATGAATGGAAGTTTTATTGCAGGTTTCACACATTTAACTGTGTATGTTGTTTTTGACTGTTGAAAAGCTCAGTCTCTGGTGGCCAATTTCACAGCTCTGCTATCGTCATTTAAACAGAGATCTTGGCATTTGTAGCTCAAAAATCTTAAACTACACAGCAATTTAACTTCTTTCAGTTATTTAGTTCACATTTATTTAATCATGGTGGTTCATCATTTTTGCTCTTGTTAAGTATTCCTTCATGTAATTTGGCAATTGTGTTTAAAAATATGGACTAGATTTTCAAAGTTTGGCACCCACATCCATTGTGTATACTGAATTTGTTCATATGGATATTTTTTGTGCACTAGCAAATTGGGTATTTGCACATGTACTAAACATTTGCCCATGCCTAGGCTTATCGGGTAGTCAAGTCACTTCTCTGCTAGTTGCTTCTTCCTCCCTTGCTGCATTTATCAGAGGCAGAGGGGTGAGGGGAGCAGGAGCTGGTGCTGGGGGGAGCTGGCTTAAAAGTGGGGTACCGGGTGTGAGCGAGGACTTAGGTGTCCCGGCTTGTTCCCAATCCCAGACACTGCACCTCTGCTTTTAAATGTGGTAAGAGCTGGGCGGCTCTTAGAATCATAGAATACTAGACTGGAAAGGACCTTGAGAGATCATCAAGTCCAGTCCCCTGCCCTCACAGCAGGACCAAGCACCGTCTAGATCATCCCTGATAGACGCCTATCCCAACTGCTCTTAAATATCTGCAGTGATGGAGATTCCACAACCTCCCTAGGTAACTTATTCCAGTGTTTAACCAAGTCAAGTTTTTCCTGATGTCCAACCTAAACCTCCCTTGCTGCAGTTTAAGCCCATTGCTTCTTGTCCTATCATTAGAGGCCAAGGAGAACAATTTTTCTCTCTCCTCCTTGTACCATCCTTTTAGATACTTGCAAAACTACTATCATGTCCCCTCTAAGTCTTTCTTTTTCAAACTAAACAAGCCCAATTCTTTCAGTCTTCTTTCATAGGTCATATTCTCTAGACCTTTAATCGTTCTTGTTGCTCTTCTCTGGACCTTTTCTTGAAATGTGATGCCCAGAACTGAGGCCTACTCAGCACAGAGTAGAGCAGAAGAATCACTTCTCATGTCTTGTTCACAACACTCCTGTTAATGCATCCCAGAATCACGTTTGCTTTTTTTGCAGCAGTGTCATGATGTTGACGCATATTTAGCTGTGGTCCACTATGACCCCTACATCCTTTTCTGCAGTACTCCTTCCTAGACAATCACTTCCCATTCCGTATGTGTGAAATGGATTGTTTCTTCGTAAGTGGAGTACTTTGCATTTGTCCTTATTAAACTTCATCCTATGAAGGCCATTTCTCTAGTTTGTCATCATTTGCAAACATAATAATCGTACTCTCTATGCCATCATCTAAATCAGTGTTTCCCAAACTTTTTGGCATCACACCCTCTTTTTGATTTTTGAAAAACCCTCACAACCCCTTCCCCCCCAAATAGCAGCAAAAATTGTTGAGCAAAAAAAAAAAAAAAAAGGAACAGACTGGGGCAGCAAAACTTGATGGGGGGGGAAGGGGAGGCTGGGTCGCCTCGTGCCCCCCCCCCCCCGGAATTTCTTCACACACACACCCCTTAGGGGGGTTCCCCCCCAGTTTGGGAACCCATGATCTAAATCATTGATGAAGATAATGAACAGAACAGATCCCAAAACAGACCCCTGCAAAACTCCACTTGTTATGCCCTGCCAGCAATAACAACTACTCTCTGAGGACTGTTATCCATCCACCTTATAGTAGCCCCATCTAAATTGTATTTGCCTAGTTTATTGATAACAAGGTCATGTAAGACCACATCAAATGCTTTCCTAAAGTCTAGGTAAACCGCACCGCTTCTCCCATATCCACAAAACTTGTTATCCTATCAAAGAAAGCTATCAGATTGGTCTGACATGATCTGTTCTTTACAAATCCATGCTGGATACAAAATCCTATCACCTTATTATCTTCCAGTTGTTTGCAGATAAATTCCTTAATTACTTGCTTCATTATCTTCCCTGGCACAGAAGTTAAACTGACTGGCATGTAGTTTCCTGGGTTGTTCTTATTTCCCTTGTAATAGATAGGCACTGTATTTGCCTTTTTCCAGTCTTCTGGAATCTCTTCCAACTTCCATGACTTTTCAAAGATGAGAGCTAAAGGCTCAGATACCTCCGCTCTCAGTTCCTTGAGTATTCTAGGATGCATTTCATCAGGCTCTGGTGACTTGAAGACCTCTAACTTTTCTAAGTAATTTTTAACTTGTTCTTTGTTTTATTTTAACTTCTAAACCTACCCTATTTCCACTATCATTCACTATATTAGGCATCCTGTCACCATCAGTCTTCTTGACAAAAACTGAAACAAAGAAGTCGTTAAACACCTCTGCCATTTCCAAGTATCCTGTTATTGTTTCTCCCTCTTCACTGAGCAGTGGGCCTACCCTGTCTTTGGTCTTCCTCTTGCTTCTACTATATTTATAGAAGGTCTTCTTATTACCCTTTATCTTTCTAGCTAGAATTGAGCTTGTTTTGTGCCTTTGCCTTTCTAATCTTGCCACTGCATACCTGTGTTGGTTGCTTATATTCATCCTTTGTAATTTGACCTAGTTTCCACTTTTTATACAACTCCTTTTTTATTTTTAGATCATGTAAGATCTCCTGGTTAAACCAAGGTGGTCTCTTACCATACCTTCTGTCTTTCCTATGCAGTGGTATAGTTTGCTTTTGGGCCCTTAATAATGTCCCTTTGAAAAACTGCCAACTCTCTTCAGTTGTTTTTTCTCTTAGTCTTGCTTCCCATAGGACCTTACCTACCAGCTCTCTGCTTACTAAAATTTGCCTTCCTGAAATCCATTGTCTCTATTTTGCTGTTCTCCCTTCTACCATTCCTTAGAATCATGAACTCTATGATTTCATGATCACTTTCACCCAAGCTGCCTTCCCCTTTCAAATTTTCAACCAGTTACTCCCTATTTGTTAAAATTAAATCTAGAACAGCTTCCTCCCAGTAGCTTTCTCGACCTTCTGAAATAAAAAAATTGTCTCCAATGTAGTCCAAGAACTTATTGGATAATCTGTGCCCTGCTGTGTTAGTATCCCAACTAGGTTGCGAATCTCTCAAGGCATCTAGATAGTCTTATGTGTAGTGCTGGTGAGGAGCCGGTGGTCATGGTACATATAGGTACTGTGGTACATAGGGAAGGGTAGGAGAGAGGTTCTGGAAGCCAAATTTAGGCTGCTAGGAAGGAGATTGAAATCCAGGACCTCTATGGTAGTGTTCTCTGAAATGCTTCCAGTTCCACGCGCAGGGCCAGGCAGGCAGGCAGAACTTCAGAGTCTCAATGCGTGGATGAGGAGACGGTGTAGAGAGGAGGGGTTAGATTTATTAGGAACTGGGGAAACTTTGGGATAGGGGAAGCCTATACAGGAAGGATGGGCTCCACCTAAACGAAAATGGAACCCGACTGCTGGCACTAAAGATTAAAAAGGTTGTAGAGCAGTTTTTATACTAAGGACTGTGGGAAAGCCGATGAGTGCGGAGGAGCATATGGTTCAGACAGAGACATCTACTGGGGAGGTTCTATTAATAGAGATGCTCTATGTTCTAATCAGGAGGTGAGGATGGAAGTATGGGTCAGATCAACTGAGACAAAATCAAATGAAAAAGAGTCTTAACACATCAGATAACTAGTGACAAATTATTAAAGTGCTTATACACAAATGCTAGAAGTCTAAATAGTAAAATGGGTGAACTAGAGTGCCTAGTTCTAAAGGAGGATATTGATATAATAGGCATCATGGAAACTGGGTGGAATGAGGACAATCAATGGGACACAGTCATACCAGGATACAAAATATATTGGAAGGACAGAACAGGTCGTGCTGGTGAGGGAGAGGCACTATACGTGAAAGAAAATGTAGAATCAAATGAAGTAAAAAATCTTAAATGAGACAAAATGTTCCATAGAATCTCTATGGATAGTAATCCCATGCTCCAATAACAAGAATATAGCAGTAGGGATATATCATTGACCACCTGATCTGGACAGTGATAGTGACTATGAAATGCTAAGGGAGATTAGAGAGGCTATCAAATTTTAAAAACTCGATATTTGTGGGGGGTTTTAACTATCCCCACATTGACTGGGTACGTCGTCACCTCAGGACGGGATGCAGAGATAAAATTTCTTGATACCTTAAATGACTGCTTCTTGGAGCAGCTGGTTCTGGAACCCAGAAGGGGAGAGGCTATTCTTGATTTAGTCCTAAGTGGAGCACAGGATCTGTTTCAAGAGGTAAATATAACCGGACCACTTGGAAATAGTGACCATAATGTAATAAAATTTAACATCCCTGTGGTGGGAAAAACACCTCAGTAGCCCAACACTGTGGCATTTAATTTCAGAAAGGTAAACTACACAAAAATGAGGAAGTTAGTTAAACAGAAATTAAAAGATAGTGACAAAAGTAACACCTCTTCAAGCTGCATGGAAACTTTTCAAAGACACCATAATAGAGGCCCAACATAAACGTATACCCCAAATTAAAAAACACAGTAAGAGAACCAAAAAAGTGCCACCATAGCTTAACAACCAGGTAAAAGAAGCAGTGACAGATAAAAAGATATCTTTTAAAATGTAGACATCAAATCCTAGTGAAGAAAATAGAAAGGACCATAAACTTTATAAAATTAAGTGTAAAAATATAATAAAAAAAGCCAAAAAGGAGTTTGAAGAACAGCTAGCCAAAAACTCAAAAAATAATAGTAAAAGGTTTTTTAAATACATCAGAAGCCGGAAGCCAGCTAAACAACTAATGGGGCCCTTGGATGATTGAGATCCTAAAGGAGCACTCAAAGATGATAAAGTTTTCGCGGAGAAGATAAATGAATTCTTTGCTTCAGTCTTCACTGCCGAGGATATTGGGAGATTCCCAAACCTGAGCAATTCTTTTTAGGTGACAAATCTGAGGAATTGTCCCAGATTGAGGTGTCATTAGAGAAGGTTTTGGAACAAATTGATAAACTTAGCAGTAACAAGTCACCGAGACCAGATGGCATTCACCCAAGAGTTCTGAAAGAACTGAAATGGGAAATTGCAGAACTGTTAACTGTGGTTTGTAACCTATCCTTTAAATCAGCTTCCGTATCTAATGATTGGAAGATAGCTAACTTGATGCCAAATTTTAGAAAGGATGCTAGAGGTGAACCTGGCAATTACAGACTGGTAAGTCTAACATCAATACCGGGCAAATTAGTTGAAACTGTAGTAAAGAATAAAATTGTCAGACACATGGATGAATATAATTTGTCGGGGGAAAGTCAACATGGTTTCTGTAAAGGGAAATCATGCCTTCCTAATTTGCTAGAGTTTTTTGAGGTGGTCAACAAACGTGTGGACAAGGGGGATCCAGTGGATATAGTATACTTAGATTTCCAGAAAGCCTTTGACAAGGTCCCTCGCCAAAGGCTCTTAAGTAAAGTAAGTTGTCATGGGATAAGAGGGAAAGTCCTTTTGTGGATTGGTAACTGGTTAAAAGACAGGAAATAAAGGGTAGGAATAAACGGTAAGTTTTCAGAGTGGACAGAGGTAATTAGTGGGGCCCCAAGCGTCTGTCCTGGGACCCATTCTATTCAACTTATTTATAAATGATCTAGAGAAAGGAGTAAACAGTGAGGTGGCAAAATTTGCCGATGATACGAAACTGCTCAAGATAGTTAACACCAAAGCAGACGGTGAAGAGCTTCAAAAAGATCTCACCAAACTAAGTGATTGGGCAACACAATGGCAAATGAAATTTAATGTTGATAAATGTAAAGTAATGCACATTGGAAAAAATAGTCCCAACTATGTATACAATATGCTTGGGACTAATTTGACTACAACTACTCGAGAGAGATCTTGGAGTCATTGTGGATAGTTCTCTGAAAACATCCACTCAGTGTGCAGCGGCAGTCAAAAAAGCAAATAGAATGTTGAGAGTCATTTTAAAAAAAAAAGGGATACAGAATAAGACAGAAAATATCTTATTGCCTCTATATAAAACCATCGTATGCCCACATCTTGAATACTGTGTACAGATGTGGTCACCACATCTCAAAAAAGATATATTGGCATTGGAAAAGGTTCAGAAAAGGGCAACAAAAATGATTAGGGGTTTGGAATGGGTCTCATATGAAGACAGATTATAAAGATTTGGACTTTTCAGCTTAGAAAAGAGGAGACTAAGGGGAGATATGATAGAGGTCTATAAAATCATGAGTGGTATGGAAAAAGTGAATAAGGAAAAGTTATTTACTTCTTCCCACAATATAAGAATTAGGGGTCACCAAATGAAATTAATAGACAGCAGGTTTAAAACAAACAAAAGGAAGTTTTTCTTCACTCAGAGCACAGTCAACCTGTGGAACTCCTTGCCAGAGGATGTGGTGAAGGCTAGAACTTTAACAGAGTTCAAAAAAAAGCTAGATAGATTCATGGAGCTATTAGCCAGGATGGGTAGGAAAGGTATACCTAGCCTCTGTTTCTCTGGAGGTGGGTGACAGGGGAGGGATCACATGAGGATTACCGGTTGTGATCCCTCCCTCTGGGGCATCTGGTATTGGCCACTGTCGGCAGACAGGATACTGGGCTAGATGTACCTTTGGTCTGACCCAGTATGGCCGTTCTTAAATGTCTGGATAGTTGAAGTCCCCCATCACCACCAAATCCTGCACTTTGGATGATATTGTTAGTTGTTTAAAAAAAGTCTCATCCGCCTCTTTTACCTGGGTAGGTGATCTGTAGTAGACTCCTAGCATGATATCACTTTTTTTTAAGTTAATCCAGAGACTCTTAATCTATGTCGATCTCCACCTCAGTCCAAGTGTATACAGCCAGTCCCCAAGTTGCAAACAGTCGAGTTACGACCGTTTGCATTTACGACCAAAGCTCCCATGGAGCGGTCGTAAAAGCGGTCCCCGAGTTACGAACGCGACCTGTGCTTACGAACAGCGCGGTCGCTATGTAACTCAATGGGGCCCAAGTACGAACAGATCGAGTTACAGCCAAGTGTTTGGTCTGTAACTCGTTCGTAACTCGGGGAGAGGCTGTACATGCTTATTATATAGGGCAACACCTCCTCCATTTTTTCCCTGCCTATCCTTCTTGAGCAAGCTGTACCCTTCTATACTAATATTCCAATTGTGTGTATTATCCCACCAAGTCTCTGTGATACCAGCTATGTCATAATTGTGT
This sequence comes from Pelochelys cantorii, assembly GCA_032595735.1. Lineage (NCBI taxonomy): Eukaryota > Metazoa > Chordata > Testudines > Trionychidae > Pelochelys > Pelochelys cantorii. The sequence continues at coordinate 47,083,237 of CM064334.1, read as the reverse complement.
TTATTAGCAGTTCAAATTCTTCCTGCTTATTTCCCATACTCCTTGCATTTGTATACAGGCATCTAAAATACTGATTTGATTTTGCCTCCCAGTTCTGCCTTGTCCCTCCTATTATAGCTCTCTGCTATTCTAGCCCATGCTCCCTCCCATTTCCAACCCATCTCCCAGGTCTCCATGTTTTTCACTTACCTGTGGGCTTTCGTCACCTGGCCCCATCAAACCTAGTTTAAAGCCCTTCTTACAAGGTTAGCCAGTCTGTGTCCAAATACTCTCTTCCTCGAAAAGTGAACCTCCTTCTTGGAACAGCATCCCGTAGTCAAGAAATCCAAAGGCCCCCTGGCAACACCATCTTTGCAGGAAGAACCTTACTAAATTTAAAAGGCAGAACCGCAGAGGCTGGGAGCTAACCCCACTGTTAGCTCTGCAGTTTCTCCCCTTTTTGACTAATCAGGTAGTTGATGGAAATTCCATTGACTACTCGATCAGCTGATTAAATGCAGTTTAACATCCTTAACATGCACATGGCAAAATAGGCACCTAATTGTCTTGTGCATACAAGCTACCTTTATATAGTCACCTACATGGTGACCATATGTACATGTACAGTTGTATATGGCTAATTTTGAAAATCTGACCATGTAGACATACGGTGTTAAAATGAAATTTAAATTTAAAGTAGGAAATATGGTGGAAATTGATTATTTCCACATGCTCAAAACAAATGACAAAATAGCTACAATTATTTTATTCATCCTTTTTATTTTGGCAACATCTGAAAAACAGGAATTTTTGAAAGAGTGCAGCTTTGAGAAGCTTTGTTATTATGCTGCATAGGCCCTATGAAGAGAGATTTGAACACTGTGCAATGGTCTAGCTGTATTATTTGTTGGTATAGCATTGCTATGATGTCTGTAGGTGCCTAAAGCATTATTTCGCAATAATGCATGCTTAAGAAAATGTATATGGTTTGGGGCCTTTAAGTTCAGAAATTCATTATTTAGAAACAAACTACATGAGCAATCGTGAAGATCTTTATCACTTCCTATAATCACAGATGTTTCCCAGCACCAAGACATTAAACTTTAATTGTTTTGTTCAAAGTGAGTTATTGCATGTTATGGGTGTGATGGAAAGGGCGTTTTCACTATTAATACCGGTAAGTAAACAACTATCTTCACTGACGAAAAGAAGTCGTGTATTTTTGCTCAGATTTTTAATAATGATTAACACATGATTCACCTTAATGGTTGTCCTCTCAGAAACATATGTGAGTTTGTTTTTTCTCAAGGGTCAAGCTAGCAGTTTTGTCATAAAGTGTATAATGTCAAAGGAAATGAATGGTAATGGGTCACGAAACGATGTACGATTTTGGTGGTATTTAAACATTGAGCTTTCGCTGTAAAACACATGAGACAGACTAAATGTTCTGTACATTTAAAAAATATGGCTCACAACATAACATTTAAGGACAGAACAGATACTGCATTTGTCAATTGATAGGCAGAGCATTTCATTTCAAGGCTTTGTTTTTCCTGTGTCTAGAAATGGCTCTCTCTCCTCACTGTGCAGACAGAGGGCGAGAACTTGGAATTAATTGTTTATTGGTCATGTGGGGACATGATCCATTTTTCTGGACCATCTATATCCCCAAATCCTCTAGGATAATACATTTGTCCTCATGTAAGGACCCCCATTATCATTATTCATTCAGTATCATTATTCAACAGAATTAGCAATGTGGTCTACAGAGAGTATAAAGTGCCTCTGTACAAGGAATCCATGTTCAAATCTGGCCTGTCATTCATCACTGTGCAACAATTTGTGGAGGTACTGTGTATCTGCTTTAGTAGCTTTTACTGGGTGCTTGATGGAGTTTAGCTGTAATTGCCTGAAGAGCTGTGCCTTTACTGTTAGCTGTGGTTTGAATGCAGATGGCATGGGATCTGAAAAAGATCTTGCTCATTCACTATATGATGTATTCCCAGACAAGACAACACCAGGTTGAGAGCAAGAGATGGAAAATTCACTGCTTCTAATGCAGACTTGAGATAATGTCTCAGTTCCCACTATGGTGATCTAAATAGTTCTCTTCCAGATTTTTTTCTTCTTCTAGTCAGTTAAGGCCTAACCAAGAGCCCATTGACTCTAGTGGGTATCTTTCTTTTGCCTTCACTGGGTTTTGGCTCAGGCCCCTGATGTGGCACATGTTGTCAGAAAGGCAGAACTGAAGGATGTTCCTGATTGTTCCTTCAGTTTCATAGTCTGAGGCTATTCCCAAAGAAAGCCCTATCTCTTGGATAAGTGGGCTTTATCCTTTAGGCAGAACTTTTGAGGTTCTGATGGATAACGCATTACACTAGGTGTTTGGCATGTTTAGTGCTTTGAAGATAAATCTGGGATGGAATCACAGACAGAGGGTGAAATCTTGGTGCCGGAGAAGAGTATGCTTGGAGAAATTCTTTGTGTTTCAAATTATTTGTTACAAACTTAATTTTCTGCCACTATGGCTCAAGTTTCCAGCCCTCTCTTAGGTACAGAATGCCTGAGAACTCTGCGTCATAGGGAAGGAAGGGCTGTTTTATTTATTTCATTATGCAATGATACAGAAAAATATATTGGAAGGTGAATTTATTCATAAAGTGTGTGCAATGATGGGCATTTCCAGAGGAAAATTCAGGGCATTTAGTGTGATTCCATTTAGTGATGGAAATACAGATACATTTAATGATGGAAAAATTGTTACCCTTTATTTAATACAATATTGCATTTTATGGCGATTTTATTCTGCATAATTAAATGGCAGGCTTCAGGGTATACAGACACATGAGACATAATTATTTATTGTCTTTTCCTTTGTTTACTGATTGAGAAGAATTATCAGTAAACTAGTGTTAACTGGCTAGAGCAGAGCCAATTATGTCATGTAAAGCATCCACCTGTTTAAAAAAAAAAGAAAAAAAAAAAGACATTATATTGCATTGTAATTGTGCTTAAGAAATGAAGTGATCTAAAAAGCCCCACTTAGTCTCAAATGATATCCACCTAATGGGTTTCAAGAAGGTTGACAATATGTTACTAGTTGTTGCCTTTTACAGACTTACTGTTTCCTAAATAGCACTTTTTGAAATAACTGTTATGATAGTTTAAAGAGATTTCTCATGGTAGATGGGTCTGTGTGGTACAATTTGCAACATCATTCTTGACAGCATAAACTTATTCAATCTTAGACCCTTCTTTATAAAAAGAGGCTAATCTTCCAGGCAGTACCTATTAGAGATGTTAGATACCGTGTAATTGAATAGCCATGTAACCACATCAAAATATATTGGTTACACGACTATTCGATAGTCTCCAGGGGCGGCAGCCAGTGCGCTCCCAGCCCCACTCCTGGGGGAGCCTCTGCCACCCCACACTGCTGCCTCTCTATCAGAGAGAGCAGCAGCATGGGGGAGGGAGGGACAGATGGTGCCGTGAAGCTGATGCTGGCAGGAACTGGCTCCTAAGATGGCTCCCCCCAGCACTGGCTCCTGCCTGCCTTCCATGTTGCCTCTGTAGGAGACAGCAAGGGGGGGGGGGGGAGGCAGGTCCATGGAGCCAGCATGGGTTTATCAGCTCCCACCTACCCCCCTCACCCTCTGCACTGCTGCTTCTCTATCAGGTAGCAGCACAGGGAGGTGGGGGCAGGTGGATCTGGTGCTTGTGAGGAGCCAGCTTCCCATGGGCACCAACTCCCACCTCCCCCTCCTTGCTGCTCTGTTAGAGCAGTCTAATAGAGGCAGCAAGGGGGGGAATGCATGTAGTCGACAGGATTAAGTTGCCTACTCACTGACATCCCTTGTACCTATTCATAGGGCACCATGCTTCAGTCTAGTCACTTTATTAGTGGTAGTATAAGAGTGATCTGAGTCTACTGTGCTAGGCACTGTATATAATCCTAGAAAGATTCTTGTCCAAAGAGCTAACTCAAGAAATGAGCAAAACAGACAAAGGGGGTTACTAGTATAGTATCTCAATTTTACAAACAGGCATCTAAGGCACACAGCCTTGTAACATGTATGCACCAGTTATTAAGCCTGTTTGCCCAAGACCTTTGCAGACTGCCCCAGTTTGGATGAAGGACCCAGGCTGTTTGATTTAGTCAGCACAGCCTCTGCCCACGGGAGAGCTTCAGGATAAATTGTCACAGATATGGCTATTAAAAGATAGGGGCAAGGCGATCAGCAGGTATTCACTGCTGGATACATCTCACGTGAAAATGCCTGTGTTAGCATGAAATCCACAGTAGCTGTACTGTAGGGAGAGTTACTCAGTACTAATCCTAGGAAACTGGAGAGACCTGCATTTTGGGACAGGAGCAAGGCCATTATTTTTCTCCCAGAGAAGATGGGGAAAAAGAGACTAGTGAGTTTGCTAAGGAGAGGACAGCATTAGTGTGAACCTCTATTCTGAATGGCTGGGAGGGCACATGCAATCTGAATCAGATGTACATGGAGATTATTCATGATAGGAATAAAATTAATTCTTGGGGTGGGAGGATTGATGGGTGGGTATGTGATAAAATGTATACACCACACCTCTGACTCCTTTCTCTACCCTGGAGAAACTCTTCCTTTGACTATGGCCACAGAGAATCAGTGAAATATGTATGAACTCTTCAGCTTTTGGGAGAAAATCCACAAATTTTACCTAATCCCATTATTGCAGCTTTTCAATCAAGTGGAGTCTTAAGTCCTGACTGGACTTCAATGAATCCCTCTGGTTCAGAAATCCTATTATTTATGCATGTATAAGATCAGGAACCAGCTGTGCTTTGAATCCATTCATCCAATCCATGTGTTACACAAAACATCTTTTATTAGCTAAACTTTAACCTAAAGAGAAATGCTTAATGAAAGAAGATGGACAGAGATAAGCATATGGGCATGGTAGGATCAATCCACTTATCCTGTCAGTTGTACCTTATTACTATCTGAAGCAGTCATGTTCCTCAGCTCATACACACTGATGATTCCATCACTGTCCCCTATTAGAATGCAGTCTGTGTTTCTAGCAAAAAGCACAGTTGTGAATTTTACCCCTGGGTTAGCAAAGGTCACAATCAGGGGGTCCAAACTGAAACCAGAAAATGAACAGATGTTAATAGCTACTAGAATGGAGACCAACAGTCTAAACTACTGTTGCAGAACAAAATTATAGGAATAGGCTAATCTCAGTATTGCTTTTCATTTTTATTATCCGAGTAAACTAAAATCTAACATCGTAAGTAATGGTGAAAGTGTATTTAGCTAGTTCTCTGATAAATACAACTTAAATCCCAATCCTCTCTAACCAGGGCATTCTAGCTACCTGAAAAATCATCTGCTCTATTGCCTATTACCTAGGGATTAAGAATAGAAATCATTTGCTCTGTAGTGAATGATACGGTAGGCCTAGTTCTCTACTGTCTTGTACTTGGTACAGTCATTTATGCTGGGATAAAGTGGGTGTTCAATGCTGTTCACTTACCATTGTAAGTGAGCACGTAATTCCTATTTGACACCCTTTTACACTCAGTTTTCATCAAAAAACTGAAAGGAGGGAAAGGGGCAGATGTCCTAACCCCCACAGGGTTACGTGCAAAAGTCCCAAAATGTTAAAACTTCAAGGATGGCTTTTAAAAACACCTGGAAGTTTTAGAACCTATGGCTCCTGTAGCAAAAGGGCAGCCCCCCAGTTCCCTGAACCATCCAGCCCCCTGCCCTAGATTTTCTGTAAACACATGTTACCTGTTGCCTGTAAAGTGAACATTCTAGAACAAAGTACAATGTTATTACATTTAAATACTTTATAATTAAAATGGCCAAGCACTAATACCAACTAGGGCCTTTGAGCATTACTATAATTAAATATTGTATAAGAGTTAGTAGGCCTTTCTATTATTTCAGAACCCTGCTCAAGAAAAGTTATTACTTACGTGCTGACACTAAGGTCCCAAATTTCCACTGTGTCTTCATTCACTGATGCAAATACAAAGGCTGATTTTGGAGACCACATAATGTCATGAACAACACTAGTAGTGGAACTGAAAGTTAAAATGGGCCTTACTGAATCTTGGCGCCATAAAATAATACTCCAATCCGCAGAGCAGCTTAAAAACATGTCAGTACTGAATGGATTCCATGCTATCTTGTATACAGGACCCTTAACATTGGGGGGAAAGGAATTGCATGTTACTCCAAAACTAGCAGGCTTAGATTTTCAAAAGAGCTTAAGCAAACTAGGCACCCAACTCCGAATTATTTTAAATGGGACCTGGGTACCTCACTACCCTTTGTGTCTTTGCCATTGCTTCCCCACCCTGAAAATACTTTATAGGTTGAACCTCTGAAATCTGGCACTCTCTGATCTGGCAACATCTGTGGTCCTGATATTGCTAGACCAGAGAACCCGGCTGGGAGCAAGGGCTGGCCAGGGACAGGAGTGAAACTCCAGTTGGTGGCAGCCAGTCTGGCAGCTGGGAGCCCGTCAGGCCGGTGGCCAGTAGTGTGGCCTGGGTCAGCATAGTAGGGAGCACAGCCATGGCTGGGGCCAGTGGCAGTAGGGCCAGCACAGTGGGGAGCATGCCCCGGATGGGGCTGGCAGCAGTGAGACCAAGTGGCCAGGGCCAGGAACAGAGCCTAGTGACCGGGGCTGATAGCGTGACCTCCCTGGTTCAGCAAACTCCCTGGTTTGGGACCACTCAGGCCCCAAGGGTGCAGGACCAGGGTAGTCCAATCTGTATTTCACTGCCACACACAAAGATTACAGGATGCACTGTATGTTCTAAGACCAAAAATATTTTGTTGGTGATGCTGATGATTCAGAAGGGGTTTTGTTTTTCTGTCTGAGTCACTGCTCATTCAATGTCCTGTCAGGATATTAGGAAAAACTACACTTGGGAGTGCAATCTACTGAAGGAGACAAATCTAAGGTGCAGAGCAACTGGGGTGTTTACATTCTTGTGAATATTAATCCATGAGTTCCAATTCAATGAGATTACAATCTGATTATCACATTTTAATTTATATAAAGTCAGGACTAAATTTGATTTAGTTACAGTCAAAACTTGAAGAAATGATTAATTAATTCTTAGAGAATCTATTGAAGAGCATAATCTCTAAAGCATTTTCAATGCTACTTTTAGCCTTATTACTCAGGCTGAGAAAAGTTATTTGGTTTTAAAATCTGTGTTGTGTGTTGTCTGTGGACTACAACAAATATAATAAACTTATTCAGTATAATCAAATATTTGTTCTGAGATCTAACTGATCCAATCACTTTTTCTGTTGATTAATTTTACCCACCTTATGTGCTCGGTAGGTCTCTAGGAATTGCTCGTTATATGAACAAGAACATTTGTGAATATACCCTTCTTCTGTTCCAGCCAGGTATATATTGGTATCCTGAAACAAAAATCCAGGTGTTTCAAAGTGGGATTCATCCTGTAGGTTATTTATCCTGAAATAGTTAAAGAGCTCTGTGGAGTTTAGGTTGTGAAACAGCTAAGGACCACGGAGATGTTGAGCTCTCAATCTCCGTTTTGACTTCAATGAGAACTGTGTTCGTTCACCTGGCCTCAGTAGCTGGCCCAAAGTCAATCAGAGTAACATAATTCAAAGTATAAGGCTTAGCTTGCTTGGTTTTCTTCTCTCATCAATTTTGGGTAATACTGTCAGCACTGTACATCAGAACCAGTCTATAGCTATTACTGGTGAAACATGGGCAACTTCTATGCAAGCTTCCCCTACACCTGAATCCTGATTTCCATTTTTTAACTGTTTGGGGACTTTCATTAGAGAGTGCCTACAATGCAGAGATGCATGCAGTGGTTTTGAGACTGGAAAAATTCACTTGGGAAAAGAGAGATTTCCAAATTTGTTTCATTGGTGGCATAAGCCAACTTTGAATAAAATCAGCTAAAAGTAAAAGGCAAGTGTGTTAATCTTCTGGCACCAGACAGCTTCCATTTTGAAATTTTTATTCATTCATATGAGAATATTCACCCAGTTAAAGTAGCACTTAGGGCTGATTTAGTTTGTCTCCAGAATCCAGGAGACTACTCAAACTTATAGTGTTTTAACAAACATATAAGATTAAATCTTTAGCTGGTGATGGTATAGCTCCATCAGTATTCACCAGCTGAGAATTTGAAAACTATAATGTTTTGTTCTAATAAAGAAAACTTCAGTCAACCAAATTTGAAGCATAAATCTATCATAATGGATTTCCTGAACCTACCCGTGGATGAAAGTCAAAGCACATTCCAGGTGCCTGTCGAGATATCAGAGCTTCACTTTTCTTTTCTTTTTCACCAATTAGTTTTTTCCTTTCACTTGCTGTTCGCTTCAGTTTCATCAGATCTATCCAAATACACAGTACATGGAATATGAATTTTACATGGAAGAGATAGTGGCATATTAGAACATTCTGAATAACTCATAAATACTGCAGATAGTTAACAATTCTGAAATGTTTACCTATGGCTTACGTACACAGGGAAATTGCCTGGAACAAGGTATTACACAATAGCCCATTGTAGACAAGTCTTGAGAGAATATGCTCACCAGTGCAGCCTAGTCCTTTACGTATAAGCCACTTGGTTATTCTGCCATCCATAGAGATAGAGATTAGTGTCTCTCCTTTGTCATCTCCCGTTGTGCCCCTGTCCTGTTCAATCCACTTCAACTGCCATACGGGGCCTATATGCTTATCAAAAGATTCACTGAAATAAAGGAACACACATTAACAGAAATAAAGGAAAATGCAGTTTGAAAAAGTTATTACATAAAACAATAAAAAAAGTATGTAATTTGGGAACAAACGCTGGTGTGTGGGCCTATGTTTATTAAATGGTTAGTTAAATAGTTAATTTTCATGGGAGAAAAGACACATCTACTGTTTTGAAAAGTGGGTTTAAAAGTACATTTTAGAAAATATTTGTACATATATAATTACAGAATAATGTTTAAAGGACTGAAGCACCTTTCTGTACTGGTGTTGCTTCTTGGCTGGTCTAATCTTTCATGGACATGTATATAAATATCAGTCTTTATGCCTGACTGTTTCTTTTCAACCACAAATTGTAGGTTTGTACAGTGTAAATATTTCAAATCACAATTGACAGACAATAGCAAAGCTGGGAAGGGGGGAATTATCCAGCATTTTCCTGCCTTCATTGAATCCATTTTTTAAGAGCACTTCTGCTCACTCACTAAATTTAAATAAACAATGGAATGAATGTTCACAGCTAACAAGACATAAAAGTAGTACAAGAAGGCAGGGAGTTTGTGGTCTTACCTACTGTCCAAGAGTGCAGTGGTATTACGAGTCTGTACATTATAGATGGCTACTGTGCCATTGTACATTCCAACTGCTAAAAGGTTTGGGTTTGCCAGAGAGAAATCCAATGCAGTAACACCATGATCGCATTGATAAATACGCTCTGGCCACTAAACAGAAGAAAACAACACATTTATTTCATTTTTCTGAGTATTAGCTAATCGCTAGATTACCCACTGTTTTTCTAAAGCTACAATGCTTCACTAGATTCAACTTTAAGGCTATATTCCAAATAAGTGAGACTACTATCTCCTGCTGTGGCTGTCAAATTTGAAAGGTGTGCTGTGCAGCAATGTGACTTTTGTATTATAAGGCCACATCTCCACTTGTCAGAGGATCGACGCTCTGGTGATCGATCCTCTGGGGTTCAATTTAGTGGGTCTAGTAAAAACCTGCTAAATCAAATGCTGAGAACACCCCTGTTGGCTCTGCTACTCCTCGCTGTTGCAAGGAGTAAGGGAAGTCAACGGAGTACAGAAGATGAATGGGCACAAGAGGCTATGCTACTTTCTATAGATACAGCACTTTTATTTCTGGTCAAGCACATTGGCAGACTATTGTGGAGGAAGTGTGCAGTGTCCTTGTTCCCTGGTAACTGTCCTGTGAATAAGAACTTTAGTCCCCAGTGTTTTCTGGCATCTTTCACTAGCACTAAGGTAGGTTAGACATTTAAAAATAAGAATAGTTAATTATAATCCATTTTCCGAAGAGTTTGAGTTGGGCCAACAAATGAACGTTACTGCTAAATGACTTGCTTTCTCAAGCAACAGGAAACTATATGATCTGTTATTAAATCATACAAAACTTGTGTTACCATAGGGTTCTTGAGTGACCAGCAGCAAGCCAAACCTTTCTTCTGTTCTTTAAAACCAAACTGCCCGTAACCAACAGCCAAAAGATCCTAAAACCCAAAAGTATAGATTGGTGGATATACTTCAATTAAAGCAGAAATTTAGAGCTAGAATTTTAAGTGGCAGCATTCTGCCTGCAGTTAAGTGTGCAAATCTTTCTACTTCAGTAATACAGTATCCAGTATTAAGTACACCTCTCAGTAATGTAGTCATATAAGCAAAGTCGGGTGATTTAAAGTAAATAAGATTTACTCTTAGGGTCAGATTATAGTGTAGTAAGTGTAAGGCACTATTCACTATGCAGAAATGAAAATTAAATTGCATGTGCAATTTTGGTGAGCACAGATTGTGCCCACAAATAAAGGAGACCTCTATAAAAATATATCCAAATTATTTGTGTGTGTGTGTGTGTGTGTGTTTTATAATAGCATTCTAATGTGTAGAATTTGACACAATATGGTAAATGTTTCTGGTTTTAAATATTTTGAGGCAGAAAGACAAATAATATTTTTATAATTGCCACTGCTTGTGTTTTAGGTGCAATAAGCAAAAAATGATTTATGATTGTGTTTTATAAGTAACAAGTAAGAAACTTAGCAGCAAGGACCTTACTCTTCAACTCCCTTAAATTGTATTTCTCTACACAAAATAACTGTTTATGGTGAAATGAGCATTTTGAAACTAAGTATCTAAAGGCCTTACAATTCTATTTTGTGGCTAGTCAGTGGGTGTGTCGAGACTACAGGGTTTTGTCGAAAAAAGTGGACTTTTGTCGACAAAACTATACCTGCGTCTACACTGCCGCTGAGTTCTGTCGACATAATGTCGACAGAACTCAGCAGTTTTGTCGATGGTTGTAAACCTCATTCGACAAGGAATAACGCCTTTTGTCAACAGAGTTCTGTCGATAGAAGGCGTTACTGCATCTACACTGTCCTTTGCGTCTACACTGTCATATCGACAAAGCGGCTTGCTTTGTCGACAGAACTGGATGTAGTCTAGACGCTCTTTGTCAACAGAAGCTTTGTTGACAGTATCTGTCAACAAAACTTCTGTCGAAAAAGCCTGTAGTCTAGACGTACCCAGTGTGAACATGTGGATTAGTACTCATTAGCTCTATGAATTTATACCAATTTACATCTGAGGATCTGGTTCAAAGGTCTTATTTATGGCCTTAATTCCTTCTTTTTCCCTTACTGAGGCAATCTTACTGTTTTTATATTCTTCCTCCCCCATTTTTATCTTCTTCCCCTACATTGTTGTTTTTATTGTTGCCATGAGAAAGCTAAATCAAAGAAGTGAGATGTATTCTGTTCTGCTGGTAAAGAGCTTTGAGATTATTTTGACTTTCACAGGAAGTGAGTTCTGTAATCTTGCACCAGCTGCTGTGCCTGCCATTCTCATGAGTCTTTTTCTGAAGGTTGTTGGTGTTCTCCTTTCTGAGAAATGCAGTGGTCTAGGGAGATCATTGTCACAGAGCAAGAAGTGGTCTCTAAACTATCTGGATCCATGCCATGCATGGTCGTATACAGTAGATTAGTACTGAGAATTCGAATTTGACTCAGAATTCTATAATGAGGGTAGTTATCTGAATATCCTGGTCAAGTGCCTTCTGAGACCAGTGCTGCTGAGAAGGTGAGCTACTGCATACTGAACCAACTGGAGATATTTCAAGGTAAATGTGATCATTCTTAGGAATGGTGAGGTGCAACTATCTATCCTGCAGGTCATGAAAGAGTCAGTCAATACACCTAAGTCAGCATATGGAGGAAGAAGATACAGACTGCAGGAAGCAAGCATCACCTGTCTGATTTCAGGAATGAATTCCTCCCTCTCTCACATATATGCTCCAGCAGGGTGCATCAAGCCCCCAACTTGTATTTTACCTTGACAAGTACCCACCCAATTCTAGAATTACATTTAAAAGAATGGATTTGGTAACTCACTGGGTTTAACTTGTTCCAAGCCATGCTGCTCACATTGTGTCCATTAGTCCATTCACATGTATAGGACCACAGTCGTTCCAGACTGGGCGGCAAGGTTTCTTCTGGTGATTCACTTAGATCTAACAGAATTGATGGACTAATTACTATTTCTTTTTGCTCTTCCTCCTCTTCCTCAGCCTCTTCCTCCTCCTCCTCTTCTGCTTCTCTTTCTGCTTCCTCTTTGTCAGCATCAGTTGTAAGAACTGGCTCTACAGTGTAACAAATATACAGTAATACTCACTTAACTAATCTGCAGTCCTGCTAATTTTGACCAGAAATAACAGTGATTTTAGTCCACTTCTCAGCAAAGATTTCATAGCATATCACTACAATGAAAATTCAGAAAAGTAATGACTGACTTCATGACTTTTTCAAAATGTGGCCAACATTTTTGTAGGATCATAGGAGCTAGCATTCTTACCAGTGATCCAGATAGTCCAGTGTCTTGTCCCCTACTGTATCCAATACTGGATGTTTCATATGAGGATTCAAGAACCCTGAAGGAGGTAGTTTGGAATGACCTACCCCCAAGGAAAGCTTCCTCCTGTTTATTTGTTAAGTAGTACATTTTTTAACTTTGAGGCCAAATGTTATGGATCCAGGTTTGAAAATTATCACCATAGCACATTGGATGGTTACTATGAAATGTTATAATTACAGTCAAATTTGCATTTGTCAGTATAAATGTGCAAAGTGTATTTATATTTAATTTGTTACTGTGTTTTTGCTTAATTGCCACTTATCAAAATTTGTGAATCTGTAATGAATTTCACGTCATTCTTGTGAAGTAATATGGATACACTGTACAAGGGCATCTATCTCTCATCTGAGCTTTTGCAAATCTTTTCCTTATCTACTTCCCAGAGCTTTAAAGTGTCAGACAAGAGCAAATACAACTAGGGGTGCATCTACACAGCACTCTAAAATTGAAATAAGATATGCAATTTGTGCTATGCAAATTGCATATCTTATTTCAATGGAATTTCAGAATAAGCTATTTTGAAATTTGGGGCATCTACACAGCGCAAAATGTCAAGGGTTACCAGGATGCCAAAATAGCATGCCTGTTGTTTCAAAAAATATTTCAAAATAATGGGCGGCTTGTTAAGACACAGGGTAGCTATTTTGGGATACCTCTGGCATCCCAAAATAGCTGTACAGTGTAGACATACCCTAGGGGATTTATGCCAAAGAGGTTGCAAGATGTGAAATTTTTGATGTGGGGATAAGTGGGGCAAAAACTCTGCTTGGCCCTTGAAAATGCAGGGCTGGGTATGGCGGTAGGTTCCCCCTCTCTCCTCCCTAAAATGTACTGCTTGTGGTCAGTGTTGGATTGACAGCTCGAAGCCCTCTGTCTGGGGTACAATACAATATAGGCCACAGCCATGTGAGCTTCCTCACTTCATATGTTTTTAATCTCTTTTTTACTGTACCTCCCTTAATGGGAATATGGTAGTTCAGTTTCTACCCCCAGCTAGTTCTTGGCTTCTTTGTTGAGAATGCCAACAATAGTCCAATAAATGCCACTTAGGATCCGCAGTGAATCCAACTTCTCATTTTCCATAGGCACTGAATAGCCATCATATGATTAAACTTTTACTACCAGTCTGGTCTGAACTGAAAGACTGTGTATTCTAGTGAAGAGCTGTAACACCAAGAAAACATACTAGACAATCATCTCTAGCACTTTTCATCAGTAGTTCTCAAAGTGCTTTAGAGAGGAGGTCAGCTTCATTGTGCCCTCTACCAAATGGGGAAAAACCAAGGCACAGGACGGGGAAGTAATTTGCCTGTGATCACCCAGCAAACTAGTGGCAGAACGAGGAACAGACGCCTGATCTTTTGAGTCCCAATCCAGTGCTCTGTCCATGAAGCCATATTGTTTCTTGAAGCTGAAGGTACAATGTAAAAAACGAGCTTGATAAACACTGTAGAAACATGTCTCAGCTCACTGCTGTTAATAGTAAAGATGAGCCAGCTCAAGAATCATTTATCCAAACCTTGTACAAAGCTCTGTGTTTTGCGGGTGTTGGTGAAATGGAGCCTAGAACTGAATAACCCAGCTACGTCTACACTGGCAGCTTCTTGTGCAAGAACTCTTTTGTGGAAGAGTTCTTGTGCAAAAATTCTTCCATAAGAGAGCATCTACACTGGCATGTGCTTTTGTGCAAGAGATGTGCTTTTGCGCAAGAGCATCCATGGCAGTGTAGATGCTCTCTTCCGCAAGAAAGCTCTGATGGCCATTTTAACCATAGGGGTTTCTTGCGCAAGAAATTCACGTTGCCTGTCTACACTGGCTTCTTCTGGAAGAGCTCTTGCGCAAGAGGGCTTCTTCCTGAGAGGGAACGTCAGAGTTTTCGCGCAAGAAGCCCTGATTTTCTACTGTACAACGTCAGTTTACTTGCGCAAGAACACGCAGCCAGTGTAGACAGGAGGCATGTTTTTGCGCAAGAATGCGCCAGTGTAGACACAGCTCCCCAGTTTAGGTTTAGCAAATCCTTTCCCCACTTTCGTCTTTATGTAATAGAATCAGTTTCTGTATCAAGAGTTCAGAGTAGGCTCATTTTTACCTAGTATTTTTGTTAGCATGCAAAACAGGCTCCTTCATATTGAGAGTGATTTATCTGATGAGAAGCATACCTATAAGAACAGGAAGTTGCCGATAAGCTGCAAGTTTGGGCTGAAAAACATTCTCCATTAGAACTCTTTCCATGAAAAATAAATCCTGTTGAAATTTTTCTGATTTTAATATAGCTTCAGAATGGTCTTTCTCTTCTTCATGGATTTTGGCAAGAATAACACTTTCCAAATCAACTATGGAACTTGAGGCTATGCTCTCTAGAAAACCAAGAGATGATATTGAAAAAAGGCATGGTTAGCATAATAATCCAATGCATTCAGCAGGCAAAATCCAACCAACCGATCGACAGAAAATCTTGCCATGATCAGTAAATATCTTCTCTGTTAAATTTTTTTAGTTCTTTAGTTTTTCTTTGTATTTCCAAAATTCTGTCAAGTGGTAGTACAATATAAAGGGCCTGTACTATAGTCTCTTATGGCTAAATTGTGCCCCACTGTGTATATATGTGCAGTAGGGCCAAATCCTAGGAGCTGGGGAGTGCTGGCCAATAAGTGCTATAGATTCCCAAGCGGGGGAACAAGCTTTGTCCCTTGGCGAATGTCTCACACTTTTGCTACTGGGACCACCCCCTTTCACCTCAGGCCCCATCAGTTTCCCTAACTTGATGTGGGTGAGTGGAATTATTGTTTAAAAGAGAAAAACAAGCTAAGATTTTTTCCCATGTATTTTTAAAGAATTATTTTTTGCTTAGATTTAATTATTTCCCCTCAATGTTTGCAACTCAAACATTGCAACATGAGGCCCAGGACATAAAATCAGTTAGAATATGGCCATAAAGACAAGTGAAGGTGAATATCCATCTCCATTGTCCATGCTGAGTGATGAGCAAAAAAGTCAACTACATACACGGAGGAAAGTACATTAGATTTTTTTTTAGTTTGTTTTCCAGTTTTAATATTCTAAGGTGGTATTAATAATCTAATAAAGGAAAATTGATTTGACAACTTTTGTTTTTAATCTGATAAGTGTCCCTTTAAATAAGGTGACAGTCTTATGATTCAGCCTGTAAAGTTGCATCAGGCCATGCAGGGGATATGGGTTTAGAGTTCTCTGGAGGCAGTATAGTGAGCAAACCCCACAGCAGAGAATGGCTTTCAAATCATGTAGTAGCAACATCTCTTGTTGATTAAAGGAATAGCAGCTGGGGAAACAAAAGTTAGAAAGCTTTGATGGATGTTCAAGGCTCATGGGAAGCACAAATGCTATCCTGTCTAGTTGGGTTTGTTTTGTTAACTGAGGACCTGTATGAGCTGCAAGATTACAGCCTATTTCAAAAGCGAACAAGGGATTTTGGTCAATAATTGTTGAGGATTATAAAAACTGTACTGTATTTATCTGAGGTCTTGTCTACACTGCCACTTTACTGCATGTAACTTTCTTGCTTAAGGGTGTGGAAAACACACATACGCATCCAAGCACAGCAAGTTACAGAGCTGTAAAGCACAAGTGTAAATAGGCTCCCCTTATGGAGGGGGTTTACCACTCTCTCCCACCACTGGTGCTGTAACCACACTGCTGTGTTAAAGCACTGCTGCAGCAGCACTTTAAATTCAGCAGTGTAGACAGAGCCTTATGATTAGTATGTGACCATGTTTCACCATACTTAGATGTACCATCTTGAAATACATGATTCTACAATGAATAGCTAAGGTTGCAGTGAAAAGTGTAACATGATACTGCATTTTTAGGTGGAGTAGTGACCATGTAATAAAACACTATCATAGTACTTATACACAATGGGACAAAATTAGGGTTCAGGTGACATGCAGAACCTTGTGGGGTTTTTTTACTTCAAACTGCACAATTTAGCATTCAAAGTTAAACATGTTCTTGGTATAATTTTTGCAAAACAATACAGATAATATTCATAACTTTATATGGTTATACAGTGAAAAACACTAGAAATTTAAGCCTAGAAAGAAAAGTTACCTCTGTCTGCAGAAGTTGTAGACATAGTTCGTTCACGGTCTTTGGTCAAGTTAGATTTACTGCTACTCACACTTGTTGGTCTGCTACTTCTTTCTGTTACTGAAGGTGTTGTTTCCAAGATGTTAAAGGAATCATACAAGTCCCAAGAAGTAGCCATTATCCCTAAAAATGAATTACGCAGTACCATAGCACAGAGTTATGAACACCAGAGTTACAAACTGATCAGTCACCCACACACTTCATTTGTGATTGGAAATACAGTCAGACGGTGTCAGATGCAAAAATAAATAAATAAAAGCAAACACAGTACAGTACTGGTTAACACACTAAAAAGTCAATTTTCCCTGCCTTTGACATCCACATTTTCACATCAATAGCTTTGAATAGGACACCTTGAGACCACTTAATTAGCTTCATTAACATGGGTCCTACAATTGACAGGCAGTACTTTTGCTGCTCTCTCTCTCTCTCTCTCTCTCTCTCTCTCTAAATATACATTTTTCCTATGGGATGACACATCACATCAGTCTGTCACCACGCCCCCAGCTCCAAGCCCAGAACACACCCCTTCCCCCCAGAAACGGCCTCTTGTCATGCTACCAGTGCTGCCAGTAGGCTTCCAGGCTGACCAGCCTCTTCGCCTGCAGCCCTACTGGCTGCAGCATCTCCCCACACCACTCTTATCCCTCTTACTCACACCCTGCCCCCAGCCAAGACCCTGCACCCCCCAGCCTGCTCAAATACTGCCCTGCTGGTACACCCGCCCCATGCCTCTTGCCACACTACCAGCGCTGCTGGCAGACTTCCCCGCTGACTGGCCTCCGTGAAATGGGGGGGATGGCGGCTCCGTCCCCACACGCCCCCTGGAACAGTATCCACCTGCCTCTGGGCCCCGTCCCCAGCCTTCCCGACCCACGTTCTTGCCATGCAGCTTTTGTCTGCATTTGTAGTGCTGAGACGCTATGTCTACACTGTCAGCTTTTGCCGGCAGAGAGTATGCTAATGAAACGCTCATTAACAACTTCTCATGCTTCATTAGCATAATCTCTGCCCGAGGCTTTTTGCACAAGAGGTTTTGCGCAAAACTAGCAATGTAGACTGATCCATTTTGCTCAAAAAAACCCTTTTTGCGCAAGATCCATATGCCTCAAAAAAGGATGTATACAGACCTTGCACGAAAGGGCTTTTTTGCACCAAATGGATCCGTCTACACTGCTAGTTTTTGCGCAAAAAGCCTCGGGCAGAGATTATGCTAATGAAGCGTGAGAAGTTGCTAATGAGCGCTTCATTAGCATACTCTCTGCCGACATAGCCAGACAGTATACAAAGGGGTAGAGCTCTTAGAAGAAGCAACTACTACATCCTTTTAATGCATGCAGAATGAGCTGCTCCCTGAACCAGTTTCTAAATCTCAGAGGGGTAGCCATGTTAGTCTGTAACTTAAACAGGACCATATGTTGTTTACGTTTTTTCAGTTTCTAAATGTCAGGAGATGGAGAAGTGAGACAAAGGCCTTGCTGATGCTGCTACCTCTACTGCCACATTTCTGTAGGAAGGCAGATTACTTCAGGTCACTCTAGCATCCCTACATCTTACGCTCAAGAAATGCAAACTCTGATATTCTGGTTGGCTCCTACATAAATGTACAAGCAGGGAAAGGACTCCCTAATAGAACTGCTCAGGAATTTTTTGAGAGAAACATTTTTATGGAAAAAACGCTTTTGTCTGAATGAAACATTCTTCGGGAAAGAGAAATTGATAAATTTCTCATTTCAGATATTCTTTGCAAGTTTTAGAAAGTGTCAAATTCCATTTTTATATCTTTAAACAAAAAATTCCAGTTTTTCTTGTTTGAAACTACTTTTCAAAACATTTTGATAGATCCAAACCACATTTTCTTTTCAGATTTTCAGAGTGCAAAAATCTGAGATCTTAACTTTTCATCCCAGTTTGCGGTGGAAAAAATCTTGAAATCACAACTTTTAGCAGGACACAAATACCATTTCCCACACAGGTCTACTTCCTGAATTCTTTGCCAGCCTGCTTGTGCACCTTAACAAAAGTAGTCTCAACCAAGTCCCAAGATCTTCCTTGAATTTGTTTTCGTGTTCTAACATAAGAACGGCCCTGCTGGGTCAGCCCTACGGTCCATCTAGCCCAGTAGCCAGTCTACCGACAGTGGCCAATGCCACATGCCCCAGAGGGAGAGACCACAACTAGTAATCATCATGTGATCCCTGATTCTCCTGAATCTAAGTTTAATAACTAATGAGATATAGTAATAACAATTAGCATAGATACAAAATGTTTAAAGGGCTTGTAAACCTCATTTGCTATATTTATCATTTTTCTGAATGATAATTTACCTTTATCCTCCATGAAGATTTTGTCACATTGCACTTCTTTAGTCTTTGGTGCTCCATTAAGAGTTTGCATCATCCTTTCCACAAAGCGATCATTACCAACTTTATTTTTACAAAGTTCTATATAAACGTTGTTCCTTTCCCTTTGAAAAATTACATATATGTTAAAAAACCCAAATCTATTCATATTAAAACCATACACTGAAAAGGACATGGTGTTCTCGACTAAGGGCTACTGCTTCTGTCTTTTTCAATGAAAGCAGGAGTTGTTTGGCTCCAAATATTCCATGGCAGTGGTTACTACTACCCCAACTTTGCCACATTGTTATAGGTCAGAAAAATATTATAGAGATGTTCCTGAGCCAAAACACCAGATCCAAACATTTTTAACTTTGGGGAAATTCAGATACAGTTCTGAAATTTGTAGCTCTGACCATCTTCACTACAGAATGAAGTTAATTAAATGCTGCCTAAATACAAAAGGGAACATGATTAATCTATATTGTCTAGTCTCTAATGAGTGCAGAAATGGTGAAGAGGAAATGTCACTTTTAGTTATTTTAATATTCAAAAGGCAGAAGTGGATTATACTGAACCTGAGTCTACAAAGTTTAGTCACTCTACACCCTCAGTTAGTCCACAGTATATGCTGTGCATACAGAGTCAGATTATTCCCTGCTACTTCCCTTACTATATTCCTTGGATAGCACAGTGGTGTGATCTTATATCTTGTGGCTGGAGACCCCTTAGGACTCAGGATGGATTACCTCCTCCCTGCACCCTGTACCATAAGCAGCTGGCTATCAGCAATAAGATGTTAAATATGCCAAATGCTGCTGGCAGGCCAAATCATGTGTGGGAGTCTGGATCCCAGCCCTCAGAGCACAACTCTGCAAATGCATTGTGACAGGCTTTTAGAGTTCATGGGGGTGGGCAGAGCCCTAGCACACTCTACCCAGTGAAGTTCCTAGGGAGAGGCCAGGAATCTCTGGGTTTTGGGGTTAACTCCTAGCCAAGGATCAGACAGTTACTCTAGGGAGGAAGAGCAAGACTCACAAGTGACCTTTAAGTACCTTATGAATCACAGTGTAGTTTGTGATTTTTCTGAGCCTGAGTTAGGCACTTAGGATCTTTATAAAATGACTATAGAGAGATAGGTGTCCTTAGACTGTGATTCACAAAAGCCAGCATACTACAACTGGAGAGACAGAGAGCCCCCCACATCAGAAAATCCCATAGTTCAGTGGTAGAGCACTCTCCTGAGGGGTGGGAGATTCCTTTTCAAATTATTTCTCCCCAATCAGACAGAGGAGGAGATGAACCCAGATCTCTCACATCAGAGGTAATGCTCTAGTCACTGGGTTGCTAAGAGTTGTAAGGAGGATAGCACTACCACCCAGCTGCTCCTCCTCTGGCCAGATTTTGAATAAGATCCAATGTGGAAGAGCATACCTATGAGTAGGGCCCTGCAGGAAACAGAGGTAAGCCTATTTACCTTGGTTTGTGAATCACTCTGAGGCTTAGGTGGGAGATAATCACATGGATACCTATAGTGAGGCACCAGAGTGCATACCCAGAGGCAGACATTTAGGTGCTGAGGAAATATTTACTCTGTACATTTAGGTGCAAGCTTGTTTAGGCACCTACAGAAAATGGCTGAGGTTTGTCAATCATGAAGGAGACTAAAATTGGGACTTAAGTGCCTAAATGTGGGTTTAGTCACTTAAGTCTGGGGTGTAGCCACCTATGTACCTTTGTGAATTTAGTCTAAAAGGCCAAAGTGGAACTAATTAGGTGCAGCTGAACCTATTTAGGATCTACACTTTTAAAAGGAGCTAAGTTATTTTAGTGCAGTGGTTTTCACAGTTGGTTCGTGGGCCCACTAGGGTAAGCTGCTGGTGGGCCTGCGATGCATTGTTCATATAAATGTCCATGGCCATAGAGCCTTGCAGCTCCCATTGGCTGCGGTTCGCCATTTCCAGCCAAGGGGAGCTGCAGGAAGCAGCAGCCCAAGATAAACAATGCATTGTAGGCTTGCCAGTGGCTTAACCCAGCAGGCCTTTGAAAACCACTGCTTTAATGGAAGAATTAGCCAGAAGCCCCAGGGAAACCTAAGAGTTATCTAGCTTGTTTGTTTATACATTTGTTTAGGAATTACTGACTGAAAAGTTACATGGAAAGCATACATCCAGAATTTTTTATCAAACTTGTGGGTTTATTTTTTTTAGTAAACCTGAGCTGCTGTAAGTAAACCAGAAATCCCAGAACATTTTTCTGTATCAAAACATAACTCCTGAAGGCTCTCTAACCACATAGAATCTGATCCTCCCACAAACTTACCTGCAAGCACAGCATTAACTACAATGAATAACTGTTTAAAAGCAAGTTTTCCCCTTTCTTCAGCTTTGCTTTTTTAAAGAAAATAAACATCCTTTCCTGTGTTACTAATACCATATAATGTTTACATAAGTGTGTCCCTTTAATGTTTGAGTTAAAAGTTTGTTTTTCCTGTTTTTAAATAGCACTGCTCCATAATAAATGCATTTTAATCAATAAAAAACTGGTCATGTTCTTCTGTTCCTAGAATGATAATGAGGCTCCAACTGATGGTAAATTAATTAAAGAATGACATTTGTTTGTTAAAGCCTTTTTACTTGGGTAAAGGGAAATTATTTTAACTAAAACATTCATTTCAGTATTGGGTTTTGTTGTCTCTAAGGGTACATCTACACAGCAGTGTTATTTCAGAATAACTGAAGTTATTCCGGAATAACATAGTCCACATGTATACTACAAGCAGTTATTTCGACATAACATCAAAATAATGTTGAGCTGGAGAACTTCTTACTCCGACTCCTGTAACCCTCATTTTACAAGGAGGAAGGGAAGTTGGAGGCAGAGTGCTTTCT
The DNA here is from genome assembly GCA_032595735.1 of Pelochelys cantorii. Lineage (NCBI taxonomy): Eukaryota > Metazoa > Chordata > Testudines > Trionychidae > Pelochelys > Pelochelys cantorii. Next base: position 47,061,202 of record CM064334.1, on the reverse strand, counting down.
TGGACTTCCTGCTGTATAGACAGCGCCAAAAGCCGAAATAAGCCATTTCGACTTAAGCTACGTAATTGATGAAGCTCAAGTTGCGTAGCTTATTTCAGCTTTAGCCCTGCTATGCAGATGTGCTCTAAGTTACTACCCACCTCTGCTTTTCACTAACTGCTTTACCTGCCCCAGTAGATGAAAGGTCTAAACTGTCAGCAAGACAGCGTAAAGAAGACTAACTTGTTATAGATGGAAGTGAGTCCAATATGGCCTTTAGACAAAATTAATGTTTTGAAATGTAGATAGTAAGGACCTTGATCCAGTACATTCATGAGCCCTTTCAACTCCCTGGAGTCAATGGAAATTGAGGGCACTGACCACATTGTGGCTCAGGATACCACAGTGTATGTGCAATTGTAAACATACATACTGCACTTTTTCAGCATCTTCAGATTCTACAGACACCATGACAGTTGGCATGTCCAATAGCCAGATTGTTTCTGTCTCCGTGAGGTATATATCCACTCTCTTATCAATGTCTTCTTTTGTCAGTTGTTCTTTAATCTCTTCTCGTCTCACTTGTACTTCTGTCAAATCAGATAATGTGAAAATAAAAATATTTTTCTGTCTAAGATCAAAAGAGGAAAACTTAATTGTGAAAAAATAAGTGGTGACTATGAGCCACGTACTGTTGGCACTGAGCTCCTTGAGGGGTGCTCATTACCCCTCAACTTCTACTGACTTCAGTGTATCCCAGAATCTTACTACAAAGCCAACAGTATGAATCTCTGTAATTACAGAAGTACATTTTCTTTACCAGATAAACTAATAGCTGTGTCTCGTCTAGAACCAGGTTCTACTATTTCATCTGTAGTAGAGTCAGTTGTAGATATGGTTGATTTAGAAATACTGCTGCTTCCATATGTCCTTGAATAATAAAGAAATATACAGAAATAAGATGTGAGAATCCAGATATGGCTGTATTCAAAATAATAATAATAATAATAAATAATAAAAAAACAAAGTACTGGTATAAGGATAGCCACGTCACGTTACATAGTGATTGTGCATACAGCAAATGCTTATGTTACAAAAGAAAATCATAGAAAGACACTGGAAAGAAAATGATGAATTTATTGAAAAGAGAGTATTCTATGGTACTAAAAAGATCATTGGGAAGACTGTAATAAGACCTGGGATTCGTTCTTACATATTTAATCCTGTAAGGTACTGGACACCATAGGTACATCTAAACTATGTTTTTTTTTCCCGAAAGAGGATATGCAAATTCTGTGGAAATTTGCATATCTTCCAATCTCTCGAAAGAGGATCTTTTGAAAGTGAAAGTAGTCTGGATGTGTTTTTTGGGGGGAAAAAACCGCGTAAACCTAATTTTTTAAGGAAGGGAAGTTTTTTCGAAAAAGATTTTTTTTTTTTTCCGAAAGATCCTCTTTTGAAAGTGAAATCGGAAGAAGATATGCAAATTCCACTGGAATTTGCATATCCTCTTTCCAAAACAGAACATAGTCTAGATATAGCCCATGTGATGCTATGAGCTCACAACTGCCAGGTGAGAATCTTCAGAACCTCTCTCTATCAATCCTTTGAATTTTTTTTTAAATATACAAGAAAACATTTTAAAAATAATATACACTTAACACAATTAAGTTAAAATGAAAAAAAGTGATAATATATGTGGCAGGAAAGGTGGTAGTGGTGGTGAGGAGTTTTTTAAACTTATTTATATATAACAATTTTCTTAGTATACTTCCTTTTCCCCAAAAGGTGTGTGTTTAAAAAATACACGTGCATAATGCAGCATAGGAAAATAGGCAAAGGAAAGAATAACTCAGAAATTATATATTCTATTATACAGATTATCAGTTCCAAAATTTAAAGTGACAAAAAATGATACTGCAAACACTTAAATTCATGTGGTGCTGCAATGGCAACTGAGAGCTAGATCCACAAACCAGACTGAGCCTCAGCATTGAAACACTAACTTTAGGTCCTCTCCCACTAGTGGAATCCACGGCCTTGGATGAAATGCATAGGCTCACTATACAATACATTAGGAGAGTCTAAGAATGGGATTCACAAAAGCCATCATACTGAGCAGGGAACCACCTAAGTTAGCTGACAGGAAATGCTAAGGAGATGGGAGAGGCCTTAAAGTAATTTGAGAAGGGATGAGAACCCAGGGCTTCAAATATTCCTGGTATTAACACTTCTGAAGCTTACATGTATGGCCATTCTGGAACTATGTATAGTGTGGACCAGGATTTGATGCAAGGAATGCAACAACATACCTTGAGAATGGACCCACTAAACTGGCATTAACTCCAGATGTCTGATGGATGGACAAGGAAGACAGAAAATCAGATCCAGTGGCCCCAGAGAAATCCTGCGCTGATAAGATTTTGCTTTGTCTGTGTAGTGAAGCACTTGGTTCTGGACGATAGAGTGGATGGGGTGTTACATCTTTCCCTTGCTCATCAAAAATCTGAATATTTAAATAAAACAATAATAAAAATCTTGTGTTCTCTAAACAAATGAAAATTATATGTAGCATGCAAGGAGAGTGAAGTAATATCTTTTATTAGAACTTCAGCTGGTGAAAAAGACAAGCTTTTGAGCTACAAATAATATTCACCCTAGTAACTGACATACGGAGGGGCAAGGAAACCTCTCTGTACCAGCATACATTGACAGAGTAGACGTTGTTTACACTGCCACTCTCCCTCAAGGGATTCAGCCATGAGAAGCAGCTTGTTTCTGCCAAGAGCTTCTTCAGAACACTGCCAATGGAAGCTGTTTCAGGAATGCTGAGAAACTACTGAGCCACAACTCCTGCTTGGTTACCATTACTGATTTTTCAGGCTATGCTGCTGTATACAGTAATTCCTCATTTAACATGTGCCCGCTTAACACGTTTTCACGATAGCACGATTTTTTTTAGGGAACGTTTTTTGAATTACACAACTGTCCCCGGAATAACACGATTTCCCCAGCCAGCCCATTGATGGCAGCTGCGCGGGGCTTCCCCCGCCTCCCTGCAAAGCGGCGGAGGGTTTGCCGCTCGCTGCTCCATTTCCCGCTGACTCCCCCTTGCTGGAATCCTTGCCCCCTCTCCTCCGCCCCCGCTTGCAGGCCAGCGGCTGGGTTTCCCCAGCTGGCCCATCGCCAGTGGCTGTGCGGGGCTTCCCCCACCTCCCTGCAAAGCGAGGGTTCGCCGCTCGCCGTGCCATTCCCCGGCAACCCCCCCTCGCCAGACGCAGTGCGGGTCCTGGCAGACCCGTCACAGGGGCATACCCCCAACCCAATCCTCCTCCCCTTTCCTTCCGCAGAGCCAAACACCTCCCCTCCCTGCTGTAACCCAGTCTCCTTTCTCCCCCAACCTTATGTCCCGGTTCCAACAGACACCACCGCTTGAAACGCAACCCCCACCTTTTCCATTATTTTCAATGGGAAAATTGACCCCCGCATAACACGTTTTCACTTAACACGATCATTTTCTGAAACATATCTATAGTGTTAAATGAGGAATTACTGTAATAGTCATGGTGAAGAAACCTAGTAGACCTAACTTATGGCAAAATCTGGTACAAATCAGAGGCTAGCTGGTTCATAGCACTAATATTGTAAAATTATCATGCAACTTTATTACATTTTTATTAACCTCTCCCCAAAAAACTTTCATCTGCAAAAAAAAAAAAAATACTGTAAGCACATTGTAAGGTTCTAATCAGAATTTGTTTTATACTTTATATTGGAATTTCTTCTCTATGTCAACATCTCATGGATTTAAACACAGATTATTTTCAATTTAAGAATATGATTGTTTCTCTAAACTGGTGATTTTCAAATCAATCCACACTAGTATTGGAGAAAGTAAATTTCACTGCTCAATAAATACAGTATATATATTTCTTGGCTATTTAAGTGAGTAATTGTATACCATTTTAAGCCACTGAAATTTCCCTACTCTAGTTTTCCATTTATAAAATGGAGATAATACTTCCCACATTGAGTGCGGTGAGGCAAATATCATATATATAGTGCCTTCGCAATACTCGATAAAAGCTCTATAATTCAAAACATTATTATTACAAAATGAAAAAAGTTCTTTCAAAATGTATTGTCCACTTTTTGTTTAAATAGGAGAACAACTCTAAGGTATTTGTGAAAGGAGCCAGATTAACACAACTGGAACCTGAAATTCTCTAAGGCAGTGTTTCTCAACCTTTTTTTATAAAGTACCCCTTTAAAAAAAAAATAAGTACCCCCAATACCTACAGTTTTCAGACACACAAAATTTTTCTACCATTACAACACATTTGTTTAAACAACTTAATTGTAGCTAGGTGGGCGATGAAATTTTTGGGTATAAAAAGTACAAAAATAATAAAGCTCTAAAACTTAAAACAAAAATTCAGTTTTCTCCAAATTTCAGTTGTGTTGACTTACCCCCCAGATTTCTCTTGAGTACCCTTAAGGGTACTCATACCACTAGTTGAAAAATACTGCACTAAGAGTATGTCTACACTGCATCTATTGAAGCAGCCCATTATTTCAAAATATATTTCGAAATAACGGGCAGCTTATTCTGACGTCCTGGTAACCCTCGATCCATGAGGGTTAAGGGGCATTTCGGAATAGCGGGTTATTTTGAAATTTGGTGTTATGTAGACAGTGCCAAATTACAAGATAAGCTATTTGAAAATAACATCAAAATAAGCTATGCAATTTGTGTAGTGCAAATTGTGTTGCTTATTTCAAGCTAAGGATGCTGTGTAGATGCACCCGAAGGAAAAAAGGTCATTCCATTGCACAGTGTCTTGTGCACTGCCTTTGCCTTACATTCAAGGCTAATTAAATGGACAGGGCCTATGTAAGACCCCTTCACTAGCAGAGAAATGCATGTATGTAATATGTTTTATCCAAGATTGACATTTTTTCCTGGTTTGCATGCAAAACCTTAGTTAGATGTAACATACTGAATTTATAAAATGTATCATTCATTTATTTTATCTGGAATTAAGCTTTCCTTGAGCATTTAGCTGTTTATATACAGCCTTCAACCAAAATGAAGTCAAGCAAATATGCTAGACATAGCAAATATTTGCTAAAGAGGTGACAAAAGAAATATTTCCCTTTATGATGGATGGATGCCTAACATTAAGAAAAAAAATCCTGCTTATTTTATTAAAAGCAAAAATGGTGGTCTCATCTACCCTGTTTTCCCCCCAGATGCCATAGACAAGGAGAACAAGATAGCTTATAACATCAAAAGTACCAATGCCAAGGGAGTGAAACTTGTGCACCTTCAAAAGAAATGAATTTTAATCACTATTCTTTTAAATTAACACATATAAGTGATGTCATTTTGGGATAAAAGATCTTTTGTTTAAAAAAAAAAGATTAAACATCCCTGATCAGCAAGAATAAAGGCATTTCCTACACTAATTCTCTGTACTTTCAAGGAATCAGGGAAGATACATTTTAAACACAGATCATCATCCTTTCCAACTGGTTTTCTTGCCTTCTGGAACACCCACACTGGCTCTCCCTTTTCCTAGAAAGCTAACCCTTGTCACATTCAGAATGCTGCAACTTCATACTTGCCAATCACACTGTCCCCTTTACCCCCTGCACTCCACCCTCCTTCCAGACAAGTTTTAAGATAAACAATTAAACAGAAATATTTGGTTTATTACCTGAATGGTATGCCTGCTACCTATGAGAGACCCCTTATCTATAGTTTTGCCATCAGAAGCCATCAGCAAACTTCTTCGACTCAATGATCCCACTCTATTTGGATTGAAACCACTAACGTAGCTCATTTGTTTTTGGCTGCCAGTAAAAGAAACAGATGTCCTCTTCATCTGTAACTCCGGCTTTGATGTTCTATTTCAACCAAACAAAATATGATCAAGAAAAGTGTGTAGATTATTTAGCAGATAATGAACAATATCAAGCTGTAGTGAAATCGTGGATTTTTATTACAAAATATCAACCTCAAAAATACAGAAGCAAATGTTAACTGTAAAATAATGGAATAGAAGAAATACTAATGTTCTTGTCTATTTATGGGTCTTAAGTGTGGTGAAAGGCAATGAGTATGGAAACGAAGAACCAAGAAGCACAGTCTTTGGATTAAAATGTAAACAGTGACTATATTTCCTGGTTTTGCTGGGATAGTCCTTTTTTTAGGCCCTGTCCTGGCCATTCCAACTTTTTTGACAAAAGTGGGCATTTGTCCCATCTGCTCTTGCCAACAAAGCAGACCACCCTCACTCACAGGTGAGAGGATGAGGGGGTGGGCTTGCAGGACCAGCCCCACACCCATAGGGAAAGGGAACTAAAGGGGTGGGGGTCAGAGGCAGGAGGGGGGCTGAGGGCTCAGAGGAATAGTTCCCTATGTGGGTGGGTAATAGGCCAGGGTGAGGGACTTGAGGCACCAGTGGGGAGGGAGAACCTCAGGGGAGGGAGAACCTGAGGCTGGCCCCATGCAGGGGAGTAACAGGAAACTCAGAGGGCAGTCCCGCATATGCAGGGTCGGTTTGGGTTGGTCCTGCACTAGGGCAGAGGTTCTCCCGTTTTCCTTTTGAGAAAATATGGTCACTCTGAAACTACAGGATTGGGATTCAGGCCATATAGGTACAGTTCTCAACTCTATCACAGATTTTCTGCTCGAGTTTGGTGAATCATGTTTCTCCCTCTAAAATTAGCATGCTACCATTTCCTTCCTTCACAAGGGAGCAGTGAGGCTTAGCCCATTGCCTTAAAACACCTTGGGATGATAAATGCAAAGAAAGCTTCTTGGTGGCAAGGTGCTGCAGGGAGGGGTGCACCTGAAACGTGCTCCCCAGATCAGATGGGGGAGATAGCTCTTGTGCACTAAGGCCATGGTAACCAGCAAACTCACACATCCTCAGTGCAAATTTACAGTGCAATGGCACCCAGCATGCCTGGGTTAGCGGAGACTAGGACTGTTAAATATCTATTAATTAACTAATCAAATAGTCGATGGGATTTCCATCAACAATTCGATTAGCTGATAAGGACTAGTGCATGTTCTGCCTTTGAAATGTACAAGAGCTGCTGATTCTAGGCTCCATGCCAGCGCTTCTGCTTTGAAATGATCCCCAATGGGGACTCTTGTACATTTCAAAATAGAAGCACAGGCATGGAGCCTGGGGTCAGCAGGGGATTCCTTGCTGTTTCTGGGCTCCACCCTGTGTTCCAACTTTGAAATATACTAGCATCCCCGCTGGGGCTCTTGCATATTTCAAAGCGGAAGCGCTGTGTGGAGCCCAGGATCAAGGCAGCATTTCAATCTTTGAAGTGCATGGGGGCTCTTGTACATTTGAAAGAGGAAGTGCCACCGCTGCATGCCTGCCCCCGTCCCACCGAGCTTAAAGCCAGCTCCCCCGAAGCATCCCCTCTTCTCCCCTCCCTTGCTGCCTCTGTGTGATAGAGGCAGCAAGGGGGGAAGTGACTAGTCGACTAGTGTGTTGACTATCCGATAAGCTTGTGCTTATCGGAGAGTCGACTAGTCGCTTACATCCCTACCCGGGACCACCACAGGCCTGAGCGCTGCCTGGGCTGCCCGGGCTTGTGGAGGTGGCAGCCCCCCGGCCTGCCACGTGTTTTCTTGGCCCCGCTGCCCATAGCCGGGGGCCGGACTCGGGCCCCTGCGGCGGGCACTCACGTGCTGACGACGATGCTGTGCCGCTTGCCCTTGCCGGGCTGGGTGAAGGACATGGTGCTGGCAGCGGTGCGGTGCGGTGCGGTGCGGTGGCGGGGGGGCTCGGTGCCCGTGTCCTCGGGGGGGGGGGAGGCGGCGGGCTCCAACAGCTCCGGTCTCAGCGACCCTGCGCGCGCTCCTCCGCCAGCCCAAGGGGAGCGTGTTGACATGGTAACCATGGCAACCACCTCCCAACGTGAGGCCAGGCGATTGGCTGGCCGAGAGGGACGGAAACACCGGCGAGACGCTGGGTTGACGTAGCTTGGTCACGACAGGCCCGCCTCCGACTCTTCCGGCGCTGCGGGGTGCCTGGCTCGCGGCTCCCCCCACGGGCCAGGAGCCCTGCCGCTCACCTAGGGACGGGAGTCCCGCAGAGCAGGGGCCAGGTGCTCTCCCCTCCTCCCCCTCCCCCCAACGCTAGTCACGATTTGCAGTTCAAACAAGCCTTCGTGTGGGGAGCTCCTACCTGCCTTCCTTAGGACCACGCAGGCTGCCGCGCAGCCCCTGTCGCGCTGAAACAGAAACCCTTGAGAAAGCGAGAGATGTGACACGCCGCCTTCAACTCAAGGGGCGTCGAGGCCAGTCTGTGTTCTCCTTTTCCTCTTTAAGGAAAACAACATTGCATCAGTGTGGCCAAAGAGTGCATGAAAGTGCACATCAGTGTGGCCAAAGAGTGCATGAAAGTGCACATCAGTGTGGCCAAAGAGTGCATGAAAGTGCGCATCAATGTGGCCAAAGAGTGCACTTAAGTATGAACGCCAGTGCCTTGAAAAAACCGGTCGCATTGGAGGACTGGGAGTGTAGTAAAATACATATTGTACAGGCCCGTCTGCAGGCACTTCTGTGGGGGATGTGTGTGCTTTTTTTGTAAATATGGACAGCAAGAGTGCGAATGCACCGCCCTCTCCTCCCCCCCCCCCCCCCCCCCCCCGCAACCAAATGGTCTTCCAAATAAGCAGGGAAATCAGCCCCAGCCTGTCCCTGGCCAGCCAGAGCAAGGGGGAGGGAGGCTCAGGCAGCGTGCCACTCCTGCTTTCCCCTGACTGGCGGGAGCATGTTTACTTGGGGGACCATAGGAAAGTGCTTTCACACCCTTTGTACCCTCCCTTGTATGGGCCTGTTGTATAACACATTTTTCCTAAAAAAAGTAAACCGAACCACAGACTAAAAAACAAAATAAATTCAGTAGGCACAGTGTGGATGCAGGTTCCCCCCCCAACATTTTAGTGCAATCCAGATTAATGATCTCAGTGTGCCTTTGGCAGGGAGAGAGTGTGTGTGAGAAGTACATGAGACTGGAAATGTACAAACTTTTAAAACTTACAGGGTGCGTCTAGACTGGCAAGATTTTGCGCAAAAGCAACTGATTTTGCACAAAAACTTGCTGCCTGTCTACACTAGCCGCGAGAATTTACAAAATCAGTGCTTCTTGCGCAAATACTTTGATGCTCCCGCTCAGGCATAAGCCCTCTTGAGCAAGAGTACTTGCGCAAGAGGGCCAGTGTAGACAGGAACGTTAATTTCTTGTGCAAGAAAGCCCGATGGCTGAAATGGCCATCGGAGCTTTATTGCGCAAAAGAGCGTCTATACTGGGCACGGATGCTTTTGCGCAAAAGCACATCTTTTGTGCAAAAGCACATGCCAGTGTAGATGCTCTCTTGCGCAAATACTTTTAACGGAAAAACTTTTCCGTTAAAAGTATTTGCGCAAAATCATGGCAGTCTAGACGCAGCCACATTGTTTAGCTATTTTGGTATTAGTTTAGATTGCAGGGGAGAGAATTAGACGATAGAATACAAAGTATAGTCAAGAATGCTCTTGTGGTTAAAGTACTAGATGTGTTTAGTTCCAGGCAAATTTCCGTATCACTTAAGCTCTAAGCATCATCTGTAAATAGGGTTAATAAAATTTCCTTTCTCTGACACTTTACCAGTCTTAAGATTATTACACTGTTTGTCACTGATCCTAGGGATAGTGTCACAACCATAGGCAGCGACTCCATGGGTGCTCTGGGGCTGGCACACTCATGGGGAAAAATTGATAGGTACTGAACATCTACCAACAGCTCCATATCAGCCCCCCTCTTCCCCAGCTCCTCCCACCCACCAGCAGAGCCTGTAGATCAGCACCTCCTCCCCCCTGAGCCTCCCACTATTTTGCAGCTCTGTGGGGAGGAGCAAGGATGCAGCATGCTCAGGGGAGAGGTCAAAACTGAGTGAAAGAGGAGGGGCAAGGGTGGAGCAGGGGCAGGACGAGGCAGAGTAGAGGTGGTGCCTTGGGAGAAGGGGTGGAGTGGGGGCAGCTATTGGGGGGGGGTTAGAACTGGAGGTCAGGCACTCCCTGACACTTTTGAAAGTTGGCACCCGTAGTCACAGTGTACTGTGCCACTGCTACCAGGCATTATACAGTATCTGTTAGAAAGTAATAAAGATGAATTATTTTCCAAACAAATGAGCTAAAAGTAAGTACATTATAACCTTAACAAATGTAGGATAAAGTGTAAAGAAGAGGAGGAACATACATACACCAACTGTGACTCACACAGGTCAGTTTGTGTGCAGCTGTGATTGTCTTTCCTGTCTTATGGGATGGAACGGCAGGGGTAGGGCTGTGGCCCCCTGATGCAACATGGAATACTGAGGGGGACATATAAGAAGCTGCTATTCTACAGTTGTCCATGGACTGCAAAAGATAGGTGAATATTGTTGAACCTCTTGATCTACAAAAGGTTGCAGCATCTGTGTTTGATGACAGAAAAGCCTTATTATGTCCAGGTGCATGCCCCTCTACTTTTTCTACTAGGCCTCCTGGATCTTTTTGCCATCAGCTGTTTCCCGCTCTATTCAGTTTGCAGTATTCATATCCAGGCCTTCTGTTCATGGTCTGATGCAGCACTGGCTTGCAGGATCTCACAGAACATGTCATAAAGTCTTCTTTTCTCCTTCTCATCGAGCTCAAGCATTGCAGAGGGGAAATTCCTCCAGGCTAAAATGGCACATCTACAAATAAAACATACAGAATTACTATTGTCAGTATAGTCATAACATAAATCAAAAAGTTAAAATTCAGAACTGTCTTCTCTTGTTCCTCAGAAGTTTTAAACAAGACTATCTTATGACACTACAGTTTTGCAGTGATTGTACATAGTGCTACTAACAACTACAGCCATAGGGAGTATAGCATGCCAGGAATAAGGGAAATGAGGAGGGAATTGTTTGTTTGCACAAAACTATCTGGCAGTGTTTCTCAAAGTGGGCTGTGTGCCCGTTCTGAGAAAACTGCTACTGGGCCGCTCCAGTTTGTTTTCTTACTGGCTCTGCAGCCACGGAGTGTGGTGGCTCCCATTGGCTGCGGGTTGCCATTTGCAGCCAATGGGAGCTGCAGGAAGAAAATTGGAGCTGCGAGGCTCTTTGGCTGTGGAGCCAGTAAGTAAATAAACTGGAGTGGTGCATTAGCAGCTTACTCAGAGAGCGCTTACCCATGGCTCACTTTGAGAAACATGGCTATCTGGAAATACCGGGCAATGGCACAGCACTGATATTTGGCAGCATTTTCCACAGATGGTGGTGACTTAAATTGATAGCTCACGCCTGAGAATAATGAAGGCACAGAGAAAAGCATTGTCCTATTTGTTGCTATCCTATTTACTGCAATGGCGATGAAGTTTTCTCTGACTGGCACATGCAGATTTCTTTTGGAAGATGCTTTTCTGGAAGAGATCTTCCGGAAAAACTTCTTTAGAAAGAGCGTGTCCACACAGCAAAAGCGCATTGAAAAAGCTATCTGCTTTTTCGAAAGATAGCGTCCACTCAAAGTGGACGCTACCTAGCATTTAAGTTGTGATTACTATGGACGGAGTGGCCACCAGGGCACCTGTGCTTTTTCCTGGAGGGCTCTTCTTTCGAAAAAAAAAAACCCTCTTCCCCATTCACACAGGCCTTTTTCTGAAAGAGCTCTTTCGGAAAAAGGCTTCTTCTTCGTAGAAAGAGGTTTACCACTGTCAGAAACCCCCCTGCGTTCTTTCGACTTTCTGTCAAAAGAATGCAATTGCAGTGTGAACGTAGTTTTTCCAGAACAACGGCTGTTTTTTTCGGAAAAACTCTGCAGTGTAGACATACCCTTAGGCTATGTCTTCACTGCGAGTTCTTCTGGCAGAAAATATGGTAATGAGGGACTTGTCAGCAAAAATCATGATCTCATTAGCATATTTTCTGCTGTTTCTTTTTGTGCAAGAGGTTTTTGTGCAAAAAGAAGCAGTGTAGACTTTTTTGTTTGTGCAAAAACCCCTTTTTGCACAAGATCCTTATGCCTGTCCCAGAGAGGCATAAGGATCTTGCAAAAAACGGGGTTTTGTGGGGGAAAAAAAAGCGTCTACACTGCTTCTTTTTGCACAAAAACCCCTTGTGTAAAAAGAAACTGAAGAAATTATGCTAATGAGATCACGACTTATGCTAATGAGTCCCTCATTAGCATATTTTCTGCAGGGGCGGGGAGGACTGGCAGTGAAGATGAAGCCTCAGGCTACATCTACACTGCAAGGTTTTTGTGCAAGAAGTCTTTTGCGTAAGAGTTCTCGTGCAAAAACTTCTCGCGCAAAAGCACATCCACACCTCAAAGTGCATCGCTTTTGCGATGCGCTTTTGCGCAAGAGAGAATCCACACTGCTCTTGTGCAAGAAAGCTCTGACTGCCATTTACAGAATGGCCATCAGAGCACTTGTGCTTTTTCGGATAGGCTCTATTTGCACAAGAAACCCCTGTGCAGCATCCACACATGTCTTTTTGTGCAACAGTTGTAGCACAAAGGAAAGAGTTTTACCTACACTGCAAAAAATCCTCTGTTCTGATGTTTTACTGTCGATTTACTTGAGCAAAAGCACACTTGAGGTATGGACGCGCCACAGGTTTTTGCCAAAAACAGACGTTTTTCTGCAAAAACTTTGTAGTGTAGATGTAGTCTCAGTGTCCTTCCACAGAGAAAGAAATAAGGTAGAAACCTTTGGGAGAGGATTGCTGAGTACCTCCATGGAAGTTTCATCAAAATCTTTCAGAATGATTGAAGGGACATATCTGTGCCCATAAACAAACTGTTCTGCAAGGCCCCTGCCTACCTCTAGAGGTGAATAAAAACCAAATAACTTTAACTCGGGGGGGGGGGGGTTATAAATCTAAAGCCGATTGCATGATTGCTTGTGACCTCATGATTTTTTAATACTTGGGTCGTCGGTATTGCTAGTGTTAGGGATTTAGACTAGCATGAACCCGATTTGCATTAGGGGTGTGTGTGTGCCGGTGATGGGGGACTCGAGGGCGGGGCGGGCAGAGTCGGCTGCTCTCACTCCGCCTCCCCCACATCAGCAGACACAGATCCCCGCTGGGTGGAGGGGAAGGATTTCCCTACGCGCTGGGGGAAAGGGCCTGACAGGGCGGGGCTTTCTATTCTCTACGTTCGATCATCAGCTGTGTGCTGCGCGGTCTGGCAGCGCGCGTTCTGGTGCCGGGGGCGTGCAACGGCCGGGCCTGGAGCGTGCACGGGGCGCTGTCGGGGGCGCGCCCGCCGGCTGTGCGCGGTGACGTGAAGTGTCTGTGCCCCCAGCGGCCCCCCCCCCTCCCTCCTCCCTTGGCCGCCGCATCCGTGACCCGCCGCCGCCGGTGCCGCTTCCTTCGCCGCGGCGGCGATGTGACCCTTCCCCCTCCCCGTCCCGCCCGCCAGCCAGGCCGCGCAGCGAACATGGCGGAGGTAAGAGCCCGGCTCTGGGGTGGGGGCCGGCCGGGAACTTGTTGCGCGGGGCCGCGGCCGGGAGGAGCTTCCCACAAGTTAGTTACCTGGGAGGGGAGGCCGCCCTGTATCCCTCCCGCGGACCTCTGCCCCCGGCACGGCCCCGCCCTAGTGACGGGGGTCCTAAGTTGGGACGGGGGGGAACTGGTGAGTTGAGGGGCGCGCTCCTTGCTGCCCCTGGGCCGGGAGCGGTGCCTCGGGGCGGAGACAGACGCGGCCAGGGATGAAATGGCCCTACCCTGCGGGGGGCGGCTGGCCACGGGGGCGCCACCCCTGTGAAAGGAGGGGCAGGCCAGCCTCGGGGCAGGGCATCACCCAATGGTAGGTGGGCAGCCTGGGGGGGGCAAGGGCTCCACCCTTATGGGAGGGAGGGGGCAGCGGGAAGTGCTGCCTAAAAAGGAGGTGGGGAGGCTTGGTGATTCGAATGGCAGTGGAGGTAGCCAGGTAGCCTGTGGGTTGGGGTGGGTAGCTCCTGCACTGTGTGCCTGGAGAGAGGGTCAAGGTTATTTTTTTTCCAGTTGGGGGACCCCCTTCGAGGTCTAAGTGCTACCTACATTTGTTCCCTTTTGTGGGTCGTGTATGATGTGATACTAAAAGGTTCGCTTGAGTTTTGTGTGGTAGGGATTTGCATCTTCAGATGCGATATGGTAGGGAAACATTTTACCCTTCCTGGGGAATTGCTCATTTCATGTTCTGGATGGAGGGAGTAGAAATGTTGCTGACGGTTTCTTTGGTTTCAAATGGAAAGTTTGAACTCATATAGTGGTAGAACCATTTCAGTGAATTACGTTGTACATGTTCATTTGCAATTCATACAGTAAAGCCTTCTTATTTAGAGGGAGCATTTTTAGAAACAACTGACTTACAGTTAATCAACTCAGGGAGCCCTGTCCCTTTTTAGAATACAGATTGATGTCTATCAGATGTTATCCTTTTTTAAACTATGGGTTATGAAACCTAGTTTTTCCTCCCTCCTCTCAACTCTTGCTTTTTATTTTTTTTAATTTTGACTTGGGGAGGGTTTTTTTTCCCCCATTATGTATCCCTAGCTGTCTCCCAGTGAAGATCCTGATTTGGCATTCGGACCCCTTCCTGCCAAAGAAGTCTGTGTTATAAGGTGCTCAGTATGTTTATCATATCCTCGATGTCACCACAATTGGGAGAAAAATACCTTCATTTTTTCTTTTGATATCTTGAGAGTCAAGTCAGTGTGTCACAATTTTTCTCACCTGCTTGAATTTTTGCAAGTTATAGAAATATTATGTAACTCTTTTCTCCTCTCATATTGTCAGGGCTGTGAAATGTAGGGGTGCTTGATGTTTTGGTCAAATAGTATTTGGGATCTCTGTGTGTGTTAAATTGCTAATTGCTTGCACATTTTGTCAATTAAATACTGTTGTTAGTTCTGGAATTTCTTGCATGCTATGCTAGTGTGAACTCAAGTTCACCATGTTGTTGCAAGAGCCAGTAAGTGGTACTTTCTGCATTGCTTTCCAGAGTTACTTCCTTTTAATGTGTATTACATATACACTCACATTGTATAGGCTTATACAATGCATAGTGCTGCAGATAGCATATAGAGCTGTAGAAAGCCATCTTAGTGTAGCTTGTGAAACATAATTTTTTTCCATATGCTTTGTTCTGGAGCTATAGTTGTATTCTGTTGGGCTCGATATTTTGCTAATGGTTAGAAAAAATGTTCAGCAGCTACAGGAGAACTACAGAGATTTATTTTAAAATGTTGATGTTTCTGGGAATACGGACTTAGGCTGAGATGCTCATCCCACTTGGGCTATTGGCTGCTCATGTATATATCTGGGAAGGATGTGTTGGTTTGTACTCAGGTGGTTATCCCAAGCTGCTGCCTGGGTTTCCTGACCAGAGGCTACACTTTTTTTTTTTTTTTTTTTTTTTTTTTTTTGCAAACTAGCTCAAGCAGAAGTAGTGCATTTCTGTCTGCTCTGGGAAGAAAGCTTCCAACTGCAGGATAACGTACTTTAAGTGAGGAAGTATCATAAACTCTTTTGTTCAAAGATAGAGCTCTTTAAGACCCAAATTATAAATGTAGAATGATGAATAAATCTAATACAAATGTTAAAAGACTGTGGATTATTTTTAGTTCAATGGTTGCATCGGGTTTGAAACAGTTTCTGTTGATGGGAACTCAAACCCCAATATGCTAGTAAATGGGACCAGAAAATGAAACTGATTTTTAACAGCAAAAGTGAAACTATTTTTTTTAAGTTAATACTGGTCTAAATGCTCCTTTTTTATATTGTTAGTTTGCTTTTACTTATTGAGGACTACTTTTTATTTAATTTATAGACATTTCTATGGCACAGGCACTCCTGATAAATTCACTTAAATTTAAATTTCCTGCTTTCTTTGAGATAGGAGTTAATACCGTAGGTTGGACCTCCCTGGTCTGGCATCCTCAGTATCTGACCAGTCCCAATCAAAGGAAATTTCCAGACGTGGGAAGGTCAAGGCTCTCTCTTCCCTCCTAGCCACCGGCCTGGCCAACAGCCATTCCCAGCCTCTAGTGCAGGCGTGGGCAAGAGGGGCTCCGTGGGCCAGATCTGGCCTGCCAAGCAAGTTGATCTGGCTCGCCGAGGCCCTGTTGCTCCTCCTGCCCGCAGGCTAATCAGGTCCTGGGGGCAGGGGGAAGTGTGCAAAGTCTCCTCCCACCCTGCCTCCATCCTGCAAGAAGTGCACAGTGCTTAGAAGTGCCACGGGCTCCTGGCAGGGCAGGAGGAGACTTCATGTGCTCCCCCTGTCCCGAAGCCTTGATTGACTGGGGTGGAGTGGGGGAAAGCATGTGAAATCTCCTCCTACCCTGTGAGGGGCAGAGTGGAAGGAGACTTTGTGCGCTTCCCCTGCCCCAGACCAATCAAGGCTTGGGAGCAAGGGGGGTGGGGTGGGTGGGTGGGTGTGTGTGTGCGCGTGAAGTCTCCTCCCACCCTGCAAGAGGTTCAGCACTTAGTCAACCGCCAGCTGCTGCTCAGCTGGTGGTTGACTCTAAGCACAGTGCTTCCTTGCAGGGCAGGGGCAGGGAGCGAGAGACTTCTCGTACTTCCCCTCCCCAGGCCCTGATTGACCTGGGGACAATAGGAGGGAGCACGCAAAGCTTACAATCAGTAAAAGAGTCAATTAAAATTGCATGTACACCATTACAGGGGCATGGGTACCTAGAGGGAACCGCCAGCTGTTCAGAACATCTGACAGTTCTCTGGGGGTGGGGAGGGGCAGAGACTTTGTGTGCTCCCCCACCCTCAGACGAATCAGGGTTTGTGGGTGGGGAAGCATGGAAGTGTCCTGGCCCCCTCTTCTGCCTGAGGCCCTGCCCCTTCTGGGGTGGCCTGGGGCCACTTAAAAAATTTCTGAAGTGGCTCCTGGTCAAAAATTATTGCCCACCCCTGCTCTAGTGGCTTCTGGGCTGACCAGGCTGCATTCCCAGCCTCCGGTGGCTGCCAGCTGCCCAGCCTTCTGCCTCCAGACTCTCAACTGACAGCTGCTGGGGCTCAACTATCCAGAGGCTCTCTGGTCCAGCAATATCCGTGGTCCTGCTGGACTACCGATGTTGCCAGACCAGAGATGTTCAACCTGTACTTCACTAAGAACAGTGGCTTTTAAGAAACATTTGTCTTATACAGTAGAACTTCAGAGTTACATATGCTTTGGGAATGAAGGTTCATAACTGAAATATTTCTAACTCTGAACAAAATATTATGGTTGTTCTTTCAAAAGTTTAAAACTGACTTAATACATCTTTGAAAATTTACTATGCAGAAGAAAAAGGCTGCTTTTCCTTTTTAATAGTTTAACATAGTACTATACTGTGGTTTTTTTTCCCCCCCCTTTCTCTGCTGGTGCCTGATTGTGTGCTTCTGGTTCCGAATGAAGTGTGTAGTTGGTCAGTTCCTAACTCTGGTATTAATAACTATGAGGTTCTACTGTACACTCATTCTGTAATGGTGTACATGCAATTTTAATTGACTCTCTTCCTGATTGTAAGCTTTTGAAAAATATTAGTACCCTTTTGTGGTTCTGCATTTTTAACAGCGAGGGTAAAGGGAGACACTTGCTGGAAGGGGAGATCTTACTGTTAAAATCATTTGTAAAACTCATGTATAATATTTTGAGTATCCACATTTTGAACATTTAAGGTTTGAAAATAGGTATGCAATTGTTAATCAGAATTCTAGTTTAATACAGAGGCTGTGGAGAAAGTGTAATTACATATGTGCAATTACCTTGGCTGATATGTTCTTTTTTAGCCCATATTAAATACCACAGATTTTAAAATGCTGTGCTTGCTCTTTGATGCTCCTCCCCCCCAATCTTTATCATTAATGGTGCTATGGGAACCTTTGCAGCACGTGACATCTGTAACTGCCGCCTTATGTGTTTCCCATATATTTTAAGTCTCAGCTGAATACTGTATAATTTGATTCTGTGAAATGTTTGCTCTTCCGGAGGATGAGGGGAGAGGGTTCTGATTAGCAGTAATGCGATATGCTATAAGAAATAGAGTAGCATTGTCACTTGTTTTGCAATCTTATCAGCTCTGACTATGAGTTCTTCACATTTTACAAATTGAGGAGTGACCAGCTGTATGAAGGTGGGAAACTTCCAAGGAATCACAGGCTGCTACAGGAAACTTCAGTCAAATCAGTCTTCAGGACAAATTAATTACTCAGTACAGTGTTTTGGGATATTGTGCTGTTGAAAGCTTATGCTTCAAATGAGACATAAAGCAGAGGTTTTGACTAACTATGATCCTCAAATTCTTTATCACACTTCTGTAAAAATGACCAAGTATGAGTAATTAGTTTCTGCCTTCCTAAATTTGCCTAAGTAGTTACAACTTGGTTGGATTGTTCACTTTGAATGTATGTCCATTAACTTATCTTAGCTTATAACACAGCATTTTAAAAATTTTGCTAATTTATAAACAGAACAAAATATTTCCTAACCCCTTTCTCACAAGAACCCTAAGTAAATCAAAGTTGGGCTGAATCTGATCAAAGAGAATTGTGTAATCAAAGATCCTCTGCTGAGAATGTGCTGGATTATCCAGTCTTTAATGTACAAGCTTAAATGTCCCAACTGACTTCAGCTTTCTGGGAGAGTCACAGGGGAGAAACAGTCTCTTAAATACCTTGTAACCAAATAACAAGTCTTCATAAATTGTCCCATCCTTCCTCCAAGACCCTGCCCCTTCCTTGAAGCCCCGCCCCTTCCTTGAAGCCCCTCCTTCTCTATTCTCCTCCTCTCTATCACTTGCTATCCCCAATCCTTATACTGCTGCTTTTTTTCCCAATTCTTCTGTAGGAAGAGGTTTTTCCAGCATTTGGCCTGTCTAGACTGGACCAAATGTCAGAAAAAACCCTTCTTTTGGAAGCTCCCTTATTCCTTGTGGAAAGAGGAATATAAGGGTTACCGAAAGAGCATGTTTGCCCTTCCACTAAAAAAAGCGGAAGAACAAATGCATCCCTGGATGCAAAAGAGTTTTTCTGGGATATCTTTGGAATCCTGAAAAACTCCTGCAGTCTAGCCGTACCCTCACTAGGTTGAGACAGGATGTGTAGGCTCTGGGGTGGCAGTGAGGGATTTGGGTGTGGGAAGGGGTGAGGTGTGCAAGCTCTGGGAAGAAATCTGGATGCAGCAGGAGGTGGAGAAGGGCACGCTGGCTCAGGGAGGGGGCTCCAGGCCGGGCATTGTTGGGGTCAGATAGAGGGTTGGGGTACTAAGCAAGCCACAGGTTTGTGGATGTGAAGGTGCAGACATTTGGGTTGGGTATGAGAGGGGCTCAGGGCAGGGGGTGCCAGTGTATGATAGGCTCAGATCTAGGGACTAGGGTGGGTGGGTGCAGGAGTGTTATGATGCTGTGGCCAGATGAGGGGTTGGCCCCAGTTGGGGGTTTGTAGGCCAGGCTTCATTTTTAAATAAAATACTATGTCAAACACAAAGTTTCTGCATTCTTTTTTTATGAGAAGAGCGGGGAACCTATTTTGAGTCAGGGGTCACTGACCCACAGAAAAATCAGTTGGGGCCACACAAGTGAGATGCAAAAAAAAAAAAAACCTCCTCCAAAAACCCCCCAAGCCTCACTAATGTGGCCCCAACTGTGCTGGTGGAAGCAGGGGACATGGTACTGTGGAAGGGTGCTAGTGCGTGCTCAGCCAGGGGGCAGGGTGCCAGTGGGGACAGGGTTCTGCGGCTGGGGGCAGGGGAGAGGGAACAGGGTGCCAGTGGGGGTAGAGAGTCTCCCCCCACATCTCTCCCCCCCCCACATCTCCCCCCCCCCCCCACACACACACAGAGGAGGGAAGCCCTGTCGCACGCCTCTTCGAGGGCTGGCGTGCACCTCCCACAGAGCAGGAAAGCCCCCATGGCGCACCCCCTCGGGGCCGATTTCCCCGTCCCTCTCCCTCTCCCCCTCCCCCCCCCGGCAGAGGAAGTCCTGTTGTGCGCCTCCTCTGGGGCCGGCGTGAGCCTCCTGCAGAGCAGGGAAGCCCCCGTCACGTGCTCCCTCCGTGCCCAACTCCCCCCTCCCGCAGAGAAGGGAAGTCCCAGTGCGCGCCTCTGGGGACTCCCCTGGTAAGTTCCTGGCACACCACAGACCTGGGGCAAGGAAGCAGCCAGTGCATTTCCGGAACCCCCGGAAGTGACACGCAGCTGCAGGACTTCCGTCCACCCCGTGGGAAGCTGCCCCTACCTCCATTGTCGCTGGAGGTAGATAGTGCAGCTTCTCGGGGGTGGGGGGAAATGGGGGGCCTGGAACGCCTCCTGAACAGCTGGTCAAGGCCTCGCGATCAACTGGTCGATCACGATCGACGGGTTGGTGACCATGGGCCTAGTAGAAGGATCGCAGTCTCCACTTGCACTTCTTTTACCTGGAAACCTCCCTGACCTTGAGGGCTTCCCTTCCAGTCTCTTATGTGACAGAAGTCCTTGTAACTCCAACAAGGCTGAGTACAGGATTGTGGGGGGTAGTGGGGGTGGTCAACATTTGACTAGGGATGTTAGATGTTGTGTAATTGAATAGTCCTGTAACTGCATGAAATCTTAATGGTTACATGACTATTTAATAGCCCCTGGGGGATAGGGTTGGCAGCCAGTCCACTCCTGGCCAGCCCCCTGCCATTCTGCACTGCTGCCTCTGCATCAGAAGCAGCAATGCAGGGTGCCAGGTGGGAACTGGTCCTCCAGGGGAGCCAGTTTAAAAACCTGCTCCCCATTCAGACTGTTTGCCTGCTGCCTCTTGCGCAATGCCGTTATGCTGATTATTTTCAGGAATAACGGCATCGCGCAAGGGGGGTTTTTCTTGCGCGAGAAGGGGCAGTGTAGACAGCTCCTTCTGGCTCAAGAGCCTCTTCCGCAAAAATGGCGGCTCATTAGATATGCAAATGAGGCTCGGCGATATTCCACGCTTAGCCTCATTTGCATATTTCTGGTGCAAGATCGCGCCAGTGTAGACATAGCCTAGGAGGCAGCAAGGGGGAGGCAGTTGGGTCTGCAGAGCCAGCATGTGCGGGGAGCCTGCTTGAAAGCTGGCTCCCCATGTGTATTGGCTTCAGCCTGTCCCCCTCATCCTCTGCGCTACTCCTCTCTATCAGAGGCAGCAGCGTGGGGGTGGGGAGGTGGGAGGTGGATCCGGTGCTTGTTGGGAGCCTGCTTAAAGCCAGATTCTCATGGGCACCAGCTCCCGCTCCCCCTTCTGCCTCTGGTATGTGCATGTAGTTGAGAATATAAATTGATATGCCCAGGCTTATTGGTTAATTGTATAGTCAACTACACATTGATATCCTTAGACTCGACCCCCCAACCTTATTGTGGTCCCCAAGGGGAGGTGCAAAGGTTTCTCCACTCTGGGGTGTTCACGCTGCACTGGACACTCCCCTTACTCTCATTGCACATAGTTCAAAGCTTATACAATTTACTAAACAAAGTAATTTTTTAAAAAGTAAGAAAAAAATGGAAACGGTTAAAGAAAAACACATCACATCACTCTGTGGCATGGGAGCATCACAGACAGCTCTCTGGCAATTCATAGTTGGTTCCTTGTGGGCCCCAGGCCCTGCTTTGCTGCACAAACACTGCATGTTGGACACTTACTTCAGGCTTTGGATGGCCAGACTCTTCTCCCCAGCATCAGCCCCGCATTCCCATTTGGGATTACAATCCCCCCCTTTAAGTCTGACCTGTAAGGCCTCTTGGCTGGTGGTATCTCCTTGTACTAGGCCCTGTGTCTAGAAATCCCTCCCCCCATCACTCTCGGCAGCTGCTTAGCACACCCAGCTCCAGTCTAGGGATGTAAATGAGTAGTCAACTAATTGCTCCCCTCTCTTGCTGCCTCTGTATTAAAGGCAGCAAAGGGGGGAGGAAACAGAAGCCAGTGCTGGGGGGAGCTGGCTTAAAAGCTGGTTTCCCCCTAGCACAGTCTCTGTGGTGCCCCCCCCCCCCTCCCAGGAACAGAGGCTGCTGGACCTGCTGCTTGCACCAGGTCCAGGAGCTACCTCCGCTGTGGCTCTGCAGTTTAAATGTAGTAAGAGCTGGGCTGCCTGTGTGCCTGGCTCTTACTACATTTAAACTGCAGAGCTGCAGTAGGGATGGCTCCTGGATCTGTCACAAATGGGGACTGAGGAAACCTTCCCTTATCAACTAATCGTGTGATAGAAATTTTATCAACTACACAATTAGTGGATTACCTGCCTCGTAACATCCTTGCTCCAGCTCTGTGCTCAGCTGCTCTGCCTCCAGCTCCCAGGCCTCTTTACTGGCCCCTCTGGCTCTGTGGCTGCAGGTCTCCTCCCAGCATGGATCTGCTCTCTGTGCTGTTGTCTCAGGATCTCTGGCTAGCATGGCTGTGCTGCCCAGCTCAGCTCAGGCCCATGCTCTCTCCTTAGCTCAGCCCCACTCTCTGACCCAGGCAAATCCAATTTATATGGAGGACAAATCCCCTCACCCTGGCCTCTTGACTCCCTCATTAGCCTGACAGCCCTGTTAGTCAGGCTGACCTGGAGCTTTGGCCTTTTCCCATTGTTCTTGAGAATAGTCAGTCTCAGGGTCCTGATTTCTTAACAGCCCTTCCTCTTCCTTTTAGTCCTGGGGCTAGCCAGTCAAAAAACCTGCTGAGTTTTAGTAAGGGGCCAACAGTCCCCTTATGCATGTAACACAAGGAAGGCATACCATCTTGAGCAAATGGTATTTTCTCTGCCATTTCAGTTGATTGTTTCCTCCAAGTCACCAATTAAGTTGCTAACTTTCTACACCGAGTAGTTATGTAGTGCTGCTGTCGCCTGTTAAATGGCTCCTGCATTCCATCTCTGAGGTATCTGTAGTTTGGTCATGGGTGAAGTAATTGTAAATATAATATTAGTAAAGTAAACGAATGAAAAGATGTATGAGAATAAATTCTGTTTGTTTTACAAATGGAATTTGTCCAAGATGGGGAATTCATATACTTTATATGAGTTAAATTGTAATGGAAACAGTTACAATATATGACCCAACTACATATTCAGATCTTTGATGTGCAGCCTCTTTGACATTGGGTATGTACACACCTGGAATAAAACCAGTGATTTTATTCCATGACGAACAATGAAGTGATAAAGAAAAGTGCACTTTTTTACTGCAGAATGTCATAACTTCATTATCACATATAATGTTGTAGCTGTGTTGATCCCAGAATATTAGAGGGACAAGATGGATGAGGTGATACCTTTTTTTGGGGGGGACCAATTTCTGTCAGTGAAAGAGGCAAGCTTTTGAGCTTATATAAAACTCTTTGTCAGATCTGAAAACCTCGGATGCAGTGAACCTCAAGGCCTCTGATATTGCGGACGATGCACAAGAGGGATTGTTAAATTCCAGCTCACATTGAAACATTTCACTCACAAGCACCGTTTGTAACTTACCAATCACTTTCTCACTGACCCTCACCAGGCATATATTGCTGCAAGCACCCAAAGCATGCTGAGTGTTGGGTTTGGGGATCTGGGATTGTGCACATGGACAAAAGAAAATAATCTTTGCAGGAGTTGTGGGGCAGCTTTGTAGGGAACTCATTCTAAATTTAGTCCACACTTTTCCACAGGTGGTATCATTCAGCAGTGAGATGTCTGCTAGAGGGTAAGCAGGGAAACCAGGGTACCCATAGTACTTGATTGTAGCTTTCACCCTGCTCCATGTGCTGCTTAGGTCCCAGCACAAGTAATTGCAAAATGGCATGGTACCGTGTCCTACAGTGGTTTCCTACAAGATCAAGCCCTTAATACAGCCCAGGCTGAATCTCTAAAATCCGTGACTCTTATGGTCTGGCAACATCAGAACCATGGAGGTTGCCAGATTGGAAAGTCCCACCTGGCCAGGTTCAGAAGCACAGCCCTGGACAGGGCTGGCATGATGGAGAGCAGAGCCTGCAGCTGGGTGGAGAGCCTTGACCTCCCCTGTCTGGCAAACTGTGTGTTGGGAAAGACTTGGGTCCTGGGAGTGCCAGACCAGGGAAGTCCGTCGGGTACAACACACTACCTACTATTCCATGTTTATAAACCTTGACTTCAGAAGTTAGATATTTTCCCCCCTCATTCTTTCCTTAGGTTGACAAGCATTTTTCAGCCCAGTTCTTTATATACTGTCATGGATTTAGCATTTTTTATCTAAATGTTTTAAGAGCTTATATGTTTGCTTTAGTATACTTAGTATTAAATTCAGATTCCATATTAAGCAGGTTTATTTTTATAAACTTGTAATTGTAATAAATCCTATTTAAAATCCATTTTTTGGTTTGTGGATTTTTTTTTAACATTGATTTTTATCTACCTTCTGAAAGCATTTCAGAAACAGGTCATTTTAATGAGCTTAGTCTACACACTTGGCATGATGCACAGTCATGGATCTAGTCAAGGCAAGAGTGAAACAACGCTTTTGAGATTTTTACAAGAAGATCTTACTATGGGCCTAAAACTGCAACAGCTGTTTTCACGTGTTAGACACAGCAGACGTACACAGAATTAATCTAATTTAGGTACAAGATTTCTCAAAAGTGCCTCTCTTCTTTATTCCTTGTCAGTAGAGAGAAGTCTTTCTTGGACTTGTATTAAACACTGGAACTAATCATCATTTTGACCCCTCTTCAGCAGTGCCCTTTATTTTTTTACTTTAAAATTGGCTATCCTCATGCAATCACTTTGGTAAGGAGTAAGGATGTTAAAATGCAGTTAATTGACTAGTCGATGGAATTTCCGTTGACTAGTTGATAGTCACATCCACATTCCTCCTTTGGGCGCTAATCAGGAGTGGAGCCCCATAATGCAGGCACTGTACAATCACAAGCAGCAAGGTCTAGTTCTAACATGTGAATGTAGCCAACATATAAACAGTCCGGAGCAGCAGTGTGTGCAACCTAGGCTAATGAGAGGACCACATGAGCAGCCCTCCATCATTTGAATGGGCCATAAGATTGTCCTAACCAAGATAGTCTCCCTGGATAGTTTTGTTAACGATGCTTATGTACCTAGAATTTGTGGGTTGTGCCGATTGAACTGTAGCAGCAGTTTGGATGCAGAGGGAGTGCATGGCTCTCTGTCAATCTTGTGTGCAATCAGCATGCATCTCACTTCATGTGCCCTTGCTTAGGTGTGTCACTTTAGTAATGGTAGGAAAAGAACTATGTAGAAGGAAACTAGCAGAATCTGGCAACCCTGCTCATGGGCTGCATGCAGAATCCTGATGGCTCCCAGGTTGCCTGCCACTGATCTGGGGTCTCACTGTGTGCTATCCCCACCCAAAAAAAAAATTCATTCTTCCAGGGAGTGGCTGCTTAGCTACTTATGTCCAGAATGTATATTCCTGAGAAAAATAAGGTTATTGCTTGGAGTTTGATACAACTATTCTGTACTAGCTGAAAGCCTTCCCCACCCCCTCTCCCTGTTGTGTGTGTGTGTGTGTGTGTGTGTGTGTGTGTGTGTGTAAAATGAGTAAAGTTGTGTGTAAAGGGGTGGGGGAGGCAGAAATGGATAAGAATTTAAAAATCAGATCATAAGAGAATGTGAAACTCAGTGATGATTATAACTAGTTGTCAGCCTAGGGATGTAAGCGGATAGTTGACTAGTCACTTGGCTAGTTGCTTCTCCCCCCCCCCCCCCCCCCCCCCGGCCTCTATCAGAGACAGCAAGGGGGGGGAGCAGGAGCCAGTGCTGGAGAGAGCCAGCTTAAAAAACGGTTTCCCCCATCACTGTCTCTTCGGGGGGGCAGGGGAAGGAGAGGAATAGCGGGGACCAGGTGCAAGCTGGGAATCAGCTGATTCCTGGCTCACGCAGTCTCAGATGCTGTGCCTCTGCTTTTAAAATGTATTAAGAGCCTGCTGGCTCTCAATACATTTAAAAGGCAGAGCCGCAGTAGGGTTAGTCTCTCTCTTCCCCTCCCCCCCCCCCCCCCCCCCCGACTAGTTAATGGAAATTCCATTGACTAGTTGATGAAACTAAATTTAACATCCCTATCTCAGCCATGCTTGTAGATGTTTCCATCTCTCCTCACCGACTCGGCAAGATATCTAGGCTTCAGAGTGGTGCATGCAGTGACATTCCTAGAAGCATGTATAGATACTGGAGCCAAATTGGATGCTCAAAAATCTCTTCTTAATTTGTATTCTTCATCTTTCTTTATCAAGGGAAAGCTATTTCTTGTATGTCTCTAGCAGGGATGTCAATATTCAAAAAACTCAGTAGCTGTGTAACCGATTGAAAACCAATTGGTTACACCAGGCCTGGGCAACGTATGGCCTGAGGGTTGGATCTGTCATGCCAAGTCACTGTCAGGCCCGCAAAAGCAGAGGAGAGCCCCAGGCAGACTCCCCTGCTTGTCCCGCAGCCCCGCACGCTGCTCAAATGTAGCTGCCGGGCCCTGTTTCTGTTTCAAAACTGGAGGAGAGGGGAGAGAGCTTCAGGAGCTGCCCCCTGCCTCCAACACAATCCCATTGGCCAGAAACTGGCCAGTGGGAGCGCTTGTTTGATTAACAGGCAGCCAAGAAGAACCATGCCCCCTCTCCTCGGCTCTGTTATTCACTGAAGCACATGGCTCGGCAAGCAGGCTGGCTGGTTGGGAAACATTTTAAGCTCTGAAAGCCTTTAGCTCGGCAGGCAGGCAGGCAGACTGACTGGCTTGGCTGCTGGCTGGTAAGTCTCCTGGCCAGAGCCTGCCTCTAGCACCCTAATCCCTCCTTTCACCAACCCTGTGCCCCCCTAATCAACATACCCAAATCCTCTGCCCCCTCTTACACCCATACTCTCTCCTAGATCTGGCACCCCAATCTCCTGCCCTGAGCACAAACCCCTCCTACCCTAGGTCACATCCGAAACCCCAGCACTCCAGTCCCCTGCCTTAAGTCACAACCATCTCCTTCAACCAGATTTCCTTCGCAGACTCCATTCTCCCTCCTGTACCCCAGTCCCTTACTCCAAGCTCCCTTCTGCACCCAACCTCCATCCCAGACCCTGCATCTCCTCCAATAAAATCATGGAAGAGTGCGGCCTTTGACCACTTTCCAAATTCTTGGAGTGTTCTACCCCCGCCCCCCCCCATCAAAAATTACTGCCCACTCCTGGGTTATACAGTTAACGCTCAGTGGGCTGCCGGACCTGCAGACTCCTGGCAGTGGGCTGGGAGTTTAATCTGTAAGGCTAACTGATAAGCTAATGCTTATTGGTTAAACACTAACATTCCTTGTGTCTAATGAGAATTTGTAAACACAGATGTGTGGAGGGAAGGGAGAGAAGAAAGGTTATTTACTACTAATTGGAGGTTTTTTTTGTGTGACTTTTGTGGAATCACACTGGCCAGCCTTATTTTCCTTCTGCTTCAGTGCATGTAGATATTTTGCTGAAATGGAAAGGAGCTAAAGATGGGTAGGTATAATGGAACTTGATAGTTTCAAGAGGTTTGAGCTGTAGTCAGTGCATGTTCCCTAATGGCTTATTGCTTTGGTTCCATGGTGTGTGAGGCATGACATACTCTAGTGTAATGATTTTCAAACTGAAGGTCGTGACCCAGTACTGGGTTGTGGAACTTCAGGCACTGGGTCACTGTGCTGTAGGATGGCCAGGTGACCAGCAGGAGTGCTATCGCAGGCTTCCTCCCTGTCCTGGCATGGCAGACCCTGCTGTGCCCCAGAAGCAGCCAACAGCTAGTTCAGCTCCTAGGTGGGGCTGGATGGGGCTCCCTGCACTGCCTCCACCCTGGGCATTGGCTCCGGAGACCAGGGCCTGGGGGCGAAAGCCGCGCACAGAGCAACTGGTGCACCTCTGCCTATGAACCAGACCTGCTGCTGGCCACTTCCGGGGTGCAGTGCAGTCTGCGGTGCCAGGACAGGCAGGAAGCCTACCTTAGCAACCCTACTGCACTGCTAACTAGGGGCTGGCAGAGAAAAGCCCATGCCCAAACCCTGAGCACCAACCCTCCTGCCACAGCCCTGAGCCTCTCCAAACCCCTTCACTCTAAACACCTCATCTCCATTTAGTCCCAGAGCCTGCACCCCCTGAAAACCGCCCCAACCCCAGGCCAGAGCTTCTTCTCACACCCTAAACTCCTCTGCCTTGTCCCTAGCTTGGAACTCCCTATTCGACTCCAAAACCCTCATCCTACCCCATGCTAGAGCCTGCACACCCAGA
Source organism: Pelochelys cantorii (assembly GCA_032595735.1). Lineage (NCBI taxonomy): Eukaryota > Metazoa > Chordata > Testudines > Trionychidae > Pelochelys > Pelochelys cantorii. Next base: position 47,033,017 of record CM064334.1, on the reverse strand, counting down.
TGGAGCGCTGTGCCGCCCTCCGCCCCACACCAACTCCATCCTGGCCCCACCTATCGCTCCCACTCTAGACTAAAGATATAATTATGTTGGGTCACAGGCATCAAGAGTTTCCTTCAACTGGGTCACTGGGTCAGCAAGGTTCTCTGTAAGCTGCAGAGGTTCAGCATTCCCTGTGCAGGCAGGGAGCTCAACTGATTGGCTGGGGCGGGGGAGAGTGCTGCTGACACTTGCTATAAATGGAGACATTGGCTCCAGCCTCTACTCCAGTGCTGGGCAAAAGGTGATCTATGGGCTGGATCCTGCCTGAAGAGCCCCAGCTGGCTCCTTGCCAGTCCCACACCTGCTCGGCACTCAGAAAAGCTGGGTGCAGGGCTATGTGTGTGTTTCTGAAGAACCTGGAGGGAGGGTAGACAGGGTTCTCATGCTGCCTCCACCTCCAGTAGCTTCCACTGGCCAGTTTCAACCAATAGCAGCTGCCTGTTTGCAAGATAGGCAGCATGTGAAGTAGGGATGTAATGTATAGTTGATTAACCAATAAGCAAAAGCTTATACGTTAGTGTTATAGATTATACACATTTTCCCCCTACCGCCTCCTGCCAGTAAATTTTTTAGCAGGCTGGCCAGCAGCCTGGTTCAGTCCTGGCTTGCGATAGGTCTGGGACCTACTCCTGCTGTGGCTCTGCATTTAAAGTGTATTAGGAGCTAGGTGGGCAGGCAGCCTGGCACAATTCTGGCTCGCGCTGGGTCTGGAAGCTCAGGACCTCCTCTCCCAACACCGGACAGGGGTTGCTGCCACCCTGTGAAGAGGCAGCAGCATGAGACGACAGGGAGCCAGTCTGTAAGGGGAGCTGGTTTTTAAACTGGCTGCTGACCCTGCCCTTTGATACTATAGAATAGTCGAGTAACCGATTAAAAAATTATGAGGTTACTTGACGATTCAGTTAACCGATATTTAACGTCCCTAATGTGAAGTGCCCCATTTCCCTCATCCCCCGGGCTCACAGCATTCAGTTCAGAGCAATAAACATGGCTCGTGCAGCACCCCTGAGCACGTACAGGGGCTGGAAGGCAGGGACCCTGGCTAAGGAACCTGCTAGGCTGCTGGCTGAGAGCCAGGTAAGGTCTCCCAGCCAGAGCCTACCTCTACCTTCCCCAACCCTCTGCTCCACTTCTGCCCTCGTATACCATGTAACCCAGACTTTCTGCACCCCTGCTCCAGCCCTCAGACATTTTCCCAGACACTGCATCCCCTTCTACACCCCTCCTCAGGTCACAACCCACTCTAAGAACTTGTATCCCAATCCACTATCCCTGGTCAAGCCCAAATCCCTGCACCCCGTCCTGCATTCCTGTCTTGGGTCAGAACCCCATCTAGGTCCTGTGCCCCCTCCTCACAGCAGTCCGTTGCCCCAGGTAATGATCCCCTATTTCACCCAAACTAAGGATGTTAAGGACTAGTTGACTATCTGATAAGCAAATGCTTATCAGATAGCCGAGTCGACTAGTTGATTCTCCCCCTCCCCCGGCTGCCTCTATCAGAGGCAGTGAAAGTGGGGGGAGAGAGTACTTCAAAGCAGCAGCACCACACAGCTGGCCCCAGGTTCCATGTGGCACTGCCCCTTTGAAACGCCGTGGTGGCGTTTCAAAGCGGCAGTGCCGCGTGGAGCCCAGGGTCAGCTGGGGACTCCCTAGCTGACCCCAGGCTCCCTGTGGCATTTCTGCGGAACCTGGAGTCAGCTGGTGAGTCCCCAGCTGATCCTGGGGTCGGTGCGGCGCTGCTGCTTTGAAATGTTGAGCAGAGCCCAGAATCATCTGGGGACTCCTCAGCTGATCCCGGCTCCAGTGCAGCATTTCAAAGTGCACAGAACCCGGGTTCAGCTGGGGAATCCCGAGCTGACTCCGTGTTCTGTGGAAATGTTGTGCGGAGCCTGGGGTCAGCTGGGAACTCCCCCCGGACCCGGGCTCCATGTGGCATTTCAAAGTGGCAATGCTGCATGGAGCTCGGGGTCAGCAGGGGACTCTGAGTCTCACGCTGACCCCAGGTTCCATGAGGGCGCTTCCACTTTGAAATGCACAAGAGCTCCTGCTGGGCTCTTGTACATTTCAAAGGAGGAATGTGGAACTCCACCTGCACCCTGGGCTCCATGGGGGTGCTTCTGCTTTGAAATGCACAAGAGCCCCAGGAGGGGCTCTTGTAGATTTCAGAGGAGGACTCTGGAAGTGCCTATTGACTAGTCAGGTAGTTGATGGAAATTCCATTGACTACTCAACTAGTAAATTGATCATTAGTTAATATCCTTAACCCAAACTCCCTCCCAGATCCCACATCCCAGTCCCTTACCCCAAGCTCCCTTCTGCAACCAACATCCATCCCAGACCCCCACATCACTTCCAATAACATAATGGAAATGTGTGGCCCTCAACCACTTACCAAATTCTTGGAGTGGACTCCCATCAAAATTTATTGCCCACACCTGTGTTAATGGCTAGTGGTCAGAAAGAAAAAGATTCTTTTAACAGAATTTTTTTGAGTGTTGCAGATATCTAAAACTCTGATCTTAATGATTTTTTTTTTAAATCCTGTGTAGCTAATTAATACATGGTAAACTGTATTGCATTACGGTCAGATCTTTGCTATCTGTTAGAGTTCTGGCTTTTGAGTCAGAAGTAGCAAGTATTAGGTGTGATGCTAGCTGTTTTGTAGGATGAAACCTTATTTGCAAGATCTTTGAAACTTGCATCTGTCTGTTAGAAAGGATACATGATACATGTACTCTAAGGTCTCAGAGGGGTAGCTGTGTTAGTTTGTAACTAAAAAATGTAAAAAACAACAATGATCCTATAGCACCTTAGACTGACATATATAAATAGTATCATGAGCTTTTGTAGGCACAACCCACTTCTTCAGCCAAGGGTAGTGTTAATTTTCTTTATTTGATTTCATATTAAATAATCATAAGCATTGTTTCTTGTTAATTATATCTTGTTTAATATATTTTCTTCCATAGCTATGGATTATTTAAAACTTATATTTATAGATACAGTTTTTGTTTGTACTGCTGGGGGCATAGCCACATGCTACCTCAATATTGGTGTTGCACATAAGAAATTTCAACCTGCTCGAGGATGGAAAATCTTAGAGGGGACACTGTCCCATTCCCTGACACTCTTCCAACTTTCTGCTAATCCCATTGTTGGTTGTTTAGTAGTTTTTGTCACTGATCACAAGGAAAAAAGTTTGAAAACCACTGCTCTAGTGTAGCTGTGTAGAGAGATCTTTTGAGAATGTATCTGTTTACCAGTAGCTAGACTTTATCCCCTCTCTTATCTATTCATCTTTGAGAAGTAAAACATTCTTCTGTTGCAGCTGACAACACTTTTAATCAACACAACAAAATTTAAGAAACTGGCTAGTTCCTTTGCTTCTGAGAACTGCGTAGGTAGCAGCAATTAAACAGCAGTTTATCAACTGAAAGTTTTACCCAAGGTTACTCAGATCCTTAACTCACATTTTATTTTTCTTCATTTAAATCATTGTTCTGGAGTGGGGTTGGGGATGAGGGGTTCAGCATGCAGGCTGCCCTGGGGAGAGAAAACAGCTCCTCTCTCATTGCAGCAGCTTGGTGCCAAATGAGAAGTGCCTCTCCGTGGCCTCTGCAACTGAAGTGGGCACAGTCAGGAGAGGGATGCATGTCCCCAGCTGTGGGACAGGATGGACAGACACAAAAACAGACAAATTCTCTGAAATATATAGTAGATCAGTGTTTCTCAACCTTTTTTATAAAGAACCCCTTTTAATAAAAAAATTATAAGTACCCCTGATACCTACAGTTTTCAGACACATTTTTTTTTCTACCATTGCAACACATTTGTTTAAACAACTTAATCATAGCTGGGTGGGCGATGAAATTTTTGGGTGTAAAATGAACAAAAATAATAAAATGCTGTAAAACTTAAAACAAAAATTCAGTTTTCTCTAAACTTCAGTTTTGCTGATGTACCCCCTAGACTTCTCTCAAGTACCCCTAAGGGTACTCATACCACTAGTTGAGAAACACTGTAGTAGATAACTGTCTCTTTCTCAATCCCTGCCACTTTTTGGTCCCTTGCTGCCTCTGTGTGGTCATTCTGCAGTATAACTTCCTCTTACCAGTAGGGATGTAAAGTAGGAATGTTAGGTCGCAATTAATTGAATAATAACTGCATCAAATTTTAGGTGTTACACGATTCATTGATAGTTCCCGGAGTCGGGGGGGGGGGCGGGGGGCTGACAGCCAGAGCGCTCCCAGCCCCACTCTGGGGGAGCCCCCTGCTGCTCAGTGCAAGAAATCTAACAGTGTCAGGCTATGTCTATACTGAAAAGGTTTGGTGATAAGTGTTGTCTACGTGCAAAAGTTGCCAAAACTGAAAACGTGTCAAACCAATTTTTTTACCATCCATTGTTGGCATTTTATGGCCACATTCCTGTTGACAGAAAGAGAACAGCAATATGGATAAACATCCCACAGTGACTGGTGTCACCTTCAGTCACTAAGCACTGTGGGAATGCACAGTGCATTTTGGGAATGTGAAAATGTCCCATCAGCCACTTCTTTGCTTCCCAGCCCACAGTGGGCTTCCGGCTAGACTGTAGGAACCATTGGGAAAGGGGTAATGAGAGAGAATGTTTTAACCACAATATATATATCCTTGATGCACCCAAATCTTGAGTACTGCATACAGTTCTGGGCAATCCATCTGAAAAAAAATTGGAAAAACTACAAAAAAGGATAGCAGAAATAATTAGCGTGTGAGTAGAGTTTAAAAACCTGGGAGTGTTCAGTATAGAAAGGAGACAACTAAGGGGGTATATGATAAATCTGTGAAAGTATGAATGGTGTGGAGAAAGTGAATAAGGAAGTGTTGTTTACCTCTTCATATGATAAAAAGCAGGGGGTCGCCCAATCACATTAATGGGCAACATGTTTAAAACAGACAGATGGAAGTACTTCACACAGTGCACAGCCTGTGACTTGTTAGATGATTATATGAAGGCCACACGTATAACTCAATTAAAAAAAGAGTAAATGAAGTTCCTGGAGGAACCAGGAGAGTCAGGATGCAACCTCATGCTCTGAGTGTTCCTAAACTTCCGATTGCCAGAATTGTATCACTTGGTGATTGCCTGTTCTATTCATTCTCTCTGAAGCTTCTGGCACAGGCTACTGTCAATGACAGGACACTTGGTTAGATGAACAGTGAAATATGCTGGCCACAATAGCTCCTCTTCCCATTTCCCCATTTTTTTGGACCATTGTAGTAAGTTGCAGCTTAAGAAATGAGCAAAAATATTCAGAAAACTTTACGGCATACGCTAACATTTATTTTAGCTAACTCTGTAAAAAATATTCTTATTTGGAAAAGTTAATCTGAAAATAACTTCTTAGTTGCATTAGAAGGTTTGTTTCAATGCAGTTTACCTAGGTAATGGCTTACACAAGTTATGAGCTACTGAAGTGAGTCAGTATGGAAGAGATTTAAGGAAAAAAATTCTTGCAAGAGCTTAGTTTGGAAGTAACACTGGTGACTCTCATGTATAAGTTTAATTGGCCCTGACATATTAATAACCATATTTTATCTTTGAATATGATTCTACATGTGGACATATGATCTGGTGGGTAACAAGTGTGTGTGTATATTCTGTTTACTATAAATGTCTGCACCTTTATAGAGCATTAGAACCATTAGGACCTCTGTAATACAAGGCCTTAGCCTAAGTACAGATTTTTTAAAATATATCAACATTTTGAAAATACTGTTTAAGGTATATTGTCAATACAATTCACTGTGTTCTAACCAACTAGCATTACATTGGTGCTTGGGCAGGAGAGTAGGGATGTAAGTGACTAGTTGACTATCTGATAAACATACGCTTATTGGATAGTCCACTCAACTAGTCACTTCCCCCCCTTACTGTCTCTATCAGAGAGAGGCAGCAAGTGGGGGAGTAGAAGCCTCCATGGAGGGAGAGCAGTGGCGAATCAGGGAACTGGCAGTGCTTCCACTTTTGAAATGTAGCAAGAGTGGGGCTCTTGTTACATTTTAAAAAGCAGGAGCATCCTGAGAGCAGGGGGCGAGCAGGGGACTCAGGCAGTCCCCGGCTGGCCCCACGCTCCTTGCTTTTGAAATGTACAGTAGCCCCCTCCCCGCCCAATGCTCTTGAACATTTCAAAAACAAACCATGCAGAGGGAGCACGGGGGTAGTGGAGGACCGCTTGCCCACTGGCCCCATGCTCCCTGCCCATGCTTCCGTCTTTGAAATGTGGCAAGAGCCAGAGGTGCCCTTATCGACTAATCAAATAGTCAATGCAAATTGTATCAACTATTTGATTAGTTGATTAATCTAAATTTAATATCCTTACAGGAGAGGTGACATTTAAGGAAACTTTCAAACATCTCCCAGTTTTGGGTTGCAGATATTTACTAGTTTGTCTCCTTTCTAAGCTTTACAGGGATTTCCCATTGTGGTTTCTGACTTTAAAAAAGTGTATTTTTAGTATTTTAAGTGCAAATGAGATACCTTAGTAATGTGCTACTTATTTACCTTGGTTTCAGAATTGCTGCCTTTTACTATCTCAAACTCAATCATTGCTTCACAAAATGGGAAATTATTCCCTTTATTATTTGTCTAAATATAGCAAAGCTGGAAGTATAAAGAAAGAAATGAATCTGTCATTTTAAATCCATTTAGAATCATCCTGGTGTTTCTGATATCTTGGTGAAAAAAAAAGTGACTGGTAATTTTATATCTGATCAACTGTTAAGTTCATCTTCTGTGTTTATAGAGACAATGTGAGGAAAAATTAATGGTGTGTGTTTTTTGTTTTTGTTTTTGTAGCCTTCCCTACAGTCTTCAAGCCCAGGTAAAAGATTTCATGTAATATTACATTTGGGAGGGACGGACACTCTTCAGAGAAAAAACAGTCATTACTTTCTACTTTTAAAATGTTATGCTATTGGAATTAACTCAACAGTGCAAAATTTGAGACCCCTGCATTAGACAATTTCTAATTTGATTTTTAATCATGATTACATTTTGACATTTTATTATTTGTAGTGCTTGTACTTAGATCTAGTAGTTGGAATATTTTTTATAATTTTTCTTTAAAAGATGCAAGTAGGAATATGTATACTAACTATATATTCTATTTGCATATATCACAAATAGTTGGTAGCCTTTGAGTAGATGGCCAGTAAATTTCTACACTTTCATTATGTGGACTGAAGATTAAGATCATTTTACCAAGCACTGTAGTTTGCACAGCAACTACTAGTGTTATGTCTAGTATGTGGCTAGTGACAATTATATTTGTCCCATGTTTTCCCATGTGTGAAATTCAGTCACATTAAAAGGAAAAACAAGGTTGTATCAGGAAAAACAGTACATTTTTGTTTTAAACTGATCCTGCAGTATACTATTTGTCTGTAACCAATAGGAGCATATTTGCTTCTATGAATTACTGAAAAACAGACATTTCCATCTACTTTTAAAAACTAGTTTGTGTCTGATATGGTTAAACTCATTTTTTTTCTGGGCCTTTTAGCATGCAGTCTAGTCATAAATACTGAGTGCTTGCTTTTTTACATCTTGCTACTAGGAATGTAAGACAGTAGTTGACTAACCGATAAGCCTAGGCTTATTAATTAGTTGAGTTGTGGCTCTGCAGTTTAAATGTAGTAGGAGCCGGGTTGCCTACCTGCCCTGCTCTTACTACATTTAAACTGCAGAATCACAGCAGGGGTAGCTCCCAGACCTGGCACTAGCGGGGACTGAGCATCTTCCTTTATCAACTAATCGTGTAGTTGATAAAAATTCTATCGACTACACGATTAGTGAAATACCCACTTCTTAACATCCCTACTTGCTACTACTGTAGCCAGTGTAACATTATATAATGCTTTGTCCAAGATTGCCGTTTTCGAGTGACATCTTAGTAGTGTAAAAGCAAGCAATCCAACATTAGCAGCTTCACTTTTGTTAATTACCTCCCCTTGACTGTTATACCACTTAACTATATTTTAGCAGTAAAAGCAGTACAAACCCCTACTATAGATGCAGTTATATTAGTATAAGACCTTTTCTACTTTTATAACTAAATCCATGCTAGGGAGTTGTACTGGTATAACTGTTTTTCAGCAAAAAAAAAAAAAACACACCTACATATGGCTTTAGTTTAGCTTAATGGTTTTGTTTGCTCAATTTTCACTTTGTTCCTTGAAAAAAAATGGGGGTTCTTTTAGAATTAGTGACAGAGAGTATTTTTCTACTTTAGGTAATGAATATGCTGCTTTTGGTTATGAAATTTCAACATATGTTTTCTCCAAATTTTTCTGAGATAATTTCAAATGAAAGCCAGACTCTAACCGATGAAAGTCCCATAAAAGATCAGGTTTTGGCATTGGAATTTACTGCATCAACAAAAGTCCAAATCTTTAATTTTTAAGATTTTACAAAGCATCACTGTTTGGTAGTACTCTTTCATGTATTGAAAATGCTAAACAAAATAATTCAGTAAATTAGGTAATTATACAGACCATAAATCACCAGAAATGTCAAATAATATAAAAAGTTGGAAATGTATGTTTTCATTTATCATGTAAATTCATTTTTGAACATTTTTTTTTCTTGGAGATATCTTAATTGTTTTTCTGAGAGGGAAACTGTCACCTGTAGTGACTTCATAACCTAAAGACATTTATGAGGTTTCCCTTTGCATATTAGATGCTAAACTTCACTCTGTTCATATACCTGGAAAACAATGTATTTGAAAACATAAATACTGCTAAAACTCATTTAATGGTGATACTGATGCACTTTTATATTAAAATAGATTTATAAACAATCGTCATGATATCATTGTGAGGTACATATTATCACTTCTTGCAGATCTGGAAACTGAAACACAGATGAAGTTATTTCCCCCAAAGCAAGTAGTTAAAAGTGCTGGGATTAGAAATAAGTAGTTTGTGAGTTTCAACATTGTGCTCAGTCTATTAGACTAGTCTGCCTTTTATTTACTTTGTCACTTATTACTGCTGATCGTTGCTATATGTAGTGTATTTTTTAACACAGAATCATGCAGAGTCAGGGAAAAAAATAAAATTGCCTGAATTCTAAGATCTTGGTCTAATATGCAGAGTCCCTTAAAACTTCCTTTTAATCTATAATTATGAATATCAGTGCATCTATTCATGTTCTTCCAGTTTCAAGAGTAGTATCTTCCAAGAAGCCAAGAAAATTCCCTTCATATACATAGCCAGTATTTGTAGTATTTTACTTAGTGCGGAACTCTGGTACAGACTGTTGAATATCTCAGCCTTTGAAGACACAACCCCCCTCAGTTGTTAATGTGAGAGGGTTAAACTCAGGGCTGCATGTAGCAGCAGCAGGTGTCTTGCAGCTGTAACTGTGCAGTACTTTGAAACTGAATAGTCAGACCATCACTTCTGATTAGATAGTCAAAAGCTATAAAAACAAACAGAGTATGAACCTCTTCTTTGAATAAATAGAACAGTTGAATTCTTTAACACTTCAGGCTTTTCAAACATCTTTTGTCTAGATTTTATTTTAGTTTTTAGCATGAGTATTAGTGAAACTTTTATTAATACCAAGCTAACTCCTTAAGCCCATGATGTGATCAAATCCTTTTCAAAATTTTTATACTAGGAGGTTCCGCAACATCTGATGACCATGAATTTGACCCATCAGCTGATATGCTGGTTCATGATTTTGATGATGAACGTACATTAGAAGAGGAAGAAATGATGGAAGGAGAAACAAACTTCAGTTCTGAAATAGAGGATCTTACAAGGGTAAATGGCACTTACATAAAACGGTATTTTTGTTTTATAACCTGTAAGATGGCTATATGTTGTTGGATTTGATCACAACTACATTTGTGAACAAATAAGTCCTAAGAATGGTGATCTGTTGAGGTACTTTGTTTGCAGTTCTGTAACAAAGAAGATATGTATATAATAGATTAATACTTGTTGAGATATAGGTTTCTTTTGATTATGCCCACTGGTGTAGATATCACATTTTAGAGCTATCCTAAACTAAGTGCACTATAGCCAAGCATTTGTTTTACCTAAATTAATTATTTCCTATGTATTTGATTAGTATGTTAACGTCAAATTTCAGTAAATAAACTTTCATTCCATAACTTTTTAATTTTTATCGTTTACATTCTTTGTACAAACATTCATCCTCATTCCATTCCTGTGATGAAGTAAGTAGTATTTGCTGCATTCTATAGGTGGAGAAACTGAGAGAGGAATTAAGTGATTTACCTTGAGCCACATAATGCGCTCCCAGCAGAGCTGGGATTAAAGTGCCAATTAATGATGACTATGCATTAGGGATGTAAAATTAAATGTTAAGTTTAACCGGTTAACCAATTAAATGGGGATGAGCACAAGGGCAGCTCCAGGGGACTAGAACACCACCCATTAACCATTTAACCATTAACATCCCTACTATGCATATATCTTAAAATGTGTACTGGAAGTAATTGCATTCTAAAATTCATTAATATTTTTATCTTGGGCTCCTGCTGTCATTTAAATACCACTTTAAATGGATTGTTCAGTAATATGAACTTGGCAGAACCTTGATTTGAATTACAACTGGCTATTCAGTCAAGAACAATAATTGTTGGTTTAAGGATGTTCACAATTAATTCTAAATTAATTTAAATGCAGTCTGATTTCATTGGTTGAAAGGCTTTCAGCACATGTAATATCTTCAAATGTATATCTAAACATATTTTCTTCAACTACAATAAATCATTGCCAGTTAAAATTTGAAGAGCTATTTAACATGTTTAATCTACAAGTAACAGTAATATAAAACTTGCAACTACAAACATAAGTGACAATTTGTTAAAGATGAAAGTGGAAGTTAAGTATATCAGATTATTACAAATTTGGAGACCCTGGGTGAATTCTGGGAAATGGGATTCCTCAAGTGTGTAGAAAGAGCTTTCCATAAAATTGCTTTCCTTACTTATATTTTACCCTCTCTCTTCAGCCTCTTGTGAATGGATCCAATTTTTGGATCAAGCCAACTCGGTCTGGGTAGAATATAGTCATAAGAACAGCCATACTGGGTCAGACAAACGGTCCATCTGGCCCAGTATCCGGTCTTGCCAACAGTGGCCAATATCAGATGCCCCAAAGGGAGGGAGCACAACAGGTAATCCTCATGTGATCCCTCCCGTCATCCACCTCCAGAGAAACAGGGGCTAGGGATACCATTCCTACCCATCCTGGCTAATAGCCATTGATGGATTAACCTTCATGAATCAATCTATCTAGCTCTTTTTTGAACCCTGTTAAAGTTCTAGCCTTCACCACATCCTCTGGCAAGGAGTTCCAGAGATTGACTGTGCGCTGAGTGAAGAAAAACTTCCTTTTGTTTGTTTTAAATCTGCTGGTCACTGGTTCTAGCTATGGAACTCTAGAACAGGGGTTTCAGACTCCTAGCCCATGGGCTGTCCCTGGCCAGAGCAGTTGTGCAATCTGGCCTGGGTGTTTCAGTGGGACAGAGGCACCTGCCTGTTCCCATCCTCCAAGCCCTGCCCTTTCTGCCATCACCCTGCCCTCTCCCCTCAGGCATTCCATTTTTTGAGGGATCAGATCTGGATTACCGGGGGATCTGGCATGGCAGCAGCAGCTGGGGGTCTCTGCAGTCCCCATGACTGCAGCAGCCACAGGGAAGTAGACCACGCTCGGCAAGCACACTCGCTCTGCTTCTCCACAGTTTCTGCTACTGCAGGGAATGTGTGGGAGCCCAATCACTGCTGCCGTATCATGCAAGGCCACCCCCCGACCCCTCCCCCCCGCCTCGGTAACTCCCTAGGTAGCGTCCCTCAGTGGACAGGTTGCCATGGGAGGGAGAGTGCAGGGTGATGGCGGGAAGGGGCAGGGCTTGGAGAATGGGAATAGACAGGCGCCTGTGTCCGGGCAGGGCTTGGAGAATGGGAATAGACAGGCGCCTGTGTCCCACCAGGACTCCCAGGTCAGATTATACAACTGCTTTGGCCAGGGATGGCCCGTGGGCTAGGAGTCTGAGACCCCTGCTCTAGAGGGAATGTTCCCAAAGCTCAGATCGCTTGTCTGTCATTCTTCTTTGAGATTTGGAATACTGCAATCCAGCCTCATGTATATCCTGAAACTAGATCTCCCAAGTCATCTGATGCATCAGTTCTGCCTAGGTTGTTGGCACTTTGGGCTTGCTAGTTTTAACTCTTCAGAGATGATGTAGAAGGAAAGAAGGGAACACAAATTTAGCAAAGGAATTGCTTAACTGTAAAGTTGCTTTACTTTTAAAGTATTCAAAAGCTATAGATCTTTGAAAATAACAAAGTTCAGATACACACCATCCCCTAATCTAAGATCAACCATACTTTTGAGTCAATGATTTGTCGTCAACTTGGGCTGCACAGTCTCTCCAAGTTTTTGCATATGGTGATTGGCTCCCTATGGCTAGTATACCCTCCTTAGACTCTATGCCATGTGCTCTCAGGAAGAAGCTCCAAATCTACTAGTCATGTTTCTGGTCTCCCTCTCATCCTACCTTTGTAGGCTCTGGTGTAGAGGAAGCATTGTGCGTGGGCCAGTAGTTAAGAAACAAAGTGGTGGTTCTAGATTGCAGTCTTGATAGATCTCAGTTATAGTCACTTCAAGGTGTTATACGCCTTTCCTGAGCAGGGTAGCTCTCTGGAATACAATAGTTGCCCTGGGGTAAGTTCAGAATCGGGCAGTTACGATACTTATATTTCTACAGTTAGGACAACATAGAGATAATTGGATACTAACTGATCCCCACCTTATCACGCAGATCACCAGCTAACACTTATTCACCAAGTAGCAGCATTGGTGGCAGTTGAACATCTTTGAATGGAAAATAGGAGGACTTGACCCTGCTCAAAAGTATTTTTTCTTCAAGTTTAGTTCTCAGAAAAATGAGTGTGTAAAAATGTTGCCACTATATTTCACAGATCTACTACTTGTGTTTATCTAGAGTCCTGTCATCTTCATGATAAAATGTGTTTTTACTACTTTTTACTTTTGGCAAAATTGCAGAGCTAAGGGATTGGATTGTTAGCTGGCTTCTTTGTGTGTCAAAAGAATGAGTTACAAAGTTCCAATAACAAGGCCAATCAGAGGCACTAGTCCATCACCATTTAAGGCAATGAAGTTATATAAGTGTTAGAGTATAATTTGCCAGCAGAACTTATGTTCTGATTCAGAAAAATGAAAGATCCCATGTTGAATTTGCAGGGCTGGCAGTTAATGCTGTGTTTTAAGCTGAACACAAAATTTAAAAAAAAATTATCTAGGAGCCAAATGTAGTCATCCTTCAGAGTAGAACCTCTTTTAAATATGAAGACCTAAAAATGGACAAATATTTTCAAAGGTTACTTTTAACTGTGTACATTTAAAGACAATTTTTAGTAGTATTATTTTTAAAGTAGTGCAACAGTGTGCTCAGTATTCATTTCTTGCACATGAAGAGCTGAGGTGTAATAGAGATGTTAGAGAGTAGTCGACTGCTTGACTATCTGATAAGCATAGAGTCGCGTGGAGTGCTTGATTGTAAAAGGAAGCAAGGGGGGGAGGGACAGGAGACGGTGCTGGGAGGAGCCAGCTTAAAAGCTGGTTTCTCCCAGCACTGTCTCTGCAGTGCCAGGGAGATAGGGGAGGCTGCTTTAAGGGGGCTGTCTTGACTCGCGCCAGTCTGGGACAAAGCAGTCCCAGCTTGCGCTAGTCCGGGATGCTGTGCCTCTGCATTTTAAATGTAGTAAGAGCCCAGCGGCTCTTACTACATTTAAAATGCAGAATCATTATGCGGGTGGCTCCCGGAGCCAGCACAAGCCGGGACTGCTCAGTCCCAGCTTGAGTTGGCTCCAGGAGCTAGCTCTGTGCAGCGGTCCTTATTGACTAATCATGTATTTGATGCAAATTGTATTGACTACATGATTAGCCAGATAACTGCAGTTTAATATCTTTAAGGTGTATCTGTGAAGTGACTTGCTAGTCAGTGTTGTGCATAATTTGGGAATATGTATGCAAAATTAGGTTGAAATTCCCACACTTCTAGAGTTTGGAAGTCCTGCCATATGTCATTTAAGAAGAAATTTTCCACAGATTTGTAAGGTTTCTGATTTTTTTTGCCAATGACCAAATTTTCATGTTAGCTCAGAGTCTTAAAATGTGAATTCCTCATATTTTTGCCTGTGCTAGGTTGTGCAAAATACAAATCTTAAAAATGTGGCGAAGGTCTGAATAATGTGGAAATGTCTTTGTGGAAGTCAAACCTTTGTTTGGTGGATGTTATTCAGGAAGGTGATATGCCAATTCATGAACTACTTAGCCTTTATGGCTATGATGGTAGAGTCCCACTCCCCGAAGAGGAAGATGAGGAGGAGGAGGAGGAGGAAGAGGAGGAAGAGGAAGGAGAAGATGATGAAGATGTTGATAATGATGACAACAGTGGGTGTAGTGGAGAAAACAAAGTAAGTGACTGTACTAATTGGGGGGAAAAAAATTCCCATTCTGTATGTCTAGTATGTCCTTAAACTCTAAACTACTTTGCATCCTCTTTCTGATTTAGTCACTCGTAGGACATAAAAGCCCAGCATAAAAGTGAAAAATGCCAAACCACAGAGGAACATAAATACAGCTATACTGGGTCAGACCAATGGTTCATCTAGACTAGTGTCCTGTCTTTCAACAGTGGTCAGTATCAGGTGTTTCAGAGGGAATGAAGAGAACAGACAATGATTGAGTGATCCATTCCAACTTCTGGCAGTTAGAGTTAGGGATACCCAGAGAATGGAGTTGCATCCCTAATCACCTTGGCTAATAGCCACCAAGGAATCTTATCTTCCATGAACTTACCTATTCATTTTCTGAACTCCATTGTAGTTTTGGCCTTCGACACTGCTTTACGAGTTTCACAGATTGTGCATAGTGTGAATTAATACTTCCTTTTGTCTATTTTATACCTGCCCAGTTCTTGTGTTGTGAATAAAGAAGTGTTATTATACTCATTCACTTTCTTCAGTCATAGTTTTATAAACCTCTGTCATATCCCCTCTAATCATCTCTTTTCCAAGCTGAAAAGTTCTTATCTTTTATCTTTTCTCCTATAGAAGCTGTTCCAAACTCTTAATCATTTTTATTGCTCTTCTCCGTACCTTCAATTTTAATGCATCTTTTCTGAGATGAGGTGACCAATACTGTTTTTAGTATCTATAACTGATGCATATTCAAAGTATAGACATACCATGAATTTATAGTGTGGCATTTTGATGTTTTCTGTCTTTCCTAGTGGTTGCTAACATGGTTAGCTTTTTTGACAGCCACTGAACATTGAGCGGATGTTTTCAGAGCTGTCCACAATAGGGATCTTAAATTTCGATTAACTAATCGAATAGTCGATGGGATTTCTATCAACTATTCACTTAGTCGATAAGAACTTCTGCGTTCTGCCTTTGCAATGTATAAGAGTCCCCAGCTGGGGCTCTTGTGCATGTCAAAGCGGAAGCACTGCATGGAGCCTGGGGTCAGCAGGGGACTCAGTTCCGGGCAGGCCCCAGGCTCCATGCTGTGCTTCCTCTTTGAAATGCACAAGGGCCCCTGCTGGAGTGTCTTGTACATTTTAAAGCTGGCATGCCATGTGGAGCCTGGGGTCAGCGGAGGACTCCTCTGCTGCCTTTTTGTTATCGAGGCAGCAAGGGGTGGGGAAGCGACTAGTTGACTAGTGAGTCGACTATCCAATAAGCTTTTACTTATCAGATAGTCGATTAGTCGCTTACATCCCTAGTCCACAATAGCTTCAATATCTTTGAATAGTGACAGCTAATTTTTAGACCTATGATTTTATACGTTGATTGTTTGCATTACTTTTCGTTTATCGACATTTGAATTTTATCTGATATTTTGTTACCTAGTGATCCAGTTTTGTGAAATGCTTTTGTAATTCTTTGCAGTCCGCTATGGACTTATTATCTTGAGTAATTTTGTATTCTGCGCAAATTTTGCCATCTCACTGTTTACCCCTTTTTCTCAATCGCTTATGAGTATGTTGAAAAGCACTGGTACCAGGTCAGATCTCTTGGGGAACCCCACTATTTACCTCTCTTTTTATTTTCTGGTCTTTTAACCAATTCCTGACACTTGAGAGGACTTTCCCTATTATCCCATGATGGTTTAGTTTGCTTAAGAATGTTTTAGGGACTTTGACAAAGGTTTTCTGAAAATCCAAGTAAATTATATTATCCTTATCCACATGCTTATTGATTCCCTCAAAGAATTCTTGTAGATTGGTGAGGCATGATTTCCCTTTACAAAAGCCATGTTGTCTTTTTTCCTAACAAATTATGTTCATCTATATATCTAATAATTCTGTTTTTTACTACAATTTCAACCAATTTTCCTTGTATTGAAATTAGATTTCCCAGCCTAAAATTGTCAGGATTGCCTCAGGACTAGGGATGTAAGTGACTAGTCGACTATCCTAGTTGATTAGTCGCTTCCCCCTACCCTGCTGCCTCTATCACAAAGAGGCGGGGGCGGGCGGGGGAGAAAAGGGGCTGCTGGAGGGAGCCAGCTTAGAGGGGGCATGGGGAACAGAGGCGGCATTCCAGCTTTGAAATGTACAAGAGTCCCTGCTGGGGCTCTTGTGGCATTTCCTCTCTGAAATGCATACGGAGCCCAAGGCCAGCAGGGGAGTCCCCCGTGACCCCGGGCTCCATGTGGTGTTTCAATCTAACCCTAACATTGCAAAGGAGGAACGTGGTAGTTCTTATCAACTAGTCAAACAGTCGATGGAAATCCCATTGACTATTTGATTAATTAATCAAAATTTAACATCCCTACGCAGGAGCCTTTTTTAAAAATGGGTGTCACATTAGCTGTCTTCTAGTCATCTGGACAGAAGCTGAAACAGGAAGAGGTTTTTTTGTGTTGAGGCATATCTAGTTTGAATTCTTACATGTGACTGCATTCCTGAACACTGCATAGTTGATTTCAAAAGGCCTCCAAATAGAAGTGTGGAAGAAGCAACGAATGGTACACCTAATGGATCTTTGTATGAGAGGTCCACATGACCTAAACACTTTTATCAGAGGGCTGAATTAGTTGTTGCTTCCCTTCATCTTGCCTCTGCTCCATATCCAGTTGTAGTTCATGTGCTTAGGCTAATGTTCCCTCTACTCTTTTCCATCTATGTGCAGAATAAATTTTATGTGCACCACCAGGAGAAACATAAGCCTAGCTGTGAGCGTTTTTCTAATCAGTTGGGCAGCACTAAATCTCTGCTGAGTGAGCACACAGCACTCAGCTTACAGGGAACACCATACGTAAGCCCCTTTACACATGTTGAATCATAACTGTTGTCTGCCAAGTTTCTTGCAGCTGTATCTAATACCTAATCGCTGTCAGACTTAGAATAAACTTGTCCAGATGGACCAGCAGTCCGACCCAGTCCAGCACTTTCTATTCTCCTGTAAAAGGCACTTTTACTTGAACTTTGCTCACTTGTTCAGGAATGAGTGCTAAACATCTATTCCATCCCATACACTCTTGGTGCATTTCATCTTTGTAGCATCCAGAAGTGATACCGAGACAAATTATAAATTGCACTTAACTGTAGTGTTATGCACAACAGGCCCATAGTTTGCTTTAATACAGTGTCTGACTCTTCTCAAAACAGGTCTTGAGCATATTACAATGGATGTGATTAATCCTTAGTTATTGTAGTGATGTAATACAGTAATTCCTCATTTAACACTATAGATATGTTTCAGAAAATGATCATGTTAAGTGAAAACGTGTTATGCGGGGTCAATTTTCCCATTGAAAATAATAGAAAAGGTGGGGATTGCGTTTTAAGCGGTGGTGTCTGTTGGGACCAGGACATAAGGTTGGGGGAGAAAGAGGACAGGGTTACAGCAGGGAGGGGAGGTGTTTGGCTCTGGGGAAGGGAAGGGGAGGAGAGGAGAGGGGAGGGGGATTGGGTTGGGAGTATGCCCCTGTGACGGGTCTGCCAGGACCCGCACTGCGTCCAGTGAGGGAGGGTCACCGGGGAACGGCGCGGCGAGTGGTGAACCCTCCGCCGCTTTGCAGGGAGGCGGGGGAAGCCCTGCGCAGCTGCCGGCGATGGGCCGGCTGGGGAAACCCAGCCGCTGGCCTGCAAGCGGGGGCGGAGGAGAGGGGGCAAGGCGTCAGGCGAGGGGAAGTCAGCGGGGAATGGCACAGTGAGCGGCAAACCCTCCACTGCTTTGCAGGGAGGCAGGGGAAGCCCGCACAACCACCGGCAAGAGGCCGGCTGGGGAAATCATGTTATTCCAGGGACGGTTGTGTATTTCAAAAAACGTTCCCTAAAAAAAAAAAAAATTGTGCTATTGCGAAAACGTGTTAAGCGGGCACGTGTTAAATGAGGAATTACTGTACTAAAACAAAGTTCCCATCATGGTTGCAGATTGCCTGAATTTCTGAAATTAGCCATTTTATATCACTCTTGACTGACATTAAAAGCTGCCAGTGATTATTCCTGATAGTAAATAGCTAAAATAAATGTATGGTTAAAATATTTAATGAGAATATATAGTTATGATCACGGCCTCTTTAAGATTCATTTCTATGAACTCTTAAAATAAATGAGCATCTTGCATTTTTCTGCTTGCAGTTCTCCATATCCTGCAATTAACTGTGGTTGTAATTATTCTGTTTTTTATTTCTTCTATACTGTCATGGTATAATTATATGTTGGCCATTGTTGGTGGCCTTTTAAAGCACATGATCTTACAGTATTACACTTGTAATATAAAATCTTTGGTTAATAGCAAAAGGATCAAGGAAGGTTAGGAAGCTTAATCTGGATTGAAAAAGGAAATACTTTGTCCTTATAATAAACAGTACGTTATTTATATTAGTGCTCTCAACTGAAGACCTATCATACTCATTTTTATAGCTATAGAAACTAAAACACAGGCCGGTTAAGTGACTGATGTAAAGTTGCGTAATAGTTGTCTGGGTAATAAGATACAAATTAAGGCCTGGGGTCACCTGTTTCTTTGAGGTAATTTGTCTTTGTCCTTTGAGAGAGAAACCAGTTTGGTGTGATTTATGCATTCTGTTATGATAACATGAAAGCAAATAGAATTTAAATAAACATATCACTGGCTAAATTAATATTATTTTCTTAAACTGAGGATGATTAAAACAAAGGCTATAGTTGAGGTTGATTAGTCAAAACATTGAGGAGTCTTGTGGCACTTTAGGCCTAGTCTACACTAGACCAAGCAGGTTGGCTTAAGGTATGCCATCCAGCTACACAAAATGGGTAGCTGGATTTGGCTTACCTTTAAACCGAGCCATTGTAGCATCTACTCTGCGGGAAGCCGATGGGAGCACATGCTCCCATCGGCTTCCCTTACTCCTCACAGAATGAGAAGTACAGGATGCCAGTTGGGGCTGCCTTCAGTGTTTGATTTTGGGGGTCTAGACCCACTAAAGCGAATGCTAGAAGATCAACCTCCAGAGGTTCGATCTTCCCTGTAGTGTAAACATGCTCTTAGAGACTAACAGGCTTATTAAGGCATAAGCTTTCATAGGTAAAATCCACTTCATTAGGTGAATTGGAGGTGAAGTGGGTTTTACCACAAAAGCTTATGCCCTAATAAGTCCATTAGTCTCTTAGGTGCCACAAGACTCTTAGTCAGTATCTGCAAAAACAACACACACAGCTACCCCTGTCAGACTTCATCAGTCAAGGTATTAATATCATAAAGGGGGTTCTACCGTTGATCAGATCAACACAGTCAGTTGTATCAGGAGGTCAGTGATTCATATGATGAATCTTTGGTCTACCTTTAATTAGGAGCCCCCCACCTGTTCCCATTTAAGTGGCTAACCAATTACACAACAGTTAACTGATTAAACAGGATTTTACAGCCTTGCTTTTGGTGGTCCCTTCTGGCTTTAAATCTTACCTTACACATACTAACCTCATATAGTCAAAGGCATAGTTTTCTCAGCTCCTATTCCAGCTAACTTATCTGCTTTAACACAGTGGTGATCAGGAGCTCACAATTCCCACAGTGGGTAGACTAATTTAATGCTGACATCTCTAAGAATGAAAATTACACTCTTTGATCTGTAACTTGCTTATAATTTGAGTTGGTATCTAATTGTGTTACTTTTAATATAGATTTACATAGTGCTACTACATAAATATCTACATGTCCACGTTAGAAAGGTAGCAAGAAATTAGTTATATCACAAACTGTCAGTTATCTAATTAAGAGGTTTCCTTCACTTTTATCCAAACCTAAGGACAGAACTGTTGTTGAGATCCTGGTAATGTAAATTCCATTTCAATAAAGCAAAATGAAGTTTATACACATGAAGCCACACTACAGTAGGCCCGCATGTCTGTCTTGGATTTTTGGCTGAGCTAAGAATAGAGCTCTTTGACATGAACTCTCATATGTTCAGTGTCTAGTCAACATATGAGTGAAATCCTATGAGCAGTTTTTAAAGGATTAAAATATGTTGTAAAATTCTAATTATGCTTCTGAAATAGGCCTACAGAAAAAGTGGCTGAAGCATGGTATTTGCTTACTTAAGGTGCATTAGTCCCTAAGTGAACTTCAGGTTTTTCTTTAAAACCTATTAAAGTTCTGACCCATTTGAAAATTGAATGCTGAATAGAGCTCCAACTCCCTAAGCTCATGTGGGTGGGTGAGCCTTCTGAACCCTTGTTAATATTCCATTGACACTTCCATCCCTTGTATCAGTGGGACTCTTGCCCACCCACGCTTTGGGTGGAATGCACCAAATACATGAACAGCTTTTTAAAGCATTTATATTCTTATGATTTAAAAGTTCCCCAGTAAAAATTGCAAAGTCTGTACAAGTTGAATGACTCTGAAAGATGAAAGTTTTAAGGTTTGAATATCATTCTGAAGGAAACAAAAAACATAGAAAATTAATGGGGGGGATGTATTTTATGCAGGGTAGCGGGTGGAAATTTAAAATTAATGACCATAAATTAAAAATGGAAAGTTCCTATGTCATTGATTTGGTTGTGTTGCATTTGGACTGTTAGATTTCTAGTTTACTTATTAAACTTGCAGCTTATATTCTGTTTTTCCTTTAAAAGAATAAAGGATGTGCATAATGTGTCTGAAATGTTGCATCAAATATTGAGCAGGTTGCATTTGTTATCGTCACCAATGCATAAATCAGTCCACTAACTCATTTTTAACCGTTCTCATGTAACTTTGTTTAGTTCTAGTATTTCCCACTGGTGGTTTCATTTCCGTACAGGACCTGTTCTTTTAATGTTTGACCTTTTTACCATTTTTACTTAACTCAGATGTTAGATTTGGAGTATCCTGATATTTTCTTGTGGGATGGAATCTAATTATTGAAGGTTTTTGTGATAACCTCACACCTTGAAGAGTAACTTTTTTTGTCTACATCTACGCTACAAGCTAAGTGTGTGACTCCCTGCTCACATACACATACTAAGCACAAGTATAAATAGTAGAATATCTTCAGTACCATGGGTAGTAACACATCTGAGTTTTGCCAGGTACATGCCTATAAGGAGTTCAAGCAGGTTTGTACTTGGCATGACTGAGCCGTGCTGCCTCTGTCGGTCTACTTTGGCTCCATTACTATTTTTTACTTATGCTAGCTCTCATCAAACTAGTATAAATATATGTATGCAAGCGGAGAATCTCACCTATAGCTCATAATGTTCCACATGACTTAAATTATTATCCAGCGTTTCCTATTCCTGATATTAAAAGAACATCCAAAATTTTGTAAGAATTTTTACATTTTAAGAGAAAGAGAGCTATAAAGAATTTTATGCCTTTATAACTGCATATAATTTATTCCATCAGACATTAAAAAAACCCTCTCCAATTAAAAGTGAAGGGAACTTGTACCATTCAGTATTAATATCTTTAAGTTTACTGACACATTTTCAGTGCCCAGTATGAGAATTTTGTGGAAAGCTAGTGGTTCACATAATAAAATTGTGAAATTAATCTATTCCTTGGTCCTAAGATCCATACAAACAGCTTCACCAAAAAAAGTCTGTATACCTGGAGTTACTTCTAGCAAAACACAGAATTATTTTTTAATGCAAATCCAGCATATCCCCATCCCTGCTCAGTCTCATTACATAAAGGATGTCAAATATAATCAATTTCTCTCTCTCAAATAAATCCCTGCATCTGTCAGAGAAAACTCAGTTCACACAAACATGACAGCACTTATTGTTACTCATGGGGTAACATTGCAACCCTAAATTTCCATACTGGAAAAACTAGATGCAAGGATTCATTCTGGTTAGATAATTTATGATTAATATTTTTCAAAATCTATATCCATACTCTGTAATTCAGTGGTCACCAACCAGTAGATCGGGATCTACTGGTAGATCTTGGAGTCTCTGACAGGTGATCCTGACTGGTTTGGCCAAGAGGCTATCAAGTGCTGGTATTTCAGCTGCCCTTCCCCCTGCTGCGGCGCACCTTCTGCCCTTTGCCGTGGAGCTGCCTCCCCCACCCCGGAAATGGAGAGGAGGGTGCTGATGTCAAGGTGCCCCTTCTCCCACCCTGTATCCTATCTCCACAGAGCAGAGAGGGGGCACAACAGGTCTTGGGATGGACTTTACTAGCTGCTTTTGGGAGTGGTGCAGGGCCAGGGCAGAGGTGAGCCTTAGCCCCACTGCACCACCACCCAGGAGCCACCTGTGGTAAGCAGTGCCCAGTTGGAGCCCACATCCTGAAACCCTACCCCAGTCATGAACCCTCTCCTGCACCCTAAGTCCCTGCCCCAGTCTCCCTGCATCCAAAAACACTCCCAGAGCCTGCACCTAGAACCCCCTCCAGCTCTCCAACTGCCTGCCCCAAGCTCAGCTCAGAGCCCCTCTCTCACTCTAAATCCCTTAATCCAAGACTAGAGCCTGCACCCCAAGCTTTTGCCCCTGCCTGGTGAAAGTGAGGGAGGATGGGGAGGGAGGGAGGATGGAGTGAGCAGACATGGGGCCTCGGAGAAGGGGCATGAGGGAGGCGGGGGCAAGGGTGTTTAGGTTGAGGTAGATCTTGGGTTGCACTTAAATTCAGAAAGTGATCTCGTGCTTTAAAAGGTTGGAGACCACTGCTGTAATTCATCTAAACAATCTTTGTGGCTGTCCACAGCCAGTATGCAGAAGATGTAACTAGTCTCCTGTTTGCTTCATTGTATTTAAGGAGGAGACCATAAAGGATTCATCAGGTCAGGAGGATGAGACACAGTCCTCCAATGATGACCCAGCACCATCTGTTGCTTCTCAAGATCCACAGGAGATAATTCACCCACGTCGATGTAAATATTTTGATACAAGTATGTGATGTTCAGTACTAAGCACCATCACCTAAATTGTCCTAACTTTATTTAAAATCTAAAATTAATAGAATGTTGTTACTAACAATTTAAGTCTTCCTGCTTGTGTTGTCAGATCTCTTTTCTTTCACTTTTGTTCTTTATCAGGTTACTTAAACATAGGATTTTAGTTGTCCCCTGTTATGATATAAAGCATCTCTCTTTTCTACAAGTCATGGACTACGTACATTAGTTTTATTAAAGGAAAAGTGTAGGATTAAATCTGGTGAAAATTTAAAGAGAGGAGCAAAACTTAAGGTCACTAGAAATGCTTTCAGTAACTTTGTTTCCACTGAGCTGTTAAGTAGTCTCTAGTCCTGCAAACAGGTCCATATATGCATGCCTCTTCACCTCTGCAAAACTCCCTTGCCATCCACTTGAAGACCACTGAAGTTACTGGGGCTCGCCTTGTGAATCAGTGTGAAGGATCAATGCAAATATTCCCCCTCATGTTTGTAATCTTGCATTGATATATTGCTCGAGTGTAGCATTTCCCCAACTGTGGCACTCTGCTGATGATCCAAGAAGAGCTGGCTGGCTGCTTGGTGCTGCCTCACCTTATTTTCAGATGCTAATTCACACTAAACAGACAATAAAAATACTTTTTCTTATATAACCATTCTAAGTAAGCAATTGCTGCAGTTGCTACATGGAGGCTAAATTATCCTAAATGGGAGAGATACTGGGCCACAAGACAGTATGTGTTAAGTTGTGGTCTATTCCTTTTGAGAACCCTTGTGCTAGTGACTGAGAACTAGAAAAATGAAATTGGCAAGAAGAAAATAATACTGGTTATTTCTGTTGTCTAATCTCAGTAATGGAAACATGAATAAAAATAAAAAACTAAAATAGATTTTGAAAATTGTCAGGTTTTAATAGATCGAGGGGAAAGAAACCACACAGAAGGAAATTAGCTTTTAAAATACTTATCTTGACATACCTCTACTCCTTCTTTTTCTTAAATGTGCTTAAAATTCACTCTTACAGCCACTTGGAAATGCTGAACTAGTTAGTGTTATATATCCCTCATCTTAGCCAGGTCTCAAACGTGCACTCTCCTAATGAGTAGCATTTGGTACAACCAGCCAAGTCATTTGGACAACTAAATTTTTCACTGGGGGAGGAGAGGGTAGCCATTTATACCAGGGGAAGGTAATACATCATTCCTGGCACTTGGAGTATTAGATCTGTATAATTTACAACAAAAATTATGACCGTTATAGTTAAATGTTGCTTATAGCTCTATATATCCAGTGTTTCAAAATGAAGGAAATTAACATTTGAAGTTCTCTACATCTACATCACTAGTTATATCCTTTTCAAGTTTATTATTTGGATTGCAGTAACACCTAGCAGCCCCGGTCATGAACCAGGACTTGTGCTGGGCACACCATAAACACAGCAGAAGAAAAAAGTTCTTGCCCCAAACACATTACAGTCTAAATAACTTTCACCTTGAATATTTATCTAATACAGATGTCCTAGTTAGCTTTGGTTCCTCTGTCAATGTTTGAGAGCACTGATTTGCATTTAATAAAATGGTCTTTCTACTACCTGATATGTGCTGGCATTAATATGGCTCCTTTTAACACGATGCAAATGACAGTCCCTAATACAGACTATTATCCACTGTCTCTTAGAGACCCATATCCTGACTTAAGGACCCCTAAATATATTCACTATAGCAAATGCAAGTACCAGATGTCACAGGTCAGGTATTAAGGACTCTGGTTTCTCATTGCTACCCATGACTAACTGAGCTGTGAAGTTCAGCGCTTCTATGTATCATTGTGCCTGAGCATGTAAAGCATGGGAGGGCGCTTAGAGTGAAAGCAGGGAGCGAGAGACTTTGTACGCTCCTCCCACCCCAGGCCCTGATTGGCCTGGAGTTGGGGGGAGCTTGCAAAGTCTCCTCCTGCCCTGGCAAGGGGGCAGGTGCCTAGAGGGAGCCACTAGCCTAGAGGGAAACACTGTTCAGAACAGCTGGCAGTTCTCTCTAGGTGGGGGGAAGGGCGGGGGCAAAGACTTCACATGCTGCCCCACCACTGGGCTAATCAGGGTCTGTGGGAGGGGAAGCATGGAAATGTCTTGACCCCACCCCTTGTGCCAGAAGCCCTGCCCCTTCTGGGGCGGCCTGGGACCACTTAAAAAATTATTGAAGTGGCCCTCCATCTAAAATTACTGCCCACCCCGTTGTAAAGTCATGATTTGAAGTGCCCCACATATTGTGCTTCAGTATAAACAGTTCAACAGAGGCTGGCAGTGATGACTATCTTGCTGTAAGGGTGAGAAAAGACAGTGATGGATGAAGGATCTGAAATGAAATGAATGACTAGCCTAGCAGCCTGCCAGTTATTTGGAAGTAAGGACAATCTGGATTTCGGTGTAATCAACAAATACACTGGCATGCCTGCAGAAAACAACTGTCTCTGATTGTTTGGAATGTTGTCGGCCTATACTTGTAAAGTTGGGTAAAAGGGAATGGAGTCTTATGGTGTGGCCCCAAAGATAGAAAGATTGTTCTTTTAAAAACATTGCTTCTTAAAAACTTTCTTCCTGTCTGTTGTCTTTCTGATTAACCAGACATTTAACCATTCTGGGTAAGCACATTAGCTGTGATTTTTTTCTTCTACAGCAGAACGGGAGGGAGGCCTTTCAACTTGAAAATAGACCAAGTTGTGGTGCTCTCACATTTTGCTCTTCAGTAATGTGATTCCAGCCATATGTTCATCCACAGAAAGTTGGCTGTGACATCATAGCTCAAGATCCAAATAGTCCACCAGCAATAGCTTTGAGCAATCTGTCTCCAAGACATGTTTTACTGGAATATAATGCAGGTCTGGAAAGGATTTATGAAGATCCTTCCCATTTAAATAATGTCTAAAAATGTCTTGTAGACAGTGAAATAGAAGAAGAATCTGAGGATGAAGATTATATACCTTCAGAAGACTGGAAAAAGGTAAACATTTGAGGGCTTGCTACTAAGGATATGTCTTTATTAAATACATGTTCGTAAACTGCAGTGATCTGTAGATTATTCCAGGCATAAGTGGGTATTGTATCCTATCAGCAGGAGACATGAAATAAGAGTTCACTGGCATTAGTTCCTATAAACAGGTTCCTTTATGCCAATTTTCAGTTTATCCAGAAGGCTGCCAAAAATAACCCCAAAGCTGGTGTTTTTAGTTATCCTTAGCTCATTTTCAATAAATCATTTCATAATTTTGCAGTTAAAAACAAATACTGCCAAGTTAAGACTTTTAAACTTTGTTTTCCCTACTCTGTTTTCTGAAGTCCATGATGATTTCCATTCCTTTCTGGGGCTAGGACTACTTTGCACAGGAGTAGCCTCTATTTTTGAGATGTTCTACTGACTTCCTTGCCTGGAGTCCAGAGCCTCTGCTTAATGGTTTCGTTCAAAAACCTGTTAAAGGGCTAGCTGCATCTCTGTCCCATCTCAGATTGCTCAGTATACCCCTTCACATGTCAGGCCTTTTGTCTTTTCCAGAAGTGAAATCACACAGTTCTCCCACTCCTAGGCCAGGCCTTGACTGTAGTACTTTGTGTGTCACTGTTTTTCCCAATAGGTCTGACTGAGTTTGACATCTGCAGCTCTTTTGGGGAGTTTGGTCCCTTTTTGTCAGGTCTCACAGGCTTCTCAAACCAAAGTGGTGTTTAATCTTAGCTGTTAGGAATAAAGTGTAACATGAGAGGAAGGATTTAAAACATTCGACATGCATGTTTCTTACTTAAAGATCTACCATCTGGTGATGGTGACCCATGAGGGGAAGGGGGAGAAGTGGGTGTCATTCCAAACAGCTTCTTGGTCACAACTGCCTTGATCTCTGGACAGAATATTGTAATCCTTCTGATCTGCTGGCCTCCAGCTGTGGGTCTGTAACTGGCTGTAACCTGGAGGTAGGATCTTCAAAGTTAATAGCTCAGGCCTTGTGTTTTAACCATGCTGAAGTATTTACAGAGAAGTAGTGTATCTTGAGTTATTGTTTCAGTTCCTGCTGCTGGAAAATACGAGCTGGTTCTTAAATTAACATATACATACAGTGAAATCCCAATAATCATGTCACATACACTATTCATAAATTATCACAGAGCAGCTCTAAATCCATCTGACCAATTAGGAGAATGTAACTTCTTTTAGTGAAATAAATTCTTATTTAAATCACATTAGTTTCACTGAAGTAATTGCTATATTTGTTCTAATTATCATTACACCTGGGGTGTTTCAATACAATTTAAGCATTATATGAAGTGCATGTAATTGTTTTTAATCTCAATAAGTAGATATAAAAGAATGCATATTTAATTGCTTTGCTCTTTCCTCTGCCAATTATGACTCTCTCAGTGAATAACCATAATAAATGTTATCACACTGTGAAGGGGTTTTAATTCCCAAAATAAAGGGATAGGTTTTAGGTTTAACTTGTGAGTTTGTAGAGCTCAGTTGCCTGCTTCCTATTTCTCTTAATTAAAAAAGAAACAGTTTTAGTGTTAGTGGATGTTTCTTTTTAATAGCCTCTCAAAGCCTCATAGAGAGAAAAGTAAATTTCCATCTTGTTTGTTTGTTTTTTTTTAATTCCTGTTAGGCTTTTTCCTGTATTTTCTAGGTTATTGGTGGCAGTAGATTTTAGTGCTTAAAGAATATTGTGTGTCTGCCATTCTTCAGAGTGTCAAGTGCATTATATTTGTTTGTTTTTTGAAAAACAGGAAATAATGGTGGGCTCTATGTTTCAAGCTGAAATTCCAGCTGGCATATGCAAATACAAGGAGAATGAAAGAGGTGAGCTTTGATGCAATCAACGTTTCTGAAATGATTTGTACACCTTTATGTACTAACATTTGAGGGAGAATTTCAGACAAGACATCTTAGAAAAAAATTTAAAACTATTTATTAATGTTTCCATTTGTGTAACAGTTTATTCCATCAGGCAGATGTTTCTGTATTTGACTCTTAATACATTTAAAAGGCTGAAGTGCAGCCAAGGGGACCCAGCATGAGCCAGGACAGCTGATTCCCAGCTCGTGCCCAGGTCCGCCCCACTGCAACTGTGTTTGTTAAATATATTAAGAGCTAGCAGGCCCTTAATACATTTAAAAAGCAGCAGTGCAGTGTCTGGGACTGGACGTGAGCTGGGAATCTGCTGATTCACAACTCGTGCCCAGTCCCTGCTATCCCCTGCGGAGATAGTGCTGGGGGAAACCTGCTTAAAAAAACAGCTCCCCCTAGCACTGGGGGAAGTGACTAGTCGACTATCCAGTAAGCTTGTACTTATCAGATACTTGACTAGTTGCTTACATCCCTACTACAGACCTAAGAAGAAAACTCCTTAATAGGCCTGTAGTTAGGATAGTTCTTGCCCAACTTGAGCAGCCAGGTGATGTGATAGTCAGAATAGCTTGAGTCTCTCAGGGTATGGATCAGTCACAGAAATTGAAAGCATAGTTTCAGTGAAAATTTTAGCGAGAAACATTTGTGTATCCTATGCACTTTATATTCAAGGAGTTTTTGAAATGGCAGATCTTTTTTTGCTTGAATTAAAAAAATTAAAAATCCAACACAGATCAGGTCCAAAAAAATTTCATCTAGATAAGTCAAAAGTTCCAAGTGAATTAACATGAGTTTAAAATGGAAGCTACAATGCATCCCTAACTATAATGGTGTGGTTGTTCCTTTTGCTATTAAATGTCACTGTGTGGAATACAATTATTTTTAATATTAATGCACTAAGGATAAAACATGTGCCACTTGCTGTGAAGAAACTTCTTTTGGTGCTCTTTTCTTTATCTGGTAGGTATCTTAACATAGAGCTTGAATTCTGTATTTCTTTATCCAAAATGCAACAGTTTCCGGCCCATTCACCCATTCTTATTACTTTACTATGTATGTATGTATGTATGTATGTATGTAAAAGCTTGGACTCTATTGCAAACAGAGACATATCTAACTGTCTGTAAAAGCAGAGGTCTTCAAAAAATAGTATGTATTAAATGTAATTTGTAACACGTGCTCAGATTTGTTGGAGTTCAACAATCCTTTATTGCTAAAGTTGCACAGAAATGAAGTTGGAAATATTTGAGATGTGTTAAGAATTAAGCCAAGGCACCTGCAGTGTCAGGCATACCATTTGGCAGTTAGGGGAACATGGAGAAAAGGCCAAATGAAACAATCCCTTGAAATGCTACTTAGAAAATGTATGGGACTTAAAATAGAGGGTGAAGTTCCGATATTTGAAGGGACCTTGAGAGGTCATCAAGTCCAGTCCCCAGCCCTCACAGCAGGACCAAGCACCATCTAGACTATCCCTGTTAGATGTCTATCGAACCATCATCTAAAGTCATTCTTTGTGTGTCTAATAACTTCAAATACTCTCCTAAAGTGATGCCAGTTACAAAATTAAGAAATGTATTAAAAATGTAATAAGAAAAGCAAAAAAAGATTTTGAGGAACAGCTAGCCAAAAACTCAAAAAGAAATAACAAAATGTTTTTTAAGTACATTAGAAGCAGGAAGCCTGCTAAAAAACCTGTGGGTCCCCTAGATGATCGAACCAGAAAAGGCGCAATCAAGGACAATAAAGCCATTGCGGAGAAACTAAATGATTTCTTTGCTTCAGTCTTCACGGCTGAAGACGTTGGGGAGATTCCCAAATCTGCACCGTCCTTTGTGGGTGACGAATCTGAGGAACTGTCCCGGATTGAAGTGTCATTAGAGGAGGTTTTGGAACAAATCGAAAAAAATGTTAACAAATCTCCGGGACCGGATGGCATTCATCCAAGGGTTCTAAAAGAACTGAAATGGGAAATTGCTGAACTATTATCTGTGGTTTGTAACCTATCCCTTAAATCGGCTTCCATACCTAATGACTGGAAGGTAGCCAACGTGACACCAATATTTAAAAAGGGCTCTAGAGGCGATCCGGGCAATTACAGACCGGTAAGTCTAACTTCAGTACCGGGCAAATTAGTCGAAACAGTAGTAAAGAATAAAATTGTGAAGCATGTAGAAGAACATAATTTGTTGGACAAAAGTCAACATGGTTTCTGTAAAGGGAAATCCTGTCTTACTAATCTATTAGAGTTCTTTGAAGGGGTTAACAAACATGCGGACAAGGGGGATCCAGTATATATAGTATACTTAGATTTTCAGAAAGCCTTTGACAAGGTCCCTCACCAAAGGCTCTTGTGTAAATTACATGGCCATGGGATAAGAAGGAAGGTCCTTTCTTGGATTGAGAACTGGTTAAAAGACAGGAAACAAAGGGTAGGAATAAATGGTAAATTTTCAGAATGGAGAGGGGTAACTAGTGGTGTCCCCCAAGGGTCGGTCCTAGGACCAATCCTGTTCAACTTATTCATAAATGATCTGGAGAAAGGGGTAAGCAGTGAAGTGGTAAAGTTTGCAGATGATACCAAACTGTTTAGGATAGTCAAGACAGAAGCAGACTGTGAGGGACTCCAAGAAGATCTCACCAAACTGAGTGATTGGGCAACAAAATGGCAAATGAAATTTAATGTGAATAAGTGTAAAGTAATGCACATCGGGAAAAATAACCCCAACTATACGTACAATATGATGGGGGCTAATTTGGCTACGACAAATCAGGAAAGAGATCTTGGAGTTATCGTGGACAGTTCTCTGAAAACTTCCACACAGTGTGCAGCAGCAGTCAAAAAGGCAAATAGGATGCTAGGAATTATTAAGAAAGGGATAGAAAATAAGACCCAGAATATCTTACTGTCCCTGTATAAAACTATGGTACGCCCACATCTTGAATACTGTATACAGATGTGGTCTCCTCACCTCAAAAAAGATATTTTGGCCTTGGAAAGGGTTCAGAAAAGGGCAACTAAAATGATTAGGGGTTTGGAACGGGTCCCATATGAGATGAGGCTAAAGAGACTGGGACTTTTCAGTTTGGAAGGGAGGAGACTGAGGGGGGATATGATAGAGGTATATAAAATCATGAGTGGTGTGGAGAGGGCCGATAAAGAGAAGTTATTTATTAGTTCCCTAAATAGAAGAACTAGAGGACACCAAATGAAATTAATGGGTAGCAGGTTTAAAACTAATAAAAGAAAGTTCTTCTTCACACAGCGTGTAGTCAGCCTGTGGAACTCCTTGCCAGAGGAGGCTATGAAGACTAGGACTATAATAGAGTTTAAAGAGAAGCTAGATAATTTCATGGAGGTTAGGTCCATAAAAGGCTATTAGCCAGGGGATAAAATGGTGTCCTTGGCCTCTGTTTGTCAGAGGCTGGAGAGGGATGGCAGGAGACAAATCGCTTGATCATTGTCTTCGGTCCACCCTCTCTGGGGCACCTGGTGCTGGCCACTGTCGGCAGACAGGATACTGGGCTAGATGGACCTTTGGTCTGACCCAGTACGGCCATTCTTATGTTCTTATCCACAACAAATTTCAGAGGGGTAGCCAAACATTTGATGAAGTGGGTTTTCCCTACGAAAGCTTATGCCCAAGTAAATCTGTAAGGGTATGTCTACACTACAAAGTTAATTTGAACTAACAGCTATTAGTTCGAATTAACTTTCATAGGTGCTACACATGCAAACCGCTAGTTCGAACTTAATTCGAACTAGCGGAGCGCTTAATTCAAACTAGGTAAACCTCATTCTAGGAGGACTAACGCCTAGTTCAAATTAAGTAGTTCGAATTAAGGGCTGTGTAGCCACTTAATTCGAACTAGTGGGAGGCTAGCCCTTCCCAGGTTGCCCTGGTGGCCACTCTGGGCCAAGCCAGGGAAACTCGTCTCCCCCTCCCAGCCCCGGAGCCCTTAAAGGGCCACGATCTGGCTACAGTGCCCATGCCAGGTGCAAGCCTGCCAGCACCCAGCCAGCAGACCCTGCACCTGGCACAGCACGAGTCAGCCACCCGCTGCCACCCTGCCCTCCCCCTCTTCCCAGGACCAGGCTGGCGGCTCCCAGGAGCCTGCCCGGGGCTGCAAGAGGCAGACGCCCGCCTGGTCTAGTGCGGAGATCGTGGACCTCATCCAGGTTTGGGGGGAGGCCTCCAACGTCCACAATCTCCGCACTAGGCACAGGAAAGTGGCCGTCTAGGGCAGGATAGCTGCCAGCCTGGCCACCAAAGGCCACATGCAAACACAGGAGCAGGGCTGCATGAAAATCAAGTTGGTCCAGTGAGACCCCCGACCCTGAGCTTAGAACATAAGAACGTTATGGGGTATAGACATAGGTAAGACATACCGTAAGTCTTTAAGGTTACATAGGACTGCTTATTATTTATCCATAAGACTTTGTTCACCACCACTGCTTGATTTAACTACTGTTGTTGTTTCCTGTATTATTGAGGAAAATACAGGAAACAACATGAAAATGCCTGTTCCCACTTTCAGGTGAAATTATAAATAAGAAGCAGGCAGCATTATCTCCTCCAAATGTTCATCTAAGCAATTGGCTGAACAAGAAGTAGGACTGAGTAAAACTTTAGGATCTAAGGTTTTATATAGCTTTATTTTTAAATGCAGTTATTTTTGTACATAATTCTACATTTGAAGTTCTATGTTGTATTCTGTGTTAACACGTTTTTATTCTGTGTTGTAATTGAAATAAATATATTGAAAATGAAGAAAACATCCAAAATATTTAAATTTCAGTTGGTAGTCTATTATTTAACAGGGCAATCAACTGTGATTAATTTTATCACTTGACAGACCTATTTTTAACTTAGTATGTTTTCTTTGAGGTTGAATAGAAGTTAGTCTTACGAAATATGCTTCACTTTTCTTTTGTTTTCCTTAATTTAGTATATGAAAATGATGACCAACTGCTCTGGAATCCTGATTATTTAACAGAGGATAAAGTGATTGAATTCCTTAATGAAGCCTCCAGGCGAACAGGAGATGAGAGAGGGCTAGATGCAATTCCTGAAGGGTCACATATTAAAGACAATGAACAGGTACACATTAGAATTTTTAATAGCCATAGGGTGTGTTACAATTGGTATTGTAACTGTCTCATTTGCTACCCCATACTTCAAAATCTGATTTGAAATCACTTCCATTTTTTCCTCTTATCCCCATTAGAGGAAATTAATTGCTTTTTCCCTCTTTCCTCCTACAAAAGCAAATGTTTAAGAATGCAAATCAGTAACACAATACATATTCACTTTTAAAATTAACAAGTGCATTATGAAACATCTTTTATCTTCAAAGATCTAAGTTCTGGTCTCTCTTCCTGTTGTAGATTTTATAGCTCTTTACTAACAAGAACCAAGTTCTGTTCCTGCCTTAACAAAAGAACATGGACTTAACAAATGTGTACAATTATGAGCGTTTTGATGTGCACATATGTTCAGTTCTCATATTAAAAACCATGTAAATCTTGTTAATACACATCTGAGGTTGAGGCTGAACCTATGAAACAATGAGAATAGATTCCTTAAAGTGCAAAATCACCAGTCTTGCAGATTTCTTAAGCGTAAGGATGCATGGTAAAATTGAATTGCCAGCCCAGTTTGGGTACTCTTTGTGTAACTAACCATATGTGTACATTTACGGGAATATCAGAATTCCATTTGAGTCTCTCCATAAAATAGGCAGAAGCTATACCTGTTGTCACTTCTGTGGCTAAAGGATCAGTTGTACACTGTTGTCCTGTAAATGAGAGTAGAGCATGGAAGCTATTGTATGTAATACTACAATACAACATTTTAGAACAAAAAATGAGGGAAAAAGTGTGTGTTATATATGCACTATCTAGGAGGTGTGTAACCTGAAAGGTGTCTCCATTGAGAAGTTTTCTGTGTGCTAATATTGAGCCTTTAAGTAGTTTTTAAAATATTTTTTTTTTACTGGATTTATAGAGAAATTAGACTTTTCAGAATAAATATAAGTAATAGTTGTACCTAGGGATGTAAAATCCTGTTTAATAGGCTAACCGGTTTAACACATTGTTTAACCAGTTGACTGATTCGGCTCCCTCTCCTGCCGCTGGGCTGATGGTACCCCTGCAGGCACCACCTGGCAGGGACTGCATGAGATGGGCTAGAGCAGCCCTTGCGTGGGCGGACCAGGATACCCCACAGTCGGGGCTGCTCCGGCATCCCAGTTGGAGCAGCCCCTGCCTGCGGAGTGCTCGGGCCCGTCGCAGACAGGGGCTGCTCCAGTTCCCACCAGTTAATTTTAATCCATAAAACTGTCACATCCCCATTGCACCATTGTAGTAATATGCAAATTCATTAGTATATGGAGTCAAGCATTAAATGTGTAGTTTTTCACCTTTCCAGGCATTGTATGAATTGGTTAAGTGCAATTTTGATACAGAAGAATCATTGAGAAGATTAAGATTTAATGTAAAAGCAGCCAGAGGTAAGAATACTTCAAATTTTAAAGGTACTTTTATTTTTCCCCCATACCTCCTTTAATTTGTCAAAATAATTAAAATTAAGCATAAATTGCTGTTGTCAGATATCTCAGATCATGGTAGGATTTCACATCCACATTGTTATAGCACTATTATGGCTTTTCCCCCAAATTTAGGAATTAATGAACTCTGACCCCATATTGAGGGTTCATGTCTAATGGAGCCATGTAGGGACATACATACACTGTGCTTCTAAAAGTTGAGAGCCAAGATGAGATTTTGGAAGATGAAGTGATGAGAATAATATAAATATATAAGTACCTTAGCAGTAACCCACAAGAAAGAGGGTTTATGAATAATAGCTTGACATTTTTATTCGTTACCTTGCAACTTTTTGAATTCTGTATCCACCCAACTAAATTATAAATTGTTGAGGGCTTATTCTCTATACTCAAATTTATATAATTCATTACATTCTTGTGTGTGAAATATACCAGAATTCATAATTATATGTAGAAAAAAAATTAGGCCTCTAACTCTTGTAGATAGAAAAAGATTCTAAACTTTTTAATAAACTAACCTGCATTTTCAGAAGACACACTTTGAGTTCATTGTAAATTTTTTTTTTTTGTCCTTTATATCCTTTTCCTTTATATCCTTCTGTCTGATATTTCCTCTTCATTCATTTAACTTTCATCTTCTGACTTGGTTCTTCCTGTATTTCTCTTCACACACTCCAAGCTTGCACGTCTTGTCGTACTTTATGCCTGCTCTGCTTCTGAAGAGTCATTTTGTGAAGGTGATGGCAGAGAAAAATTAGAATCCTAGACCTGTCTACATGAAAAAAATCACTGTAAAGCATAGATTCACTTCTTTCTTTCCCACACTACCCCTCCTGTGACCTGTGTAGATGAGACCAATCTGTTCTATATTTTGGGTAATATCTTGACTGATAATCAAGAAGAGCTTTGACACTGAGGTCAGCGGGACCAGAATTTCTCACTCTGTGATGTGGAAAGCATGATGGCTTATTTACTGAGATAGGCCTACCCTTAAGTCTCCTAATATTTCTTGATAGTTGCTCATTTCAATTAAATGTATTGTCAAGTTGATCTGCTCTGGGCTTCTCTGCCACAATTTTCCCAAACATTGCTAACACCAGTTCATCATATTGGCAGAGGTAGTATAGGAAGCCCATTGACTGCATAACCATTTTAACTATCATGCTGGTTCTGTCTGTATGGAGTAAATTTAGGCGACAGTACTTAAAATGGGAGCAGCAGCTTAACAATGTTGCTAACAGCACTGGAGTGGAACCAACATTTGTTGAAATTTTTCATTTTTAAGGTTTGAATTTCCCTAGTATCAATGGTCTTGACTGTCTGTGTTTAAATGGGTTTTTTTGTCCCATCTATTCCAGTAGCTAAATGATATTAAGCATCAGCTGAGGGATCCATTACTGACAATTCTTAGCAAATGATCACTTTTCCACTTTCAGACTGAAACAGATGCTTTCTGATTTTCACACTAGTAATTGGAATGTTGGAATGCTGTTCTCCTTTAATCATATTATGATCAAGAAACTTAAATACAGAGCATATTTTGTATCAGATTCTTGAGTTTCCATTTGTTATCCTTATGCTGTCACTTTAAAATGTTTTCTATATTGTTTCTTGTATCAGAAGAGTTAGCTGTATGGACAGAGGAAGAATGCAGGAATTTTGAACAAGGACTGAAGGCCTATGGAAAGGATTTTCATTTGATTCAGGCAAACAAGGTAAGAATGTTTTTAAAAGTAGTTCTTTTCCTACTGTTTTTGTAGTTAAAAAGATACTAAATATATCTTAACTTCTCTCCAGATAATTTGTTTAATTTAGTCACTGTGTTATACATATCCTTCTTTCACTTCTTCTTGAGAAGGTTGTTCTGATAAGCTTCATGAGTTAACTGGTGTTTTATGGGATATCGGAAAATGATTCTGAAATGCTGTTTTTGTTATGCAAGGCCTTTAATGGGTCTGTTCACAAAAAAGTTTAATCATCAATTTCATTTAATACTTAACTGGTCAGAATATGTTATCTTGTTAAGTAGAGTTAAAGAGCCTATAGAGGATGGTAGGCATCTTCAAAAATGCTGCAATCAAAGTTGTTACAGGTATATTAATAGGAATTTTCATTTTGTAATAATTCTTGAGTTTATCCACTGATTGATTACCTGGACATTTTGGAGTAGAGTTCAGAATTTGATTGTATACTGTGTTCAGAGCCCTAGTCAAATAGAAGTTAGAGGGTAATGAAATCTTTTTTTCAGAAACCACTAGGGAATAAAACATAGATGGAGTCTCCTACTAGTAATACAAGAAAAATCATATTGGTAATCTGCAGGAATACTGGTACTATGGTATTTTTTGCATTTGTCCAAAGATCTCTTGGTCAGAGCATGTGTAAACCCCATAAAATGGGGACTTCGAATCTGCTTTCTACAGTTCTCTTATTATGGTTTTTGCCTGCCCCACATGCAGACTCTAGGGCTGCTCTTCAGCAGGTGTAAAATGTGAAGTCATCTATCCCAAGTTCCTAAATATTGTTCCCATTGCATACATAGGGGTATGAAAGCTGCTGCTTCGTAAATTGCTCCCTTTAATAGAATCAAGGCTTGAGGCATCCTCCCTGTTAGTGTGTTCCTGGTGTTTCTCTGGTCACTTGTAAACCTATCCCTATAGCATGCACCTCCTTTTGCCAATATACTTATTCCAGGTCAGTGCTGCAATAAAGTACTCTTCTATTTGAAATAGATGCCCAGCCTAGAAGGGATCATTGTGATAATCTAGTGTGACTTCCTGTAAAACACAGGCCATAGAACTTCCCTCAAAATAATTCCTAAAGGTATATCTTTTAGAAAAACCTGCAGTCTTGATTTTAAAATAGTTAATGAAGGAGAATCAACCATAACATTGGTAAACTGTTCCAATGATTAATTAACCTCCCTGACAAAAATGTATACCTTTCTCTGCTAGATTGAAAAGCCCATTTATTCTCTGTTTAACATGATAGTTTCATGATTGGTAGTATGCCACAATTTTGCTGCTGGCATATTCATTTTCATCTGGACTGGTTTCCTTGAGCTAAACCAGTCACTGAAATGTGGACATGCACAGAAATTTTCTGCCATTGTGAGTTAATGTTTGAGGACAAAAAGCTCAGGAAGCCCTCCTTCCCTGCCTAATTTGCCTATTTTTTATCAATCAGGATTTGGCATTTAGCTTTATTTCATAAAGTAACTTCCAGAATATTCCTGAATTATGATTAAAAAAAGGTGTGCTCAGGAACTAAAGAATTGCTATGCTGGAGTAGGTGGACCTCTGATTTGATCTGGTATCCTGTCAGACAATGACCAGCACCAAGTGCTGCTGAGGAAAGTATAAGACCTCTCCTATAGGTAGATGTGAGATAATCTGCCCCCATCTCTTGTAGCTCTCATCCTGAACTCTTAATGATTAGAGATGGACTTGATCCCTGAAATATCCTTTTAAATATCCCTTCCAAAACTTTTATCATTTAAACATCTAATTCCATTTTGAATCATGTGAATTGATTTGCCTTAAGTTCCTGTTATCAATAAGTTTTTAATTACATGTTATTTATAATTCATCCCCTTTTAAATGCATTGAATATCTTCTTGGCCTTGTGTTCAGAGACCAAGAGAACAAACGTTCTCCATGTACCATTTATTACTTTTATCCTGTCATCCTGTTCCTCATCATATTAGGATGAACAATTTTAAGGGAATAATTCATAGTATGCTTTGAGTCTCCACTCTGGCCATGCAAAACCTCTCGAAGTTAGGGTTGCCAGGTGTCCAGTATTGAACTGAGCAGTCCAGTATTTTCACCTCCTGTCCAATTAAAAAAAATTTGAGAAAATACTGGACGCCTAAAACATCTGGTATTTTCTGATTTCCCCCCCCCCCCTCCTCCCCCCCCCCAAGCCAGGAGGCGAAAATCCTGCAGGTTCTGCAGGGGAGCTGTCTGGCCCGGTACAGGGAGGCAAGATGGTGGACGGCCGCCGGCAGCCTGTTAGGGCCAAAAAGCCTCAAAAGTGTTTCTTAAAGGGGCCACACTGGTTTGGTTTGGTTTGGTTTTATTTTATTTTATGCTTAACAACTCTCAGGGTTCCCCCTCCCCCCGGTATTTTTTCAGAAACCATCTGGCAGCCCTACTCAGAGTCTAATGTGTCTCATGGTCGCTAGCAGAAAATACATTTTAATTAATCAACGTTTTTGTGTGGCGCCTATTTCACAGGTACGAACCAGATCAGTTGGCGAGTGTGTGGCATTTTATTACATGTGGAAAAAATCTGAGCGGTATGACTTCTTTGCACAGCAGACCCGATTTGGGAAAAAGAAGTATAATCTTCATCCTGGTGTAACGTAAGCTGTGCTGTTTTTTTAATACATGTCAGATCTATAGACTATTCTTAATATTGCTGTCTTCTAAAACAGGGTAAGAACACGATTGCTCCATAATTTTAGTTTCCTGTAGAATAGTGGCCAAGGGAAAAGAGATGCAACCAGTTCTATGAAATGTAATGACTAAAACGAACACTTGTTAATATTAAGATTAACAATTTACATTGAAAAAACAAAGAGGAGTCCTGTGGCACCTTGAAGACTAATAGATTTATTTTGGCATACGCTTTTGTGAGTAAAAATCCATCAAGTGCATGGATCTAACAAAGTGGTTTTTACTCCATGCACCTGACAAAGTGGCTTTTACTCATGAAAGCTTATGCCCAAATAAATTGGTTAGTCTTCAAGGTGTCACAGGACTCTTTATTTTTGCACATCAGACTAATATGGCTACCCCTTTAAGAATTTACATTGAACAGTTCATTTAATTTAGCTTGTTTACTATTTGTGAATTGTCTGAACAGATAAGTTTCTATAGCTACATT
Source organism: Pelochelys cantorii (assembly GCA_032595735.1). Taxonomy (NCBI): domain Eukaryota; kingdom Metazoa; phylum Chordata; order Testudines; family Trionychidae; genus Pelochelys; species Pelochelys cantorii. The sequence goes on along the minus strand of CM064334.1, from coordinate 46,993,215 downwards.
TGTTGGTGAATGTTTTTAAGTAAACACATTACAAATTTCAAATTGACTTTCTGCAAGTATTCTGCAATTTCTTCAAATCTGTTTTGGCAAACATTCATGCCAGTAAAATTGTTCTCTAGAATATCTGGAGAAAGTAATAGTATGCACATGCAGGTAAAGCGTGTTTGTTTAAATTTAAATGTTTGCAGGTAGTTATTTTCATCATTTCACTAGGTGGTGTAGGAGAGAGAGAGAGCCTGAACCATAGGCCTGGTGCTTGAACCAAAGTAAGCAAGATTGTTACTATGAGTAACAGAGAGGCTGTGTCAAAAGCAGATGTTTGCCTGCAAGTCAGTGTGTCTCAGCACTAAAACTGCTAGCACTTGATAACAGCACATGAACTATGTAAATACATTCCACCAGGACAGTACAGGGACATCCAGCTGTACATGATAAAATAGTTTGAAACGAGTGAAAGCATACAAAGGGTAGTGAATGCTTTGGAGGAAAGTACAAGGGAAATACCAAACATGTCATTAATGCAGAAGATGATACGTTAGGTGTGTATCATTGATTGTTCATTTCTGTCTATAAATGTTGGTATACTTCACTTAACTCTTTGGCCAGCCTAGGGGGCAATAGTGAAATCCATACTATTAATTGAGCCATGTCCATTTTCCCGGGTACTGACAACTATTTAATGTACTGTGTTCGACAATGAACCTGACCCAGGTGCCTTCATACCTTATCCGAGTCGGTGGTCTTTGGGGGCTCTCATGAAGTCTATTATGCTAGCTACCTGTGCAGAGCTGGCATGGTATGCTGAGGGAGCATACGAAAACGCACGCAGCCAAACATTTATCATCAATGACGGAGCAGGAGACCTGTCAGGATGCCACACCAGTAAATCCTGAATTTACTGTATCACTGTCCTGAACTACTACAGGTGGTCGCACATTTTGTAGCTTCTATATGTTGAGCGAATTGCCAAGAATCCCTTGCACTCTATTATTCCCTTTGCTCCTTTCCCATTTTATTTCATGGACTCACTGTACACATAACCTTCATGCCAACGGCTCTGTACATAGCCCTTGATTGCCCCCTCCGTTGTGCACTATGGAAAAATAACAGGAGAATCAAAATTAGAACGGGTTGAACCTCTCTAGTCTGGCAACATCCATGGTCCGGCATGATTTTAGTTAGCTGGATGTCCCCTTATCATGGGTGTGGCCAAGCTTCCTGTGGTCCCGTAAAGTTTGTTTACAGCCATCAGTCCTATTCTGTACTCTGTGCTGTTATTTAGCTCTAATTTATCCTAAATGTCTTCTAAGATCCCAATAAGCAGTAGAAATATTGGTAATGCTGCTAGACAATATAGACCACCATTCTCTGGTTTGACACCGGTCAGGTCCTGAGGGTGCCGGACTAGAGAGGTTCAACCTGTATGAGTATCAGAGGGGTAGTTGTGTTAGTCTGAGTCTGCATAAAAAACGAGAAGTGCTGTGGCACCTTATAGGCTAACAGATTTATTGGAGCATAAGCTTTTGTGGGCAAAGACCCACTTTGTCAGAGGCAGATTAGAAAGCACAGAAAAGCTGTAAAGCACAGGTTGAACCTCCCTGTGTCTGGCACCCTCAGGATCTGACTGGTCCTGAACTAGGGAATTTGCCTGACCGGGGAGGCCAAATGCTGGTCCCTCTGATCCCAGCTGCTGGCCCCTGGGGGCACTGACCCCTATGCTCTGCTGCCAGGTGGCAGGGCTCTGCTGAGCATCCCTAGAGTGCTACACTCCCCAGGGCATTGTGGGGGGTCCACTTTCAGCCATTGGGGCCCTGGGCTGTCCTTTCCCTGCCCTGCAATATTCCTTGGCCCAGCCTGCTGGTTTTTCCAAGTGAGTGCTCCAGCCTCGGAGCACCACTGGGTCACCATTGATGCTGGAAAGGAGTGTTGCCAGACTAGAAAGAAGGTAGTAGGTAAGTCTGGGTTAGGGAGGTTCAAACTGTACCACCTAAATACTTGAAGTAGGAGTAAAAAAGGGTGTGTGTGTACAATATATTACAAACACACACACGACCAAGCTGATGTTAAAAAGCTGAGCTGATGCTGAGTGTGGTGTGTGTTTGTTTTTAGGGACTACATGGACCGTCTTCTAGATGAAAGTGAAAGTGCTGCTTCCAGTCGAGCTCCGTCCCCTCCCCCAACAACTTCTAACAGCACTACCAGTCAGTCTGAGAGGGAGGACAGCACTAGCAACAGTAATCAAAACGGTAAGTAAACACTGATTTCTCCCCCACTTCATCTCCTTCAGTTATAAAATATCACAGCAACAATCTTGGAAATTAACTAAAAAGTTGTAAAAGGAAATATTTTTAATGAGACTAGAGAGGACCCATGAAACACGTAATTTCCAAGGGGTTTTGGTTAGGTACCAGCTGTAAGTTACAAAATTAAAAGACCGTAATTGCACATTAATTTAAATACAAAATGCTTGGCAACTTTAGCTTTCTTCCACTTAGATATTTTCTTTTCAGACTCAGCCCTGCCTACGCCTATGCATGTGTTTAACTGAGTAGTTCCTTCAACTTTAAAGCTGAGTACGTGACAAGCTAATGCTTCTCCCGTACTTGCTTCGGGTGACGCATGAGAAGCAGAGCTAACTAATCTGCTCTAGTTACCTGAATTTGGGTGTTGGAGGGCTGGCATCAGCAAGAGGAAAAGAATAATAGATGTTCAAAGGGAAGAAAGGTGTGGTGGAGGGAGGATATGGGACAGTCCTCTCCAAATGCTTGGAAGTGAAGGCACAGGCAAGAGGAAGGGAAGTGCAGGGGCGGAGGGGTGAGAGGGATCTACGAAGCATAGTGATCATGGTATCAGGAGGGACCAACATGCTGCAGAGAAGGTTGGATGGGGAGAATCTGTCAGCTGCTTGCTTTCATCTCTAAGGACAACCTATAGTGTTCAGACACTTAAAAAGAAACTGGCAAGTAGAATAGAGAAGATAGACACATAGTTGCTCTTTATATTGATGGCATTCCGGGAAGTTAGTTGTGCTTATGAGCGAGCAGTGAAAGAATTTAAATCTTCCTGGTGCACATACTATTATTTGATTTCTAAATGTGACAACATCTCCTGTAACAAAGTTGAATCAGTCAAATTCTTCTCATAAAATTGTAAACCCTGAAGTCCTGAAAGATTAACATTTTAAGAATATTCACAGTGAGCTTCAATCGTCGTAAATACAATGGCTGAGCTCAATGAACTTTAATGTGACAAAGTTACAGATGAGATACGTTTTAGCCATTTCTATAGAGAACATAGTAGAGCAATTGAACTCACATTTGCCAGTTTTCATTCAATTATTGAATTTGGCTTTAGTATAGGGGGACAGCAGACTTCAAAAATTCTATTTCATATATAGAATTGTGAGTATTTTTCTTCTGATAATTTTTTTTTTAAAAGCTAGTAACTTTTCCCAGATAAACTAATTTGTGTAAGGAAAGAGCCTTTTTGAAGGTGAAATAAAACAAACTAAACAGCTCTGGTTCTTGTAGGTTTGGTTTTTAACTCACCTGCAAACTGAAGTATGCAGCATTTCTTCAGAAGAAGAATAATTTGTGCAGTTCTGGATCTTTAGAATGATGATGTAAGAATGACACCTAGGGATGTGAATGACTTGTCAACTATTCAATAAGCAAATGCTTATTGGATAATTGAATCGACTAGTTGTTTCTCCCCCCTCCCCCCCCACCTCTTGCTGCCTTTATCAGAAAGAGGCAGCAAGGGGTGGGGGAGGAAGGGAGAGAAGAGGATACTTCAAAGCAGCAACACCGTGTGGAGCCTGGGGTCAATTGGGGTGTCCCCAGCTGCAAGTGGCATTTCAAAGTGGCAGCACCGTGTGGAGCCCGGGATCAGCTGGGGACTCCCCCACTGACCCTGGGCTCTGTGCCGTGCTCCTGCTTTGAAAACATCATGGGGAGCACGGGGTCAGCAGGGGATTGCCTCACTGGCCTTGTGTTCCTCGCAGCACTTTTACTACACTTCAAAGGTGACAGCCCTAGGGCTGTTGCTACACTTCAAAGGCGGAGACTCTCTATCGACTAATCGAATAGTCAATGCAAATTGCATCGACTATTCAATTAGTCAGTTACTTGAAATTTAACATACCTAATGACACCATAAGCCACAGATTCTCTGCCCTCCTCTCTTCCCATGTGCCAATTATATTTGCTGAGTTTTCAAACAAATCAGTTTGTGCTCTTGCTTGTTAGCCCTGCAGTCCCAGTAATACAGCTGGGTGAGGAAACTGGATTCTATTCATCATGATGCACCAACAGAAATATTTACCAACTTCCATATCCAGGACCAGTCAAACTCAGTGAAAATAGATTTTAACTGATCTTCCTAAAGACATAATCTGGAGAAAGTATGTTGCACACAACATAGCATGTGAGAGCATAGTTTGGCCTGTAGAACCTCCAAGAGTTCAAGCTGAAGTTTCAAGGCTGGCAGTTAGGGGGAAAATTTGTAAATTATTTATAGACAGTACATATTGGGACTTGGAACCTCGCAGGATACAAACATGAAACCCTGCACGCTCATTGTGAGGCACTTTTCAGTTTGGAAGGACATTTTAATTAGATCATTGATATTCCTTGATTTTAAAATGATAAATGTTTAAAATTGTTTTCTATTATCTTTAAAAGAATGTATTAAATAACTTTGAAAGTTAAAGAAAACAAGCTCTATTGTTCATCCCCAACTAAGTAATGTTGAGGTATAGTGAAGAAAATTATAGTTGGATTTTGGAAAAGAAAGTTATAATCAACTCCTTTCTTGTACATGAGATGGGCCTAAAAGTCTGTCAAACCTACAGGCAGAGTTAGAAGTATTTTTTTCAACTGCCAGTCGTTCTACCTTAGGCACAGGAACTTGACACTTGTCTTTGTTGTGCATCAGGGTTTTTTTATTGCTTTCATCTATCTATATATTTTAGAAATATGCGTGTGTCTTTCTGTCCTGTCTGTCCATCAGTTTATTCAAGAGCTCCTCCAAAATCAGGGGTGGGCAATAATTTTTGCAGGGGGGCCACTTCATGAATTTTGGTACATGGTCACGGGCTGGCTCTGGCCTCCCCTGAAAGGGCAAGGTATTGGGTGGAAGGGGTGGGGCTAGAGGCTAAGTATGTGTGTGTTTATGAAAGAGATATACTGTGTGAGAGAGAAACTTTGAGACAGATTGTGTGTGTGATACAGTGTGTGCTGGCTGTTGCTGGTAGGTTTCTAAAAGAAGCTACACTCTGTCTCTAAGACAGGGAAAGCTCTCCTGCTCTGTTGTCTCCACTCCACTGCTCTGCAGAGATACGGCACGAAGGGGTAGTGTGTGCATGTGCACGAGCACTGAAATCTTAGAAACAGTGCATTGCCTCTTAAGACAGCCACTCCTCTGAGTCACTTACCATTCATGCTTCAGACTGGAGCGGATCCACTGTGTCTCTCCTCTCCCTGACCTCTGCTCTGCAGAGATGACGTGTAGAAATGCTTGGCAGGCTGGCTCTGACTCTAGGGCCTGATTGTGCCCATCCTTGTCCTAAACGATAAGAGCTAGGGCCACCAAATTTGATATGCAGCTTCCTCTTAACCAAATCCTGACCTTGCTTTAAGTTAGGTTATGCCAGGACAATGAAACTAGGAGGTTTCCTCATAAAATGGAAAGGAAGAGGTCTGGTAGGAGGGAGTTACACTGTGGGAATGATCACGGGGACAGCAAGCGCCCCAGTGGAAGGAAGCCACTGGCTGGCAACAGCCCATATCCCAGCCTGCCCTGGAGAGCAGCTGCCGGCCATTGCACAACTCTGATGCCCCCAAGTGGGACCCCAGGCAAAGCTGGTGGCTGTGGTGCATAGCTCCCCCAGGCCACTCCCTTCCCCTTCTCTGCTCTGGGCCGACCTGGGGATAAGAGTCAGGGTACGCAGCCCCACACCTGCCCTGCGCAATACCGGGTAAAATCTTCTAGTCTTATACTATTCAGATGAAGTAACAATTTGGATTTTTGAGGAAGGGATTCTCCTGCACTTGTAGGTTGATAAACTCTTCTCGGGTTGATATAGGCCTGACTCTTATGATAGGACTGAGAAATCTTGGTATCTTAACATATGTGAAAACTGTACTTTGATTATCCAGCAAAACTGTCGACTGCTGAATTATTTAGGATATGTGTCTGTATAGAATCTGTAACTTACCATTCCTTCAGGTATGGACCTCTTGGAATGGCACTAAATGTGTAATGAGTTACATATTTCTTCTGTAATGCAGGTGTATCCACTAATGGGCCAGGTGAGATATCAAGTAAAGATGAAGTAAAAATGGAAGGATTGCATGTGAATGGACCCATAGGTGGCAAGAAAACTCCTCTCTCAGATCTGGATACAAATGGATATGAAACTGAAACCCTTTCCATTGACCCTAAACTTGCTCCTTCAGCTGCAAAAAATGAAAATGAATTTGAAGAAAAAAATGAAAGACCTTCAAAAAGGAGAAGAATCAACAGCAATGGAAAAGAAAGTCCAGGTTCCTCAGAGCTTTTTCAAGAAGCAATATCACATGGGAAGTTTGAAGAATTAGAGACTTTGGATGACTGAATATGGGAACTGATTTTATTCCTTGGAGTAAATTCTGGGGTGCCTAAAATTTTCAGGGTTGATGGGTTACCTTACAAAATCAAACTCCTTGACATAACCTGAGATTTTTCTTGTATCTTTCAGTTGGCTCTGAAGTTCTGCTGGTTTTCACAGCTGAAATGCAGAACTGGAATATTTTTGTTTTCACAGAGCTATTGGCTATTACTGTTCTGGCAATGTTTAGGTATTTTAAAGTGTTTTGAGAAATTAATCCAGAAACTTGTTTATATAGCAAAAACTTTTCCTGCTTAATTTATTAAGGAAATTTCTATTATATACACATTCTTCAAATTCTTTAGACATTGTACAATTGCACAGATTATATTTGTTGGAGGAGAGCTGATTCAATTTCAAAATTGTCACAAGTAGTTGGTGTGAAATGTAGAATTGCATGACACAATGGAGGAGCAGGACTAGAGATTTTCAGTCTAAATGAAGAGAAGTTGTATACAATTAAGGAACCCCTATGAATCCTGAAAGTTACAAGCATGAGTTATTTTTATATATAGAAGTTTTTAAAAAAATAAACCAAGTCAGGTTTGTGTATGTAAAATTGTTGACATCAGTGATGTCTTCCATATTCTTATCTGGGCTAAAGAAATACTTTCTGTATTTTTCCAGATTTCTTTGTAGCCTTTGAAAGATTTTTATAGTACTTATGTCTTGATTGAGCTGTCCTTTCTTAAAACAAAAGCTTGTATAATGTTTCTTAACTTGTACAATTGGTAAACTTTTATGAAACAATAGATGCTCTGGGTCTAATGTCAGCTTCATTTTATTTTGCTAAACTTTCTAAAAAAAACCAAAAACATGTTAAATACTAATTTTAAGTGTTTATACAGTTATTAGCAAGTCATGTTTTCTTCTCAGAAAACTGAAAACCATTCAAATTATCAGGAAGGTTCAAACAGTCACATAATTATGAGAGTATGATTTTTCAAACTTCTGTCTTAGGATAAATAGTGATTCTTGAGTATTTTGGAATTAAGCATGAGGCTTTATTGCACAAACTTTCTTGCTTTTATTATACATTTTAAAATTTTTATTTTTGAGGTAAGACAAAAGCTTAATTTCAGCCAAATCCTTAAATATGTTAAAATGTATCTTGTGCGTTTCAGTGACCACAGAAGGAGTAGAAAATAGATCAGTGATTCTGGTTGCATGTTAGGAATTATGCACAGCTGGTTACTGTGGGCCTGATCTTGCATCCCTTTGAACCATTGGGATTCATACTGTTAACTTTCAGCAAGTGCAGAAGCAGCATCTGTGTACATAGCTGGCACAGCATGTATGTATGCATATATACATGTATATATGTAAGAGGCGATAGTAAGTTTTTAAGAGATGGTGCTAGAAAGGAAAACCATTATCAAGGGAAGGGGGGATGTGAAATCTGTTTTCTAGCTTTCCCAGTACAGGTCTGAAATTTTGTTGTGGTAGGGGATTATCTCTGTGGAAAAAAAGGTTTGCAAAGTTTAAAATCGGGTGCTTTTTAGCCAGTTACACAAAACAATGTAAAGAAACCCATTGGAAATATTGCCCTGATTATTTAATTTATAAATTGTCTTCTGCTTCTATAGTTTTACAAATATACTATTACCTTTTTTTACTAGCTTATTTCTGCTAGTCTTCAGAAGTTGGTATATATGTGTCTTCAGAGCTTCAGTTTGAAAATTATGATACACTGAGCCGAACTGTACTCCATTGATTTAATTAGCTAAGTTAAGCCGTTGTTCTCAGATGTTTTAGGTGATCTGTTTTAACTAGTTCAGCCAACATTAGGGCATTGACATTAATCTACTTAAAATCAGATAACAATTAAGAGAGTATTTAATTTACGGCCTGCATTAATATTGTGGTTTGATTGTTTTAGGAGGTGGTCACTGTCAATTAAAAATTTAACAGAAATCCACAGTATCAAGTCTTATATCAGAGGTGGTATTTGGAAACTTTGAGTGAAGGTAGTGTAGTGCTTCCAAAAACCTTTACATCTGTAATCAGAAACCTATTTTCAATTTATTATTTTTATGCATTTTTGTTTGCAAGTGGAAATACTTGCAAAAACATTTTATAGGAGAGATTATAAGTAAGTTGTCTCAGGCTTGTGTGTAAAATATGGCACTGTGTACATTTTCAGAAATGTTGATTTGTTTTTAATCTTTTTATGGTATGCCTAAAGAGATCTGACATTCCATAATCATATAATATGTAATGCTCAGCTATACTTAAAGAAGTATTTAATTATAATTTGCATTTTGTTTTATGCTGATGTGTTTTTATACAATATTTGGTTCATGTTCTTTAAAATGCAGCCACTATAACTTGATAAGTCATTGCACTACTAGTACTATTTAAAATTCTAGTAATATAGTAACTTTGATTTGTTTCAGAAACATTCAGTACAGTTTAGAACCAAGGAATATTCTAATCGGGTTCCAGACTGCATTGAAAAGACAGCAGTTTGTGTAACACTTAGTCTATTTTTCAAGCACTGTCATGATGGATCAAGCTAGATCAGGTGTCTGGGTTCATGAAGTGCTTTAAGAGTGCAGCCTGAATCAAAAATTCAGTTCAACAGAATAAACTTTTGTTGGACTTTATAAAGGATTTAAAGTGATATTTTAAAAAAATAAAAATTTATTAATTAGTTTTTATACTTTTTTTCACGCATAGTAATTTTGCACTGTTAGTAATTCCCTTATCTTTCCCCATTCCCTTTCTGCAATTCTGGAAAAAGCTTATTAAAATATTTTTTTAAATGGACTGTCTGTGTATACAGTTATTGAGGTTTTTAAATTCAGAACAGAACTTTTGGGTGAATAGCTATAAGAAATGTGCAAATGTATAGTCATGTCTTACAGGAGAGTTGGTAGGGGCTCCATAGTTAAGATTGTGATTTACAATTACATCAAAAGTGAAATTCCCTGTGTTTTCCAATTTGAGTTGAATCTCCAAATTTTAGACTAACTTCTGTGAATAATTGAATTTTCTTTGTATTTAGTAACTGTTGCTGATGAAACAGCTGAGCCAGGTGCTTTTTCAAATTTTGCTATTTTCCCCCTCTTACTGCCTTGGATTCTTCTAGCTATAAATCATGAGAAGCTCCAAACTTCTTTCATACTCAGTTATTTCCGAGAACCAACAGACCTGTCCAGTTACATCACAACTTATGTTTCCCGATGACTACTGCCTTCCTGAGTCACCAACTGCTGCAGAGACCATGGAGAGCCATGTCAGACTGAAAGAGATTTAGTGAGGTACGTGCAGAGGAACAGGGGAACCTGGGCTTACAGGTGACGGGCAATGTTCCCTGTAAGTGGAGTGCTTGGGTGGCCATCCAGGAGAGATTCAAGCGTTGCCCAGCTGATAATCAGAGCTCCCACAGCCAGCAGCATGTTTCTACTTGTGATGCACATCCGTATACATCTTGGTGCACATAACACTTATTCCATACATGAATTGAAAAAATTAAAAGGAGCATAGGTGAGGGGTCTTGGCTCTCTAGAGCCATATCATGTCTGATTCTTCTGAGTGATTTGCTCATGGTGCTGGTTCAGGCACCTGCTGGAGTGGCACACATGCTGTGCTATATAGGACACCTCTGGCCTCCTCCACCTTCAGTGCTGCCTTGCCATCAGGGATTGTGCTTGGAATCTGCTTGTCTTAGCGTTAGCTGTTGCACGTTTCCCTAGTTGGACTTCATTTTCCCTGTAAATACTTTGTTACTGTTTAGCCTTGGTCCGGGGCATGCTATGGAGGGGGGTGGTATTTGCCAGGTTAGAGGAGCAGTGAGTGTGTTGTGGGGGTGATGAGTGATATTGCAAAGAGGCAGTGTTTGGGGGATGTGAGGTGGACAGTGAGGGCGCTGGGCAGCACAACAGAGGCAACATTTGTGGGGGCTGGACAGTGTGTGTAGGGCTTGGGGGCTGAGAGTATTATGGGCGGGGCTGTGCCATATGCAGAATAAATCTTATGTGCACCACCAGTAGAAACACATTCTGCCTCTGAGTTCTCTGCCAATCAGCTAGGCAGTACCTGAATGTCCTGTAAGTTGTGCGCTTAGGTTGCCAGCCAGGAGAGAGACTGCTGGGCAGTATTACAAGGGGGGGATGGTTGAAGGACTTGGGGTGGTGGTGGTAAGAGGGGACTGAGAGGCTGGTGGTGAGGGCAGGCAGTCGTTGTGGAACTCAAGAGCTGGAGAGAATATGGCCATTTCTTGTGGGCTTCTAATCAGTCCTAGGGCTCTGCCATGTTCTTGGTACCCTGCAGCAGGTGCCTGCCCTGGCTGAGCAGCCAGCACTGTACTGAGACCTTACGGCACATTGCACTACTATTTCAAGTGACATGTTTTTTATAACTGAAAATTTAAAGACTATTGTATGAAATTTAGAAGACAAGCAGCTAATTTACTAGTCATTCAGTATAGTTGAGGAAAGTAATTATTGGGTTGTGGAAATAAACACAGGTGACAGCCTTACTCTATCAATAACTTGTGCTATTGTCTCCTGGTAGCACAACAGCAAGAACTGGGCAATGAGCAGAAGACAGCAGTCATCTGACCTACAGGACATGATATAACCCTACAGCAATCTCATAAATGCTGCTGATTGGGTCATAAGTGGAGATTTAAACCCAGGACCTCCCTACATGAAAGTATTAGTATTTAAGGTGTGGTTAGCTAAATTTCTGGTACAGCCACTAGAGGGGGCACAGAGACCTACGTGGTGGTAACATGCATGGGCACCTTCTCCTTCATGCTGAAGTTCAGTAAGTCAGCTGGCAGCATGAAAAATACTAGATGAATTGGAGAAAACCAAACTGAGGGAAAAAAGTATTTATTTAAAGCCAGTACAAAAAACTCATAGGCACAAAATTTGTTTTGCTGTCACCTGACTTACAGATATAAAGCCTGCAGTACATTCAAATCAAAATGGTTATCCTTTTAACACTAAAATGGTCACTTTGTAAATAGAATCTATATAGAAAAAATACATATAGTAAGATTAACAACATAGAAAATATACTATTGTATTTATTTTGTTCATCTTCCCAGTGTATACAATAACATCTGGACATTGGCACTAAAAGGTGCACGTTTACAAACAAAATAAGCTTTAAAAATATTTTACAGGACATCAAATCTAGCCAGCAGATTTTCTTTAAAACTGTAAAAGTTCTCAGTAACAAACATCCTGACCCAAATGCCTCTGGTACAGCAAGATGACAGACAAACAGGTGACTTGAAAAGATTCCAGTTTTAGCAAAGACTAGTACTTCTTGCCAGTAGCTTAAACCAACTTGAGTGACTTGGTCAAACAAATAAAAATATAACCACAGGGAATGGATTCTATGCTACTCTAAAAAAGCAGCAGCATAGAACTCTCAGCCCTGGGGGAAGAGAGACTATGGTGACTTTAAACCACCCTTTGCTCCTCCTTGTCTTTGAGGCCCTGATGTAGTTTAGCCATCCCTGGAACCTTGTCTACATTACAGACTACCCTGTGGGCTATAGCATCTGCTGTGATCTCCATCTCTGCCTGACATATCCCTCCATACCCACTTCTACCATTTGTACACCTCATATCTTGCAAGAAGACCCCCAGAAAGTAATCTGTGCTGGGAGAGTCCTCTAAAGGATGGAACAGGGGACTTTAAGGCTCCTTTATGCTGCTATGGACCTATAACAGCATAAAATGGCCACAGCAGGTATTTGGATCTCTCCCATGGTGGTCTTGGATATAAAGGGTTTTAGAACAAGCTGATCCACCAGATGAATGAGGACAGTATGAAACAATTTTTTTCAATATTGTACCCTAAATTATAGGTTAAGGAAGCGATAATCCACTCAACCCCAGGTCCCACTAATTAAAATGGGGACTTTTCACCTAAATATGCAAAGGTGCAAGTAGAAAACAATGTATCCATTCAGCTCCAAAGCCAAGGTATTTTGGATGGTATGCCAGAAATGTCTAATAGCAGAATTCCCAGTTTCTATACTGACAATTTTTCTTAATGCACATCAGAAGGAAAAACTACAAACATTGTAATGGTTTACAATGGTCTCCTCCCCTAGCCTGTGATACAGGAATTATGGACTGACTAAGCATTATAGGGTTGCCTACTTGAAGAAAAAACAAAAAGCCCCATTGTCCCTGGACATATAAATCTCAGTGGCAGCCAGCCCTTGTGCTCTGAGATACTCTCAGAGCACAAGTGCATGAGGGTGGAGAATCAAAGATTGAGAAGAGGACAGACAGCAGCAACACCTCCCCCAAAAGGGGAGAAGAGCCCTCTGTAGAATAGAGGATGACCATGACCAACCATTAGTAGTTCTCCCTCATGGTATGTCTTTCTTACTCTTCCTCCTTCCTCCCCCCCATAGGACACAGGAATCAGGGACAGTGTGTGGCTGGCTGATGTGTACACACAACACAGAGGCCAAGACCTTTCTAGAGGAAATTCAGAACAGGGCACTGATGTTCCTGAACTTGCACCAGGCTGAAAAGAGTATCCAAGACTCATCAACTACGAACCATGGATGTCACAGAACTAACAAAACCACAGCTGACTTGACCTGCCTGGTGGTTTTCAGCAGCATTTCAAGTAGCTGCAGTAACCTAAACTCCAGCGCCATACAAATGCATCCTACAGGAGCGCCCAGAGTCTGAGCATCAGGAAACAGGGAGTGAAGCATCATTCTCCTGGAGCCAAATGGCTGACTGAGCAAGATAGGTCTGCTCTCCTAGAGGGCCCATTGTCTTTAGCCAGGTTCCCAGATGGGATGCCTTCACCAGCACTTGCAGGTCAGCCCCAAGCAGCAAACACATACCATGGCCATGCAATTATTCCAATGAACTAACGATTGAGAATTAAGGTTTCCAAAGCTACGAGCTCCAGCCCTGCACTTTAAAGAGACTTACTCTGACAATGTGTTCCTTCATGCAACAGACATGCTAGATTAACAAAATCCCCATGTGTGAACACTCCACACCCAAGTGATCTGCATCACTGGTAATACAAATGAGGCCAGGAAAGAAGGGCCACACAAACAGCTGCAGGTGCTGCATAGGATTCCAGGGAGGAATTAGAAGTGCTCTCCTCCAAGAGAGGACAGTGAATGCCCTCTAGCTAGGAAGGACTGCCAGGGGGCAAAGGTGGGACTAGACTCAGCAGCCCCACACAGGCTGCACAGTGGCTCAATAATCAAAGAAAGCACCAGGACAAAACTAGGAAGGAGGATCTGACCAATGACTTTGTTCAAAAGAATGGAGTCTATCCAGGGGAAAGAAAGATGACTCCTGAAGAATCTGTATCCAGACAGCAAATGTCCCAGGTGGGAAGAAGATTTCTCCCCTAAGCTCTGGGCCACATGTGGTAGGTGGTCCTGAGACTGTAGAAGCCATGAGGCTGAAGGCACCTGAGGAAGGTCATCAAGCATCTCAGGTAGAAGAGGCCCACATTTTCATAAATAGCAACAAATGACTTCCAGCCATGGCAGGGCTCACTGCCATGGGGAGGAGAGGGGGGGCCACCTGGTCTGAGCTCAGCAGTGTGGTTTTGGGAAAGTAGGGGAAAGAAGTGTTTAAACAGCAGCCTCTGGGCCCATGAAAGGCCTGAATCCCACAGACAGAAGGGCTGCCCTGGCAAAGGATAATGAGGACCACCTCTGCCCACCCACTTTTGGCATGGGGTGACGGTAAGGCATTTTTTTTTTTTAGAAGCTGCTCCCTTTAAATGGGAGACTAGGCAGAGCTGACTTCATCCATATTTCTCTCCCCAAAGCAGCTCTAACCCACAGTGTCACCGCTCCCTGCAGGCAGCTTCACACAAAAAGGATATTGCTTCTGTAGAACTGGGGCCAATGGAGAAAGCCTTCTACAGGTTGAACCTCTCTAGTCTGGCACCAGACGGTCCAGCAGCAATACCAGCACTTCCACTGCTTACTAGGCACTCAGAAGACATTTAGGGATAAAGTAGAGCTAAATAATCGCACAGAACCAGGACTGGTGCCTATAAACAAACTTTATGGGACCACAGGAAACATAGCCACACTTCCAATGTTGCCATCTAGCTAACCAAAATCACACATGTTGCCAAACTAGAGAGTGCTATGTCACAGGAAAAGCAGAGGAGACACCCTGCTGAAGTCCACCCACAGAGTTTGGGACATAAATGCGCTGCAAAGCCACTGCTGTGTCACTGTAAACTGTACAAAGGGTCACGTTCACCCCACTCTTGTCTGTAGGGTAAACATACTCCACAGAACAATTTAGAAGTGCCACATAAGGCCTGTGCATTCACCCTAGGAATAGCAAATACTTAGTTTCGTTCCTCACAAGAAACAGGAAAACATCTAGCCTTAGGGCAAGAGTCTTTGATACCCTGGTCCAGGCAGTTCCAATCTTCAGAGGCAAGGTCCAGAATGGTCAAGTGCAAGGGGTTCATAAAATATTAGAACTGGAAAGCCCTGCAAGAGATCATCCCCTGCCCTCACAGCAGGACCAAGTACCGGCTAGATCATCCCTGACAGGTAGCTGTCCAACCTGCTCTTAAATAGCCCCAGTGATGGGGATTCCACAACCTCCCTAGGCAATTTATTCCAGTGTTTAACCACCTTGACAGGTCGGATGTTTTTCTTAATGATACCCGCCCTCCCCTGTGGAGCACCCCATATGCTTGAAAACAGCCTCTTTGGGGGTCTCCACACCAAGAATGCAGAAGACAATGAGTGCCTCCAGGCAGGGGGACACAGGTATCTGCATCAGAACCAGGATCAACCCAGGACCTGGGAGGCTTGATAAGTCTAGGAGCAGCTCACAGCCAAGATCTTGCTCCCCCTCTCCTAATTCTGGGCTTGCAAGACTAGAAATATATTTGGGAGGGAGGTCTCCCTAGGCCCTTCAAAGGAGAGGTGCCTGCCAAGGTTTGAGGAGGTGAGGTATAGAATAGGCCTGCCAACAGCCCTGAGAAGTGTTAGTAATTAACTGAACAGCAACTTGGTCTGCCTTTAACTCTCCCTCTTCTAGCAGAGAAACTGCTGCTGGCTTTTTACTTAAGACCCCACCCAAGAAAGAATGAAAAGAGATGGCAGGATAGCTGAGGCAAGGGCTCCAGTCTTCCAAAGGAGGAAAAGGCAAATTAAGGGGACAGTGCTGAGGTTTATGCATTAAGGGCAGTATCCAGAAAGTCTTTGCCTCCTTGATTCCAATTGGTGTCACTAGCTGTTCCTGATTTGCACATGGGAGGACAAGGAGACAAAAGGAATTCAGCAACATATTTTGAAGTTTATAGCAGAATGAGCTAAGCTGAAAACCATTTTATAACTTTTTTTCCTACCTTGGCATTTAAAAACAGGCATATTTATCAGATGTACAGTTGAAGTTACAGTCTTTAAATTAAGATTCAAACCTTAGAAAAAGAATGGGGATCACAACAGACTAAAATTAAAAAGAAAATCTGGTTCCTTAGCCTATTTTACTTTGGGGGTGTTAAAATTTCTGCAAGATCTTTGTTTTGTATGAGTTAAATCTTCCACAAGCCAGCCACTGTGAGAGACATTCAGCACAAAAAATAATCAAAAGTTTTACTTTAATTGCTGCTATGCTGCCAATAGCTAATCTGGAGCTGGCCTACAAAAGTAAAGGATTATTTTCAAACTACTGGCATCAGCAGTAGTGTGTTTACAAAATTTACTGCCTCTTGAGGGTAAGATACTCTTACAAAAATTGCACTATGCTTGATGGCACTTATCAGGATAGCCCCTTAAGGTGACACTAGTAACTCTGCCATCACATCATGGTACACAGTGAGGAACCAAAGCATGAGCTGGCTGCATGATTTTAGGAAGCTAGCAAAAGCAGCAACAAATCAGGTAAGTTTTTTACTTATTCGTATTGACGTATTCCCCCATCCTTTTTCTTTTGGTATATAGTTTCACCAAACACCACTTAGCTCAATTAAATCAAGAACTGGATAAGAAGGCTAGCTAATAGTGCAAGCTGCCAAAGAAACAGTAGATAAATATTGGAACACACAGTATGACGATTAAATGTTTCTTCAGAAAATGTTACAGAAATTCTCTTCTCGATTGCAAACAAAAATATTCTGACATGTTCAATGTTTCTTTCAACACCCTGTCAGTCAATTTTCCACCAAATATTCTTCCAAATGCAATTAGGTTCTTTGCCCGTGAAAATCTTTTCTTGTAAATGAAGGAGAATGAAGAATAAGTTGTGGGGAAAAGATAAGTGCACAATTTTAACCAAAGAAAGATGTGAAGGGAGAAAGACAAACAGTAATATTGCATCAATTTTAAATTTTTTTAAAAAATCAATTCTGCTTGACATTTTAAAAACCTATCTCCATTAAAAACAGTTCACAAGGTAAAGACATTTTGCTGCATCCAAAAATAAACCGAAAGGCATAAATTTGGGCAAGGTTAAAACATCACAGCTGTATCAATCATGTAATGGTACAGCTTAAAGGTACCAATTAATGAATTAACTTGATATCATCTAGAAAAGTAATGGTACTCTCAACTATGAGATAAATATTCATTCTAGGTGACATCTGTAGTCCTGTCACTACCTGTAGCTGCACAAAATATTATATATGCATTAACTGTTAATTTACTAAACCAAAAAGATAACATTTCAAGTTTAGTCTTGTACTGTTTCAGAATAATGGGCACACTTGGTCCTAGAGGGGAATTAAAAAGCATTAATTCGTTTCAAAAAGTTTCTTAGACACAGATTTTCACTTGATTTTGAATGACTGCTAGGCCTTACCCTGAAAAAACAGCACATGAATTGCTTTAATTATTAAGCTAGCCATTGGGACTGCTTGTGTAAGTAAAGTTTCTCATGTGTGAATGCAGGATAAGTCTCATTTCAATTCAGCACTTCCCTGCTGAATTCTCTAATATATTATGTAAAATCAGAAGACAGTGTGCCATCAGTCCTCCAACTATTCTTGAGTTTCCCTGTACTACAGCAGATTCAGAAGAGGTGCTAAGATGTTGTAAGCATACAGAATCTGACCAGGATGAACACAGACTTAAATGTTCATAAAAAACACCTGAACACTATTAAAACCATCAGCTACTCAAGCATGTTTTGGCCAAAAATGTAAAACCTGATGTCTGACTGAAATTAACGTAATGTAGAACTGGTTCCTCTACTGAAAGGTCTGCACTTGCATATGCAAGGTTGCAGAGTCATTCCTTTCCTTAGGAGATGACAAAGGAGTTACATTTCCATTTCCCTCCATTTCTGTGTATACTCCAGCTCTAGAGAAAACGGTCTCTTTTCTTTCCCTTTTTCTTGTTCCTCTAAAAGCTTAATATTGAAATCAAAATTGCCAAAAATACGAATCTCCTTTTCATGATCTATGTTGGGCTTACAATGGCCTTATAGTTAAAGTCTATAAATGTTCCCTTGCTTCAGTAGCTTCCTTCATGAAAATATAGTAAACTCATCTGTTAGCTGCATTTTCTTAAGATAAGGGTGAGATTCCATGTTGCCTCTCCATGAGGCACAGAACTTGCAGCCCTGCACAGAGGGGCCCATACTGGCTTTAAGTCATCTTTGTGCCCCGATGCTTCAGGGACTAGAGTCCTTCCCTGTTCACCACCTGGAGGACTTTGTCTAAGATATACTAGTCTCCCACGGGTGTCTTCCGGGCTGAAGCACTGCCCGAATCTCCACACTGCTCTGTGCTCAGCAACACTTCCTCTCTCCTCCATACAATCTGCCTATCCCCCATCTCTGGCGTGCCATCATGCCAGTTTGTGAGGGGTTCCTCAGAAAGTAGCCTGAAGGCTGTCTCTCCACAGTGCCGGCACTGAAAGGGACACAGGACTTTTTGGGACCTTTGACATCACCCTCGGCCTTTTGGACAGCATGACAGGGAGTCAATTATTCTCTTTAAAAACGAATTAAAAATATTTATGATTGCCCATTGCGCTGCTCAGGTGCAAGACAACCCAGATGCAAGTTAAACAGTAACTAGAAGGTTAGGACAAGTCTTCTTGCAAGAAAATAAAACTGAATTTTAAAACATTGATGGTGCGTGTGATACACTCCTGTGAAATCAAAACATTTACGTTGTCTGGTCATGATTCTACCACCATACTTGATCATAATAAATTACCAAAGAGGTATTCCTCATAATCCAGATTAAATTAATTTAGTGTGCAGTCAATCATAAATCTTTTTTTAGTAAAATTTTTTAAAAGGCAGCATATTTCAATTGTGCAAATGCAGAGTACCAGCATTATTCCATAACAGACACCCACACTGTACTATTTTTACACTAAACTGCCAGTGATCACTGAACAAAATCAAGGAGTTACTTCTCATAAGTAATCCCTTGGTCATACTGAGCTTTTTCCTTTAATATCCATCTTGATAGACGCTTCAGACTGCTTGTTCATTTGCTCTTCTGTAAAAGTGATGTAAGAATACACCAGGCTTCCAGCAATACTACAAAACACATTTTTAGATAAAAAAGAAATTGTGTATTAATGTTAGAACACCATGTAAATTATTGTGTACGTAACATTCTACATACTCTAAGTACATTTTAAACTTGCATTCCTTTCTCAGATTTACTAATACAACACTTTCACCTAGAATCCAACAGAGAGATTGGTCTGAATTTTGATTAATTCCTACCATTATACCAAAATAACCATGGATCTCATTATGCAGGTGTACCAAACCCTAGGCCAGGTGGTACAGCAGTTGGGGTGGGCCTATAAATAGCTGGTCAGCCACAGAAATAAGAAGTTTGATTCTGTGCCCTCCTGTTTTGTACAGGCTGCAAAAGGAACAAAGGAAGTTTGGTAAAGTATGAGGAGGCTGAACAAAGTGAGGCAGAGTGAGTCAAACTTAATTTAGCTAGCTAATTCCCCCTCTGTCTCCTTGAAATCAATCCTCTCCTCCCCATACAGTTCTATTTTCAATCTGATTTACAACCCATTTTCTCTAACTACTACATATAGAGACCTTACTTTTATTATCACATGATTTGATGTTCTGAAGTTACCATTCAGAAGAATATAAAGGGGGGGGGGCGGAGAAGAGTACATGTGTTCTACGCAGAGCTAAAAACAGGAGATCCTTTTAAGGTCATTTTATTCTTTTAGTGTACCCTTTGACTTGTGTCAGACCACGCAATAATGTATGCTTTGCGACCGGGTGCTCGCGAACAGGGTGAGTGCTAACAGGAGGGAGTTTTGAGAGGCTCTCCTGGAGGAGGAGAAGGAAGGAGCAAACTATAGCACCTTGGGGTAAGTGGCTGCTTATATTTGGAGGTTTTGGGCTTGTGTGTGTTTGTTTGGAGTGCTGAGCTGAGTGTGTTTGTTTGTTTGTTTGAAAGGCCGTGTGCTCAGGCAGGCAGGCAGTTGGAAGCTGATTAGGTTTGAATTGAAACACCGTCTGCTGATTGGCTGAGCTGTAGGCAGAGGGAGGAGCTATCAGGGAGGCTGAGCACTTAAACCCTGCTGGTAAGCGACCAGGGAGCTTTGCGACCGGGTGCTCACAGGAGGGAGTTTTGAGAGGCTCTCCTGGAGGAGGAGAAGGAAGGAGCAAACTAAAGCACCTTGGGGCCGTGTGCTCAGGCAGGCAGGCAGGCAGTTGGAAGCTGATTAGGTTTGAATTGAAACACCATGTGCTGATTGGCTGAGCTGTAGGCAGAGGGAGGAGCTATCAGGGAGGCCGAGCACTTAAACCCAGGGAGCTTTGCGACCAGGTGCTCGCGAACAGGGTGAGTGCTAACAGGAGGGAGTTTTGAGAGGGGAGTTTAGAGGGGGAGCTTGGGGGTAGCCAGTGACTTCTATTGCCCTTAAACTAAATCTTTTATAACAACCTCTATCTGAAACATTTAATTAACCCTCATATATAATTAGAGTAGGAAATGGAGGCAGAAGCCCAGCAGCAGAGTGGGGGCTATCCTGTTTATTGTGTCGAGTGCAGTATGTATGACTACCTACCCTGTGGGTGGGTGGCGTATGTGTGCGCTCGATGCAAGGAGCTCCTGGCCCTCAGAGACCGAGTGCGTGCTTTGGAGGCCAGGGTGGCTGAACTGGAGGAGCTAAGGAAGGCAGAGGTGTTTGTGGATGAGACTTTCCGGGACATAGTAGGGCTGTCCCACCTCCAATCTGACAGTCCTGATGCTGTTACGGAGGATGAAAGGCTCAGGGAAGGAGAGCAGTCAATGGGAGCAGAGGGAAACCATCCCATAGTTGGGACCCTCCTTCCAGAGGGTGATGTTGTATCCTCTCGTGCCAAGGATACTTCTCCGGGGGAGGGAGCTCCAGCTGTTAGGAAGAAGCAGGTTTTAGTAGTGGGGGATTCGATCATTAGAAATATAGATAGTTGGGTTTGTGATGACCGGGAGAACCATATGGTTACTTGCCTGCCTGGTGCGAAGGCTGCGGATCTCTCGAGGCATCTAGACAGACTTATGGGCAGTGCTGGGGAGGAGCCGGTCGTCGTGGTACATGTTGGTACCAATGACATAGGGAAGGGTAGAAGAGATGTTCTGGAGGCCAAATTTAGGTTACTAGGAAAGAGACTGAAATCCAGAACATCTTTGGTGGCATTCTCTGAAATGCTTCCAGTTCCACGCACAGGGCCAGATAGACAGGCAGAACTTCAGAGTCTCAATGCGTGGATGAGACGATGGTGCAGGGAAGAGGGGTTTAGATTTATTAGGAACTGGGGACACTTTTGGGGTAGGGGGAGCCTATACAGGAATGATGGGCTCCACCTAAATCAAGGTGGATCCAGACTGCTGGCATTAAACATTAAAAAGGTCATAGAGCAGTTTTTAAACTAAGAGGTGGGGGAAAGCCGATTGGTGCGGGGGAGCACCTGGATTGGACGGAGACTTCTCTTACACGAGGCTCCATAGGTAGGGATTCCCTAGAAGTTAGTCAGATAGGGAACGTGGGAAATAATATATGGGCAAGATCAGATGTGAAACAATCGTGCATAGAAAAATCCAATGTGTCTGTGAAAGGCAGACATATAAATAGTGGTAGTTTTCTAACATGCTTTTACACTAATGCTAGGAGTCTGTCTAATAAGATGGGTGAACTGGAGTACCTCATATCAAAGGAGGAAGTTGACATAATAGGCATCTCAGAAACATGGTGGAATGAGGACAATCAGTGGGACACTATCATACCGGGATATAAATTGTATCGGAAAGACAGAACAGGTCGTGCGGGTGGCGGAGTGGTACTATATGTGAAGGATAATATAGAATCAAATGAAGTAAAAATCCTAAAGGAATCAAAATGTTCCATAGAATCATTATGGATAACAATTCATTCCTCTAATATGAATATGGAATTAGGAATATATTACCGACCACCTAACCAGGACAGTGATAGTGATGCTGAAATGATAAGGGAGATTAGAGAAGCTACCAAAATAAAAAACACAGTAATAATAGGAGATTTCAATTATCCCCATATTGATTGGGTGCATGTCACCTCAGGACGGGATTCAGAGATTAAATTTCTTGATGCCTTAAATGACTGCTTCTTGGAGCAGCTAGTACAGGAACCCACAAGGGGAGAGTCGATTCTCGACCTAGTCTTGACTGGAACGCAGGATCTGGTCCAAGAGGTAACTGTTACTGGACCGCTTGGAAATAGTGACCACAATATAATAACTTTTAATATTCCTGTGTTGGGAAGAACACCGCAGCGGTCAAACACTCTGGCATTTAATTTCAAAAAGGGGAATTACACTAAAATGAGGAAGCTAGTTAAACAGAAACTAAAAGGGAGAGTAATTAAACTAAAATCCCTGGAAGCTGCATGGGAACTGTTTAAAGACACCATACTAGAGGCCCAACTTAAATGTATACCCCAAATAAAAAAACACAGTAAGAGACCTAACAAAGAACCACCATGGCTAAACAGCCATGTTAAAAAGGCAGTGAAAGAGAAAAGGGCAGCTTTTAAAAAGTGGAAGTCAAATCCTAGTGAGGAAAATAGAAAGGAACATAAACACTCCCAAATTAAGTGTCATAATGTAGTAAGAAAAGCCAAAAAAGAGTTTGAGGAACAGCTAGCCAAAAATTCAAAAAATGATAGTAAAATGTTTTTTAAATACATTAGAAGCAGGAAGCCCGCTAAAAAAGCAGTGGGGCCCTTGGATGATAAAGATATAAAAGGAGCGATCAAGGAAGACAGTGCCATTGCGGAGCGATTAAATGATTTCTTTGCTTCAGTCTTCACGGCTGAGGATGTTACAGAGGTTCCTAAATCTGAGCCAGCCTTTTTAGGTGACAAATCTGAGGAACTCACTCAGATTGAAATGACATTAGAGGAGGTTATGGAATTAATTGATAAGCTGAATAGTAACAAGTCTCCGGGACCAGACGGCATTCACCCAAGGGTTCTGAAAGAATTCAAATGTGAAATTGCGGAGTTATTAACAGTGGTTTGTAACCTATCCTTTAAATCCACTTTGGTACCAAATGACTGGAAGATGGCCAATATAACACCAATATTTAAAAAAGGCTCTAGAGGAGATCCTGGCAATTATAGACCGATAAGTTTAACATCAGTACCAGGCAAATTAGTAGAAACACTAGTAAAGAGTAAAATTGCAAGGCACATAGAAGAGCACGAATTGTTGGGCAAAAGTCAGCATGGTTTCTGCAGAGGGAAGTCGTGTCTAACTAATCTGTTAGAATTCTTTGAAGGGGTTAATAAACATGCGGACAAGGGGCACCCAGTGGATATAATATACCTAGATTTCCAGAAAGCCTTTGACACGGTCCCACACCAAAGGCTTTTACGTAAATTAGGTGGTCATGGGATAGGAGGAAAGGTCCTTTCATGGATCAAGAATTGGTTAAAAGACAGAAAACAAAGGGTGGGAATAAATGGTAAATTTTCACAATGGAGGAGGGTAACTAGTGGTGTTCCCCAGGGGTCAGTACTGGGACCAATCCTGTTCAACTTGTTCATCAATGATCTAGAAAATGAGGTAAGCAGTGAGGTGGCCAAGTTTGCAGATGACACAAAGTTGTTCAGGACAGTCAAAAGCAAAAGGGATTGTGAAGAACTACAAAAAGATCTCAGCAAACTGAGTGATTGGGCAGCAAAATGGCAAATGAAATTTAATGTGGGTAAGTGTAAGGTAATGCATGTTGGAAAAAATAACCCAAATTACACGTACTACATGATGGGGTCAAATTTAGCTACGACAGATCAGGAAAGGGATCTTGGAGTTATAGTGGATAGTTCTATGAAGACATCCACGCAGTGTGCAGCGGCAGTTAGTAAGGCAAATAGAATGTTAGGAATTATTAAAAAAGGGATAGATAAGACAAAAGATATCATACTTCCCCTATATAAAACTATGGTACGCCCACATCTCGAGTACTGCGTGCAGATGTGGTCTCCTCACCTCAAAAAAGATATATTGGCATTAGAAAAGGTTCAGAAAAGGGCGACTAAGATGATTAGGGGCTTGGAAAGGGTCCCATATGGGGAGAGGCTAGAGAGACTGGGACTTTTCAGTTTGGAAAAAAGGCGATTGAGGGGTGATATGATAGAGGTATATAAAATCATGAATGGTGTGGAGAAAGTGATTAAAGAAAAATTATTTACCTTTTCCCATAATACAAGAACTAGGGGACACCAAATGAAATTGATGGGTAGTAGGTTCAAAACTAATAAAAGGAAATTTTTCTTCACACAGCGCACAGTCAACCTGTGGAACTCCTTGCCCGAGGAGGCTGTGAAGGCCAGGACTCTATTAGGGTTTAAAAAAGAGCTTGATAAATTTTTGCAGGTTAGGTCCATAAATGGCTATTAGCCAGGGATAAAGTATGGTGCCCTAGCCTTCATAACAAGGGCAGGAGATGGATGGCAGGAGATAAATCACTTGATCATTGTCTTCTGTTCTCCTTCTCTGGGGCACCTGGCATTGGCCACCGTCGGCAGATGGGATGCTGGGCTCGATGGACCTTTGGTCTGACCCAGTATGGCCATTCTTATGTTCTTATGTTCTTATGCTCCGGCACATTACAAAATCAATCAATCAAGCTTAAGTAGCTTCATTCTCTTTTACTATCTTTAGTTACAAATTTAAAAACTGGCATTTAAAAAGGTAGAGAGAATGGTCCATATTTATAAGCATATTTTAGAAGAACCACATCTCCACCTAGGGATGTAAGTGACTAGTCGACTACACAATAAGCATATGCTAATCGGGCAGTTAAGTAGTGACTCGACTAGTCACTTCCCACCCCCCCTTGCTGCCTCTATCAGAGACAGCAAGCGGGGGAGCGCAGAAGCTGGTGCTGGGGGGGAGCTGGCTTAAAAGCTAGTTCTCCCCAGCACTGTCTGGGGGGGTTTGGGAGCCAGAGGCATAGCTGGGACCAGGTGAGAGCCGGAAATCAGCTGACTCCCAGCCAGTCCCAGACACTGTGCCTCTGCTTTTTAAATGTATTAAGAGCTGCGAGGCTCCTAATACATTTAAAAAGCAGAGATGCAGTGGAAGGGGGGGATACCAGGTGAGAGCCAGGAATCATCTGATTCCTGGCTCACACCCAGTCCCCCCCACTACATCTCTGCCTTTTAAATGTATTAAGAGCCTGGCAGTTCTTAATACATTTAAAAGGCAGAGCTGTAGCAGGGTTAGCTCCCAACCCTGGGAGCTAACCCCACTGTGGCTCTGAAGTTTCCCCCCTTATCGACTAATCAAGTGGTCAATGGAAATTCCATCAATTACTCGATTAGGTATATTAAATTGCGTGTAATCAGCTATCTCCAACTGTGACTAAATAAACAAACAACAACATTTACTTATTTCTTTATGCATGCAATTAAAGGAATGGCACTATTTGAAGGTATTATATAATCTGAGCTGCAAATACTCAGCCAAGCATTAAAAAAAAGCTCAACCTCTTCCATCATGGTTGCCTTCTAGATCAGTCAAAAGTAGGTCAGGATTGTATCAACTTGCTGCTAATGTGCACTGAATACCAAACAACCCCCCTGCTTTTCCCAGTGGTGCTGCCAACAATGAGCAGTGCATGTTTACAGTACTGAATATTTATTTTCAAAGGAGAACCAAGAAGGTGCACGTGTGTTTTCAAAAATCATTTTAAAAAAGGATAACCATTTAAGTTGATCGGATCGGGGGAGGAATCGTAGAATCAGAACTGGAAGAAACCTTGAGAGGTCATCAAGTCCAGTCCCCTCCACCCATCGCAGGACCAAGTACCATCTTTTAGACCATCCCTAACAGGTGTTTGTCTAACCTGCTCTTAAAAAATGTCCAAATGATGATTCCACAACCTCCCCAGGCAGCGTATTCCAGTGCTTAACCACCCAGACAGGAAGTTACAAAGGGGTTGTTTGTTTTAAGGTATTTATCAACTGAAAAGACAAGTCTGAAGGTTTTGTTTTTTTAAGTTAAGTTTGGTAAATTATTTTCCCTTATGCAGTTTCTACACACGACACAAAGTTTTCTGTAGCAGATGATGCTCCATGAACCAAGCAGTCCCAATCCTCATACAGTAGTTAGGACAGGATAACTCAGAAAAAGATATGAGACCCCATAAATGCCACAATTATGTCAAGGAGGGACAATCTTGTTCATTACTCCAGCTGAAGATTTGCTTATGCTCTGAAGTAAGAAGATGGATAAATGTAATTTTCTTTACTGTTGATAATATAACTGCAGATTGTCATTTCTTTCATTCGTCTATGTACTGCTAATGAAAAGAAGAAACATAGTGATTTCTTGGATGGAAGGGGGAACAATAGTGTTGTGTCATTCTGACAGTGAAAAGGATTTAGTGGAGAAGAAAGGTTTAGAGCATTTCCTAAAGAAGGTCAGATTCCGGATTCACCTGATCTCTCGAGAAGTCTGTTTCAGAGTTGAAACCTGACTCACATTTCCTAGGTCACAAGCTTTGTTATCTGCACTGTCCCCGAGGACTGTAGTCAATCAAAATGCGCCTTTTGATCCTACTTTGAAAATTTCGGACCAAAGATTTAAATTGGCATTAGCATCTAACTGGGCTAGGGATTGGAGCATGAGCCTAATATGCTCATGGAGCAGCTAGAGCCTGTGACATGCTCCCATACTTTATGGAAATACATTTTTGAATATGAATTGCATAACTCAAACATGCTTTATGAAAAACATGGCATGTAATCTATCATTGGAGAGCTTGTAATCCCTTGAATGTGTATATTCTAGTTGTTGCATGTACCACTCCTGTACTTGGAGTTAGAAATATGAAGTATAACCCTATTCAGCTATCTAGATGTGCTTCATGTCCCAGTACACGGGACAATGATCTGTAAATAGTCTTGCTTTTCCTGTAAGGCTGGACTATCATTGGTCCTACCAAGACTTGTGGTCAGTCATCTGGTGCTGGAACCCATTTTGAAAATGGTATTTTTCCGTGGGGGTGCGAAAGAATTGAAACTGAACGCTATTCCCACCCTAGGCAAAATCTATTTGTCGGCAGGAGCTTACTAGTGCATGGATACTAGCAGTCAGGGCCTTGCCCGGAGGAAAGGACAACACATTTTTAGGTAGCTGGAGGTAAAAAAAATGTTTAGATGTTGATGCTGTCACCCAACTTCAGGAGTCCAAAAGGATCCAGAGGCTTCACAGCACTTTGATGAATGGGGGCTATGCACCATCAATGGAAGCTGAAAACAGACGCTTAGATCAGCGCACGCTCCCCCTTCCAACACTCAGTCTTGCCATGGTCCTGCTTGACCCGGCTGCTCTCCTTCCAAGAGCTGATTTCTTGTAGGCATTCTGGCATTTTAGCAGTGTTTGTGCTTCCATCCATTGAGAATGATATATTTCAGTTTAGCTGGCAACTAGATCCCCAGCATCTTCCCCCGCTCCCTCCCCCACCCCACAATGGTCTCATGTAGTTATTGGAGAGAAGAGAGGACAGTGCGGGCCCGTTTAGGACCCCCGAGGTGAGGGTCTGTGGAAGGGCTAAGCAGTTACCCTTCACTGCTCTGAGTCATGCTGGAGAGCAACAACCGGAGCCACTGTAATGCTGGGCCATCTACTCCTGCTGTGTCATGTAGCAGGACATTGCTGTCCTGTGTCAAACGCTGCAGAGAGATCCAGCAATGTGAGCATGGTGATCTTATGCCCATGAGGACACTATATTTTAGTGCTATCAGTGCTGCCTCTGCTCTGTCCCGGTCAGGTATCTACAATGCTGGTTGATTCACATGCTGGAGCAGGATGCTTGGTGATTTCTCAACTATTTTGCCATGGACTGGGAAGCTGGAGACAGGAGTGCAACTGGAAAGATCTTCAAGGGCAAGTGATTATTTATTTATTTATTTTTTGAGGACTGGATGAGCTGCTCTGTTTTCTCCTGAGGAGTTTGGTAGGTGACTTTTCTTCTCTGCGAGAGGATCTGTTTAAATAAGTGGTGTACATATTTCTTCCCAGGAGGGGCGTGGATCCATTTCACCAGGTTTGGGTCTAATACTTTCCAGGGTACTTTCAGCATCAGCATGGGCCATACTCAGCCAGGGTGGTGAGGCAGAGAACAGAATTCTACCTCAAGTAGACTGTTTTCCCATTGACTTCTTATGTATTGTGTTGATCTCATCAAAGCCAACAGCTCTTCACAGCAGCCAATGTTTGAGATTGGTGTCTGAGCTATGCAGGCAGGTTTGACTAGCTGGCTCCCTTGTTAAAACAACTCAGGACAACGAGGAGGCTTACTTCTGCCCCCTTTACTACAGTGGCTTAGTCCTGTAAGGCTGCTGCTTGGATGAAGCAGTGATCAGACCAGGAGAGTGGTACGTTGGCGATGCCTCCAATATCCATACATACATAGAAGGTAGGATCAAACAAATGTCCAGCTGCAATACTGGTCTAGACACTGCTTGGAAGACGGATGCCTTATGTAGGCTGTAAGATCCAGCACTACTGAATCACGGAGGCTATAGGAAGGCTGAGGTCAAAGCAGATGAACGCATGTAGGAGTCTGGTTTGCAGTACAGCTGGTCCCCGAGTTGCAAACGGTCAACTTACAACTGTTCGCAGTTACAACCGAAGCTGTCGTAAATGGCGGACCCCGAGTTACAAATGCGATCCGCGCTTACGAACAGTGCGGTCGTGTGTAACTCTATGGGGTCCGACTTACAAACAAACCGAGTTACGACCAATTGCTTGGTCCGTAACCGGTTCGTAAGTTGGGAAGAGGCTGTACTATACTGGCCAGTAGCTAGTTCCTTCCAGAAGTTGACTGGATTTCCATCTGGAGTACACTGCTAGGAGTCCAAGGTTCCTCTTGTCCTTCATTTCACAGATCACATGGATATACTTCAAAGTTTTTTTTTTTTGGGGGGGGGGGGGGAGAAGGAAAGGTAAATGTTTCAGTATCAGAGCCTGGGGATACCAACAAGATTCCTATTCCATGTTCTCCTTTTCCTGGTGCATTCTGGGGTCAGTTTGTGGTTTGCTGGGCATTCCATCTGCTTATGGTTGAAGGACTAGCTGTGACAGGTTGATCTGGATGTAGCACTGACCTACTCATGTCTCCCTAGTGATGCTAACAAGGCTAACTGCTTACCCCAAATGAGATGATGGGCAGCACTGGTTATGACTGATGACCTTGCATCCTGCAGCAGGAACTTAAGTTCTTTTGTTTTTCTCCTCCCTTCAGTGATCTTACCAATTGAACAATTGGCTTTAGGTGCCTCACTTTGGCATTTATCAATTCCTCTTTGAAACTTATAACATACCTTTGTGATTAGCATAGCAAATAATTTGCTTTTTAAATTTCAAATGTATACAAATTCTTGAGACAGCTTGAAGGTGACATAGCATTACATCACACAGCCTCAAGTTCACCCTCCTACATGTGTTTAGAATAGCAATCAACATTGCATGTAAAAATACGATGCCAGGAAGAAAATATGCTTGTTTATAAAAGATACACCCATAGTTGTCATACTGAATACACACACCTGCTTCTATGAAAGGTTCTCCCCTTAGAATCTCTCATTTCCTTTTCCTTCACCTCCAAACAAATATGTTACCAAAAATGGTGATACAAAAAATAAATCTTAAATGAAAGTTGTAAGAACACAATCCTGCAAGCAATTAGGCACATATTTAATTTTATGCACATAAATCCTTTGATATCAAATGGACTACTCACATCCTGTTTTCAGGACCAAGGCTTCCTAAAAACTTTGCAGTAGATTCTTCCTAAGTGCAGTTCTACTTTGGAAAGTGATTCTATCTGGATGGTTCAATAGTGCTTTCTGTAATTCAACAGTCAGTTGCTCAATTTACAAGTGATTGTGAAGAGCGTTACGTACATTCAAGACAAATCTTCAGTTTTCTTACCTAATATTTAACCCAATGAAGTTTGTCCATGTGAAAATATAGTCTCCGCCAAAAAACATTCCAATATAGGTTATTAATATATTCTGGAAAGAGAAAAATAAATATTTTGCTTAGAATTTGTGAACAGGTGTTTATGTATATTCCACAGGCATAAAGATGCTGAAACAAATAGAAAAGAGTCAGAAGACTCAGACTCATAGACTTTAAGGTCAGAAGGGACCATTTTGATCATCTAGTCTGACCCCCTGCACAATGCAGGCCACAGAATCTCACCCACCCACTGCTAGAATAATCCTCTCACCTATATCAAAGAGATAGCAGTGTGAAAGATACTGACATATGTATTGACAATATTCACTCGAAAGTTACCATATCAGGACTACTTAAAATTGTCAGGCCTTACTTTTTTGTATTACTAAGTTTCTCCTTCATATTGCCCTACTGAGCCCAAACATTGTTTCTCCATACCCTAAAAAACAAAGGCTGCAACACAGAAAAAAACCCTCTTCTTCACAACCTTACAATGACGTACCCAGAGTACTGAATTCTTCAGAATTCAGCTGTTCTCTTGCTCTCTCTTCCTTATTTGCAAGTAGGCAGGTGCTGACATGTACAAAAATCCTTACCCTTCAAAAGTTATGCATTTCCAAAACTACACATACTCCTGGCAGCCCTAATTCCAGGCCTAACAGCTTCAAAAACAGCATTTTATAGTTCTCATACTTTGTTTTATTGGTTTCCCACTTCCCCTCAGATGCCAGTGGTTTTGTTAAAGACTTCATTTAGATCTCCAGTCACGCCAAAATTCAATAGCCTCAGCTGTTAAGTGCAAAACCATCTACAGGCCTTTTACAGTAGGGCTCCACAGGAGCTTTATACCAATGCATGAGGCAAAAGATACTCAAGCATTTACTTGGCAGAGCTCCACATACAGATGCTAGCAGCTACAGATCACTACTGAGAACCTGTATCAATGAATGGAAAGGAGCTGAGGCATGTACAGCCCTGCGTGGATAAAAAATGTGTACCTGCATCTGTATCCGCAGAAACGAGCTGTGGATAGCCACACTGACTAGGGATGTAAGCGAGCAGTTGACTACCCGACAAACCTATGCATATTGGGTAGTCGAGTCAACTACTCCCATTCCCCTCACCTTTGCTGCCTCTGTATCAGAGGCAGCAAGGGGGAAGCAGGAGCCAGTGCTGGGGGAAGCTGGCTTAAAAGCTGATTTCCCCCTCAGCACCTTCTTCGTGGTGCCACCCGCCCCCCCCCCCCCAACTGCTGCTTCTATCAGAGGCAGTGAGGGGCAGGGTCTGCTGCCAAGAAGCAGCCCTTATCCAGTGGTAGCCCGGCCCCTGTGCGCGGGAGGTCCCAATTCCCTACTGGGAGCCCCGTGTACAGGGGCTGCTGCGGGCTAGGCAGGCTGCCTGGGTTGCGCCGGGCGCGGGACCAACTCCTGCGGTGGCTCTGCATTTAAAACGTAGTAGGATTCGGGCAGGCAGGCAACCCAGCTCTGTCCCAGCTCATGCTGGGTGCGGGACTAAATCCTGCTGGGGCTCTGCAATTTAAAATGCAGTAGGAACCAGGGCAGGCTGCCTGGCTCCAACTGCCTTTTAAATTGCAGAGATGCAGCGGGGTTTGGCCCCGCACCTGGCACAAGCTGGGACTGAGCCGGGCTGCCTATTGTCTAAGCGAGTAGTCAATACAAATTCTATCGACTACTCAATTAGCTAAATACCCGCCTCTTAACATTCCTAACATTGACCTCCGACGATGTGGATACCCACAGATATAAAGTAGATAACTGTGGATTTGCTGGGCTCTTGGAGATCATTAGCCCTAAAGGGAAGTTCTGCTCTGAAGAGCTGAAAGTCTCTGTATCTTCTGTCTCCATGTGGTCCTTACCTATCCTCTAACTTCTTTGAGGACCTATTCTGGTTCACTATTGTAATCCAGCCAAGCCCCTGAAAGGTGAGTCTTTCCACTTTCAGTGAGACTACAGAAAGAAAACAGACTAAGGCCATGTCTGCACTACAAGAAAGTTGAATTTATTAAGGTTGATTTTTTTGCATCCGATTTCGTAGAGTGAAAGATGAACGTCCCCACAAGTGGTGTGAGAGAGCTGATATGCGTGAGAAGCTGGCTTGAAAGTAGGCTTCCTGTGTGTACCAGCTGACACCTGCCCCCCCTCCCTCCATGCTACTGCCTATCAGTAGGCTTAAAAGGGAGCCGGGGGGGGGGGGGGGGGAGGGGGGGAAGATGCGTGCTGTCGATAAGATTAACCAATAGTAGTTAAATCGTGTTCTTGACTACACATTGACATCTCTGCTTGCAACGAGATGCCCCTGCATTCAGTGTGCTTGCCTGTAACCCCACACACCTTCGATACAAGCAATAAAGAGACTGCTATTCAGAAAACATGCATTTTTATTTAAGAAACACATCAGGGACAGAAATGGAGTCAAGGGCAAGAGCTTCGAGGGGGAAGGGAGGTTGTACATAATTGTGAGGACAGCCTTTTGCTTCATGACACATCCCTGGGAGTTGAGTATGAGGCTGTCCTTGACTCCCACCCCTTTCCGCCCTCCCCTCCTGCATTCTTGGGCCCCAGTAGGAAGCGGCTATGGAACTTGGTGAGGAGAGAACATTGGTCCACAAGGGTCGGAGGGGGTGCCTGTCCAGGAAGGAGTCCTGGAGTGCTGCCATATGGTCCACCACATCCACCATGGACGACAACACTCTCCCGGTGCTTCACTTCCCCTTCCCTGCACACTTCGCATGCATCTCCTCCAGCAGCGTATTCTTCCACTGGCTTACGCGCTCCCTGTCTAAGTTGGCAGATTGCATTTGCTCCTTGAACATCTCTTCCCTAGTCCATTTTCACCTGTGGATTTGTGCCAGGTGGACAGCTGGAGGAGCCGGGGGAGCGCATGGCAGGCTGACTACTATTCTCGCTAGAACAAGAAGTTAAGGGCAGACTTTACAGTAGATACACTGCAGAGTGTAACACCTGATCTGTTAGAATAAAGTGAAGGAATGTGTTCGGTAACCCATTTGCAGGGAGAGTGCAACTTTCCCTTGCCACAGGAGTAAGCGAGCGAGAGGGGGAAGGCGGTCCGGGTGTGCCAGCAAGCTTTTCCAAGGACCCCCCGCTGTGCAGGCACAGTAGCCGCCACAGATCACACTCAACTGCCTTAACCCACTTTTAGCAACATAAAAAATGCAAAAGCACCAGAAGTGCCCACCCTGGGATCAGTGTCCAACTCTGAGATGTCCTAGCAGGAGGGGATCGTCTCCAAAGTTACAAGCTATCGGTGACCTCGGTTGCCCCACTCACCTACTGACCATTCTCCTCCTCCACCATGCTGTCATCCATACCTCTGCTTGAGGCTGCCTGCGTATCTTGGGAGGAATCCACTGACTGGGTAGGGAAGCTGGTCAGGTCCCCCCCAAGGATCATATGCAGCTGCTGGTAGAAGCAGCTTGTTTGTAGCAATGCTCTGGACCATCTGTCTGCCTCCTTTGTCTTTTGGTATGACTGCCTCAGCTTCTTTATTTTCACACAGCACTTCTGCGCACCCCTGGTGTATTTTTTCTGCTCCAGGCCCCTTGTAATCTTGGTATAGATATCTGCATTTCTTTTGCTTGTTTGTAGTTCTGTGAGAATAGATGCCTTTCCCCACACAGCAATGAAGTTCAGGGTCTCCTGCATGCGCCAGGCTGGTGCTTGTCTGTCACCCTGGGACCTCACAGGCAGGTGTGCTTCCTGCTCTGAGGTCTGCTCACCACAAAGGAAATGAAATTCAAATTTCTCCAGGGCTTTTCCTGTTCACATGGAGAGCAGTAGAGTTAAAAGTTGTGGCCAAACCACCAGTCATCACAGGGCACAGTGGGCCACCTCGCAGAGGTCAAGAATGTCAATTTTCAAAGCGCTGTGTCCACACTATCAGAAAGGCAACCGTACAAGACTGAATTCAGGATTACTCCTCGATAAAGCAGGAGTATAGAAATCAACTTCAGTGGCCCTTTAAGTGAACGGAACGGGCTTGGAAGTGTGGACTCAACGTTTAGAAAAATGGACCTAATGCGGCTAAATTCAATCTAAACTTCCAGTGTAGATCAGACCTTGGACACTGGCTACTTCAAGTTCTCTGCTCAGGCTGTTCACCTCAAATCTTCAAGTCAACAGCTCTACAAACAAACTGCAGCAGCAACAAAACAGCTGAGCTACAAAAAAGCTAGAACACAACATGAAAAGGAAGCAACCCTCTAGTCTAACACTGCTTCTGCAATCTAACAACTTTTCCAAGACTTTTAACACTGTTGGCAAGAAGTTAGCAAAATCACTGCCAACAAATTAGTTGTAAATTATTCTCATTGTGGATTTTACTGGATTATTCAAATGCTATTGTCAATAAAGTACTAACAGCTTCTCCTGCTAACCCCCAGCTTGGTTAGCCTATGTACTCCTAGAGAGAGGAGACATAAAATCATCTGAATTACTGCAGTTAGTGAATGAAGAAACTCTACTCTTTTAAATTAGCAACTTTTGAATGGCTTCTTTTAAGTAAACAAATTAAATACTTTCTCCAGATTCAAAAGGACTTAGCTAAAATCACTTACCATTTGTAAATTGTTTAGGTTAGCAGTGATAAACCAAACAAGATTCATCAACCCTTAAATGAAATTCTTTTACCCAAATACCAACTGTGATAGTTACATATGCTCTACTAAGACAGAAGTCACTGCTGAACTGTAGAATATTACCCTTTGGTTTTAATTTATCTCGGGAATTACATCTCCAGTAGCTAAGACTCATTCTCAATGATGTAATCTCTCCATAATAGTACCATGTAAAAGAGACTGACTGAAGCATCCAATTACCTCTAGCTAGTAGGTCTTATTCCTTTTTTTTTATTAATATGTTGTTCATAATTCATAAGCCTGAGTATTTTGTGAGGCTTTAGTTGTGGAGTCCCACAACTCAGAGTCACAGATGAGTAAATAGGAGGTCACATCCTTGAACTGGCATTGGGAAAGACGATCATGAAGATTTGACTTACTCTTCTCAGTTTCTCTGGACCAGGAATTTTTAGGAGCCTGGAGGATTAAATTACTTAGCTCTCAGCACCCCTTCCACTCATACAAAAGCCTCTGAGAATACAAACATTTATACTGCCTTTGTAAGCATCATACAGGCAATATTGTAATGCAAGAAATGGAAGCTCAATAAGTTTGACAAATATTTAAGAGATTTGTGCAATTTACCTTAATACAGCCAACTATTGTAGTTGTAAGAGCAGAATTATACTGAGTGCAAAGAACTGTGGAGTACATCAAAATAAACCTGCAGCAGAAAAAACAAAAGCAACATTCAGCTTTTCAGAATTTGAGGCAGCATTTATTATACTAAAATGCCATCTCACTCTCTGCTCTTAATTATATGCCATACTACAGAACTTCCTTCACTACTAGTTTGGAGAGACCTGTATAATTCACTATGGAATAATGTTATCTTTCAAAATACATAGCAATAGCACCCCATACCATCAGGTATACTATACTATATACCCCAGTGTTCCCTGTAGCAGAGGCAGCAGAGCGGGGTGGCAGGCAGGATTCAGTCTGCCACAGGAGCCAGTTTAAACATCAGCTCCCTGCGCAGACTGGCCGCCTGCCACACTGCACTGCTGCTTCTGATACAGAGGCAGCAGTGTGGAATGGCAACAGCCCCAGTCCGTTGGGAGCTCAGACCCCCCGGTGGAAAGCGGCTACTGCCAGGGACCGGCTTCTCTCCATGGGGACCTCGGACCCCCCTGCAGTAACCTCCCCTGCCCCTCACCCAGCCCCACGCTGCTGCCTCTAACGGGAGGCAGCAAGGGGGGGGCAGGCGGGTCTGTGGAACTGGCACTGTGGGGAGTCTGCTTGAAAGCAGCTCCCCACGCATATCAGCTCCAGCCTGCCCCCCTCACCCTCCACACTATTGCCTCTATCAGAAGCAGCAGTGCAGGTGGGGAGGGGGCGGGGGGGGCGGAAGGGCAGGCAGATCTGGTGCTTGGGGGGAGTCTGCTTAAACCCAGGCTTCTCAGTTAATTGTGTAGTCGACTACACGTTGACATCCCTAATTCAAATGCCACCCAAAAGATTAGCAGGGTGCCCACAGTTGGCAGCATGTGTTGCTGCTAGTGGTGCACAACCACACATGCCTCAGTGCACATAATGAAATTTATTCTGCACATGGATGGTAAAAATTGAAGGCAACATTGCTATACACTAGAAAGTAGAACCTCACTAGCAGAGCCACCCTTTTGGGATCATTAATTTTTATAAATTAGTAAGTGACCAAACAGACTAGAAAACCTAAGTATACTACAGCACAATTTGTACAGATAATAAATTACAGTTGTCAAACTAAATTATCAGGTTATGTTTGAGTGTATCAGGAACTATATTTTTAAAAAATAATGAAATCTTAGTAATGACTTCATTACCACACTCTATTGTTTAATTCTAAGAAGTGGACCAAGACAACTGGAGTTTGTGGAATCAAGTTTCATTTCCAAAATGAGAGGTAGTAAAACGCTACTAGCTTGTGTAAAAGGAAATAGTAAGATATGCCATTGCTCATAAAAATGGCTAGATTTAAGAAGATAAAAGATACATTACAGATATGCAGTGTCTCCAAAAAACAGACCATAGATTAGCACCTGAATTTCTAATTCACAAGGCAGCCTTTTAAGCAATACTCTCTCTGCAAACTGTTTTGCGCCACCACTGAAAATGGACTTTCTACTAATTTGTACTTTATCAACAGCAGAAATTCCCTGCAAACATTATGCTCCACACAATTAATGTTAACGGGAGTTTTATGTGCATATTGACTACAGAGCAGGCCTTCATAGTCAGGCACTTCCTTAGTACCTGTTGGTGAGGCTATAAGACAGAGGCTACTATCTGGAGGAAACACCAGCAAAGTTAAAGTAAATCCTTACCCCATTATACATGAGAGTGTAAACTGTATAACGAAGAATGTATCTGCCCAGCCTTTGTATTCCATCGCCTGAAACAAACAAATCCAATTTTAAAAACAAAAAAATAATGTTCCCAAGTAGACTTTAATCCTTTAACATTGTGCTGCACTTAATATGAAAGCCAGAAATGAGCACAAAAGTTCTTAGGATCATGGCCATAAGGAGATTATTCACCAACGTTATTACAGCTTCTTGAATGCAGACGCTTAGTCTGAATCCAGATTCTAGAATCACAGAAATGAAAGGCTAAAAGTGACCTTGAGAGGTCACTAAGTCCAGCTCTCTGCAATGTGGCTTAGAACATCCATTTATGCAGTGTAGTTGTAGCTATGTTGGTCACAGGATATTAGACACACAAGATGAGTGAGGTAATCTCTTACTAGAACTACTTCTGTTGGTGAAAGAGAAACTGTCACGCTTACAGAGAGCTCTTTTTCAGGTCAGTCAACCCAGACCTGAAGAGGAGTTCTATGTAAATTCAACAGCTTGTCTCTCACCAACAGAAGTTGGTCCAGCATAAGATATTACCTCACCCATCTTGCCTCTAATAAACCATCCCTGAAAGGTGTATTTAAAAACCTCCATTGATGCTGATGAACAATTTTCCTTGAAAGTCTATTCAAGAGCTAAACTACCTATACCACCAGAAAGTATTTTGTAGTATCTAATCTAATTCTCCCTTGCTGCAGATTAAGCCAAATACTTTTTGTCCTGTTTTCAGTGACATGGAGAATAATTGATTGGGCCTCTTTATAGCAGATCTAAACACATCTGAAAACTTATCAGACCCCTGACACCTGGCCAGCCTTTGATCAAAACTAAAAAAGTGACTATTTTTTCATCTTTATTCATAAATCGGGTTTTCTAAACCTTTTAGCATTTTTATTACTCTGCTCTTAACTCTCCAATTTGTCTACATCTTTCCTGAAGTGTGGTGCCCAGAACAGGACACTGCATTCCAACTGAGCCCTTACCAGTGCCAACTGGAACTGGACAATTACCTCCCATGAGTTACATACGACGTGCCTGTTAACACATTCCAGAAGGGCAGACTTTTTTGCAGCTGCTTCACAATGATGACGGTCAATTTGTGATCCACTATAATCCTCAAATCTTTTTCAGCAGCACTTATCACCTTGCCTGTTATTCCCCATTTGACAGTTGTGCATTTTCATTTTTCCTTCCTAAGTGAAGTGCTCTGAACTTCTCTTCACTTAATTTCATCTTGTTGAATTCAGACAAAATTCTCCAATTTATCAAGATTGTTCTGAATTCTAGTCCTGTCCTCTAAAGTGCTTACAACCTTGGGTGTCATCTGAACATTTATTAAGCATACTCTTGACTCCATTATTCAAGTCATTAATGAAAACTAACTAGTTCCAGACCCAGAACTGATTGCTATGAGACTCCACTAGAGAAGGATTCAGTGTAACACCCTGCAGTTTTATAACTATTCCTTGAGCATGGTCTTTCAATAATTTGGTGTGCCTGCATCCTATAGTAAATTCATCTAGAGTTTATTTCCCTATTTTGGTTTGAGAATGTCACGTGGGACTGCGTCAAAAGCCTTACTGAAATCAAGATAACACATCTATTGCTCCCTTCCTATCTGGTAGGCCAGAAGGAAAGACCAAAGAAGGTTCATTTGGCATGATCTGTTCTTAACAAATCCATGCCTGATTTGTGAAGTGTTCAAGATACAAGAGGACAGATGCTGTTGGACTCTTGTTCTTCTCTTTTCCCTTCCCAATGAGCCTACACGCAGGAAGAGGCAAGCAATAGTTTGTAAGACCATTATTGTCTGGCCTTAGCTTCTTGAGAAGCAATTGCAAGGAACAAGACAGCTTGCTTCTGTCAATCACTTACAGCAATATTCAGCATAAACAGTGAAAGTGCAGGATGCTTAATCTTTTGGCTTTAAGACTAAGCACCACACAAGACCTGGTATTTTATATTGGGTGGTATATATTGACTGTAGCAGATTTTCCTGATTAATTAGAAGAGGAACCAACAAGGGTTACAGGGAGGAAGAAATCAGATATCAAAACTTTATTC
This sequence comes from Pelochelys cantorii, assembly GCA_032595735.1. Lineage (NCBI taxonomy): Eukaryota > Metazoa > Chordata > Testudines > Trionychidae > Pelochelys > Pelochelys cantorii. The sequence continues at coordinate 46,954,083 of CM064334.1, read as the reverse complement.
TCAACAAACACCTCTCTGGAATTTTTACATGTTAAGACTTCTAATATTCAGGCATTTTCAGCATAATTATAAGTATCTGGGGAAGGAGGGTTTTTTTACGTTATTACGTTTACTTGTCAAACACTTACAGATTAAAGGTACCAGATAATTTTGCTGTAGAATTTAAGTCAAGCTTACCTGGGACCTTGACTACAACTGTGTCCAAGGCTGTATCAGTTGTGTTCAAGGTCTCAAGTAAGCTTGACTTAAATTCTGCAGCAAAATTATCTCGTATAGCAGCCTGGAAATTCTGAACTAGCTTCAGATAGGTAACAATCTGAATTGTATGGATGCAGTTATGCATCAATACAAACAACTAACCGTCAGAAGAGAACTGGAGATTTTGACAGGTGGGAACAAGACTACTGGAATCTGTGAAGGCAAGGGAGAGTCTGGGATTGTCTGTTGGGGGAGGGTAACAACTAAATGTTTCCTACTAAAAAATTACCAGCAATGAATTATTTAGCGATATTGACATTTTAAATATCACTAACAACTCACTGAAATGAATGGGAATTCACACCTTTTGAAGCCAGCATTTCAGGCAGCAATAGGCAACCTACATAGTAAGTGGGTCATATGAGTGGCCTTCCTTCATCTCAGTGGGCTGCAAGATTGTTGTAACCAAGATGGTTTCCAGGAATAGGGTAGTTTTGCTGGGGGGGGGGGGGGGGGCTGACAACCTCAGAAGTGCTTTGATTAGATACAGAGGGAGCGCACAGCTCTAACAGTCAATGTGTGCAATCAGCACAAACCTCACTTCACGTGCCCTTGCTTGACATGCGTGTCACTTCTAAAATACCAGTAGGAAAAAAAATTATGTGGTTAGAAACTGGTGGAATCTGGCAAGGCAGCAGTAAACAAAATGTCTCTGGAGCCACACACAGAACCCCAGTAGGGCCACAGGTTGCCTACCACTGATCTCAGGCCATCTTTATCGCTGTACTCAAGAAAACAAAGCTGTAGTAGTTTACCCATTTTAAGGTTACGTTCCTAGCCATAGACGCTACAAACAAATACTCTCATACGCCCCCTATCTATACTAGAGCTCCGAAAGACATGCCATCTGCACTGCCCAAAGTTCAGTCTCTGAACACAATTCAGGTTTGAGCCCAAATCCTCCTTCTGTCCACCACAAATTGGCCTGACTCAAATCAGCTGAAACTCAGGTCCAAGTCCTGTCATTATGCAGTATGGAGTCTGGTCAAGGCACAGACCCATGCCAGAAGGTCTGCATAGCATAGTATGGATGCAATAGCAATGCTGAGAGACCAGATTTACAGTGCCGCACGGATGCTCAATCCCGGGTTTGGAAACACAGTCCAAAAGCCCAGACCTCATAGATCCAGGGTTAGTGTGCAGTTTGGAAACAATTGCTATCACCAACACAGCTCCACCAGTGTGAGCAATAAAAATATAGATTTTTGTAAAAATAAGTCTAGTATCGATAGCACTTAAGTGCCTGTTGGCTTGTCTATATTGCAAGTGGTACCAGTTTAGTGCAAGGTTTTTAACCAAACCTGATTATTTAAAAAAAAAAAACACACACACACACACACACACACACACGGAAAAAAATCTGTATTCAAATGAGGTTGTGCCATTTAAAAAAATTAACTCACAATTTTCTAATGATACAAGGGTTCATGCACAATTAACTGTTCTCCAGAATTTTATTTTAAGTTAACTTTGACACAGCTGGAGACTGAAAAAAGCTGAGTACTTCACAGATTCTGAAGCTAAAAAGAGCAGCTCAACTAGAGCTGCTGGGTATTAATGTGTTGGATAGTAAAATCTAACACATATTAAGGTACATTTTAAAGCATGTGATTATATAAACTACCAGAAACTGCATTCTGAACGTTATTTTAGAAAGTTATTGTACAAATTAACAAAGTTTCACTGCTTTACTGGTGCCAAGCATACCTCTACCCTGTAATAAAAGTTCCATAGCAGGGCTGTGGTTGGCGCAAATCAGATGACACAGATTTGTGGGCTAAAAATAGCTGTGTCGCCATTCATGCTTTCCCCCCATGAGGTCCCAGAGGCCATGCTGAGAATCTACACCAATGATGGACAACCACGAGTAATGGGCAGACTGCATGAGTAGCCCTCCTTCACCTTGGTGGGGCACAGCAATCTACAGCCCACTGGTATTCCACCTGCAGCCCCCCCTCCGCCCCCATCTGCTCTCCCTCCCTCATGTGCCTCTTACACTGTGGGGCACCAGAGCCCCACACTTACTTGCTCCTTCCCCTCCCTCCCAGCACTTTTGGAGTCCATGAATCTCTTAATTCACACTCCATCCTCACTCTTCTCCCTCCCTCCCAGAGGCTGAACAGCCGCGAACAGCAGATTCATGTTGTACTAGCTCTGGGGAGGCGGGGGTGGGGGGAGAGGGGGGGAGATTTGCAGCTCCTCCAAAAGTGCTGTGAGGGATGGGCAAGACGTAGGAAGTGTGGGGCTCCGATACTCCAGTGCACGAGAAGGGGCAGCCGGTTGCCCACCACTGATCTACACAGCAATTTTACAGCTATGAAGCCAGAGTCCAGTCAGCTCAAGTCAGCCAGCCACGGGTGTTTAGCAGAAGTACAGATGTAGGCATATCCAAGACAGTAACAACTTACTATTCAAATGCAGTTGCTAATACTGCTATTGGGATTTGAGGTCCATCAATTTCTAAATGATTTACATTTAGAGCAGGCAAACAGTTACTAATGCCAACCCACAGCAGATGTGCCAAATGGCTGATCAAATCCCAGTTGTAGTAATATGAACGGCTTTGAGAACGAGTTACTTGTCTCCTACGGGTGTCAATTTTGTAGCTGAAGATTACATTACCGCTATGAACATACAAACGCATTCCAAGTGTGTGTGCGCACCACGGAGGGGAAAGAACATGGCAGGAAAGAAAAAAGGAAATAATTCAGGTGCTTCACTGCCTGAGCCAGTAGGGGAATATCACGTTGTAGAGCAGAGATACTCAGAGGTTCACAAGCCCCACGTCTCCCCTGAGACTCTTTGCAGCATATGATATTAAAATCCTGTAATTTAATTAATGGCCAATCAGGATGCTTTTACTATGTTATTACCCAGAGAGAGAGAGATAGTAAATGAAATAATGAATTCACACTACTACTTCTCTTTTGGGTAATATTGATTGCTAATTTGGCTCCTCAACCACTGAGGTTGAATATTACTACGGTAGAGAGTGCAGCAAGAGTAAATTGTCCAGAGCATGTCTCATGTCATTCCAAGAGCAATCAATCCAGCTAATTAAGGAACCCTATTCAAAGGGGAAGATTACTATAATACAGGCAGAAAATGTAAGTGTGGCTAACAATCACGCAGCCCTAACAGTTCTGAAGTGTTCTCCTTGCAGCTGGTTCTCCTGGAACTATATCTTGTTGTTTATCATCTTGTACAAGTCGAGGGCAAAAGATACGAGACAATATGTTGCTAGAGTTAACATGACAATGAACTAAGCTTCACAGAACACTTAGCAGTGCATTATTAATGGGTTTGACGGTATGTCCTTTGAGTTTACCGACAAGGATGTATAATGTTGCTTAGTTGTAACTAGGATGAGGGAAGTCTCTTGCTTTCTTTACCTTTCTTAATGATACTGTTCTGAGTTGGTTTTGTTCAAGTAGAACTCTTACAGTAGTACATCTCCTGATTTCTATGATGTAGCCATCTGATGAAAAATAGGCCTCCATGCCAAACGCCCCAGCATCATTTTCATTTATTTTTAAAATATAAATATACATACACACAGAGTCAGTACTGGAAACAACAGGCTCGCTCTCCCCTACATTTGTGGTATTAAAGGGTCTCTGCACTGGATATTCTTCCCAACTACCACATAATGTCCCCCTGAAGTATTTTAGAGAGGAAGGATGGTTCAGCGGTTAGTGTTCTAGTCAAGGACTTGGGATCCCTGGATTCAATTATGTGATCCATCTACTTCTGTGTGAGTTTGTGCAAGTCACTTGGGGGCCTGAGGCTCTATTCCTGTAAAATGGGGGCAATAGTATTAATACTATAGGGCTACGTCTACACTGGCGGGTTCTTACATAAGAACGGCAGTTCTTCTGGAAAGCATCCACACTGCCCACTGGCTCTTGCAAAAGAAGATTTACAGTATGGCATGATAAGAGAGTGTTTCTTGCGCAAGAGCTACGCTCTTTTTTAACAGGTGTAAGCCCTCTTGCACAGGAGCTCTGCCAATGGGCGCTCTTGCGCAAAAGCACAGCTCGCACATGGCAGTGTGAACGTTTTCTTGCGCAAGACTTCTTGCACAAGAACCCTTGCGCAAGATGTTCTTGCGCAAGAAGCCGCCAGTGTAGACATAGCCTAGCAGTATTTCACACAGGTGTTGAGAGGATAAACTGTGAGGCCTGTAATAATGATGGGGGCTATATACAGACTTGAAATAGAAAAAATAAATGAGCCTGATCAGTTAAAGAAACTTAAACCTACTTGAGGTTTATTCACTACATTGTCATGAATTATTTATATGTAAATTTTGCTTGCACTCAGGTAACAGACATTTACGCCTGCTGCGTAACTGGGAGCTCAAGAAGATGCCAATACTTTTGACATGGATTAATGAAACACTGTGTATAACCATGATAAAGCATTTACATGCTTTAACAATGAGAAAATGTTAGCAACTTTACAAACATTGTGCTATGGTTCTGAAATCTGTCTGATAGATATCCCTCTACAAAAATCCAGTTTTTGAGCATATTTACATAACAGACAACTACAGTCTCCCCCCGTGACTACACTTTTTATTATTGCTTTATTAGCAGAGAATGCAAAAAAATAATACAATGATATGCTTTAGAAAAGACATTAAAATAAAGTTTCATAACCCTGTGAACATTGAATTTTCTGGGGCTAAGTTAAACAGAATGAGTCTTTGTTCACCTTCATTGCCAAGACTTTTTTCAGAGAGCAGAAGAAAGTTGATTTAAAAAAAAAAAACTGGGAAAAGGAGGTTTCTACACATACTGTGAATACACAGACGCTACAGAGTAGCACAAAGCTCGCATTCAACTCCAAGTTGTTGGCTCCAACTTATAAATGAGTACATTTTCCTCAAATATATTCCAGCTGAATTGCCTTTGACCTATCTCAGTGAAGCAGTGAGGTGAGGACGGATGGACACTCTGAAATATTTTCTCTGTTCACATGCAGTTTCTCTCACAGCTAATTGTATATTCATGATCTAGGCTGTTCCCAGCATTATGATTATTAGTTACATTAAACTTCTAATTAAACAGAAAAAAATATTCCAACTAGTCGATACAGCTTTAGATCACAAGACTTCCCAATTTAAATATCCATGCAGAATCATAAACATCCCAAAATAGTTAATAGTAAGTGTATGTGGATTGTGACTTTAATAAAGGTGCAATGCTAGTGATTGCTTTCTATGATTTTATGTTTTCTCTACTGATATGTAACAGATTTATTTATTTAACTGACAATGTTAAATGGCCTTCCCCATATAAATTCCTTCTGTGTCAATGATAAAGGACATCCCACCCCCACCCTCGATATATAACTCACCGTTTCACTTTTTAGTATAAGCCACCTATGGGTAGAAGTCTCAAGTGGTACCTCCTCAGGGGGAAGGTATATCAATTTATTTTATTAAGTGGTGTGCAAGATCAGTGCTTTTCTCAGTGCTTGCACATGAGTAAGTTCTACATTTGCATAAGGATGTTAAACACATTGCTTTGCAGGCAAGCAATATACTGGTGAGAGCTGATATTAGCAAATGATATTTATAGTGTTCAAAATCAATCATATAGACCAACTACCTCTACAAGAGAAAAGAAAAAAAAGCCAAGAAGTCTGAAGTGTTTCCTCTTTCTAGGACAAGCTGACCATCAAATAAACCTATTCCAAAGTCTCCATTTCTTCTTGGTTTTAATTATTCCACTCCTCTTTAGGAAAAAGGAATTGCTAAGTCATTATGAAGATCAGCAAAAAGCCATTACATAGATTTAGTAAGAAATAAGATCTCTCATATCAACAATAACTAATTTGCTCCACTCTTTATTCTTACTTTTATCAGAAACTTCTGTGGTTTCTTCATTCCTCCCTCCCAAAATGATCCCTTATCTGCCATGTACTAAATTTGGATGTATGACTTACACACTGTGTAGGCAGCCAAACTACAGAACATAGTTTTGCATTTACATATGAATGGCATATTTTGATTAAAACGGTGGTAAGTTACAGGAAAACAAAGTTATTATGCATTCACAACTGAGTTAGAAAGATTAGAAAAAACCCCACATTTTCTTTAGCAATATAGAAGCTTATATTTGACAGAAAATATTTAATGTGCAACAAAAGACTTGCAATTTGGAACAAGAGTCCTACCTTTTGCGCATCTCCTGTGAAATAGGCAATGGCCAAGGTGGGAAGAATCATAAACAGTGCATTGTAATAAAGCAGACCATATCTTCCCAGCTCCTAGGGACAGGAAACAGTTGTGTATTTAGACTGGCTCCAGCAAACAGAGACATAAAACCTTATACATAAGGCTACAGAAAACCAGGTCTCACCAGTGAAATGAATGTGGTATTCCTGCATAATTAGAAGCAAAACATGGACATTTTAAATTATTATAAAAGAAGCCTGCCTTGCATGTGACACTTTTAGAACAAGTGGGCCAATTCTGTGCTTGGGTGTTCTGTCAGAAACCCACAAGGCATTTCTGAAATATTAACAACCATCAATATTCAGGTCTTAAAAATTCAGACACTTTCAGGGATATAGTCAAGTTTCATTTCAAGTAGCGAAAGCAATTTGATTTGGAATTTACAAAGATGATGAGAGGGTCAGCTGTTCCTCAGAATATGAGCAGGCCTGTGCATCCACTAAGTAAATGACCTCTACGGCCCTCACAACCAACCACCAATGCAGACATAGCCAAACTGTGTTGGATCTAAAAAGCTCAAAAGCTGTGTCTCTCACCAACAGAAACTGGTCCAATAAAAGATACTACCTCACCCATATGTCTCTCTCAGACACCTGAAATCAGCAATTACTACTGAGCGCTCATTCTGATTGGATTTTCTGCATCATTATGGTTTGGCTCTGTTTATACCAGCAGCCAAAGCATTCAATAATTTTCTGAGAGTGGAGGCAAGGTGCATTGTTGGGGGAGTTGTATTTTGACATGAGGTATCTCAAACACTGACCAATTCCCAATAACAGAGAAAAAGAAGAGTGTACCTCAGCAGCAGGCTTGATGAAGCACTATTTATCAGACTTCTAAATCTCTCCCTTGCAGTTTGTTCATTAGGCAATACTTTCACCTAGTTTGTCTTCTGTTCAGTAGGCCTGGAAATCTGGTTAATAGTTATTAATCAAGTGGAAATGTCTTCCTTGTTAAACTCTAGAACACTTTAAGATTGCAGGATATGGATATGCCCAGAGCATACCTAGCTCAAACTTTGCATGTTACTTTGTTCTTTCCTATAGCATCAGACTGGTGACACAACCCACCTTATTCACATGCAAGCTGCCTTTTCCCTACACTCAAAATATCACTCTCTGCTACACAAAAATCATGTAACTTCATCACAGGAAACAAAAGGAGAAGCAGCAGCAACAAACTCAGCATTCACAATGAATATCAAGAAAATTCTGCATATCACTGGAAACAGATGCCCCAAAGGATTTACAGTAAACTTATACTTGTACCTTCCTGTCCAGATTAATAGAAATGGAGTTCACCAGCAGTGTGAGGGTTTCTCCTCTACCTTGTACTTAAGTTATATTTAGCGCTCACACTATATGTTGTGCACATCTGAGAAGCTCATCCTTGCACTTTCAGGGTAGCCAAAACAATCATTGTCTGTCTCAGAAGCTGAATTACTAGAAACAGCAATACTGTTGAGACCCTAGCTAAATACAGCACATTTATCTTCACTGTTGGTAAGGAGATGAACAGGGACTCTCAATTGCCCCAAAGTGCACTACAATGCATCCCTCAGCTCCAGTGTTTAAAAAAAACCAAAAAAAACAAAAAACAAACACACACCAGTTGCAACAATAAGGACAGAAGTTCATTTCCATGGCCTGCTGCAGAAAAAAGGGTAAAACAGGCTGATGTATCAGCTTTCCCTGCCTTTAAAAATGAAGGGAGGGAGGGAAGTGGTCAGGCCTCTGTCAAGTAAAGAACCAGGTTTTTAATTCTTTTAAAAGACCCTGACTTTATACCTAAATAATTATATCTATTATTTCACAACGTTACAAATAAATATAGCTCCAATAAAAAATAACTAGTTATGCGTACAGTTTGATACAACTGAATGTATAGCTTATTTCAAAATACATACAACTGTATTTGCAAATAAACACAAGTGTCAAGTTAAGATCCAGAAGAATATTTTTCAGGACAAACACAAGAACAAAAAACTACAGAAGTTCTACTTCAAATAACAGAGACGAAATGTGAGGAGTTCAGTGACAGAGCACAATGCTTGAGGAAATGAACAGATCAAAATATTGTGTTGCCAACTGCAGAATACACTCACATTTCCAGTCTCCAACAATTAGCTTTCTATTAATTTACCAATAATGTGCAATTTTTTTAAAAGTGGCAGTATTGTAGGTTAGTTGTTACTTTGCTATACAATAATGGCATTTTTAAAATTGAGAATGGAAGTCAGCCTACCTTTGAATCCAGTTTCTGTTTTACATATGCACCATTTGCAGCTGTCAAGACATCGTTAATCAGGATAAAAATATATCCTTCTAGATCAAATGCCAAATCAGTACTGGAAGGGGAAATTAAGATTTTAAATTGCTCAGATTGTAACATTTACAAAACTCCTCCATGTTATATTTTGTTTGATGTAAAATGTAAAAAAGCCATTTCCAGAGAGCTTATCTTGTAAGCTAGTCTCTGCAATTGAGGCACTGAGCTAAAACTCAATATAACAAATTCTGTATTCAGCACTACTTATTGAACAAACTAAAGCCCCGATCCCCATAAATGGCACAAAAATCTTACATATGTTTAACTTTACTAGCATGAGCAGTCCCCTTGATATCAGTGGAACTACTCCTGAGAGAGTGCAGTCCACCATCTTCTCTAATTCTGAACTTTTTTTAAAAATGAAAAACAAACATTATACCATTAACTAGCTATCTAGTCTTCTCACAGGTCAAATGAGTTTTTCTACTTACCTTATCCCGACAATTAAATTCAATGTGTTCACTGCTTTCACAACATCCATGTAAAAGGATCATAAACTATTTAAAATTAAGCTTTGACATGACGACTTAAGCCTTGTTTATATTATAAAATAATATCACTTTCACTTTTTCAAGAATACTGATATACAGGAGCTTGTCCCAATACACTTTATTACTCCCTCTAGAAGGTGAATAAGTTATACTGATAAAAGGCACTTTAATACCAATATAACTGCATCTACACCAGGGCTTTTACTGATACTGTTATAAGTAAAAATAAAGCCATACCCTTAACCAAACCAGCAGAATGTCAAATTCAGACCAGGCCATACCCCATCCTACCACTATCTACATCACAGCTTCCCCATAATCATCCCAGCCAGTGAAAAAAAGTGGAAGCTGAACAAGGACAAGTTATGCTTTCAAGTTTAGAATTTTCTATTTGGTCTATTCATCTTTTAAAATGCCACCTTTACATTATTAAAGTTTATGAATTCTAATTAACTCGTAAACTTACTGACATTCTCTGTACAAGCCATTTCAAAGACAAATTGTCATAATATAAAATGTAAACTGTGTAATATATAGTAGAATGGATAAAAGCTGGAAGTCTTACCTAGCAGCTACAAATGCACCAATTATCATTGCAAACACTGTCATTTGAATGCCCCACGAAAATTTCTTCCTGAAATAAAGACACAAGAACTATAATGTATCACAGTTCAATTTTCACATCACAGTTAGGGATGCTAAATTTAGATTAATGGGCTAATCGAATAGTCGATGCAATTTGCAGGGCTGTTGCTACACTTCAAAGGCAAAAGGGCTGCGGATACACTGGGCCAGCAGGGGACTCGAGCAGTCCTCTGCTGGCCCCATGCTTCCCACAGCATTTCAAAGTGGCAGTGTTGCGTGGAGCCCGGGATCAGCTGAGGACTATGATGCCGCTGCTTTGAAATGCTGCGAGGACCACGGGACCAGCTGGAAACTCCCCCGCTGACCCTGGGGCTCCATATGGCGCTGCTGCTTTGAAACGTCGTGTGGAGCCTGATGCCGAGCTCCCCGTGGCATTTCAAAGAAGCAGCGTCACGTGGAGTCCAAGCGGCACTGCCGCTTTGAAATGCTGCGTGCAGCCTGGGACAGCTGGGGACCATGGGGGTAAATGCAGCTTTTCAAAGCTGCAGACCCCAGGCTCCATGTGGCACGGCTGCTTTGAAACACTGCAGGCAGCCTGGGCCAGCTGGGGACTCCGCAGCTGGCCCAGTCTGCACACAGCACTGCTGCTTTGAAACACCCCTCTTCTCCCCCCCTTGCTGCCTCTTTCTTATAGAGAAGAGAAGCAACTAGTGGTTCACATCCCTAATCACAGTACCATTTCTAGTATTAAGGGAAAACTATTTGCTCTGGTCAGACTTCCTGGTGCAGAATCAACAGAGCAAAAATCAGAAATTCTGGAAGAACAGAATACTTATGATATTTTGATTAGGATTCATGGGGTCTAACACTTGAGTAAGGAGTATCTAAGCCCACTATAGTTAAAAGGTTTCAGCTTGGTGTTGCAGAGCTAACCCAATATTAAAGATCCTGAATAGCCCTCTGTGAGATATCATCACTGTAGGACAGAGAAATGCCCTTAAACTGCGGTGACTGGCCACTAACACTGATTAGCCTATGAACAGGTGACATTCAAAGGTGGGAGATAAGGGAAAGACATCAGTAATACACAGAGTGAGTGACCCTCATAAGATGTGGTGTTAAACTCTTTGGGATAGCCTCCCACTTAGAGAATTACAGGGTAGGAAGACTGACACCTATACACAAGGAACTAATGATCCTGCCTACATTGCAAGTGAACATTGTTAGAATCGAACTGCATCAATATAATGAAGCTAGAGCCTTGACCTCATCCAAGACAGCCAAAATACGGTACACCCCTTCTATAGAGAATTAACTGTGTGTAAACCATCTGGCAGATGAACATAATCTACACGTGGACTCAGCCCAGTGACAAGTATGATAAAGCAGCAGCATAGAAAATGCCTTATTAATGTAAGAATCTTAACTTTTCCCCTCCCTTAGGTTTGTAGTTAAATATATAAATTTAATGCATTAGATGATTTTCTTTCTTTGATAAAAACACGAAGGGGAAAGACTCATTTAGCACAACTGTGCTTTTTTTAAATACAATTATGTATTATGTGTGCTTTCTCTCTTCCTTACCCCCATATTTCTAAAGCCCAATTTATGGCCAGCTAAATCAGAGTGCACAAATCCTCCACATACAAAGGCTTAGTAAAATGTTTGCAAGTACTTTTGTAACCGCCACTAGGTGTGTGGGTTACACTTTCACAATCTTAAAGATAATATGACAACAAGGTTAATTGATGGGCAATAACTCACTTGAGTAAAATTCCTTCAGCAAACATTGTAAACAGAATAGAGAACCTTCTCAGAACTGTGAACATTGGCAAGCTGCAACAGAAAAAATAAGATTAACCAGGAAAAATAATTACATACACCACAGACACCCCAAACTCATCCCACAGTAATACTTTGAATCAATGCCAAATTCTTTTATAGGAACTAAGATAAGCGCTAAACAAAACTGCCATGACAGTAAGGATTCAATGACATCTCTCCAGCTATCAATTAGATAGCCCATACCTGTATTTCACAGGAGAAAGACTGTCTCCTACCAGCTGTATGTAGTTTGTTACTTCCAGACTAACAGTAATTAGATTTTATATTTTCAAGCTCAAATCTATGAAATGCAGAGTAACAAATGAGTGTTAATTATATTTATTACCAGATGTATCTATTTATCTTAAGGCTGTGCTCCACTCAATGGCGTCAATTTGTATCATAATGAAAACAGTTTTCCATGAAGTTGATTGTGGGTCTCTCCCCCCGCACACACACACATATTCCCTCAAAATAGTGTCTTTTCAAAACATGTAAATCATACTAGTTCCTCCCTCTTCTTCCCCCCTTCCCCGCCCCTTGCTTCAGTAGATCTCTTAGTAGACACTCTCCCCACTCCCTTCCTAGTGTCTCCCCAGATGCTGGTTAAATGTAAGAAAAGAGACTGCTCTAAGATCATAAGAATTAGCTTCACTGAGAGATCAGTAAATGTCAGTCAATAAAGTTCCACATTATAATTTATGACCCTTTTAAATCTTGCACAATACAAGGCCAGCAAAGAGATTCGTAATTGTCAAATAGTTTTTAACCCTCATTCCATGATACAAATCAAGCTCATGGTGATATTAAAGATTAGTTTCACCTTTATATACAATCTTAGTACATTATAACTTCACTAAATGATAAAAGTTCTCCATACTTCAGTTTCTTCGTGCTGAACAGTCCTGTGATTTGGTTCCCAAAATAAAGCAGAGGTAGTGGAAATGTCTAGAAAATTGTAAGAGGACAACGCTCAATAAACAATTAAAGACAGCTAGAGAACTACCCATTCATTAGGATGGTTACATGACCAGAATTCTTTCATCCTGAAATGGACAGTTCTCTTACACACATTCAGACTTCAGATAATACAATAAAGCACTGACTCTATAACAACAGCTTACAAATAGGGAAGTATCTCAGTATGGTGACAAGCAAGGCCGTTTGTGCAGTCTACTTTAAAGCATGAGTTACAACAGTCTCTCTCAACCAGTGGTATGAGTATCCATAGGGGTACTCAAGAGAAGTCTGGGGGGGTACGTCAACACAACTGAAATTTGGAGAAAAATGAATTTTTGTTTTAAGTTTTACAGCCCTTTATTATTTTTGTACTTTTTACACCCAAAAATTTCATTGCCCACCTGGCTACGATTAAATTGTTTAAACAAATGTGTCGCAATGGTAGAAAAAAATTGTGTGTGTCTGAAAACTGTAGGTACTGGGGGTACTTTTTTTTTTTTTTTTTTTAAGGGGGTACTTTTTTTGAAAAAGGGGTAGTTTATAAAAAAAGGTTGAGAAACATTGAGTTATAACACACTTTTGAAAAATAAATTTATCTTAAGCAATAGTTTATGAAACATCAACAGAACATCTTTGGTTGAATATAGATATTGTCTTTAAAACGAAAGGGAACATAGGCTGGGAAAATAGATGTGCATGAGAATAGAAAAATAAATACAGGATACAACAACTGTGTTACACAGCAAAAATCTGTGTTGATTACACAATGTAATAAGGCACAAACCAAGTTATATTTGATTAATAAAATATATTTTTAAATAAAATGCATTATTTCTTTCAAGTTGAGCTAAAAGATGTTACTGAACTTTTTAGAGAATATTCACATGTTAAAGTTGTTAGACCTTAAAAGGATAGTAAGGATTGTGTTTTAACCAATGTATTTTACATTAGACACTATGAGGGAAAAACATTTTACCTTTCGAGGTATATTTCTGTCAAAGTCTGGAAACTTCACCACCCTGAGCGCCTTTCCCACCCAAAGCACAATCACGGTGGCCAGCATCTGTAAGAGGAGCACAAAACACTCACTGTTTCACCCACAGACCCCTCCCATACACTGCTAGAAGCATGCAATATTCAGGAATCCAACTAACCTGGCCTAATCCAACACATAGTGAGGAGGGAAATCTATAGAAAAAAAATACAAAAGTCAGTAAATTAAACATTATACTTTCAAACACATTTGTGTGTGTGTGAGAGAGAAAGAGAGAGAGATCACATAAAAATATAATCTGCCCCCCTTTCAAAGGTGGCTCCTTTACTCTGCCATATCTGCATTAAAACATTTCCAGGCCAAAGTTTAAAAAGACTAGATGTCTCTCTCGACTTAAGAGCATGCAATGCCCATGACCCTATAGCTTTGGCATGCTAAAGGTTTGTTCTCCCATGGTCCACAGTCTTAGATACTCTTAACACTTCCTTTCGGGAAGCAGACCGGCACCCCAGCCTGCTCCACACAAGCAGAACCCCCCAGCAATTAGCAATTACCTGGGGAGCTCATCGGAACCGTGCACCACCCTAGTGCAGCAACAAGCATCAGCCATGCCAGTGCCAAGCAAGGGGAAGAAAGATGGGGGTACTTTAAAGCGGCAGTGCTGCACAGAGCCTGGGGTCCTGTGCTCCATGTGGCGCTACCGCTTTGAAACACTGCAGCAGCATTTCAAAGGGGCAGCGCTGCACAGCTGATCTTGGGTTCCCTGCAGCACTGCCTCTTTGAAACACTGCCACCGTTTCAAAGGGGCAGCGCCACCCTATTGACTAATCAAATAGTCAATGCAAAAAGGCATCGACTATTCGATTAGTCAAGTACACAATATTTAACATCCTTAGTCTGCACCTCAGCTGGGGGGTGGGATCAAAACTGAGGCACCAAACACACACAGCCATGATCTGCAGCCAGAAGGCATTTGCCCCTCACCCCTGTGTTTGCAGCTGGGGAAGGTGTGTGTGGGGGGGGTATGCCCCAGCCCTTGCCCATCCCACTGGGATATTTATCAGATTCCTATCCCCCTACATTCCCCTGCTCAGTGCTGTGACTCCCTCCCTGAGCCTAGTGGCATGGGGTGAACATTGCTCAGAGCAGGGGCCAATGGGGGAGGATGTGAAGAGGGGCCACCCAGAGAGCAGGGAGGCACGTGGGGCACCCCATTTAGGAGGTGCACGGGGCCACCCAGAGAGCAGGGAGGCACGTGGGGCACCCCATTTAGGAGGTGCACGGGGCCACCCAGAGAGCAGGGGGTACGTGGGGCACCCCATTTAGGAGGTGCACGGGGCCACCCAGAGAGCAGGGAGGCACGTGGGGCACCCCATTTAGGAGGTGCACGGGGCCACCCAGAGAGCAGGGAGGCACGTGGGGCACCCCATTTAGGAGGTGCACGGGGCCACCCAGAGAGCAGGGGGTACGTGGGGCACCCCATTTAGGAGGTGCACGGGGCCACCCAGAGAGCAGGGAGGCACGTGGGGCACCCCATTTAGGAGGTGCACGGGGCCACCCAGAGAGCAGGGAGGCACGTGGGGCACCCCATTTAGGAGGTGCACGGGGCCACCCAGAGAGCAGGGGGTACGTGGGGCACCCCATTTAGGAGGTGCACGGGGCCACCCAGAGAGCAGGGAGGCACGTGGGGCACCCCATTTAGGAGGTGCACGGGGCCACCCAGCGAACAGGGAGGCACGTGGAGCTCCCCATTTAGGGGGGACCCCATTTAGCACTTAAAATGTTGACGGGGTGCGCATCCTCCCTCTCTCCCTCCCTCCCCCTCGCCGGTGCTACCACGAGTCATCTCTGGCTCCGGGCCCCGCCGCACGAGTTAATGTGCAACCAGCCCCGGCTGCCTGCCCGCTGCTCCCGCGGCGGCGCCGACCTCTGGCCGCGCGGGCCGGCCCGGCTCACCCGTAGCTGGTGAGGACGCTCTTGTTCACCACCACGATGAGGAAGGAGCTGAGCCCGTAGAGCGCCGCCGCCAGCAGCTTGAGGCAGACGCTGAGGCTCGGGGCCGCCATGCCCGGCTCCTCATCTCCGCCGGCGGGGGCTGCTGCCGCCCCGGCCGCCTGGCGTCTGCGCGCGGCGGCCGACATGGCTGCAGGGCGCGTCAGACGGGCGGGGGGCGGCGCCGGGCGCGGAGCCCAGGGGGCGGCGCTGCGCAGCGGCGGGGTCGGAGTGGGGGAGGCCGCCGCCGCCGCCGCTGCTGCGCTCGGGCCCGGGGAGTCCGAGCAGCCCCCGGAGCAGCAGCTTCAGGGCTGCGGGGGAGGCAGAGCGCTTGGCTGGGCACCGATAGCGGAGCCGGGCTGCGGCCGCCGGGCGGGGACTCCGGGCTGGCGCCTTGCTGCCGGCGGAGGCGGGAGGCTGCAGCCTCGCCAGCTCCTTTGGGATGTCACCAGCCGGAGGCTGGACCCGAGAGAAGCATCCGCGCCAGGTGCTTGTCCAAGCCGTGCTCGCAGCCCTTCCGCCGCCGCGCGCCCACGGCTTCCCCTGCGCAACAGGCCGGCCACCCTCGGCCGGGGTTATCTAAAGTGGCCCTGATAATTGCTCAAAGGCTCTTGTCACGGGGACTGCGGACACTGTTACCGGGTTCTCTCTCGCTGTCCCCGCGATTAAACATGCTCTGGTTTTGTTCACCTTTCCTCAGAGGGCAGGTGTCTACACACCTCGCTCTGCTCTGGGCTCTCCAGTTTGCCCACATCTTTCCTAAAGTGTGGTGCCTAGAAGTGGCCCCTGTTTTACAGCGGAGGTCTCATGCAAGCCAGGCAGAAGGATGAGACCCTCCTCTTTTACAGGGGCCACACCTCCGTTAATACACCCCACAAGGATTAGCCTCTTTTGCAACTGCCTTACCTTGTCCTCTCATATTGAATTTGTGGTTCTCTATAAGCCCCGGGTTCTGGTCAGCAGTACTAATGCCTACTCAGTGATGTCCCATTTTGTAGTTGTGCATTTAATTTTTCCTTCCTAAGTGGGAAGTACTTATGTCAGGGGTGGGCAAAAGGGCCTCCGCGGCCCGGATTCGGCCCACCAAGCGGGTTGATCCGGCCAGTGGAGGCCCTGCCACTCTCCCCACCCCCAGGCCAATTAGGGCCTGGGGGCAGGTGGAGAGCGGGTGAAGCCTCCTCTGCCCTGCAAGGAGCACACCGCACTTCTAAGTGCCACGCACTCCTGGCAGGGTGGGAGGAGGCTTCACATGCTCCCCTATCCCCAGGCCAATCAGGGGGAGCATGCAGAGCTTAGAAGCGCCGCACCCTCCTCGCAGGGCAGGAGGAGGCTTCCCGTGCTCCCCCAACCCCAGACCCTGAGTGGCCTCAGGGGGGAGCATGGGAAGCCTCCTCCCACAGCCAGGGACATGGGTGCTTAGTGGGAAGGGGGGGCAAAGGGGCTCCCCCACCTCCACACTAATCATGGGGGTGGGGAAGCCCAGAAGCATCCAGGCCCCACCCCTTCCATTTGAGGCCCTGCCCCTTCCAGTGCGGCCCGGGGCCACTTCAAAAATAAATAACTAAAAAATTTTTGAAGTGGCCCCCAGCAAAAAATTATTGCCCACCCATGACTTATGTTCACTGATTTTCATCTTGTTGAATGCAGACCCATTGGTTAAGATGATTTTATATTCTAATCATGCTCAACCTCTCCCAAATTGGTATCATCTGCACATTTTATAAGTATAATTTCTCCTCCACCATTATCCAAGTCATTAATATATTTTGACTAGTACCAGATCCAGGACTGATGCCTGGGACCCTACTAGATAAGCCCTACCAGTTTGACAGCAAATGATTGATAAGTACTCTTTGTGTAGTGTTTTTCAGCAGCTGTGTACCAACCATATCGTAAGTTCATCTAGACCGTATTTGCCCTGCTCGTGAGCCGCGTGGAAGCGCATGCTGCGCATGCGGCAGACCGTGCCGCACGGCCATACCTGGCTAAAATTTACTCGCCATGGGCAAATAGATTGCCTGATTTGTCTAGCCCTGATTATTATCATCAATTGTATTAAGTATCTGGTCATTATTAACCATTTTAATGAAGACTGAAGTAAATAGAAGACAGTCTCAGGCGGCAAAAGGTGTGTAGGACAGTTGGCAGTTTCTCAAGGAGACAGCATTAAAGGCATAACTGCAAACTACCCCAAGGCGAAGGAAAAATAGGGAGATAGTAAGAGGCTAATACAGGTTGGACCTCCCTGGTTCAGCACCCTCGGGACTTGGCCTGTCCCAGATGAGGGATTTTGCTGGACCAGGGCAGGGGCGGCCCGTGACTATAGGCCGACTTGGCCGTCGCCTAGGGCGCCACCTTCAACGGGGTGCCCAAGGCACTCAGTGATGACGTCAATCCATTGACGGCCGTGTAGGCGGGGTTGCCGATCGCACATTCCGCCTGGGGTGCCAGCTGCCGCAGCCCGCCTCAAGCCACTCCTGGACCAGGGGAGGTAATTTCTGGTTCCCCTGCCACCAACTCGAATTGGCCTGGCCCACTGGCCTCCTGGCCAGTTCCCTGCCTACTGTTGGCTTCGCTGCACTGCCCACCCCACTGGGCAGCCACATGCCATGGTGCGGGGCCCTGCTAGATAGCCACACACTGCAAATCCAGACCCTGCACGGCTACCACACCTTGCCGGTGCTGCTGTGGCAGCTCCCAAACCTGCTGGATAGCCACATGCTGGGTTTCCTAGCCCCACTGCTCAGCTCCACTGCCATGCACTGGGTGGCTCCACCGGCAACTCACTGCAGGCAGAGCTCCTTGCTGCTGGTTCTCCGCTGGGACACTTTAATCCTGCAACATCTGTGCTGGACCACGGAGGTTGCTGGTACAGAGAATCCCGGTTTAGCGAGTTTCAACCTGTATGTCTCCATCAGGGTCTTTTTAATTACCTGGAAATCAAAAAGGAATCTCATAAAAAGTAGAAACATGGACAAATTGCTAATGAGGAATACAGAACACCACAAGAATGCAGGGCGAAAGCAAAACAGTCTAATGCACTAAGTTACAACTAACAAGGGACATAAAAGGGAATAAGAAAATGTTCTTTAAATATAGGAGGAGCAAAAGAAAGACAACGAAAAGCGTAGGTCTACTGCTTGGCGGAGAAGGAAAGCGAACGGATGACATCAAGAAGGCTGATGGGCTGATACTTTCGGTTCTTCCTGTGTATTCCCCATCTTCCTTGCATTTGTGTATAAACATCTAAGATGTCAAGCAGATTCCCCCCAGTGATTTCCCTCTTGTTGCTCTTATGACCCTATTGTAATTTTCCATGTCCCCCCTCCAAATCAAGGTCTATGTTAAGGTCACCTTTTCTATACTTGCCTGCTCTCTTGGAACATAGTTTAAAGCTCTCCTCACTATGTTGGTAAGTTGGCATGCAAAGATATTCTTTTCCTCCATGGTCAGGTGGACCCCATCTTTCCAAGCAGACCTTCTTTCTGGAACAGCAGCATGTGGCCAAGGAAGCCAAAGCCGACCCATTGACACCATCTACACAGCCATGCATTCATCTCCAGCATGGTACGATGGGTGCGATCACAACTCTGTCGCTGCTGATCTGCTCAGGGTCATACCTGTATAAGCAGCATGGTGTAGTGGTCAGAGGGATGGCTGAACCTTGGTAAACTTTGTGCAACATTTCAGACGCAGCCTCCAGGCAGGCAGCACATGCCCCAGGACATCATATCAGGTCAGCAGATGGATGCCTCCATCCCCCTCAGAAGGGAGTTCCTGACCATCAGCATCCTACACCTCCTCTTCTTGGGTAGAGTGGCCCTGAGCCTCCCAGCTTTTGGAGAAGATGATTCTTCTTCCTCAGACATTGGGATCTGTTCCTTACCTCCAGTTGCCACTACAGCATAATAGTTCTTCATCTCAATGCATGGGGGGAATCTGAGTAGAGTACTGTTTGCTGCCCAAGGTGGCCAGCAGCTAGTCTCCACCCCAGCAAGCAATCTGTTCTCCTTCCTACTCTGGTCTCACTGTCGTCATCCATATCACCTAGCCTCCTCCATGTGCACCCTCTCAATGAAGTTCCCGTGCTCGTGGATTAAATACTGGTGAGTCTTTTCCTCCTGCAGCTCTTATCTGCTCCCTGAGGGATACCTCTCCCACTAAGGGGTTCCCTCTGCCTGGCTTTCATTGGCAGGCTGCATTCCTAGCACATCGAGACCAGGGCCTAGGTGGAAGTCTGGGACGTCTCTGTGGCAGGGGGCCGTACAGTTGCAGGCAGAGGAAGAGCTATCAGTGATGTTGGCAGCACACCATGTGCCTTATTTTAGCTACAAGTGCTGGAAAACTACACACAACTTACCTCCCTGTCTTCCTCAGCTCACTAACTCCCTTTGTTTCCCAGCTGCCTTTGCCTTACCCACCCACGGGCAGCCTTGGCTCGACAAACAGTTGAAATTCACTCTAATCACTGGCCTATCCAATCAAAACTGCTCTTCAGTCACTTCAGAGAGCTCTGCTAGAAAGCAGGTAAAAACTCATCTACCTGCAGGGCAATGGCAACCAGCCCAGTCCTACCAAGCTCAATGGCGAGCTCCCAGCACGGGCTATGCTCTTCTTTCACTCCCCACAGCTAATCAACAGCAATATGACAGACGTGCCCCAGAGATGCTCACCAGCTGGTTAACTCCCATAGACTTCCAGCTGCCCTCATCTTGCCTGCCACATGAAGTCTGCAAAGGTGCTGGGGTTATAGTGAGAGCTGGGGTGACATGTAATGTGTTGGTGGATGGAAGGATTATACCGGGCAAGAGGAAGGACTTGCATGGGTGGAAGGTGTCTCCATTCGGGCATTCATTGGTGATCCAGCCACATTTACAAAAATAAGTCCATATTTTTCAAAAATACATAAAAAGCCAACAGGGATGTGGGGCAGACAAAGGTACATTTTGGAGCCTGCACAGTTGGCTGTCTCTTTGATGCAGCGATGTCAAAGAGAACATGAACTTTGCTACTTTGTCACTTTACAAGAAAGGTTGCACAGGTCGGTGACGTTGTGGGGAGGAGCGGTATGGAAATTAACAAAAAAAGACAAAGTGACCCCAACATAAACATTTATTCCTCAGTAATTTCATTTCTAGGAAAAGCATTACAAATACAGTGTTCACATGTACAAACACATCAGCTCAGTTCAGAAGCCAAAGTACATGCTCAGCCATGTTGTATATACTCTAGCAATGTAATGAGTTAAAGCCAAGGACTCATGGACTTGCATCACCATTTAGGCACCTACTGATTGAAAGTGTGGGGGTCTTGCATGTTGCTTACTGAAAAAGTAATGAGTGAAACTGCATGTCTAGTCAGATGTTCAAATTACCAGGCTGAATATAATGTGTAAATTTAGCTTCATCTAGTAAAATATCTTCTAAACAGCATGAGGAAAATCTCCTGTTTTTATTTCAGTTCCAAACACTTCCCGTATGGAGACAATTTATCCTGATGAAAGCCCCTTTCTTCTTTTTAAGTGCCTGTGATTTAATATTAGCTGAAAATAAGTTATGCATGTAGTCATTAGTTTATGTTTATTGTCAAAAATGTATTTTATGGAGAATTTCAGCCTAATCCAATATTGCTAAATATTAAAAGCCTCATTCCACTAAATACACTTTTATTAAAATTGCAAGGGAGGACTTGGCTAGAATCTTGATGTATACAACATAGATCATAAGCAATATGATTCATAGTACTAGAAGTTGTAAGACTTTTAAATCTACGTGGTATATTAAGAAAGAAAGGTAGATAACACTCTAAATATAATTTCTCTTTGTATTTAAAAATAAAGAACTATCTTAATGTATTAAAATGTTCAAAAGCAAATGTATTCAGGAAAATAAATAACTTCTGTGCTTGAAACAAGAGTTTAATGTTTTGTATGCGTGTCTAATAAAACCATTGAATAAAGGTTTATAAAGGCCTATCAATTAATTTTAAGAGACACACATCCCTTTATGACTGCTATGTCATAATTAATTACAGTGGCAAGTATCTCATGGTTTACATAAGTTCACGTAAAATATAATAGCTGTTCTGACAAAAATTATCATAACATCTTGATTGGCAGATGCATTTATTTCAGAAATGGATCGATCCCATGTATCTATGATAGTCGATCATTAGATATACCATCAGTTAATTGTAGTGACTAGTGTCCTTTGGAGTATCAGTATCATCTGTATATTCAGCTTGAACTATTTTTTAGCTTGAATTCTGAGGTATGACGTTATGCGGTTGGTATACTAATAATTGGATGATTGAAATTAACAGGTAATGATGCTGGGCATTCAGGTAGCATTGCTTTTTTGATCTCAGGACTGCTGCCTGGCATTGCATATGAATCTTTCAGTAATGCTGAAGATCTGCTAGTGCTCCAGAATTCCACAGTATTAACCCGTTCTTGGCTTTTCCTATTGTCTATGCAATACTCCTTATTATTTAGCTTTATCTCAGCTGATGTTTCTTCCTTGCTGAAAGCTGGCTGAGAACACCTGGCAGATTTGGATACTTCAGCAATTTCTTCATTATTGTCACTAGGCAGAGGTTTTTCCTTAAAAAAAACTGCAGGTTGAATAATTCTTTTGTTTTCCCAATGATCATATGAGATTTTGTGAAATGATTGTGAATTGACATTTGGGCAGTCATGTATTTTAATAGGTTTTGTTATGGATATATAATCCAACTGTGATGAATCAGCCAGCCTGCCTTTTTTTTGAAGCTGGGAGACTGTGAACTGTGGTTTTCTGTAAGAACCATGAAATTTAGCAACAGTTGCTGCATTTATTTTAGTGGATTGGTGTGCTGCAGCTTTTGGGTTTACTCCAAATATAACAAGGCCATCAGGATTACATTCAGCCTTTGTTGCTGAAGCATTCCTGTCTTTTGATATGAGCTTACTGATTGGTACTTCAATATCATGAAAGCTACCAGCTATTTTCTGAACAAGAATTTTTTCCTTCTGTGAATTTTTTATGCTTTTACTTTTTCCATCTGGAGATAAAATATGAATATTGATTTTCTGTTTCCCAGATAATGTTCTTTTTAGCTTTTTATTCCCCTTAGCAGTTACATTAAAAGTACTCTTTTCTTCCTTTCCAACTAAGGCCAGGGCATAATCAAAGTTGTTTTGTAAAACTGAATTTGGATTTGTTTGTACCTCATCATTTTCATTTTCTAAGTCACAAGACACTTTATTTCCATGTAAACTCAGCCACCTCTTCAAAATAAAGTTTTGCATATATCCTTCTTCAGCATAAATGATGGGGTATGTTTCACTTACTTTCTGTAGAAAAAAAGAAATGGAACTTAAGTTTTCTCACTTCTTTCATATAGTTCTAAGATGTTTACTTTAAAAAGTCCAAGAATATGTTGAAGATGCAGAAATACATAGGCTCAGATCAGATAATATACCTAGACATCACATTAACAGTCACATAGTGCTGAAATTCACATGATAAATACAGTTTATTACATGGCACTACAATGTATTATACATGATTGACATTTGTTTCCAGCTCAGGTAGACCATTAGTATCCATGTACAACTATTCAGAAAACTGTAGTAAAAGCAAAAAGGGATATATAGAGCTCCCATGGGAAGGAAAGACCTCCAGAGTTTTGTTTTCTGGGTTTTTTAAAAAAATCTTTAAATACATCTGAAAAAAATAGCCAGTAAGTCCAGAAAAAGAAGCTACCACAGTAAGTGAATTCAGGCTCCAGGGCTAAAGTTCATTCAGGACATGCATGACACAAGCTAATCTCAAACTTCAACCCTGGAGAAGTCTAGTCAGACCACAGTTCAATTGCCAATATAAACCACAAATTGCATTTTAGTAGATCTTAAAATTAATCATGAAATCTGGAGCCTTAAAGCATTATGAATGTATTTGTCATTATTCCTCTTTACTGAGGGATTAGGACGACTAGTCATCACGAATTCCTCATCCCCTTCCCCATCTGTGGGCCCTGCTCCCTTCTCTCTCAAAAAGCCTCTCACCTATTGTAGAGTGCTAGAACATGCAGCTGCCCATGCCCAGCCCCCGCCCCCAACCACCTGCAACTTGCACCACTTTCTCATTCTCCTCTGTTGCTAGCTCTAAGCCAGTTCCTCCTCATCACCAGATCCCAATAGATGTCTCTTCTCTCACCCTGCCAGTTTGAAAACTAAGCAAGAACTGGCTGCAGATCATGTCAAGATAACTGGAAAGGGGAGCAGAGGAAATGGGACTAGGTTGACTCCTTCCAAGAGTCCTAATTTACCCTATTCTTTGGGAGCTAAAAATGGCACTCCCTTCTCTCCAGACAACATTCCAACTGAGAGCCTAGGAAACTGGCCAGAAGCTAACGTGTTCGAAATTAGGGATGTTAAGAAGCGTGTAGTTCATTAATTGTGTAGTTGCCCAAAAAATGTGCTGTGCAGGGGGGGAGCTCCCGGGACCCAGTGCAAGCTGGGACTGAGCCAGACTGCCTGCATGCCTGTCTTCTAGATTACTTTTATTGCAGAGCTGCAGCAGGGGTAGCTCCGGGACCCAGAGCCAGCCGGGACTGAGCCATGCTGCTGGCCAGCCCTCTAAAAAATTTACTGTTGAGGGCGGATGCGTGTAGTCAATAGCATTAACCAATAAGCTTTTGCTTATTGGTTAATCATTTAATCCTCTATGCTATTACATCCCTATTTTTTTTTAATATGATGTAGGGCAGTGGCTCTGAATCCTTCCAGACTGCTGTACCTCTTGCAGGTATCTGATTGTTCTTCCATACCCCAAATGTGACCTCACTTAAAAACTACTTGCTTACAAAATCAGACATAGAAATATAAGGATTCAGCATGCTCTATTACTGGACAATGCCTTACTTTCTCATTTTTACCATATAATTGTAAAATAAACTGGAATGTAAATATTGCACTTCCATTTCTGTGTATAGTATACAGAATAATATAAATGAGTCATTGTATGATATTTGGGTTTGTACTAACGTTGCTAGTGCTTTTTACATAGCCTGTTGAGCTAGATGAGCTGATGTGACCTCTGGAAGACATCGGTGTATCCCCAGGGCTATGTATATCCAGGGCTATCCTTAGAATTTATGAGGCCCTACACAGTAGTATTAAATTGTTTCCCCTATGCCCAACAGCCACCCAGGGAGGGGAGAATGATGATGTTTTTATAGATGTGATTTTATAATTTTCAGCAACACACTAATGAAATATTTTAAAACAAAGGTCCTGGAGACTAACAGTAAATTCAGAAAGAGACAACCTCTACATGGGGTTGGCAAATGCAATGTAAATGGCTTCATTACAGTTGAATGGCTCTTTCACAGGTTCAATGTGCAGCTAATAGCTCTGGCAGGCTTTTCACTTTTAAGTTAACTAGATTCTCTCTGGAGGAAACCGAGCCACAGAACAGGGATAGGAAGAGGTGGGTGGGTGGACATTAAGACCCAGTGGTGCTCCAAATTTTCAGGTGTCCTACACAGCTGCATATTCTGCACATGGGTAAGGAGAGCTCTGCATGTATCCCTAGTTGAGAACTACTGATCTAGGGTGCTAAAAGTTACACTCCATGTACTATTCCAGATATGAATAATGAAATAGGAAGCTCTTATTGCAGGAATCTCAAGGGTTCAGAAGTCTGGACTTATTTCAAAATAGAATATTCCTTTACTAGCAGCAGGCACTAGCATATAAGACCTTTTATAAACTTTACCAAACACAACAGGGACAGTATGAACAGGACATTACCACCACTGGCCTGGGAGATTTTGGTTTTGGAGAGCCCACGCTGATTATTTCAGCATTTGGTTTTTCCATTTCATCTTCAATACTCAAGGAGATGAGATTTTTCTTTTCTTCTGAAGCAGATTTAGTTACATGAAAATTATTCTTACTTTCTGTTTCTTCAAGATCAAGAACACTTTCTTTCAGAGCAGCTTTGTTTCTTAAAATAAAGAAGGCCACAGTTAAACTGGCGATGATGCAGATAGCTGCTTCTTACCTGAAACATGTTCAGACAGCAACATTTTAAAAGCAGGTATGGGCAGTCAGCTTGGGGTATGACTCCACTTCATGCTGGAAGTGTAATTCCCAGCTTGGGACGATGTGCACATACTAGCTTTGATTGAAATAGTGTGCTAAAATAGCAGTGTAAACACAGTGAATGGACTTGCTGCCTTGAATATAATCTCATCCCAGGTTCTAGGTACTTAGCCTCTCACCCCATCTGCACTGTTGTGGCTATGCTGCCGTTTTTAGTGTACTCTGTACATGGGCGAATGGTGCCTGCAGGGGAGAGGGTGCAGGGAGGGCCATCCAGTGGGACAGGAGGGCATGTGGGGTGCCCCATTTAGCAATTAGCATTTTGGTGGGGGTATGTGCTGATCAAAGCTGGTGCCATCTGAGCTGGAAATTCTATCTCCAGCTCCAGGGCAGACAGCTTTTCCTGAAGGTTTGGCTCATCATGAGCATTGCCCAATATCAGGCTGCAAAAAGGAGAAAGAAACAGGCTGTGTGGAAATGCACGGCCAGAGTTTCAAAAAGCGCTCCATGCCCAGCATTCCCATTGTGATATGAATATAGGTGCTGAGCTCATTTGTGGCTAAAGGGTTGTTACCACAGCACTATCTAATAAACACAAGCCTTTTGCAGCGACCACCTGCTCCTATCTGTGACCTGATTGCACCATTGTCCTACCATGGGATGTCACTGAGCCCTTCTGGGGGCACAGCTCAATGGGGTCCAAAGACTCCCACTCAAGCTCAGAGACACTGTATGTCATGCAACAAGGTCCACCATTACCTATAAGGTCCAGCAGGGTCTGGCACGACCGTCTGACCCCCATTCTGACTCAAGCCATTGGATGCAGAACCATTACGCTAACAACCTCCATGATGGTATCACATGGCACACTACACACATTAAACATGGACAGTGGAGGTGGGTCACCTGATCTAATTCCTTCTTTGCCTTCCGCTTTAATCATCAAAGCTGCCCATCGCTCTGGCACACAGAGCAAAACCAGCTCCTCACTTCTGGGCTGTCTGGTCTGAATGGGGGTCTAAGCTTGACAGTACACAGCAACCCTATGCAACAGTTGAGGAAAAGGGACGAATACCATAGCCAGGTGAAACTGCAGGGGCAACATAAGTAGGCAGAATGCAATCACTCCCAGGGTAATGGCTCTGTCTTTGCAAAAGTGCCATGAGGCCTTTAGTGACCAGCAAGACTTGTCTTGTAAGCTTACAATAAAGATGCACTTTAAGATGCATAGTACTCCTTAGCAGCATTGCTAGTCCCACTTCCTTCTTCATTATTCTAGGCACTCCTTGAAGTTCTCCACTCCTGTGACTGCCCAGACCTAACTGGCTTGTCTTATGAGATCTAATCAAGTAGTAAGGCCAGTTATTGATGACTGGGATGCCACACAGTAGGTCATTCAGAAAGAAATTCAACATAGATTTGCAATAATATTTACAGTCTGTCAGCAATTACCTTTCTTTCAAACCGTTTACACAGAATCTGATTTTATTGTCTCTCTCTAGCTGTTGAACAACGAATTTGCCAGCTTCCCCATAAATACTGTATTGTGCTATCTTGTCTCCTGAAAAGACAGTGAGTTTTTATACATGATACGTAGATATGCAAATAAGGGAGACAAAAGTTACTTCTCACTGGATGGTGTTGGAAAATATAATAGACATTGGGCTTTATAAAATGCATGGGGGATCCTCAACAAACCACATCAGTGCACTAAACTGACTGATATTAGCCTATAGCTTTGCAGAGTGGGCATCTCCTTGCAGTTGGTGCTGCAGGAACAATACATCCACAAGGATTCCTTCTTCAGAACAAGGGGTCCAAAATGACAGCAGAAGTGTGGCAGGTCATGTAGAATTCCCCATCTCAGGGTACACTGCACATTACTCAAATTCTGTTTTTATTTTATTTTATTTTATTTTATTTTATTAAAACTCAAAAATACATGCCCTGCAGAACATTTTCTAATGATGTTGATGCACATGCCAGAAATAGCTACATTTGAATTTTTAGATCTCAGGCTGATGTTGCCAGTCAAGCAGACAGAAAAATAAACACTTACTTGTAAATGGAGCAAGTTTAATATGGAAACATTAGAAACACAAGAAGAGTGAACCTCAGGATAGCATTTTTATAAAGTAACTTCTCAGAGGAGAATGACATTTTAATGTCACATGACCATGACTAATGTAAGACTTAAGTCATAAAAATAAATAAAGAAAAATGTAAGTTGAAGAGATGATATGATAGGGAAACACTTAAATAAGTTAGAATAATGCACATTTAACAGCCCATTTAAGGAGGATGAGTCCTTGTACCCCATTCTCACAGATAATTTCTCCAAGAAAAACTTTCCTTCTAATTCTAAGGCATTACAGTGGTATTGGTGAATCTCCAATTTTCTTCAACTGTAGCTACATAAGGCTTTCACTGATTCTTACCCATTAAAGCTGTTAGAAATGATTCTTCATTCTGACTACTGGCACTTTTAGGAGGGCACCAGTGAGAAATGTCCATATGGTCAAGAGTAGATGGTAAATGGGCTTGGCTGTCTTGCTGACAGAGGGCATCCAGCTTCAGAACATTTTCAACCTGGATATTGGAAAGTATTTGTACATATGAACATCAGATATTTGTAATGAGCCACCATTACAACAGTAACACTAACATGGAAACTTTTAAAGGATCTTCATGGTAAATGGTATGTCAGAATCTTTAAACGATCCATGTACTGAAAGCATAAAACTTTAGAGACTGAACAACAACAACAACAAGATTAGAAAATGTATCATTTGTTGTAAAATGACAGAGCTCAGACACTTAAATTATAAATAAGAACCCAGGAATTGCTGTACTGGATCATTGTGTAACCATTTATACTAAGCTCATGACAGAATCTGACTGCCCAATATAAAGCAAGTATGCACAAAATGTGGGTCTCTTAGGCAAGTTTTGTAGATTTCACATTTTAGGGCCAAGTATTAGGCTCAGAAATGTGAGGAAACACTGCCTACCTAACAAAACAATCCACAATATTACATGTACGTAGGCATAGTATAATGGTGGCTTTAAAAAGTCATTTTTTTGCCAATAGATACTGCAGATTACCACTGATATTAGTCTTTTAATTATAAGGATAATGTGTGGCAGCTTAGATACCACTGTGTTATAGCTGTTGGCGTAATGTTACCGTATTCTTTAACTACATGCTGATGCACATCTGCAGTTGGGATGTGGCCTTCACCCTGAAGGAAAATCCTTGCATGCATCAGAGTTCTGAGAGCAGGCACTGGTTGTTATGGCTCAGCAGGGTAAGAAAAAGATCTGTCTATGCCAATCAGAATCTGCTTAGCCACAAAGGGTTAAAACTATGTTAAATAACAAAGCAAAATGCCACACTTTCCCCTTTTACCTCTTCTCCCCTGCCATGTCCCACACCTCCTTCCCTTTTCTTTCATGTTAGCTCATCCCTTCCTAACTAAACCCTGCCACCCAAAATGGTGACATGAATATGATAATTATCACCATCCCTTGGTTCATATTCCAGCTTGTGTGTTTGCCCCTTTTCCCTACCCTCTGTCTGTCTCATCTAGTTAGATTATAAGCATCTCAGGGAAGGACCCTATAAATAAGCAACATGCACAAGAAAGCCCCATTCTTGGTTGGCCCTTCAGCACTGCTGTAATAAACATGATTAATAATCAAAGCTAACTGTTCATTACAAGAAATAGAAGAAATTTGATGTAGTTCCCAGAAGGAAGAAGACTGATTTTTTCCACTTGTGATTTGTTCCACTGGCATATTTTTGGCTGTCTGATCCACCTTAACATTTTTCCCTTTGATGTATGCAGTTGTGTTATATTAATGTGGCTTGCCTGCATGAGAAGCATCTATTCCAGGAATGTCTGTGCCAAGTAGCCACATTGTCACATGTTCATTTATTTTGTCAGGTTCCATTCCAGCAAAGTATTTTTAAGCACTGATCTCTTCCCTGAGTTTATAGTTGATATTTATACCATATGAACATCAAGCTCAGAACTTTTTCCATTATTGTCTCATCTTATAATGATTTTATTTTTCCATTTATTCTAAATGACATCAAATTTGTTGTGCTAAATTATACAAAATAAAATGTTTAATTTTTGCAAAAGGGAACACAGCCATGGACCAACGGATGTTGAAGCAGTTTGAAAAAATGTATGTTTCACTAGTAAAAAATTGTGGTTAGTATTTTTTGAAGAGAAAAGAACTAACTAACTACAATTTTTAATTTGCCCCTCTCTGTGGTGATTCATTTTCATGGATATTCAGACTATAACCAGAAAAGAAATTCTGCCCCAAACAGAGATCCTCTCTTTCCAGACCCTAAAAAGACAATGTAAAACATCCCTGAAGAAATTAGTATCAGTTTTAAAGCATTTGTAAATCTGGTTAGAGTTAAGACACTATGGCGTGTATTAATTAGTAGTTTCGGGTTAAGATGAGAGTGGAATTTACCTCTGTCTTCCACTTTGGTCTTCTGTGAACTTTTGTTCTAAGATTAACAGGTTTTTCTTTTTGGTTTAGTTTTAATGAAATAAAACCTTCTTTTAACATGTGGAAATTCTCTATAAAAAGGATACATATGAAAACAGGAATAATTTGACAAGATTATTATAGTGCAGTATTTTAAATTAATAGGTTTCATTAGAGGTGGATTAATCATTAAAATAAGCAGCCACATCAATCAAGGAAACTGCTGAAGGGACAGTGATTGCATATAATGGTTTGCTCCATTGCTTATGTTTGCAACAATGTAGCAGGTTTACCCTGAAATGCTATTTTTTTAAACAGAACCATTCTTACTCATCCACACGCAGCACCCCCTGCACCTGTAGCTGTACCAGCACATTCTGAGATTCCTGAAGCCAGGGGGGCTGACTGCTTCTGCAGGCCCCTGGGCAAGGCAGGAGCAGGGGCTTTGTGCCTCAAAGGGGGCAGGGCCTCAGGCAGAAGGGGCAGGGCAGCCATCCCTCATTGCTGCCTGGAGCAAGACATTGGGCCCCCCACCTCAGCCCTTAAAGCTGTTCAGAGCATGTGGACTGACACTCTGGTGGTGATTTAAAGAGCCGGAGTTTGGACCACCACCACTCTCACAGTAGGGCCCCTTTGAATCGCCAGGCTGTGGGTCAACTGCCCTCTTTGTGCCCCCTTTGTTGGAAGGCCTGCCTGGAACACATATCTTACCATGCCCAGCAGTCTCCAGAAGCAAGAGCTTTTTGGTCCTTTCCTAGCACAAGACACTGTACTGTGGGAAAGGTTAGGAGAACTAGCTGAGCCAGTACAGCTGCAACATTTGTGGTTTCCTTTTCACAATGTACTGGTACAACCCTATCTGAACTGAAGATGTTCTCCCACATGTACAGTCATCACTTTTATCTGAGATGGCTGTTGCATGTAGATGCAAGGACCTGCACAAGTACTGTAAGCTCAACACATCCAAACAAATTGTTTCTTGCAACCAGCCATTTTCTTTTGCTATGTCCTCACTGTAAGAGAAAATGCATTTTTTTCCATCAAGTTAACTATCTCAATGTAGAAACACACCTTTCTGGCTAGTGAAGACCTCGTTTAGTGTAGACAGGGTGCAATAGTACTCACGCGGGGTGGGCAATTAAAAATTGGAAGCCCACACAGTTAGTCCCTGGTGGGCTGCTGCTATGTTTACCTGTGCCTCCACAGGTATCGGAGGATCGCAGCTCTGGTTGGCACAAATCACTGTTTGCGGCCAACGCGAGTGGCAGGAAGCCACTTCCCAGCTGCTCGCATTAGCTGTGAATGGTGATTCGCAGCCAACGAAAGCTGCGATCCTCCGATAACTGTAGAGGCACAGGTAAACATGGAGGTGGTTGCCTTCCAGGGACTAACCTTGTGGGCCAGAATTTGCCCACCCCTGCCATGCTTTTAGAAATGTGCCATCAAATGTCAATACTTTGTATACAACGTTTTACACAATAGCTAAACAACGTAAAAGAACTTGTATGTAAGAATTAGCAGTAACCAAGGGTTACATAAAGAAGTACCTTTCTGATTACATGCTTTAGCTTGCAAGACATCTGGAGCACTAAATGGCCTTGCAGTTAGTTTTCCAGAGTGACTCTTTCTGGCTGCCAGTCTTGGGGCCACAGATTTAAGCCTGCAAGGACTAAAATCAAAGTTGTACATTTTATAGACATTCATAACTAACAACTGACTAAAAAAAAGTGAAACAGGTTGGAAAGGGTGACATAATTGTGCAGCTTTGGCTGATATTGCAAAATATAGGTTGTCTCCTCAACTGATGAGACATAATAGAACTAACAAAATTTAGCACTTATGAGTGGTAGCTCTAGGTCCAAAACGTTAGGCTGGACTCTATCATTTTGTGTATTTGTTCTGGAGGTTAATCCTGAAAGATGCTGAGCATTTGAATTATAACTGAAATGAATGGGAACAGAAGGTGCCCACTACAAGCCCTAGTACTTTTGAAATTGCTCCCATGGAGTGGCTGGCAGTCTAACACAATCATGCTGCTTTAGAGCACCCTATTTTAATATGCACTATACAGACAGTAGCAGTTGCCCCACAAGTCTTGAATCTGGACGAGAATTTCCATTAAATAAATCTTTGTCAATGGTGCTGAGAACTGGGAGGACATTAAAATGATTTTACTGAATGCTATATTTTAGTGGCAGAAGCAGTGGTCAGAAGCACAATGCCTCCAAACTTGAGAATGTTCAAAGTACAGATTGGATTTTTCACTGACCCTCTCTGCCAATTAGCAGGGAACAGAAACATAAAAATTATGAATGGCCATACTGGGTCAGTCCAAGGGTCCATCTTGCCCAGTATCCTGTCATTGACAGTGGCCAATGCCACATGCTCCAGAGGGAATGAACAGAACAGAGTTATTTTGACTGGTCTTTCATTTGTCCAGTTCTAGCTTCTGGCAGTCAAATACTTAGGGACACCCAAAGAATGGGGTTGCTTCTCATACCATTGTAACTAATAGCCATGGATGGATCTATCCTCCATGAATTTATCTAATTCTTTTTGAACCAAGCTATAGTTCACAAGAACCCTTGGAAATAAGTTCCACAGGTTGACCGTGAAGTGCTTCCTTTTTTTTAAACCTGCTGCCTATTAATTTAATCCCCCAGCTGTTTTATCATGTGAAGTGGTAAATAACACTTCCCTGTTCACTTTCTCCACAACCACTGATGATTTTATAGACTTCTATTATAACCTCCTTTAGTTAAACCTTTGCTAACCTGTACAGTCCCTGTACACTCTTTTTAATCACTCCTTGTACAGAAGCTCTTGCATAACCCTAAACATTTTTGTTGCTCTTCTCTGAATATTTTTTTTTTAGATGAGGCAACAGAAATTGCATGCAGCATTCAAGATGTGGATGTACCATGCATTTTATATAGCAGCATTGTATTTTCTGTTTTTATTTTATCTGTCCCTTTACTAATTGTTCCTAACTTTGTTAGCTTATTTATTTGGACTGTGTCTTGAAATATTTTCAGAGATCTAGCTACAATCACCCCAAGATCTTTCTTGAGTGGTAATAGCAAATTTAGACCTCATCATTTTGTGTGTATAGTTGAGAATATGTTTTCCAGTGTGTGTTACAGTACTCTGGATTTATCAGTATTGAATTGTATCTACCATTTTATCATCTAGTCACCCAGTTCAGTGAGAGTTATTGTTAGCTTTATTCTTAACTATAAGTAAGTTTGTATGATCAGAAAATTTTGCCACCTCACTGCCCTCCCCACTCCTTACAGGATCATTTATGAATAGTTATCATATTGAATGGCACAGGTCCCAGTATTTAAC
Organism: Pelochelys cantorii; assembly: GCA_032595735.1. Classification (NCBI taxonomy): domain Eukaryota; kingdom Metazoa; phylum Chordata; order Testudines; family Trionychidae; genus Pelochelys; species Pelochelys cantorii. The sequence continues at coordinate 46,920,457 of CM064334.1, read as the reverse complement.
CTGGAATTTACCTCTCTATTGTGAAAACTATTTTTCCAACCCTTTGTTTTCTGTCCTTTAACCCATTATTGATCATGAGAGGACCTTCCTTCTTACCTCATGACTACTGAGGGCCCTTGTCAAAGGCTTTCTGAAAATTCAAGAACATTACTTTACTGGATCACTCATGTCCATGTACTTGTTGATCCACACAAAAAAATTGTAATAGACTGGTGAGGCATGATTTTCCTTGAAGAAAACTGTGTTCATTATTCCCTATCACTTTTATTATATGTGTCTGATAATTCTGTTAGGGTATGTCTACACTAGCCTCCTAGTTCGAACTAGGGAGGCTAATGTAGGCATTCGAACTTGCAAATGAAGCCCGGGATTTAAATATCCCGGGCTTCATTTGCATGTTCGCAGGCGGGCGCCATTTTTAAATCCCCTTAGTTCGAACTGACTGCCCGCGGCTACACACGGCAGTCAGAAGTTAATCCGAACTAAGTCCTTAGTTCGGATTAACTGTTACTCCTCCTGCAATGAGGTGTAGTATTTTTACTATATTTAAAGTATAGGAATAGTATTTTTACAATATTTATAACCTCTCTAACCTCTGGGTTGGAAGCCAAACTAAAAATAACACAAAACAACACACATACACAAAAATAAGGGGCACCTTATCTGCTGATGTCTGAAGAACTGTTCATCTTCTGAAAATTGCTGAGCAGGTTTAGACCTGGAAATATTTGTTGTTCTAGCACTTGGTATATCATAATCCTCCTTAAATTCAAATGTCAATGGAGTTGTCACAAATGGTTTCAACTGCAATTTCCCAAGACCCGGGTTCTGCAGCAAAACACAATATGGCCTTAATGGGTTAGGACTGCAATATGCTTGTTTCTATGATGTGAAATATTACTAACTTTTGGATGCATCTACACTGCACCCTTAGTGTGAAATAACTTAAGCAATTTAAGCTATGTAAATTTCATAGCTTATTTTGAATTCATTTCAAAAAAGAACGCTATTCCAAAACATCCCTTTATCCTCATAGAACGAGGTTTACAGGGACATTGGAATAGCGCACCTGTTATTTCAAAAGCTATTTCAAAATAACAGACGTGCTGTCAAGTTGCAGAAAATGCTATTTTGGGATACCGGAAGTATCCTGAAATAGCGCCGCTGTGCAGATGCACCCAAGTTTGTGACGCACCAGCTATTGTTATCGCTTCCTGCAATTAAGTATCTGAATTTAAAGCCAACATGAGTCAAAGCAGTAAAACCTGGATTATTTTATTAATTTATCTTTGTCTCAGAAGGCAAGTGGATCTGCTAATATGAAACTGCCATTTTACATAATCACTCAGAGATTAAATGCACTTTAAAATGTCTTTTTACTTTAACTCAGAGATTAAATGCACTTTAAAATGTCTTTTGCATTTAACTACAATGCAATCCAGTTGTTGACAGAGATTACTGCTATATACTGGTTACCCTAACTTTTGCTACAGAAAATCATTTTGCTAGAATTCTGGCAAAGAACACATTATGAAGCCAGGCAATTTGGTGAGGAGGAAGGTACATGAGAAAAGAGAGGGGGAGTTGGTCCTCAAACACTAGTATTGTGGCAGATGTATTTACAGGTGCTCTGTGGTCAAATGCTCCATTGGCTTTTTGTCACTGGCCCCCCTGAACCAATGGGGCACCCTGCAAAGCAAGCATGCCTTAATTTTTACAGCAGTAAACTGATATTTAACTCAAGATGGCCAGTGGCCACCTAGATTTTAAATTTCGTGATATAAAAGAGCCCTTAACTAGCTCAACCAAGAATTTCATTCAGAGCCGGGCTGGCCCCTGGAACTGGGCAGGTCAGATCAGAAAAATAAGCAAAAGTCAGCTCCTAAAAACAAGCCTAACCCACTGCTACTTTATGAAAGATATCATTACTCCATTAATTAAAAAAATAAACCCAAACTACTCCTATGGTTATATTATTAATGCATCAAAACTTAGCACCTGCTGCACGTTCTCATCTTTAAAGTGTTCATGGCAGTGTCATGTCCCAGATTATGGATCTAATCCCAAGGATTGGATGCTGCGAGATTTTCACTCTGTTTGGCTTTTTTTAAGGCAGACTCCCACGTGCTTTGTAGCCCTCAGCTTGTTCCCAGTCACAGTCACACCACACAGCTGCTTGTGGCACAGACATCTTGCTTGTAGCCTGAGCCCCACATGGTCCCTTTCACACAGGTCAACTGGAGACTTATGCAGCTGCCATGGGCAAGAGTGGCAGGGCTGGTGCCCACAGGAAGTGAGGAAGGATATGTTGGGAGCGGGGGCCCTACCTGGCACGTGTGTGTGGAGTGGCAAGGGTTATGGGCTACTTCTCATTGGCAGCACTCTGCAAATCCAAATCCACATTAATTTTTTTTAAAAAGAGTATGCCGATTCAGAGTCACATGATTGGCCTCTTGTGGCCATATGGTCTGAAAAGCAGCATTGGCATGGGATGCATCTGAGGTTATGCCAGTGGGCAGGAGGTTCTTTTCAAAATGATCACTTCTCACTGAGAAGCACAAAAAACCCTGCAGCCTACAGCTTCAAAACATCACGCCTGCTGGGTCCTCTCAAAGCTTCTAGCTCCTGGAGGACTAATTTTCGTTGTTTCTGCTTGCTGCTGATCCTAGGTGGCCTCTCTAGGCCACTCTTGGAGGGCTAAACTCACTATTTCCCACCAAAGGGTACCTTATTTGGACAGTGTACACCAATGGCCAGGCCTCCAGCAGGGGGTGCCAAATGCTTGATACATTCCACCACACTTCTAATGTTCTTTTCTCATCTGTCAGATGACCTCCTCACTTTATCAGTATTCCTTTGTTACCTGGAACAATCATCAGTCAGACACAAATCAGTCCCATCTGTCTCATCCATCCACCTTTTCTATTAATTATATGGTGCAAATCACAGTAGTGAATAGGTGGTGGCATAACTCAATTAACAGTTCTTTCAAAGCTGACTACAGATGTGTCTATCCTTGATACGGTTTTGATTTGCTCCATACTTACTTCAACTTTTCCATGTCTGGCCAGTCTTTTGCGTGAATATTGTTCCAGAGCATCAAGTTTTCCTAAGAGCCTCTGGGTCATTTTCCCTAAACAAACTTCCTAAAATAAAATATAAGAAAATAAACTAATTATGATAATAAAACAATGATTTTAGAAAAATGGTTACTTTCATGCTATAAACTTTTAAAACCTCTTTGTGGAGCTTCAGGAACTTTGTGGCAATGTAATGGAGAACAATCCATGGATAATAACGCTGTCCTATCACTTTGTTAAGGGTCATGTTATCCCCTAGCACAGAGGTATGCAATAATTTTTCATGAGGGGGGGCCATTCCAAGAATTTGGTAAATGGTCAAAGGTTGAACTCTTCTATGATATTAATGAAGGAGGTACAGAGTCTGGAATAAAGGTTGGGTGCAGAGTGGGGGTTGGGGTCTGGAAGAGAGTTTGGGTGCCGGAGAGGATTCTGACCTGGAAGAGGGCGTGCAAGGTCTGGGTGGTGGTTGTGACCTGGGGCAGGGGTGTAGGAGTTTTCCAGCCAATGGGAGCTGGGAAATTGTGCTGGGACTGTCGGCAAAGCCCACCCTTAAAGGCTTGCAGCACACAGAGAGCATGCAGGGAGGGGCCCAGTGGGCAGGGAACCTTCCCGCTGGGCTGTAGGATGGTGGTAGGCCAGATCCAGAGGTTTGTTGGGCCAGATCTGGCCCATGGGCCATAATTCACCTACTCCTGCCCGTGCCCTAGCAGGGAACACCTGGGGTGAGGTTATGCAGAGTATGAGCTGTATTAGCTCCTGATTGGGTTTCCAGTGTTAGAAGCATAGGCAAAGCCTGTATCAATGTTAAATGTTTCCAAGGAAGGCAAAGAGCCTCCTATTCTCCCTGTCTGACTGCAGTGCTGGGTTTGCTGTCTGTGAAGGGGAGGGGTGGGTCGGGAATTCCTTCCTGACTTCCATGGTGCGGGGAGGGGGGGGTCAATTTATGCTTTGTGTCCAGGATCACTCCTTCTCAAAACTCATCCTGCTGTGATCGAGCCCTACTTTGCCAGCCCACCCTGGCTCCTGCAGTAGGTGACATACAGTTGCAGTCTGGCTCTGCTGATGGAAAGAGAAAACTGCAAAGACTCACAATAGCCCAGATGATGAGGTACGGCTGGGCCCCACTGCAGCTCCCTCAGCTGCAGATTTCCACAGGCCTTCTACGTGCAGTGAGGTTAGCAAGTGTCCTCCGAAGGTTTCATCCAGGTTCACACTCTCGTGTTGTGTAACTGCCTGCCCTGCACTAGTACTACAACATGCTGCAGCAGCGAAGCCCAAGTTCAGTGAGACAAATTGAATAAGGCTTCCATGGTGAGAAGCTTCATGAGACAGAGATAGGGGAAAAGAAGGGTTATTTAAGGGGCTGTGGGGGATGGAAGGGGTCAGAGAAGGGAAGGGAGAGATGCTCCTTGACCAATAGTAGAATTTACAGGAGGCCTGTATGACAATAATAATAAAATATTGTTTAGTTGATAGATAGTAGTTCATATGCTTAAAGCACTTTACAGAGATTAATCCTCAGAGAAGTTATTGTTGTCCTCATACTACCAATGGTGGAACCAAGATAGAAAGGTTAGATGCGTTGCCCAAGGCTACACAAAGAAGCACTGGTAGAGCAGTGAATAGACCACAGGCCTCCAGGATTCTCCATGCACTGACCACTAGGCAACATGGACTGATAGCACAATAAATGGTTGTGGCCTCATTTTCAGATGGACTGAACATGCATCTCTATAAATCAGGGTTAGTGTCTATGAATTTTTGAACACATAGTAACCCAGCTTGCAATAGCAACAGCAAAAGAGCCACAGGGGCTAGAGGTTTCGAAATGGCAACATTTGATCCCTCTTTTAGTATGAAGAGAAACGTGATAAATCAGTTTGTTAACATACCAATCCCCATGCACAAGTTTTAAAACAATTAAGTTACGTCTACACTGGCAGCTTCTCACGCAAGAACTCTTTTGCAGAAGAGTTCTTCTGGAAAAACTCCTCCAGAAGAGAGCGTCCACACTGGCATGAGCTTTTGAACAAGAGATGTGCTTTTGTGCAAGAGCATCCATGCCAGTGTAGACGCTCTCTTGCGCAAGAAAGCTCTGATGGCCATTTTAACCATAGGGGCTTCTTGCGCAAGAAATTCATGTTGCCTGTCTACACTGGCCTCTTCTGGAAGAGCTCTTGCACAAGAGGGCTTATTCCTGAGAGGGAGCATCAGAGTTCTCACGCAAGAAGCCCTGATTTTCTACAGTACAATGTCAGTTTACTTGCGCAAGAACGAGCAGCCAGCGTAAACAGGCGGCAAGTTTTTGCGCAAGAACGCGCCAGTGTAGACACAGCCTGAGACTCTGGAGCATTGCCCCAGCATGATGAAGCAATTCCTATTCTGAGGGAAGCAATAGCTTGTCATGACCTGAGCATTGCCAAGCATGTAGTTCAAGCACCTTGAAATTCATTCCAAGGTAAGCGTGTTCTTAAGTACTTTCCTGAAAGGGGGCTGAGGCTGAAGTAGCACAGACATATGCCATGGTGCAGCCTCAACTCTGAACTGTGGCAACAGCTGAAAAGTTACGTCTTTTGTGTTATACAAAACTCCTGCCAATGAGAGGAGAGAGAAAGAGAGGCAAGGATAGAGAGAGCCAGCACATTGTACCAAACATATCCAAGCTCCATGGAAACCTTTGTGTGCGTATCTAGAGCAACTTAGAAAAGTCAACTGTATATTCATCTACATCTCCAGTTGAGACAATGAGATAATATACTTTAAGCTACAGTAAAACCAGACATGGTATGAAGCATATATATTGAATGGGGCAGCACAATTTAAAAACATAACGTGTGGGGGTTTTATGATCTGCAGTTAAAAATCCAACCTTAGATTACCAGCTCCAAAAGAAGTTAGAAAAAAAATCAAGTGATTGTTCTGATTTTTTGAGTTTATTGTGTGCACTTCTGTAACCTGCTTTGTTGACTTCCCTGTAAGGTCAGTTAGTGAGTTGATTCCCTCTGTCTGTGTAAGTCTTTTACACTGGAATAAGTTAGAGTAAAACTTATTTTTAAACTGGAAAATGTGATTGTAAAACCAGAAGAGTCTAGCGGAATTAGCGGCAATCACAGTGGCTGAAATCTCTAATCCATTGTTTTAAAAAAATCTGATTCCAGTTAATCACACACCTTTCAAACAACAGCCTTGCCTGTAGGCACAATGAGGTCACATACACACCTGTATCCTGTTATTCTAGAGCCACAGGCTACAATCGAAAAAACGTGTTGGGGCTGACAGTGTGAGTTCACTATGAATGCAGCTTAACTGGTGCAGAGCCAGGTTTAACCTGCATGTACAGATAGCTGTTCTCTGAGCGACTGCTGAATACTGTTTGCCCTTTTCTGCATTTGCAGTTAAAATCTGTTCAGCACTGGTCAAATGACACTCATTGTCAGCCATGGGATATCAGCAAAGGGAAGAGCAGGCTAATCCACTCCAGTGGGCACAGGGCAATCACACATATCACACCTGGCATCTTCTATCCAAGAAACTCGACACACTTTTACAGATCTTGAGACTGCTTCACAACATGCCTAGCAGGGCAAGTATTTACCCCTTTTACAGAAAGGGAAACTGAACTACTGCTCCTCCTAATCTCTCCTATCCTTCCTTTCCCTGTTTCTCCCCCTCCTGCACAAGGGTGCTGGAACCATTTTTAGGGTGGGGGGGCCAATGACGGAAACCACCTATCTGGTGTTTGTTGTTACTATCCTCAGTACCTGTAGTTCCAGCACCCCTGCTGCTTCTCCCCTCTTGTCTTCCCATCACTTCTTCAGTCCTGTGGCCACACACTGTTTCCCCACAAATCTGCCTTCCCCCTCCTCGACACCTGAGTCCTGTTGCTTCTCTTCTTGTCTAACCCCAAGGCTGTTGCCTCTCCACCAATTCTTGCTGCTTCTCTGGGCATCTCAGGGACTCCCCTGACTGTGTTGCTCCACACAGTTTCCACTTCTTCTACCTCCCCTGCAGTTCCCTTATCTTGCTGTGGCACTTACCAGAAAGGATCTTCAGGGCCCCCTAACCCACCTGCAGAGCTGCTCTGAGCTCCCATGGTCTGCTCCAGACAGACAGCGTGGACATGGTGTGGAGATGCAGCTCACTCATTTGGCCTCTGCACTCCTTTCCCCATTCTGCCATGGCCTTTTGTTACTGTGTTGCTCAGCAATAGCTTCCTCAGCTCACTGGGCTGGGTTTGCTTATTGTGTGTTGGCTACCGTCCGGCACCACCAGGCCTATGTGTTCTGTTCCCAGGTTCAATCATTTGAATTCTGGCTCTGCCCAAAGGGAGTGAACTGTACACAACCCCACCCAGCCTGGAGAAGGGGATATTCTGCTTTTTACAGAAGTGCCTGAGCTGGACATGCAGGACCTGATTCTCTTCTGGTTTATGCTGGTGTACATCTAGAGGAACTGCCTGGAATGCCAAGATTTGCACTTGTCCTTTCCTATGTGATTTGCTCCCATGTTATAAGGTGAGAGAGACAGGAAAGGAACAATTATGGCCTGAACCAGATAAGAGCGCAAATTCTATTAAAGGGTTATATATAAACCATAGCAAAGACTTGAGTTAAGTTTATCTTAAACATAGGTGCAGCCTGTTTTATAAGAACTTATTCACCCTACAAATACAGCCACCTTGGGGGACCCATTATAGAGATTTCCACATGGTTGCATTTGTGAGCTAGAGAGAAAACCCTAACACAATTTGGCCAGCGTGGGTGTTCAAAGAGAAAGCACATTAAAATTATGCTTGCAGGCCATGTGGTTCCTACAGAATTTGCTCCTGTCCATGCTCAAGAGGAGCTGAAGAGCAGTTATACTTCTTCATCCCACCCTCCCAGATCCCCACTTATGTATTCTCAGCACTAGAATGATGAGACAGAAACAGAGGCTTCTCTTGACTGTGATTCAGAGAGCAGCCCTGGTTAAAGTCTCTCCCATAATCTCCGTATCCCAGAATCCTTTGTCTCATTTTATGACAACAGGGCATTAGCTATACAACTCAGCATGATATTTATAAAAGCATTTGGAAATTGTAAAGTGCTATACTGCTGACTACTTAACCCTCACACTTGCCTTCTCACAGGGATGTTAAGTATTCTAAACACTCCATGGCCATCTAGAATTATACAGATGTCACAATGCTATACTTTAGCCACACAAAGGATAAAAACACAGATCTTTTGGCTGTAAGAGCCCTTAATGCTAGAGCTAAGGGAGAATTGCTGTTATTTTGAAGCACTAGAGAAGGCCAGGCTATGATATTTGATCAGTTCTGATTCCATCCAGCAGAGGGAAGTGATAGCCATTCACAACTCACTTTGACTACATCTAGACTGCAGGCTTCTTTTGGAAGAAGGCTTTTTTGGAAGAGAACTTCCAAAAGAGAGCATCCACACACAAAAAGCGCATCAGATAGGGGCTCAAGACTGATTGGATGCTCTCTCGCATAAAAAGCCACCCGGAACCACTTCAGCCAGGGCTGTAGGTCACCAGTTGCTTCTGAGTGCTGGTGCTGAAGCCTTTCAGAGACATGCGCTTAAAGGGACCCCCCCTGGACAGCCATTTCTCTGCTTCTGCTGCCTGCTTGCTACCTCTTCGAGGGACAGCAAAGCTCTTGCAGTGCCTGCTGTGGTTACCCTGTTCTTTTTTGGACGCCACAGCTTTGTTCTTTGTGCCATGGAGCCAGAGCTGCCCCTGGGTGTGCGAAGGCCCCACACGGCCATGCTGCAGTTTTTCCAGCACTTTGTGCCAGCTGCCTTCCTGGTCCTGCATGAGCTCATTCTGGGGACCCTCTCCCTGGGTGCGGGTGCTACACTCTGGCAACCACACCCCACTGTGAATAGGCGCTTTTGGAGGCTCGACACCAGTTTGGACTGGTAGGACCAGCTGGTCTTGGAGCAGTGGGATGACCAGCAGTGGCTCCAAAATTTCCACATGCAGAAGGCCATCTTTTTGGAGTTATGTGCCTGACTCGCCCCCGCCCTCTGGAGATGTGACACCCACCTGCGGCCCGCCATCCTCCTGGAGAAGTGGGTCGCAATTGCCCTCTGGAAGCTCTCCACCCCATACAGCTACTTGTCAGTGGGCAACCAGTTCAGCATGGGAAAGTCCACTGTTGGGGCCCTCCTCATGGAGATAAGTCACGGTCAGGCTGCAGTCCCTGCATGGGGGGGGGAGAGTCCTGGAAAAGGGGGTCCCTCGGGAAAGGGGGTTGGAGGCTGAGGGAGAAAGTGGGGCGGAAGCCCCATCCCTGGGAAGTTATGCCATCCCACCCTCACACAGTCCTGGTGCTGGGGGGTGGCGGCCTCATGGGGGTGGCTCCTGGGGTGTTTGAGGGGGGCAGGGGAGGGGAGCAGGGCAGGCACCTCCCAAGGGTTCAAGCACTCCCTCTCTCATTCTCTGTTTTGTGTTTGTTTGTCTCCTTCTATAGGTTGGGAGGGCCATAAACTCGATCCTGCTGTGGAGGGTCATCTGCCTGGGAGACCTGGACATGACCATGGCCGGATTTGCTGCCCTGGGATTCCCAAACTGTGCTGGAGCCGTAGATGGGACTCACATCCCAATCCACGCACTGGACCAGGTATATTAGTGCAGCAGGCCCTGGTTGACCACCAGGGACACTTTACAGACATTTTTGTCAGGTGGTTGGGCAGAGTTTTTTCAGAAACTCCAGCCTGTACCACAAGTTGGAGGTAGGCACATTTTTCCCCCACCGTGAACTTGCGATTGGGGACGTGTAGATGCCACTGTGCATCATGGGGGATGCAGCCTAGCCCCTCATGCAATGGGTGATGTAGTCATACACCAGCCACCTGGATCCCAACAGGGACCAGTTTAATGCCCACCTGAACTGGGCCAGGATTCAGGTGGAGTGCGCCTTCAGCCACCTCAAGGCACGGTTCAGGTGTCTCCTGACCCGCCTGGACGTGGGGGAACACAACATCTCCAATGAGGCGTCAGCATGTTGTGTTCTCCACAACATTGTGGAGAGGAAGGGTGAGTCCTTCCTCCCGGGGTGGGGGGCAGACACTGGCCACGAGAGGTGAGCGTTCGAGCAGCCGAGGACAGCTGCCATTTGACAGGCCCATCAGGCTGGGGTGCACATCCGGGAGGCCCTGAGGGAGAGATTCTCTCAAGGAACCCAATAACTCTCCCCAAGGCCTCCGGCTTGCTGCTCTATCCTTTCCCCACTACAACCCCTCCCTTTGCCCCTTCTCTGACCTCTCAATAAAAACACTTGTTTGATTTTGAACAAAACGAAGTATTAATAAAGGTGTGCGGAGGGAGGGGGGCTCAAACCTGGGAGGAGGGAGAGGAGCTCAGGGCTGGGAGGGGCGAGGGGGTGCGGCTTGATGTGCCACTGCAGGTGCAGGGACCTTGTCGGAGTTGGGGTTGGGTGGGTCCAGGGACCATAGGGAAGTGAACAGGAAGGGGGGCTGGGATGGCAGGGGAAGGGGGCATAGGCATCATTTGGGGTGGGGGACATAGCATTGCTAGGGGAGGGGGCATGAGCATCACCTGGGGAAGGAGCAGAGGCATAGCAGGGGGGCAGGCGGAGGGAGAATGGGCATAGCAGGGGGGGGGGGAGGGTGGAAGCCAAGAGCAGCAGCATCAGGTGGGTGTGCCATCATGCACAACATGACAGCACACATGTTGTCATACCGCTGCATCAGCTGGTCCCATGTGCGGTTCTACCACTCCAAGTCTTCGCAGACCTTGTGCATTAGGGTCTGCTGCATGTTGCGCAGGATGCTGATGTGCTGGCGCATCAGATCTTCATGGATCCTGGCATGCCTTCGGGTCCCCCGGGTTCTGGCGGGTGGCTCTGGTGGCGTGGCTCGGCCCTCAGTCCCAGCTGGTTTGGCTGTGGAGAACACAAAAAGGGAGAGGCGGTTAGTCATCCATACAGACACTGTCCCTGAGGCCATGTCCTCCTCTGTGAGAAGCAACCAACAGTCCTGAGGCGAGAAGAGAGGGATGTCCCGGGAACAAGGCCATGTGTGGCCTGCACAGTGGGCCATGCCTCACAGGGGCCCCGACGTGCCCAGGGGACCATGATGCCCGCTTCTCCCCCCTCCCTGGCCCACAGACAAGCAGGCAAGGGAAATGTCCGGCCACAGTGGGATCTCATCATGGGCGGCAGAGGAGCCGGGAGCATCCTGGGCCTCCCTGGGGTCCACACACATAGCTGCGGCTTGCAGCGCTGTCTACGGGGGCGGCTGCTGTCTCACACATGCAGGCATGCCCGTGTGCTGTGTGTGACACTCCTCGGTCTGCGTGGGGTCGTGCCTGTGCCCTTGTGACTAGCCTGCTTCCAGTTGTGATGGTCCCACTCCCCTCAGTGGCAGGATGTGAGTGGCCTCCCCTGAGCCTGGCAGCAGGATCCTGGGCATGCTCAGAGATGGCCTGCTGTGTCCGCGTGCCGCACACTAAAGCTGCACATAGTTGCATGTGCATGGACCACAGCATGATGTCCAGCCCAAGCAGGTCAAGCCACACTCGTCCCCCGTCTCCTGTGCGCCCACCTCCCCTGCCCTGTGTGTGTGACAAAGTGAAACCACTCACCTGAAGATCCCTCCCAGGCATCCGAGGAGGCCTGGAAGACATCCTGGGTCACTGGCACCGGCTCCAGGGACAGGGTTACAGTGTCTGTCTCCTCCTCCTCCGCCGCCTCCGGCTGGCGCTGGCCCACCTACTCCTCCTCTGTGGAGACCTCCGGCTGGGTGATGACAGGGGTCTCCAGGCCTGAGTCCACCAAGACGGGTGGGGAAGACATTTCCCCACCCCCCAGGATCTGGTGCAGCTCCTGGTAATAGGGGCAGGTGTGGGGTCCTGCCCCTGAGCACAAGCTGTGCTCTGTGGCCCGAACATATCCCTGGCGGAGCTCCTTTACTTTACTCCAGACCTGTTCTAAGGTGGGTGGGTGTCCGCACTCCACCAGGGAATCGGCCATCCAGCCATAAATGTCCGCATTTAGGCGCTTGGACCGGAAATCCTGCAAGGTCTCCTCGACCCATGGTTTGAGGAGGGACAGTATCTCCAGGCTGGACCAGGAGGGTGTGCCCCTCTTGGTCTGCCTGGGTGGGTCCTAGGTCCCTTGGAGCTGCTCCCTGTGAGGGTCAGGGAGATCGCGGGGGGCTTGAGGCTCAGCTATGGCTGGCAAGGCCTGTGGCAGAGAGAGCCGCGCAGTGAGGTGCTGCTCTGAAGCCAGCTTCCTGCTACAAGGCTTGTCCAGGGTGCCTGCAGCTTTAAGAGGGGCCAGGAGACAGGAACTCTAGAGTCCTGATTACTTTGTATAGAGTGGCCACCAGGGCACCTGTGCTATTTCCTGGAGGCCTCTTCTTTTGAAAAAAAACCCTCCTCCCCGTCCACACACACCTTTTTCCGAAAGAGGTCTTTTGGAAAAAGGCTTCTTCCTCATAGAATGAGGATTAACAATGTCGGAAAAAGCCCTCTGCTCGTTCAGTTTACTTTCACAAGAATGTGATTGCAGTGTGGACGTTCTGCAAGTTTTGTCGGAAAAATGGCTGTTTTTCTGACGAAACTCTGTAGTGTAGACATACCTTTTGTTACAAATGTTTTTCTACTATTACAGTACACAAGGGGGCCAGCCCAGCTCTGCCCCCAGTGGCCGGAGAAGGCTTGGCCGAGGCACTCCAGGCCTGGCTCTGCCCCCCAACAGCCAGGGAGGGCTGGGCTGAGGCCATGACATGCCAGGCCCGGCTCTGCCCCGACGGCTGGGGAGGGCTGGGCCGAAGCTGCAGTGCACCAGTCCTGGCTCTCCTTGTGCCACCAGAGAGGACCAGTTTGGCAGTGGATGGGTCTTGGCTCCAGGGACGAAGGGGTGGGGCTGGAGTCTGGGCTTTACCCACCCATACATACCCCCCAGCCTGCAGATGTTGTGACATGATAACATCACTCTGTCATCCCACAGGAAAAAAAAATTATATATATATAGAGAGAGAGATAAAACCCAAAAACACCATTACCACTACTATGTGAGCAGAAAGCTATTAAGGTTGCAAAGTCAAGCACTCACACCTCAGGAAATGCCTGTGCAACCTTAATTCATAGACTTTAAGGCCAGAAGGAATTGTTGAGCTTGCCTAATCTGACCTCCTGCACATCACTTGCCTAATCAGACCTCCTGCACATCTGACCTCCTGCACATCACTGGCCATAGAATCTTACTCATTCACTCCTGTACTAGGCCCATAACCTCTGGCTGAGTTATTGAAGCCCTGAAATCTTAGTTTAAAGACTAAATTAAGAGACTCCACCATATACACTAGTTAAAAACAGCAAGTGACCTACGCTCCAGTATGCAAAGAAGACAAAAAACTCCCAGGATCTCTGCTGGTCTGACCCAAGGGAAAATTCCTTCCCAGCCCCAGCTATGGTGATCAGTTTAGAGTGACCAAAGGGTGAGTGTGAAAAAATCAGACCCGTTTTTTTAAGGGAGGGATGGTTAATAATTGTGTATATAAAATTAAAAAAAAATAAAACATGCACATAGGCCTACCTTGTTCTATAGGTCACACAGCTCTCAGTTTTCAGCACCAGCAGTCTCATACTTCTTGGATGACTTGGTCATGCACATAACGTCCTTTCTGCTGATTATGTAAATGTGGAACTTTTTGCAGCTCCTACTGAAATTCATTTTTACTTGCATTTCGGATCTCACCCCATTACTAATGCTTCAATTCACCACATCAGTCCATGCATCCTTCATAGCTGAAAACACAAGCTCTGTATAGGCATGGCAGACTGGTATACTAAACATGAATGAGAAACCAAGTTCTTTTGTTAGAAAGATGAGCACTGTCTCCCTTAATCCTGAGTACTGGAACCTAGAGTTCCTTAACCATTCCCCACTCCCCCTGTCTCCAACTCCAGGTTCTTCGTGGTTTCTCGGACAGTACAAAGCTTACTGGACAGCCTATCCAGCCCACAATACTCTGGAGGACCAAACTTGTTGAGCAAACTTGTTGCTGCGCCTTTACATTCCCGTGCTCCCCACTCCCCCTGCCCCCACCAGATGTGGCAGGGGAAAAATGTTCCCGCCGGCCTTCCATCCGAGAAAAACAGAAAATACCAGACATTTTACATGTCCGGTATTTTCTGTTTGTTTTTTTTTACCAGACAGAAGATGCAATTATTGGACTGTCCGGGCGAAAACCGGACACCTGGCAACCCTATCCCTGAACTCCTTCTCTTGGCTAATAATAAAACACTGAGGCTATGTCTACACTCGCGGCTTCTTGCGCAAGTACGAGCCGTTCTTGCGCAAGAATCTGCAGAGCGTCCACACTGCCCACCCTCTCTTGCGCAAGGAAATTTACAGTACGGCGTGGTAAGAGAGGGCTCCTTGCGCAAGAGTTACGCTCTTTTTAACAGGTGTAAGCCCTCTTGCGCAGGAACTCTTGTGCAAGAGGGCAGTGTGGATGCTCGGCAAGGATTTCTTGCGCAAGAAAGCCCTATGGCTAAAATGGCCATCAGAGCTTTCTTGCACAAGAGAGCATCCACACTGCCATGGGCGCTCTTGCGCAAAAGCACAGCTCGCACATGGCAGTGTGGACGTTTTCTTGTGCAAGACTTCTTGCACAAGAACACTTGCGCAAGATTTTCTTGCTCAAGAAGCCACCAGTGTAGACAAAGCCTGAATGTTGTACAAATAGCCGCTAGTGGAAAAGTCAAACTATTTCTCCAGATAATTGACAGAAACATCATACAATATAGTAAAGTCCTTCTGAAGCACTTCTGAATACAAAGGTGTTGTTCCAAGAACACATTCTCAACTTTAGCAGTGAAGAATTGGTCTTTTCTTTTTCTTTCTTTCTTTCTTTTTGGCTGAAGCTTTGTTCGCAGCCCATTCATTATGGCGTACACCTCACATATAGCCACTAGCCTTCTCCAGACAGAGCACTATGGAGCTCTTGAAGTTCATTTTGTAGAAAAGAGAGGTGAACCTCAGCACTGTTAGCTTCCCGACCTTCTTCACCATGCTGACTCTCAGCAAACAGGGACCACAAACACTATGAACAGCTGTCGCAGCCCAGAGAAACAAAACAGCTCTTGACTGCTTGCCAAATGTTAACCAGTCTGTTCAGAGATGAGAAATGTGTTGGTGTGATGTAGCAAAGCAACTTGCTCCATGTCCATTAAGCACACACGTGCCCTTCAGCACAGCCATTCTCTTAGTAGAACAGCTGCAGTGATTAAATGTCATAATCCCCAATGACTCAATGTCCATTTCAGAGCCACATCGTGGACTGGGCAGCTAGCAGGTAAAATACTTTCATTCTCCTTTCTCAGGTTCTGGTATACAGATGTCTGCCTACCATCAAGGGCACTGGAATAGGGGGCCTGGGAGAGGGGGAGGCCATTTACCCCACATTTTTTCCAGCCATAAGGGCAAGTGGGAAGAGATGGGGCAGAGAGAAGCGAGTGGGGGGTGAAGTCTTAGTGGGGGCAAGGGATGGTGCAAGGGCAGGGCCATGAGTTGGATGTCAGTGGCCTGCTACACACTTTTAGGGAGCTTCCATTGCTCCCACCTACCATAATTAGCATTTGCATTGTTGGCATAAAATGAAGAGACTTAGGCTAATTTGAGTTTATGAATTACAAGCTGCTGATGAACAGTGTTGGTTATTGACCTGAAATCTCCTCCCTTTCTTCATAAAAGTCGAATAGTCTGTCTTGTATTCCTAGTTCAGGTATCCAGCGTCTCAGGGACGAGGGGAAAGTTTTACATTACCTTTGTCTGATGCATACGTGGTGACTGAGAAGTAGGGTCTGTCTTGACTGTGAAGAATATCAGTGAATTCAGTCGGCAACAGTGATAGCATGTTTTTAATCAGGACTTCGGCTTTAGTATGGCCACAACTAATTTTTTTGCAATCGAGTCAGGATAACAGGTGCAAGCTTCATTGTGACTGTTGGTGCACTACTGTATGACATATATGGGTAAGCTCTGCAGCAACAACATGGGTAGCATGGGATTGCTGAGAAGATGTTTGAGACCAGGGGATTCTGTTTTGTAATTGGTACCTTTGCACATGTTGTTTCCCAGGGATATAATGCTTCACATCCGACTCACCGCTGTGCCTGATGCTGAATTTTTTTCCATGCAATTTACAAAATGCCTTTGTAGCACAGTCATCTGACTGGCGAATCCAGTTGTAATTTTCCCCCATTCTGTTCAGTGCTTGCAATGTCTTTTAGCTCTTTTTAGCTATTTGGTTCATCAGTAACACTAACCATCATATCTCTTTGCAACAAAGTCTTTGCCAGTAAAACTGCTTCGAAGCACTGATGCATGGACCAAAAAACATGATGAGACTGGATAGCCGCATAGATGTGTTGCCTTGGTAACTCAAACAAACACACAGGGCCAGCATTAGGGGGTAGCCATCAGAGCAATTTCTAGTAACAGTTGCAGATGGGCTATACCATAGGCAACCTCATCATTCCATCCCCTTCATGAATTTAGCTAGCTCAGGCTTGAATCAAGGTAGGTTTTTTGTTCCACCGCCTCACTCCATTCTTCCTCTTGAAAGGCTATTCCGGAACATCACTCCTCTAATGGTTAGAAACCTTTGTCTTAATTGGGAATTGGGCTTGTTTAGTTTGAAAAAGAGAAGACTGAGACATGATAGTGGTTTTCAAGTATCAAAAAAAAAGGTGTCACAGGGAGGAAGAAGGGTGGAAATTGATCTCATTGGCCTCTGATGACAGGACAAAAAGCAATGGGCTTAAACTGCAGCCAGGAAGGTTTAAGTTGGACATTAGGGCTATGTCTAGACTACAGGCTTCTTTCAGAAGAAGCTTTTTTCGGAAGAGATCTTTCAAAAAAACTTCTTCCGAAAGAGTGTCCACACTGCAAAAGTGCATCGAAAAAGGGATCTGCTTTTTTCTAAAGAGAGCATCTAGACTGAATGGATGCTCTCTCGCATGTAAGCTGTGATTGCTATTGATGGAATGGCCACCAGGGCATCTGTGCTTTTTTCTCTTTCCTCTTCTTCTGAAAGAACTCTCTTCCCTGCCCACACATGCCTTTTTGCGAAAGAGCTCTTTCGCAAAAAGGCTTCTTCCTTGTAGAATGAGGATTATCAATTCTGGGAAATCCCTTCTGTTCTTTTGATTTTCTTGCGAGAGAATGCAATTGCAGTATGGACATTCCTCAAGGTTTGTCAGAAAAATGGCCGTTTTTCCGACAAAATTCTGTAGTGTAGACATACCCTCGGAAAAACTTGCCAACTGTCAGCGTGGTTAAACACTGGAATAAATTGCCTAAGAAGGCTGTAGAATCTCCATCACTGGAGATATTTCAGAGCAGGTTAGACAGACATCTATCAGGGATAATATAGACCATGCTTATAGGCTCTATATCCAATGAGGGCAGCGGACTGGACTTGATGATCTCTCGAGGTCCCTTCCAGTTCTAGTGTTTTATGATTCTATGATTTATTTAACTAGGCCTCACAACATTCTTATAGAGCAGGTAAATACTGTTTCCCCTTTTTACAGATTGGGAAACTGAGGCTGGGAGAGGTGAATTTGCCTTGATGAAGGCCACATTTTTAGGACACATTTTGTGCCTCTGACATTTTGTTGGTCATACCATCCCTCATGTCCATGGGAGAGTAATTTTGAAGGTAAAGGTTATTTTGGAGGCAGTGGGTTAGTTTCATTAGAATGTTGAGATTTAATATCCTTTTCAGCTTCAGCAATTCAACATGGATTCACCAAGGGCAAGTCATGCCTGACCAACATGATTAGCTTCTATGATGAGGTAACTGGCTCTGTGGATATGGGGAAGTCGGTGGATGTGGTATACTTTGACTTTAGCAAAGCTTTTGATTCAGTCTCCCACAATATTCTAGCCAGCAAGTTAAAGAAGTATGGATTAGATAAATGGATTATAAGGTGGATAAAAAGCTGGCTAGATTGTTGGGCCCAACGGGCAAAGTTCAACAGCTTGATGTCTGGTTGGCAGTCAATTTCAAGTGGAGTGCCCCAAGGACTGGTCCTAGGGTCGGTTTTTTTCAACATCTTTATTAATGACCTTGATGAGGGGATAGATTGCTCCCTCAGCAAGTTTGTGGATGACACTAAACTAGGGGGAGAGGCAGATATACTGGAGGGTAGGGATAGGGTTCAGAGTGACTTAGACAAGTTAGAGGATTGGGCCAAAATAAATCTGATGAGGTTCAACAAGGACAAGTGCAGAGTCCTGCACTTGGGACAGAAGAATCCCAAGCATTATTAAGGCTGGGGATCGACTGGCTAAGCAGCAGTTCAGCAGAAAAGGACATGGGGATTACAGTGGATGAGAAGCTGGATATGAGTGAACAGTGTGCCCTTGTAGCCAAGAAGGCTAATGGCATATTAGGGTGCATTAGGAGGAGCATTTCCAGCAGATCTAGAGAAGTTATTATTCCCCTTTATTCGGCACTGGTGAGGCCACATCTGGAGTATTGTGTCCAGTTCTGGGCCCCCAACTATAGAAGGTATGTGGATGCATTGGAGAGGGTCCAGCGGAAAGCAACCAAAATGATTTGGGGGCTGGAGCACAACCTACGAGGAGAGGCTGAGGGATTTGGGTTTATTTGGTCTGCAGAAGAGAAGAGTGAGGGGAGATTTAATAGCAGCCTTCAACTCCCTGAAGGGAGGTTCTAAAGAGGAAGGAGAGAGGCTGTTCTCAGTAGTGACAGATGGCAGAATAAGGAGCAATGGTCTCAAGTTACAGTGGGAGAGGTCTAGGTTGGATATTAGGAAAAACTATTTCACCTTGTGGAAGCCAAGGGATTTGTATGTAGCCAATTTGAGCCTTTGGTTAGCCTAACTCATGCTAACTCTGAGACCTAACAACTCAGAGTACTATGAGAGACGCTGTTTTCGCCTGTCGTCTCTCTTGTGCTTGAGATAAGGATAGAATGCTGACTCTAGTGAAGACCTTGAGATAAGGTGGCATCTGAAGGGAATTGTTATGGGAAGGGGAATAATTGTTTATTGTTATTATATATAAACAGACAGTATATATATTGGCTTCTAATTGTTTTGTATTTGACGATCTGCCTAGCAGCAGCTTCTTCCCTTGCTCAATTATTGCTCAAATAAACTGTTTCTGACTACTTGTTGCTCACAAACACAGAGTGAAGGCCTGTTTTCTTCCACAATCTGGAGGGTGGTAAAGCACTGGAATGGGTTACCTAGGGAGGTGGTGGAATCTCCATCCCTAGAGGATTTCAAGTCCTGGCTTGACAAAGCCCTGGGTAGGACAATTTAGTTAGGGTTGGTCTTGCTTTGGGCAGGGGCTGGACTCGATGACCTCCTGCGGTCTCTTCCAGCCTTAGGATTCTATGAATTTATTCTACGGGGGGGTATGCAAATATTTTTCTTAATTTGCAGTCCAGTTTGGGTCACTCATGTCCTGCTTCTGCCCCAGATTTCAAGTTCAAATGAAAGCACAATTTTCAAGCACAAACCCATATATTTTACAAGGTTTCACATAAGAAACAAACATGAACTTTGCATCATTTCAACACAAAACAGCAACCAACTTATGAAAATGTGGATCCTCTTTAGATATGTAGTGGGAAATCAGGCTGAAGTGTCTGGAGGAGGTTCTGGGTAGAAATAGTTAAAGCAGATAGACGTAGCAGCTTTAGATTTAAAACCCTTATTCTAGGAAATTCTTTATTTGCCAGACGAAAGTGGCTTTTTCTGTGGTCCCTTTCCATTGTCACATGATATCAAGTTCACTCAAATGATTCACAAAGTTTTCATTGAACTTGTAACAAAAGTCTAAAGTCAGGTGAGCTTAATATATATTTAATTGTTATTCTCACTATTTTTCACTGTTTCCATTTCATGAGATTTTTTTAAAAGTACAGCTGGTCCCTGACTTACGAACGAGTTACGGACCAAACACTTGGTCATAACGCGAAGTGTTCGTAAGTTGGACCCCATTCATTTACATGCGACCGTGCTGGTCATAAGCGCGGATCACGTTCGTAACTCGGGGACCACCTTTACGATCGCTTAATGGGAGGTTTGGTCATAAGTACAAACAGTCGTAAATCGATCATTCGTAACTCGGGGATCGGCTGTAAATTCTCCTTAATTAGCTTCGTTAACAAGGGTCCTACAATTGACAGGTAACTGTTTTTGCTGTTATATGTATCTTGGATTCTGTATTTCTATTCCAACTCATCTGATGAAGTGGGTTTTACCCACAAAAGCTCACGATCCCATACCTTTGTTAATCTCTAAGGCTACGTCTATATTGTGGAGCTATTTCAGGATACTGGAAGTATCCCTAAATAACAATTCTGCGTGTTTTGAGCAAGCCCATTATTTTGAAATAAAATGGGCTTGCTATTCCGACATCCCTATAAATCTCATTTCATGAGGATTAAGGGACATTTTGGAATAGCGCTCTATTTCAAAATTTGGTGCTGTGTAGACAGCGCCAAATTTTGAAACAAGCTCTTTTGTAGTTAACTCGAAATAAGCTATGCAATTTGTGTAGCTCAAACTGCGTAGCTTATTTCAAGATAAGGTTGCAGTGTACACGCACCCTAAGGTGCCACAGGACTGCTTGTTATTTTTAAAATTAAAGACTAACATGGCTATCCCTCTGAGACTTCTTAGTCTGAATAGTTACCTGGAATCTTGTTCTCCTGCCATATACTTTTAAGCAATACAGGGAACACCCTTTATTTTAGAGCTCTATAATACTCCCTAAAAATCCATTAGAACCTGTAGATTTTTGCATTTTAAATTCTTCATGATAAAATCAACTTCCTCTGAAGTAATTATCCTATCAAGAGCTCCTACATCATCCCTAAAAGCTGTGGTAGTTTCACATGTCTTGAATATCTATTTATAAATTCAAGATTTCGATCTTCTGAAGTGTACAAAGAATGGAAAATGTTAGCAAATCTTTCATAGATCAGTTTTATGCTGGTTACTAAATCCCCCTTTTTATTTTTAAGCAGTGGGATGGCTGACTTTTCCTGTTTCTTGAACTTTCTGGCGAACAGCAGATGTATTGCCCTTAATATAGGTACATATTTGCTCACTCTTATCTGTTTGTAACATATTAATCTTCCCTCATATCAATTATTTTCTTATGCATTTTTAAATCCTGTTGATTTATATCCACCTTCTAAAACAACAAGTTCCTTAACCAAACTCTCTTCTTTGAATGCTCTCATCTTATTGAGGGATGATTCTTTATTTATAAGGATCTGCTCACTGCTGACTTTCTAGAATCTTAGATTCCTTCCTTACAATTTTGTTCTATTTCTGAAAATTTTCTTGCAGCTCTTTATTTATAAAGGGGTTATACAACAAAGCTCTATTCAACCACCCAGCCCTTTGTTTTTCCACTGAGTCCCAGTCTTTTAATTCAATATATGCAGAGTCAGAATACCTTTCTTTGACTAAATTAGCCAAAAAACAAAAATCGTATCAATCCTGGAATAAGATCCATGAATGGCAGACTAAGGGTACATCTACACTGCAACACTATTTTGAAATAACTAGCACTATTCCGAAATAACTTAGTCCACGTCTACACAGCAGGCAGTTATTTTGAAATAGTGTCAAAATACTGTCAAGCTGAAGGACTTCTTACTCTATCTCCTGTAACCCTCATTGTACGAGGAATAAGGGAAGTCAGAGGAAGAATGCTCTTTTTTAAAATAAGTGCTGTGTAGACGCTCTCTATTTTAAAATAAGAGCTGCAATTGACGTAGCTCAATTTGTGTAGCTTATTTCAAGTTAAGCCCTGTAGTGCAGATACACCCTAAGATATATAATGCCTGATATCTGGATTCATCTCCTGCCAGACATCCACAGGTCTTCATTTTCTAAGTCATGAAACACATTAGTACTTGATCGTTGCTGTTTATTAAGCTCTCTTTTGCTCTTTATCAAAGGCTGGAAACGGATGACAGGAGAGGGATCACTTGATGATTGCCTGTTCTGTTCACTCCTTCTGCGGCATCTGGCATTGGCTACTGTCGGCAGATGGGATACTGGGCTAGATGGACCTTTGGTCTGACCCAGTATGGCCGTTCTTATGTTCTTATGAGATAATGCTTCTTGTGGTAAATAGTATTTCATACTTGGTAATGCTTTTCCCCAACTATGGGAGTTTATAGTCTTAGCAAACATTTTACATTTACAGAGCAAACATTATAACATTACCTTATAACAACGTGGGATATAGATATTGTAAATGGGATGAATACATACAGCCACCTATAAGCATTCCATAAAGTCTAAACACATTCTCATAACTCTAATATCTATTTCAACAATACTAACACATTTGTGAGCCAGACAGGTTTCCAGATGTACATTTGTCAGTATTTAGTGAGACTCAATGGCCTTGGCATGAACTGGCACGTGGACTGCCAGCATCAAAGCCTCTCACCCACTCTTTCTCTGCTATTTTTTTAAAACATCAAGGCAGTGTTCCTATAAGCTGTGCATTTGTGCAGCCACTCAGGAGAGATTCAAATGCCAGCCAGCTGATTAGCAGAGCTCCCACTTCTAGTTCTTTTGTTTCTACTGGTGGTGCACATTTGCACACAGGGCGGCTTTAGGAAGTGCGGGGCCCAATTCGAACAATTTCGACAGGGCCCCACAGCAATTTTGGTTGAGCAAAAAAAAAAAAAAAGCACAAAAAAATCCCCCGCCAACACACACACACACACACACCCCTCCCGCAGCACAGAAAAACCCTGCGCTAAACTCACACCTCCTATGGCGCAGGCAGCCGACGCACTCCTCCTCCGGGGCCGGCAGATTTGTATAATTTTTTGGTGGTGCCCCATTAGCCACACCCCCTGACCCCCTGTCATGCTCTGAACCCCACCCCCGGGGTATGTGGGATCGGGGCACCCACGTTAACGGCACGGAGGCCCCGATCCCTGGTTTAATCTGGGCTCAGAAGTCCTAGGGGTTAGGCGTGCCCGTATAAAAGGGGCGAGCCTGAAGTAGGGTAGCCTACTTCCCGCGCGAGCCGACTGTCCCCTCACAGCGGCTATGGGTGACGGGGTATAGTCCGCGCCCGCTTTGGGGCGTCTCTCCCCCCGCTCCGTCACTCACAAGAGTTCAATAGGAAGAAAATCCCTCCCGAAGAACAGTCTTCACCGTCTTTGCGGTATTAGTTTAGGTGGGGTAGGGGAACTCGGGCCCTCCCCTGCTCCCAAGTTCCGGACCCAGGACCCTCGGGTGAGGCCACACCAACCTCACCCGAATGGTGAGTTGTATACGAATCACTCACCACCCCTCTCGAGGGGGTCATTTGCCATCCGTGTCGGCGCCCCCATCCTGGGACTGCTTCCTACATCTTTCAGATGCTCCTCCGCCGGGTGTTCCCCACAGGGGTTGGAAGAATCCGTTCCGGCACTCGTGGGTGCTGTTCCTGCCCTGGAGCCTGGGTCCTGGTCTCAGCCACGCTGGCTGCTGTCAACCCGGCCTTGGCATCTCCGTCCGCTTTAGCGTCGGCCCCAGTGCTCCCGGCGGCTTCTGCCCTGTCTCCGGCGTCCCTGGCTTTTGCCCAGCCGGCCCTGGTGTCTTCGGCGGCTTCAGCTCCGGCCCCGGCGTCTCCAGCGTCTTCGGCTCTGGCCCCAGTGTCCCCTGCCACTTCCGCCCCGGCCCCAGCGTCTCTGGCTCTGGCCCCCATGTCCCCGGCCGCTTCCGCCCCGGCCTGCTGAGCCGGCGCCACTTTTGAACATGGCGCGTGTCTCAGGGCGCATGCGCAGCACTGCTGGGGGGGGCCGCACCAGTCTGTCCCTGGGCCTGGAGCCTCAGGTGTGCTCCGGCCTGTGGGAGGGGATGGGTTCACTGTGTCACACCCCCATTAACCACGCCCCACCCCCATTAGCCACACCCCCTGACCCCGGTTAACCAGGCCTCTGGAGGTAACTCGCTCAGGGCAAGATGGACACATGACCAGAAGTAAAAGGTGTCATGTCACCCCTCTCGAAGGACTTTTCCCACCATCCTCCTACCAACAGGGATTAGTTTGGCCCCCACCAAACCCCCCTCATGCAACTATCCTGCAATTGCATTAACCTAATGTGTGTGACATTAACTCGGGGGGCAGAGAGACTGGGGGAAGTGTTCCCTCTAAGGCTTCTCACGGCTTCTTACGCAAGTACAGCCGTTCTTGCGCAAGAATCCACGGAGCAGCCACACTGCCCACCTGCTCTTGCACAAGGAAATTTACAGTATGGCGTGGTAAGAGAGGGCGTCTTGCGCAAGAGCTATGCTCTTTTCTAACAGGTGTAAGCTCTCTTGAGCAAGAGGGCAGTGTGGATGCTCGGCAGGGATTTCTTGCACAAGAAACCCCTATGGATAAAATGGCCATTGGAGCTTTCTTGCTCAAGAGAGCGTCCACACTGCCATGGATGCTCCTGCGCAAAAGCACAGCTCACACATGGCAGTGTGGACGTGTTCTTGCGCAAGACTTCTTGCACAAGAACCCTTGCACAAGAAGCCGCCAGTGTAGACATAGCCTAAGAGTTTCCTCCCATGAGCAGAATGGATTTTGTGTTGTGCACCTGTACTGAGTTCATGTGGCTTGTTTGGATGTGCCACTGTGGCACCCAAGTTATTAATAAATATTTTTAAACCTTTACCTTTTCTCTCTGCTGCCATGTCTTCTCCCCTTGCTCCATCAGCTCCCCTGGTGCTTGCTGCCCCCCAACTCCTCACCCTCCTCTGCTGTCCTGACTCCTGCCCTTCTCACCGCCCTCAGCCCTCCTGCGACCTGCCCCCCTCCACCAGCCGTTCTCTCCTCCCTATGCCCATTCCTCCAGTAGCCCCACTCTGATCATGTGAGCTACCCCTCCTCATCCCCTCTTCCAACACCTCCCTCTACACACCTGCCCTGCCTCTCTCCTCTGGTGCTGGTCCCTCTCCTGCAGGTGTCTGCCCTTCTGCTTCACCCCAGAATCCCCTGGCACGTGCACCTTGCCTTAGCCCTGCACCCTCCTGGTGCCTCCCCCTTCCCTTACTACCCCTGCCCCCTTTGCCCTCTTTTTCCCTGATGCCCACCCCCTCACCACTCTCTGCCCCGTTCCCCTCCTGCCCCTCTGTGCCCTCACACATGACTTGCTCCATCCCCATCTTTCTCATGCCCACCCCTTCTTTCAAGCCTTCTCCCAGCACCTCCCCTCCCCCCTCTAGCTCCCAATGCCCTTCCCCTCTCCTC
This sequence comes from Pelochelys cantorii, assembly GCA_032595735.1. Classification (NCBI taxonomy): domain Eukaryota; kingdom Metazoa; phylum Chordata; order Testudines; family Trionychidae; genus Pelochelys; species Pelochelys cantorii. The sequence continues at coordinate 46,895,089 of CM064334.1, read as the reverse complement.
TCCTCTCCCAGCATCACCCTGTCCCCCCTCCCACTGACACCTCCCCTCCTGCCCCTTTCCTCATTGTCTGCACTTGGCCCCCTGGCATTTGTCTCTCCTCCACCCTGTCTCTTGGTGCCTTCCTCTTTCTTCCCCCGCCCCCTCCGCACAAGCCCCTTCCTCTCCCCCCTCCACACAAGCCCCTTCGTCTTCCCCCTCCACACAAGCCCCTTCCTCTCCCGCCCTCCCCCCTCCGCATAAGTCCCTTCCCCTCCCACCCTTCCCTCTCTGCACAAGCCCCTTCCCCCTAGTTTTCCCCCTCCCCTACCTTCTGCCTTCCACTTTGCGGGGCCAGAGTCTGCGTTTGGGCTCCGAACCCAGAGCCAGGCCACGTGATGCAACGTGCCTCGAAGGAGTTTTAAAGTCCTGGTCCGTGACGTCACGTCACGCCTGGGCGTCCTCCCCGCTCACCTGCAAATGCCATGCATGGCAGCAGCAGCACACGCCGGCGAGGGGGAGCCGCACTGAGAGCCGTGCACGGCAGGGATGGTCCGGGGTCGGGGGGGATGCTCTGGGAGCAGGGTGGGAGGACGCACGGGGGGACAGGCGGGGGGGGGGGTCCAGACCCGCTCCAGGCAGAGCCGGGAGAGAGACCCAGCTCCACATATTGCTGGAGCAGGGCCCCGGCTCTGAATATTAACTCGTCGCCCATAGCACCTGGCACACTTCCAGGTTCAGGGCACGGGGCCCCTTTAGGCACGGGGCCCCATTCAGGGGAATCGGGCGAATTGGCCTAAGGGCAACCCTGTTTGCACATGCCCCTGATGACATAGAAATTTATTCTGCACATGGATGGAAAAAAATCCAAACATGAATGGAATAGATCAGAGGAAACATTGCTCATCAATTTATCTCATCCATCAATCTGTACAAGAAAGATCTACAGAAAGACAAGAAAACAGTGAACTCAAGAAGTAACAGACCCAAGGAAAATCTACCCACAACTTCAACATGCATTGGTGAAAGAAGTTTCTCCTGTTCAAGTGATTAGACCACATATCTCCTGGAGAGGAGACCAGGGCTAAACATTGAGAAACAGAGGAATAATGAGATTTAAGATTCTGAATATTCATAATTGGCCTGCTTTAAGATATCTTCTAAAAAGACTTCTTCTAAGCAACTGATTCAAACATTTTCTTCAGTTTCATAGCACATAGTTAAGATTACTTACTTTGCTGACTTATAGACTGTCTGGTTAGTTATTAATAAGCAGCAGGTGCACCTGCCCTGAAACAAAATTCCTTTTGCTATCTATAGACATTCTTCGTTACCTAACTAGATAATAAGGAGTGGACTCACAATAGTTTGGGGAAGCGATATATTTTGATCTTACCTTGTCCACAGAAAAGAGCCCGCCAGAGGGTTCCTTCTCCAGATTATAGTGGAGGGGTGGGGAACCATTTTTGGGCCAGTAGCCACTGACCCCGTACACAAGTGAGAAGCAAACAAAACAACCCCTCACTGACGTGGCCCCTGACTGAGAAGGAGAAAGACACTCCCCACATTCCTCTCAAATACCAGAGCCTAAGGGGGCCCAAGTAGTAGATTCTGTATGCTCCAACCCTGCGGTAGGATGACACAGGGGCTGGAGCACTGGTGCAGGCTCCCCAACTGAGACTCGGGGGCTAGATCCAGGGAAGCTGGGGGCCACATCTAGCTCACGGGCCTGAGGTTCTCCACCCCTGGTATTGTGTTTGTTTAATGCTCTTTGGAAAGATAGAGATATACAGAAGAGATTGTAAGGGAAGCCACCAGTTTATCAGTTCTGAGGTTGTTTAATATTTTCTTTCTTTAATAATAAAATAGGTATGGACAATAATTATGATTCTTTTGCTTAGTCTTGAGCATGGTGACCCCTGAATGTGAAAAAGAACCCCTAAGACTAAATAGTAGGAACCACACCCCTGAGCAGACAGTAAAGAAAACAATTAGGAAGAGCTGGCCAATCCACCCTTGTTTCTCTAAACTAAATATTTATAGAAATATTTAAAATAAAATTCCTTGGCTGATCTCAGGACCTGATCCAGCTCCCAGTGATGCCAATGGAGCAAACTCAGTGGAGCAAGATCAAAACCTGGATTCTTAGTGAGATGCAGTAAAACCCTATGTATGTGACCTCCAAGGGAGGCATGCGAAACAGACCCAGGAAACAGAATAGAGAAGAAATGTGTTTCCTATGACCCGAGTGGCAGTTGCGTGTTTGAAATAAGAGCTATCAACATTAATATACTGACTACTGAAGAAGGATAAGAACCAAAATACTAGATCCAAAGGTCCAGATTTAGGGAGCTTATACAGCTCTGAATTTTGCAACTTGGGCTGCTCCTGTATTTCATTAAAAGAAAAGAGGAAGAACTTGGCAGACAGGTCATACTCTCCAATATTGTAATCGTAGAACAGGAATAACCGACACAAAAATGACCTTTTTTCAAAGGCATAATTAAGGGCTTTCAAAACCAATGTGTTCTCTGTGTAAGCAAATATACAGCTCGCATGCTTGCTATTACCTCTATGTGAGAAGCCTGTATAAAGTTTAAATAGACTGATAACTCTGAGACAAATTCTATCCTGGGCCATCAGGCCAGATCTGCACTAAACCTGGCAGGTCGTTTTAAGGTCCCCAACTCCAGCTATGCCAAGCCTTGGCGGCATTCACACTATGGGAGGCTGCCATTGGCTTCCCTACTCCTACTTGCAGAAGGAGGAGTATTGGACGCCGGCAGGAGCTGCCCTCAGCGTACGATTTATGGGGCTATACTAGACCCGCTAAATCAAACGCCAGAAAATCAATCTCTGGAGCGTCGATCTTCTGGTAGGTATAGATGTGCCCTCAGTGTGCAACTACTGCATCTTTGAAATCAAATGGGAGTTGTATGCAAGTTTCTAAGGGCAGGATTCTGCTCAGACTGATTAAATCACTTTTTTTTATAACTGATTCATGAAGAGTACTGTTTTAATTATTAGTGTTTGTTGTAGAAACTCTTTTGCCTCCCTTACTCATACTGGTAGTACCTTACTCAGCCGTTGTTCTAACTGATTTCAGTGAGACTTCTTGTGAAGTAAGGCACTAGGCTATTACAGACCAGGCCAGTCTAGTGGTTAAAGTGAGAGCTCAGTGAGGGCAGAATTCAGGAACAAGCCCAGGGCCAATGCAGGAGGAACAGCACCCAAATGCCAGAGCCCAAGGGTTACTGGAATGATACCTCAGATGCAGCGTTGAGGATTAGAACTGGAGATATAGGTGCCAATGAGGAAATGGAATGGGCAGGAATAGGGACAGACCTGGTACACGTCGAGCAGCTAGCCAGCTACTGCTGGATTTAAAAGCCAGCCAGTTGCCCTTCCTGACCAGTCAGGTGAGGCAGTCAATCAAGTAGTTTGCTGCCAGCCAGCTGCACCTGCAGTGTTGCCAGGAGACTGACTCAGCTACAGGCACTGATCCCTGACTTAGGTAACAGGGACAAGAATGAGTTGATTAGGCCCCATGTGCTACAATGTAGTTCTGTAGATTCAGTTATCTTTAAAGGGAGGGTCATTTTTGAGAAAATGGCTCTATCTACCCCCTCAAGATGATACAGGGGACCATGTGGGTAGGTAGTGAGTTTGGCCAGCAACAGAGGAAGATGAGGAAGTAGCCAGTCTGGGGTCCCCTGAACATAATTCATGAACATTCAAGTAAAATATTTATTTTAAAAAAGACTGGTGGCCAGACCTCCAGATGCTGTAAAGTGGCCTTCCTCCACTGGAGTTAACAGAGAGTCATATTAGATGAGGACCAGACCCTCAGACTGGCCACTTTCACTTCCTGACCCTCACTTTCAATGAGAAGTGTGGGTTTAAAGGCAATAAGAGGTGCTGGTGTGGGTGGTGCTCCATAGGACAGAGAAGAAAGTCCAGTACCCAGCCTGAGAGGAAACTCTCTTCTGTAAGCTTTTTTTCTGTTTAAACTGTTGCAAATATAAAAACATACTACCCTAGCAGAATGTGGTAAACGTTTCCTGTGGTTAAGGGCTCTAATGAGGTTAACACTGCTCCTGAGGTTAACTCTTAAACTTGTCATGAAAAAAAGAAGCCACCTCTTTAGAAGTGTTTTATAATGGAGAAAAAATCTGTCAGTCACTGAGACAATATTATGCTAATGCAATTCTCAGACATCGTCCCTTAATTCTCAGTATCACATGAAGTCTGGTTCCTGTAGACTAGACAAGTGTAGATGGCTCAGTGTCAGCTATCACTTGTTCCTGAGTAGCTGGCAGCAACCAGCCACTGTCTGAAGACCTAGATTGATGGGGAACCCAAATCTCCAACAAAGTCCCACCTTACAGTCCTAGATTCCTCCCCTTGGCTTTTGTTGCCAACATCCTCTGCCTCAACTCGATCCCAGTTGACCTTCTCAGCCCTCATTTGTGATTTAGTGGGGTCTGTGCTAGAAGCCTTTCTCCTAAAAGGAGCGCCCCCCCCCCAACAGAGTTTTTGGGAAACTGCCTAATAAAAGTCAATGCCTTCTTGAATCCACGAAGGTTCTTTTGGAGCAGACCTGTATTTATAGTTTGAGGAAAATCTGCAGCGAAATACTCTATGTTAATGGATCTCAGAGCGGCAGCCATGTTAGTCTATAACTTTAAAAACAACAAGAATAGTCCTGTGGCACCTTAGATATACATTTATAAGATTCTTTACATTCTCACATTACCTGTCAAGTGCTCTTTTTGCCTTAATGCTGCATAAAACAAGCAATGTATCAATCTACGATGCCTGCCACCGCTTTAGAAACTTCTTCTTTTCTCCTAATTTCTCCTTCCCTCACTTCAAGAAATAGGGCACCTCCTGGGAAGCTTCTTCTGGCACTCTATAACTTGGAGGAGCACATATAATGCTCATAGTCCTCATTTGCATATAATTATGATATTGCATATAAAGCATGGCATATAAGGTATCTGGGGAAAGGTGATGAACAGCTAAAACGATGTACTATCTAATTATGTGTACTTTGAGTGCATATGAAGTTATGAGATTGTGTGGTATGTTTGTACTAACACATACTGTAAGTTGAGGAATCAGCTAGCTATTAGCTCTCCAGAAACAAGAGCAAGAAAAGTAACCAACATCTGCATGAGGGTCAAACAACCATTAACAGCCAATGTTCAGCAAGGGAGCTACAATTCAGTGAATCACCTGCACAAGAGCCACCCCAGGAAATTTGTTCAGCTTTGTTTGGGGACTCAGCGACGCCCACCAGACATGCCTGGACTCTTGTTCAACAAGCACACTGTCAGGGCTGTTTCCCACTTCGGTACTCCGAGCGTAGAAGGCGGGAGCCTGCAAAGACCTTAAATACTTTGCCTCTATGCAGGCTCTGCTTACAAAAATAAATAAATAAATTAAAAATCCCCAGAGTCACAGATGTACCGGCTCTGAGGGGAAAAAACCCCCCAAAAGCTGCCACCATCAAGTGATTTCACCCTAAAAAACAGGAGGGGACACTTGAATTCCTTCCTCAGGGATACCCCAAGCTCTTTTGCCCCAAAAGAACTTGATAAAGGAAAAGAGAGAAACAAGCTGCAGTCTCTGGTAGCTGACCACCCATTCTTAGGCAGGCAAATACACCCCTGTTACTTTCCAGGACACAAGAATCAAATCATCACCTTAAAAAATGATTTTTATTAACAAAACCAATGATATACTTGAAAAGTGTACATGATTGCTAGGTGTTACAGAGCAACTATGTAAAACAAATTTAAACACAGAGAAAATCGCTGGGAACAACTCTTAGATAGTGAATGGGGGAGGGGAAGCATGGATTCACACAGAGAAGTTCAAACCAAATCACAAAGATAAACAAAAATACCCTAATTGTATCTAAATACACATTCCCCTCTACTCACGGTCCATGCTGGTCCGTACTTCAAGGTCCAGTTACTCCCATGTCCAATATTTCTTATAGGCATGATCATTCTGGTCCCTGCCTCTGCTCTCTCCAGCCCTTATTTAGAATACACAAAAGAAGAGCAGACCAGGTAGCCAATTCAAATTTCAGCACTGTATCACCATGGGTTCTTCTGGCCCCCTGCCAACACCCTTGCTACCTGAGTTTAATCCTTCAGTCACCGAGTGCTGGCCAGCACTCCTCCTACCCATCACACCCACAGACCAAACATAAAAAGCAGGCAAAGCATGGGGCTTCTATGTTCTTTCTCCTGCTCCCACCTGTGCTGCAAACAACAAAGACACTGAGAAGATTGAACACTCCAGCAGAGGAGACGGGCCTAAGTTTAAGGGACAAACCTGTATATTAAGGACTGCAGTACCTAGTGAGGTGAGAAAAAAATGGCTTAATCTAGTTGTTGCCCAGTCTAACAGAGTTGAGGGGCTATGCTTATTAATAACTCTGACATTTTTGCCCATTTATAATCACTTAAAAATCTATCATTTGTAGTCAATAAACTCATTTTACTGTTAATTTTTACCAGTGAGTTTGCCTGAAGTGTTTGGTATTTGCTCAAGTTTTACAGAGGCTACTGTATATCCACTTTCTATAGATGAAGTGGTGAACCGATTAATACATTTGCACCGCTCATCTTAACCAGTGCAAGATGGTACATTCCTGAAATATAAGCCTGGAATCCAGGATTTGGCTGGTGCCTTTCTCTGTGTGATTCATGAATGGCTCTGGGAGCATTCCTCAATCTAGGTTGGTGTGGGGCGCCACATGCTGTTGTGCTGAGTGATAACTGGGCCTGGAGGGGTTTGCAGCTTGTCACTAGCAAAGCATGGTGAGAGATAGCCCAGGCTGGAGAGTTAAGGGGGCATGGCAATCCCACAATCCCAGGCTGTATCTTGGACATTCCTGCTAAGGGCAAAAGATCTCTTGAGGGATTTCTTGATTTCTTCTAGAGAACAACACTTGTAAAACAGCCCTTAGCAGAAACATTTTTTCCTCCATATGAATAAACTTTCTGGAGAAGTCCCACTTTTCAGGGAAATCACTTACTTCACTCTTCCTTCAAAAGGGATGTTCTTGCCATACAATTCTTCTTGGCATGGAGCGTTCCCTATAAAATTCTGAGCCTTCTATTGAATGCAGTGGTCCCTGCCTCTGTGGTTTGAATGCACTGTAGTACTCCATAGACTGGAGTAGGAGTTGTGGGTGGGCTTTGCTGATCCTTCTGCTTGTTATCACTTCTCTTACCCATTGCACTTCACCAGCATAGGACCCAATTAAAATTGGGCTCTCCCTGTCAGAGGAATAAAGGTGCTCATCACAATAAATTCACGGTTCTAAATGAACCTAAATGGCAGGGCCAGAACATATAGGCTATACTATGAACTCACTTGTCAAATGGGATGGACAAAATCTCATGTTTTAATGGTAAAAAATGGCATTTATGTAGCCGATTGTCCATATGAACACCTGAAAGAAGGTTTGGATCCCATATTTTAAAGTGGTGGTCAGAATCTATTCTTGACCACAGCATGGGGATATAGTGAGGATGGCAGCAGTTTGGGACAGAGGGATGTGACTGGTGGAATGCTGTATGGTAAGTATTAGGAACATTTTTGTCCATTTCACGCAAAAATGGCCCGGAAAGAGGAGCAGAGATAAAATGTGATTAAACTTGATGCAACAAAAAACTGATGCATTTCCTGGAGTGGGAAAGATTTTTGTGTAATAGCCTGATGTTTGTTTTAGCAGAAAGAATTTTTCTTAACAACTACATTAAGCCTAACTCACTGCTTTCAAACAGGAAATATGAAATATGCCAGTTAGATTTATTTTATATATAATTGACAAACAATAGGAAATTGAGAAAGATTGCTTGCTTTTTTAATTGATTAATAATAATTTTAAAATAAACTTTTCCAAAAAGCTAGGAGAGAAAAAATGGAGCTGTTTCTTTAAGATGTACTGGGTTTTCCCACAGAATGACTCAGAATCAAAGACATGTCAAACTGGAAACTATAAGTTTTTCTTCAGTGATCAGTAATGTAGGTCAGGGTTGTGTTGACAGTTTCTGTTATAGCAGTGAACTCTGAATTAGTCCCAGTCTCTTAAATTTCTTTGAGGGAGCAGAGAGTAGAGATATCAAGGAGCTGACTACAGAAGTGGAACAATGTCCTGATAGGTGGCAAGGTAAAAAATAAGCAAATTCCTCAACCTTTGATAAGATTTTTTGTTTCTATCTAAAACTATCAGAAGCAGGCTTAGGGATTTTACTGTGTTCTTGTTCATGTTTTCTGTGAACATACTGCATAGCATGTGTTTGCAGAGATGGTACAAATACTTTGTCAACGCTTATTTGCTGTAAGTAATGCTGCAGTATTAGTATACTAAGGTATATAGCAACTAACTGATTTAGGAAAGTAGGTCTCATTTTCAAAGGGATCCAGTCACTTAGGAGCCAAAATCCTATTTATAGTCCATGGGACTTAGGGTCTTAAGCACCTAAATCACTTTTGAAAAAGAGACTTAGACACCTTAAGTCAGTTAGGTGTTGCAATGCTGAGCACTATACCACCTAATATCTTTAAAAATCTGGGCCTAGGAAATTTTTAGTCAGAGTTCTTGGTAGAGATGGGATCAAATCTCTAGTACAAGATATTGCTAAATTAGCAAGATGTTCAAATTCCAAGCCTGCCTTTCATTTTGAAATTTGCAAATGGGTCCTATAAATTTGCGTAAAACCATACTTTTTAATAACTCCCAAATCAGATAGTGTTTGAAACCCTGATCTAAATGTTACAGCTGGAGGACAGAAACGTCTTCTTAAACAAGAATTTGTTAAAAGCATATGGGATTTTTTTTAATTTGCTAGTTTTAACTTGCAGGATCTTAGCAGGATGTTGGCTGCTTATTTTTACCGGCTCAGATAAGGAGAGAATATGAAAGTTGGTGAAGAGATTACAAAGTATGTTTTAGCATCTCCAATGCAAAGGGAAAATCCCAGTGCACTGTGCAAAAGGCAATACAAAGAGAAAAATCCCATATTTTTGTTATGCATTGGACCATGTAGATATGCAATGTTAGTAAAGCCTTTTGAAATGTATTCTAGGTCGCTATGTACAGCAGTTGAAGAATTACCATTTCCAATGGATTTTTTTCAGATCATTGGAGTAATTTAAAAAACTATTTGGAAATGTCTACTTTTGATCATTTTTCTATAGACTTAAGTATCAGTTTAAACAGAAGGTTAGAGCTATCATTGACATTCGGTTAGTGACAATCCTGTTATCTCCTTTAGATCAGTTTCGAACTGAGATCCACAAATGCATAACCTCTCAAAATAGAAATACCGATGACACCTCTCTGAGAGCTAGCTGCAGCAGCATACTTTCATGTGCTTCAGGGTTGCAGTTGGTAGCTAACGTGCATGTGCAGATTAGGGATGTAAAAGCCCATTTAATCAGTTAACTGGTTAAACGTTATGTTTAACCTGCTAACTACTTAAATGGGGTATGGGGGGGCACTCTAGCCCCGCCACCCAGCCAGAGTGATGCTTACCAGTTAACCATTCACATCCCTGGTGCAGATAGCCTCCAAAATGGATATGGTACCCCAGGAAGAAGTTTCAGGCCTGCTCGTCAGTAAATCAAAAATAAGTATGGCTGTGCCGGGTTTCACCAGCTCCAGATATTTCATAGTCTAACCTCTTCAGAGGCATCATCATTCAAGAATTCTTTCATTTTATCCACGTGTATCTAACTTAGGTCTCAGTGTAAAAGTCCAGCACTGAGCAGTATCATGTGGATTTCTGGCATTTTCTGGAAGGCTGTGGGTTCATAACAAAGAAAATGGCCAAAATGATATGGAGGGATTGAAACTAGGTGTAAAGGCATCAATTTCAGCAAGGACAAATTTAGACTGATTCTTAGAGAAGACTCTTAGGGTATGTCTACACTACAGCGTTATTTTGAAATATCTAATTTGCTATTTCAAAATAGCGCGTCCACGCTGATTGGACACTGAATTGCATTTAAGGCCAGCCGGAACTGGTTCTGTCAGGGCATCAGGTCAGAAGTTACCTTGTGGCCAGGGCAGCCAGCAGGGCACCCTGGGAAGGGCTTGAGGCCTCCTATTTCAAAATAAGCGTCTACACAGCTCTTATTTTGAAATAGCAGTTTCAAAATTGGCGCTATTCCTCGTGGAATGAGGTTTACCAATTTCAAAATAAGCCCTCCACTATTTCGAATTAATTTCAAAATAGCAGTTGGCTTGTGTAGATGCTAGGAAAGTTATTTCGAAATAATGTCTGTTATTTTGAAATAACTTTGCTGTGTAAACATACCCTAATCTTCTAATGGGAGAAGTAGAAAACACATTGTCCAGGACTTTTAAAAAACTAGACTGGATGACCCACTAGAGAAAAATACTGCATGAGTTAGGGGAAGATAAAAACCAATCTAATATCATTAGAGATGGAACACACCTAAATTATGGCTCCCATCCTGTAAAGACATACTGGTGCTCATAAAGGGTAGTCTATTGGTGATCAAATCCAGAGCACCAGATGCTATTGAATGAACTGCAAAAGCTTTTCATTTACTGACTATCATTATTGTTATTGTAATGTAAAAAATGTTTCTCTGGCATCTGGACTTTGACCAGACCTTGACCAAGAAATTTGGACCTTGACAAAAAATAATTGACTACCCCTTGCACAATCCCCTTGCATGTGAATAGTTCAACTGAAGTCTCTAGAACTGCTTATAATAAGGACAATTATTCATCTATAACTGGAGCTTTCCGAGTATATTCTCTCTGCAGATCTGGGAAGGTGCACTTTGAGTCCATGAGTTTGCTACTCGCTGGAATGTTGGGATATTTGGGGCCATTTGAATTCCTCTGTACATATCCAAATGTTTGGAGCAAGGCTAAATCTCGTTAGTCTTTTTCCTACTGAGCAGTGAGGTCTCAGAACCATGCTCCATCTACTTTTTGACCATTTTAATCCTCTCCTTTTACCCATTAATTAGTTTTAGAATAGTTGTAATTTAGCTTAGTGTTTATTTTTTTGTGAAAAAGCTTTTTAGAGGCTGCATGGCTCCCCTGAGCATTCCCTGGCTCCGCCTGCTGCCCCCATGTGCCTCCCATGAATATCCTGCCTGCTCTGGGTGTGAGCGGCTAACTCCTGCAGCTCCATGCTATGCTCTCTTGCTGGCCACTGCTGGGGGAGGGGTTTCAGAAGTGGGTGGGTTGACGCCCACTCACTCCTGGGTTTCAAATAGAGCCACTGCTGTGGCTGGCTACAAGAGAGTGGGGCACTGGGCAGGCTGGGGCAGCAGCTGTGTCTGTGAAGGGAGGGGGTGCATGGAAGCCCTCCCTCCCCATGCAGGAAACTCTGAGTGTGTGGGGGGAATTATGCTGGCTGGAATTCCTGAGCAGGAGCTTGGAGAGGCTTGGGTGAGTGTCTGGCTGGGGCAGAGGGGGAACAAGGGGGGGGCGCTCCTCCCAGAGCTTGCTGCTGCTGGCGGGGACAAGCTGGGGGGGAACCCTCTTCTCTGGCCCCCTAACCCAGCTTTAGGGCAGCCTTCCTGATGCACCCCAATCTCCTCATCCCCACCTCAACCTCATGCCCCACATCCCAACCCCCTGCTCCAATACAGAGCCCACATCCAAGACCCCCTCCTACACCTCAGCTCCTGTCCTGAGCCTGCCCCGCTCCCACATAAACTCCCTGCCAGAGCCTGAGGCAGGTGTGCAGGGTGGGACATGGACCTGTCCTAGTCATCACCAACAATTATACAAACCTGCTGCCCCTGGCATAGGCAGCAAGTTATATGGGCCCATGGTGCCCATGCTCTACCAATATTTAGGAACATGAGCCCAGCTCCACCAATGAATGGGTTTATATTTTCAGTACCAACCCATCCATCTGAGGGACCGGGGCAACTAACCTGGGCCCCATGCTTTGGGGGCCCCTGTGGTTCAGGGGGATGTAGGATTCAGGTAGGCTAGGGGGGATAGCAGGAGGCCTGGTGCTGTCAACAGCAATCAGTCTGGCCCCAGCCCACTCTGCTACAGCCCTGCCCTGCCTCTTTCCAGCTTTTACCCTTCCCCCAAGCAATGCCCATAGACACTGGGCTGAGGCTGAGCTCACTGCTATCAGCACAATGCCCCCCAGTGGACTTTCAAGCTGCCCTCGACCCCACATGCCACTGAATCTTGGGGCCCCAATGCACAGGGCCAGGGCATCTGCCTTGGTCCATCCTATGGATGGGATGGCTCTGCCTGGACCATTTATGGGCACTACCAAAAATTAAGCAATCCTGGTACCTGTGCCTCCATGCCCCCCTAGGAAGGTGATCCCACAGTTTTGGGACAACTGGTCTTCTACAATAATCAGGTTGCCATGAAGTTTAAAGCCAAGATTTTCAAATGTGACTAGTGAATTTGGGTTCTCAGCTTTGAGACTGTCTCGAAGAGGCTTGATTTGGAGAAAGTGCCGAGTACCACCCTTTGGCCACTTTAAAGGGTTTCAAGCTGGGCTGCAAGAGATACCCAAAATTACTAGCACCTCAGCGGCTTAATCTAAAACTTCTAGTCTGAGGGCACCTGTGCAATAGGTCAGGAGTAGAAAGACTAAAAAATTACTCAGTCTCCTTACCAAAGAAAATGTTACTGAGGACAAAAATCCCCTTCACCATTAGAACAGGCGAGAAAGTGTCACAGGAAAGTAGAAAGTACTCAAGTGAATTTGCAGTAGGTGTGACATCTTTCTTAAGAAATCAAAGTCTAGCTGAAAGACAAAACAGAAGAAAGAAAGAAATAGAAACATCAGAAACAAAGTCATAACCACTAGGCACAAGTGCTCCACTTTATGGCAAGTCATTCTCCTTTTCTCTAATTGACAGTAAGAAGCCAGATAAAAGCAGGAGTTGTGGGTGGTCAGCACCTCTGAAAATCAAGCCACATCTACTTTAGGAATTCATCACTGAAGACCTAAGATCCCACTTTATAGCTTGTGTAACCTTCCTTCTGTAGCAAACCCTAGCCCTGGAACCCAAATCCCAATCCTTGCCCTAATCCTAACTCAGATCCCTTAATGTTACTTCCTCGGCCCAGATCTAAGCAACACCTTGCCAAATTCACACTGGGTGTAACTCTGTTGACTTCGATGGAATTGTACCAGCCATGAATTTGGCCCCCTGTCATCAACAGCACCTAGGGTTCATTCTACTGTGGACAAAATTTTCAGTTCTGATGATATGGGAAATAGACCCTTCTGTAGGTCTGGAAGTGACGTTATAGGACCAGCAACAGCAGCACTTACAGGACCTAGCAGGACCAATGACATTTGGTATTTGAGGTTCTGATACTGGCCTCTCATGTTAGAACCAGGACTCAGCATTGCATTTTTTGTTGTGAGAAAGGTCTAATCTTAATTTAATTTTTTCAGAGGCCATGCTGAGATTCATGTTTCCCTGACATCAGGCACAAACCAGGCCATGGTTAGATTTAAAGTGGCAATGGCGTTCCATATACTCTTTGGCTGGATTTACAGAGGTATAGTCTGTCTTCCATCTCACCACTTCTCTGTGCGGAATTCAGGAACAATTATTAGTATAATTTTGTGTCTGTGAAATCAATGTATCTCAAGAAATATAATGGAGCACAGAACAGCTAAACAGCCAAGTATAAAGTGAATGTAGCTGAAATAAGATAAACATACAAACTATTTTGGGGCCTTCTTTTAGCTGTTTGACACCTACAGACATTTAGTGATGCCTCATTTTGTTGCATATCTTAGAAGTCAGAGGTTTCAATGCAGCCACTCCTTTCCAGGAAGAACAGATCACATCTGATATGGCTAAGAAGCTAAGTTTTTAATTTCTGATGCTGAGCTGTAATCTGATCATGAGGGGCCCTTGTACTTCTAATCTTACACTATTGTGGCTCTGCCTTAATCCACTTACATTTGCTTTAGCTCAGATCCGTTTATAAAAGCTCATCTCCCTATAGTTGCTGTTAAAGCACAGTCTGAAATTTGTGAAGTTGCAAGTCGGGTGATTCCTATCTGAGCTTTCATTGCCAGCTGCTGACATTTCATAGAGTCAGGTTCTGCGTGCCCTCAGAGGAGAATGTGGGGGTGTGGAAGGTGAGGCACCCCCTTAACCTTCTTCAGTGTAATCTGTATTAGTGAGAGCAGTGTAGAACAGAGAACAGCATGTATGGAGCCACCTCATTATCCCCTCCCACACCGATGGAACCTTGGCTTCATGCCTACAATGAACCAGTCAGTGTATGACAGGGTGTAGGAGAGGCCACCTTTTCTCATGCTCTTTGTCAGACCAAGGTGACACTCAGAGTAAAACCAACTTGGAATGAAAATCATCTTCCCCGGTCTGTTTCTTTGTCAGCTACATGCTGCCTCATAAGGTGGCAAAGGTGCTGCTGACCTTACACTAATTGGTGCTGCTGTCAGTTAAGTGTATAGTCATTGATAAATACTGGCCATTGGGCCATATTCTGACATCCTTGTTAATGTTCACTAGCACCTTGCTTCCCAGGAGATCCCATTACTTTCAAAGCGAGTGATCTCAAGGTGCATCTACACAGCAGGGCTTAATTCAAAATAAGATACGCAAACTGAGTTATGTTAATTGCATAGCTTATTTTGAAATAGGAAGCATTGACACAGCACTTATTTTGAAATAGAGCGCTCTTCCTCTGACTTCCCTTACTTCTCGTAAAATGAGGGTTACAGGAGTCAGAATAAGAAATCCTCTAGCTTGACAGTATTTTGACATTATTTCGAAATAACTGCCTGCTGTGTAGATGCAGACTAAGTTATTTTGAAATAATGTTGCTGTGTAGATGTACCCACAGAGTGCATCACCACCCTTACTCAGTCAGCGTCTGTTTTAGAGGGTCTGGAAGACAGGGACTTATGTACTCCAGGGTTCGAGCCACAGATTTGCTGAAGAGATCATCTCCTTAGCATGACATTGTGATCTAAACTCTAAGCTCTCATTAGCTATCAATAGCTTTGCATGTGGGCATGCACATGCAAGTTAAATACTGGCTTCATTAACTTCATCAGTAAAACTCCCACATACTTCAATGGTGACAGGTTTTCAGACCTTCCCCACAACTACATTTCTGCTCCGATAATGTAAGGGCAATTTATTGCACATTCCACTAAACATGCATGGCAAGTAATCTGATCCAGTGTTGTATTCAGAAGTCTACAGACAGTCTGAAATAAAATCAGTTGATTCCAATCAGGTGCTAATGACAAATTCATGAGATTGTAAAATTTTCATCATAAACTATTTCACTGCTCATCCTTTTGATTAAAAACAAACAAAAGGAAATATTTCTTCATACAACTCACAGTTAACCTGTGGAACTCATTGCCAGAGGAAGGCCAAGACTATAACAGGGTTCAAAAAAGAACTAGATAAATTCATGGAGGATAGGTCCATCACTGGCTGTTAGTCAGGATCAGTGTTCCCTCTAAGTTGGGTGGGAGCACAGCTTCATAGGTGATTAATCAGCCCCGCCCAATCAGTCAGCTCCATGCAAGGAGGAGCCCTGAGCCTCTGACTGGGCAGGGCTGATTAATTACCTGTGAAGCTGTGCTGCTGAGAAGCTTAGAGGGAACACTGGTCAGGATGTGCAGGAATGGTGTCCCTAGCCTTTGTTTCCCAGAAGCTGGGAATGGGCAACATGGGATGGATCACTCGGTGATTACTTGTTCTGTTCATTCACTCTGTGGCACCTTCCTTTGACCACGGTAGATACTGGGCTAGACAGAACTTTGGTCTGACCCAATATGGCTGTTCTTATGTTCTTAAACAAGTACTTTTCACGTAGTTTCAATGCAAAAATCTAAGGCAAACTTAAAATGCAGGTGCAGATTACATTTTGTATCAAAATAAATAGTACAAGGGATATTAGATTGATTGCATCATTTGTTTTTTAAAAAGTAACACCTAGTTCCTATATAATGCTTTTCGTCAACAGATCTCAAAGTGTTTTACAAGAGAGGTTCATAACTTAATCAATAGATGCCTCCATTGTTTAAACTGCATCTGAAGTAGATACAGAAGTTCCAGGATGCCACTCTAGAGCATTGGGGGAACCAGGTACAATTGTCTAACTTTGTTCATTAAGGCCTGGTTTCAAGCAGCGGTCACTGGAGTCATTTGGCTAGTCAAAAAGAAGTGTAGCCAAATACGCTGCATAGCTGAAACATTAGCATCTTCTATTTAAATGAGCAATCAAAGCCTTATTACAATCAAATTATGCTTTCACAGGTGTCATAAACCTTCGTTGCTCTGGATACGTGTGGATTGAACCAGCTCCAGTCATTCAGATGGGTTTGAACATTTCTATAAATTGCCACTCTACAGTAAACTGCCAAAAGGCAAAGTTATACATGATACTAAATGGTACTACTCAAATAGAAGACAAATTATTAACAAGAAACAAAACCACACTGCAACTTCAGCTTCATGATTTCAGAAAACCATTTTCCACTGTCATATGTTATGCCAAGTGTGGCAACACAGACGTGTTAGTATGTGGAACACAATTTTCTGCGGGATGTAAGTAATTTGCTGGATGTATGATGGCTTTTCACTAATTCTAGTTCATCCCAGTTAAGCTGCTATTAACTATTATTTCTTCCCAGACAGTGTTGCTGTTTTGGGAACTACAGGCTATTTTCAGATAATATTTTTAAATGCTCCTTCCTGACCCTCCCCCCCCTCCTCCCCGCCATGTTGGTATATTTTCCAGTTGAAAAGTTAAACTTCTATTTTTTATTTTATTTAGCAATAAAGAGCTTGGGGTCTTATTAGTGATTATATATTGTAGTTAACCAGCAAGTTATGTTGTAACTGAAGTCAGCTGATATACATCATTAGTAGCAACTTCAGTGCATGTTCTGTCAAACGGCTGTGTAGGTATCTGGACATGACAGTGAAACTATCCTTCTTTTACTGTCCTATGCTTGCTCAAATGGCAAGGAGCTACTGAAATCCGAGTCAAGTAGCAGAAGTAACTTTGTGCATGTAATACCAAGCTATCACACCACCTAACTCCTATAGAGCACTTTTTAAATGGTAGATTTCAAACCACTTTACAGGGAGGTCACTACCATTATCCCCATTTTATGCATAGGAAAACGGAGGCATCGAGAGGCAAACTGATCTGCCACAGTTTACTTCCTTCCACACTCATTAGTATGGATACCCTGATGTGTGGAGCTGAGAGGAGAAAAATGGAGCAGCCGAAGTGCTGAAGGAGTTGGGGAAAAGATGGTTTCCTTTCCAAATGTGTGCATTTTATGCAGGCATGGCTGAACAATTTCTAATGTTGTGCTGTATAACATTAAATCCCTTCCCCATGTCCCTTATCACAGCAGCTACATGAACCTTATGCTGGCAAGAGAGCTGTACAGCCAGATGTATCACCAGTGTGCTTGATTGAGCGTGCTGGAAGTCACACATCTGGCCTGGGATTAATACCGTTTGGGCAGTCTTTGCTTTCAGATCCTAGGCTGTTGCCTATCAGCATTTGATAAGCTGTCCCCCAACCCATCATGCCTACCTTCCTCACTGTACACATGGGAAAAATACTACTGATCTACCCCACAGAGGTAATAAATCATCATAACAAATACATGCCACCCATGTGGTATCTGACCCCCACTAGCATGGCTTAAATGGGCTCATTAAGATTCTAAATTAGAAAGAGCAAACACACAACGTTTCCCTGGAGCCTGTAGCTTTAAGAGTGAGAGAAGGAAATCTCAACTCACAGAGGGAGGTGTCCAGTAAGATTTACTGATGTGGCCACATTAAGTGTGCTTCTGGCAGAGTGCATTGCAGAGGTGCCAGGCATGCTGTGCCAGCAGCCGGGGGACAATGAGTTTCCTGTGTTCCAATCCAATGGAAGATTAATGAAATCAATACTGATGGAAAAGTTTTAAATCTCAGTTAAAACCCACTATGGAAAGACACAGGCAGGGCTGCCCTTACCCATACAAAGAATATGCAGCAGTGTAGGGCACCTGAAAATTTGGGGCACCACTAGGTCTTAGTTTCCACTCACCGGCCTCTTCCTATCCCTGCTCTATGGCTCTGCTTCCTCTGGAGAGGATCTAGTTCAAAGTGAAAAAACCTGCCAGAATCTCGAACCTGTGAAAGAGCCATTCAAGTGGTAATGAAGCCATTTAATAGGGATTTGCCTGTCCCAGGTACATGCTGCGCATTTCTGAATTGACGGTGTTAGTCTACACAGGACCTTAGTTTTAAATTTGCTTTGAAAATCTCTCATGTGTGTGTTCCTGAAGATTATAAAGTCACATCTCTAAAAAAATCAGCATCCCAAACCCAGCTGCCATCGAGCATAGGGGTACCAGTGTAATAGCGCTGCATAGAGCCCCGTAAACCCTACAGACGGCCCTGGGCACAGAAGATCACAATCATCTGATTCTGGTATCCAACTGTTATGGGGAAAAGCAGCACATCTTCATAACTTCTGTTCAAAGATATAGACTCGCAAGCGTAGGTTCTATAGGACGTTACAGTTTCAAATGTCTAAATGTCCAGTCCTTAACGATTGAATGGGCATATATTTGCATATCATCTATCTTTGCAGATCCACCGGACAGTCCAACCAATTTATCTTGTGTCATTTATGAACATTCAGACCACCTGACTTGTGCTTGGGACCCAGGGAAGCACACCTACTTAAGTACTAAGTACATTCTCTACCTGAAGAGGTAAGTCTTGTCATGACAGCTTCTTGCTGTGCTTAATTGAAAACCAAGAACAACTGAAGTACAGGGCTCTCTGTGCAGCTCAGGACAGGGCTCTGAGCATTTGAATGGAATAGGAGCAGGAGGCCCTCACTGATTCCCTCGCTTACAAGATGCTTTGTGGTAACAGTGCTAAGGGCATGAAAAGAAAACCGAAGAACAAACTAGGTTAGTTGGGGGCAGCAGGTAAGACAGAGAAGTTCTGTAATCTGGAGCTCCAGTATGACTGTACAGTCTAAACATGTGTGGTCAGAGCAACAGCAGCCACAAACCAAGCACGATTATACACATGCTCTAGTTTTGATGACTGGAAAGACAGAGTGTCCTACTTACACTTTCTAGAACACTGCCTTACTGATCTCTTCAGCTCACGTGAACTACTCTGTGTATCTGGGTATACCTCATTTAACACCAGGTAGAGGGATTAGGATTTAAATCTTTTCAGACTTACATTTCCGTTCGGTGTTGATGTCTAATCAGTGCTATTTAGCTCATAGTTGAGGATGTGTTTCTGGTAGTCAAACCTAAACCGAGAATGTAAAATAAAAGCTACCTTTCTATTCAATGGTCCCGATTTAGGCTTTTTGTGTTATGTTAGGTGTACGCTGACGAATCTCGAGCTTGTAGGACTCAGTGGATTTATTCCTCTGTAAAACTGGACTTGTGCAGTGGGGGAGCAGGACCACGTGCTCTGTTGGGAGGTGCCAGACAGTATTAATTATCTGTAACACTTAGCCTTCCCAACAAGATCAGGGCCCCATTGTGCTAGGGACTGTACAGGCACGAAGTATAGCTATGCTGCAATTGGATGGGCAACTGAATCACATATCCACACTGTATCTTTAATCTAGCTAGCGTGCATAATAAGAGCAGTGAAGACATGGTGGCACAGTCAGTATTACAGACTAACACTAGTATATGCCCAGAGTTCCAGGCAGGTGTGTATAGCCAGCTCTGGGGTCCATGCCTCTGTGTCTTCACTGCTCTTTTTAGCTGTGCTCGCAAGATTAAATCTAGTATGGGTTTGCCTACTCAAGCTGTAATCCCCCCTCCAATTATAGAGTAGACACACACATAGCAAGAGGTGGCTTCCTGCCCCAAAGATACTTACAATCTAAACAGACAAGCCAGAGAGAGGATGAAGAGGAAAATAATTTCCCCATTTTAGAGATGAGGCATGGATAGGCTAAGTAACATGCCTGAGGTCACATAGGAAGTTTGTGGTAGAGCCAAGAATTGAACCATCTTTTCTCAGTAGCATACACATTAACAGCAGAGAGAAAACTGACTTCCCACAGGTTAATAAAAAACCCCACAGTGAAATGGAACGTGAGAAATAGGCAAGTCAGAAACAGAAGGTGGGGTGGAGAAGGAAGGAAATCTAAAGTAAACCTTCTACCCTCAAACATATGGCATGTTTGTCAGCAAGAACCCAATATCCAGAGAAAGTGTAAAGTTGTTTAACCAGCTCTCGAAGAGGTCCTGTGATACTGTGATCTACCACAATGTCTTGAGATTCTAAAGCAACTATTTAAATAAATGTTCAAATGCTATACAGGTGACCCCTGACTTACAACCGCCCAACTTACAACCCCCTTTCCCCCCGCATTTACAACCATTTTTTTCCATGAGAGATAGCTCCTAAAAACCCCCAATTTACTTCGGCAGCTAGCATTTATGACGGTGTAGGATGCAGATTCCACGCATCATCACAGGAAACATACAGTCAGTCAAATTTGCCAGTCTGCAGCTGCTGCTTGAACTGCACGCGTCTCCACCACATCAGTCTTCACTTTTTAGTTATTTTTGTGCATTATTTGAACTATTTAGTTTAGTTTTCCTCCATTTCTGTAGTCAATTTTGGTATTTTTAGGGTATGAAATGGATTTCCAGGAATGGAATCGCCATTTATAACATTGCGCCTATCGGAAATAAGGGTTTGACTTATGATGGCTCAACTTACTATGGTTCTCCAGGAACCAATTAGGTTGTTAGTGTGGGGCTCGCCTGTAGTGGTGACTGCAGAATTCTTCCTCATTGCTTAGCTCCTACCTGCAGTTTAGACTTTTTAAGTGGCTCCACAGAACTGAATACATCAGACTCCATTCCACTGAGAAAAACACAACACTGTGAGCAAAATGATGTACAAACAAATATGCAGTGAATGAGAAATCATCATCTTTCTTTTTGTTCAGAATTCTGGTCATGGGAAATAATTGGGTTAAGAGTCAACAAAGTAGTAGGAAAAGCCCTTACTGCATCAGTATTGATTTGACAATGGCGTATATTGCTAAAGAAAGTGGTGGCATCACTAGCCCGCCAGTCATCCTATTAGGACTGGGTAACCAGTTGTTCCAGGATGTAGGCTACAGCCACAGTGCAAGAGGATCAATTTATTATCATACCACTAATCTTAAATGAGTTAATGGGCTGCAGGAGATAAGACAGGATATAAAACTGATGTAACAATGCAGTGGTTCTACCATCTCAGGGATTATTAATTTAACTTGTATTGGTTTAAACTCTTTCCTCACTTCATTGAAGTCAATGACCAAATACCCATTGGCCTTAATAGGGGGAGGAATTCACTGCGGATGCTTTTTGCTTCTTAGTTTACAAACAGAGGAGGAGGAAGCATTTCCTTCAGATGAAACTCTCAACATTCCATTGAGCAAACTACAAGGAGGCAAACTGTATGCTGTTTGGATCCAAGCCAAAAACGACTTAGGCACAGCCCATTCAGAGGATCTGCAAGTTAACCTGGAGGATTTAGGTAACACACGGTAATTCAGTAATGGCTTTGCAAGCAGGTTGTAATATGCATGAACTAAAAAAACCCTCACCAAAGTGATAAAATCTATATCTAGATGGATGTGCAGAACTGAAGTTTTCTTATGAACATTGGTGATAAATTACACACCATTGCACACAGAATACCATTTAACATTAGGGAAACAGCTGTTGATGTGCACCTGGTCTAGATCAGTGTTTTTCAATCTTTTTTTTTTTTATAAAGTACCCCTTTAAAAAAATTATAAGTACCCCCACTACTTACAGTTTTCAGACACAAGATTTTTTTTTCTACCATCGCAACACATTTGTTTAAACAACTTAATCGTAGCCAGGCAGGTGATGAAATTTTTGGGTGTAAAAAGTATAAAAATAATAAAGCGCTGTAAAACTTAGAACAAAATTCAGTTCTCCCAATTTCAGTTGTGTTGACGTACCCCCCAGACTTCTCTCAAGTACTCCTAAGGGTACTCGTACCACTGGTTGAGAAACACTGGTCTAGATGATGCTTTTTCCAGCCATGAATGTGAGGGACTAGACTTGACAATCTCTCAAGGTTCCCTCCAGTTCTATTATTCTATGGGCCTCTCCTTTGTTTTTTGCAAGTTGGTCTGTTGGTCAATATTCTTTTACTAGTCACTATACTCTGTCCTTAGTTTTTTTGTGATGTGCTGGATTTGAGTAAGGGTATGTCTACACTTGCACCCTCTTTCGAGAGAGGGATGCAAATGAAGACATTCGAAATTGCAAATGAAGCCGGGATTTAACTATCCCGTGTTCATTTGCATAATCACGTTATGGCGCTATTTCGAAATAAAACTCGCTGTGTAGACACGTTATTTCGAGAAAAAGCCCTTCTCTCGAAATAACTGTTAAACCTCATTTTATGAGGAATAAGGGTTATTTTGAGAGAAGAATTTTCTCTTGAAATAACGCGTCTAATGCGTCTACACAGCGTCTATTATTTCAAAATAGTGCCATAACGTGATTATGCAAATGAAGCGCAGGATAGTTAAATTCTGGCTTCATTTGCAATTTCGAATGTCTTCATTCACATCCCTCTCTCGAAAGAGGGTGCAAGTGTAGACATACCCTAAAGTACTTGTAATTCAACATGGAAAGCCTGTGATTTGGTTGTACTTACAGAAGATATTCATACTTTCTATTATTTCCAACATTAAATTCACAGTGAAAGTATAAAACTGATTAATGGAAGGTTATCTTTAACTGACAGTGATACTGTACAGCACTTGTTATCTGACAGGGCTTTTTTAACAGGTTAAACTGAAAAATCAAGATATATTTTTCTCCAGAGAGAACAGCTGTCCTTCGTGATGAAGTATATTAAATCATTATAGCAGAGCATATACTGATACCATTTTCTTCATAGGCCCAGAATAGATTCACCATTCTTTTGTCTCTCTTCTAGTGATACCAGCTACACCTATTATCATCAAGGTTGAAACAGATAATTCTTCCCTGAAAACCATAATCCATTGGCAAAAGCAAACATCATTTGAGAACATTTATTGTGAAGGGAGATACAAAGTGCTGGCAGATCAAACTTGGCATGTGAGTCAACCCTTTCTCAGCTAATTAACATGGGCCTGCTGCTGCTCCCATTGATATCCATGACAAAACTACTGTCAATGGGAGCAGGATTCGGCACCGCATGAAAGATCACTGGGCTAGGTTATTGATACCAATTCTCCGATGTTTTTAATGCAGCCATTTGCTGTGTTCAAGTAAGGCAAGAAGAATGTCTATGAAACAAGGATTTGCAAGCGATGCATGTCCTACCTATGGACATAACAAGAGTATTTGGGGGGGGGGTTGTTTTTAAAACATTTAAAATGAACTAAGTTCCTGTGATAGCTGCAAAGTGGCTAATCCTGGTGTCGTAACTCTTCTGTTTATTGAGACAGGTACAGCACTGACAGAATAGCGCGAGTTCCTTTGCTCTGGACTATGTATGTGCATCAAACTAACATGGAGACACCACCTCTGAGGGGGATGCTAAGATTTTTCCATTGAATCTCCTAATGGAAGTCAATTAGTGAGATTGCTGTTGTGCAGTGGACTCGTCCACACTTATCTGGATTGAGACCACCTGCTTGTTTTACATAGTAATTACATGGCTGTTGGATTGCCTAACTTCATAAGTACATTTGTGACTTAGGCTGAATTCAAAAGGTATGTCTAGACTGCAACCCTCTGTTGGCAGAGGGATGCAGATTAGGCAGGTTGACATTGCAAATGAGGCAGGGATTTAAATATCCCGTGCCTAATTTGCATAAAAATGGCTGCCACGTTTTGCCAACTCAGCACTTTGTTGGCAAAAAGCAGCAGTCTAGAGGGAGATCTGTCGAGAAAGAAAGCCTTTTTCAACAGATCCTGTAAACCTCCTTGCAGGAATCATAATGGATCTGTCGAAAAAGGCTTTCTTTCTCGACAGATCCCCCTCTAGACTGCCACTTTTTGCGGACAAAGTGCTGAGTCGGCAAAATGCAGAGGCCATTTTTATGCAAATTAGGCATGGGATATTTAAATCCATGCCTCATTTGCAATGTCAACCTGCCTAATCTGCATCCCTCTGCCGACAGAGGGATGCAGTCTAGACATACCCAAACAGGTGATTTGAAAGAGAGAAGGCTCCAACTGAGATATTCAAGTAACACCTGCAGCCACATGCAGACTTTCATTGCTTTGTAACTCAAAATGGTTTACCTCTGTACTTGCAGAATTCTTTAGATAAACCCTGTACCTAGCAAAGGAAAAATATCACAATAGTCAAGATATTTCCCACTGTTATTCCCATGTCAGAGTTTAGTTTAAATCACTTCCAAACTGAGCTAGAAAAAGTTACTCATATCAGAATACGAGTGTCCTCCAGGGGAGTTATACTACCATAACTATTGAGGATTAAATTCACACCTTACCGCTTATTGGTATAATGTCCAACATAGTAAATCCCTAAGCAAGGAGGTTGCTTCTGTAGGTCTATGCAACATCAGATGCTTAGGGCTCCATTTTGCCCCACCCATGATTTACTGTGCAAAAGGGCCTGGGTATATGTAGAGAACTTTCTCCACCCCTGATACTGCTAGAGGCACGGCACAATTCTAGTCTTTCCATTTGGCAGCTACTCCTTTCTCCTGACTCCCCCAGAGGTGCAAACAGATAAGGAAGGGACAGGGCTATGGCTACGCCCCCTCCACATTGGCATGAAGATCTGGCCAGGGATACGGCTCTAGGCTAAGGCACAGTGCAGTGCCCACACTGATCCTGTACTCTTGGGAGCTCTGGGAAGACTGATGCTGACTCCCTCCACTGGGGCAGGACTTGCTGTAGTGTCATTAATAGGTTCCAATACATTAGAAAGAATGTCTAATTTCACAAGGCTACGTTACTACAGCTTGGAAAGTTATATTGTTTGTCAATTTTAGATGAAGGGATGGAACATCAATGTGACAAATGCAACACACATGGAGTATTACTTGGAATCAAACACAGAGTATGTATTTGAAGTGAGGTGCCGATTAATGCGTGCCCAAAGCTATTGGAGTGGATGGAGCGTGCCCTTTGTTTATTCAACCCCAGAAGCTGGTGAGTTCATACCCAGGCTTGCAAGGGGATTTTTCCATCTCCAGCTCGCTTGCATCACTTTTTTTCTGCTTTTAAACTGAATGAGAGGGCTCCCCTGTTTGAGGCAGTTGTCCAAGAGAGTGGAATAGTGCAGAACCGTGCTCTTGAACATGCAGGATCAGTGCACTATCAGTGTACCTTCCTGGAGCAGCATATTCCATATGAGCACATGCTAGATGAAAGTCTAGCTATGCCTGACCTCTGCCAGCCTACCAGAGTCCCTGTGGGCCAGGGTGCAAGGAATGGAAGTGTTAGCTGGATCCACCTCTTGGTGCTCTCAATCATTGAGGGGGAATCCTGCCTCTGTGCTATGATGTTGATTCTTGCATCTTCTTCCTCTTTAATCCAAAAGAGAAACCAGGATTTCTCCCTTACAATGTAAAACTGGAATGTAGCATTTGATTTTCTAATCAGACTAAATGTTAAAAAAAGTGTCACTTAAGCCATGACCTATGGGACAATCTCTCTTGCTGCAAACACTTCCCACTTCTGGTTGGCAGGCTATAGGGGAATAAATATATTTGTAATGGCATATGACACACCATTTTGTACCTTAAAAGCATAAAGGCGATGTTTTTAAGAAGGGCTGAGGTATGACCTCCCTTTTCTCACCTGCACTTAGGTAGCTAGAGATGCAGATATCCAGGTTTGTGCCTGCAGTTCAAACACACACACACACACACACACACACACACACACACACATGCAAATGCAAATGAGATTGCTATTTTGTAATGTTTGGCCTTCAACTTTTCTGTGATGTTTATCCAATCAGGATAGATTTCATTTGACTAGTTAATGCCATGACTCAGCCCATGGAGACAACTCTTCAGGTCACTTGTTGCTCAAAAACTTGCCTCTTTCTTCAACAGAAGTTGGTCAAGTATAAGATATCACCGCTTCCACTTCGTGGATGTCTCTCTAATACCCTGGGGTCAACAGGGCTAAAAAAAAGACTGCAAATAACAACTCCAACTCACCCGAGGAAGTGGGTTGTACCCACAAAATCTCAAGATATGATATAATATGTTTGTTAGTGTCCAAGGTGCCACAGGACAAGCTATTGTTTTTAAAGCATATATAATAGTTAACATAGGAGATCTGGAGTCAGGACATTATGATTGTGTGCCTGGCTTTGACAATGACTGAGGCATTATTTTATCCTCTCTCTGCCTCAGCATATATACCTGCTGGATGGGTACAGCTCTCATCTATCTCAGAGGGTTCTTATGAGTCTTAACATATATAAAAACCTTCCTAAGAAAGGTGTTGATATGAACACAGAGTGGCAGTACTAGCTCCTGCCTCATGTTTTAAATGAGCTAGTAAAACAACTATTTAAATGAGCTAGTAAAACAACAATTACCCATTCTGCCTTTGCTCACAATGCAGCTGGCCCTCCTCTGCCCTGGCCAGTGCAGTGTGACACCTTTCTTAGATCACTGCCTCCCTGCAGTGGCAGGTACAGGAACAGTAGAGCAGCACCATCCAAAGCTTGAGCTAAATCCACTGCAGTCAAGGAGAACCTCTCCATTACTTCATTAGGCTGTGGATCAGGCCCCTGGTTAGCATCTCAATACTGGGCATTGTTTTTCAAAGATACCGTGAATACTTCCATCCAGGAGGGCATATAAACCATAGTCAAACTCACACACTTGTCTTAGGGTATGTTTAGTCTACATTCCTCTGCCGACAGAGGCATGTAAAATAGGCTACCCGACATAGTCAATGAAGCAGGGATTTAAATATCCCTGGCTTCATTAAAATAAAAATGGCCACTGCGCTGTGCCAGCTCAGCTGATCGTCGGCACAGCGCGCGAGTCAAGACGCGGATCGGTCGACAAGGGAAGCCTTTGTCGACCGCTCCCTTATGCCTCGTGAAACCAGGTTTACAGAAGCAGTCGACAAAGGCTTCCCTTGTCGACCGATCCACGTCTTGACTCACGCGCTGTGCCGATGATCAGCTGAGCTGGCACAGCATGGCGGCCATTTTTATTTTAATGAAGCCGGGGATATTTAAATCCCCGCTTCATTGACTATGTCGGGTAGCCTATTTTACATGCCTCTGTTGGCAGAGGCATGTAGTCTAGACATACCCTTAAAGGCCTCATGCTACTTATCTATTTGCACTGTGCCTCATCTTTTAAAGTAGACGGCTAGTTCCTGGTATATCAACAGCCTCTGTATCATTATCATAATTAATTTGATTAGATTCTTATGTTCAGTTGGATTATTCAGTCATTCAGTGTGCTCTGCTGTCATGCAAGTTCCACTTGATTCTGACCAGAATTATAAGTTAACCCTCCAACTCGACAAACACTCTCCAGTCACTTCCCACATGGGAACAGCCCTAATTACTGTTTGCAAAGTGTTGTCCAGATGAAAACCTCTAGGTATTATTGGGCAAGCTATGCTTGTTGGGCCGATGTGAGGTTGCACGGCCACTGTAGCAATTATAAGGCCAGCCAAGTTAATTTTGTTCCCAGCCTGACTGGATCATGGAGACTAGTAAACACTCAAACTCTCTTCTCCTATTGAGACAGAAATAGATTAGCATTAATTACCCACTTAAGCAAATGCCCCGCAAATGGATGGGTGACTAGAGTTAACAGTTCAGGATGTACCTCCTTAACTCGGGACTCTCTGGTCCAGCAACATCTGATGTTCCTGTACCAGAGAGCCCTGGGGCAGGGGGGCCAGCAGTGGGGTTGGGAGCCCTGTGACGGGGGGTCCTGGCTATGCAGAGAGCCCCATGGCATGGGGTCCAGCCAGGGATGGCAGCACAGCTAGCTGGAGGCAGGCAGGACAGCAGAGACCGGAAGCAGAACCAGAAGTTGACTGGGGGGCTGGTGGCAGGGGACCTTCCCTAGTCCCACAAATTCCCTCATTCGGGACAGGTCAGGTCCCCACGGAGCCAGACCAGGGGGGTCCGTTCTATAGATCTGTGAACAGCACTCAGCCTTACCACTACACCCGTGTTTTGCTGGTGCCCTCTGCTGGCTAATTCACAGTATAACATTGTCAGTAGCCAGAAAGCTTGTGTGTTAGGCTAGGTCTGCACCAGGGCTACTCAATTTTGGAAACCCCAGGGGCCACAATGATACTCACAGTACATGCTGAGGGCCGCAACTTAAGCGTGGTTGCATATACATGCAAATATATATGCAACTATATGCAAATAGCTTTTTTCACACTGATGGGCACGAATACAAAGATTAAGGCAAGACTACACAACACACGGGCCTCATTTAAGTCAGTTCTGCTGATATTAATAAAATGCAATATTTTCCCCTATTTCCACCCATATGACAGCACTTTTAATGAGCAATGACAGTCCAGGAATTTAACTACTAAAACACATATCAACAGAAGACCATTATATTGACTACGTTTTTGTTTTGGCTCCCACCCATGGGCTGTAAACAAATGGGCCGCATGTTGAGTAGCCCTGGCCTACACTATAGGGTTTTTTTCAGTAAAAGCTATGCAAATTGCACTCCACAATTTGCATAGCTTTTCTCGATCGCTTTTCCAGAAGAGGCTTTTCCGCCATTTGGACCAGTCTAGGTGGGGCCAAATGGCAGAAAAGCCTCCTCTTTCGGTGGAGCCCTTATTCCACATAGAATGAGGTATACAGGGCTCCCCGAAAGAGCATGTTTGTTCTTCCACAAAAAAAAGCAGAAGACCAAACGCGTTCCTTGGACCCAGCAGAGTTTTTCCGGGATACCTCCGGTTTCCCAGAAAAAACCGATAGTGTAGATGTACCCTAAATTTCTTATTCCATCTGGACATGATTTATCACACTGTTCTTGTTTAGAACCCCATTCACTGGTGTGATGGCTACTTTGCCTTATTAAAATAGAATCTCTAATGCCCTAATCAATAGTGATAGAGGCTGTCACAGGGTTTAGGTTTTTTAGACAAAAATTCAGAAGATACCTGATGTGGCCAAAGTGGACTAGTGGACTAGGAACTCAGGAGAAAGGCTCACAAGCGTCTCTCTCAAAGGGGAGAGGGGATATTGTGTAAAGTTGGATCTAGTGGTTGTGAGAATGGTCCCATTGGGAAGGGGAGTTGAAAGAAATTAATACAAAGCCCACCACAAAGGCAGGGGAATGTATCCTGGCCCCAAGTTGCTGCAATGAGAAATGGCTGGGTTAGCCTTCTCTCCCTCGGAAGCTTGCATACCAAACCCTCCTCCCTAGCCCTACCTCAGATCAAGAATTTAAATGAAGAAAAACAAAAATGAATTGTGTTAAGGACCCAAGCAAAGCCAGGTAAATCTTCTAGTATAATATAGATAGAGAATATGTTAAATGAATTAAGAGCTGGCTGACCGATCTCAAAAGTAGCTATCCATGAGAATTATCATGGAATGGGAACGTTTCTAGTGGGGTTCTGCAGACACTACACATGATGCTAGTCAATGTTTTCACAATGGTCAGGAAGTAAATATAAAATCCCTATGAGAAAATGTGTAGATGACACAAAGATTGGTGGAGCAGGCAATGAGGGGGACAACAGGGCAGTAATACAGAGAAATCTTGATTTCTTGGTAAGCTGGGTCCTCTGACAAAGTCCACTCCTAGCTATTGGCGCCTCCTCCTGGCCATCCTGGAGATTAGTTCTGCCAGACTTTGCATCCTGATGATGTCTTCACCCATCCTGTCTCATCATGTGGTCCCTCTTGCTCCAGGAACTGCAGCTTCCTCTTTGTGACTTGGCCCTTTGGCTGAGTCACCATACATGGTCCCACCTTCCAGGAGATCACAGTCCCTCTTGGCAGATGGGCTCAGACAGCATTCCTGCTCATTGCTCCACCAGTGCCACTTTGTCAGCGGCTGGTAGGGGCACATATGACTGCCCTCTACTTCAGATCCTGGCTCAGAGACCTTCTCATCAGCAGCGTGGTTTGACCTACCCCATTCCTCACTGACCTTTCCTCTGAGCCTTGCCTGCCTCCCCGGCTCTCCCTTTTTTCCAGGCTTGTCAAACCACACACCCCTTCCAAGGGATTAACTAAGCTATTTACCTCTAGCCCCAGACACATCTCCCTTCTCTCAGGGAGCAATCAGGGACTCCTTCCCTCTGGTCCCCTTCTGCTGTCTGTTCCCTGGCTTTATGGAAATCTCACTTATTCCTGACCAGCCTCTGTTCTCGGTCAGCCCCCTGCTCCACGGCTTCTCCTCCAAGTGCAGCCTGTGTAGTTAATTGGACAGTCTAACCATCTTAACCCCTGCCAGGCCTGTCTGGAATAGACATCCAATCACTGGCCCATTCAAAGAAAACGTGTTTTAAGGTAGCCAAATGCAAAGTTATACCTCTAGGAACAAGGAATGTAGGCCACACCTACCGAAGAGGGGCTGTACCCTGGATAGCACTGACTCTGAGAAGGGTTTAGGGGACAAACAACTGAACATGAGCTCCCAGTGTGATAACATGGCAAAAAGGGCTAATGTGATCCTAGATCTAGAAGCACAAGTAAAACTGAGGAGACTATTTTAACTCTGTATGTGGCATTGGTGTGGCTGGTACTGGAATATTTTGTACAGTTCTGGTACCCATGTTTCAAGAGGGATGTTGAAAAAATGGAGAGGATACCGACTAGAGGCAAAGAAACAATGCAAGGGTGGGAGAATCTCAAACTGTTTAGCTTATCAAACAGAGTGAGAGGTGATTTGATTACAGTATACAGGTACTTTATGAAGACAGCATACTTCAATTAGGAGAATATACCTAGTACTAACGAGCTCTTTCATTTAATGGAGAAAAGCAAAACAAGAACCAAAGGTTGGAAGTTGAAGTCAGAATAGGGATGTAAGCAACTAATCGACTAGTGACTATCCGATAAGCAAAAGGTTATCAGATAGTTGACACAATAGTTGACTAGTCACTCCACGCCCCTTGCTACCTCTATCAGAAAGAGGCAGCAAGGTGGGGGAAGAAGAGGGGTGCTGAGGGGAGCCAGCTTAAAAGCCAGTTCCCCCCAGCTCCAGCTCTGTGGGAGGGGGCAGGGGTGCAGCAGTGGGACTCTTGTACCTTTGAAACGTACAAGAGTCCCTGCTGGGCTCTTGTACATTTCAAAGCGGAAGTGCTGCATAGAGGTTGGGGCTGGGCTCCATGCGGCGTTTCAATCTTTGAAATGCACAAGAGCCCCTTATTGACTATTCGATTAGTTGATTAATCTAATTTGAACATCCCTGTGATGGGGCCTCCTGCCCTGTAACTATTCCAAGGAGGTGACACCCCGCAAACTGACCCCTCACCAGTAGACCTTGGCAGCTTAGTCACTCCAGGTCAGGCCCAGCAGCCTAGTTCCTCACAGTCAATGCTCCCCCTCCTTGGGGTCACAGGGGTGGGGGTAGGGAGGCCCAGGCACACCCTCTCCACTGGGCCCCAGCCTAGGTCCCTGTTGGTGGTGGGCGCATTCTCAACCACCGGCTCAGCGGGGAATTCCTCCAAAACATGCTTAGCTTTCCGGGCTGCCTCTTGGCTCCATGCCCTGGGCTGCTTCCTACCCCTGTCCAGCTGCATAGGACGTGGTTTGGCGTCCGGCTGCTGCTCCACCGGCTGCTGCTGCTCCCCTGGCTGCTGCTCCTGGGTTAGGACAGAAGCTCCTTCCCCACCGGTGGTCATACCCAACTGACCAGCTTCTCTGGCTTTTATACTAGTGCTGCAGTGCGAGCATGCCCAGCAGGGCCGTGGGGGAGGGGCCTGCTCCACCCAATAAGCCTGTCCTCCACCCCTCTGGCCAGTGTGGGTTTGGTATACCCCATTACAAACCCTAAGACTGTCAGACAAATTCAAATTAGAAATTAGGCATACATTTTTAACAATGATGGTAATTAATTGCTAGAACAAACTATCAAGGGAATTCCCCATCTGTTGGCATCTTCAAGACTGGGTGCCTTTCTCAAAATATATGAAGCTTCAGGAGGTAGCCGAGTTAGTATATATAGGATAAACTTTAAAAACAACAAATAGTCTGGTAGCACTTTAAAGATTAACAAAGCATGTAGATGGTATCATGAGCTTTCGTGGGGACAGCCCACTTCTTCAGCTGGTCATCTGAAGGAGTGGGCTGTGCCCACGAAAGCTCATGATACCATCTACATGTTTTGTTAGTCTTTAAAGTGCTACCAGACTATTTATTGTTTTGAAAGATATGAGTTAGCCAAAAACAAGTTATTGGGTGAGTCATTTCTATGCAATGGTAAACGGGTGAAATATGTCTTGTGATACAGATCTAACAGTCCCTTCTGACTTTAAACTCCATAAATCTATGAACAATTCATTGGTAGGAGGGCCATCCCAAAACATGCATAAGTGTCAATCAATAAAACCAAACCACAAAACTTCAGTTGAAAAGTCAATCAAATCAGATGTTTGGGAATAGTTCACTACATATAGTTCAGAGGGAAACCCTGGGATTCTTAAGGCTACTACCAACTAATAGAAAAGGACAATTTCCCATTCCCACAGAGAAGGTGGGGAAGACAGACAGAAGGTACACAAAGCCATGCAAACAAGGCAGTGGACCCCAGTGAGTCACAGTTATAAATAGGGCTTGCATGGTGCCCAAATGACAGACATGCTATGGTGAGTTTGCTCTGGGAAGGAGCACTTGATGTTAGAAGGCCTTCTGCTGAGAAAGCCCAGACCTACATCCTAGTCCAGACTGAACCAAGGCAAGCCAGACTTGATTGAACGTAACTGCCAGCCCATGATAAAAGAAGGGTGTGATGATTCCTCAAAGGCTCATCTCATGGAGGGATTAAGAAACTAATAGCAAAGTGCTCAAAATACTACACAGTAATAATACATAACTCTACCGAGTTGGGTTGTTTCTGCTGATGTAGTGGCAGAGCTATGTGCCAGCAGGTGTCTGACACCAGGCATCATCAGCTCCTTCCCTGCTGTCTTAAGGAGCTAAACTAACAGCAGCTCAGTTCTTAATTATTATTAGAAATGTATCTTCCAGAGCCTGCATCTCAGAATCCCCCCAGAGGGGTGGTTTGAAAATAGTTGCTTATGCCATTCTTTGGTTTTAATACTGAGCCAAATTTGGTAAGTTACATGGCAAATCATGGCTATCACCTTGTTAATTTCAATATTAGTACCAGAATTCACCTGTTCAGTTACTGTATTTCCTTTGAATGCAGCACCTTCTAAAATCCTTGATGTGTGGAGGGTTCTGGGTCCAGCACACACAGATGGTAGCCGAGAAGTGACCGTCTTGATAAAGGTAATTCATTTTCTTTTTCAAGCCCTGAGAGATGCTAAAATATCATTTATTAATTATTTATTGTATTATATTATTAATTATTATTATCTATATTACTGTAACATCTAGAAGGGCCAGTCATGGGCCCGGGCTCTGTTTCACTAGGTGTTGTACAAACACAGGAAAAAAAAGTCCTTTTCACAAAGGCTATGTCGAGACTATGCTTTATTTTCGAAAGAGGATATGCAAATTCCACTGGAATTTGCATATCTTCTTTCAATCTCACTTTCAAAAGTGGGTCTTTCCAAAGTGAAAGTAGTCTGGACACTTTTTTTTGAAAAAAAACCCTTTTTTGAAAGAGCGCATAAACCTCATTTTTTAAGGAAAAGCGGTTTTTCGAAAAAGGGGAAAGGGAATTCCGAAAAAAACATGTCCAGACTACTTTCACTTTGGAAAGACCTGTTTTCAAAAATAAAGCATAGTTTGGATGTACCCAAAGAGTTTACAGTCTAAATAGATAAAACAGACACAGGGTAGGGTAGGGGCAGAATACATCTGCAGGAGGAATAGTGTGAGGGCAGCAAACAGCATGTTAGTGACCATGCCACCACTTTTCTGGAGGGGGGGCTCTTTGCAGGGGAAATCAGCTAACTAGAAGGGAGAGGGACCAGGCCCTCTGATGAGAGGGGTGGGGTCAAAGGGAGCAATCATCCTGGGGCCCAGCAATTCAAAAGGGCCCAGGACTCCCAGCTACCACAACTGCTACTATGGCAACAGCAGTGGCCAGAGCCCCAGGCCCATTAAATTACCACCGGCGTACCATGCCACACACTCAGGGCAGTCTAAGGGCTATGAGGGAAGGGGGGTGCTCCAGGTGGCTGCCCCAGTTTCCCCCCCTTTTGTGAACACAGAGCCAGCCCCCCACTTTGCCTAGGGGCCCACAGAGGCTGTCAGCGACCCTGCAGGGGACACTTATGGAAAGGGGACAGCAAGAGGGAGAAGAAGGTAAAAGGAGTGAAGCTGGGATGAAGAGACTATTGGTAAATGTGTCTACACTGCCAGCAAGTTTAGGGCAGTTTCATTGCAGGGTAAACCTTCAGGGGACCTAGAACCCAGAGCCCATCCCAAGCCCAGAAGCTGACACTGCAGTGAAACAGAATTGCGGGCCAAGTCCCATGAGCTCAAGTCAGCTAGCACAGGACAGTGCTGGGCGTCTAAGTGCAGTGCAGACATACCCTATGGGGGGGGGGGGGAGGTGGTTGGAGCAAACAGGCAAGCACCACTGGGCAAAGAAAGTCCTGTTGAAAATGTAGAAAGTTCTCCAGAAAAGACAAAGGTCCCTGCTTTAGCTGCTTCTGTCCCTTTGGCTGGCTAGTCTTTGCTTCTTTCTCCCGAGTACACACGGTGGTGGTGGGGAGGGGTGGGGGGGACACTCCTAGATTCTGATTCCCTATAAGTGGGTGAGGTTGTCCTCTCTGCACAGCTAAGGGGAATGGGAGGGCGGAGATTTTAGTGTTTTAGCTCCAATGCGGAGCAGAATTAGTGGTCATCTGGGAGCATTCCCCATCCTGGTTATACGGGAGCTCACAGATAAATGAAAATTGATGTTTTCCTTGTATAAGCAATAACCAGCCACTTTGTTCAAAGGAAGAAAGAGCACAAAACAATGACATGGCTGTATAAAGGTGAGGCAATGTTTGTTTGTGACTATTCCTATAGGAGAAATGGTCCAGAGTATTCAGCAAGCTAAGATGATGAGTCTCACTCCAGCCCTTTCAGATCCTCTGTCAATTAACAGTACTCTTGGTTCACAGTTACAATGTCATGCGAAGCACTGTCCTTGGGGATGGAAGCAAATAACACACTGTTCTATAAGGGCATTTATTTTTCCATCTTTTTCAGCCTCTTGCTCCAAAAGATGCCCGAGGAAGAATTCTGGGATACACTGTGTTCCACAAAAGCCAGGGAGAGGTGGTTAACTTATGTAACACATCAGATACCCAGTGCAAAGTTCTGGTTTCCCCAGCCATGCATACCCTCCATGTGACTGCATATAATTCAAAGGGGAGTTCCATGCCAGCCAATATAACAGTGACCCAAGAGTACAGTAATTTTAACGGTAAGCTCACGCACACATCATCATTAGGCTTAACTGAAATCTGGTTGTGTCAAAACTGGAGGGGGGCGGGATCGTCTGTGTATTACTTTAAAATAGAAAAAACCCTCTGGAAATTCTGCTCCCACCCACTTCTTTTTAGTGCTCTCCAGAAGATGCCAGGCTGTGTGCCCTGGAAACAATAAGCAGCTATATATTTCAAAGGTTCCTCTGTGATAATTTTCAACAATAAGATTAAAAATAAGTTTTGGCCTGTCTGCATTGGCTAGCACCAACTGACATAGCCATGCTGCTTAAATCAGGTCTTGAAAACTGTCTCAGAATGTGGGCATTTTCCCAATATACAAAGGACATTTGTGGAAATAACTACTTTCATTTCCAATAAATGGACAGTTTCACCTTTATGTCTCCTCATGTAAAACAATAACAACAATAGGGAATTAGAAGTAGTTGCAGAGTCTATGTCTGCCTCAGATTCCCAAGGCCAATGATTGTGGTTTTCCACAACCACATTTTCCTGTTTTCTAAAATGTAGTTGCACTCAGCAACTGGGGAAAGTCCCACAGAAACTGTAAGTGAAAGGAATGTAGTGAAAATGACTAAATAGAAAGTGTATTAGGTAAAAAAAGTGGAAAATCAGATTATTCTTGAATCTCTCTGTTAGAAGAATCAAAGGTTGTTTCTTGTAAGTACCAACAGGTACAGATTTTGAGAGAGAACAGGTGTTACAATGGGCCTTTAATATATGAAATATCTGTAAAATATGTCCATGTCAGTAAAATCTCTCTCTCACACACACACACATGCACACTTTAAGATCAGTTCTTAAACTATGTCAGAGCACAGGCAGTTTCGCTGTACAGAATGGTTTCGCTGTACAGAATGGGCCGTTAAAGTTTTCCTAAGACTAGACATTCCAGCCCACCGTAATCATATCACTTCTTCTACCTCTGTTTTTTAGATTTTGAGTCCCCCACCAACATGCAGATTAGACATAATGACCAGAGAGGAATCTTTGTCAAATGGGAGCTGCCTAAAAACACTGGCAGATTAGTTCTGTGGTTCATAGTGGAATGGATTTCTGCAGCTCAGCATAATCCGCAACATATTTTATGGAAGAAAGTCCCCAGCAAGGAGATACTTACATATATACAGGGTAAGATATGGTAACTGTCTTCTTGCTATTTACTTTCTGTATAGTGCTATAGATGTAAACAAAGCCCTGTAGCTCAAAATACAACAAAAGAAAACAAAGAGTGTGAATTTAATATGAGCCCTATCCCTCTGGTGCTTTTAACATTACAAATAGGAGAAAAGAGAGCAGGTGAATGTTTGTAGCAGATAGGCAGGAACTAAGAGTTACATGATCTGAAAGAGGCTAGGACTGGAAACATGGAGATTACTCAGGAGGCTGTTCTAAATGTAGGCTGCACTGTGAAAGAGGGGACTGAGTCACAAAGAGGGAGAAGACAGGTATGAAACTTGGCTAAATTGTGGGGAGTAGTGAAGTTATACGTGAGCAGGGAAGATTGGTACCAGTTCATATGTCTTTATAGAGAGCAAAAGAATAGAAGAGGCAGTAATATGTGAGGCAGCAATTGTCTTCTCTGTTTATTGTTGCTGAGCCCCCTTCCAATTGTAGGGGACACAACCTGCAGGCTTTACTCAGGCAAAATTCCCACAGAGGTCAAGCATCCAGCAAAATAAGGATTGTGACGTGTCCCTTTATGTTGAATACAGTGTTTTGGTAGCCATTTTGATCCCAGGATATGAGAAAAAGACAAGGTAGGAGAAGTAATGTCCTTAGTGGGACCAACTTCTATTGGAGAAACTTCAGAAGAAGAAGAGCTCTATGTAGCTCCAAAGCTTGTCTCTTTCACCATCATCAACTTCATCACATCATCACATCATCAATAAATTACCTCACCCCCCTTGTCCCTCAATTATAGTGAATGCAGTGTTCCTGATCCCCACATTTCCACGTGATCACATTGGCATTTGATTCTGTACTGGTACATTATGAGGAAAATGTGAGAAACCTACTTCAAGTGGAAACTGGCAGCTGCATTCATCACAATAAATACAACTTATAATAACAAATGAATATATCCTTTGTAGTAATTGGATTTCATTTTACATCATAAATGAATATTAAACTAAATCCCCTTCGTAAACCCTTAGGCTACGTCTACACTGTCCAGTCTTGAGCAAGAACAGATGCAAATGAGGCGTGGCAATATTCATCGCCGTGCCTCATTTGCATATGTTCTTGTGCAAGACTGCGCAGTGTAGACGTAGCCTTAGTGAGTAGAGTCTTTGAAGTGGAATACACAATGCAGAAGACCCAGCCTCCCTGTAACTGAAAGACAATGAATTAATTCCACCATCTAATAAACAATATATCACCACAGAGATTTTAAAATGTGCTAAGGCACATATACATAAAAATTCTGTAGCAATTCTATTCTGCAGTTATAGATCTATAGTTTTTATTATTGGTGAAAAGTTTGATACTCAAATTCTCTCACAACACAATCTCCAATTTTATGCATCAGAGCAGATTCATCATACATAAGTTAACTATTCAATCTGTATTAAACTGCAATTTCCTTCTGAAGTTTTTAATAATACACTTTTTCTTTCTAGGCATTTTTTGAAAGCCGCCACTCATGGTGGTGTCACGGTATCCATAGGGCTTTTCATCTTCAAAGCACTTTAAAGACATTACTTAATCTTCACTGTAGTATTAATAGGTGCTCTTCCCTTAGAGATGGGGAAAAAGAGAGAGATTTCCAAGAACTATTTTTTATCAAAAATAAATATATAAGTACATAAATTAATGTAAAAATCCCCCAAAATGGAAATATTTCAGCCAAAATCTCAAAATATTTTGGTTTGGCCATGCTGCAGAGCCTCATGGGAAGTGTTGTTCAGTTGCTTTGTGTTCCCACTGTCCTCTTTGGGCTAAGCTTCACTGTCAGACGACATCTTTCTATGATACATAGTGCCAATGAGTCCCATGATGCACTGCTTCCCCTCTCCAAAAAGCAGAGCTTGGAATTTATCATTCAGCAGTTGAATTTTCACTGCAAAAAACTGAAATTTTCCACACACACCAAAAAGTCTGACCAGTTGTTGGAGCAAGCAACTTGTGCAAGCCGTACAGCAAGTGTGAGTGATGGGAATGGAATTCAATCATTCCTAGCTCCCACCTGTTCCCATATAATCAGATCATACCTCTTTTCTCATTTTATTTAAATAGCCCAGTAGAATTTTCTGCCATTTTAACTTTAATTTGAATAGAAATTTTAATTAAAACACTATTTTTTTCAGGAGACATCAGAGCAGAAACTCACATTAACATTTCAGTATATGCAGTGTATCAAGATGGAATAAGCAAGCCATGTTCTGGCCAGTTGTCTCTGGGGGATTTAGGTAAGTGTACTCATGCTGGGATGGAAGTAACATTTCAATATTCAGCTTTATGGAAAACATCCCCCACTCCCAGATCTTTCTGTGATTTGGCAATTTAGTAGAGTTACTTAATTTTATAAACTATGGCTGAACCCCATCAATTTTCTCCAGAATTCCTTGAACGATATAGAAAAGTAGAAGTTTAGAAGGAGGTTAAAAGAAGGGGTTTTTCTTTGGACACTAGAATACCAATAGCATGGACCTTGCTGAAACAGTTGCACTTTGGCTTTGTATGAGTATAATGTAGTTTACAGATCATGGGACACAATATAATTAAGGCTGATGCTCAAGGGAATCAACTGCCAATTTCCACACTTGTCAATTAAAACTTGTGCAATGCGGAGAAATAGCATCATTTTTACAGGGAGAAAATGGCAAAGCTGTGACCCTTACTAACCCCCCGTGGAGAAACAGCTGTACAGGTCCCAAACAGGACCCTAAAATGGTGGTCTAAATATAGAAAAATATAGGAAAATATAGGGAAATGAGAGCAAGCTTTGCATAATCTCCAGCATTCTGAGCGTGTGTCTACACAACAAAGTTATTTCGGAATAACAGCCGTTATTCCGAAATAACTATGCAAGCAATTCCGTTATACACAGCAATTCCGTTATTTTGAAATGATTTCAAAATAACAGATGGCTTATTCGGACTTCTGTAAACCTCATTCTATGAAGAATAACACCTTTCCCAAAAATAGCTGTTTTGAAATAAGGCATGTGTAGATGCTCCACTTCTGCTATTTAGAAATAGCCCCTCACCAGGGCCATTCTAAGTTATTCCTCCTGTGGCTCTAAATCAATATAGCATGTCTACATTAGGGAAGCCTGCCTCAGACTAATTTTGAGACTTCCCTGCTTATTTCGAGAAGTGCTATTTTGAAATAAGCTATTTCAGAATAACTATTCTGGAATAGCATATTCCAAAATAACTGTGCTGGAGAACCTGATGCACAATGTTAATTGAGATGTTCTGTGCAGCCATACCCAGCTGAAAAGACACGTTGGGACAAGCCTTTTTTTTTTTTTTTTTTTTTTGAGTGTCATCAGCATGGAAATATGGCCTCTGGAATGGTGGCCAAATCATGAAGGGGCATATGATTGTTTAGCATATCTGGCACATAAATACCTTGCAATGCCATTAGCTTCTGTGATGAGGTAACTGGCTCTGTGGACATGGATGTGAAATACCTTGACTTTAGCAAGGCTTTTGATACGCTCTCTCACAATATTCTTGCCAGCAAGTTAAGGGAATGTGGATTGAATAAATGGATGGTAGGATGGATAGAAAGCTGGCTAGAAGGTCGGACCCAGCGGGTAGTGATCAATGGCTCAATGTCAGGATGGCGGTCGGTTTCTAGTGGAGTGCCCCAAGGTTTGGTTCTAGGACCAGTTTTGTTCAATATCTTTATTAATGACCTGGATGAGGGGATGGATTGCACCCTCAGCAAGTTTGCAGATGACACTAAGCTAGCAGGAGAGGTAGATACCCTTGAGGGCAGAGATAGGGTCCAGAGTGACTTAGACAAATTGGAGGATTGGGCCACAAGAAATCTGATGAGGTTCAACAAGAACAAGTGCAGAGTCCTGCACTTGGGACGGAAGAATCCCAAGCATTGTTACAGGCTGGGGACCAACCAGCTAAGTAGTAGTTCTTCAGAAAAGGATCTGGGGATTACAGTGGATGAGAAGCTGGATATGAGTGAACAGTGTGCCCTTGTAGCCAAGAAGGCTAATGGCATATTAGGGTGCATTAGGAGGAGCATTGCCAGCAGATCCAGAGAAGTGATTATTCCCCTTTATTCGGCTCTGGTGAGGCCACATCTGGAGTACTTGTGTCCAGTTCTGGGCCCCCCCACTTCAAAAAGGATGTGGATGCGTTGGAGAGGGTCCAGCGGAGGGCAACCAAAATGATTAGGGGGCTGGAGCATATGACCTATGAGAGAGGCTGAGGGAGTTGGGTCTGTTTAGTCTGCAGAAGTGAAGAGT
The DNA here is from genome assembly GCA_032595735.1 of Pelochelys cantorii. NCBI lineage: Eukaryota > Metazoa > Chordata > Testudines > Trionychidae > Pelochelys > Pelochelys cantorii. The sequence continues at coordinate 46,854,046 of CM064334.1, read as the reverse complement.
GAGGGGGGATTTGATAGCAGCCTTCAACTTCCTGAAGGGAGGTTCCAAAGAGGATGGAGAAAGGCTGTTCTCAGTAGTGATGGATGGCAGAACAAGAGCAATGGTCTCAAGTTGTGGTGGGAGAGGTCCAAGTTGGATATTAGGAAAAACTATTTCACTAGGAGAGTGGTGAAGCACTGGAATGGGTTACCTAGGGAAATAGTGGAGTCTCCATCCCTACAGGTGTTTAAGTCTCGGCTTGACAAAGCCCTGGCTGGGTTGATTTAGTTGGGATTGGTCCTGCCTAGAGCAGGGGGCTGGACTTGATGACCTCCTGAGGTCTCTTCCAGCTCTATGGTTCTATGATTCTATGAATGGCAGCTACAAAAGTGCCATGCAAATGCCTGTTTTCACTATCTCATGACATTGTAAATAAGAAGAGGCAGTGTTATCTCTTGTAAATGTAAACAAACTTGTTTGTCTTAGTGATTGGCTGAACAAGAAGTAGACTTGTAGGCTCTGAAGTTTTCAATGTTTGCTTTTGAGTGCAGTTATGTAACAAAAAAAAAAAAATCTACAGTTGTAAGTTACCCTTTCAGAATAAAGAGATTGCACTACAGTACTTGTATAAGGTAAATGGAAAAATATATATTTTTCGTTTACCATTTTTACAGTGTGAACATTTGTAATAAATAATAAACACTTTGTTTTCCATTTCAACATGGAATACAAAACATGAAAAGGTAGAAAAACATCCAAAATATTTAATAAATTTCAATGGGTGTTTAGCAGTGTGATTAAAAATACAATTAATCGTGATTATTTTAAAACTGTGATTTGTTTTTGAGTTAACTCTGTGAGTTAACTGCAATTAATCAACAGCTTTACTGGTTACTATTTATCAGCAGATAGGGTTCCCAAAGAAACTAATCAAGCTATGGATAAATCCTTGTATTTCATTTACTCCTTGTGAGGGAAAAAACCCAGATAGCATAAGAAAGATACTATATCTTGAACTCTCAACAAGATATGACTTAGGGTAACGTTTGCTGCGTTGCTGAAGGCACTACAGCAGGGGTGGGGAACCTTAGGCCCGGGGGCCGGATGTGGCCCCTGGCTTGCCTGGATCTGACCCCAGAGGCTCAGCCCCTTCCTCCCCCCCGCAAGCATTGGAGAGCTTGTGCTGGTGCTTCAGCTCCCCCACTGCACCACTGCAGGACTGGTACACACAAAATCTACTAGGCTGGGCCCCCCCTAGGCTCTCTTGTGAAAGGAGAATGTGGGAGTGTCTTTCTTCTCAGTCAGGGGCCACATTTGTGAGCATTTGGTTTGTTTTGTGGGTTTGGCTTTTTTTTTTTTGCACTTGTGTGCGGCCCCTGAGTTTTCTGTGGGTCAGTGGCCCCCGACTCAAAAAAGGTGTCCCAGCCCTGCACTACAGGATCTGACTATAGAGTGTTATCAGTACAGTTGAGTTAATACCGTCTTAGGATTTAAGACCAGAAAGTACCATTAAGTATATAGTATGACCTCCTGAACTACACAGGCCAAGGGATATCACATGATAATTCCTGCATCAAACCCATATCTTCCGATTGAGCTAGAACATATCAATATTTATATTGCTATTTTAAACCACATAGGTGAGATCAAATATGTGCTAGACATGAGAAATGCAACTTAATAACTGGGCTGCTGAATTCTGCATTTGTTGCAGCTATTGAATCTTTTAATCCAACTTTGAGGTGACAAAAGCATTGGTGACTATTATGTATATATATATGACTGAGGGAAATGATCCATGTTATATAGATATATCATTTATCCCAGTCACCCAAAATCCCAGTTATTCAAGAATTTTTTTGCAATGACTCCAAAGCGCTTAGCTAAGTAGGTTTGTCTCTGTTAACAGAAGATTTAGGAAGCCCACACATGTAAAAACTATTCCAAGTTCATTGGGAATATAGGTAATTTAGCTGTGAATCACACGTGGGCAAATCCAAGTGAATGCTTTTTTCTTCATTTGTGAAGTAGGCATATTCCCACCTTTGATTATAAAGCCATAGTGTCAGTCTGAATGTCAGGTCAGATCAAAGACTGCACTGAAACTAATGCCAAGACAATTATATGAAATAGTATGATGGAGCGGTGATATTGTGACACATATATTTCATCTAACAGGCAGAATGGTCCCAGAAAAGGAGATATAGTCTCAGAGTTTGACAGTTTTCCTTTTTCATCAAAGTCTTGTCTAAACAAGACATTTTGAAAAAGGAAATGTTAACTACTGGCATGAGCAAGTTGAAGTTCCAGACTTCCTGAGTGTTACAAGACTTTCTCCTATGGGTTTAGCCATGATGGCTGACAGAATTGCCAGGCACCTAGGCAAGGTGGGGAGCCAGCCCTCAGAGCAGTATCGCACAATCCCATCCCCCGCCACCCCTAGAAGCTGCCTGGATCATGCCACATGGGGCTCCCATGGCAATTTAAAGGGCCTAGAGCTCTAGTTGCTGTGGCTGCCTTTTGAATTGCTGGACCCCAGGGCAATTGTCCGCTTTCCCTACCCCCATCAATGAGCCTGGATTTAGCCAAGTCTCTACAACCAGAGCCTAAGACCTTTTGTTGTGCTCCTTCCCAGACACTCAGGCTACGTCTACACTACAGGCTTTTTGCACAAGAATGGCCGTTCTTGCACAAAAACTTGCGGAGCATCTACACTGCACGCATGTTCTTGTGCAAGTAAACTTACAGTAAAGCATCAGAAGAGAGGGCTTCTCGTGCAAGAGTTATTCCTCTCCCCACAAGGAATAAGCCCTCTTGTGCAAGAGCTCTTGCACAAGAAGGCAGTGTGGACAGGCAACAGGGGTTTCTTGCGCAAGAAACCCTGATGGCTATGTAGAGGGGCGTGTTCCCCCTTAGTGTTGGGGCCACCTCGCCAGATAATGTCCCCACGTGTCGGCCCCTCTGCCAGTCTCTCTGACCTTCTACGAGGGTATATACGGCCCTTGAGGCCTAGTCACCAAAAAAAGCCTCTCCTGGCCAGGGAGTCGTTTGTCCAGGGTACAGAAAAGGGTGGGAGGGGGACCTGGGCCCTCCCTCTCTGCCGCATCCCAGCCCTGGGCCCTTTAGGCAGAGACTATTGCTCCTGCCTGCTCGGTGGGGAATCCAGCCGCTACACACCGAGCGGCTCTATCAGTCCTCTGCCTTCGGCTGCTTCCTACCACACCCTGGTACCCCTGTAGTCTGCTCATCTCCAGGCCCGGTCCTTATCGGGGGCTGGTGCTGGGGCTGCGGGCGCTCCTCCCTCCCAGGCGGTGGTGGCTGCTGGCTTTGCTCCAGGTCAGCTGCGGGCTGCGGCTCTGGCATCAGCTGCTGTGGAAACACGGAGCGGGGTGCGGCCTGATCTACTCCTTCCCCCAGCTGCCTCCCTCCCTGCAGGGCTCTCTCTGCTTTTATACTCTGGCTCCAGGGCCGGCTCAAGCCATTCCTGTGCCCCAGGCAGCAGGCATGCAACGCATGTGCAGCTCCGCCCCTCGGCGCAGGGCACATGGCGCATGCGCGGCCCTGCCCCCTGGCGTGCTGGCCCCTTAAAGCCGCCATAAGGCACCGTGCGGCCCTTGGCCCCGGGCGTGTGGTGCCTGATGGCAGCTCTAAGGGGTGGTGCATGGCGCCTGATTGCAGCTCTAAGGGGCACCATGTGGCCAGGCGCGTGGTGCCCCTTACAGCTGCCATCAGGCGCCCTCCATAGGTTGGTGCCCCGGGCAGCTGCCCAGCTAGCCCCCCCATTAATCCGGCCCTGTCTGGATCTGCTGGGAGCATGCCCAGCAGAGCTGGATGGGCAGGGCCTTCTCAGAGAGCTGGGCCTGGGCTACTCTCTGCCCTTCAGTGCGGGGCTTGTCTGCCCCGTCACAGGGTAAAATGGCCATCAGAGCTTTCTTGCGCAAGAGAGCGTCCAAACTGCCCTGGATGCTCTTGCACAAAAGCACATGGCAGTGTGGACACGCTCTTGCACAAGATCTTTTGCGCAAGAACTGTTGCACAAAACAGTTCTTGCGCAAGAAGCCTGCAGTGTAGACGTAGCCTCAGAGTAGATCAGTTCACCTGCACTAACTACCCTCCTTATGTGCTGGCCTGTTTCCCTTTTGATCTCCTCCTGCAAGCCATGCATGCTTGTCATATGTTCCAGTTTACCATACAAGTCTGTGGTCTTGGCCATCAAAATCTACACTCTTGGGGGAACTGCTAATGCAATATCTCTGATGGGATCATCTTACATCAAAGTGCATATTGGCGTAGGGCCTCTTGGGCCAGAAGCAACAGCTTAAACCCTTCCATATTAGCCTGGGGTTTGAACAACTTATCATAAATTGTATACTGTTCCTATATTGCTTCTCATACCACCATACTATAGAATAGAATAGAATAGAATAGAATAGAATAGAATCCTCATTTCTCCTCACTTACAATGAGTTTGTGTTGTGTGGGCTCCCATTATTTGTTGGTTGAGACTATTTGGACAACCACTGGTTTATTCATGAGAAAGTTTTGAATCCCATATGTCTCATACATTTTAGCCTGAATTCATCTGAAACAACCAGTTAATGGGCTTGATTCAGGAATTACTGAGTGAAATTCTATAGCCTGTGTTATGCCATAGGTCAGACTAGATTATCTCAATGGTCCCTTCTGGTCTTAAAATGTATCAATATATGAAAATTCTATTTAGATTTCATTATTTGCTACTCTTATCATTCACTCATTATTCTCCAGTTTAAAAAGTATTTGGTCATCTAATCAAGGAACCAAAACAATGCTATGTCCTTTTGTGTCCAGTCACACATGCTGTTAATCACAAGTAGTCAAAGACTGAGTTGAAATAAATATTCGGTAAAAAGCAGTTTGCATAAACTTTTTGATGAAAGCTTGCAAAACCCAAATATATTCTTAGAAAACACGGTGGGGTCATGGACAGAATGAAGGGCCAAAGTGACCAGAGAAGCTATATGTAAGAAAAGATTCAACTGACTAATTAATTAATATCCAGGGTGCAATTTCCACCAGAGCCACATGATGGCAGCATTCCATGTAGAATATAATAATTCTGTGTCAACCTATTGATACTGGCCAAATATATGTTAATATATAGATCAATGCATTTCTCATTCCACACCCACAACTTCTCCATTGTTAATAGAGAAATTGTGAAAATCATACAATGGCAAGTTATCTTGAGAAAATTTAACTTCATATAATGGGCTTTTCATGTAGGCCAACAAATTACATCAGGTGAAGTTCATGTCCTTAATTTAAACAGAGCACTGACCTAAAGATAACCTTAATTCTTTTAAGTGGTGCTCAATGACATTGCAAAAATGATTTTGCACTATATATGGCCATTATTATTATTATGGCAAGTTGTATTGTAGTAGAGCCTAGGACAACAGAGGAACTCAAGAACAGAGTAAATTATACAGTGCATAGACTGAAATTGTCCACAGTCTTGACTCATTTGTATTCAATCAGTATTTAAAATGGAATTTCATATCCTGAGAAACAAACATATGTTTGGAATTCAATGAATCTTGTGATGATCTTTATCATTAGTAGGATTTGCAGTTCTTGAAATCCAGAACATGTTCATGTGTAAACCTATTATTTTTCCTTTATAAATGGCATTGCATTATTCTACAGCAGGGATGGGCAAATACTGGCCCATGGGCTGGATCCAGTCCACCAGAGTTAACCCCGGCAGGCCCCCACAATGCCGTATTTACCTGCAACTCCGCTGGTATGGGAGATCTCAGCTCCCATTGGCTGCAGATCACTTTTGGCCAATGGAAACTGTGATCATCCATAACTACAGAGGTGCATGTAAATATGGTGCCAGCGTCCCAACCGGGCTAACCCTGGTGAACTGCCATTGTTTTATTCTTCCCCCCCCCCCCCCCGCTCTATAGCAATGGCCCAAAACTCAGTGCCATTCAGCTCTACTTCTTATAATGTGTTAGTATAACCTTTAAGGTTGTAATATTAGCCTGTTGTAAGATATTATAAGATGTAGAGTTTTGAACCTTTACTTTATTTGTCAAAAATAAAAGGGATATGTTGTATATGTAAACTCTTCTTTGTTAGCTTTAAAAAGTCTTTCCAAATAAAGTATTAGTGATGGACTTGCCTGCCAGGCCTGCCAGATCTAGGGGCACAGAGTTTGAAAACAAAGTGAGAAGCATGGAGTGGAACATCCAAAATGAAAGGAAGAGTTTTTCTGTGGAATCAAAGATGCCTCCTATTGCTTGAGGAAAATGGAAATACCAAGGGAATTGCAAAAGTAAAACAAACCAGGCTTGTGTCTTTGTTCAGTAAAATGTGCTTGCCACCATTGGAAGCTACTCTCAATAACTGGCCAACCCTTAAAAGAAATTCAGGCCAAGATGCATCATTTTTCTTTGCAGCCGCTTAGGCTGCAGGGAGAAAGGGTGATGGATTATGGACACCTAAAATATTTTAATATATATCTTCATGGCTGCAAATAGTGGGGGGTGGGATTAATAAAGACAAGGGGTATGTTCCAGTTTGCCATATGGATCTGTGGTCTTGGCTATCAAAATCCACACTCTTTGGGGAACTGCTAATGAAATATCTTTGATGAGATCCTCTTACGGAAGAGAGCAAATTTCCACAGGGATTTATCTCTGTTATCCTTTTAAAACTATATAAAGAGGACCTTTTAAATGCATTCCAGGATGGTTGGCAACTGATCTACTGGCAGTCAGCACTGGTAAGAGAAATGTCAGGGATCCATGCAGTTAGGAGTAGGGGAGTTGAAAAGGGTAACTGCAGGAACTCTGCACTTGTGTCTAAATTCCAGACAGATCTACAAAACTCAATACTGAATGGCTTGGGCACCAAGGCAGATAGGTGCAAACTGCTCTATTTTTGGCTTGAGTGAAACAGCTCTATTATTTTCCCTTCAGTAGGGATATGGGGTACAATTTTCAAAAAGCTTCTAAGTGTCTTGGGTGCCTACATGCCATATTGAACAAACTTAGGCACTTAAGGCCCAATTTTTAAAGGAGGCACCTTCTGTAAGGTTATCATCATGTGACAGGGCGCTAAGCAGGAGATGCTAGGCTGACACTCTGTCACTCCTGCTCCATGTAAGGGAGGTGAATTGGAGCTGGTTAGATCAGCTGGCCCTAATTGAGGAAGGAAGAAGAGATGCCGCCTCATTAGGCGGGGATAAGAGACTCAGGGGAAGGAAATGGAAGGAGGGGGAGAAGGGAAGGAGAAAAGGCAAGGAGTGGAAGCAGAGAGAAGTAACTCTCTGCTGCCTGCGGACTGTAAAGGGGACCGCTTGTATGGTGAAAAGTTGGTGGGAGCACAGCCTGTTAATAAAAGCACCAGGTGAACACTGCACAAAAAGGTCTCCGAGTGACTCTCTCAGCCCAACAGGGACAAAGACGAGGAGGGCCTTGCAGCAAACCCTGTCACACACCACAATGCTGTTTTGTCTCCCTCCTTAAATGATTTCAGAGAACCAGCTCCTGAATGCAAGCAATTTTTCCGAACCTAAAATCATCGCCACAATTACAGGGACAATTTCCAATGGTAAGAAAATAGTATTTCAGACTTGGTAAGAAACAGTTTCTACTTGACCCAAAGTGGGTGGTTTTAGTTGCGCTATGTGCCATCGATAGTATGCCACAAAACATGAAAGGGGATGGCAGTTGAGTGACGTGATAATAGAGAAGTGAAACCTACTATCACTTTGGTTTGTTACTGGGGTTGTAGCTCTGCCAAACACTCTGGTTCACTGAAGGTGGGGGGAAGGGCAGTTGCCCCAGGGCATGGCAATTCAAAAGGGCCCAGAGGTCCCAGCTGCCACTGCCACTACCATGGGAGCGGCAGCAGCTGGAGTCCTGGGTCCTTTAAATCACCATCAGAGCGCTGTACCTCATACTTCAGGTGGCACTGAAGGCTGGCTGGCCCCAGACCTCCCCTTCCATTCGAGACCCTATCCCTTCTGGGAGCACAGGCCTGCCCTCCCCCCACCTTGCCCAGGGGTCCCGCAAGTCTGTTGGCCACCATATAAACTCTCACCCTTTCCCCAGTACAAGATCTCAAGAGAGAGATCTTGGAGTCATTGTGGATTGTTCTCTGAAAGCATCCACTCAGTGCAGCAGCAGTCAAAAAAGCTAACAGAATGTTAGGAATCCACCTGCAGCTCCCCTTGTCTGGAAACAACGAACCAGAGCCAATGCTCTATGGCTACAGACCCTTAGGTAAACAAAGTGGCACAGTCCACTAGTGGCTTTTCCAAAGTGGGCCCATGGAACAATTTGAGAAACACTGATCCAGAGCATAGTACTACTAGCTTGTATATCCTGTGATTATGCTTTAGGACTTTTTGTTCTGTTAAGACATCCACAGTTAAACCTAATGGACAACAGCTAGGGCATGAGAAACTGAGACAAAAATAAGATATCATTTCCTGATCATACAGCTAGGCATGTTGGCTAAGCTATTTTGACTCCACAATTTGAGCCAAAGACTTGTTTATTTCTCATGTAACACTAACCTCCGCTTACTTTTTTGGTTTATTGTAACCAAAAAGGGGACTTCTGCATTGCCTTTTCAAAGTCAGGCCGCCAAAACCAAACAAAAGATCAATTTAAAAGAAGAGAATACATTTTTTTTTATGTGTAGGTAATGGTTAAACGCAATGGCCATATTTCTCAGAAGTGCTCTCCTGGAAACTCCCTTACACAGCTAGCTTCTTGCAGCCAGATCACAGCAGCAAACATACAGAAATGCACAGTGTAAAGTGTGCTGCTTCTCTAGCACCTGGCTCCGCACTAACTGAAGATAGTGAAAGGTTGGGGTGCACCAGGAATGTACAATTAGGACAGCAGTGCACACTCATCAGCCTGGCTTTGTCATGTTTAAACAATAGGCTGATTCAAGCAGTAAATATTTTATTTGGTGGATTTTACCTCAGATTTTCAGTTGCTGTAAATCAATGTCACTCAAGGCCCAGCAATGGGGGGGAGGGTCGGGTCAAGGGAGGAGTAGGGCAACTGCCCTGAGGCCGGGTGATTCAAAATGGCTCATGGCTCCCACCCACTGCCATCACTACTGTGGCAGGAGCAGTGACCAGAACCCAAGGCCTTTTTAAATCACCACCAGAGCCCTGTGCAACCTGCTCTGGGTGATGCCGAAGGGCTGACAGAGAGGAGGCTAGCTCCAGGGCTGTCCTTTCATCCAAGGCCCGGCTCCTTCTGGGAGAGCAGCAGAGTTAGTATCCCCCCACACACACCTGGTCAAGGGGCCCAGCAAGTCTGTCAGCCCCCCTCTCCCCACCTCGCTACTCCATTGAATTAGTTGAGCTATGCTGAGATACATCAGCTGAGGAACTGACACAACAACATTTCTCAAAGTCAGAGGCTACGTCTACACTGCAGGCTTCTTGCACAAGAACTGTTTTGCGCAAGAGTTCTTGTGCAAAACGTCTTCCACAACAGAGCGTCCACACTGCCATGTGCTTTTGCGCAAGAGCGTTCATGGCAGTGTGGATGCTCTCTTGCACAAGAAAGGTCTGATGGCCATTTTAGCCATAGGGGTTTCTTGCGCAAGAAATTCATGTTGCCTGTCTACACTGCCTTCTTGTGGAAAAGCTCTTGCACAAGAGGGCTTATTCCTCATGGGGAGAAGAATAACTCTTCCAGAAGAAACCCTGTTTTCTGACGCTGTACTGTAAATTTACTTGCGCAAGAATGTGCGTGCAGTGTAGATGCTCTGCAAGTTTTTGCGCAAGAACAGCCATTTTTGTGCAAAAAGCCTGTAGTGTAGATGTAGCCAGAAAGATTTCTTCCTTTGTAAGCTGCAGTGTTGGCAACATGTTTGTCCTCTCACCAGGCCACTGGGTTTACAAACTAAGACCCCAGTCCTGAAACACTAATGGACATTAACAACTTGTTGTATTGAGTTCAAAGGTACAAGTCATACGCACAGTTACTGACACATGTACATGTTTGGAGTCTGGGGGACTAGAAAAAATTCTTCCCTAAAATATAAGCTATTTAATTAATTCTCTTTTTTCCCCTTCCCTTTTCAGATAATGATGGAGAAGTTTTTTTGGGAATAGGCACTGGTGCGATCATACTATCAATAGTTTTCTTAACTTTGATATTTAAAAAATCATTTAGAAAAAGGTATGGCTTTCTTTTCAGTTTTTTCCCTCCTTAGTCTCCTTCTCTCTCAGAAAACTCTAGAATTAATTATAGAAATGGATCCAGTTTAATATAGCTTCCTGTTACCCAGGGCAACTTTTCCCACTCATAATTGCATGTTACCAAAAGATGTCCTCGGTTTTTTTTCTCTTTACAATAAGGTAGATAATCTCAACACATAATAATATGACCATTCCTTTGTAAAGCCCATATTTAGAGAATAAGGGATGTTTCATAATATAGAGGTACAAGAAAAAGAGCAAGAGAAAAAAGCTTTATCCAAACACAGACTATTTGATCTTTTAAAATGTTATTCCTAAGGCATATGTGCTTCTTTAATAGAATTTGATTATCAAAATCCCACATTAGATAATCTAGAAGCAGAAGAGATTGGCGTGAAGGGCAGCAGAATGAATAATCAGTCAGAACATTTAAAATATTTTACAAATCCAATTCACATCCAATTCACCAGCGACACAGTATCAAATGTGTTTTATCCCCCAGCTCCTTTGCTCTGAACCATGGACTTCACAGAACAATGGGCATGTTGAATCTTGTACTTCACTAAAAAAGATATCAATATCTAGGAATCATCCACTGCCACATCCATCACATGTATAGGAAACGAGTGAAATTCTGCGTTTTTGGGGCAAGCAGATGCCTGTGGCATAGTGCCAGCCTTTGGGTCAGGCAAGTACTTATCATAAATAAGGCTGGACAGAAACATGTAGACAGATGGTGTTTAGTGTTTTTCTGAACCAGACACAGAATTCTGCCATTGATGTACCTGTTCGTTGTAACCAGAGACTCCCTAATCCCTCACAGTGAAAATCAATGGAAGTTTGGCTCAATTAAAGTTTCTTATAAATAATAGTCATGTGTGCAGGTTACAGATCACTTTGATTGTAAAAAAGTTGAAATTTCCATATCACAGGTTTTTTGACCATGTTCCTGAACTAATCTCATCAGATCAGGAAACATATGCATCCTCTTCCCCTTAACATACATTGGTTTTTTTTCCAGTTTGACAACTGGCAACACTGTTCAACCTACATATTTTGCACAAGGGCTTAGGCCAGACTAAAATGGCTTCTGTGATTGCTGATTCATGGAAACACCATAGGCCTTGCAGGCTACAGAGTTACAAAAGCTGATTCTGAGAGTATACTTCCTCCTCAATAGTAGCCACCTAGCATAAGACCAGAGTAAGCATTGTGCAATTTCCAGAGCCTGTCCCCTTCTAAAGGGTGAAGCCAGACTCAAACTAGCCCATCTCTCAGTCTCAGTCTGTAACCCACAAACTGATTTACTGAGAGAGCTTGAATCCCGTGTTTCCTATGTACTCTGGGCCCAATCCCACAAGTAAGCTGCAAATTCAGCTCTCCATGGTTTCCTTGGGAATTCCTTGGGCATTCAGGGTCATGCTCTTACATGCATCTACCAAGCTACTTCTCTGTTTCTGAAAAGCCCTATTCAGCATTTACCTTTCTCTGATTTCTTTGGGGACTCTGCCTGAGAAAGGGATGCTCAATGAGGCACTCATATTGAGCATATCCAGGGAATATTTGCCAGGAGGTTCCAACATTATTTTTACAATGAAAATGGGACTCAATTTTCAAAGAAATTCTGAGAGTTCACAGCACACCATTATTTGTATTACATTACTCTCAGTAAATGAGCATTTGATACTCCTATAGCAAATGTTGCTCCTGTGCAGCAGGCTAATGCAAAGCTTATACGCCACTGAAGCAAGACATAAGCTGTGCATAACTCTGATCTGGGGCAAATTTCACCCTGCTATGTGACTAATAAAATACACTAACTTTTTTATTTTATGTTATTTTATTTTAAGAATTAGTACCGTACTTGTGTCATTGACACCAAAATGGTTGATTGAAGATTGTCCTAATGTGGAAAACAGCAATGTGGTAAAGTCACTCCAGGTAACTACTCAAAACAACATCCCAGTTGTTTTTAATTTACTATATAAATCACTCCATGTGCAAAAAGTTATGAGAAACAAATACAGCCCTAAGAGAGAAATCTTCTCACTGATAGATACACTCTGGTTCAAACAGGAATTCAGGGAAGTCCTATGGCCTATGTTATATAAGGTGGTCAGACTAGATTATAACAATGATCCCTTCTGGCTTTGAAACAAGCAAGAAATCAGACTGCAAACTCCTTGGGGCAGGAACTGTCATTGTATGTGTTCATTGCCTAGCACCATTTGGTCCAACCTGCTTGAGCTCTGGAGACACTACTACAACCTAAATGTTAACTAATAGCAATACAATCAAGACCAGCCCTGAAGTGTGTTGAAAAATGTTCATTTGCATTCAGATGCTCACCTTACATCCTCCCCTCTAGTTCACTTTACAGATGGTGGTTAAGTGTCAATGAAGGAGACAGCCACGGAGAAGAGTAAGGATAGGTGAAATAGGCAGGATTTTGAATCTGCCCTCCTGTTTTGTACTTAGGAACCAGCAGTAATAACATTTCTACCATTTACAAAATATTGTTTGTTTGTTTTCAGGAAAGATGTGAGTTAATGAATAGTGATTCCATCCAGTTGCCCTTGAACAATGATGATCCAGTAGTTACAGAAGTACTAGAGACATCACTGCAGGAGGATTACACTACCACAAACACCAAAAAGGGAACCAGAAAAGTGGCCACTGAGCATGTGGACATCTTCCAAAACTCACTGCTTGTCAGCACTGTCGTCACTGAGCAGAACAACGGCTATAAGCCCCAGGTTTCCAACACAAGCCCACTGGGAAACGTATTTACCAATACTTACAAAACACAGTCCCAAACATTGGATCCAAATACTTATCTCTCAAGCCAAGATACAAATGTTTTCTTGAAAGATTATACAATTCCTATTACTTCCTTGTGGAATGTTGAAAGAACTGAGAGCAATACCTTTTTACTTGAGAAAATTAACCTCATTGTAAACAACAGTAGAAGTGGGCAGAGTAACTCTTTCAGTGCAACAGATGAGGAATCTAGTATACTTATGGAAAACCACTGGACAAGTCCATCAACCACTGAAAATGTTGAAGAGCAGACATTACTTCCGGATGAGTTAGTCTCTTGCTTAGGAGCTGTGACTGAAGATGCCATAGATATAAAGTCCTATTTTCCACAAACAGTTGGAAAACTATTTAAATAGAAACAATTGTAATAAAGAAGAAAACTTACTTTAAATGAGAAAGAGATGCATCATGGAGTTTAATATTTTTTATTTCACAAGTGAGCCGATGCGTTTTTTTTAAAAAGCAAAGTAAGTCGCATGCATTTTAGAGACTTAAATATGACAATAAAGAGCATTTAAAGAAATTATTTGAAGAGAAATTCTCTAGAACTTCAAATAATTCTGTAATTCATAGAAAGTGTCAAATTTTTATATCAAACTTTCAGCAGCCCATTAAAAAATGGACTTTGAAACGTTTGCTCATTACTTGCTCTGTTAGGTCTCTGGCTCAGAGGGCCTTTATTTGGTTCTGTGTTTGTACAGCACAAGGGAGTCCTGCTCCATGACTAGGTCTCCTAGGTGCTACTGTAATACAATAAGAACACTATTTGAATATCTGTGATTAAAGTAAAAGTCATTGTTAAGCATCAGGTATGGATCTACAAACAGCATCCAATATGTAAATGCACTGCTGGCTTATCATTGTTATTTTTAGCCATCTAGCTACTCCTATCCTAAACCACCTTGCTACAAACAGTGGATTACATATGAGAGGTGTAGCGCCACCTATGAGGTTGTTTTAAAACATTATCCTGCGGCCTGGTCTATACAACAAAGTTTGGCTGATGAGACCCACCTTGTATCAACCAATTCATGCATGTGTCTGCCATATAGTGATGCAATAACACCGCCTCCCTGGACAGCACTGAGTCTTCACTGATGTACTGAGGTTGATGCAGTGTGAGCGTAGACCTTGCATGACCTACGTCAACCCTACTCATCCTCTACTGCTGTGTTTCTCAGCCTTTTTTCAGTGGCTGTATCTCTAGGGGGAGACCCCAGACAGGGGTAAGGGGGCCAAGGCTTGATTTACAGCTGGGTCTGGCATGGGACCGGCAGCTGGGACCCTTTGTAAAACTACCTCTACTGCCTGCAGCTGTGCCTTTTTGATACTAGGAACCAGCTTGCTGCCTCCTTATACTGTGTCATGGAGATCTCAGGGGGCAACACCAGCCCGGGAACCAGTCAATGAGAAATACTGCTTTGACACTCACTTCTCTGGTCACAATTGTGAACTTCATTGCCCAGGGCTCCCAGAGACTAGAACCCACCCTCTCCCCACCTTTGAAAAACTCTGCCTATTTTTTAAATGCCTTTCCCTGGTTATCCAACCTTCGCAGCTCTCCTTTGCCAGACACAACTGCCCAACCAACCATGCTGGTCACACCTTCTAAACATGCGCCTACCTGCAGTAGGCAGGAGGAATTGGATTACCTGGGCCCATAAGGTGAAGGGGCTGTTCAGGCACAGCCACGGAATAATCACAGAAATGGGGGCATCTACAAATGATGCCACATGAAAGCAAAGGAACTGTAGCAGGCTTACCAGGAGGCCAAGGATGCCAAGACTTGTTCTAGACCACAGCCCTGTCCCTGTTACAAAAAGCTGGCAGAGTCTCCACCAGCACTCCTTAGAGCACCACAGATACCACCACGGGGTCCTCCAGGACACAGACCCCAGCCATGAATTGAGACGAGGAGGAATATATGGGCTATGAAGCAAGCCAGAATCTGTTTGAAACTTCACCACATTCTTGCCACTCCTGCCAGCCAACCACAGAAGAGCCCGATGGAGGGGAAGGAAACTTGAGTAAGCGTGTGCATGTATTTTCCCATTACAATGTTTAAATGTAAAGATGGTGCCAGGGCCATCCCAGGTTCCCAAAGACACATGTACCCACTTTTCATCACTTTCTCACCATTTCATGAGAAAAGATTCAGTGCAACAAGCTGAGGTAGAGTTGTTTTTGTTCCCCTGTAGGATTAGGCAGAGGAGGGGGCTAAAGAGGGCCTGTGGAGCAGTTTGTTGATATACAAAAGGAAGTCCCTGGTATCCTCCTGAGAGATCTCAATGAAACTTCCATGGAGATACACTGTGGTCTCTCCCAAGGGTTTCTAGGGATGGCTACCTTATTTCTTCCTGCATGGGAGCACATTTTTGCATGCCACTCCACAATGAGTTCAGCTGACATCATTGCAACAACGAGGCTAACAGCAGCGAGCCTAGGACACTTCATAACTGTCAGAGGGTTTTCCCTTCACCCTCTTCCCTAGTTCTTATCATGCAGACAGAAAGCAGAAGACCAGAAGTCTGAAGTGCTGGCTATGTGATGCTAATTGGGGTTAGTTCCAAGCAAGCACATCCATCCCTCTGCAGAGTCTGTTCCCCAGTGTTCCTTTCCTAGCTCTGATGTGACAGAGCCTTGCCTATGTCTTCATTTCCCATTCCCACCTCCTCCTTCCTGGCAGTGTATGCCCCTAATCACACGCTTTATAACTTATAGCCATGCTCCATTTTAGGGAGTTGTGAGTCGGGGGTTTTCATTCCACCCCCTTTACATTCTATGAGAAGGGTAAGGGATGAGGCTGTGTTCTGGCTAAGACCAAGCTTTTTTTTTTGGCTTTTAGTGTGTCTTATGTTCCCCCCTACCCCTTTCTGCCCCTCCTAACCAATTGCTTCACCTTGGCCTGAGAAAGAAGTCAGGGAGCCTTCCTATGTATGCTTATATTATTGTACTCCCAACATATCCCATACACTTCAACTGTTCTGACCTGTTCCAATTACACTAACAAACCCATCTGGCCAGGCAGACAACACACATAGTGTCTTTGTTCACACATATTAGAGTATCAAAAAGTCAGCCCCCAAATTCTACCTCAGGTTCACAACCAAGCCTATATACTAACAATGCCACCGGCACTTACTCTGTTTTCTGTGCCTTTGTAACCTCCAAGAGTGAGATATTAGCAAAAATCACAATTACACCTGTGGAAAATAGCACCAGTGTTCAGTGCCATTGTCCTCTACTTGTTGCCATGGAAATTGGTGGTGAGTTATTTCATGCAACCAAAAATGTGAATAGACTATTCATGTCCTCTCAACCTTTGGCCCCTTACGGGTGATACAAACTAGATCTGGGAATGAAGAGCAATGTTCCCTGTAATCTTTTCCATTCATGTGCAGAATGAATTTTATGTGCACTGAGACACGTGCAGATGTGTGCCACCAGTGCAAACAAAAAACCTAGCTGTGAGCGCTCTGCTAATCCTCTGGGCAGCATTTGACTCTCACCTGAGTGGCTGCACAAGCTCACAGCTTACAGGGAACACGGGTGGAGAGCGTTGCTGTGCAGAGGTGCCCCACGGCTGACATGTTAGTAAGCATGTCTTACCAACAAAACTATGGGAATGAAGGAAGGAAGATTTGAAACATAGATTTCTCTTTGGAAATGAATAGTCCTGTGGCACCTTAGAGGCTAACAAAAATATATATAGTATTGTGAGCTTTTGTAAGCAAAACCCGCTTCCTCAGATGAGTTTCAGTGGAGAAAAAAGGGAGAAAAAAAAGTACCTGTGAATTGTATTGCTGGTGCTAATGAGCTAATTGACTGGGCTGGAAGTGTCCTATAGTTCTGATGTCATTGAGGAATTAAATGTAAGAAAGGCTGGTTTTATTTTGGGCCATCCATGTTCAGGCCTGGGAAACTGTCAGATTTGCACATGAAGGTCAATTCCATACTCTCTCTTTCTGTAATTGGCTTGTGAAATTCCTTTGTAGGAGAATGGCTACTTTTGAATCCATGATTGAGTGCCCAGGTAGGTTAAAATGTTCCCTTGCAGGTCTGTGTGTGTTTACCATTTCTGATATCTAACTTGTGGACAAGCCCACTCAAGCTCATTCTCCACACATATAGCGGAATGTATAGCAGTACCCAAAACTCTAAGTACTTGTAGGCGCCCTCAAAGAAAAAACCTGGTTTTAGATGTGTGTAGATGTACAGCAAATATAATCCAATTCAGACAGTCAGGGAAAGACAGTGTAATAGTTATTACTGGACAGAAAACTGGAATCTTTTGTAGGGTCATTGTAAGACACAGTATAATATCTATAAACAAACACCACACATTATACAATTCTTAACAGGACCAAAAGCTTCAGGACCTGGTAAAGCACAGTCTGCCCTACATCATTCTATGGCTGATGGTTAAAATATTCTTGCAAGGCTTCCCTGAGCTGTGCAGCTCCTGTGGTGCTGTATGTAGTAAGGGTGATCATTTATAATATCATTGCAACACAAATGATTAAAGGTCTAAAAAAACCATGAGCTATGCGGGAAGAATGAAGGAATTGGGCTTGTTTAGTTTGGAAAAGAGAAAACTGAGACATGATAGTGGTTTTCAAGTATCTAAAAGGGTGTCACAAGGAGGAGGGAGAAAAATTGTTCTCCTTGCCCTCTGATGATAGGACAAGAAGCAACGGGCTTAAACTGTAGCAAGGGAGGTTTAGGTTGGACATTAGGAAAAACTTCCTAACTGTCAAGATGGAAAAACACTGCAATAAATTGCCTAGGGAGGTTGTGGAATCTCCATCACTGGAGATATTTAAGAGCAGGTTATATAGAAATATATCAGGGATGGTCCAGATGGTGCTTGGTCCTGCTGTGAGGGCAGAGGACTGGACTTGATGACCTTTCGAGGTCCCTTCCAGGTCTAGTATTCTATGATTGATACCACCATTACAAAATTGCAATGATGCTTATACAAGATATTCTAAAAGAACATAAGAACGGCCACACTGGGTCAGACCAAAGATCCATCTAGCCCACTATCCTGTCTTCAGACAATGGACAATGCCAGAAGTCCCAGAGAGAATGAATAGAATAGGGAATCATCATGTGATCCTTCCCCTGTCACCCATTCCCAGCTTCTGACAAACAGACTAAGGACACCATTCCTACCCATTCTGGCGAATAGCCATCTCAGGCTACATCTACAAAAACTTCTTGCGGAAGAGCACGTCTACACCTCAAAGCACATCACAAAAGCGATGTGCTTTTGCGCAAGAGAGTGTCCACGCTGCATGGATGCTCTTGAACAAGAAACACCTGTGCTTTTTCCCCATAGGGGTTTCTTGCGCAAGAAACACCTCTGGAGCATCCACACTTGCCTTCTTGCACAATAGCTGTAGCGCTAAAAGCAGTTATGCCTCAGAAAAGGAGGTTTACCTATGGCGGAAAAAGCCCTCTGTTCTGCCATTTAACTGCCCATTTAATCGCACTAGAGCTCATTTGAAGTGTGGATGCTCTGCAAGTTTTTGCGCAAAAACCGCTGTTTTGCGCAAAAACCTTGTAATGTAGACCTAGCCTCTGGTATCAGTGGAAAAGTTATGATTCACTAAATATGATGATCTTGTTTATTATAGGCACCATCTTTGTATCATGAGTTATAAATATGTGTGGTATATTTGTATTTCAAGTTTGTTTCTGGGTGACACTCCTCCCAGACAGATTGGCATATAAAGGGCAATCAGCTGTATAATCAATCCACTGAGAGAAGCCAGACACTATGCCTATGAGTCAGCAGGACATGTAGGGATATGTGGATGGGGACTTCACATACTTTTCCATGCCCACGTGCTGTGAGTTTGTGTTTAGGACAAAGGGTGTACAAGTCACATGACAAAGGATATAAAAAGAAAGCTGCATCTTCTCCATTTTGTCTTCAAACTTATGTCTCACCTCTGGAGTAACTTCTCTACAACCTGAAGCTTCCAACAAAGGACTGATAGCCCAGTCAAGATTTGGACGTATTCCAGAAGGGCTTTGCAAGCTATCAAACTCATCAGTGCTGCTAATAATTATATATTTGCTTGCCATGACCATTTAACAACTCTCTTCTCTTTCATGTCTTTTATAAATAAAACCTCTAGTTTTAGATACTAAAGGATTGGCTAGCAGCATGGTATTTCAGGTAAGAACCAAACTAGTACTGATCTGGTAATGTAGCTGGTCCTTTGAGGGTCTGGAGAATATTTTGTAAAGGGAACAAAATTTGAAGTAGCTTCTCACTGTACTGGACCAATTCACTGATTGAGAGCTAGAGATTGGAATACAGGAAAGGGGGCTGTTTTTCTCCTCCCCCTCCCCCCCCCCCCCACCACCACCTCAGCTTCTTGATAAACCAGTGAGGAGGATCAGGAGCATGGTTTTGTGACAGATTGGTGAATCTAACTATAGTGTTATCCATCAGTTTCGGGAGAATCTGCTCTTTCTGCAGCATGCCCTGCCTTTGGCATTTCTAGTGTTGGCTGTCCTAGGCACCTCGGATCACAGCTCCACACTGAGCTCCTTTAATGGTCCTTTCATCTGGCTTGTCAGACTCAGCAAAGAGCCACTCCCCTACCACCTGGCACCAACTTTTCCACCTTGGGCTCACAGATATTACACAGGGCACAACAGGCAGCTGTAACCACTGGGTCTCCCACGAACACTATTAGCATTTCAACATTGCTGATGGTAATGTGCCAGTAGGAATGAACGTCCCTGCCTGCAGCTTTCTGAATAATCCTGTGTTTTAAAAAATACAAGAATCACATACTTTTCCAGACGAGTACACATTGATATTGGTAAAGTATCCCTGATGATCCACCAAGGCTTGCATAACCATTAAACAATAACCTGTTTTGTTGATGTACTTTGTAACAAGTTTGGCTGGTGTCAAACTAGGGATTTGTGTGCCATCTGTCACTCCACTGCATTATGGGAACTCCATTACAACAAATCCATCACTATGAAGTGCACATTGCTAAGATCCCCTGTCCTGCATAGCAGAGCATGATTAATGGCTCAACTAAATTGCATGTCAATGGTCCCAACTGTGGATTTTCTAAATCCAAAACCATTTCCCATGGACCAATAACAATTCAGTGCTGCAAGCTTCCAGAGCATGATTGCCACTTGCATCTCAATTGTCAATGCAGCTATCATTCTGGTGCCTAGGCACTGCAGAACTGGGGTGACTTCTGCACACTGATCCAGGAATGTGGCTTTTTGCACCTGAAAATTCTGTAGCTGCTGCTCAGCATGATGCAATCCCACCAACCTGTGCTTGTGTTGTGATGCAGGAGCAGCGATCCACTCTCTGAAGCTTTTCTGCAAATGACACCAACAGCCTTACATTATTTTTTGTGATGTCACTTAGCATGTTGTCCTTGAAGAAATCATCATGCGCCCTGTTGTTTCATTTCTTCCTGTGGGCAGCTCTAATACTGGAGAATCATATGTCCTGTATTTGCTACAGCCATGAGAACAGAACAGAGCTGTGTAGGCTCCATACTTCTGTGAGAGATGGCAGATGCCAAACAGTGTCACATGGGTCTGTGGGATATTAAAAAGGCATAAAATTGTGGGATGTGGATGGAATGGAGAAAATTAGATGCTAGGAATTTGATCCCTAGATCCTAGTCACCCTTTTGCTCCCTTTTGTTTCCCCTCTACTATGCATAGCCCAAATTTCCTAAGACAGTGCAAGTTTGGCTGGTGTCAAACTAGGGATGTGCCCTCTGTCACTCTACATTATGGGAAGACAATTGTGACTTCACAGTGACACTTCTATCCATGCACCTTACTGTGAATTGGCACACAGACTCCTGATGAGTAAATTAAGTGCTGATGCAAGAATCCTAGTTACTTACATGCACAAGCAATATACTGTGTCTGCTTTATGCCAACATAACTGGCGTCAGCTTACCTTTGTACTGAAGTCATAGCCAGAGTGTATGTTTTTTTCCTCAAGACCCAGATTCTGATATCCTTACTCATCTTGAATAGTACTTTCCCCCTATGAGTAGTCTGTCCTCAATGTGCAATTCAGCTTGAGTAATAGTATCAGAAGCTGAACCCAAATGATTCTATGTAAGCACAAATTTTGCACGTCTTCTCTAGTATGGTTACTGCATTTGTTTTATAATTATTATAAGAAGTTGTATCATTACCATAAAACAATGAAGCTAAAAGACTTTCTGGATTCTTTTTTTTTTCACACAAGTGTAACGTCATTGACTTCAGAAGAGTTAATTCCAATTTACCTCAGTGGAAATGAAAGCAGAATTAAGAGTAGAGTTATACTATACAGAGTGCAATAAGGATCAGGCCCACTGCCTTCAATGCAAGCTTTTCAATTAAGGTCACAGTAAGAGCAGTAGACTTTGGCTTCCTGCCATTACAAAATCTACAGAGTGAAATCTTTAGACTTTATCAAGTGCTAAGATTTTTTTGCAGCTCTGATATTTTATATCTAATTTACATTGCATGCAAATACATATTCAACCCTATTCCCTTTGAAGAGCATGGCAACGCACCCATTGACTTCAATGGAGGAGGCTTGGGTTGTGGGATACCTACCAGCAATAGAGTGCAATGTGATGCCCCCAAAAAACATTGAGAGTCACATTAGCAGTTTGTCAGGAGCTCAGGGACCAATCCTATTTGCATACTTTTTTAAATTAAAAATAAATTATCACAGACAAAATCTTTTGTTGTATATCAATATTTGTGAATAGCTTCATACTACTTATGGGTTGCTTAAGTTGACTGGCTAGAAAATTCTACAGAAGATTAAGCATTGTTCTCAACCTGCATAGGCTGGAGAAGGTAGGGTCACCATGGGCTGATTAGTTCCTTTTGGGCACCCATATTTTCTTTCTGTTTAACATTAGCCATAGGCACATTCTTTTTACTATGTGACAAAGAAAATTGTGAGCAATACACAAGTGTTTCCGACTTGCTTGAAATCACAGAAGATACTGCATATAAATAGCTTAACTGATTATACAAATTGTAGGGACATACCTCTCTGTGCGTATGATGATGAAGGTAATAATAACCATATTAAGAAGAAATATTACCGCCAATGCATGCTACTTAACTGAAATGTAAATAAAAATATTAAAACAGGAACTGATTTTGTATGAGTATTAATAACTTTAAAACAGAGAAATAAATTATAATATCCATACCCAGCTATCTAGGAGCATGACACTAATATTAATTATTACTACTATATTTGTTTTTATGGCACTAAAACCCCCAGTCATGGACAAGTATCATATTTTGTTAGTGCTCTAGAGGCTTTTCTCAAATTGTACTAGGCTCTGAAAGTGCTTCTCAAATAACTGACCACCAATAGACCGATCCTTCTAATTGCTTGTTCTAGACTATTTTGAGCTGAGATAGCTGTGACTATTTGTGGCTGTTTCCCATTAATGTTCAGTGTTATTCAGATCCATTAAATCTGTCATCTTCTTACTTAATTTACAGAGTACTCTATTACCAGGTAAGTTTTCTAACCTGCTGGTTGTGGGGGGGGGGGGAGGGGAAGCGGGGAGGATTTTAGAAGCTGCAGACTGTCTCCAAGAGTGCTTTTCTAGCATGCAAGTTGGTCTACAAGTAGTGATTATTACTTGTGCAGGAAGGAAATTGTAAGAGAGCAGCCACACCACGAGCACCCAAAATGAGAGATGTGGAAGTTAATAAACCTTCTTCTTGTCCACATCCTGACATTCAAGTTGAAGCCACTGCATAAGCAAAAAATACACAGGAGTTCTCACAACAACACGGACATGTTTTATTGTTGTCTTTGTCAAAGCAGAAGGGCCTGGTCCTCCCACAGAAGACAATGACAAAACTCCAGTTGACTTCCGTGGATTCAGGATTTCGCTCCCAGTAATGCAGAACAGGGCCCCTACCCTTGAACCCAGATCTTCTCTCCTCATAGTTGCATGGGTGCATCTCAAATACAGTGCTGGTTACAAATAGGCAACAGGCACAGTTTTGTCCTGCATTTAACACCAGATGTGGAATGGGTAGTCTGTGTTTTGACAAGCATAGGAAGAAAACAAACATTTCAAATACAACATAGCACAAACCTCGTTCATTCACAATGCAAATCCCCAGCAACAGGCCAAAACCGCAGGTATTATTTTCTTTTCTTTTGTACATTGTAGAGAATGAATAGAAATGGCACCAGGGGAGCAGGAAAGAGCGCAGAGCCAGTCCCAAACCAGTGGCTTTGCTGAGGCAGGCCAGGGAAATTGAGCTGTGATGGTTGAGACTTTATTTTTCACTGTACAGTATTTAAAAGAGAATAAAGAACCAAAATGGTCATTAAGCTCCTTTCTCTTCCCCTGCCCACCCTAGAAACATATTGGGGGGGGGAACCTCCTGACAAACCCTCTTTTCTTCCCTAGATGCACAGATCTTAAAAAAGCTGATGAAAAGAAAAAAATACACATACCACAGTGTGCCCTCAGTGTCTTAAGCAGAACTCCATACAACTTTGTTGTAGGTAGACAGACAAGATGGGTGGGGTAATTTACTGGAGCAACTTCTGTTGGTGAAAGAGACAAGCTTTCCAGCTTACATAGCATACTTCTGCAGAGCTGAGAAATATACTCAGTATGTGTGTCATTGTTTTCTTTATCTCTGTTTTCCCCTAAGCTCTTTGGCCCAGGAGTATGCCTTCTTTCAATCTGCACAGCACTTAGCTATCTAATCCAGCAGGCTGACTGACAGCAACCATACCAAATGCCTCAGGATAGGAGTGTGGTCTAAATAAAACTGTATGAACTGAGTTTACTCACTCTCATTGGGGAGTATGGAGTTTAAGTTAGGTTAGCTTAACTTCTTCCACTTCACTGCTTCAGGGGAACATGCAAGGATCCCCATACTGGACAACTATGAAACAAGTGAAAAACACCAATGGTCTGCTACAGTATGGAATAACTAACTCATGGTGAATTTCTTTTTAATCCCTGCATCAGTTAGTGGATGACTCATGCCCTGAAAGACGAGGAGAGTTTATATCCCTTCTAAAAATATTTTGTTCTATCTAGTGTGATGGATGTTCTCACTTCCCATCTACAGGTCTAATCCTTTTTTAAAATTCTACCATGCTTTGATTTCTCATGGTAATGGATTCCATGTGTTACTTGTGAGTGTGATACAAAAAACCTGCATTCAGAAATAAAACAATGTAAAACTTTAGAGCTTACCAGTCAATACAGTCCTACTTCTTGTTTACCCAATCACTCAAACAAGTTTAGTTATAATTTGCAGGAGAAGTTGCCCACTTCTTGTTTACAATGTCACCTGAAAGTGAGAACAGGTGTTCCCATGGGACTGTTGTAGCAAGATATTTGTGCGCCAGATACGCTAAAGATTCATGTATCTCTTCATGATTAACACATCATTCCAGAAGATATGCATCTATGCAGATGATGGGTTCTGCTTGATAACAATCCAAAGCTGTGTGGGCTGATATCTGTGCATTTTTATCATCTCTATCAGATGCCACCAGCAGAAGGCTGATTTTCATCTCTGGTGGTTTGGGTTCTGTAGTTTCTGCATCAGGGTGTAGCTCTTTTAAGATTTCTGAAAGCACACTCTACAACAAATTCCTTTTAGATTTTGGAAGACACTTTTGATTCTTAAACCTTGGTCAAGTGCTGTAACTATTTTTAGAAATCTCATTGATATCCTCTTTTTGTTTTGTCAAATCTGCAGCGAAAGTGTTCTAAAAACAAACAACGTGCTGGGTCATCTTCCGAGACTGCTATAACATGAAATATATGGCAGAATGAAGGTAAAACAGAGCAGGAGACATACAATTCTCCCCAAGTAGTTCAGTCATAAATTTAATTAGTGTATTCTTTTTATAAAGAGCATCATCAGAATGGGATGGTGGCCAAAGCATGAAGGGGCATATGAATGTTTAGCTTATCTTGTAATGCTGGCTACAAAAGTGCCATGCAAACACCTGTTCTCACTTTTTGGTGACATTGCAAATAAGAAGTAGACAAACTTGTTTGTCTTAGCGATTGGCAGAAGAAGTAGGACCAAGTAGACTTGTAAGCTCTAGTTTTAACCGTTTTATTTTTGAGTGCAGTTATGTAACAAAAATGTACATTTATAAGTTACACTTTCATGGTAAAGAGAGTGCAGTACAGTATTAGGTGAATTGAAAAATCCTACATTTAGTTTATCATTTTTACAGTCCATATATTTGTAATCAAGAATAAAAATATAAAGTGGACACTGTACACTTTGTATTCAGTGTTGTAATTAAAATCAATATTGAGAGTGTGGGAAAACATCCACAAATATTTCATAAATTTCAGTTGGTATTCTATTGTTTAACAGTATGATTAATCACAACTAATTTTTTTTAATTGTGATCATTTTTTTAGTTAGTTACATGAGTTAATTGTGATTCATTGACAGCCCTATTTGCTATTAGCCCTTCCTGGGCTAAGTTACAAACTTGAGAGGTGTGGGGTTGTTGTTGTTGTTAAATACTTCGGTCCTTTAGTGGAGATAAATACTGACTTATTTGGAACACATGACTGAGCTTTGGCACATTAGTAGGATTTAGCTGACCTTGCATGAGAGTGCAGAATTCAAACACAGGCATAGAAATGTCTGTGTGTTTAGCTGCATGCATCCTACCACCGAGCAAAATCTTTACCTGCTATCTCATGACAGTCAGGCATCCTCTCTGTGCACAGTGCAGAGGAACTGGCTGGTGTCAGAATAAGGTGTGGGAGAGCTTCTCATGCTAATGTTGCCTTTTATGATTCACAAAAGCTGTGGCCCCACATCCTCTGTTGGTGGTGTCACTGCAGATGCATGCGAGGTAACAGGCCCACCCAAAATTCATACTTACCACCTTGTGGAGGAACTCCTAAATGACAGACCTGCTGATGCACACACATATCATGCCAGTACGTAAGATTATTATGACCTATCTAAATAATAGCTTAACATTGCATCATATGCTATTCAATAAAGAACTATGCTAGTCCAGTTACTACAGTTTCTCCCAACTTTAATGCAGTCTCAATGGGAAGGATAAAGAGGAAAATTAAAAAGTTACAAAAGACTGTACAGTGATTCACTAAGAGCCTGGATTTGGATTTTTACCCATTATAACAAAAAATTCAAGTTCAATGCTTTGATATCATCCTTAATTCAGCTTTGTGATACTTTTATCTGTCATGGCATATCAGGAATTCTCCCGAGACAAAATGCAAACTTTAGGCTCCAAGTGATGAGTTATGATGAGTTATGATTATGGAGTCTGTTATTTTCCTTCAGTTGTGTCAGTCTCTTATTTTAAGAAGTGCATTTTAAAATGAAATATTGTTCCATTAAATGGAACATGCATAGTTATTGCAGAATTATTTATGCTTTTGAATGCTATGAAGAGAAAAAGGTACCAGTGTGGACTAATATATAAGGCACTAAACTGATATCAAGAGATTTGGATTCTGTTTCCAGATCTGCCGTTAACCAGCTGTGTGGCCTTCATTCATCTTTCCTCAGTTTCCCTATCTATAATATTAGGATAATGATAATCAGCTTCTTTTGTAAAACTTTAGGCTCCCCTGATGAAAAATGCTATGTAAGCACAAAGTAGTTGTTTTATAAGACACTAACCAGAATAAAATACTTTTTCTAATAGTCTGGTATTGCTTAAAAAGGTATTTAGATACTATTTTCTGTGACCAATGA
Source organism: Pelochelys cantorii (assembly GCA_032595735.1). Lineage (NCBI taxonomy): Eukaryota > Metazoa > Chordata > Testudines > Trionychidae > Pelochelys > Pelochelys cantorii. The sequence continues at coordinate 46,827,234 of CM064334.1, read as the reverse complement.
GTTACAGAAAAAAGCTTGTGGTAGGTAAGTATGTTGAAGCAACTAAAAATTGGATACAAAAAGGCCAAACTAAAGTTTTACAGTTAAGTAACAATGATGAAGCCCTATCCCATAGCATTTTTAGCTTTCTGAGTGTGAGGATAAAAGGTTAAAGTTCAGGTTCAGGCAGACACACAAAAGAAAAGCAGTAAATCCACTACATTTGGTGCAGCAAAATCACCCTGATAACAAAGCAATGGAAAGCGTCCGAGTTTCAAGTGGTCACACAAGCAGAGCATGAATATTAATTAGAATTTGATTCAATAGGGTCTCTAGTATTTTTTGTTCGCACTATTGAATATTGAGTGCTTACAAGGTTAGGAGGACTGAATACAAGAACGACAGTGACCATATTTCCCTATGCTGAATAAAGGACACCTGGTAAAATTACTCAAACAAGTTCAACAGCAATCAGTAACACATTCAAATTAATATTAAGTTGACTGAGTCCTGTTAAAAAGACATACTGCATAGTTGGATTCCTTTTATTTACCTTCTTATCTTTAAGACTTTAGGGTTCACATGGGGAGGGGTGACCCACACCTCTACCCCCCACACACATGGAGAGAGGTAACATACATGCACTCCCATACACCTTTCTCACATGGGAGGAGGGGAAGTGACCAACTGACCCAACCATCTCTCTCTGGTGTGCTCCACCCTCCATGCCTGGCTGGGCTCCTGGCATGGACCTGTCTCCTGGTGCCTGCCACTGCACCTTCACAAGGCAACGTGTGAGGGGGACACACTCAGCTCACATACCCCCTCCTGACAATTTCTGCCCAGGGTTCAGAACAAAATGTGGCCAGCAGCAGCCTTTCTGCACTGTGCAGGAGGGAAGGGACAGGTGCTGCTTGTAGCTGCAGGGAAGGAGAAGAGAGGGGAAGAATAGCTTGTCCCATGTCTTTGCAGAGCTTTTCTCTCTCCTGCCCTCACACCCCTGCCCTGCTTTTATGTGGGTGGAAGCAACTTGTCCCTTCCTACCCACACTGTTTCCAAAGGCAGCTAACACTCCAAGGCTGCTGCTGGCCATTGATATAACCCAACTGCCTCCTGTCCCTTAGGCAGGAAGGAGTTAATCCATAAGAATCCATTGTACACCAGGGACCAGGGAACCTGCCTGCACAGACTTCAGTGAACCTGGCCAGACAGGTACCTCCACATGAGAGCATGCCCAGGGGATGGAGCAGCCTCGTGCTCCCAGAGGATAGGACCCACAGTAAGGGTGAAGAGGGTGCTAACCCACTTACCTGTGGGGCTTCTGTGTTGAGTCTGCATGTTTGGGGTGTGAACAAGCTGGAAATTGCTTCTTTCCCACCATTTTACAGCTTAGCTGAGAGTCAGAGAAAGGCTTCCCAGTGCCAGTGCTGTGCAGGGCTTTGGCAAATGCAGGGCTCAGCTCCTCCAGGCTGACACCCTGGGCCAGAGGGTTTCCTGGGATGCTGGGCCAGCCAAAGGCAATGGAGGAAGGATGGAATCCGCTGGCCAGGCTGTTGATGAGCCCAGCACTCCTACCAGGGGCTGGTTCACCACAGAGAGCTGAGAGCAAGATGTGCCCTGCCAGAGGGAGGTGGATATGGGGGAGCAGCAGGGGTGGGGGACAGGGCTGGCCCACAATATTTTGGTACCTGAGGCGGGGAGCTCAAATGACGCCTCCATGCCCCCTCGCTTGGGCCAAAACTTTGAAAGGTCTCAATTCTGCCTTCTTCCTGTTCTACTCCTCTCTTGGCACACCACCATCTCTGTGCATCTAGAGCAGAGAGAATACATATGAACCAGCAGCAGACACAATTTTCTACACTCTGGGTCCTAGTGGTGCCCTCCCCCCCCACAGTTGGGCACTTGAGGCGGCTGCCTCAGTTCACCTCATGGTAAGACCAGCCCTGGTGGGGGAGAAAATAGGTAAAGCATGGAGAGGACCATCAGATGGGGAGCACATAAAGGACTAATGGGTGGGCAGCAGAGGTGACATATAACTGACCGGCACCTGGCACCTGCATGCACTCTCCAATCACCGCAGTGTGCAGCCAGTGGTGGCTTGGAAATGGATTGGGTGGAGGAGGGGAGGCTGGGCCCTGCTGGCGAAGAGCCAGCATGCAGCGGAAGTTGCACTGAAGGATCAGCAGGGGGAGTGGCTGACCCCACATGCTGCATCTTTGCCCCACCACCAGTCTTGCACACACATCATGCTTGTTGGCCACTGGTCTCCTGTCCCCCATTCACTACTGGTGGGCGGGTGGCTGACAAGCAGGGATCTGGTCAGCATCTGGACCTGCCATTAATGATGTGTGGGGAGACAGAAAATATTGGACAGTTTGCCTGTTTTTAAGAAAAAGTCAGGAGCGCTTAAATATGGGACTGTCGCTTTAAAAATGGGACGTCTGGTCACTTTAGCAAGAGCAGAGAATGAAAGTAATATGTAGTTCCTAGAAAAGGATGTGAGACGACATGGCTGTGGTTTTGTACATTTACCTGCTTAATTGAATGTTAGCTTTACAAATGTAAGTTTATGAAAAGATCACTTGTAATGTCTAGTAAAATAATGGAACAAATATTAAGATAAAATAATCAATCGCTTATTTTAGTATTTGCTTAAGAGAACCAGAACCATGAACAATTAGCATCATCTATCATGGGTTTTTTCTGGATTGTTCCCTCCCCAGTACAAGCTATGTACCTAATAAAGAATCAATCTTACCGCAAGGGGAAAAACCCTATTTTTTTGCCGTTTAAGTTCCAGTATTGAGGGCTACAGGAGATTCAGCAGCTGTTTGCTATTTGGATTGTAGTCAATTATTGGTAATATGTCTTTCAAAGTTAATTCAACTCTGCTTCAGTACTGAGGTGGACAGAACAGTTGAGGGGAAACCATGTTTGATACTTTTTTTTTTGCACTGCTGGATAACTAATTTGCACTGAACAAGACTGTTGGGGGTAAACAACCGACATACTGGCAGAGAGCTAACAGCCTGAGGAGAGTTCATTTTCATGGCACTGTGAAGCAAGCCAAGTGAGCAATAGCACCAACTCATTCAACTCAGAGTAAAAAAGAATGTTTAAAGAAGGAAGACGAAGTAAGGAGATGAAGCTTGAGTCTTGGACGGTCGTGGTGTGTGCGGGAAAAAGTAGAATGAAAGTTTAATCACCTTAAAACTGTTCTACAAAGGGTCTGCGCAACTGAATCAACACTGGGCTCTGGAGTCCATCTTCATGCACACCATGGTAAATTCAAGTTGCTAGAAAAAAGAGAAAGAGGAGTGAGAGGGGAAGCATGAGGACTAGAGGCTGAATAATATAAGCCCATGTAGTCAAATGGGGACATGGATGATCTGAGGAGTCAAGATTATTTGATTTCCACATTAGTTAAGTTGTAATAGAAAGAGCCTTTCCAGCCACTCCATGAGGTTACTGATAACTCTGAAAAGAAATATAGAGGGGAGCAATTTATTTGCCTTTATTCCATATTTTCAACAATAAACTTGGTCGTATGAAACCTACTTCAATGTTACTACTGCGAGTCGTTTTCATGACCTATATTCAACTTGTGTCTTTGATCAAAGACATCAACCAGTCATCATGGCCTTGAGGGGTTGTTGGTATTCTGGCAGCCATCCAACCAAAACATGGGAAAGGCCTGTAGAGAGTAAGAACAACAACACAATTTGGAGAGGCAAGAGGAACCACAGAACATGGAGGAAACCTGACTGAACGACTACAACAGAGAATAATGGTAAATGGAAAAGCACTGAATTGAGGAATAGGTGTCTATTGGGGTAGCACCGGAATCACTGTTAGTTCATGAGGATGTTAAATAAGGCAGGAGCTATTTGAAAGAGGAAGACAGCAGCAGGATAGTGAAATTTGCGTAGTTTCTAAATTGTAAGGGGCAGCAAATACCAGACAGAACAGAAAAATAATACAAAAGGGGCAAGAAAAGTTAAAAGTAGGGGCAAAGACTGCAAAATGAAAGCTTAAAAAAAAGTATGTTCATATGTTAGGATGAATCTCTGTAAGTTATCTGGACAAAAATAACCTAAAGTGCATATTGAATGGGGGGGGAGGGGAGGAAATACTGGAATGTAATAATGACAAGAGTATGATTGGCATAGTAGCGAATGCTAGATTAAACATGAATTTATAATGCAACATGATGGCAATTGGCAATATGGCCAGTGCATTTTTTGGGTTGCTTGAACGGAGACATCAACTAATTGTGACAAAAAGTCAGGCCGGAGAGCTCTAAGAAGACAGTGGAAAGAAGGTACATTAGCCCTAGAATGATGAAGGCACTTTTCCCTATAAACTGAAAAGGGATTATCTCAGGTCAATTAGGGTACGTCTACACAGCAACATTATTACGAAATAACTAGCATTATTTCAAAATAACTTAGTCCGTGTCTATACAGCAGGCAATTACTTTGAAATAATGGAGGAATTCTTACTCCGACTCCTCATTGTATGAGGAATAAGGGAAGTTGGAGGAAGAATGCTCTATTTCAAAATAAGTGCTTTCTAGATGCTGCCAATTTCGAAATAAGCTACACAATAACATAGCTCAATTTGCATAGCTTATTTCGAGTTAAGCCCAGCGGTGTTGACACACCCTTAGAGATCCCTGCTGCTTTCATTTAAGGACTGCCTGAGACCTTTAAAAACTCCTCCTCCGGTGACAGAGTGGAGGAGAAACAAGCTGCTGCAGGTTTAGAGGCAGCAAGGAGACAGGCTGCTCCTGGGTAGTTGGGTGCTCTCTCCTTCCTACAGAGGAAGCTATCAGTAACAGATTTAGGGGAAAAAAGGGCACCCTCAGGGTCAATAACACGACCACCCACCCTCAGAGCGAGTGTGGGCAAAGGTATTTCCCTCTGCTTTGTGTTGGCATTGGTTTATTTTTGTTTTGTGGAGGGGTAACGCTTTCAATTTTCCCCAAGGCTTGCCTGGAAAATACTGGGAAATAACACCCCAAGTGGGAGAGTAAACACCCCAAGTGGGAGAGAAGTCAGAGTGGGGCTGACTTCCTCCCCCCACTGCCAGAGGAAGAAGCACTGAGCCTGCTAAGGTGGAGGAGGTGCCTTGCCACAGTAATGCAATAATGAAGTAAGTCTCTTTCTATAGTCCAGAGTGTGATCAGTCCTAGAACAGAACATTCTGGTAGCTCATTACCAGAACAACATTGACTAACAGGGGGATGTTCAGAGAAGAAAGATTACTGGAAGGAGTGACTTCAAAGAGAAGTATTAATAGCTTACGTAGTGATGACAGTATGGTAACAGTCTAGAAATAGTTGAATGTTTCCTGGAGAGAGAGGCGTAATTTATGCTGATACACTGAAATATAGCTAGGGATAGAGGGGCTATATTAAAATTAAAAAGGAAATGTAGGTTGATGGAGGTCAAACTTGCAAGCAGTGTGTGGGATGGCTTAGAAGGAGCAGATGGAAGCATGGTGACTTTGGATGTTTCTAAATTGTATTGGACAATGTGGTAATACAAAGAACAATAGTTTGCGTGGCAGGGAAATAGATGATGTATTGTGTCTTTTCTCACATTTGTGGGAGACATAGCAAGAAATGCTCCTTCTTTCAGAGCTCTATTCTGCAAGGTGCAGAACATTGGCCTCAGTTTAGACAAGCACTCAAGAATGTGCTTAATTTTGAACATGAGCAACCCTACATATGATTAAACACTCAACTGGATTGGGGCCAGTATACTCAATATGTTATAGGAATTGAGCCCTTAAACCCACTGGAAGGTATGGTTACTGAAGTTGCTCACCTTGAACTCAAGTTCCAGCTTTGAACTGCCAGTGAATAGTGTCTCCCATCTGTGTGCCAGATAATTGCTAAAAGATGTACTGAACTCTGAAACATTCGTTTGCATAATCCTTTGTAGTGCAATAAAATGGTACTCAGACACTATGGTGATGAACACAGTAGAAATGCTTATAAACAACTATTTATTGATTTAATACTCTGTGAAGAGTTTTGCTTTAATCTTTCATGCTTGTCTAGTGCCTCTATTTTTTGACAAGTTCAATATATTGTCAGTAAAGCATTCTCCATATAGGATATTTTAAAATAATTGAATACAATAAAAGCCTTGAAAAGGGCAGGAAGCTGTGTACAGTGATGAGCACAATTCACAGCACTGCCTAATATATAAATAAAACCAAAAGATCGAATTACTTGAGCAAGTATTAAACTTTAAAAAGGTTAAAGAGATTTCAGCTTATTTTCTAGTTTGAATTTTCTTTCCTTTCCTGTTGGACTCCAAAGCATGAAGCTGGATTCTGATACCATGACTTCTATAATATTGTACTACTCAGAATAATCATTTAAGCTAATGCAAATCCCCAGTGTTCTGATCTGGAAAAATTTTGCACCCACTTTCCAGTGATGCAAAGGACCACACACAGTGCCCTGTTGACAACCTGCCCAATGTGAGCAGGGAGTCATAATCTGGTTCTTACATACAAATCATAGTTTTATATTTAGGAATGGCAGGAATCTTTGTTTTACAAATGGCAGAAAGACTAAGCTGGGAACAGCTATAATGCTTTCAGAGTTCTGCAAAGAAAAAATGTAGTATTCAGTAGACCATGTAGAAGTGTGTGGAGGGGAATTCACACCTAAAATGAAACTGGTGAAATTTGTATTTTCACAGTGTATGTGGTCCAAAACTGCACTGTTCACACAAGTTAGTGCTGTGAATTGTCAGCAATTTTGGTTTTTTTTAAACTAACGCTTCTTTGGGTTTTGGTAAACGGATGCAGTGACAAAGCTGAAATTCATAGATTAATCTTTTAGGGTTGCTTGACTTTACACGGATCTTTCTCTAGGCATTCATTTGGATGGCTGTCCAGAGAATACGTATGTTCTGAATTTCAAGCTAATCAAAGGGATATCATTATTAACAGTGCCCTCTTGTTGTCAGATCCTGCAAAGAGAAACAAAGAAAAACACGCAAACACATTTTTTTAAAGAGCTATATTTAGGTAGAAATTTACTAATATTTGAGAGAGTCTGTCTGTCTGTCCAAGAACTCCTCCTAAATGGTAAAAGCTAGGACAACCAAATTTGGTATACAGCTTCCTCTTATCATAACTTAAAGCAAGGTTAGGAATTGGTTGTGCCAGGAAAATGGGATGTGCCTGGAATGGGAATGCTTCTCATAAAACCACACAGAAAAGACAGAATCACCAGGCAGGAGAAAGGGGCTGGCTGAGGTGGCCCCCATCTGGGACTGCCTGAGCCCCAAGCCTCTCATCCCCCTTTATGAAGCTCCTCCCCGTCCCCATTCATACAGGGACATTTCTGGCTGTTCCAGGTTGTAAGGGAGTGAGGAGAATGTGTACAGTTTTCTGCATTCCTCACTCTAGCTGGGGAGCTCAGGCTATGTCTACACTACAGACAAAAATTTGAAAAAGATACGCAAATTGCAAACCACAATTTGCATATCTTTTTCCACCTTTTTTCCGAAAGAGGCTTTTCCGAAATTTGGCCCATCTACATGGAACCAAATTTCAGAAAAAAACCTCCTCTTTTGGAACATCCCATATTCCTCTCACAGTGGAATACAGGGATGCCAGAAAAACACATCCACTTTTTTTGGAAACTGTTCTTAAAAAACGGACGCGTTCCTTGGACGCAGCAGAGGTTTTCCAGGATACCTCTCATGAACAAAAATTAATTGAGTTAAGGATCTGAGCAATGCTGGGTAAATCTTCTAGCTGACTATATTTCCTCTATATTTTCCTTGAGGCTCTGTAGTTTGTCCTGGAAAATATTACTGAGCAAGTGATTATAGAAAATTAACTCTTAAAAAGCTCTTTGGAACACACTGATAGTTTGAGAGAGAAGAAACTATGAAGCAAAGGGTTTCCAGCATAAGGAAAGAAAGAGAGTCACATGGGATTAAGTAAAGAACAAAAACTATTCTTCAAGCTTTCCTCTTACAGGAAAATACAGTGACAACAGCTTTGCCTTTGTGTCACTGCTCAGAGAAAGGAAAATATTAGGTGGGAGGGAATGTTTGAGCAAAATCCTTCCAGCCATTCTTACATTCTAATTTGGAGAGAGAAATAATAGGCTTTATTAACCTATGCTTTATTAACTTATCCCACATATTTTTTAAAGAAAGGGACTGTTGACCACAGCCTACCATCTCCTTGAATGCTCTTTTTGTTTTTTAAACAGAATTTTGTGTTGGGTTAAGAGTTGTCCACTTAAGCTGATATAATGCATTATTTAATAGTCAGCTTGAACTTAGGGAATACACAATTTTCAAAAGTTGTTTAAGAAGTAGAGAAGGCGGGAATTTCCCTAATTGTTGTTTCTTAACCTGTCCTTTCCCATCTTGCTGTCAATGTGCCAGACTCTTTGCTGTTTAAAAAATAATAATTTTGAAGTTTAAGAAATAGAAGTGTCCTTAAAGTGATTTAAGCAGCTTCAGTTGATGTCTAGCTTTTGGACTGTAAGGCACAGACTGTATTTGTACAGTACCTACCATAAAAGGGTCTTAGTCCATGGTACTACCACACTACAAATATAATCGTAACAAGGGGCATAATCCTCCACCCACAGAAGTCAAGGGAAAGTCTCTCTTTGGAGCAGAACCCATAGATTTGGTGAAGCTACTGCAGAGACTTTAAAATAACAAGCTTAGCATAGACCATCCCCTAAAAGGTGTGGTGCTAGGGGGAAGAGTGGAAGGTAGGAACCAAAGGTGGGGGAGGGGCAGGACACTCCTGAGCCATACAGCTGCTCCTCCAGGGCAGATTGGGGGGGAGGTAGTTTAAAGATTGCATTAATAAACACAAGCACCCAAGGGCGCTGGAACAATGGGGGAGGGGAGAGCCACTGAGCCAGAGCACAAATTATGCATGAGGCAAAGCGCTGCAAAGCAAGGGCACAGCCAGGGCTGGCCTTACCATGAGGGGAACTGAGGTGGCTGCCTCAGGTGCCAGACTGGGGGGCGGGGGGGGGGCACCACTAGGACCCAGAGAATAGAGACCTTTCAAAGTTTTGGCGCAAGCGAGGGGGTATGGGGGCGTCATTTGAGCTCGCCGCCTCAGCTGTCAAAATGTTATTGGCCGGCCCTGGGCACAGCGGCGCCTTGGTGCTTTTAGCACCCAGCCAGCGGGCCAAGTACACACGGTTTCTCCGCATTTTTTGCCAGCCGCCACCACCACCTCCCCTCCCCCTCCAGCCGCGTTTGCTTTGCAGGAGGGGAGCGCTGCTGGGCTGCTGCTCGCACTCGCGTTTGCCTCCTGCCCCGGGGCTCAATTGCCAGGCTGGACAAACCCACCCGAGCGCGGCTGGCTTGGCCGCCCCCCCTCTGCGGCCAGCCCTGCCCGTGGGCGCTGCGGGGCAGCGAGGCGCCGGGTGCGGGGGATGCCGAAGCACCGAGCTGCCCTTGCGGCGCGGGCTGCCCAGGACCCGGGCAGGCTGCGGGGCGCGCGGGCCGGGGGAGCAGGAAAGCCCCGCTCACGCAGAGGCTGAGCCCGGCCCTTCCCCGCGCTCCGGAGCCGCCGCCAGCAGCGCCGCTCGGGCCCTGCGGCCAGGCCCGAACCGGAAAGGCCGCCGGGGGCGGGGGCACTGGGCGGGCGGAGCGCTGTCCTAGCCCGGCTAGTGCTGCGCGGCGCACGCGGCTCCCCGCGCGCAGGGCTGGAGGGGCCGCGCGGGGCGGCACAAGCCGTGCACGGAGGTGAGTGAGTGGCCCCCGAGCTGTGCGGGGGGTTTGCAGCCTCTTCCCCGGGCAAGGGGCCCCTCACTTAGGGGGTGGGGCTGTGCCCCCCTCACCTGCACGCCGCTCGGGGCAACCATGGCATGGGGGACTCCACGTCCTGGGTGTCTAGGGGGGCTTGGAGGGAGCAACACACCTACAGGCTGGGCTTTGAGGGTTCTGGGGGGGGGGGAGGTCAGACTTTATGCCACCTCTCTGGTGTCCACATTCCCTCTGATTCCTAGCTGAACAGGAAAAGCTGTGCCACCCGAGACACCGCCAGTGCACGCTCTCAGCCTGCATCCTCCCTCGTGCAAGGACGTGTCATGTTGCGTCGGTCATGGAGATGGAGCTGGCCTTCACTAGGAACCCTGTCCCGGTGACTGCAGCCACATCCGTGAACCCAGGTACGTCTAATCAGGGACCAGAATAAAAGGAGAGAGAAGTATCTTATCCACAGAATTTAGAGGTGGAAAGGCCCCGCTGGATCAGCATCCTGTTTTCAAGTTAGCTGAGAAGGTTTAGGAAGGGATTGGTAGGGAAACAGTTGGTAACAAACTGCAGTTCATCTGCATACACATCTTTACTCTTAGAAAGTGCTCCCAACCATTTTTGGGATAGTGGACCACAGGTTGAAATGCCTGATCTCATTACAGCTTTTGCCTGACAGTGTGAAATATTAAGTACTGATGCTAAACCATAACTGAATGCTATTACAAGTGATTCAATAGCTCACTTCTATTAAAAAGGTAGGATCTCCTCCCTTAGTATGCATTATTTTAAATAAGTTTTTGCAAGCCGTTTATACATAGGAGACTAAGATACCACTAGTACTTAATGGGTTCAGTCCTGGTCCACCTGAAACCAACAGGAGCTGTGCTGTTGACTTCAGTAGGAAGATCAAGCCCAAAGTGATGATATTAAATATGCAAAATACTTTAACCATTATTATTTGTATTACCATCGCACCTAGAACTGCAGGCACAAAAATCCCAGCATAGTAGTTATTGTACAATCAAAACAAAGAGACCGTCTCAGCCCCAAAGAGCCTTGGAATAACTATTGTTAAATAGAAAAATCAATATAATCATTGGAATGGTTTCCAATGACGTTGTCACTCAATTGACAGTGTAGACAAACTTTATAACAGCAGGCAGGCTTTGTCATAGGACCCAATGCCATTATCAGCTTCAGCCGCTCCAAGTCCCTGGCACTCCCCACCGAACCATTATACCCTGTAATGGGTTCTGCTGTCAATAATCCAAATGAAATTATTAATGTAATATTTTGAATGAAAGCACTACCTTCAAAACAGTTGGAGTTTTTTAAGACCGTATGATTGTATTAAATAAGTTTGGGTATTTTTTAGAAAGCCATTTAAAGTATGTTTACCTAACAGCAGAATGGCTAGGCAGTCATATAAACGTTATATAATTCCAGTCATTCTGACAGCTACATGCAGCTATATTCAATCACACCTTTCTTTGCTCAATATTAAAAAGTCTGCCAATCTACAAAAAGCCAGGACATTCCATCAATGCTGCAACTCTGTGACTCCTAGTGGTCTTATCTATACAATTTCTTCAGCAAAAGTGCAACTTCAGTCATGCTACTATTAGCATAAGCTCCATTATAGATTGGAAGCAGGTGGTTTTTTTAAAGACCACCTACTTTGTTTGAGGATACAATAGTAAGCACTCCTATTTTTGGTGTCCATATCAGTACCAGTGCTAGTGCTGAAACAAATATTTGATTTATTATACAGTCCCTTGGTGTCCATATGTTTTTATGATCCCAAAATAGTTTGTGATGTATCATATGGCACATACACTAATGCATGCACACAAATGACTTCAATACCACTGTCAAAAATGTTATACTGGAAAGACATCTCAAGGTTTCTATATAATATGTATATAAAATATATGTAACTTGGTCAGTTCATTTTATAGTGCTTTCAGTGTCTAGAACTTAAGCAACAAGTAGCTGACCAAAGAAGGGGATGATTAGAGGCTTTGATGGCACGTTGACTCAGGGTATGATTTTGCTGTCAGAAAGCAAACTGTCTGAAGGATGTTTACTGTTATGAGGCAATTTCAGTTTATTGGAAAACACACCATTTACTTGAAGCACATTAGTGCTGTGATTGCTCATCATTGTGGTAGCGGATTACTTACAGCAGTCACTGAAATCAAGAAAGTTTGTGCAGAAACTGAAGAATTTTATAGTGAGACTTAGGATTTCAGTTTGAGGGACTTATCATTACAGGTTTAAAAAGATACAGTCTGTATGAAGTATAATATTTTCAACACTTACATAACACTATTTATCAACTTCCCTCCCTCTTTCGTCCTCCGATACCTTTCAAAAAAGGAAGAGTTCACATTTCCTCATCTCCCAAAAAAAAAAAAAATCTCTGAAAACAAACTTCATATTAACATAAAAATAAATTAGCAAAGACTGGTCTTTCCAGGACAGTGTCCCCCAAAATACCATAAAAAGGGATCAGGATTTACAGCATTTCTAACAGCACAAATACGTTTCATGATTTAATGCTTTACTTCAAACACATCTTAAGAGAAACTTTTTTGTTCACTATAAGAGGTTTTAATATTCACTCTGCTGTAACATGCCTGATATGCCTTCACTCCTCCAATATGCACATGCATAATTACAGGATAAAGATGATCAATTACTAATGCCAAACATTAAAATAGGGGAGAAATGGTCTTAATCTTTATTGAACTTGAAATATTTAAAAGCACCTTTTGGGAATATTTCTGATCAAAGTTCCAATACTTCAACATCATCTATGGTTAAGTTGTGTTTAGTATGACCAGAACTAGTACAGGTTTGCAGTTGGACAGATATTAGTCATAATTATTTTTAAAAATAATCAATCCTTTTGAAGTTTGATACTTAGATCTGTCTTTTTTTTTTAAGTGTTTGTCCCTACGGGGATTTTTTTTTTTAGGTGTAGAGTAGACTTTAACAGTTTGGAAGTCAATGTTTTTATCATGTGTGCTGCCTTTCATTTTGGGGGGAGTGGGTGGATCAGAGAATTGCGGTATTGCTAACTCCTACAATTTTATTACAAATTTTGTATCATTTGGCATTTTCTGTACAGTTCCAGATCCTTGAGAGTCTCAGGTTTCTTTTTAAAAAAAATTGTTTATGGGCCTCATGTTTGTTCAGAAAAACCTAAAAATGTGAATCCTAAAGGCTCAAAAACCAGACAGCAAATAAAAAGCACACCACATTTATCTTTAAAAAGTAAGTGATTGTGCCAGGCTTGACTTTACGATTTTCTTGGAGTCTGTGACATCATTTCCGAGGGGAATACAGAGACTTTGACTTATAATTCATCCTTTGAATTTGGCATAGGTGAACTCATTTTCTCATTCTGGCATAGCATTTCCAGTAGTGGCTCTCTCAGTGGTGAGGCTGGACTATACTCTAACCCTGGAGGAGCTTGGAATACATTTGCTAGGAAGCTTTCACTGCCTCTGCCTACCTGCTCTATGTATGGAAGACTACATTCTGATCCTTTCCATGAGCATCATTCACTTTAGGGCCAGATTTTGGGTGACCCAAGAAAAGTCAACACACAGACTTTGAAGAGGGCACCAACAGAGATAGACTCCTCCTGGGACATGTAAGCAGTACTACTACAACCCAGAGTCAGTGTTGGAAGACACTGTGCCCCTTCAGAGCCCCTCCCCTTCCCACTGTCTCATGGGCTTTCTAGCCAGTGGATCATGAGGTTTGCAGAACCACTTACTATTCTTTCTTTACTAGTCACCTGACTTGTTCACTAACTCCCTCTCCCCTGGGACTCCTACAGAGAAAGATGGCAGTTTAACTCTGTAGCACCCAGGGTTGCAAAATACCTTACCTGGCAGGTCTTCCTTCTAGTAGTGCGGAGATGGGGGAAAGCCAGTTGGTGCAGAGGCACGTGGATCGGACAGAGACTTCTCTTAGAAGAGAATTTATTGATAGAGATTCTCTAGATTTTAGTCAGGAGGAGAGGATGGAAGAGGATAAAGCATGGGCCAGATCAGACGAGAAACGTTCACATATAAAAGAATCTGACATATCAGAAAAGGGCAGACAAATAAACAGTGACAAGTTTTTAAAGTGCTTGTACACAAATGCTAGAAGTCTAAATAATAAGATGTGTGAACTAGAGTGCCTCGTGTTAAAGGAGGATATTGATATAATAGGCATCACAGAAACCTGGTGGAGTGAGGACAATCAATGGGACACAATCATACCGGGGTACAAAATATATAGGAAAAAGCTAAAAAGGAGTTTGATGAACAGCTAGCCAAAAACTCAGAAGGTAATAAAATGTTTTTTAAGTACATCGGAAGCAGGAAGCCTGCTAAACAACCAGTGGGGCCCCTGGATGATTGAGATACAAAAGGAGCACTTAAAGACAATAAAGTAATTGCAGAGAAACTAAATGAATTCTTTGCTTCAGTCTTCATGGCTGAGGATGTTAGGGAGATTCCCAAACCTGACCCGTCCTTTGTAGGTGACAAATCTGAGGAATTGTCACAGATTGAAGTGTCATTAGAGAAGGTTTTGGAATTAAATTGATAAACTTAACAGTAACAAGTCATCAGGACCAGATGGCATTCATCCAAGAGTTCTGAAAACTCAAATGTGAAATTGCGGAACTATTAACTATGGTTTGTAATCTGTCCTTTAAAACAGCTTCTGTACCCAATGACTGGAAAATAGCTAATGTAACACCAGTATTTAAAAAGGGCTCTAGATGCGATCCCGGCAATTACAGACCGGTAAATCTAACGTCAGTATCGGGCAAATTAGTTGAAACAATAGTAAAGAATAAAATTGTCAGACACACAGAAGAACATAATTTGTTGGGCAAAAGTCAATATGGTTTCTATGGTTTCCTAAAGGGAAATCATATTTTACTAATCTGTTAGAGTTCTTTGAAGGGGTCAACAACATGTGGACAAGAGGGATCCAGTTGATACAGTGTACTTAGATTTCCAGAAAGCCTTTGACAAGGTCCCTCACCAAAGGCTCTTACGTAAATTGAGTTGTCATGGGATAAGAGGGAAGATCCTTTCATGGATTGAGAACTGGTTAAAAGACAGGAAACAAAGGGTAGGAATAATGATAAATTTTCAGAATGGAGAGGTGTAACTAGTGGTGTTCCCCAAGGGTCAGTCCTAAGACCAATCCTATTCAACTTATTCATAAATGATATGGAGAAAGGGGTAAACAGTGAAGAGGCAAAGTTTGCTGACGTTACTAAACTGTTCAAGGTAGTTAAGAACAAGCTAAGTGATTGGGCAACAAAATGGCAAATTAAATTTAATGTGGATAAATATAAAGTAATGCACATTGGAAAAAATAACCCCAACTATACATATAATATGATGGGGGCTAATTTAGCTACAACTAATCAGATCTAAAGAGATCTTGGAGTCATCGCGGATAGTTCTCTGAAGACATCCACTCAGTGTGCAGCGGCAGTGAAAAAAGCAAACAGGATTTTAGGAATCATTAAAAAAAGGGATAGAGAATAAGATAGAGAATATCTTATTGCCCTTATATAAATCCATGGTATACCCACAACTTGAATACTGTGTACAGATGTGGTCTCCTCATCTCAAAAAAGATATACTGGCATTAGAAAAGGTTCAGATAAGGGCAACTAAAATGATTAGGGGTTTGGAACGGGTCCCATATGAGGAGAGATTAAAGAGAGTAGGACTTTTCAGCTTGGAAAAGAGGAGACTAAGGGGGGATATGATATATAAAATCATGAGTGGTTTGGAGAAAGTGAATAAGGAAAAGTTATTTACTTGTTCCCATAATATAAGAACTAAGGACCACCAAATGAAACTAATGGGCAGCAGGTTTAAAACAAATAAAAGGAAGTTCTTCTTCACACAGCACATAGTCAATCTGTGGAACTCCTTGCCTGAGGAGGTTGTGAAGGCTAGGACTATAACAGGGTTTAAAAGAGAACTAGATAAATTCATGGAGGTTATGCTATTAACCAGGATGGGTAAGGAACGATGTCCCTAGTCTCTGTTTATCAGAGGGTGGAGATGGATGGCAGGAGAGAGAGATTGCTTAATCATTGCCTGTTCGGCTCACTCCCTCTGGGGCACCTGGCATTGGCCACTGTTGGCAGACAGGATGCTGGGCTGGATGGACCTTTGGTCTGACCCAGTATGGCCGTTCCTATGTTCTTAAGGACTAAAATAGGGCAGAACTCCAGGGAGCTGGGGAATGTTACTCTTAAGACAAAAAAAAAGATGACTATCCCTGACCAGAAATACAAAGTAGTGGAAGAAAGAGCAGGAGGGTAAGATACAAAGAAGGATCCTCTGTCTTGCTTTACACAAGGGCTAATCACAGTCTTTCCTTGTGGTTACTAACCATAAACACTACAATGGCTAACGCTTGCAATGATGCTACTCTCCGCATAGCACTTTCAGACTGGAGGACGGGTAAAGAAGGCTGATGGGGGACAGAAGCATTTACTATGTCCTTTTAAAATGCTGTGGAATGAAGCACACTTAGTCCCTATGTTTACATGGATACCAGGCCTGCCAGAAGCAAATCACTAAGCTCTCTAGCCAGGGCTCCCAGTAAGCCTAATTGTGGGGGAAGTAGATAGAGAGCCATACTGTATCCCTGCATGTGAAAGGATTTTTTTAAATTAAATATTGCAACAAGCACCAACTTACAGGTGTAACATTTCAAAATGTTGACTTTTATTTTTAAAAACAGGGAAAAGGCATTCATGTCACATTAGAGATCAAAATGTTCTCCATGTGGATTATGCACTTGGCAATGTGGTGTTTGGTACAAGCAGTAACAGGTAAGTGTTTAATTTTTAAACAAACTTTGCTTAGAAAATCTTCAGCAGTCTAATTTGTTTCTCCTTCTGTCTGAGGCTGCGTCTACACTGCAAGGTTTTTGCGCAAAAACAGCTGTTTTTGCGCAAAAACCCGTGGAGCAGCCACACTACAAATGTGCTTTTGCGCAAGGAAATCAAGAATAAAATGGCAGAACAGAGGGCTTTTTCTGCGTAGGTAAACCTCCTTTTACGAGGCATAACTCCCTTTTGCGCAAGAGTTCTTGCGCAGGAAGGCAAGTGTGGATGCTCCAGAGGGAAAAAAGCACAGGTGCTCTGATGGCCACTCTGTGACTGGCCATCAGAGCTTTCTTGTGCAAGAGCATCCATGCAGTGTGGACAATCTCTTGCACAAAAGCACATTTGCTTTTGAGATGTGCTTTGAGATGTGGACGTGCTCTTGCTCAAGAAGTTTTTGTGCAAAAACTCTTGCGCAAAAGGCTTCTTGCACGAGAAACAGGTAGTGTAGACATAGCCGAGTGTTTTGTGAAAATGCCTTCCATGTATTTAAGTTGCAGAGCATCGCGCTATTGTAATTCTGATGTCTACCTCAGTAATTTTCTTATAAAAATTCATTTTCAGTTAATTGGATAATGCTGTTAAGAATAGTGGCTCTGATTCTCTATTGCCTTGTCACTTACAACTGGTCAGAGGATATATGATGCTGCTGTTCTGAAGTGGGAGCTTTTTGCACCCACACTATACAACTATAAACAAACCTACAAGGTGCAAAAAATGGAGGATCAAGCTTTGTGTTTATTGAATCCAGAGCCAAATAGTGCAAAAGATAAGAGCCACACATCCATTGGCAACTTTCTCTCTCATTTGTTTATACTGCTTATAGCTAAAGTTTCACTTTTGCTTGATGTGTGAATTTAAGGCCATATACAGGAAATAACTGCTAGTAAGCATTTTTTGTTTTTTTAATTTGAAGTTAGAAGTTTGCTCTGGTTACATGAGAGGAAACTCTCACAGACACTCCATTTCCAAATAGGCTGACTTGACTAGATCAAGAAATAAACAGAAATGCTGCTCCATCATTTTCCACTGCCCATGTCAGTTAATTATAAAATATTTAGTTTCCTTTCTCTCATAGGTGTGTGTTGATTCAATGGGTCTTCTTAAGTAACATTAAATGTAAAGGCACCTCTATTTGAGCTGTGTGTTTTGCCTTCCTAGTCTTGCCCCAACACAGGAGCTATGAAAAGAAAAATAAGGGATCTCCCCCATGGTATTATTCAGAGGCAGTTTACCATGCAGTAGATGCACGATATCTGTGGGTATCTGCATCTGTGGATGCAGATATGGATACAATTTTGTATCCACACAGAACTTTAATGGTTGCTGGTATTTCACTATTTCTGCATAGTGGTTTTTTTGTTGAGAGAGAAGATAAATAAAGTTCTACCAGGTGCTTCCTTGGATTTTCTCCATTAAGAAAATAGTTAGGCTTTCTTTCATTATGTCTCTTAAATCAAGGGACGTTTACTGCCAGGCACAAGTCATTATCCAAAGTCCTAATTTACTACTATTAAAGGATTCACCTTTGCCTTGTAAAGTACCCTATACTTAACGCCCTTCATTTTCAGTTTTTAACAGTTTATTCTTTAACAGGTTTTCCCCTCCAAAATTCCCAAATAGAAAAGCTATTGGGGGGAGCCAACTTTTATGCAAGTTTTAGATTACTCAAGTACATGAAAATACTGATCGTATTAAGAAAATCCAGTATACTACCTTAGGGAGATGTATTTGTGTTAATAATAAATTAATCTGAAATTAAATGTGAGACTGATACAGTAAGGTAGTATACTGAAGGAAGTGTGCACACCATACTCTCCTCCTCAGTGCTCAAGTTGATTTTTTGCACCAATTTTTACCCTTTAAAAAGATTTCTAATAAATACTGATGCAATTCTGGAAAACTTCAAACAAAATTAAAACCAACAAAGGATTTTGCATACTTTATGAAGGGATAATGTAATTATATATAATGTTTGTTTTCCCCATTGTATTGTAGAAAATTGTGATAAAGGAGACATGATTGCTAGCACAGATTCTGTGGTCCTTCCTGGATCAAACATTACCTTCTCGTGCCGGCTAAAACAGGGTGAACGATGCAAGGAGCTAATTTTCAATAGTTCTGAAATGGTTCTTACATATGGAAGACACACATTTATTTGCAAATGTAAATCGAGTGAAAAACTCATCTGTGGAGTTGACATCTATGTTGGAAGTAAGGAGAAGCTATTTTCTATTCTAATACTTTGTTCCTAGAGTATCAGCTGTGATGTGCCTCCGAGAAACACATCACAAAGTAGTAGCGGGATAACTACTTCAGCGAGTCCATTAGGTGATGGATAGGTTATTATAGTCAGAATGAATTATTTACACTGGGCCAGATTTATTCATCAGGGTACTCAATCACTGATCTCCTCACATGCATGTATGGGTATCCACCACTGTAATATCGTATGCTTTACTTTGGGGAGGGAGTGGACACATGGATTGCCAGCCCACTGTATACACATTGATTATCATCACTCTTGTAAAATATTCCACAAGACTTTATAAAGTGTGTGTCTCTTCAACTCTTTTCAGTGGAATGCCCCTTTTAGTGTGACGGGGGCAGAAGAGTCGAAGGTCATGGTAGCTGGAAAAATCCCTAACAAGATTGCTCCTGTGGAGGATGCAGGGGTCCCCTGAAGGAAAATGCATATACTAGGCCTCAGCCTAGAACGGATCTGCTGGAGGCTAATCCAAAGATTTGTGGGATGCATTATGAACTCCCAGTAGTTCCCCTGTGAATCCTATTGTGAACAGGGAGCCGTAATGGGAATCCCACAGGGTTTCTAGTAGCCTGTAGGAGCTAGTACTTGTGAAGTGGGTTGGGTTGCATTTCTTTTGTCTCTTGTGGAAAAAAAGCTTTTTAAGAGCAGTTGTCAGTTGCTGTAGGGCAGGCTTTTAGGCCCCAAGTCTGTACAGAGTGTGCACGTGGAGTCCCTGTATATCCATATGGAGTCCTGTGGACTTCACTTGGTCTCTGTGTAGTGGTCAGCCCATGCAAAAACAATTTTCAGAAATTGAGGCTTTAGTTGGTTCTAAAAACTCAGTCCCCCATAAAAGAGCTAGCCAAAAGGAGAATCTGAACCCTGATCTCTTTGTTTTAAAAAACGTGGGCAACAAAATAAAATGTAATACGCATGTAGAAGAAGGTTTCTTAATGCCTCTGTTACCTGTTTTTACCTCAAATATTGACAAGTGTGTCTGTTAAGATCCTCCAGATCAGCCAAGAAATGTATCCTGCATTCAGTATGGAAGAGATGGGCATATTACTTGTACTTGGGATAAAGGAAGACCTACTCACATAGAAACTACATATGTGGTACAGTAAGTAACTGATGGACAAGGTGCTTTTAAGCCTACAGTTAAATAACTTGAAAACTTAGATTTCTTTTTTTTAATTGAGCTGCCCCTGAAAAGTCAGGTGGCTTATGTTTAGGACCCTGCCAAATCACAGATAGGATTTTTAAAATCCTAAGTCTCATTATTTCCGCTATTTACATCTGAAATTTCAGTGTTGTGATTTATGAGGTCCTGTCCAAAAAGAAGAGAGTTGTTGGGAGGGGGGGCGGGCATAACAAGGTTATTGTAGGGGAGATTGTGGGAGCACAGCTTTGAAGGCAGAGCCACCACCAGCAGCAAAATACAGAATTAAGGGTGGCATGGCATGCTATTGACACCCTTACGTCTGTGTTCCTACTGGCAGAGCACCTCCTTCAGAGCTGGGTGCCAGGCCAACAACCACAGCTGTCCATCTACCCAGCTGTAAAGTTGATAAAGTAGTAAGGGTGGCAATACTGGTGATCCCTTCTAAAATAATGTTTCATTCCCTGCAACTCCCTTTTGGGTCAGAAGCTACAATCTGAGAAATGCTGGCCTTCCCTGTGAAATCTGCATAGCATAGGGTAAAAGCAAGCAAAGGGCCAGATTTCATGGTCTAAGACGTGTTTTTCATGGCCAAGAATTTGATAGGACCCCATTTATGTTTAAGCCATTTGGTGAGAAGCACAAAGACGACAGTATAGGACTCAAGTTCATGAAATGAGTCTAGTTGCATACAAAGCTTATTTAGCTCACTATTTTCTTGTAGATGCTACACCACAATACCACAGCATCTTCTGGGCTAGGCAGGTGGAGAACTGTACCTTGTTTCTATAAATGCTTGCCCCTTGAAGCTAGATGTTTAATACTTGAACCTATATTAGACAGCGGCGTAAGCTTGCCCCTTCTTGGGAATACATTTACAAACTATCCAGTGTCCTAATACAGGTACAGGGCAGGTACTTCTCTGCTCTGTTATGGCATGATCTGAAGTACTTTTAGTAAGAGGCTTATAGTTTGTATCTTTGACATGGCACTCTGCTAGGCCATGTCTGCACTAGGAGATTATTTTGAATTTACTAAGTCTGACTTCAGGGCACCTGATTTTACAAATTCAGAGTTCCGTGTCCTCACTGCGAGGAAAAATCCAATGTAGTCTGAGGCAGGCTCCATTAACGTGGATATTCTACCTTGGACTCGGAGTCCCAGGAAGCACTCTGGAGAGCTGCAGGAAGCCTCCTGGAGGCCAATTAGTTTGAATTAATGGCACCGGAGCATCCACACTAATGTTATTTTGGACTTACAAGTTCAGGAATAGCATTATTCCTTATGAAAAGCAGGACTACAGAGTTCTAATTGTGTGGCCCCTTATTCTGGAATAATGGGCTTGGTAGTGTGGACACGTCACTTAAAAAATGGACTTTCGGGGGCTTATTTCTGACTAAGGT
The DNA here is from genome assembly GCA_032595735.1 of Pelochelys cantorii. Classification (NCBI taxonomy): domain Eukaryota; kingdom Metazoa; phylum Chordata; order Testudines; family Trionychidae; genus Pelochelys; species Pelochelys cantorii. Next base: position 46,805,741 of record CM064334.1, on the reverse strand, counting down.
CCTAGTATAGACCTGGCCCTAGAGAAACAGAGGGTGGCCATTGTTCTGAATGTATTACCCAAGTTTGCTGCTCAGACCCCAGGTAAGCTCCCTGCTATGATCCTTTTGAGGACCCATAATATATACCTCCCCTGGAGTCTAGGTTTCCCTATATCCTGCTATAGAAGCCCAGGGAGCTTATACTCAGCCCACAAAGGCTGCGCACCTTGGTACTTAAAAGGACGAGAACTAAATCTTTTAGGGAGTCAAAATGTACAGGGGATGAGAAATTCCTTAACAGAAACTCTCCTCCCCCCTGCCCCAAGTGGCCCTATTGAACCTGCCATGGAGTTGGGGTATTTTCTTTTTGTCCTTTGCAAAGACAGGCTCAGATGCTGCTCAGACAGGCTTTGGACACCAATAAGGCATTTTGTCCTGCAAGGGCTCAGTTGTGCTGTGCTCTCTTAGCCAGAATAGCACTGGTGCTTGTATAAATAATGGAAATCTGCTATTGAGTGTCTAATCTGATAAGAGGATATGAAATTAAATTATAGACTATGAGGGAAGCACATCTCTCGCTGTTGTAAAGCAGCATTGTTGTGTCTAGACTACATCCCTCATTCGACAGAGGGATGTAAATTAGACACTTCGAAATTGCAAATGAAGTGGGGATTTAAATATCCCACGCTTCATTTGCATACTCGCGTAATGGCGCTCTTTTGAAAAAGGGCCATTTCGAAAGTAAAACCGCGGTCTAGACACGGTTCTTTCGAAAACAGCAGGCTTTTTCGAAAGATCCTGTACTCCTCAAAGAGGGATGTAGTTTAGACAAGACACAGCCTATGATGTAGGTTATCCCTATTGTTAAAAAAGGAACCCATTCAAATCCTTGCATCTTAGAAGGAATCCAGAAATGTATAGTTTTTGAAATAATTTTGTTTAAAAAAAAATACCACATGACCTGTGCTATATTTTGGTATAATTTTGTTTAATTTATAACCTTGCATTGCCTTGTGATTTTTAAAACATTTGAGCAGCTACAGATAAACGCTTCATCTACACGTACACCAGGTGTATCTTTTCAAGCAGAACTGCCCATAAATTGGACAGTACAACTCCATATTAATAATATTTTGTTGTTCAAAGAAAATCGTTAGGGCCAGATTCTCAACTGGTATAATCCAGTATGACGTAATTGAAATAACTGGAGCTACACCGATCTGTCATCTCAGGATTTGGCCCACAGAATGTGTGTTGAAGATTTTAATCACGGTTTTCTCTTTTGTCCTAGGCTAACAAATGAGACAGAATGCTTAAGTTTTTCAGAAGACAATGTGGAAAATCCTAAATATGGTTCATTGAAGCTGACCAAGCTGAACTTTGAGTCTAATTATACAGCTGTGGTTGCTGCCTCAAATAGACTAGGAAATGCTTCTTCCCTACCCTTCACTTTCATGTTCATAGACATAGGTAAGTGTTACTTATCTCTGAAATGAGCAGAGCTAGGGAGCTGGTAAGAAGAATGGAATAGTATTAGATACACCTTAGTGTACCAATTTCATAAGGTTGTCAAATGCACCCATAGCTTTGGATGGGAACTGTTACTGTAAAGTAACAGCAATCTAAATAAATAATGGGACCTAGTATACTTTACCTGAAATAAATATCCTATCATTATTTCTTACAGAGCAGAAGAATTTCTAATATTGCCTGTCTAACTGCCTTTTTCTTTTTTGTCTTTGCTGTTAGTGAAACCTCATTCTCCAACAGATATATTAGTGAAATTTGACAACTTTTCTGCAACAAATTGCACTGTCTTGTGGCAGGATCAGCAACAGACACAAAGCTGTAGACTAAGATATCGACCGGCTAACAGTCACTTCTGGAATATGGTAATAATTCTTTCAAGAAAATAAAGGAAGTTGTTGGTTTGGTTTGGTTTGGTTTAATTATTTTTACCAGATTTTATTTCTTCAAATTTGCTTCTCTTCTCGTTGGCATCAAATTTAAGATAATGCAATGATTTGTACCAGAATAAACTTAAATATAATTAAGCATCCATTTTAAACACCCCCTTTGATCTGAATTTTTCTGTATGTGAGGCCCTAATCCTGCAAAAACACACTCATGTCATGCACATAGTTTATACATATGAATAGCCTCAGTGAAGTTAAATATTTGGGTCTTTTCAGAATCAAGGCCCTAGCGTCTGACATAGCTATCTGGTCAAAACACATATTAAGTAACTTGATGCACCTCAGCAAGAGCCAGAAATTTCTACTTGTTGAGTTACAGGATATAAACATGAATTACCATGCTTGTTAAGATGAACCAAGACATCATCCAACTCCTATTGAAGTCAATGGAAGTCTCCTTTTATTTAACAGGAGTCAAGTCAAACTTCAAAATGAGCATATTAGGACTTCTTTTAAGTAGAAATCATATATAGTATTAAACAAACTCTTCAGTTCATATATTCTGTTATCTTCAGGTTATTAACTTAGTGAGAGTTTTGTAGGAAAAAACTACAAAGCAGGATACTGAAAAAGTTTTGTAATCCAGCATGTTGAGGTAATTGACAGTTAATCAAATATTCCAGTTAGTTCAGAATTATACTTACCAATGGAATACCAATTTTCAAAGATTTAGAATACAATAAAATGGAGTATAAAATAGTACATAGGTAGTCACCAGTCCAGTAGTAATATTGCACTGCAAAGTGGTTGGTTTCTTGAAGCACTTATTTGTAGTCAGGTAAAGTTTTCTATACAATAGGTTATTTTGTGATTCAACATATAACTATGGGTGGCACATGACACACACCCAGATCACTAAATACACTTAAACACTAAAATTATACTGAACGTAATTTAATCTCTTTGATTCAGAAAGCACTTTTATGCAAAAGAGGCAGAGGACAGTGGACTGCAGAATGTGCAGCTGCATAATTTCCTGGGCAGCATACTAATCCCTGTTACTAGACTGAAGAGTTGTAGTGGGAGATACCAGAAATGACAGAGATTTCTAGTTGGTAAAGTGCTGGATATCAAAGCTTTTACTGTGTTCATTACATATTTTGTTTGAAAGGTTATTTAAGGTTGCACTGAATTAGTTTGCCATTAGTTGAAACATTGTCTTAATTTTTTTTCCTGCTTGAGGATAGCTGTTACTATAACCCACAAATCTATATTTCTGCAAGTAACTCCAGAACATGACAGTACTGCAGTAACAAACAGTTTGCTAAAAACTAGAAAATTAGTTCAGTAGGAGTCACTGTGAGTTGTGCTTTAAGTTAGCTATAAATTGTTATCTATACGTATATCACTGTAGCCTATACATACACACACACACACCCCCTTTGGAGCAGTTCAAGGAAGCTTTTCTTTGAGAGTTTTGGGGTCAGCTCCTTGCCCAATCAGATAGAAGGGCTTCTGGAAGCCTGGCTGGTGATCGTTTGAAACCACCTCAGACTTTGGCTAACTGGGGTTTAGGTGCTCTAAACCTACTACAACAGCATATACTTGTGTTTATAGAACAGGGGTGGGCAATAATTTTATGGGAGGGTGGCAACTCCATGAATTTGGTAAGTTAAGGTCAAGGTTCACACTTTTTGTTTATGTTAATGGAGGCGATGTGGGATCTGGGATGGAAGTTGGCTACAGGAGAGTGCTCTAGGTAGGGGATTTGGTTGCAGGAGGGGGAGTCTAGGAAGGAGTTGTGACTCGGGGCAGGGGCACAGAAGGGGATGCAGAAGGTTTGGACCATGACCTGGGGCAGGAAATTGGGGTGCGGGATGAGGAGCCAGGTGCAGACTCTAGCTGGGAGGTGCTTACTGTAGGTGGCTCCTGATAGCAGCCCAGTGGGACCCTCGGGCAGGCTCCCTGCCAGCTGCATCCCCATGTGCTACTCAAAGAGCAGGCTGGTAGGGGCAGTGTGTTTGTGCGTGTCTCTGTGCAGCGTGCCCCTTTCAGGGGTTGTCTCCGTGTGCGCTACATGCACCTGCAAGCACGGCCCAGGCAGCTCCCATTGGCTAGTTTCCTTTTAGATTCTTAAAAGCTTTTATGTCCCCTCTCAGTCTTCTCTTTTTCAGACTAAACAAATTCCAGTTCTTCCAATCTTCCCTCATAAGTTATGTTTGCTAGTAAGGATGTAATAGTGTAGTGGATTAACCAATAAGCAAAAGGTTATAGCTATAGGGTATGTCTAGGCTGCACCCCTCTGCCAGCAGAGGGATGCAGATTAGCCTGGGCGAAAGTGCTAACGAAGCGGGGATTTAAATATCCCACGCTTCATTAGCATAAAAATGGCCACTGCCTTTTTCCGGCACGGAGCTTTGTCGGAGAAAAGCGGCAGTCTAGAGGCTGATCTATCACTAAAGAAAGCCTTTTCCGATAGATCCTGTATACCTCGTTTTACGGGGCATAAGGGATCTATCCGAAAAGGCTTTCTTTAGTGATAGATCAGCCTCTAGACTGCTGCTTTTCTCCGACAAAGCTTCATGCAGAAAAAAAGCGGTGGCCATTTTTATGCTAGTGAAGCATGGGATATTTAAATCCCTGCTTCATTAGCAATTTCACCCAGCCTAATCTCTGTCATTGTCTCTCTGTCATTGTCTAAATCACTGATGAAAATATTGAACAGAACTGGATCCAGAACTGATCCCTGTGGGACCTCACTCATTATGCCCTTCCAGCATAACCGTGAACCATTGATAACAACTGTCTGGCAATGGTTATTCAACCAGTTATGCACCCACTTGTAGTAGCTCCATCTAGGTTGCATTTCCCTCATTTATTAATGAGAAGATCATGGGAGATGGTGTCAAAAGTCTTATTGAAGTCTAGATATACCACAACTATGCTTCTCCCTTATCCACAAGGCTTATGTGTGTGCTTAAGACCTAATGAAAAGGTCATTTTTGATAAATGCATTCATTTGTGTCAATTTATCATGTAGAGGAGCTGTGTCCTCATTAAGTTATTCCTGACAGCACCTAAGAGAGACAGTTAAGTTACCACTGCTTTTGGTTCTGAAAATCCTAGGTAAACAGTACAGGCTTCAGGCTTTATACGCATTTTCCATAAATAAGAGCATTGCTTCAGTCAACATTTATTTCCTCTTATATTTAACACTAATGCTTTCCATTTAATGTCATTAAAGGTTGAAACTTTAAATGCTACCAGATACTATCTACATGAGCTGAAGCCACATACAGAGTATGAATTTCAGGTTTGCTGCAGATTTCACCCAAACAGAGGAATATGGAGCGAATGGAGCACATTTCGAATACAGACTCCAGAAGCAGGTAAGAAAATGTGCAGTTTGCCACTAAATGGGACAGTACACCACACCCAGAAGGGTGTAGACAATGTCCCATTTAAGTGTCAATCTCAATCTCTCCATCAGTATCATGATCAGCACCTTGCCTAGATGACTTGTTAAGGCAATCATTCTGTAGTTCTTACACTCCAACGCTCTTCCTTTGTTGTGTATTGTCACTAGCTCAGATCTTGTCCATTCCTTAGGTGCCTTCCCTTCTTTCCACGCTATATTACACATGCCTTTGATATATTTGTAAGTTATTATAAAGCCTACAGTATCTTACTATGACTCATGCTATTTACTACCATTGACAGCATCAGTTTCTGTATGAGACATTGATTGATTCAAAAGAGGTGTGAACTTTTTATTCTGCTCCCCCTCCCCCGCCAGCAATTTCCTTCTTGTAACTGTGTGTGTGCACGTTGGGTTGCCATAGTATTTCAGTTAAATGTTTCCTCTCTTCTCCCAACTGAAATCTCACCATTTAGGTTTTTTTCCTGCTAAACATGTGAAATAAGAATCTCAAACTAATCAGTGAGTATGTTCTAGCCTCTTTCTAACTGATCTCAGTGAGAGTTGTGAGTAAAAAGTCAGAGATACAAAATGGCTATGTTTTTAAACTAAATATTGCTTATGTGCAGAATTCAACACTCTGCTTTTAGTGATACAATACATTTAAAAAAAATCTACTTATCAGGTTTCCATAGTGTCTGGCTCTGCCATGGACGTTACATTCTATACCAGAACAAACAGAAATCCCATAATAGTGCTTAAATGTATGTAAAATGAGCCTTGAAGAAGGAAGACTTGGGGGTTAATAAACTCAGAGAGAGAAAAAAAAATATGAAAGCAACATGTGGAATTGTGATTCTTTGAAACCGCCCGCTATCTCATCCTCTAATAGTGCTTAGGATTTAGTTCTCCCAGGGCTACTGGTTCCCATCTTTAGCTAAAATGAATAAGGCTATAGGAGATTTTCAGGTGATTGGGGTGACAGTTCTTAGCATTGCTTTTCTTTCTAGGATTTATCTCCTCCTTGCCTACAGTTCCTGTCAGATTTATCCAAGAGCTCCTGGCTTTTGTTTTTGGGTTGTTAGTAATAATTCTTGAGTTCTGGTGTTTCTCTTTCAGACTGCACTAGTGAAAACGGTTTTGAAGAACCCGGCTGGAGTGTCTGTTGTTTTACTAGTTTTCTTCCTGATTTTTAACTACTTGAGCAAGTCATCCACCAACTTTTGTCTTTTCTTCATAATTTGCTTAGTTGTTGCTACCGGTATAGTTTACTAAAAACTGAACCCAAAGCTTATCAGATATATTTCTGATCTTAAAATCATTAACATTTTTCTTTCTTGGGCTAAACTGCAATTTTCAAATGCCATTGATCATTATGAGCGCTTATTTTCAGCGTCAGTATATTCCCATTGAGGTTAGATCTAGTGCTCTTTCCACAGAAAGGAAAGTCACACAGATATAAACTAAAAGAAAAACCACTATCAGAATGTTATCGATAGAGCTGATGATTTCTCTTGAGTAGCCACAGCACAGTTTGCAGACTTTGAGCCAGTAAGGATTAAAAAAAAATCGTCCGGTGCTTGAGTGCTTGTGGCCTAACCACAAGGAACTTAATGGTTTAGTACTAAAATGGTTTTGACTCTCTCCAAGTTTTATACACCTATTAGTGGCTGATCTTGTTTGAACTCCATTATTAAAAAAAAAACAAACACCAACCAAATGATGAGCAGGATGTACCCTTAAGAGTTTTATGATTTAGATGGATGCCCTAAGAATCTTGTTTTCTTTGTACTTAAAATCATGCCACTAACATGATCTACCTATCTTAGCACTTACATTGATGTTCATCTAGAAACATTCTAAAGTGCCTCTCCCTGTAGCCTCCAAGTCTTAGCACTGTACATAGATGAAAAATTCAAAAGGGTCTCCTCAACATTTCCAGGATGCATGGTTTTGTGTCTTTAAGGCACTTTTCTATTTCATTTTCATTTTGTTTTCCGTCGTGCCTTTCAACATTTTGCAGATGTACATCCAGGTGCAGTCAATAACTCTGCATATTTTTTTCTCCTCCAATCAGCTCCAACTGGATTGTTAGATGTCTGGTACATAAGGCAGGACATGGACTCCCAAAAACAGAATATCACTCTTTTTTGGAAGGTAAGAGTTTACTAAGGTAATAAATTGAAAGGTGTGTATAGTTAAGTTTGAGGCAGGGGCTAGTTCTTACTATATGTTTGAAGAGAAAACAATTAGATGAAGAAAAAAAACACTGCTAAGAGCTTTAAGGGAGCTGACCAAAGAGGAGAGAAAACTCAGCTACCTCTAAGTTTTCTGATTCTCTGGTCAGTGCATCAAAGACTCAGTAAGCGGGGGAATGTGAAGTGGAAGCAGTAAGAGGCATCAGTTCGTGGCTGAAGAGTTTTTGGGGTCCCCTCATTTCCTGCCAGTGGATGGAATAGGAGTGGCAGCACCTGATCAGGGGAGTAGAAGTGTCCCAGCTGGGATTCCCCAGCTCTTTCAAAAAAAAAAAAAAAAAAAAGATGCTCTCTCTCATTACATCAGCTTTCCTTCCAGGGCGATAAGGGAAACATTTCTCCCCTCCCTCCCCTGCAATAACATTTCAGCTCTCACCCCTATTAGGGAAAAGACATTTTGAAATCATTTGTGGTATTATTTAGAATATCATCTGGGGATCTTCTAAAATGCAGAAAGTTCATGGGGCATTTCTAAATAAGTATGGGTCAGACCAATGGTCTGTCTATCCCACGATCCTGTCTTCCAGCAGTGGCCAATGCTAGGTGCTTCAGGAGGAATGAACAGAACAGGCAATCATTAATCCATCCCCTGACATCCATTCCCACCATCTGGCAATTAGAGGTGAGGACTGGAGAGTGTGAAGTTGCATTCCTCAGCATCTCGGTCAATAGCCATTGATGGACCTACCTTCCATGAGCTTATTGACTTCTATTTGAACCAGATTGTGGTTTTGGCCTTCACAAAAGAGTTCCATAGGTTGACTGTGTGCTGTTGAAGTTATACTTCCTTCAATTTGTTTTAAATCTGCTGCCTGTTCATTTAATTGGGTGACCTCAGTTAATGTGTCATATAAAAGGTGTAAGGAACACTTCTTTGTATTGGGTAAATTATTAATAGCAGCTGCTACCGCTTGTCACCACTAATAGAAGCTGGTGCACGTGAGGAAGCCAGCTCCCTCATACCTGCCCCCGCCCGCGTTGCTGCCTCTGATGCAGAGCATCAGCACAGGGGGAGAGGGCTGCGTGTAATCATGTCAACAGTTACACTTTCACATCCCTATCTCGAACACTGCTGGCCAGATAATTTATAATACTGAGGGGTAAAGTTAACCAATCTCAGTAAGATTTCAAATGATAGGTTGTTACTGTACTTCCTTTAGTTTCTAGAACAGAGGTAGGAAGGAAGTGAGAATTTGTTATTAAAGAACAGTTATTGATATGAGTGTCATTTTCTAGCAAAATGGTTTATTAGGTGATGAGCTTTCGTGGGCCAGACCCACTTCCTCAGATCAAATAGTGGAAGAAAATTGTCACAACCATATATACCAATGACAATTTTCTTCCACTATTTGATCTGAGGAAGTGGGTCTGGCCCACGAAAGCTCATCACCTAATAAACCATCTTGTTAGTCTTAAAGTGCTACGTAGTCCTGTTTTTTGTTTCAGCTACACCAGACTAACACGGCTACATTTCTATCATTTTCTAGCAAAGAGGACTATTACTATAAATAGCTGCCTGATTCAGAAAAAAAAATTACTTTGCCTTGAACCGGTTATTGAAAGAAATAGTGGCTGAGTTACTTAAAATAGGTAGCTTGAGGGTCTGAAGCAAGCTGTGGAAGATGTGAAAAGCACTGAACAAACAGGTAGTGCCTTGTTATTCAGATTAGTTAGACGATTAGTAGCCACAGCAGCTGTCCTGGAAGTCGTTCAGATTTCTTGAATTTGTTTTCCAATTCTTTATTCTCATAAGGAATACACACACCTGAGAGAACTGTTAGATCAGACTATGCACTTCCTGGAAAGGAGGAGAGAGGGATTGGTATATTTTTTCCAGGAAATGACAACTGTCCCAACTGCTGTCAGAGGAGATTCTGAATTAGAGCCTGATTCAAAGCTAATTGGCATGTATAGAAAGACATGGAGGTCAGTGGGCTTGAAACCAAGCCTTTAATGGACAAACTGTAGCCCATTTCTCATGTGTTCATATTATAAAAACTTATGAGGCCGCAAAATAATCCATTTTCTTTCGTTGTATTAGTCAACCAGTCAGATCTAAGATTTACTGTTTATTTTATTCTAATTGGCGCTTCCAGAACCATGACGGATCCCAAGATGGTGTTCATTAGTGATTTTCCACAGCAGAGGGAACACTTTTAGAATCTCTTTTTGTAGGTTTTATATGAACAGTGATTTTTTTTCTGTATATTTCTCACTGTCAGGATTTCCATGTCTCTTTGTCCCTGGATAGTGACACCTAAGAGTCATTTTCTCACAAGAAAAGATCCTTTTAGCATTGAAATGTAGCCGAGGTAACATAACTTTGCAATGGGTATTCTCAAAGGGGAGGGAGTTAGGTGACTGATTCCCAGTGAACTGATTTGATTGAATGGAATTTAGGTGCCTAACTACCTTAAACTCCTTGACCTTGCTACTCATAAACATTACTTTGATTACACATGACTATCTGGTAGAAGATGCATCTGAGCAGAAGAAAAAAAATTAGATGCACACAAAGTTAGCTAGCAAATAATTGCATTGTTTTTCCTGATTTCTGAATGGAGTCAGGCTTGTTAGCTTACAGAGGCATCTCTGGGAAACCTAATGCATTAATCTCCACAGAACCACCACACAGGATAAGAATATAAGCCATTGTTTTACCACAGCTCCCACAAATACCAGCTTTCCACCCCTCCCCTCTACAGAGAGCGAAAGGTGGATTAAAATTTTATCTGTTTATTTCTCTGAAGGAAAAGTTCTACAGAATTATAACCTTTCTATAGCATTTGAAACCAACCTATAAAATCCCGTACCAAGGATATAAGACCTATAGCATTCTGCACAGCCTTATTGAGTTCTCTAGGACTTTTCCTCAGAGGTGTAATCGCTTCTTAAATAGTTCATCTGTGGGTTAAAAGTTTTGCAAAGCTGTAGAAATAATAGTTGTGTAGAGAGATTGCTCTGCAGTTACACTATTATTAAGGTGTATGTATTGTGGCTAAAATTTTAAAGTCAGAAGGAATCACTAGATCTTCTAGCCTGGCCTCTCATCTAACATAGGCCATAGAACTTCAGCTAGCATTTATTTGCTATATATTTTGCTTTATTTTAGTGTACTGTATAAATTGCAATGAGTTTATGAACAATGATAAAAATGAGTAAACTAGAGAATGTGCAAGACTGTAGCTTAGATACCAAATACCTTAAATTTAGAGTTGTGTCCCTTTGATCACTATAGTGTCTGCGTATGAATTTTTAAAAAAAATCGCCAAGATGTACCTATGGCATCTAAACAGACTCTTAAAAAACCTGCAGATGGTTCATAACAAAAGTACTGTGGAAGTCCGTTTGTGATTTTTTTTTTTTTGTCTTTGCAAGCCTTATGCTACTTTGGGAGGATTCTGGGTCAGTATAGCTCCAGCACTCTCCATCAGTAGATGGGGCTTGCACCAGCAAACTTTCATTCAACATTAGGGTTTGCTCCATCTCTTTCTGTTAGAAGGGATCATCACTGTTTTTGATACTGAGTGGAAATGGGCAGTATCCTGGTAAACTTTCTCCATTCTTCTCAATACCATTTCTAAGGGCATGTCTACACTTGCCATGTAAAGTGGAAAAGTCCCTTTTTGCATAAAAACCGTGGGAACATCTACACTTGCCCATGACTTTTTATTTTGCAGCAAAACTTCTTAGTTTCACCGCAAAATAAAACCACCTTCACGAGACACGTACAGCTCTAGCTGGTGGTGCTTTTGCAGTGATGTGCAAGTGAAGAGATGCTCTCGCTGTTTACAGAACTTTTTGCTTCTGCAGGATATTCCACAGTGCCTAGGTGACACTCTAATCAGCAGCTCTGCTGCTCTGACACCAGGTAACACATGTCTTCCCCTCCCCTTGTAAAGCCCTGGGAACTTTGAAGCTCTCCTTCCCGTTTTCTTGGCAAGTGAGCACTTACCATCTGGCCAGGTGACAATGCCTGCTCCATGGAGCAAATGATCCCCTGCTTGTAGCAATGCTGAGCTACTGGAGCTGACCAGTGTTTGGGGAAAGGGTGCTGTGCAGGGACCCAGTATGCCACATAATCACCCCCCCCCGCCCACCTTCCCACAAGGCCTATCGTGAAGTGCTGGAAGCAAAGTGCAAATGTGAATACTTTGACACCTGTGGAAGTGAGTGAATACCCAAATCAGTGTGTCTTTTACCGGTCTCCTATCAACAGTGAAACTGACTGCACAAGAACTCCGCAAGCGTAGATGTAGCTTAACACCTTAGTGTGTCCCATGCTTTTCAGCACATTGGGCTACCTACATTCTCCATGCTTGCTTATCAGCTGCCATGTGACCAAGTCCTCCTGTTATTTTAATGTGAGTAGTTTCCATAGCACAATTTTTTTTTTAAACACAGTGAAGAGAACCTGCCCTGACAACTAACCCTCCTCCTTTCTGATATGGGCTTCGGACCAGCATTGGTGGAGTTAACATGCAGTGCTGGTCTCTTAAGAGCTGCTATTTTTATTATGAAACAAAAACCATATCCATTTTATTACAAATAGCTGATCTGAATGCATGTCATTTCTAGACAGGATTTCTCATCAGAAGTTATTCCTCCATCTGCTGGCATGTATTTTTATGCTAATTTGTAGGCATCATACCCTCTACTGTTGCATTTAGTGGTTATAGTGAACCTTTATACTGTATGGGCATTATGTACACGTCATTATAAAAGTACCAGATCTTCCTGTGAACAGCTAGCCATAGCTTTAGGTCAGCCAGCACCATCTCTATCCAAGAGCAGATGTGAAATCTTTCCAAGTCTCTCGAAGCGCTTCATTTAATCAATCTCTGTTGAACAGTGGTGGTACACAGTGCTCTTAACTGTTTGACAAATTCCTATTTTTGAATATATGTGATTTTGCTGGGAAAGTAACAAGGTATATTTCTTTGTAGGTTATGAGCAAGTCAGAAGCAAGAGGAAAGATCCTGAATTACACCTTGTCTTTCCAAGCTCTAAAGCAGAAGAGTCCGAGAATGACAAACGTGTACATTACCACACAAACACACTACGTTCAGGTCCTCCCCAAGGTGGATTACAATATAACAGTGTGTGCTCATAACTCGAAAGGAAACTCACCTCTGACATCCATCGTTACTGATCTGAGTGTTTTAGGTAAATACCTTTGCTGCTTGAGTTATGAGAAACAGCAGCTCTTGCTTTTGAACAGAGCAGAACAGTGTTCTGAAATAGTCAGCTTTTGTGCTACCACAGCCTAAGCTAGGTCATTCAAAGCCCTGATCATAATTGTATACAGTGCTAATGAAGCTTACTGCTTATGCTATAATTTGCCACAGAGTTTAGAATGAATGAGCAATATGATTGGCACTAAGCACATTGTGTCCGAACATCATGATTAGTACTCAGCAGCAGGTCTCAGTTAGACTAGTGTCACTCCTCTTTGCAGTGTAGGCTGGCTCATAGTTGCTTTCGTGTAGCCCAATAGTAATGCTTGTTTTTGAACTATGGATAGGACAACATCCCCTACCAGGGCCTAAGTTTGTGCAGTAGAACATTCATAAGGTGCATTGCTCCATGTTTTGCTTATTCTGCTCTGCGTGACTATTTCCAGGCATTCTCTCCCCAGCTGAGACAGTATGGCCTAGATACTGTGGCAGTATTGATGTAGGCCCTCTAAGGGCAGCCCAAGTAGAATTGATAGAGACGCAGTTGATAAGTGCCCTGTGTCTGAAAGCAACATTTTATACTTCTATGGATCATATAGGTTCTAGACTAGTGTTTCTTAAACTGTGTTCCGTGGTGTGCAGCGGAGAACAACGGAATGCAAAATGGCCGCCCTTAAAGACGTTTTTTATGGCTCAATAACTTTCCCCTCCAACTCCCCCAACTTTTTTTTTTTTTTTTTTGCTCAACAAAAAATCCTTGGTGTTCCTCAAAAAAAATTGTTTGGTGTTCCTCGGTCTTAAAAAGTTTAAGAAACACTGTTCTAGACTATGGGTGGAAAAAGACAGGCTTTATTAGAATACATGGCTTCTGCCTGCCAACCCAAGAGCATCCAAGAGCCCTGGGACAGGCATTAGATATAAAACTAGCAATGAACCTGTTGCTATACCATGAAACAGGAGAGCAATAAAAAACAGCCAACCAACCCCACAGTTTTAGCTGCATAGCTGTAATCGGACTAGCACAAAGAGCTTTTCCCCCGATGAAGGATTCTGTGCATTATGTAGCACTAAGATGAAGAAAGGCAGCAACAGTGAAAGGACACACATTCTACTAAATCAAAATAAAACAGACTGCGAACAACAGATTCAAATAAGAGGTGTTGTTTAAGGAAGCATTACAGGGATGTTTGTTGTGTTTTTTTCCTCCTTTTTAAGATCTGCCTCCTCCTCAGAACATCTCTATTACACCATTGGAGAACAACAGCATCTGTGTCATGTGGGAGCCTCCCATTGAATCTGCAGCCTTCATCAATGGGTATATAGTGAAATGGGCAGAAACAAATAGCCCTGGACCCCATCTGAACTGGATAAAATTTTCAGCATCCCAGTTGTCCACAATAATATCAGGTAATTGTACAGTGTAAGAGTCAATTATCCTTCTAATTAGAAAGCTCTGTTAGGAACCATCTGATTCACTGTTAATTTCTACTAGACCAAACTGAGAAGTTTTAATATTTAAAACATTTTAAAAATAAATTAGTGCCAGCCATGTAATAATCTTAGTTGTGCTAGGTTAGACTGTCAGTGACCACATGTACGTTTAACTGGTAAATGGACTGTCTGTGTCAGTTCCCTTGTGGCCCATAAGTAATAATCCCAGCCAGATGATTTAAGAATAGTGCTAGACAAAGTCTGAACACTGAATCAGTACAGCATACTGGGAAAGGAGTCCAGGAGAGCTAGCAGTATTTTAAAGAAGCCTTATTAAAGGCACAGGAAGAAACCATCCCTATGCGCAGCAAGAAAAGCAAATATGGTAGGCAACCAGATTGGCTTACCAGGGACATCCTTGGTGAGCTTAAACACAAAAAGGAAGCTTACAAGAAATGGAAACTTGGACCGATGACTAGTGAGGAGTATAAATATATTGCTCGAGAATGTAGGGGACTTATCAGGAAGGCGAAAGTGCAATTGGAATTGCAGCTAGCAAGGGATGTGAAGGATAACAAGAAAGGTTTCTACAGGCTTGTTGGCAATAAGAAGGTGATCAGAGAGGGTGTGGGGCCCTTATGGGATGAGGGAGGTAACCTAGTGACAGATGATGTGGGAAAAGCTGAAGTACTCAATGCTTTCTTTGCCTCTGTCTTCATGGACAATGTCAACTCTCAGACAAATGCACTAGGCAACGCAGTATGGGAAGGAGGTGGACAGCCCTTGTGGGGAATGAACAAGTTAGGAACTCTTTAGAAAAGCTAAACATACACAAATCCATGGGTACTGATTTAATGCATCCGAGAGTACTGAGGGAGTTGGCAAATGTCATTGCGGAACCTTTGGCCATTATCTTTGAAAACTCGTGGAGAGCAGGAAAGATCCCGGATGATAGGAAAAAGGCAAATGTAGTGCCCATCTTTAAAAAGGGAAGAAGGACAATCCAGGGAACTACAGACCACTCAGCCTTACCTCAGTCCCTGGAAAAATCGTGGAGGGGATCCTCAAGGAATCCATTTTGAAGCACATGGAAGAGGGGAGAGTGATGAGGAATAGTCACCATGGATTCACAAAGGGCAAGTCGTGCCTGATCAATCTGATTAGCTTCTATGATGAGGTAACTGGCTCTGTGGATATGGGAGAGTCAGTGGATGTGATATATTTTGACTTTAGCAAAGCTTTTGATATGGTCTCCCACATATTCTTGCCAGGAAGTTAAGGGAGTATGGATTGGATAAATGGACTGTGAGATGGATAGAAAGCTGGCTAGGCTGTCGGGCCCAATGGGTAGTGATCAACGGCTCGATGTCAGATTGGCGGTGGTCTCTAGCGGAGTGCCCCAGGGATCGGTTCTAGGACCAGTTTTGTTCAACATCTTTATTAATGACCTGGATGAGGGGATGGATTGCACCCTCAGCAAGTTCGCAGATGACACTAACATGGGGGAGGGGTAGATAGGCTGGAGGGCAGGGATAGGGTCCAGAGTGACCCGGACAGATCAGAGGATTGGGTCAAAAGAAATCTGATGAGGTTCAACAAGGACAAGTGTAGAGTCCTGCACTTGGGATGGAAGAATCCCAAGCATTGTTACAGGCTAGGGACCGAATAGCTAAGTCGCAGTTCTGCAGAAAAGGACCTGGGGATTATAGTGGATGAGACGCTGTATGAGAGTCAACAGTGTGCCCTGGTAGCCAAGAAGGCTAATGGCATATTAGGGTGCATTAGAAGGAGCATTGCCAGCAGATCCAGAGAAGTGATTATTCCCCTTTATTCGGCTTTGGTGAAGCCACACCTGGAGTAGTGTGTCCAGTTCTGGGCCCCCCACTAGAGAAAGGATGTGGACGCATTGGAGAGGGTTCAGCGGAGGGCAACCAAAATGATTAGGGGGCTGGAGCGCATGACCTACAAGGAGAGGCTGAGGGATTTGGGTTTGTTTAGTCTGCAGAAGAGAAGAGTGAGGGGGGGGGGATTTGATAGCAGCCTTCAACTTCCTGAAGGGAGGGTCCAAAGAGGATGGAGAGAGGCTGTTCACAGTAGTGATGGATGGCAGAACAAGGAGCAATGGTCTCAAGCTACAGTGGGAGAGGTCTAGGTTGGATATTAGGAAAAGCTATTTCACTAAGAGAGTGGTGAAGCACTAGAATGGTTTACCTAGGGAGGTGGTGGAATCTCCATCCCTATAGGTTTTTAAGTCTTGGCTTGACAAAGCCCTGTCTGGGTTGATTTAGTTGGAATTGGTCCTGCCTTGGGCAGGCGGCTGGACTCAGTGACCTCCTGAGGTCTCTTCCAGCTCTATGATTCTATACACTGAAGCACCATCTAGGCACTACTGCTATAAATAGTCTTTTCCAACATACTGTGCTGATATTGTGCCTTGTGGGCTTATTAGGGCTTTGGGAGTAAGGACTCTGCTGTCTCTGCAGTAGAACAGAAAATGACCAGCAAGCTCATATCACTGCCTTGTGCTCCCCAGAAGGAGGAGTTACTAGCAGCATATCACAATCCCCAGAAGCCACTCTGGTGGGAAGAGGCACCTATCCTGTGGTTTATGAATGTGGGATAGGAGGCCATCACTGGCTGCTATAGCAAAGCCATTTATTGTATATATTAGTGTTGGGAACTGAGAGACAGCTTGTTTCCTCCTGTGCTTTCCTGTTACTCAAAAATGGCTGAAGCAGTTCGCTTCAAACTTTTGACTTTTCTTTCACTGTGATGTCCCATGCTGTCCTCACTCTGTGGCTATATGGAGGACTTCAGGACTGTCACCTTGAGATATTTCACAAACATTAAAGTTGCTTATGTAAACAGAGGTGGTACAAAGGGGCTGGTTGAGCGAACATAAAGAGATCTTTGCTCATTGTGAAGTTTGTAATAAAATTGAACCCCTGTTTCCAGTTAGATGGTTGGGTAGCGAGGTTAGTAATATTTCCATTGACTATATATCCGACCTCTCTCATTTCAGAGAGCATAAAGCAGGATGTGTGCTATGACATCCACGTGTTTGCACTTTACAGCAAGAGAACTGGACGAGCGGCTGCAGCCAGAGGATACTCGAAACAGAAAGGCAAGCTCTGGCTAGTCAGCTTGAAACATTTCATTTAAAACTAGCCTAAAGCTTTGTCCTTAAAAGAGAAAATTGTGTGTTTTGCAGCACCCTCGGCTGGCCCCCAGATTTCTACAGCAGTAAAAGGAAATGGTGTTTGGGTATCGTGGGAAGAAATCCCAGATGCCCAGCAAATGGGTTGTATCACTAGCTACAAGATATATTTGCTGAAAAAAACCTCTGAGGCGGGCCTTCAAGTTTATGGTAGGTATCTGTAAAAAGGAGCAAAAGATAAACCCTGTTCTTGTATAGGATACGGAAAATATGAACCTTCTTGTTCCAGGTAAGAAAAAAAAAGTCTCATTCAGAAAGTTACATGGAGCCCAGAGTCACAAGGCTTGGCTCCAAAGCAAGGGGCCACATAGGCAGCAAATTGTATGAGCCCATGGTGCTGGAGGTCCGCCAATCTCCGGACCCTGGCAGCCCAGCTCCACCAATGTCAGGGCAGGTCTCTCCACTGATTCCACTTGCTGGCCCCCGAGCATTCCCATCAGCTGCCTGACCTCAGAGACTCCTGCAGCAAACAGCTTTACCCAAAGTATTCTCCCTTGTGGACTGCTACTGCTGTTGCAGCTTGGCTACAGAGACACAGCCAACTGCTGTGTTTGCTGAGGGAGGAGGGAAGGAGGCACATGGTATTTCTCCCCCCCGCCCCCCGGCAACTCTAAGCAGAGTCCTTCCTGCCTGAGGTTTGGGTGAGTGTGCATGATGCTGGGAGTGGATGGAGGAGAGTAGAGTAAAGGGTAGGGGGAGAAAAAGGGGAAGCAGATGGGGGCCCTAGTCCCTCCCATATTCCAAACCTCTTCCCCAGCCCTGAGCCCTTCCTACACTCAAAACCCCTCAGCCCCACTCCAGAGCCAGAGTCCTCAGCCCCCTCATACAGCAGGTGTTGCGGGGGAAGAAGGGGAAGAGATGGGACTTGGACCAGCTCTGGGACCAGCCAAATACAAAACCTGCCAGCTCTGAAGAGCAAACAGATTCAAGGTTTTGGCTTGGGCCCCTCTCTGCTAAAAGTATCTGGAAGAGAAGGGACTAGAGAGTCACCCTTTAAAAATGTGTTGCTTATACTAGCAAGAAAAAAAATAGAATGAACTAATGCAGTTAGATACCTGTGCACACTGTTGCCCTTGAATTATCTACTTAAACAGTAAATGATGCTGGCCCTTTTCAGTCATAGCTTGATTTACTCAGCAGTCATACAGGGTAGACACATACCAATGAAGTTTTTTATCAGTACATACACACACCACTTTTTTATTGTGCAAGTCATTTATTAGCCCATGCAGTGTTTTTTTTTTTGAAAGCACCTCCAGTCAGAGCTCAACAACTTTTCCCCTGGAATACCGGCACCTTTTTTTTTATTAATTATTATTATTATTATTATTAAAAAAAGCACTGATCCCATGAACACTAACTCCTATGTCCACTACTTCCTCCCAGCAGAAACAGACCCACGTACACTCTTTTCTTCAATTGTATCCAGGCACTGTAATAACAGAGTTCTTAAACCACACAAACATGCCTTTCAAAATGTCACCTTACAGACACCTGTTGGGGCTAGGGTGATCCTTCCTCACTAACCAGTGACATCCAAAGGATAGAAATATTCAGTGTTCAGGCAACCTCTAATAGTCATTGTACCATAAGACAATATGTCTTACTGCAACCCCAACAGTGGTGAATTTTCTCTGTCCCTTCTACATTTTCAAAATTAATAGGGTGGGGTGGGGGGGAGGCCTTACCTCTGTTGCAACATGTACATCTGTTCTCCTTACTCCTACTTGCTTCACTTCACCTGCAAGGTCCTTTAGATTTTTATATCTCCATGTTGCTCATGTGTCTGCTCCCCAGTTAAGCATCCTTATCTTTACATTGCTTGCTTTTCATTAATTTTTTTTTTTTTTTTTTTTTTTTTTTTTTTGCTGCAAACCTTGTTACCCTACTGACCTACACACTACCTCATCCCAGCCTCTCATATATAGACTTACTTTTTATGCTGTAACCAAGCAAAAGAAACTCTAAATCCCACTTTTTCCCCTCTGCTCTCAAGTTCCTTATTGCCAGTACCTATGGGTAGGTTTGAAATTCACAGCACCTGTGGAATTAGGTCAATTAATCACTGTGGGAAGGAGGCAAATCTCAGGCTGGAGTGGGTTTTCTGCTCATTAAGTATGTATGAAGATGGCCTACAAGGCATGTTTCTTATTCTTTCTTTAATTAAGCATCAGGTCTGATCTATCCAGGCATTCTGGGTGTCCAGAGAAGTAGTAGGTTTATGGCATCAGAGGAAGCTAAGACCTTGGTGTGTCTTATACATATGTTTAAGTTTTGTGGCACCACTCACAATAACAACCAGTGGGACTGCACATAGTAGTAAAGTTAAAAATGTGTTTGGATTGGAGCCTGGAGGAAGCAGTTACTTAAAATTGTTTGGGTGGGGGTGGTTCTTCTAAGAACACCTCTTTTAACTAAAGTTGTCTTTTGGTAAGGGCATGGCCCACTGGCTCCTCTACAGTCCAGATTTCTGAATCACCCAAGAAGTCTGTCAGCAGAGAGAGGGAAGGTTTATTGTTTCTCAGGGGGGGGGGAAAAAAGGCAAAAATCGCTTCCACACTTAAAAAGCAAACAAAAGCCAGTTCCCACTAGGGATGTAATAGTGCAGTCAATTAATAGATAAGCAAAAGCTTACAGGTTAATGCTATAGACTACTCACATTTCTCCCCCTTTCCCCACCCATAAATTTTTCAGCAGGCAGGCAGCCTGGCTCAGTCCTGGCTCACACTGGGTCCGGGATCTACCCCTGCTGTGGCTCTGCATTTAAAGTGCATTGGGAGCCAGGCAGACAGCTCAGCTCAGTTCTGGCTTGTGCTGGGTCCAGGAGCTCAGATCGCCCCCCCCCCCCAGACAAGGGCTGCTGCCACCCCATACTGCTGCCTCTTTATCAGAGGCAACAGCACTGGGTGACAGACAGCCGGTCCACAAGGGGAGCTAGTTTTTAAACTGGCTTCTCTCACAGACCAGCTCCGGCCTGGCACCCCACACTGCTGCCTTGGGAATGAGGTGCACTGGCTGCTGGCCCCACCCCTGGGTACTGTAAAATAGTTGAGTAACCAATAAGAGTTCACGTATCAGAGGGATAGCTGTGTTAGTCTGAATCTGCAAAAGCGACGAGGAGTCCTGGGGCACCTTATAGACTAATAGATTTATTGGAGCATAAGCTTTTATGGGCAAAGACCCACTTCGTCAGATGCATGTCGAAGTGGGCTTTGCCCACGAAAGCTTATGCTCTAATAAATCTGTTAGTCTATAAGGTGCCACAGGACTCCTTGTCACTATAAGAGTGCATGAGGTTACTTGACTATTCAATTAACCGATATTTAACATTCCGAATTCCTACCCTCATGCCCAACAGTCTCCCCACAAGTTGCTTTCAGGCCTTTTATTAAAAAATACTGGAAAGAAGCAAAACACTCTTATTCACTTACAAATAATTTCATAGGCGCAAGTTCAGTGTTTAATGTTGTACTCGGTGCTTTATAAAGTCATTGTTCTTCCTTATGTAAACACAGGTTATTTCAACACAAATGGCTAACACAGATGAGAAGGACAGTGCTTACGGCACTAGGTCAGGACTTGAGATGTGTAGGTGCAGTTGCCTGCTCTGATGCAGAATTCTGGTATGACTTTGAGGCAGTTTAGTCTCTCTGCCTCAACTCCCTGTCTGTCAGGGCTCCCGACAAATTTTGCCAGGCTATGGGCAAGCTTTGTATGTATGTGGGGAGGGAGGTAGGGGGTGGCAGGTAGCTCCAGTCCTCTAAAAGGGGCAGGGCTACCACTCTAACAGCAGTGGCAGCTCAGAGTCCTGGACCCTTTTAAATCACTGGGCCCTGAGGTAGCTCATTTCTCCCTACCCCACCCGCTGCAACTCATTGGCAGGCCTGCTATCAGGTTAAAGAAAAAAAGCTAATACTCCTCTCTCACTGGGTGTTTCAAGGATAAATACAGTAAAAGACTGTGAGGTGTTCATGTATTACTGTAACAGGGCAGTACAAGATAGCTATTGTATATAGAAGAAAATATGCCAACATCTGCACTGATTTACATTCACAATTGGAGGAATCATTTTGCTGCCAAAAGGGATTTTAATGAGATTTATTAAAATAATAAAAAGCTTAGATGATAGTACTAGGGATCTGCTTAACGAGTCTGATGAGCTACCTCCTAATCCTAGGAACAAACCAGCTTGTGATCTGAGCCATTTGGAGCTACTGGCAGGGATATTTCATATTCAGAACAACCAGTTATGTATGAGTCACTGGTAAGATTTTGTCACCGTTATTTTTAGTAAAAGGGACAGGTCACAGGCAATAAACAAAAATTCATGGACACCCACAACCTGTCCCTGACTTACTAAAAATACTCTGCAGGGGAGGAGCAAAAAACAGAGTGCTCCTGCAGCTGCACTAGCCTTGCACCTGTTCCTGCTGCAAGGGTTGGCCACTGCTGCAGCAGCCCCAAGGGGACTGACCCAAACCCAGCTGTTGCTGCAGCAGGCCAGGCAGCTGGTGACCCTGAACTGAGCCCCTGGTCAGTTGTTCCAGTGGCCCTAGGGCTGACTGCTCATCAGCTGTAAAGCTGCTTTGGGTGTGCTTTCAGTCAGCTGTTCTGGCAGCCCCAGGGCAGACAGCTACTCCAGCCCAGCCCCCAAGGAAGTTGTGGAGAGCCTGGAAAGTCACAGAATCCATGACCAAATCGTAGCCTTAATCATTGGGGTAAATCTGTCCCCCCCATCTTGTTACAAATGCTGCAGAGACAGACCCTGAGGTCACATAGAGCTACACTGACTTGAAGTAGGGCTCAGTATGGGGATTTGGGTCCACCTTCTTGCAGCTCAGCTCATTGCAAGGAGCAACCCATAGAAAGTAAAAGTAGCTGCTCAAATATGAACACTACTTATTTATGCGTAGGGTTCCTTTACAATTTAGAAATCACACCACATAAAGTAGGGCAGAAGGTGGTGCTGTTAAATTCTTTATGTAGAGGACATGGTTATTTGCAAAGCCCTTTAAGCACACATAGTGCTTAGCAAACATGGCAATCACAGTCCCTACCCTGAGCAGCATATGATCTAATTCTGACAAATAGAGTAACAAGAAAAGGCTCAGACTCAGGTTGGAAAAGCTTCATGAGAGAAGGTGCACGGATATTTAAAGGGGAGAAGGCAGGGCATTTGGTAAAGGAAGAGACTGTTCAGAGCACAGGGCGTGAAGTAAAATAAAAAAACATGAATAGCCAAAAGTGGTAAAAACAAGACTTGGAGAATAAGGAAAGAAAAAGAATTGAGATGTAGTATTGAGGGTTTAATTCTTCAGAATAAAACAAGAAAATAAAAACACTGGATTATTTGTTGATTTCATCTTCTTTGTTTCCTTTCAGACATCCCCATAGATACTTCCAGAAATTCATTTTTAATCACAAATCTACAGCATGACGTGAATTATGTTTTGTGGATGACAGCTTCAACCATGGCTGGAGAAAGCCCTAAGGGGAATGAAGAACTGGTTTACCTAGAAAGTAATGTATAACTTCATCTTAAGACCTTTGTATGAGGAGCCAGCAGAAAGATACCTTAGCATATCGCCTACCCTAGCCCTTTGCACAGATTGACTGTGCCTACTCTTTTTAATACTTATGGAGAAAATAACTGAACATTTTCTGCTGATTATAAAATTGTGCACTTTTTTTCCTTCCAGTTGCCCACCTTCCCCCAAGCCATCTGTGTAAACAAGTAGGATACGCAAGCAGTAATTTGAGGCAAATGGGACTGTTCACATGAGTAAGGCAAGCAGTGTTTGACCTCACTGAAGGCAATAGGAGTTTGGTGCAGACTTCAATGTGAACAGTCCCATGGGTCTCAAATTACTACTTACATATTTAAGCTAGGTATAAAATAGGGCCTGATTATGTTCCCATTGAAGCAAATGGCAAAATTCCTAGTGACTCCCAAGTAAGATAGTATTATTCCTGCATTCGGTGATTCTCAGCTATTTCTGATGTTTCCTATATTCTAAAGTTACACACACACACACACACACACACACACACACAAAGGGAGAATTCCACACAATTATGCCTGTAATATCATTTACAAGGTCAGACCCTTTTCTACCTTTTTTTTCCTAGAGCTAGTAGAGAATCAGAATTTACAACCCTGGGAAATCGCCATAGTTTGAAATTTCTTTTCATTCCAAATTGGGGCAAAGTCAAAGAACAAAATTTTACAAAACAGAAAGTTCAGAAAATGTTTGGTTAGAAAATATCAAAAAATTGCCTTTAGCCTTGTCCATTCACTCTCCTAGAAAGCACAGTGGTTATGTGACTCCCATCATACACTGCAGCAGTTCAGAGGAGAGGCCATGATGCATCATGGGAGACATCCAGGTAGGGAGCCTGGCCTGTAGAGAATGGGGGCATTTGGCTCCCCAAGTAGAGTTGCCATAGTGCCTCATGGGATCTGAGGCAGATACAAATGCATGTTGAACTGACCCCAAATAAACTATTTTGATTCAGGTCAACAAACTGAAGTATTCAGATTTGGGTCAATCTAAACCAAAATATTTTGTTTGTTTCCCTGACAAAAAATTTGAAACTTCAGCAAAATCAAAATGTTCTCACAGTGAGTTTTGATTGTGCAGAAATTGAATTTTCTGTCAAAAAAAACTTTGATGAAAAATTCCTGACCAGCTCTAATTTTGATCGTTTCACAGATACAACATAGTACATTTACTGTCTAAAAGCTTTTCTGCCTTGATTAGTGCTCACTGCCAATGTCATCTTTCTGACTGTAGGTTTATTTGCTGTATATGTTGATGTTAAGTGCAGTGGCCCAAAAGAAAGGTTAAAGGGCTGGCACATAGTCAGTCATGGGTAGAATTTCCAAATGGTGAGAGTCCCATGTTATAAAAGTACCCTTTTTTCTTAGAATTTCAGCAATGCCAAATTCCAGTTCTTAAATGTACTCAGTTCTTTTTAGTTTATGGGCAAGAAAGTATACGCCAGAACTGTCATAGCTCAACCAGCACACAGTTGAGTTAGAATATTTAAAACCTGATTATTGCTATTTCTCAATATGTTCTTCTGGATTTGCAGGTTCTTCTGAGTGGATTATTGTTTTGGCTGCTTGCATCTTCTTCGGTATTTCAGCCTTCTTTTGCTTGGTGCAATCTGCTCAAAAAGAGTAAGTGAATTATTTTTATCATATCTGAACTCCAAAAATAAAGTAGATTTTTCTTTAGCATGTATAATAATATATTTTGTAACTTGTTATACATTTCTTTGAAATTTTACCTAAATGTATAAGATGCCAAACAAATTGTATAAATGATATTAAATAAAAATAGAGCACGAAGTGAGGTTTTGAACATTATAGATGCAAGTTCAGAAGTCGACTAATAAAAAATAAGCGCGCACACCCTATATATTTATATAAAATATTTTTAAGTTTAACTCTTAGTGCCTAGTCCGTCTTCCATTTAAATGACTCCTGTTAACGTCTCTGAAAACAAAATCAGGCCCTTTAGACTGAAAACTCTTAAGAGCAAGGATTTATCTTCATAAGGAACACATTCAACGGAAATAGATTTCTAAAAACCAGTACAAAATATAGTACATAGAGCAGAAGAGCTCTCTAATTATCAGCTGTTACAGAACACAGTTTTGATACCACAAAGTATATTAGCTACTTTCCAGATTCAACAACATGAGGGGACTTTGACATACTTAAAAGGGTGAAAGTAGATTATCTACTAGGTTGTTGACTCAGAGACAATCACAAAATGCTAACAGCAGATACAACATTTGGGAGCTCCATCAGAGGAGTCATTATCTGAGCCTCCAGCTTAGCAAGTTTCAGTCTACATGGTTAACAAAAATATCCAGTATTACCTTAGTAAAGATTTTTTTAAGAAAAGAGCTGTAGAAGGGATGTAACCCCCATGCTTCTGAGCATAAGCTGACCTGTTAGTATCAGAGTTAGGAAGAAACTTCCTGAGGACAGACTATTCCATTATTGCTTACTGCATGATTCTCTGTTGAAACATCTGATGTGGCTGCTGTCAGACTCAGGACACTAGGCTAGACAGACCTCTGGTCTGATGCAGTATGGCAGTTCCCATAGAGCTAATGGAGCAGCATCACAGAGGTGAGACAATACAGGTAGGAGCTACTTGCTGTGCTTTGTCCACGTAATGGTAAATTATGATACAGAATCAGTGTCTCAAACAGTCACTTGCCCTCTTGGTCACTGGAGCGAGAGTAGCATTTGCAGCTATGAAGAATTTGGATAGGCTATAAAAACAGCAGCCCAGAATGTAGAGTTGAGTTGCCATCCTTGGAAGAACTGGCCAGAAGTTTAGATTCTAAACTTTTGGGGGCAAAAATGGTCTTTTCTTTGTATGGGCGCACACGCACCCCCACCTGCAGAGCCTAGCACCGTGGGCCCTCACTCCCTGATCGGTGCTCCGGACTGTCACTGGGGCTGAAACATGCTTGAGGACCCCCCCCCCCCCGGCCTCTTTCTTTCTCTCTCTCTTTTTTTTTTTTTTTTTAAACACACACACCAGAAGGGGAGCAAAGATGGAAAGAGACTGTGTACTGGCTTGTAGAAGTGTGTGTCATTCAGTATTCATGTACACTGGGCATGGTTTAGATTGAGAATCCAGCTAATGGAAAGCCTAGACAGAGGTATCTTCCGTTGGGTTAGATGTAGTCATAGTTGGGTTTAGAAAGTCACTGGCAGTTGGGGCAGAGCACAGGTGGAGGAGTGCTCCTGCTTGCCTTTCTTCCTGACAAGTCAAGCAGCTGTATTCCAGACTAGCTTCTTCAAGGCTAACTCAAGGAAGAGCATTCTGCGGTAGCCCTCTTTTGAAGCAGACAGATGTGAATACTTGTGGTCCATGTCAGAGGGGAAAGCGCACATCTTGGCCAGCTAAATAAGACTTCCTGTTACTGTTGCCAACTGGAGAATCCAGGAGCAGCAATATATATTATATTATATTATATATAATCTCAAGACCCTGAGTCTGCAAACCATTTGAAGGTAGGCTGTCAGGTGCCCTCACCTGAGGGTGCAGCCATAGATGTTAGCAAAGGGAAGCATTATGAGAAACTACCAGTCAACAGCACAGCAGTTTTATCCCGATTCTAAACTAAATTGCTTTAGTACAGGGTCCAATGAAGTAAGTTGCAAACTACCAAATAGTGCCAGGCTAGAATTTTTACTGGTCCCAACTAAAGCAGTCTACACTCAGCTAAATTCTACAGGTGGGACGTTCCTGATCTGGCACCCTCGGGACTGGTCGGAGGGATTTTTCCATACCAGGAGAAGTCAACTCCAGCCACTCTGCTGCTAGACTCCAGGCTCTCCCAGGGTTCATCAACAGACCCCACTGGGATTCCCAGCCAGCTCTGCTGCCAGCTGACCTGGCACCCTTTGTATCCTAGGGCTGTGGGGCCACTGGGGCTCAGGGCTGCTGGGACTCCTCTACTCTACAGTTTCTGGGGCTTTGCACCTCCAGAGCCTACACATCCCTGTTCCTGGGGGGGTGGGGAGAACTCTGAGGCCACTGGAGCTCCACGCCTCAGGGATGACCGGAGATCTGCTGCTCCAGGACGGCTGGGGCTCAGAGGCTCCAGGGCAGCTGGGGCTCCATTGCCCTGGGGCTGCAGGGTCCTTTGGGGGCTCCACTGCCCTGGGGCCACTGGGGCTCACCAGTTCCATGGCTGCCAGGGGCGCCAGAGCTCCTGGGTCCGTGAGGCTCTGCTGCCCCTGGGCTACTGGAGTTCCATGACCCCAGGCCTGCCAGGGCTTTGCTGCCCTGGCCTGCTACTCTGCAGCCAGCTCTGCAACAAGGGACTTCTGGCTCCCTGGTCCCGAGATTCTCTGGTCCAGCAACATGGAGAATCGTGGACCACAGAGGCTGAACCTGTATTTAGTTTAATCTGCATTGTTGGGCATCCCAATTTAGTGCCAGGTTTAAATATGAGGAGGTACGCACTATAGTTTGAAGCCATTTTATTAGCAATTCTGATTTTAATGCTTATTTGTTTGTAAATTAAGCTTCCTCCTTGCTGTCCTTGTACCCAAGTGGTACAGAAAAGCCATTCCAGATCCAGCTAACTCTACATGGGCTAAAAAGTACTCCTCCATAGAGGTAAGTCACCTTTTAAAATTATTTTTTACTAAGCTTGTCATCTTCACCTTAAAAACGATTTTGGTCATACATGTCTAAATTGTCAGTACAAAAAAAAAGGGGGGGGGGTGAATTTATGGTCAGTGGGATGATAGCAGGAAACTACTTAGTGAATCTTATGGCCAGTTAAGATCATCATATATCTTCCTGATACAAGGACAATCTAGAAACTTGCTTTTAAGAGTAGCAGTATTAAAAAGGATGTGGTGTGAAAGCCATTTGCATTTGACATGGTAGAAGATACTGCCTGAATAATGAATATTTTCCCTCACCTATTAGGATGAGCTGAACTTACGTTCCAATCAGTTCATAAGCTACTTGAGTAGTTTTGAAGAGCCTGAAACTATAGAAGTAGAAGAAGTCTTCATGAAAAGTGAACCAGCAGCTTTCAAGGACATATCCATCTTCAACATTAAAAGCAGTGAAGATCACCACTGGCCAACAATAGGAAACAGCTTTGAGAAACCCGAGTCTGCTGAACAGAACTCCGAGTACAGACCTTTAGTTGCCAGCACACCAGAGGATGGAGACAATTATAAGTGTCACTTGCCTTACTTGTACAAAAAAGTAATACTGGAGGAAACAGACCAAATTTCTGAGTACCTTGCCAATCCACTGACGGACATGACTGTGAACTATTTGCCTTCAAACATATTGTCTCCCATTATGGACACGAACGAAGGCGGCAGTGAATTTGAATGTAAATCCTTCTCCATTTTCCCAACAACTTCTCTTCTGATGCCAGTGTTTTCTTATGGAGGGAAACTTACCTTGGATGCAGTTAAAATTGACAGCAGTTCTTGCACAGAGTAAACTGTCAAGGTTGGAGATCTGTGCTTTTGTATTCTAGCCAGGTTCTGTGCACTATAGTCACATACACAAACCACAACATTATTATTGTTTGTTTGATGTTACCAGCTCTCAATTTAAGGGAAAAGTGTAAATTCAAAACACCATTAGAATGGTTAGAATTGTGTTTTGTGTCTGTCTTTGTGAGACAGTATGTTTTGCATCTCTTTCTTGTGTGGATCTTATGAGAACTTACTCTTGAAGTAGGCGCTATGTTCCCACAAATAAGAAGAGTTCTTACAGTGGAGCATACTTGTATATTAACTGCCAAGAGCTTCATTTTAATCTAGACCAGAGATTCTCAGACTAGGGGTGGTGTTGGCACTGGATGTATTTGGCAGGCGGGAGGGGACACAAGTAGCTTTAGTAAAAAACCTTACTGTGCACATTTTACCACAGAAATGAATAACTCTTGAGATTTGAGGGAGACAGGGCATCTATCTTATACCCTGTCAGCTGTTCAATATGCTACTCTTCTGCACTGCTGCTGGTGGCAGCACTGCCTTAGAGCAGAAGTATGGGTGGCTTGGGATGATTACTATATTCTTAAATGGAATGGTTTGAATCAGTGCCTTACTGTTTTAATATTGAATGAGAGTTGCATTTAAAAAAAAATCAGTATATGGGTGTGGGAGAACGTCTACAGAAAAAGCAATGGGGGGTGGGGAGTGATCAAATAAATTTAAGAATCACTGCCTTGTTCTCTTGCAAAACATGAAGTGTGGCTAAACGGAACCCTTTGAAAGCAAAGAACTTCAAAGGGCAGATCCAATAGCTGGTACCTCTTCTGCCCTTGAGGGCTCAGATTATTTTAGAGGAGGGAGAGCATGACCAAGGGTCCCTGTATTCCTACCCTACATATCACTGGAGTAATCTGTGTACAAAATATAACATATAAGGTGTCATTTGAAAATTAATAACTCACTGGTCAAATATGGTGAAATATATGTAGCTATATTATATGTAAAGTTGTGAATTCCCTCTGACTAATATTAGCACATGTTCAAAACCGGCCAGCTCCGCCTAGGCCCTAGGCAAAAGTTGTTAAACAAGCCTGTCTTAAGTAAAGAAGAGTGAGTTTACCATAGTTTATGTATAAGATGTAAATAGGGTCCTCCAGATAGAAAGGGGAGGGAGGGGCAGGAAACAATTTGGATTTTAGCAAACACAAGTAGGGAAAGAAAGCAGAGAGCCTCTTTCACCACCAGACTCCATCTCACCTTCACCGATTAGATAAACTTTTCTTGGAAGAATCCACTTCAAAAGGTTCATCAGACTGTAGGACAATGGGGCAGATATGCCCAAGCTATATGTTCCACCTAAGTCAACAAAGGCACCAGTACTTTTGGTCCTCTAAGAAGGAGCTTAACCAATAAAACTTCATTCAACCCTGGAGGTGAAAAAGGCCACCTTAACACAAAGCCTTCAACCACAATATGCTAGATTAAGTTTTAGACACAGGGTTTCCCTTATTTGCTTGTGTGTCTAACTTTATTACATACTTGAATTCATTTAAAATCTTATCTTTTGTGAATAAACTTGTTTTATTTTTAATCTAAACCAATCCAGTGCTGCATGTAAATTGAACTATCTGGTGGCTTCCAGTTTAACTTTTGAGTACTGACTCTCTACAGAGCGCAACAGATTGCAATATCTGAATAGTACAGGAGAGGGCTGGTCATTGTAGAACATGTTTCGGGGAAAATCCAGGACTGGCAGGATGGTGGTGGTGGTGGGGGGGTAGTAACTAAGGCTGGTGGAAGCCAGTGTGTGACTGGAATGTTGTTGGCAGGTTGCTGGAGTCAGAACTGCTTGACCAGCTGCAGTCGTGCTCAGATACTCAAGATTGACCTCCAAGGTTGGGAGTGACAGTAGCAAGGCATCATGAGGCACCCACACTACAGGGTAGGAGAAGCCAGTGCCTCACTGACCTGGATTGCATCCCAGAATGTGACAGAGCAAGTTGTTGGATGGTGGGGGGGAAGAGGGCAGGGGAAGATAGGGGGAGCTCTATCATCTCATCAAGATTATTCACTCTCATCTTCCTGTTTTATAGCTTCTTGCTACTTGAGTGCTGATTGGATCTAATCTCCAATTAGAACTCCATCCACCATGGAAACTTGCTCTCCTGCTCACGGGAAGCCATTTATCTGTCCAGTAACTACCAGCCCTTGCTTCTGGGCACTTCTGTCTCCTTGTACCTGTACATAGACAGGGATACAAAGAGACATCCATTCATTTCTCAACTGCCTCCCTCTCACTAAACTAATGGTTCTCAACCCATGGCTCAATCAGCACACAGCTGTGACCCATGTGATATCCTCAGAGAGACTGGTAGGCTATGTTTACACTGGCATGATTTTGCGCAAGAACTCTTTTGCGGAAGAGTTCTTGTGCAAAAACTCTTCCAGAAGAGAGCGTCTACACTGGCATGTGCCTTTGCACAAGAGATGTGCTTTTGTGCAAGAGCATCCATGCCAGTGTAGACGCTCTCTTGCGCAAGAAAGCTCTGATGGCCATTTTAACCATAGGGCTTTCTTGCGCAAGAAATTCATGTTGCCTGTCTACACTGGCCTCTTGCGCAAGAACAGTTACACAAGAGGGCTTATTCCTGAGCAGGAGCATCATAGTTCTTGCGCAAGCAGCACTGATTTCATACATTAGAATGTCAGTGTTCTTGCGCAAGAACTCGCGGCCAGTGTAGACAGGCAGCAAGTTTTGGCGCAAAAGCGGTTGCTTTTGCGCAAGATCACACCAATGTAGACACAGCCAGGGACGGGGGGGGGTGGGAGGAGAAGAGAGAGAGTGTGAGTGAGTGTGTATAGATGCAGCCCAAAATGTAAAGTAAGTTGGGAATTACTGCTCTAAACAAATAAAATGCTGCAAAAGGCATGCTGGGTTCAGCAGCAGCAGCTTTCATTGTTTCTTGGGGTGGGGATGGGTCAGGGAGGTGTGTAACAATGGAAAAATCAGGAGAATGTGCAACCAGAAAGGAGCAACAGTATCAAGTCATCTTGGGAAGAAAGAACAGCCTTCCTGAGAGTGTAGCCTCTAGTGCTGAAATCAACACCTGAGAACTGCAGAAGGGAAAAAATAAAAGTAATGTCTGGTAAGTCTCAAAAAAAGATCCTATTGGGGAATATGTTCAAGAAATTCCTGTACCTCTGGGTAAAAAAGGGAATGCATGCTAAGTGCAAACAGTGCAACAAATATGCAAAGCCTGGTTGTCAGAATGAAACATGCTCTTCAAAAGGCAGTGGCTTTCAATATGAAATGGAGATGCCTGAGCAATCTGGATCAGTTGGTTAGTAAACTTAATTTTACCTCATTCTTATGGACTTTCCAGCATGTGTTACTATGCTATTAAATACTAGTGTAATAAATTTGTGTTTTGAGTGCATTATATATTTGAATTTCAAAATATAACTGGCATGTTAGTTTGATGTGGGAGTACTTATTAGTTATATTTTTACTGTTACTGCTAGACTTGTGAAATTAATTTTATTGCTTAGTACAAATAAACATCCCAGGTGAAGATTTCCCTTTTAAAAGGAAAGTCTTATTAAGTGTTTATGAATTCTAATAAGATCCCCCCCGCAGCATATTATTGTGCTATTATTGTGACATTATTGCTAGAGATGGTTCTTATGATTTATTATTTTCCCTATAATTTTGGGTTTAGAATAAGTTAGATAATTTAAACTCAGGGTGAGGAACCTTTTTTGGGTCACGGTCCACGCACCCACAGAAAAATTGGTCAGGAGGGGCACAAGCGAGAAGCAAAACAAAACCCTCTAGTGGACATGGCCCCCTAACATAAGCAGGGGGAAAAAAAAGACACTCGCCTCACTCATGCAATTCAGGGCACCAGGGTTACCCTTGCACTCCATCCCTGTAGGAGGAAGGGGCACCAATGCTTAGGTCTCCCCCCCACCTTCAGGGCCAGATTAACTTTTCTGGAGGCCTCAGGCTACATTTTGTGGGATCCCACTAGGCTGTGGAGTAGGGCCAGAAAGAGGGGTTTAGCAGGTGGGGGCTGCTGGGGAACAGGTTGGGGGTGGGGGTCTGGGCAGGAGAAGGTTGCATGAGGGGGAAGGGGACGGGTACCTAATTGGCAAAGCTCCTGGCCGGGGGGAGGGGGAGGGTAGAGAGAAGATAGTTGACTCCGCACCACCCTGGGCTGGTTACTCCCCATTGGTTGGGAGTGACAGTGGTGGAGCCTGCAAGCCAGAACAAGGGAGACAGCTTCCCTGTGCTGCCATTCCAGTGCAGAGCTGCTCCCCTCCCCCCCACCAGGTAGGCTTCCCTTGGTCTAGCCTTTGAGGCTTGGGCAGTGTAGTGGGCAGGGAGGAGGCGAGTCAGGCCTGGCACTTCAGCCACAAGGGGAAGTGCTGAATCTCAACACCAGTCCCCTCCCCCCCCCCAGTAACATGGTTAGAGCATAGGTACCAGCTTGCCCCACCTGCTATGCAAAAGCTAAGAAGAATCATGCCCCCCCCGCACCCCCCTCCCCGGACTTAGTTATTCATGAAGCACATGGCCAAGTTAGCAGGCTGGCTGGCACATTTTAAGCTCTGCAGGCAGGCAAGTTTGACAGCTGACAAGTAAGTCTCTTGGCCACAGCCTGCTTCTGGCACCCCAGCCCTTTCCTGCCCCAACTCTCTGCCCCCTCCCCCCCCCACTCAACATACCCAAACCCTCTGTCCCCCTTACACCCATAACCCCTCCCAGATCTTGCAGCCCAATCTCCTGCCCCAGATCACAATTCCCTCCTACTCTCGGTCACATCCCAGTCCCCTGCCCTAGGGTCACAACCGCCTGCTTCATCCCAACTCCCTCCCAGACTCCAGTCTCCCTCCTGCACCCCAATCCCTTACCTCAAAGCTCCCTTCTGCACCCAACCTCCATCCCAGACCTCACATCTTCCTCCATTAATATCATAGAAGAGTGTGGCACTCCACCACTTTCCAAAGTCTTGGCATGCCCCACCCCTGCATTATGCACTGGCTGTTCTACAGGCTTCCAAATGCACTCCTCAGGTGTGTATTGGCCACTCTGAGCCATTGTCCATGGAACAGTGCTAATTAGCACAGCTATTCACTGAACAATCCTTCCTCACAACAGGTAGTCCAGGCCCATTGCTCCCTCCCAGACAGAGAACATTTACAATACAAGAACAGAGCCCACATTCATAACTTCACATACAAAAATCATACAAGTACATGAGTATCATACATAGAATCACTGGAGCACAAACTTTCATTTGACACCTCACATGGACGCCTTTGTACAGAATTTGGGGCAAACACCACCTGTGGGTGCAACAGTGACTGTCTGCTCACTTTAAAATCCAATAATGTGACAACCGTGTACAGATGTGGTCCCCTCATCTCAAAAAAGATATATTGGTATTGGAAAAGATTCAGAAAAAAGGGCAATGATTGGGGGGTTGGAATGAATGAAAAGTTATTAGGGGTTTGGAACGAGTCCCATATTAAAAAGAGATTAAAAAGACTTGGACTTTTCATTTTAAAAAAGAGGAGACTAAGGCGGGGGGTGGGGAGAGTTATGATAGAGGTCTATAAAATCATGATTGGTGTGGAAAAAGTGAATAAGGAAAAGTTATTTATTATTCCCACAATATAAGAACTAGGGGTCACCAAATGAAATTAATAGGCAGCAGGTTTAAAACAAACAAAAGGAAGTTTTTCTTCACTCAGCTCACAGTCAACCTGTGGAACTCCTTGCCAGAAGATGTTGTGAAGGCTAGGACTTTAACAGGGTTGCAAAAAGCACTAGATAGATTCATGGAGGTTAGGTCCATCAGTGAGCCCAGAATTGTACATAATACTCCTGTAGATGCCTAATCAGTGCAGAGCACAACAGAATTACTTATGTCTTGCTTAGGACACTCCAATTAATACATCCCAAAATGAGGTTTGCTTTATTTATTTTTGCAGGTGTCTCACTGACTCATATTAAGCTTGTGGTCCACTGTGACTCAGATCCCTTTCCACAGTACTCTGTCCTAGGCAGCCATTTCACCATTTTGTGTGGGGAGAACTGATTTGTTCCTTCCTAAGTGGAGTACTTTTATTTAAATTCATCCTATTTACCTCAGACTATTTCTCCAGTTCCTCCAGATCATTTTGAGTAGAATTCTATTCTTCAAAGCACTTGCAACCCTTCCCAGTTTGGTATCATCCAAACTTTATAAGTATACTCTCTCTGTCATTATCAAATCATTGATGAAGATATTGAACAGAACTTGACTCAACTTATCTCTGGGGAACCTTACTTATTATGCCCTTCTAGCATGACTGAACCATTGATAACTACTCCCTGGGAATGTTATCAAACCAGTTATGCACCCATCTTATAGAAGCTCCATCTAGGTTGTATTTCCCTAGTTTATTGAGTTCATGCAAGACTGTATCAAAAGCCTTACTAAAGTCTAGACATACCACATCTACCACTTAACACTCCCTGTCCCATCCACAAGGCTTGTTACCCTGTCAAAGACAGTTATCAGGTTGCTTTGACATTTGTTCTTTACAAATTTATGCAGGCTTACTTAACACATTTTCTAGATATTTGCAAATGGATTCTTTATTTTTTCCGTGATCTTTTCTTGGTACAGAAGATAAGCTGACTGAACTGCAATTCCCTGGGGCGTCCTTATTTTCCTTTTGTAAATGGACACAGTATTTGCCCCTTTCCAGTCTTCTGGACTCTCTCCTGTGTTCCATGACTAACGGCTCAGATACCTCCTCAAACAGCTCCTTGAGTATACTAGGATGCATTTCGTTAGGCCCTGGCAACTTGAAGACATCTAAATTTTAACTTGTTCTTTCCCTATTTTAGCCTCAGAACCTATTCTACCCTGATGTAGACAGGACTGGATTGGGTGTTGCATTCCACAGAGCCCCTCATTTTGAAAAATGAGCTCCCAGTGCAGGAGGAGCCCTTTAATTAGAATATAGGCAGACTAGTCACATGCAACAGGACAAGAACTCACACTATATGGGTGTTGCTCAGGTTCAATGGCAGCAGCACGTCACCATGAACAAAATACTCAGGTGTCAAGAGCCTGGTGACATATTTGCAGAAGAATCCCTGTCCTGCTGCACATGCACAAAATGACGGGCACCTCAACTTGGCTGCTGCCACCTGGAAATTCAACTTTCGCCCTGAATAGCTTGCTTGGCCAAAGGGCCAGAAGAGTGCCTGACACTAGCGGAGACCAGTCTGAGACTCAGTCACCATTTTGAGCCCAAGAGGAAAAAAAACTGTAAAATTGAGGTCACTTTTTAAATTTTTTTAAAGGGACACTAAAATGCCACATTCAAACTCCAGCTTTAGACCATACCCTGACATGTGACAGAGACACAGGTCACTAATTATGCACGTGGATTTGAGAATATTTAGCTGATTTTTTCTTTTGCCCCTGTCAAGTAGAATGCAACTACAGTGGTGCTATTGCCCACTATATTCATGTACACATCTGTAATAACCAGCGAAAACACCCTAGTACATTTTTGCGGTAGGTTATACAGATCACTAAGCAAAAATGAGCCTGCCTTTTTGGGAGAAACACCGGCAGGAAAACAGACAAGAATAGTTGCCAGGAATGAAGAAGCAGGCAACAAGAATCTGCGAGAGCAAAATCTTTTGACTTTTTATTAAAATAGTCTAGATACAGTTTTCAAGTATTTAAATATTTTCTATACATTCTATGATTTTATTTACTTAACGTCTTGGAATTTGACAACTAAATTGTTTTGTTCACATAGTACCCAATGGAAGATTGATTTATTAGCTACTATACGATTGATCTGAGGGGCTGGGCTGCAATCATACATTTAACATGAGGCATTTGGTTTTTAAAATGTAAGCATTTCAAACAGATGTGAAATAGATCAGATTTTGAACTTACCTGGATTGTGTTCCTTCTTTACTTACCATGTATGACAGTTTTCCTTTCAAGGCAGATAAAACTCCAGTAAATGTATTCAACTATTAGCTAGTAGCAATGCACCATTTCAATAATATCCCAAACTGCCTCTGTTGAAATGCTATTTTCTAACTTCTTGATGTAATAATCCTCAGTGAATCTAAATACATATCTATTAGGGTTGCCAGGTGTCCGGTTTTGAACCAGACAGTTCAGTATTTGAGCTCTCTGTTCAGGAAACAAATTGAGAAAATATAAATGTCTTGTATTTTCTAAATAAGATGTAATGTAAATTGTGATGTAATGTCAAGTGTCTCTGGTATTTTTGTTGAAACCATCTGGCAACCCTAATATCTATATTCCCAAAACAATGAGAACACACATTCTCCATGTAGGAGAAATGTACGATTATTGCACAAGACTGCTGCACTTGGCCATAGCTTTTCCTACAGAGCAACATAGTATTCTGTACTCAGAAGCAGAGGACTTAAACTCAAGTAACTCTTTAGATTCGGGAGAAAGCCCTTTGTCTGAAGACTTTCATGGCATTCCTGTGGATTTTCCATAAAATACAATCACATTCTCCTGTAGTCAAGCATCAAAACAATAAAATGTTCTATCCAGATTTTATTTTTATATATATATAAAGAAACTATGCTAAATGTCATTTATTCTAAAACATTTTAAATGTTTTTTTTTGGTCTTAGAATTTTAAAAAGCCGAATTGTGATCACCTCTAAAATGGTTCCTACAGGGTTCTAGGTCTGAACTCTGAAATAAATGTGTCTCTATAAGGGAGTTAACCCTATTTAATTAAATCAGTAATTCCCTTGTGTAGGGAAGGAGTAATGTGACCAAGCTGACTACCTCAACAATTGTTCCTCCTTGGCCTTCTGGCTAACAGAATGCATGGGACAACAGTACCAAGAAAAATGAGGACCACCAATGAGGGATGCAGATGGGGAAGTAGCCCAAATACTTTGACTATTTTTCAACAGCCTACCCCAAATCCTAACAAATTGAGGGGCCATCTCCACTCATTAACATACCTGCTTTTCCAAAACTTCCTGAGTGATGTATCCAAATGCTTGTTCATTAATAGCTAAACTGTACTGGGACAATGCTGATTATGTACTGTATGTATCGTGACTTTTTAAGCAAGATTTTTTTAAATTTTAGCTATTTCAAGCATGACACCCAGATGTTTAAATACATTCGATTTAATTTTTTACATTAGTTTGTTTTATCCTATCACCTACCTTTCCAGTGGGTGGCCTGAATGATTCCATGTGGTATTTTCCATCTCTAAAATATGTAAGCCTATTCACAAATAACCAATCTCTTCTCAAGCATTACAAGTAGTAGCTATTCTCTCTATTCTGCAATAGAGAAATAAGTCACTGAATTTCTAAAATTAGAATGGGTGATTTAGTTTCCCCCCCCAATACTGAAAGACTCTAAGTTACTTGTAATCTTTTCTACCCATAGACACTTGAGCTAAGATTTTAATACCTGATCAATGAATGACAACTGAATCCAATATATTACAAAGCTTATCTAGCAACTCTAAAGCCTATTTTGAGCATCAGTCAATTGCCATTGAAGCAAAAATAAGTAATCTTGTCCTCAACTCCCTTCTACATCTAATTTGTGCTTAAGTGGACATTCGGAAGATCTGAAGTCTGCTGCCCTTTAACAGGTAGGATTGTATGTCATTTGAAGAAGCACTTTCAGAGCTGGAAGGAAGTCGGAGAACAGGAAAATGGATTATACAAAATTAGAAGCTTCAGAGCCTTTTCAGTAAAATAACTACCACAAAAAGGCACATTGGAATAGTGTGGAGTTGTTAAAAAAAAATACAAAAAAGCCTTTCCTATGCATTTTTACATTGATATACAATAAAAAATGGGGGCAGGCCAGTTTTAAAAAATTATTCCAGTCTGCTTTTTAATGTGAAAATAAAAGTGATTTGCTTTATTGCTGGGGAAATCTTCACAAAACTGTGTCATAGTTCCATCATCACTCCAATACAAAAATCTCAATGAACTCAGGCTCATTTGCAATCACAAGCCTTAGCAGAGGAATTATGCAACTTGACATTAATTTTCTGTGACAAGGGCTTCACAGAGTTTCAATCTGTTAAGACTAACTTAAAGCCAAGTGTTAGGAGTTAGGAGAGGAGTTCTATCCCAAACTCATGTCACCCTGGCTAAGTCCCTTAGCCAGTTTCTGCATGGTAGAATTGGATTATTTCTACACTTCACAGCTGTCGCAAGGGCTATTAGTATCAAGACAGTGTTGCTACTTACCCTTATTGTCAAAACACTTCACAGTCATGAAACATGTATAAATTATCCACAATATACAATTTTTCCCCAACTATGTCACTGTATCTACTTAGTTACTACTGGCCCACCCCTTATATTGGGGTATATACTCCCATTCACATTCAAGGTAGTTATGCACAAAACCAATTAGCATTGATCAGAATATTCTAATTCCCACAAATATCAGTGGGAGGAACATAGTTCCTCTCCCCGCCCCACTTCCAAACCATTTGATCCTGGGAGTCATGATTGGCAAGTTTTTTTTTAGGATCTCTAGGAGCACTTTCAATATTCATTTTACTGTTGTAGTTAGCATGGCCAAAACATTGCTAAGGATGGAGATAAAGCAACTGAAAATGAATGCAGCAATAAACTGGTCATTTTGTTCCCAAAGAATTTGCTTGCTTAGTGAAGTTTCACAAATACTTGCAATGAGAAAGAGCACCACTCTCACCGTTGTGCTGCTACTGAAGCATAGTTGGTAGAGTACAGTATAAAGCTGTTTGAACTCTGGGGCATATTTGTATCATCACCTATGAAACCAAGTAAAGGACCAGGAGCCCATTTTAATATACAAACACAAAACAAATAAAAAAAGATGGCAACATGTGGTGATACTACATGGAAGAACGTTCAAGAATTTATTTCAGTTAAAAAAAAATTTCATGTTTTTACTACCACCACCAGCAATGGACAATTGAGTCTCTTCTTTTCCTTACTTGCCTGAAATATCTATGGCTAAAGTTAATTTTCTATGCAGCAATGTAAGTTTCAGTGCTCCATTTTGTAGAAGGTGGTGCCAATTTTACCTTCTGATTTCCGTTTTCATTTTGAATTTGACTTTAAAAACTTCTTTCCTTGTGATCACAGAGAGAACAGTGAAGTCTTTATTTTTATTCAGTGTTCTGTATAAAGAGTAAGTTACAACAAGGAAATGTGAACTCTCTGAATTAAATTCAACTGCAATATACTGTGACCAATTCCATGTCAACGGCATACTCCCCACCATTAAAAACGGCAAAAATTCAGCGTCTATGAAAAGTGAAACTGCTAACATTGGCAAGAATAAAGCCACCCACAGTTGGCACTAAAAAAAGAGGGCCAAACTCAGTTCAAATATGTTTACTGAATTTAGTGCATAGACAAGTTCTCGGACACAGCAGTGATTTTCTATCATTCTATCCAATAAAGAATGGCTTAATTTAATTCTAAACTGTTTACACACGAACAACAGGTACACCCAGCACTGTTTTGCAGCAGAGCTGGAAAAAAATATTTAGTATTTGTCACTGCTAAATATGTTTAAAGACAAGTATATATGAGGACACAGCACATTAAAGATGTTTTTCAGCTCAAAGGCACAGCAGCCAGCAAACAGTATTTGATCTTTGAAAGGAAGTTGTTGTATGTTAACCTAGGAGTCTGAAACGTAAGTCTCAACTGGAGGTCAAAATTTTCATATATGGGTGCCTGAAATGCGCATCATAGACGCTAAGCACCTGCAGCTTCCACTGACTCTCCTGCCAGCACTGAACGGAAATTTGGATAGAGCGCACGGATTTCTCACATGAAAGTGCTGCCTGTCAGGCTACAGCAAGTCAAAGTATGACCACAGCTTTTTGTAGCCTTAGTAGCACAGGTGTGTGGTAGGGATGTTAAATTTAGATTAATTGGCTAATCGAATAGTTGATGGGCACCTCTGCCAGGGCTGTTGCTACACTTCAAAGGCGAAAGTGCTGCCAAGAGCACAGGGCCAAACAGTCCCCCATTGGCCCCGTGCTCCCTACAGCGTTTCAAAGCGGCAGCACTGCATGGAACCCGGTGGTCAGCGGGAAAATCCCCAGCTGACCTCGGGCTCCACACCACACTGCTGCTTTGAAATGCTGTGTGCAGCCTGGGCCAGCTAGGGACTCCCCAGCTGGCCCCGGGATGGCACTTTGAAACATTCTCTTTTCTCCCCCATCCCTTGCTGCCTCTTTCTGATAGAGGCAGCCAGGGGGAGGGGGAGCGCAACTAGTCGTTCACATCCCTAGCGTGTGATATTCTGCAAGCCTCTTCTGACTGCCAACGCACCTTACCCTTGAGGAGCTATAGTATCAGTCCCAGGGAGTCCAAGTAGATGGTCAGCTGTTTATCAGAGCAGTGCTCACTAGGCTTCACCAATGACAAGAACAGAAATCACTGTTCTTGTACTCTTACTGTATGTAAACGTGAAAGCTTGCTGAAGACAAAGTGAAGCTAGCTTTAAGTCATGAGAAAAATTTGTTCTGAAGGGACGAAGAGCAATGTTTCCAGTGGAACTGAAAATTCACTTGTGAACAAAGACTGAATTGTCATGCCACATGAGCTTCAGGCAGCTTTACAGGCAGCCAATAATATATATGAATTTTATCCGATTTATACAGGGCCACTTCCTAATGAAGTGCCCAGCAAAACACTGCCAACATTTTTTCTCCCTAAGAAAATACTACTGGCTTTCTATTCTGCCTAATTTTCAGGTCCCAGAAGCTTATTGCTCGACTATGACAGTCAGCAACACAGAGCCTGAAGCACATGCAAACATCATCAGTCGTATAGGTCCAATGGTTTCTCATTAGATTCGATAGTCATACATTACAACCTATTTGGCTATGACAGCTAAGATCTCCCTTTTTCAAGAGCCACATATTTCATCTAACTGCACATAACTTTGCTGGAAATTCTGGTAGGGTTTTACCAAATTAAAATTAGCACCTTTTAAGTATCTTATGGCATCTTCCCATAACCAAATTAGATGCCTCTATTATAAATCACTTGAGAATAAGCTGTGTTTGGACTTCCATTCTTCCCGCACCTAGGCTTTACATACAGCTGCACATAATTTACCGACAGCTAGCTGATTCTAGAAGTTCAGCATCAATAATTGTAATTAATCAGCTAATATATTCTTTGATACTATAGAATTTAAGATCTATGAAGTCTGTTGACCCAGTAGTCAGTTTCAATGTGAAACTTGCTTAAAAGTCTCATTTCAAGCTTGAAAAATTGATTGGCATCAATCATAAATTCCACATTCAGACCCAGAGATAAAGTACATAAACTCCATAGTCTGTAGAAATGCTCAAGCGAGAAGATAATATTTCTTTCCTCAACTTCTCTTTATTTCACTAGCAACGTTACTTTGCCGTTTTTATTGCAGAAGCCAACACAGCCGTCTTGGCTTATGGAGCAATGTACCAGGTTCGTAAGACTTCAGCAGGAATTTGTTAATCTATTAGTGCTGTTGTAGAGCATTATGCAGATTTGCATTGTGTGTTACCACATCACACAAAAGCGGCAGCTTTTAACTTTACAACTAGCAATTTTTCAAGTAAATGTAGAGATGGGAGGGATACTAGGTTAATGAGATTGACACTATATGCTTGAAAGTGTCAGCCCTAAGCACAGATACTGCACTTACTAATGGACATGAGTATACGAATCAAATGTCAATGAGCAAAAGGTCAAATGACAGTAATCTCCTCTCTTTGAAAGTAACAGGTGCAAATACCATATCCACACAGGCTTTTTATCCTTGTTTAATTTTCTTTAAAATAGTTTATGCCCTTTTCCATGAGGCCAACACTTGCATTTAACTATCAATCTTTAATATTTTCTACCAGGATCAATGGTATTCAGTTTATAAGATGAACTTTCATGCTCGAGCCTATGAATTTGTACAATCATAAGCCAATTTGTATTGTGTGAGAATCTGTTCATTTCCCGCCACAAACACTGAGTGAACTCTTCTGTTCTGACCCATCTTTTTAAATTTTGAACAAGTTCTGGTCTTAGCATGATAACATGATGAGCAAAAGCAAGAGGACAAGACATTACTGAAAAGAAGCTCATCAACAGCAAATATGGAAATTAATCAATGGAGGGAGACATTTACCTAGAGCAAAATCCATTGCTGACAATGGATATGCCAGGGCATTACTACCGTAAGACTTAGAATACTTGGGACAGAAACCAGAAGAGATGTCTCAACTTAAATGGATTCTAATATCTGTTTTCAACATTAAAAAAAAAAAAAAAAGAGCATGAAAATAAACCTTTAAGTCAGTCAACACCCAATACTATTAGAGAGAAGTTCACAGTTTTAGTTTTTGACAAATGAACTAAAAGGCAAATGTACATCTATCAGAAGAACGGCAGATGGACCAACTTTATGTACAGGCTGTCTTGAAAAGGTGTATTATATCTGACATGTTATTCAAGGTATTGCTTTATACTCTGATATGCAAAGAAGCAGACAACTTTTGTGACAAAGTCAGTAGCAAGGCTCAAAACGCTTGACTGGCACAGGAGTAGTCTGAATAAAGAGCTAAAATTCATGGTGAAGAACACAAATATATAGTTTAGGTGGAAGGGATTCATTACAGCAAAAACGTTTCAATAAAGGTGATTCTGGAAATCAAGGTATTTGCACAGCTGTATTAGCAGGGATGTTCCTAATTGACAGATGCTATTATAATCTTCAACACATTCCATGGTGTGAAATGTACAACT
Organism: Pelochelys cantorii; assembly: GCA_032595735.1. Classification (NCBI taxonomy): domain Eukaryota; kingdom Metazoa; phylum Chordata; order Testudines; family Trionychidae; genus Pelochelys; species Pelochelys cantorii. The sequence goes on along the minus strand of CM064334.1, from coordinate 46,762,492 downwards.
GCAAGGGAGCAAAAGTAATTAATGAAGGTTTCCCTCATGGTGCCAGGAACAGGAATACCTCAATGCTAAGCACCTGTGTAAAACACGTTTAGTGTCAGAAGATCTGACCCAGGAACAAAAAAAATTTACCATCCAGCATTTGAAAAACTACTCCTTCACACAGCCTACTATATTAAACTGACAAGAAAGTGCACTAAAAGAGTCTAATCCAATGGCATTAACATTTGTTTAAAATCGGCACAAATGTGTTTTGGGTTTTTTTGGGGGGTGGAAAGGGGGGCCGAGAAGGTAGAAAATAGTTTAGATAAAGCAAGCCAGCTAAACAGCAACATTTTTATATCCAAAGATCTCCAATATTTTTGCCTGTCCTATACAGCATTTTAAAAAATAGGGCATTACCATTTGTTTGGTTAAGAAATTACAAATATTTTATAAGCTGCTCTAAGAATAAAACATTAAATAAAACGAGCAACCTGTTTCTAGTCTCCTAACAAATGCTGCAGAGAAAAATCCTTAAATATTTTTATTAGTCATTCTCTCAAGTCCTTTCATATTTGGAAAGTGGTAATGTTCCTGTTCACAGGGATTAAATTAACCTAGGAGGGATTTCTACAGGACATAGTGGGTCTTCTTTCAATCACCCTCTCTGTGAAAAGCACTCATTTGTGAGTTAGTAATCAGAGACCAAACAGTGAAGAAATAAAGCAAAAATTTCAAACAAAATTTAGAGCAAAAGGTGTTTTTTGGTTTGTATCCATTCAGACCACAGATATCCCCCTCTCCCTCCGAAAGGACTGACTTAACTGACTCAATCTTTCCTATTTCCTGACCTAATGACGCCCTTTGTTTTCCTCTTCCGAACAAGGATTGCAGGTAAGGGAACAGTGTGTAAATACATCAGATAATCTATTTATATAAACATACTGCAGTGCGAACATTCCATATTCCAAATGGAATTTAAATAGACTATTAGAAATAGATGATGTTCCCTTTCCACCTCCCACTCCTATAGAACAAAAAAGAATTACCCAGATCTAGAGGATACTTTCTCAAGTAGTAATATTAAATCTAGCTTTGTTAAGGAGAAGGGAATAATAGTGAAAAGGGGGAGTGAAAGGTGCAATATAATTTTTAAAAAACTTTTTAGACCAATCTGCCCATCGCTACTGGACCAATATGTAGGTATTTGACTATAAACCAATGTGCTTTGACTATTTTTCAAGTATTTGATATCAACTTTGTATAAAGATTCTGCATACACAACAAACGACCAAAGAAATGAAAAATGACTATTTTTCCAATTTTGAAAATAACTATTAAAACCCTAAAATATTCCAGAACAATATTCCACATGGTACTAACAGTTTGCCAGATTAAATTATCATATCCCAACTGACCATGGGCTGATAAAACTCTGCTAAGTAGGTATTAAAGGAAACAGAAATAGTATGCAATATTTAAAAACCATTTTGTAGTTTGGGGAAAGTCTAAAATCCCGAATTAAAAAACACAAATGAAGTGAAAGCTTTAACTGGTACACACTGTTCACACCTATATTTCAAGTTTGGAAACGCATATTTTCAAGCAGCAATACAAAAAAGTATCCATGAAGAATGCATAATCTCTGAAAAAATTATGAAAACATCCCTGCTACCATTACATTTCTAAATACAAAACTGACTACCATATTTTTGCTTCTGTGTAGCGAGAGAAGTTCATTTTGAAAACAGATAAAATTCAGTCTTTAGGTGTGAATGGTATGAATGACAGTCTCCTTTTTAAAATTTCTTAGTTGTTTAGGATCCTTAAGCATGCAAGCCTCGTAGAGGAGGGCCCAACCAGGGGGCAGAGTTGGCTTATGACATCCAGTTTAGGACAGAGCTGGGAAAGCCTCTGGGTCATCTACATCAGGAGCAGAAGCACTTGACTAAAAGAAAAACATACAGAAATTAACCAGAGAACCACAAAGTTTTTAGTCTTCATGTTTTTCATTTGTGCTATTGTTCTGCATGATACACTTGTGTCTAGCAAGTTGGAAGCTTAAAAAGTGGCTAAAATGCCAAACAATGGGTTTTCAAAGTAGCATATAATACAGTTAAAATAAGATTACAGAAATTTCCTAAGATTTTTTTCCACAGTGAATCACACTGAGAATTATTCTAAGTATTGTCAGATTGCTCATACTAACATTTTACTGCTGCTACCCCACTATTCAGTTATCCATTTACAGCATCTTTTAAACATGTTCACACCTCACCATATTTAAAATGCATCTCATATACTGGAACATGTATTTCTCAAAAGGTATAAAATAGCTCTATGTTTGAAGTATCCTACATATGGCTGATCCCATTCTATTGGAAGTACAAACTTAAACATGAACAAAGTGACAACCTGTGATGTGGCCATATATTGACACAAATTCTCAGTTTTGTCATGGCATGAAGGGATGGATTACAACAGAGTTGTTGACTGTCTAGCTTTTATTCATAGATGAACATGTAAATATTTTGTCACTTTAAAACAGAAGAACTGAAACACTGAGCAACAACTGACAAGCTAGAGAGCTTAAAATAAAAGGGGTGACAGGAGAGAGGGGTAGACTCATGCACTAGTAACAAAGAGGTTTAGTTACAGCACTACCATACAGGTTACTATTTATTCGGTTTATTCAACCCAATGATCCAAAAATTCCAACTTGCAATTACAAGCAAGAAGGACTTTCAAACAGAAAAGGCAAAAATACCAAAATCCAAATAGAAGACTGAGACAAGAAAGTCATCCTCTATTCTGTACCCATACATATACATTGGTGGGAGTATGGACATCAGTGGGCCTTTGAAACTCAAAAGGTAAGCCGTAAAAGCCAATCCATGCAGAAACCAATTGTCTCCACTATATACTACCTAATTCAAAGATAAAATTAACACTATCATTGTAAATCACCAACCTGATGGGGTGTGTGAATCACGTCAAACTCCTTAACCAACTGGAAGGAAACACAAAGTCAACACAAAATTACTGCAAAATATGAAAACCTTTAAGAATGACATCACAAAAGCAGTCACAGAAACAACGGCTTTTTTGATGTACTTCTAAGGAAAAAAAAACCCAATTCAATTACATTTGCAGAATCATTTCCCAACACTAAATCTAAGCATCCGATGAGCTAATGCAGAAGAGATAAGAAAACTAGACTTCTGTGAGTGGTGCAAGCATAGTATTTTTAAAAACTGCCCCAATGGAATTTAACAAATATAAAAGGTGAAAATCTCTAGCAGTTCCCAACTGCTGGTCTGTGGACTGGTGCCAAGCCGTGAGCTGCTGGCCCGCGGTAGTTGCCATTGTGGCTGGTTTTGCCCAGTGGTGGTGCTGGGGCTGAGGCGGCGGCAAGAGGCGGCAGAGCAGGAGGCACCTCCCTCCCCTCCCCCAATCTCTACCCATGGAGGCATGAGACATGCTTGGGAAGGGAGGGGACATGAAGGAGGAGGGGGAGCGCACACTGCCAATGGCCGCTCCCCCGCCCGCATGGCAGTAACAGCCACACTCTCTAGAGGGGGCAGCCTCACTCTGGGGAGTGCAGAAGCAGGGTGGGCTATAGGGTGGGTCAAATGTTGTTAGGTGCTGGGGAGCAAGGGGCTGGGTTGGGGCAAGGCGAGCTGGCAACATTTTATTTACATATTCATTATTTGCAAAAAGTTTGTGAATGGGTCCGTGGTATAAAAAAGGCTGGGAACCAGTGGTTAAGGGACCAACTAAACTTGCTCATACTGCATCTACACTAGGATGATTTGCTTTAGGGTTACATTGGTACTGTTCTTGTAATGCAGAACAGCCCACCCAAGGTGCTCTCTCTTTCTGGAAAGGGAGAAGTGCTGCACAAACCAGGAGCACAGAAACTACAAAAGCAATAATGATAGAAGTCTATCAAGGACAAGAAAATGTAGAGGGAATTAAGGAGTATTAAGACCAGGTTTCCAGTATGCTAACTGTGCATACTTTTCTGGAGGAAAATTTCCATCGTTGAGAACATGCCTAAATGAATGGAGAAAGTGTGGCCATAAACTGAGAGTTGTGTCAGGGATAATATTAACCAGGGCTCAGCAACCTATGGCTCATTATGGCACCAAATATGGCTCAGTATGGCCACCCCCTCTGCCCCGTGCTCTGGAGCTCGAGTTGGGCTGCAATGCGGCTGTCCCTAGGGGGACAGCTACACCGCAGACTCAGTTCCTGCTCTGTTGGTCGTCACGTGGCCCAGTGGACCCACATGGCAGGTCGCTGCCCCATATGCTAGAGATGGAATCGGGCTACAGCGTGGCTGCTCCTGCGGCCGAGGCTGTGGTGCAGCCCCCAGGAGCAGCTACACCATGGTCCCAGCTCCAGCCCCAGCACACTGGGCAGCTACCCACTAAGCAGCCTCACCCTGGAAGCAGCTGGGCAAGCCACCATTCAGCCGTGGCCCCAGCTTCAGCTCTTCCCCAGGGCTGAAACTGTAGCCAAGGCAGGCCGCATAATAGCTGCCTGGCTGCTCCCGTGGCAGCCTTGCCAACAATGCCCCAATCAGGGGCCCCAATCCTGGGGCAGGCCCTGCAATCCAGCCCCCATCCTGCTGTAGTACAAGTAAAACGGGAGGCTCCAATTCAGCTACAGCCATCCTGGCTCAACCCCTTGTCTTGCCACTGCTGCCCGGGTGCAGCAGCCCAGCTCCAGCCAGGTAAAGTAATCTGACTCCAGGACCCTGCCCCCCCCCCCCACACACATTCTACTTTCCACCCCCAGTGTCCTGTCCTGCCTCCTGCACGTCCCACACACTCCAACCCCCATCCCTGAGCCCCTCACACATCCTCACCCTGACTCCTGCAACCCCACATCCCGAGCCCGACAGCCTGAATACATGCAAAAAGCTGAATTTGACCAGTTATGATATAAACTTCAAAGAAACGTGAGAAAAGATGCAGCAGCAGAAGTCCCATTAAATAAAGTCTGAATACAATGTTTCATTTATGCTATTATTAAACATCACATCAACTATCAATAACATAAAGTTGTGTATTTTAAATCATGCGAATGGGCATTCTTATACCACCCTATGTTGACCACTTGTTCTGAATTTTGATGTAGTTTGGCTCTGGTTTGAAAAGGTTGCTGACCCCTGCTATACACAATTATAGATGAGATAGCATTCCCAGGCACCGTGTAAGCCAGGGATGGGCAATTTTTTGCCAGAGGCCACACCGGAAGTGGCGGGGCCAGGATGCTTTGGGATTGCCCACCCACAGACCATGACTGGACTGGGGTTGGGGGAGCCCCTTTGCCCCCACTCCTTTCCACTAAGCATCCATGCCCCTGGTGGTGGGAAGAGGACTTCCTGTGCTCTCCCACCCCCAGACCAATCAGGCCTGGGGCAGGGGAGCATGCGAAGCCTCTTCCCGCCCTGCCATGAGCACTTGGCACTTTGGCCACGTGCTCCTGGCAGGGTGGAAGAAACTTTGGGCACTTCCCCCCGCTCCCAGACCCTAATTAGTCTGGAGGTGGGGGAGTGGCAGGGCCTCTGCAGGCCTGCTCAACCCACTTGGTGGGCCGGATCTGGCCCAAGGAGGCCCTTTTGCCCACCACTGGTGTAAGCTGTAATGAAACCTCAAAGAATCCCAGCAAAGTGATACTAACATGTTAGAGTCAACTTTCCTAATAATGAAACACTACCAAGTTGCATCCAACTTGAAATAGAAAATTAGTTTACCTGAAACTTAAAGGAATAAATTGCACAATTAACATGTAAGTACCTCAACAGTGCAGAGGGACTCTCTCTCTACTCCAGCAGGAGGAAAAGGGATGGACTAATAAAGAACCATCTCTATAAAAAGAATACACATAAAGCACAGATTCCAAGGCCAGAATGGACCCCGTGACCATCTAGTCTGGCCCCCTGTGTAACACAGGCCACAGAACTGCTAAAAAATAATTCTTGGAAAATTTCTTTTAGAAAAAACATCTAACCTTAATTTTAAAAATGGTCTGATGGAAAATGCACGACATGTCTTAGTAAACTGTTGCAGCAGTTAATTATTCTCATTTTTAATGGCTTCTCTAATAATGGCAAAGATTTCTGGAGCAGCTTTGGTGATTTATTAACCCAATTTGCTGGAAAACAGACTTTGTTAAAAGATCAAGAGCATGTAAGCACAGATTACTTACCTTGTCAGTTCTACTTCCACGGCTGGCTCTTCCACCACGTCCCCGGCCACCTCTACCACCTCTGCCACCACGTCCGGGGCGACCAAGATCTCCAAAATTGATCTCCAGCTGGGATGTAATATCATTTGCGGGTTTACGGAAGTGATGATCCATTACAGAATCTTCAGCATGAGCCTAAAATTAAAACGAAAGCAGCCACCACCACTTAAAACATTTTCCAATATAAGGCCCTGCTCTAACAATCACTTATGTAGGCGTTTAGCTTTCAGCAAGTATGTAAGTACGCTAGGTTCAGATTTCAAGATCTAGAAACCTGCAGGTTCTTTTCCTTGTGAGAAATATAACTGTATAATACAGAAACTCCATTTACATACAAGCTAACATACAGCAAAGTAAACATTTACCAAAACACTTTTAAATGGAACATATTGGGCTATTCTTTATTCTTTCCTGTATTACATTAAAGAAGCAAGAGTGGATTTATCTGTTTTGAAAGAATGTATTTATTTCTCACTAAAAAATAAAAAGGCAATCCTGAATCTCTAATGTTCACTTTCTTTTTCCATGACTTCTGCTATTTCTGTACGTCAACTGTTATTCATTCAGTGTCAAAAACCTTTTCATAACCCCCATATTCTCTAAAGCCAAGAAAAAAGCTGTATAGTACTTTACCCACCATACCATTCCTTTGGCCCAAATGGCCAACAGATTAGATATATACACAATATATTGCACCAATAATGGCAGCTAGCATACCCTGTTTAAATAAAGAACAAGTTGGTATCATGAGCTATAATAAAAATTATGCAAGAGCCCTAAAGTTGGTGCTATATTAGTATATACTTTAAAAAGCAAAGTCTAGAAAATTCAACATTATAAAGCCATTTACACACAACTTTTTTGAGCCCGTTTCTTGAAATGTGCTTACTGCAACTAAAATCTTTCAACTCATTCTTCTGGTGGACTATTAGCATCAAAACAATTAGGCTATGGCTACACTGTAGTCTTCTTCCAGAAAAGCTTATGCAAATGAAGCACGGTGTGGAATATCACCACACTTCATTTGCATAATTAATTAGCAGCTGCTTTTGCACAAAAGTAGCTGCTAATTAATTATGCAAATGAAGCGTGACGATATTCAACATTGCGCTTCATTTGCATAAGCTTTTCCGGAAAAAGGCTACAGTGTAGCCATAGGCTTAGTGTAGTCAAAAACAGATTTAATCAAAATAAAGAGCCATAAATAATTGTCAATTAGCACTGTTAAATAATTTGAATTAATTTTTAAAGAAAATTCAATCTCCCTTTTTTCAATGAAGTTCAAATAAATGTTTGTCAACTTCAGCTCAACCATTGTCTAGGAGGACTTTTTTTGTTCAAGTATTGCAATAAATACACGTTATGGCTTGAACATCCAGAGGCTGCATAACACATCAAAAAACTGCAGCAGTACATAAAAGCCCTACTCAGGATCCAGGAAGGACTCACTGTGCTAGGCTCTATACAAACATAGAAAGATACTGTCCCTGCTCAAAAGAACAGGATTACACAGGCACACTATATGCATAGCTTGATAGTTCCACCTCATTCTGAAAGCCTTTCCAAGTATGAACAAACATCAGCAACTCCCTCTAGCATTATCTAACCATTATCATCTGATGATTTCCTATAGACATCAGAAGTTGGTCCTGAGGTGGGCAGTGAAAAAACTTTATGGAATATCTCAGGGAAGTGGTTTGTGTGTGTAAAGCGTGGCAGGAATAAAGCACGAGGAACAGACAAGAGGGCACTTATGAAACAAGGGGCAGGAAGCAAACATGCTAGTTATGAAAAGATCATATGTGATACCTGGCAAGGCACCGACAGAAGAGTTATACACCATGTATTTATATAGTCTATTGTTGTTCTTTTCCTTACACATAAATGTTTTATCTAATGGTTAGCTCATTAAGCAGCTCACATCAAAACATAAATATCACTAATTACACATATAAAGGATCAGGTACCTCATTTGACTCCAGCGGACTCCCCTGCATTTCTGTCATCCCCTTTGTCTGATGTAGGTTATGTATCCACACCAAGGTATAAAAACAAAAGGAAGAAATGAGACTCCACCACATACAGAAATATCGCTAAGTTTAAGTGAACCTCCTGAATACATAAACCACTGAGTACATTAAACAAAAGAGACTACACAAGTATTCACAAAGAGAAAAAAAAAGATTGCACAACTTCAGATTCATGTGCTGAAGTATCTTGATTCACCAGTGGTCAATTTAAACCACCACAAATGCAAACCCAGTGAGGAAACAAAGATGCAAATTCAACTCAGGTGCTCAGCCATCATAGTGAATGGCACAGTGTAAGAATCTAGAAGGATAGTTTTTTTAAGAGTATTTATCAGTAAAAATATCTACTAGGGATATTAAAATTTATTTAGGTTTATTGATCAGAGGCAGCAGCACAGGGGAGTGAGGAGAGGTGGTTTTGCAGGAGCTGGCTTAAAACCTCCCCCCCAAGCAGTGCCTCCTGCCTATCCCTTACTAGATTTAAGAATCTAGTAAGAAATCTTGGGGGGGAGGGGGTGTCTATTTTCAAAGATATCAGATATTTTCCAACAAATAATTTAAAGATTTTTCAGCTGCCTCCTATCACACCACAAGCTTCACTCTGAAAATTAGGACTGACAGAAAGCTTGGAAGCATAGTAAACACCTTTTGTATAGCAAACAGGTATGATGATGTGAGTTGATTTGCTAGCAACCAAGTCTTGCACCAACAAACCTACTTAAACCTGAAACTTTAAATCCCTTTCACAATGCCATTTACATTTTCACTATTCAGTTACATCAACAGAAATTGTACATTCTACTCAGTAAAACAAATCTGAAGGAAAACATTTGAGATTTGATTCCTGTCACATAATTCAACGTATTGTGTCTGTGGAAAACGGTTTATTAGATCCGGATCAAGGATTCCCAGAATTCAAGAGATTCCATATTAAACTTGCAACAAAGAGACACTGAGTGAATTTTACTGGGCAGCCACCCTTTTTTCTTAAGAGTTTCATGGAAAGTGTAAATAGGATAAAACAGACAGATAATTGCTTGGCCGTAAATGAAGTTGGTATAGGGGAACAGCTGTTTCACAACTTTAAGGCAGATGCAGAGCACTGGACACTTAAATCCTCTTTATCCTAAACTCGGGGTGGTACTTGCCCACTAATTACCTCAAAATGAATCTGAAGGGTTGAAAACTGTTCCATCAGCAAGCCCATCTCTAATTTCTGTTTAGACTATCAAGGCACACTTATTTGTAGTGTTCACAACAGTCAGGAAGCAACTGGACCGTAACCTCAAACTTGCATGTAAGTCAAACCACTGTTGCTTAATAACTTTTGATAGCTATCAACCAGAGAAGGTTTGCACCAGTGGCTTAATATCGATATGACATGGAATAAGTAAGTTTTCATGCTTTATTGTTGATCAGGTGGTATGAAAGGAGAAGAAATTGCAAGAAATACAGGTTCTCTCTTTTTTGGATTATTGCACTCCCCAATTTGTTGGCAGAGCACGCATGCAACTGCTATTTTGGATTTCTGTATTATAAAAAGCTCCCCCTCCATATTTATCCAACAAAAATGTGTTTTCCTTCTTGGAAGGAATGACAGATCTGTATGGGTGGAGAAAGATGTTTGTTGAGCTGAAATACTGAGTGCCTTTATATAAATTTTTAAAAATTAAAAGCAATTATTTAAATTTCAGGATAGTCTATTTTAATAGATGCACTCTATGCTCGAATAGTAAGGGAAGGCCAAACTGTATTAATCCTCAGATTCAGTGGTGCTTGCTCCCCTCTTCTGCAAAGTCCTATAATTATTTACAATGCCATTTAAATATTTATTTCCATGAGTTTCTATTAATGTAATGGCCTTTTTATTAAAATTTAAAAATCTAGTAATTATGCCCACTTGTCAATATAGGATTTTATTTGAATAAAAGAGGCATAACTATAATAATTCATTTAACTGCAATGCCAGAAAACAAAATACCTAATAATTAAGATAAGATACAGTATTTATGTTCCTTTGCGTACAGTGATAAAATGATTCTACAGTACTGCTGCAGTATTTCACCCTTATTTTATTTTTAGGAAAACAATAACATTCAAGTCTCCATGGCCAGATATCAAAACTGACCTGGTTTAGAAAGAAAGGTTCCAGCCTGTCTATGTGACTTCAAGAACTGCTGAACTTTCAAAACCATATTAGATTGCCTTAACACACAAACATATAGCTAAATAAAAAAGTCATCTGACATTAGAAAGCTCTCTGCCACTAATTCTGAAGAAATTAGATGGTCTGTATGCCTTCAAAGTCAGCTTTTCCCCCACTATAATCTCAGATCATTCTCAATGTAGCCTTCCTAGCAAGAACAATTAAAAAGACAAATTAACCAGGATATTATGATTTTTTTATTTGTGTTGCTGTAGCATCTGGGAGATCTACTGATAGATCAGAACTCCACTGTTTCAGGTAGAGATGTAAAAGGATAATTGGTTAACTGGTAAGCCTCTCACTGCCAGTTCCAGTTAACTGGCAGAGGGCTGGAGCAGCTCCCCACCTGCCCTGGGAATAATGGGAAGCTGTGCAGCCACGCAGCTTCGTGGGAACTTAGGCTATAGTACTTATACGTGCCCAATTCATTTGTCATGGAATTTAAACTGTGTACAGATATGTAACAAGACTGACAGATGTAAAAAACGGAGATCATCAATTTATCCAATTAGATAAACTAAGGAGAGTAATGACAGTTTACTAGCTTAGTGGAACTCAGTGCAAATCTTGGTACAAATGTCTAGATTCTTTGCTTGTAATAGGACCACAACATTCATCCTTTTTTTGAAACTAGTATTTAAAACAAGGACCAACTAAAAGCCTTTTAACAGCTATTTGTAAAGATGTTTTAAACCACTGTTTAGTTTGCATTAGAAAATGATGCAATATGCACTTGCTACTTTACTTGAAAGTTAAAGGAATTTGCATCTGTGAAATTTCTAACAGCAGTGTGCAAGGTCTGATAATATACTAGATATTGTGGGGACTGGATACTGTGACTCTTCAGAACACAGGATTTCCCTGCTTCTGATGCATGTAACAGTTACTACAATAAACATTATAGAATAACAGTAAGTACTTCATGGTTTCATTAATTTTATATTCTTCATGGGCACTTTAGGTAGCCATGCAAAGTTATACTGCAAAATATCAGAATACTGACAATATAAATTAGATGTTATACCTGTTTTTAAGATGTTTCAGACAGGACCGATGTATTCCTATATGTTTATACAGAGCCTAGTACAATGAGTTTATACCATCTGGGCATGACGGTAACAATAAAAAATTACTAAATGTATTATTTGGTACTTGAGCAAATGCTTTTCAGAATTTAAGTTGTAAGTGTATTTAAACAAATCATCTTGATAAGGTAAGGTTTTATTTTAAATGCTTAAAAACAGTACCTCTCCAGAGTTTTAGCACGTGTATTTTTATCTGTAAAATTAAATGCCCACTAAGCTAAAGATACAGCTAAGCAGCTGAAACTGACTGCATTAAACACTGTTTTATGATGCTTAAAATTATTAGTAGAAAAGTATCCTATTCCTGCTTTTAAACAGCAATTTTATTGCCATAATCTTCACATGTCAAGTGGTAAAATCTGCAAGTCAAACAGTAAATTATTTTAACATGAAATCTAGATAGTTCGGAATACCATTAAGTTTTACTTTACCTCCTCACTCTTTGACTTATGAAGAACAAATCCTTTTTTCCACTGCCCATCAGCACCCTCATTTGGTTTACGGATGTTGAATTCAACTTTTGCACGATCCTTATTCTGAATAGCTTTCCATTCATCCAGGGTCATTTCTTTAGGGCCTTCTTCCTTGACCTCTTCCACCTCATTCTCTCTGAATGAAATTATTTTTCTTATGATTACTTAATTTCTATTAATATTTTTAATAACTATGCATAGCAAATCCAGAAACACTGCATCAGAAGCAGAATATAGGGGGATTCATTATGTTAAAGACTTAGTAGTTATTAGGATATCGAGTAGAAAATATTCAGAACACTGCCCTATAAAAAGAGTGTGTTGTCTTTCAAAAGTTAAGATGGGATGTCTACCCTAATCAACTAATAAAAAACTGTCAGCAACGGCAGAGCAAGGTGCCTCTGAACAACAAAATGGGAGTATAGCATATTGAACAGTTTTAAGTCAGTGGTGGCACAAGGTATTCCTATACCCATTGATGCTATTTTTCACTGTAAATAAGACTTTTACTGTTAGCTACAGAATCAATTTTTCAGATGTCCCCATGTAGATGAAAGTAAGACTGCTCACCAATGGTGAGTGGGGAGCGTCCAGTAACTGACAGTGGAGGTGGGTCCACACAAGGCTGATGCCAGGGCAAAGATACAGCTCCTGCAGGCCCATCAATGTAGCCCTTGGTGTGCGTCAACTCTTGGTCAGAAGGCCCTTACCCCCGTCTTGTTTCCAGCCAACACTGGCTGGCTGTGTCTATACTGGTGCGATCTTGCGCCAGAGCTATGCAAATGAGGCTCAGCGTGGAATATCGCCGAGCCTCATTTGCATAACTAAAGAGCCGCCATTTTTGTGGAAGAGGCTCTTGCACAAGACGGAGCTGTCTACACTGCCCCTTCTTGCGCAAGAAAAACCCTCTTGCGCAAAGCCGTTATGCTGATTTTTTTCAGGCATAACGGCTTTGCGCAAGAGGGTTTTTCTTGCGCAAGAAGGGGCAGTGTAGACAGCTCCGTCTTGTGCAAGAGCCTCTTCCGCAAAAATGGCGGCTCTTTAGTTATGCAAATGAGGCTCGGCGATATTCCACGCTTAGCCTCATTTGCATAGCTCTGGCGCAAGATTGCGCCAGTATAGACACAGCCGCCAACTGCTGTTATGTTGCGGAAGCTTGTTTGTACAGGTAGGCATGCCAGGCAGGGCCCAGTTACAGGTCACCTTTGCAGCCCACCCACTGGCTCTTTACCTGCTCCCCCTCTGATTGTCCTCCCTCTCCCTGTGTCCCTTTACCCCCTCAAGCCCTGCTGTTCCTCCATATTTCCTCTAGTGCACCCCACTCCTAGCACCATGTGGAGAACAAGGTCCTGATCGAAGTAAGGATGTTAAGGACTAGTCGACCTCCCCCCCGCCTTTCTGCCTCTATCAGATAGAGGGAACAAAGCGGGGGAAGAGGGGATACTTCAAAGCAGCAGCGCCGCACAGCTGACCCTGAGTTCTGGGGAAATGCAGTGCGAAACCTGCAGTCAGGTGAGAAGTCCCTGGCTGACCCTGGGCTCCATGAGTTCGCTTCCGCTCTGAAAGGCACAAGAGCCCCCACTGGGTTCTGGGAAATTGCAGGGGAACCCGGGGTCAGCTGGGGAGTCCCCAGCTGATCCAGGGCTCCTAGCAGCAGGCAGCTGACCCCGGGCTCCATAGCTTTGAAATGCACAAGAGCCCCTACTGGGGCTCTTGTGCATTTCAAAGCAGGCATGCCACATGGGACTTCCTACTAGCCCCGGGCTATATGCGGAGTTCCACATTTCTCCTTTGGAATGTACAAGAGCCCCAGTGGGGGCTCTTATACATGTCAAAGGATTAATGCGGAAGTGCCTATGGAGTAGTCAATTAACTGCATTTTAACATCCTTAGTTCACACCCCAAATTTGCAGGTTCCACAGCAACATTCTGGAGTGAGGCTCAGCACGCTCTTCATCAACTCCCATCTCCCACCATGGATCCTGCCCCAGGGAGCAAGGTGCTGCTTCATCCCTTATGCACCTTTCCCTGTGGCCAGACTGGCTGAAGACCCTGCAGTCAGGTTCCCTTAAGGCAGGATTACTCAAATTTGGAAGCCCCGGGGCCACAATGATACTCTCAGCACATGCCGAAGGCCCCAACTTTAGCGTAGCTGCAAATACATGCAAGTAGATATGCAAATAGCTTTTCACACTGACAGGCATGAATACAAAGCACTTCCCACAATGCCCCGGCGCTCCTGGCACCTTCTCCCTGGGGGCCAGAAACACTGACAGACACCCTGTACCCGTCTGTTCCAACCAGCCCGTCCACTTGACTCTTTCAATGCTCACCCCATCTGGGAAACGCCTTGCCCCAGTGGAGGCCATGTTCAAAGGATCCCACCCGTGAGCCGCCTGTTGACTAGCCCTGCTCTAAGGGCACGAAGGGTTAGGGGCTAGCCTCTTTCTGCCTGTGCTGTAGCTTGGGGTCCAGGAGGCAGCTGGGTTATGCCGGTGATCAGCAGCAGCTTGGAGGTGTTAGCTGCCTTTTTCGACTCTGTGCAGGCAGGAAGAGACAAGCTGCTTGCAGCCACAGGAGAGGGTGGGGAGAAAAGATAAGCTCTGGAAAGACATGGGCCAGGTAATCCCCACTCCCACGAGCTGGAAGCAGCTCCTGTCTCTTTCCTCCCAGAGTGCGCCAAAAGCTGCTGCTGTCCACATTCTCAAGCAAACTCTGACAAATCTGGGGAGGGTATGTGACCCTGCACTGCCCCTCCCCTCTTCCCCCAGTACTGCCTCAGAAAGATGTGGCATCAGATACCATGAGTGGCAGTTCTGTCCCAGAAGCCTAGCCGGACATGGATGACAGACAGCACAGGGCAAGAAGGGGCAGTTCAGTCAGTCGTCTTCTTGCGTGAGAGAGATGTATGAAAGTGTGCACATCACCTCTCTCAGAGGGAGTGAAGGCATTCGGGGGAGTGGATAATCCCTAAGAAAAGGCGGCAAATGAACAGGGGCTCTGTGAACTTGATGTTGCATGTGCCATTTCCAAAGAGCCAACTGAACATACTCCACCTAGGGGCTCTGGCTGAGAAAGCACGAATATCTGTCTTGCACTCTCAATATTGCCACCTCTCGGTTCCCACGCATCACGGATGGAAAAGGAAGACATTCAAAAGCAAAGGAGAACGATCAGGGAAGTGATGCTGAGCAGATAGGAACAATTACAAAGCACAAGGATGAAGAGTAGAGGCAAGAGAAAGGAGTACCAGCAGCAGGGGAGGATATAGGAGCAGGAATGGCAGGCAGACATGCAGACAGGAGGGGATCAAGGGCAAAAGGGTCTGTAAGCATTAAAGCACACTCTTAAGTTGATGTAAGCATGCCCTTACACTATCACCAAGTGTAAGTAGCCTGCTATACCAACCTAGTAAATCCACCTCATTGAGAGATACACAACTTAGGCTGATGTAATGTGGGTGATGCAGCAATTATAGCATCTGCTGCAGGGAGTGGGGGAGCTGAGAGCCCAGGCAGCAGCCATGCTCCCATCTTGGAGCTCAGCAACAAACTGAGAGCCAGGCTCTCAGGCCCCCAAACTACCCTTCTCCAGTCACTGCAAGAGCTCCTAGTGAGGAGATGCACCACCCACAAAACAGCAGACAGCAGCATGAACACGAAAAACCACTGTATTTACTGCAGTACCATAAGTCAATCTGACATAGGTTGACTTAACTTTGTAGTGCAGACATGCCCCTAGAGAGAACATAGAATTGATTTCACTATTCCTGAGTGAACTTTCAGTTACTGTCTAACAAATAGCCATGACCCCCGAGCAGGAACACACCCTTTTTCTGTTACCTGATTCTGTCTTACCAGGGTGTCCAACACACTAGCCACATGTGGCTATTTGGCCAGGTGAGTGTGGCTAGTTCGCTATAGCAGAACTGGTTGGACACCACAGCTCTATTAACTCAAGCAGTAGATTACTACTGTGAATTTAAAGATCCCAACCTGAATGACGACCCATGACTGGGTTGTCAAATACAGGATGAGTGGTTCAGTATGCTGCCTAACCTCGGTAGAGAGGACTATCACAGCCCAGCTTGGGGGTGCTGGGCTGCAGCCACAAGAGGGGTGCATGTCCCCTGGCTGAGGGACAGACAGGAAAGAGACACAAACTCTCAGACTACGTCTACACTGCAGGCTTTTTGCGCAAGAGATGTGCTTTTGCCCAATAGCGTCCATGGCAGTGTGGATGCTCTCTTGCACAAGAAAGCTCTGATGGCCATTTTAGCCATAGGAGTTTCTTGCGCAAGAAACCCCTGTTGCCCGTCCACACTGCCTTCTTGCGCAAGAGCTCTTAAATAAGAGGGCTTATTCCTAGTGGGGAGAGGAATAACTCTTGTGCAAGAAGCCCTCTGTTCTGACGCTTTACTGTAAGTTTACTTGCGTGCAGTGTAGACGCTCCGCAAGTTTTTGTGTAAGAACGGCCGTTCTTGCACAAGAAGTCTGCAGTGTAGACGTAGCCTCATAGTCTGCAGTGGGCGGTGTCTGTGTGGGATAAGGCAGGGGCACTCCTCAGCTATAATATGTTTGTAAACACACAATACCTACCCCCCTCTCCTCCCTGCACGGGAATAGGCGCTACACCAAATTCTTGCAAGGCCACCAGTCACCTGCAGCAGTGGTCCTGCCTTGTGTCTCAGATGACTACAGTTCTGCACACAATGTTCCATTCCTGGCCCCGCCCCCCACCTTTGCTAGGGGAGTGTAAAAACACAGGGGGCAGCAGCCCATGCAAAGCTAATTCCAAGCAGTGGAAAAAGCAGCTCCCTTGCCCAGCTGCATGAAGTGCCTGGCCAATGGGCAGCAGGGCAGCTGTCTGGGTTACTGACTGCTGCCAGATCAGGGCAGAGATGGGGATGCTCATTAGCAATGGATTCAAAGCACCACAGTTCCAATGCTTCCTCAAAGCAGCTGAGCCAGCACAGATAGGCTTGGGATGCCCCCCACCTCCTTCACAGGGACACTGCCAGGGCAATGCCTACACAGGAATGATGCTCACATTCCCAGGGATTGCTGGAGACCTCTGTCTGGAAGCTTGGCTAGGAAACAGGTCATAGAACCAGCCTCCGGGGAGCTTCCCATGGACACCTATTAGGCCTAGCTGGGGGTATTCCACTCCAAGAACTACTTGTGCTGCAGCAGGAGTGGGACATCTTGACCCTCTTCCATCCTCCTCCATGCTGCTTCCTCTGTCCCCACATTCCAGGGTGTCTAGCAGCAAATATGGCTATCATGGGCCAAGTTTCTTCCTGGGGCAGCTCCCTCAGCTAGATGCCCACAATCCACACACTAATGAGCTGCATCTCTCTGCCCCTGTATGCACATGGGAAGGACACTCACAATCCTGCAGCAAACATTTCCCCCTCTTTACTACTACAGGTTGGACCTCCCTAGTCCAGCACCCTCGGGACCTGTTTAAAATTATACTGTTTGTGTATATAATGCCATCTATCTAGCAAAAAAGCTTCTTTGGAGACTAACCCCCCATTTACATTAATTTTATCGGAAAATTGGATTTGCTTAATATCATTTTGCTTAAAGTCACATTTTTCAGGAACAGTAATATCCATTGTAGTTGTGTATTAACCACATCTCTCCCCTTGCAGTTCCATGTCTCATTCACCATAAATTTTCAACTTCTACAACAAGAGAAGTAGGGGTCCTTATAGACAACTACAAAACTCTGATTCGTTCCCCAGAGCACACTTATCTGTGTGTGCTGAATGTGGCAAGGATTGCATAGAACAGTGTTTCTCGACCTTTTTTTTTTTAAATAAAGTCCCCCTTTTAAAAATATTGTAAGCACCCCCACTACCTACAGTTTTCAGACAAAATTTTTTTCTACAATTACAACACATTTGTTTAAACAACTTAATCGTAGCCGGGCAGGCGATGACATTTTTGGGTGTAAAAAGTACAAAAATAATAAAGCACTGTAAAACTAACACAAAAATTCAGTTCTCCAAATTTTAGTTGTGTAGACATACACAACCAGACTTCTCTCGAGTACTGGTTGAGAAACACTGGTATAGAAACAGAGTACTGTATACACTCTTGTAATTAAAGGACCATTTCATAATGCATACATGAGAGTCAAATTAAGGTTCCACAAGCAGCCTTCATTCTACTATTTTCTAAGTCTGAGGAATTAATTTCGCAACCTTAATGTTCTTTTAGCCTAGGCTTTTGGATGTAATATATTCTGCCACTGAATCAGACAGCTTTTATGCCTCAAATCAAATAGATATCAAAGGAGGCTAGTCCTCTTTCTACACTGGAAAACTTTACGACCACAAAAGGCTACAGTGAGTCACTGCACTGATCCTTTGTAACAAATAATGGTCATGATTAGGAATGTAAAATAGTAGAGTTGACTACTTGCATTCCCCCCTCCCCGCTTGCTGCCTGTGATGGGGTGCGCATACCCCGCACTGAATCAGGTGGAGTTAAAACTCTGTGGACGGAGGAAGTCCTGCCCCTTCACCCCAACTGGGCATGCTCCAAATGCTGGGGCAGCATAAAAGGCAGTAGCGCAACTCAATCTGGGCTGGCCACCAAAGAAGGACCTTCACCAGAAGCACCAGAACCACACCCATCAGACACCCAAGAGACCACAGTGAGCTGCTAGTGCCGGAGCAGCCTCAGGGAGACCCAGCCTCAGGGAAATCAGATAACCCAGTGACCACATGAGACATGGCCCCTCCAATGCTGGTAGGAAGTGACCCAGGTAGAGTGTTGGAGTGGTATCTCCCACCCAGGTAAGCTTGGTGTGTTTCTGTCAGACTCCCCGTTGAGCAAGTGGTAGAACACTCTGCCACTCATAGGAACCTGGGTCGGGAACTGGTGGAGGAGGGTGGGCTTTTGGGTACCCTTAATTAAGCAGTTGTCCCCCCTCAACTTACTGACTCTGCCCTGACTTAAAAGGCCACCTCATAAAGACTCTGGCTGCTACGACGCTGTACTGAGTTAAAGGGCCATACCTTATTGACTGTAGCCTTTAGGCCGTACTACTTTAGACAGAGACTGGTCTCTATAGGCTAAGAAGCGGTCGGCAACCCAACAAGACGACCAGGCAGGGACCAGGAGCTTAAAAGCCAGTCCCTTCACGGCCCCCCCCCCCCCCCCCAGCACCATCTGCACGGTGTCCCTTCCTCCTCCCCCCTTGCCCTCAATAGAGGCAGCAGCATGATGTGCCTGAAGAAGGACCTTAGAAGTTATTAGCGCTCAAAATCAGGATTTTCTGTTTAAGTCTATTTCTCTCCTATTAGTTCATACTACAATGAAGTAATCAGTTGTGACAATCAATTCTTAATACTGTAAGGCCATAGTGGCTTCACTATGAAAATCAACCAGAAGGGAAAAACTGAATTCAAAAGTTTTTCCTTACAACCAAAGGAATAAAAATTAGTGGCAAAATAGTTATGATTTGTTTAGTTTTGCCTCCCTCATCTCTACCTAGTATCTCATTATAAACTTTTTAAAAGCCTCAGGAGAGCTTTCAAATAAAATCTGTCTCATTTACTAGGGAGTACATAGTTTTAAAGTACATTTTAAAGGAAAATAATGTTGACGTGTTGTGATCATGCTTCCACAGTGCTGAACATTTAAAATAAATCTAATGTAAATAAATTATTTCAGTGCAAACTTCAAGATATGTGCAATTCCTTCTCAAGCCTCTTTTTGCCTAACGCCCAGTTTCCATCCTTTCTATGCTATGTCCTGAGGTGGGGGCTGCCTCCCAATGGATAACTTCCCTCCCAATTTGTTTCATGAAGCTTATGTAAACTAACATCCACACTTTACTGACAGTGCCTGAGTTATCTTCTACCTATTTGTCCCTATTTGGCTGAGGACATTTCTTCTGTTAGCAATCTGCATATTATACTAACATGAAATGTCCTACATGCTATTTAAACAAATTACAAATGGCTATTCCAATTTAGGAATTTCGTGTGGAATTCTATGAAAGCCACTCCTAGTTCAATAAAAACACTAATGAATGTATGCACTGCTCTTTGAAGATGTATAGCAGTGTGTGTAAGCTTGCAAATCTTATTTTCTACCCCACCCATCTTTTATCTGAAATTGACCATTAAAGCAAAACTTTTTCCTACTTCACCATTCTACACTCCAGATCTGCTTCAAAAGGTATCTAAGCTACTCCAAGCTGCTATGGAAGCCTGATGTTTCATTAATGCAGCTCACTTGAGATTCACTTTAATAATGCTACTCAGATGTATCCTGGAATAAAATAAGACTCCAATAACTTCCAGGGGAATGAAAATTGTTTGACCAACTGTTAAACATATTTACGTAGTAATATATAGTCTGTTTTGGTCTGATTAATTTTTAACACCAGCTTTAATACTGACAAACCAAGCTTCTAACATGTCCAGCAAAATATGCTTAACATTATAGCTATTGAAATTAGTAGTTTAACATGTTTTCCAGCAGAAAGTATATACTGGATGAAATTCTGGGAGGCAAATGCAAGACTTCCACGTGATTCACACTGTAAAAATGATTTTCAACATGAACCAGAAAACTGCCTAACCAGCTGTTAACAAGTAGCAATGAACGCAATACCAAAAGTCCAATTACATCAATGTAATTATTTTAAATAGTCTATCAGTAATATATTTCTTACTACTGTTCTCAATTCTGAATTTTCTAAAGCTATGTTCTGACTTACTAGTTGTGCAGGTGAGGTGTTAACATTGAAGAGATATTGCTATTAAAACCACAAACAGATGCATGTGGTTCCCATCCACCAAACTTCACATCAAGTTTTTCAGAGATAATCTGTTTTAAACACCGTTTTAATATTAACACTTAATTTTGGGGAGTGGGAATCTATAATGTATAATATAATATGGAGATATACCTCTCTCACAGAACTGGAAGGGACCTTGAGAGGTCATTAAGTCCAGTCCCCTGCCCTCATGGCAGGACCAAGTACCATCCCTGACAGATTTGCCCCAGATCCCTAAATGGCCCCCTCAAGGATTGAACTCACAACCCTGGGTTTAGCAGGCCAATGCTCAAACCACTGAGCTATAGAGTGCATTATATATTCAATCCAGCTGCACTGTGGAAAATGTAGTTATCTTGATATTCTCCCTGTTGTGTGGAGCCCTACTCTAACCTTGAGTAAGTCTCCCTTCCACAGCAGCTTTGTGTATTACTGTGGGCTAAAACTTTGTTGTTCAAGGGGCCAAACCTCAAAAACCAACATGCAGCAAGTTTACACTGAGCCAGAAATTCCTGAAAATGCTTCACATACAACTCACCTAAGTCTCTGCAAGACCAAACAAGATGTCTCGCATCCTGAGCACTACCCCACAATCCCTAGCACAGGGGAAATCTGCTGGTGGATCCACTGACCCCACTGCTGCTCACCTAAATGCTAGAAGGTAGGGATAGTCACACAACAGAACTGCATGGGACAAGGGGGAAACTGTACCACTTCTGCTGTATCAGGGTCTTCTACAGCCTCAAAGGGGCAAAATTTGGCTTTTAAATATGCAATACAAATTTCTCACCCTCACTGGATAATACAATTTCATCCATAAAGTGACTGAAAAAATTAACTGGTAATGCATCAGAACAGCCATACTGGGTCAGACCCAAAGTCCACCTAGCCCAGTATCCTGTCTTCCAATAGTGGTCAATGCCAGGTGTGCCAGAGAGAATGAACAGAACAGGTAATCATCAAGTGATTCCTCTCCTATTGCCCATTCCCAGCTTCTGACAAAGTCCAAGGACATCATTCCTGCCCACCCTGGCTAACAGACGATGATGGACCTATTCTCCATGTATTTATCTAGTTCTTTTTTGAACCCTGGTCTTTACAACATCCTCTGGCAAAGAGTTCCAAAGATCGACTGTGCAGTATGTGAATACTTTGTTCTAAACCTGATACCTATCAATTTCATTTACTGCCCCTCTAGTTCTTGTATTATGAGTAAATAACACTTCCTTATCTACTTTCTCCACACCAATGCATCCCCATTAGAATTTTCACCAGACAAATGTATGCTGAGATGTCCCAATCCAGCTGTCTTTAAGGCAGTCTCACCATGGAATTGTATCACATGCCATACTAAATTTGACACAAATAGCATTTCATTCATTCTCTACACTTCTTAAAGTTTCCATTAAATTTTTATGAACCTAATTTCCCACTACTGATAATCTTGTTTTCCAATAGCCAATTGTTTCTCTTCAACCAATCTAAGTTATTAAAAAGCCATCTATTTCAAATTCTCTGCTTCCCTCTTCCTTTGAGGGCAGATCACTCACACACACAGCAATGGACAAGCAATATTTTCCTCAGAAGTTTAGCCATCATAAATACAACCATTTTATAAATCCAAAAGTGAAAAAAGTGCTGCCTCCCAACTATCTCCTTCTGTTGTTACCATGCTCAAATGTGGAAGGGCAGCTTTCAAGTTTGTGTTTTGATTTGAAGATCTTATTCTGGAAGTAAACTATAATATAACTATAAATTAATTGATTACATAGCAAAAAAATGGAAAGTGGTCTAGTTGTTACAGATCACTGACAAACCATTAATATGTAAACATCCATAAAGATTGTTTAGAACAGGGGTTCCCAAACTGGGGGGCATGAAGAAATTCTGGGGGGGCCCCCCCCACGGGGCACAAGGTGACCCATTCACCCCCCCCCACATCAAGTTTTGCTGCTCTAGTCAGTTCTTTTTTTTTCCTCAACAAGTTTTGCTACTATTGGGGGGGGGGGGGGGGGGAAGGCGTGTGAGGGTTTTTCAAAAATCAAGAAGGGGGGGTGATGCCGAAAAGTTTGGGAACCACTGGTTTAGAACATGTTCTTTTTCTCCTCAGTCTTTCAATAGTACTGTAGCCAATTACATTATCTGTGGAAAAAATGCCAATGGTCCCATGGGAAACAGCTTATGCCAATGGCACCACAGCCAAAGAACCCTAGAAATTGAATTAAATAATTCAAAAATAGCATGTTAAGCAATTGAAGAAAGAATAGTACTCACTTATTCTCAGAATCAGCAGGTGGATGTTCCTCTCCTTCTGGCGTTTCCTCGGTCACATTTGACTGATCCAATTCACTGCAATTAGGAGGTTTGTGTTTGTTTTTTTCCACATTAGCACTGAATCTCTAATTCACACTAACATAGAAATCACATGAACTTCTCTCACTATTTCATGGGGGGGGGGGGGGGAAGAGAAGGATCTTTACAGATTTAAGAAGGCCAACTACCACATTTTTCTGGGAAGCTTTTCTAAGATTTGTATTACTCTTAATACCAATCTCCAATATGTTAAGTCTCAAATGTAAAAAACTGAGGACTAGAAAGATAATGAAGCATTTGAGAAAGTGTCCATGTAAAAACTGGTGCAAATTGACAATCACTGCTTTTAAAAAAGGGAACAAAAATACATCAACATAAATTTAGAATCAAAAGTTTAAACCTCAAATGTTACCAGCAAGCTATCAGATAACTTTTTGCTTGTCCCATGTAAATAAGGTTTCAAAACTGATTAAGAACACATTTAAACTAATGCTGTTTCCACTTAACCCCTCCTCTACCCCACCAAAAAAATAAAAATAAAAAAAACCCCCGCACAACCTAGAAATCATATAGAAGCAAATACTTGTTTACTATATTATAAATAGCAGGAAATAGGTGGATGTTTGTTACTAATTTCAAGAAGTTATGAATTACTAACGTTAGCTCATCTTTGACGGTTCCCCAGTTGTGTGATCCACTGCCACCACGTTTATCCTCATGCTTTAGGCCACTGAAATGTGAATGTGAGAGAGAACTAACAAAACTGAGTTAACATAATAGTGTTTGGATACAGAAAATCAAAGGCAAACAAAGAAGTGTATTTTATTAAAGACTAGTGAAAAACATATGAAGAGTTAAATTTAAGACTTACGATCTATCACTTCCACTATGCCTGTCAAATTCACGCTTGCCACGGGAGTCAAAGCCATCTCCTCTGCCCATTCCACGTCCACGACCACCACGTCCACCTCTTCCACCTGGGCCACCACGACCACGCGTAAGTCGGTCAATAATGGGTCTATCATACAGCAGAGGCCATTAAATATTAAATTTCCAAAATGTTAAAACACAGCTCAAAAAGTTTTGAATACTTTTATCCTTTTTTTGCAAGCAGTACAACAAATATCACAAGCATTACATTTTTTCTTCAAGGGCCTCTCTCACTCTAGCTTATTTCTTTAAAAGCTAATGATGTTTTCATTATGGTACAATTGCTTAAAAATTATAATACCCAGTGGCACTATTTAGAACACAATTTTGCAATCCTTGTAACTTGGCCTTATCTACACACAAGCTGCATTGGTCAAACTAAAGTCAGTTTTAAAACCTCTCATGAAACTGGTGGAATCTCCTGTATGGCCATACTTATACTGGCTTAAAACAATCTATAGGTTTAGCTTTTGACTGTAAGCTAAACTGATTGAGACCTATATAAGAATGTGCAGAGTTCTACACCAGTTTAAAAAATAATACAGATTAGTTAAAACAAAGCAACTATGTGTTTAGACTAGGCCTTGTGTCCACCATAATCTGGTCAGTATATAAGTAAAGACATGCAATAATGATTTGGTAATTCTACATTGCATGATAACAAATCTTTTCTGATAAAGTTAACAAATTGAAGATACCAATAATTCTGATCCAACTAGCTCAGGGATTTTATTTTATACACCAGTAGAGGGAAATAAGAGTACTGACCCAAATAATCACAAAGATTGGTTTTCAAGATGAAAAAGTCTTACTTATCCACAGAAAATTCCCCTCCTTCACCCTTCTCTTCAGCAGGTTTATCGAATCGGCGTTCACGAGGAGGTCGTCTCTCCTGTCTCCTCTCAATAGGCTTTCCTTCAGTCTGAGGCTGCTGCTGATCAGGTCTTCTGCCAATTCGTCTTATACCTAAAATAGTAGGCAATCTGTATCAGCAAATTATTGAGCAACCAAGAAATTGTGACTCTACCTGTACAAAAGCAAACCACAATACAGAGCTGACATTCAGGGTTGCCTTCCAATCTCCTGATGACTAGGGAGTTTGGAAGGATTTCCTTTAAGTAGTATTTATTTTATGCTTACTACCACCATGATCACTTCAAAATGTTATCTTTCTCCTTATACAGCATGTCTCACTTCTGTTACATTTGTAAAGAAACTTTGGAGTGGTCCCCCACAACTTGCTACTGGGCTGGAGCAACCCTCTCCCTGTGTCAGGCAGAAAGCTGCTCCAGTCCCACTGTTAACCTGAACTGGTATGCCTTATCCTTAATGGTTGAGGCTTACCCATTGACCAGTAACATGCCTAACTCAAACTATAGGTAAGTATTGTGGCAGAAAAATCAATATAAAATTCATCAACTGCTTGGACATTCCTCAGAGGACACAAAGAAATAGCCCAAAGCAACAAAACCTTTGTCACTGCTTTGGTGCACATTAAAGGAAGTCAGTCAGATGCACTAGCGCTCTGCTTTGAAGTGTGGATGGATCAAAATGCTTTTATATCACCTTTCTACTCAAATTATCATTCATCCTAGGAATGATAAAACAGCTAGGGACTGCCAGAGCTCTATGTTCACTAACCAACCATGTCCTACCCAAGGTATTAGTGGTTTTTGTACTAGTATTACTAAAGTGACACATGTAAAACAAAGGCACATGAAGCGTGGTGCACACTGATTGGATGCAGAAGGAGCAAATGGCTTTTACAGTAAAAGTGGTGTACAATCAAAACATTGCTATGATAAGCAAAACTGTCTTATCCCAGGAGACTGTCTTGGCTATGACAATCTTGGGACCCATTGAGATGAAGGGCCATTCATGTGGTCCACTAGCTAGCCCAGGTTGCCCATCATTGCTGCAGGATGTCTAGAGGACTCTAAATGGACAATCCTATAGTAGTGAGTTAGCTTACTGCACTTTAGAATGAAAACAGTTCACCAGAATACATTTATAATAAACTTGCCTTCTATTCTGGCATTCTCTTCCATAAAAAGCATCATTTCAAAGCAACAGAAATGTCTTGATTTCTGTTTCTTTGCTGAACACTATATTTAGAGAATTTTAAATATTTCATTTTCCCACTTCACACTACTAAAGTTATTTGCATGAAAAATGACCTTTGTTTATTGATACTAATAATCTCATGGTGTTCGTTCCTTACATGGAACAAAGATATTTGAGATCTTCAAAACTAGGTATGTCAAAGACCATTATGAGGTTCATAAGTTTTGCTCAGAAGGTACAAAAACACACCACAACAACCCCAAAAAACAAAACAAAAAAACCTTAATAAAAGAGATCCTTTTTATGCAAATCTCTTGTTTAGTTCAGAATGCTGAAAATACACAAAAGCTGTTTTGTTTTATAAAAAACACACATTTCCATGAGACATCAGCTGCTTTAACATGAAAGCTAAACAAGCAGGAAAACAATTGATACCAACATTAGAAAAAAGCAACACACCCACCAAAACTGTAAACAAAATTTTTTTTTTAATCATTATGATTCAGTTCTGAAAAAAGCCATCTTCTTCATAAAACTGCTCTATTATTTGTCTAATTCATAAGAGTAAAGGATTGAGAATCCAACCATGTTGTCTTTAATTGCAAATTTAAAACGGACTTATTTCAATTTCTAACAAGTCAATTGAACAAAATCCTGCAGAACAAGCAATGCCATATTTGGGTGGAGCAATAAGAACTAGCATGTTTGTAATGATATCCAAGCCACACTCCCAAATGAACAATAACTTCTTTAGTATACAGACATGTTTTTCAAGGCCCGAACTCTTGCTAGTAATCCTTTTCCATATGAAAAGACAGAAGTTTAAACCCACTGAGATTTACTTTAAATAAAACTCTTTGGAAGAAAAAAAGTGCTCTCAATTTTAAAGATACAAAGGTGAGGAAAAAAAGAAATGAAGTGACTTGCCTCAGACTAGGGATGTTAAATTGCATTTAATCAGCTTATCAAGCAGTCAATGGAATTTCCAAAGACTACTCAATTAGTCGATAAGGGGGGACTCCAGAGGGGTTAGCTCCCGGCCCTTGGGATCTCACCCCACTGCGGCTCTGCCTTTTAAATATATTAAGAGCCTAGTGGCTCTTAATACATGTAAAAAGCAGAGGCACAGGATCTGAGACCAGGTGCAAGCTGGGAATCAGCTGATACCTGGCTCATGATAGGGATGTTAAAATTAATCCAGTAGTTGATGGAATTTTCATCGACTATTCGATTAGTTGATAAGGGCGTTTCCACTTCTGAAATGTGGCAAAAGCCTGCCCGGCTGTTGTGACATTTCAAAGGCAGAAGTGCCATGGGTGACCCGCCTTTGAAATGTACAGGAACCCCAGCAGAGGGTCTTGTGCATTTCAAAGACTGAAAAGCTGCCTGGGCCAGCAAGGGACTCGGAGTCCCTTGCTGGCCCCATGCTTCATGCAGCGCTTCCACTTTGAAACGTACAAGAGCCCCAGTGAGGACTCTTGTACATTTGAAAGGCACGGAGCTGGCTTTTAAGCTGGCTCTCTCCAGCACCTTCTCTCCCCACCCCCCGCCGCTACCTCTTTTTGATAGACAGAGCAAAGGGGGGGGGGGGGGGCGCGTGCGACAAGTCTACTATCCAATAAGCTTTTGATTATCGGATAGTCAACTAGTCGCTTACATCCCTGCCTCAAGCTGTACAGGACACATGCTGCAGAACCTGGAACTGAGCTTAGATCTCAAAGAGCCCAAGTGCTTTAACCATAAAAATCCTCATTCCTAGCACAGCCTTTTTTATGAGTTCCTGACTTCACAGGTCATCACTTCTTATATTTTTAGACTGTAGTGGGGAACTTCAGGCCCAGGGGCCTGATGCAGCTCCCTGCTTGCCTGGATGTGGCCCCCGAGGCTCAGCACCCCTACCCAGCATTGGTTTGCCTATACTGGCACTTCAGCCCCCCTGCTACCCCACCGTGGGGCTGGAAGCACAAAATCTACTAGGCTAGGGCCCCTAGGATCCGGCGTGCGTTTTTTGTGTGTACCAGCACATAAAGTTTAAAATGCTATTAAGACTAGGGATGTTAACTATCTGGTAATTGAATAGTTATGTAACCACATGAAATCTTTACAGGTATATGACTATTTGATAGTCCCCAGGGGCTGGGGGGGGGGGGGGGAAAGAGAGGAAGCAACCAGCACGCTCCTGGTCCCACGCCCGGGGCACTCCCTGCCATCATGCACTGCTGCCTCTGTATCAAAATTTTAAAACCAGCTCCCCTCGTGGCCTGTGGCCTCACACTGCTACCCGTGAAACAGAGGCCGCAGTGTGTGGTAGCAGAAGCCCCTGTCGGGGGGGGGGGGGAGGGGGAGGGATTTCCAAGCTTCCTGTTGACAGAGGCTGCTCCATGGGATGTGGAGCAGCCTGTCAGCAGGGAGCTTGGACCCTCTCATGGACAGCGGCTGTTATCACAAAGCAGCCTCCACCCGTGACAGGCCCAGGCTCGCCGCAGACAGAGGCTGCTCAGGGAGATGCAGAGCACCTGCTGTCCATGTGGAGCTCGGACCACCCAGCCAGGGGCTGCTCCAAGGCAGCCTCCCCTTCTTTCTCCCCACTTCCCCCCCCCCCCCACGCTGCCTCTCAGGGGGAGGGAGCAGGTGGCACTGTGGTGCCGGTGCTGGGAGAAGCCAGCTTTTCTGGCTCCTGCTTACACCCCTCCCCCTTGCTGCCTCTGATACAGAGGTATCAAGGGGTGGGGGGAAAATGCAAGTAGTCAACAATATTAACCGATAAGCCTCAGCTTATTGGTTAATCGGATAGTCGACTACTCCTTGACATCCCTAATTAAAACTAAAACAAAACATTTGTGTTCTACAGAAAATTAGGGATGCTTACACACGTGAGTGAATTTTCCCTTATTACAATGCGCGAAGTTTAAAACTCCACTTATCTTTATCATTCTAGTGAATGGACTTGCTACTAGATTTCTACTACAATTCCCTGAAATACTGAGCTATTTCTTTCCATCTAGATACTGTTCATTAGAACAAATGAACAAAAAAGTCTTTATGATAGTTATCTCAAGGGTCAAAATATTACTATTCTGTAGCTTTACTCAGAAGTATTACCCACAGTTAAAAGTCTATTTCATGCAGAAAGACAGAGCAAGTTTATGTTGTCTGGTTTTTCAAAGAAGCTATTAGATTAGTAATCATCAGTTGGTATATTCTGAACATGTTATTCCTCTGCTCAGAAAAAAATCTGACTACAAACTTTGTTGTGCAAAATATTCATAGGCCCCATTAAGACAATAAAAAATTCCCAATTTTTCTTAAAAAAGGCTTTACTTAGTACTTTTTTGTTAAAGCGACAAATATTTGGTTAAACCTATTCTTGCTCTTACCAAAAGTCCTCCCCCCCCCCCAAAAAAAAAGCACTTACATTATTATTCTGACTATTGTTCATACCTGTTAGAAGCTGGAAGTGGGTAGGGAGGTAGCTATCACTTGATAACTGCCTGTTCTGCTGATCCCCTCTATGGCAGTGTTTCTCAACCAGTGGTATGAGTACCCTTAGGGTTACTTGAGAAAAGTCTGGGGAGTATGTCAATACAACTGAAATTTGGAGAAAACTGAATTTTTGTTTTAAGTTTTACAGCACTGTATTATTTTTGTACTTTTTACACCCAAAAATTTCATTGTTCACCTGGCTACGTTTAAGTTGTTTAAACAAGTGTGTTGCACTGGTAGAAAAAAAATTGTGTGTCTGAAATCTCTAGGTACTAGGGGTACTTAACTTTTTTTTTTTTTTTTTTTTTTAAAGGGGGGTACTTTAAAAAAAAACGTTGACACACACTGCTCTAGGGCACATGGCATTGGCCATTGTCAGAACAAAGAATACTGGGCTAGATGGATTTTTGTATGGCCATTCTTATTGCAATGTACTTTCTCTCTTTAAAAGAAATGCAATATATTGATCTTTAGTACTGTAATTATTTTAACTCTTCTTGTTAGCAATATTAAGCATTTATTGTATTTTGGTTAAATTGTAATTATCTTATTACCTTGCTAAATAGTTCTTTATCCAAATATCACTGAGCACATCCAACACTCAAATCATATGAATATTACAAATTTAGGCTACAATCTTTCAGTCCGGCATGGGCTGAAGTTTGTGTACATAAATAACCCTTAATCACTGGCTTTCTAGGGAACCTCCCTGTGCCTCAGTTTTTGCCATCTGTAACATGGGGATAATGATAATTATTTCCTTTCTAAAGTGTTGTAAGAGCTAATAATGAAATGTGTCATTATCTGTCAACGAATGATACATTAAACATGTGTTTTTGCAGGATCAAACCATAGAAAAGTAAATCAAAGACATGTGTTCGAGGTCACTTTTTTATACCTTCTTCATTTGTTCATAAGAGAAATGAAACTTTATTACAGTCCATAAAAAGGTTTACCATACACTCAAATAAGCGTAGCTTCAGTAATTATGCATCTGAAAAACAATGTATTTTATTATTAATCACAATCCCAATTAATGTCATCCTTAGGGGTAAAAAGAACAATATTCCAGAATGAATATGAAAGGCTATAAATACTGAAAAGAATCCAGAATAAAAGTGATAGATTTACTATTCAATGGACCACATCCTGAGAGATGCAATTTAAGCTTAATATCTGATTAATTCATATTTTCCAAATGTTTCTTTACTCATGCTTCTCTTATCAGTTAGGTGAGTACCCTAACTCAACAATGAATCTTTCCAGAACTGGGTCCAAACATAAAAAATTAAGACAACAGATGCACCACAAATTAAAAAAATACCATTTTGAGCCTCTCACCCAGTGGAAGGTGGCAGCAGTTAACAAAGTTAAGGGTTGGGGATAGACAACATACTGAAAACGCACGTGGCTCAGGTATAACTAATTCAGCTTTGCTAAACACACACAGGCAACTACTCTGCTTTTTAAAAAAAAGTGACGCAACTCCCCTTGGAAAAACAGACTCCACTGATAATTTTTCATCCCAACACTTTAAGGGTGCCAGCCCTTCTCGAGGGCTGCCACTCCACCCAGACCTTCGTCCTTAACAGTCATCCAGCCATCAAATGTCTTTTGGTACAATTCTCTGGGGCCAAAAGTACTGGGTAATATACAAGCATTAGCAGGCCTCAATCTTCTTCCTAACCCCGGATAGCTGGGTCACCCGGAGCCCCTCTACCCATCTCCAGCAACTAAACTTATTAGAACAGCTTCCATCCGTCCCGCACCCCGACTTAGACGCAGCCCTTCCTTCGCAATAGACATGTGCGACAAACAGGCCTCACTTCCCCCCACGTGGTAGAGATGCAGCGGCCCCGAAGCGCGACTATTTCACCCCACCACCCGAAGAGCCAAATGTTGTCTCTGCGGGGCTTTAGCAGGTGCTGAGACTCTTAGAAACTCCCCAGTTCAGCCTCCGCGGCCAGACTGTGTGTGTGTGGGGGGGGGGGGGGAGAGGCTGTCACAGCCCGCGGACGGCAGCTTCTCCCTCGAGGGACGCGCAGCCTGTAGCGCACCCCAACAGGCCCGAGGGGGTTAAGGACTCTCTGCAGGTTGCTCAGTTGAGCGCCCCCCCCCCCCCAGTTCCCCACATCAGGGGCCACAGCCGCCCTCCCCAAGGGAAACAGGCGGGGCTCGAACTCAAGATTCTCCCGCGTCCCGCACCAGGGCCGAGCGCGCTACCGCGTCTCGTGCCCCGCGCTCCGGCGTATTAGCCGCAGGCCGCATGGTCCCCGTCGCCACCCGTTGACCCCACTCACCTTCCTTCCTGAGCGGCGCAGCGGGCTGCCCGCTGCCCTCCTCCCTGCGGTCGCCGGCGCCCCCGGCCGAGGCGGCGAAGGGGGGCAGCGGGTTCTTGCGCTCTTTCTGCGACTCCCTGCGCAGCTGCTTGGCTGCGCTACTGTTGCCGCCGCCTCCCCCAGTCTGGCCCGGGCCCCCGCTGCCGACCCCGCCAGAGGAGTTAGCCTGGGCCGCCTGCCCGCTGCGGGCCCCGCCGCCGCCGCCCCCCTGGCTGCCGCCGCCGCCGCCGCCGCTCTCCTTCCTCCGGCTCTCGGCCGCCCGCAGCACCTCGAAAGGGTCCGACTCGTCGTCAAAGAGCTGGTCGAAGCGGTTGGTGACGACGCAGCCGAACCCTTCTTGTAGGTGTCCGGGCATGATGGGCCCCTCTCGGCGGGATCCTCCTCCGATGCTGCCCAGGCCCCAGCCCCCTGCTCGCGACACCACACAAGATGGCCGGCCCCAAAGAGACCCGCTTCTCTTCCGGCGCCAGGAACAGCCGGGCTTTGCCGCGCGCAAAGCATCGCGGGAGCACGAGGCCGCCTCCAAGCCACGGGAGCCCCGCGCGGCTGGAGGGGCGGGACTACCATTCCCAGCAGGCCACGCGGCGTATTGGGCCAGGCCAGTGTGGCGCGAGGAGACCGCTGCGTGGGCGAGGGGGAAGGCGGGGAGCGGAGAATGTGAACCGGCCACCTGTCTCGAGTAGGACTAGTCCCCCCTCCCCCATTGCACGGCTGTCCTGGCTCCCCAGCCGGGCCCCCACGTGGCCAGGCTGACCGCCCCTCCCGCGCGCAGCGACGGGGCAGTAAGTTGCTGCGGGGCAAACAAGGCCCCGCACGAGCCCAGCCCTCCTGCTGCTGCAGGCGGGGCTGGCGTTGTTCGAAGTGCCCCTCACTTTTAAAGCACGTTCCCAGCCGCTGTGTCTGACCTCAGCAACCCTCCCCACCCCCGTCGTCTAATCATGCATAGAGCGGCCCCGGCCCTGGTACGTTTCATGCCCCGGGGCTTGCTGCAGCTGGCTCGCGTCGAGCCTGACGCTGAAACTCCTCGCCCCGGCTGCATCTAGACCACATGGGTCTAGATCTTTCAGAGATAAACAAAAGTGATTTTTTCCCTAAAATGTATTTTATTGTTACAGTGTAACGAGTAAGATTCATGATTGAGAGGTGGGCGGAGAAGAATGTGGTGTGTTTTACAAAGGGCATAATCTGAAAGCACCTTGGGGATAGTTTCAAGGTCTGTTTCTCCTGTCTCGGGATGAAAAACACTTTACAAAAAAACAGGAAGATCTAACTGTAAACTGATAATTTGTCTCCATTTTACTTTACTGTTTATGCTTTTAAAAACTGTTCAACTATCTCAGCATGGACACTGAATCAGTTTTAATACTTTAGATGTTAATAAAAAGGCTCCACGCCTCTAATGAGCTTTGCACCTATATAAACCCCTACTTAAACTGTGCAAAGGTTTGCTCATATGGCTCTATCTGAAATGCAAATTACAGCAGATTACATATTTTATGTAGCACATCTATTAGTGATACAGTGTGGGCTATGTTGTTCACTATACCCACCATACTGCTGGTGAAGATACGTAGATCGCTGTGATGACTGCTATCAAACCAGGGATTTCCAGAGCTGAAAGAACCAGTCCTGGCAGCTTGAGCTATGTGCTATAGATGAGGACTATAACATTAATATGTGTGGGTCAGGCATTTCATAATACCCACTGATCAGTGAGTTACACTAGCAATAATCAAAATGTATCAGAATCAGCTGTTGAAATGGAAAAACTTTATGAATACAAAAACTACCTTAGAGGTAACATCAGGGTTGGCAAATCTACAACTAAAACATTTTTGCAAGTTATACCACATTTTAATATATAAAAAGCAGAGCTTGAAAGCTACTGAATATCAAATGCTCTGAAACAAAACACAGACTTAGTATTAACATTGCTTAATCATTGGTGCTTCACTAATATAAACAAGCAATAAACAAAATCCAAGTCGTTGTTGAACCTTTCAGTTCCTCATACTGAAATGAGATTTAAAAAAACACCATGTCTGCTACCTACCCAAAGGACCTCATCACAAGCCCAGTATGTACCTTCAGATAAGGGGTCAGTAGACACACATTGCATAAGGATTCCACTGCAAGTCTAGAATCACTTCTGAAATGTTCTGCCAATATCCTTTCAAGGACATTTAATCCTACTTTTAAAAGGAGGAAAACTTTTGTAAGGATTATATAAGGGATTACTCAATTTGGCCACCCTATATTTACAATTTTCAGGTATTTCCTTATAATTATCTGTGTGCCAAAACATTATAAGATTATGTTGACAATCCAAATGGAAGGCAAGAAGCACAGAACTATGATTGACCATATTTTTATATGTTCAGATACTTTTATATGGTATTTTAAAATCTAATATATTGGCTGGATTGATAGCTATAAGTCTGAAATCGCTTAATTTACTTTTATTTTTAAGTTCCTAGCACAAATGCTTCGACACATAGCATGCAACCAGAAGGGGTCCTATGTGAGAAAATGTCATTGTAGCTCTCATATCTTCTACTGTTCAAATGCATTTACAAACAGAAATAACTCATTAGCCAATGTCAGGACTTTCATGTATAAAAGGGGAGGAAACAAATGTAGCGTGCTGTGTACTGAACTTAAGATGTCAAT
This sequence comes from Pelochelys cantorii, assembly GCA_032595735.1. NCBI lineage: Eukaryota > Metazoa > Chordata > Testudines > Trionychidae > Pelochelys > Pelochelys cantorii. The sequence goes on along the minus strand of CM064334.1, from coordinate 46,727,860 downwards.
CGTCAAATCAAATAGCAGATAACAATAAGAGGAGTCTTAGATCATGACGAGTATTATTTAGTCATAGTCCCAAAAGTAAGGCAGAAGATCATCTACATGTGAAATGTTGGGTGAATATTTGAATTCTCCCGTCACACAAACTCAATTAAAGGGTCAACATGTTCCAGCAAAGTCACTAAAGAAATGTATACCCAGGCTGTACAAGATGTATTAACATTGAAATTGATGGACTGGATCAGATCCAAAGTACATTTTGGCTATATCTACACAGCAGTGTATGTCTACACTGATGTTATTCTGAAATAAAGAGTGCGTTGACACAGCAAGCCATTATTTAGAAATAATGGCAAGCTGGAGGACTTCTTACTCCAACTCTTGTAACCCTTACTCCTTGTGAAATGAGGGACGTCGAAGGAAGAGTGTTCTTCCTTCGACTTCCTGCTGTGTAGCCAGTTCCAAAAGCCAAATTAAGCTATTTCAACTTCAGCTACGCAGTTGATGTAGCTGAAGTTGCATAGCTTAATTTAACTTTTGCCTTGCTGTGTAGGCATGCCCCTACAGTCCACTATCCTGCCTCTGACAACAGCCAGTACCAGATGCTTCAGGGGACAGTGTAAGAATGTTGCAGTATGCAGATGTGGAGATTATCTGCTCCTAACACTGGTCTCATTCTGATCTGCAGCAGAGACTAGTTTAAACCTTGAAGCATGAGGTGTAATATCTTTCAAGTTTTTCATAGTGATTTATATGGATATTAAATATACTCAATTACCATAAATGTCCTTTGTGGTTTATGGGACTTCCTATAGCAATAAGTTTCACACTTAAACTACATGGGGGTATCCTTTTATTAGTTTTGAATTTGCCACCTTTTAATATACTTAAAGGTCTTGTCTACTTGTGTGTCATGAGACAGGGAGAATACCTTCGTACTTGATGTGCAAACCTATTCCCTAGGAAATCAGAAATTTGAAATCAAAATGTGGTACTATCTAGTCTATCCTATTTCACAGCTATTGCTCACCAAGACAAATCCAGCTTTGATTTAATGATCAGCTTTAGTTATTGCCTGCTTAGGTCCTCTATAAAACATTTGGGTGATCATCTACCAGGACCTGCAATGAGAATATTCACATCCGACAAAGACACACATTCCAATTGGTACCATGATTTACAAACTCAGTAGAGGTTCTTAGATTAATAGACATGAAGGCTGAATTACTTGAACTAATTAAAGGGTCTGATTTTGGCCTCTGTACATACAATTTTAATATCCTTATTTCAGCACCAGACCATCTTGCTACAAAAAAAGCCTACTTTTCTATATACCTCCCCCATCTCCTTTGTTCAGACACCCCTTAGCAGAGTTACACTCACATAGTGGGACACAAATGTAAGCATAGACACATGCACAACTAGGTCAACACCAAGTCATCTTATACTGGTGTAACTTTGTAGTGGAGACTAGGCCTTCATATCTCCACACATTCAAGAGCCTCAAGAATGACCTGTTTTTCCCTGCTTTTACCTAGATTTCTATTTAACATCTTGATTAAGCTGTATTAAACTAAAGCACTAACAAAGACAGAAATAAAAGGTAATACACCAAAGTTCTCAAAAATATAGTATCAAAACAAATGTTTCAATCCATCTTGTAGACACCTACACACCTAAAGGATGCTACAATCTGTTCTCTGTCTTCATTCTGGCAATATCTCCTTACTAAAGAGTCAACGTCCCAGCAAAGTAGAACTATAAACCTAAGTGCTTCTAAAAATCAACATCTCCAAATTGGTTTTAGAAAAGTTTATTTCTTCATTTAGAGCTAACTAAACAGTTCCATCACAACTGTTCATGCACCTCTTAGCAATATGCAAAGGAATACATTTATAAGTAATCTCAACATTCCTAGTTCATGAGGGGAACAAAAGTAAACAACTAAAGCATTAGCCATCTAGAGAGCCATAAAACTAACTCCAAATCACATGATGACTTTTGGTTAAGTCTTAGAGTGTCAAACAAAGGTTTTCTAATAAAGTAGGTTTTTGCATCACTGAATAAGTTCAAATAAATATAGAAAGGAAGGTGAGGTAATATCTTTTAGGGGACCAATTTCTATTGGTGAGAGATAGGAGCTTTCACAGAGGAGCTCATTTCTCCTTACCAACTGCTTCTCTGAGGAACCTCGCAGTGGTGGTAGAATAACTTTTATAATGGGAGTGCTGAAAATAATTGAACAAAACTGTAAGCCTGCATATAATAGAAATTACTTCACGCCATCTCACCATTAGTTCCACCACCCCTGAAAGTTCACCTCCCTTCAATAAAAGATAGTACCTCACTTACCTTGTCTCTCTATTATCCTGGGACCAACACAGCTACAACACTACCACAAGTATACATATGAAAATATCTTTATACTAAGAAAGAGATTGGTATACAGAACTGTAGCATATGCTCACATATTAGTAAATCTAGAAATATGGTATCAGGAGTAATGCTTAAAAGCAGCCAATCTATTCTAGCCATTATAAAATGACTATTCTAACTCAATGAACTTAGAAGCTGTTGTAAATTAGAATCAAATAGAGGATAATATCTTTCCACACTGGGGCTACTTCTACACTGCAATGCTATTTCAGGATACCAGAGTATTCTGAAATAACTATCCTGTGTCTTTATAGCAAGTCCGTTATTTTGGGCTCACTATTCTGATATCCCTGTAAACCTTATTCTACAAGGAGTAAGGGATGTTTCAGAATAGCACATTATTTTGAAATTTGGTGCTGTGTATGATGAAATAAGTTATTTCAAAATAGCATGGAAATAAAATATGCAATTTGTGTAGCTCAAATTGCGTATCTTATTTTGAGTTACGGTGCTGTGTAGACGCACCCTTAGAAGTGGCCTAGAATAAAACTCTCCTCAAATTAAAGATAAGAAGAAGAATACAACTTTGGGGTATAATTACAATGAGAAAGTTTTATTCTGTTAAATAGCAGTTCAAGAGCTAGAAACAGAAAGTGAACCAAATTCCGTTAGCGTACATTTTAATTAGTTCTGCTAAAGAAAAAATGAAGGATTCCAAGGAAAGGCTGGGAACCCTTGTACAGGGACTTTGTGTGAGGCTTGAATGCCATCTACTGGATGGGCAGGAAGCTTGCCACAACACTTTGACCTGTCCGGCTTCAGGTGATTAGCATCAGCACCATATCAGTTTTAAATACGATGATATTTGATTTAAATCTTAGTCCAATTATATTTGTAAAAGAATTTCTCAAATTTTGAGATACTTCAAAACTGTTTCATTTTCCTTTATCTGCTGTAATTTTCTTCTTTGGCTTATTTGGAATCAGGTTATCCTATAGTATCTGTGGAAAGTGATAACACTTGTGACTTCAATATTTTCCAGAGGAAGAGTTTCTATCAACCCAAGAGCCTTGTATTATGGAATAGGGATGAAATCTAATGTTTTCGGTGTTCTAGGAAAATAATAATTATGCACTTTATGGTGAAATTCTGACTTCCTTTAAACACACAATGGAATTGGAGCAATAAGCATTGATTTCCTGCATTTAAGCAGGTGGAATTTCTCGCCATTCCTTCTGTTTGGTATACATTCTTTTTTGTGGGGGACTTAGGATTCTGTCTTCAGGGAAATCTTTTTCCACAAGAGGCTAATAATTGTAATTCTGGATGTCAGTGTCTCAGGAGCTAAAATTGTTCTCAGTAAAGGATGCTTTAGTTTAATAAGTGTTTAACTCTGAGAGGTTTTTTTTTTATGTGGAATAGACCCATTGATCTGCTGAAGGTATGTTTTGTTGGATAAAGATTTTATCTTGACAGTCCTTTCTATGTATTTTCTCCCCTTTGGTTGCACTGGGGAGTTTGATCTACCCTCTGAAGTGCATATTTGGCAATTTTACATTGGCCCACTTTCTTCTTTGAAGGTGGTGCTTACACAAAGCTCTTCCTCAGGTCTGGAAAATATACCTTGTATTTGTGACATTGAGTATAACAAATCATTTAGCATAAGTGGTTAGCATACTGCTAACCATACTACAACAAGGGACCAGTGAAGGTGAAGTGGCCTACTAAAACCTCTCCAGTCATGGAGGAGCGGGGAGAAAAGGGAAAAATAAGCCTGGAAGTAGCGCAGTTTGATTGGGTGATAGGTTGTTAGATAATAAAAATCATGGACTGAATAGTAACATTTGATTTACTCTTATTACAACAAAGAAATTGAAGAATTTCTGGACAAATGCACCTTGAAACCAATGATATACATCCATATCATATACATCAATGAGATTTTCATCCTCTGGACAAACTATCTACATTTCATAGAATCATAGAACACTAGAACTGGAAGGGACCTCAATAGGTCATCAAATCCAGTTCCCTGCCCTCACGGCAGGACCCAGTACCATCTAAATCAGGGCTACTGGATTTTGAAGCTCCAGGGGCCAAAGTGATACTCACAGCACATACCAAGGGTCGCAGCTTAAGTGTGATTGCATATACACATGTAAATATATATACAAATAGCTTATTTCACACTGATGGGCATGAATACAAAGATTAAGGCAAGACTACACAACACGCAGCCCCATTTAAATCAGTTCTGCTGATATTAATAAAATGCAATATTTACCCAATTTCCACCCATGACAGCACTTTTAATGAGCAATGACAGTCCAGGAATTTAACTACTAAAATGTATATCAACAGAAGACCATTATATTGACTATTTTTTGGTTTTGTTTCCCACCTGCGGGCCGCGTGTTGAGCGTAAACCCAAACTGCATCATGGGCCGCAAACAAATGGGCCAAGGGCTGCATGCGGCCCACATGTTGAGTAGCCCTAGTCTAAACCATCCCTGATAGATGTCTAACCTCCTCTGAAATATCTCAGAGATGGAGATTCCACAGCCTCCCTAGGCAACTTATTCCACGGTTTAACCACCCTGACAATTCAGAAGTTTTTCCTAATGTCCAACCTAAACCTCCCTTGCTGCAGTTTAAGTCCATTGCTTCTTGTTCTATCATCAGAGGCCAAGGAGAACAATTTTTCTCCCTCTTCCTTATGACACCCTTTTAGATACCTGAAAACCGCTATCATGTCCCCTCACAGTCTTCTCCTTTCCAAACTAAACAAGACCAATTCTTTCAGCCTTCCTTCATAGCTCATTCTCTAGACCTTTAATCATTCTTGTTGCTCTTCTCTGGACCTTATCCAATTTCTCCACATCTTTCTTGAAATGTGGTGCCCAGAACTGGACACATACTCCAACTGAGGCATAATCAGTGCAGAGTAGAGCAGAAGAATGACTTCTCGTGTCTTGCTCACAACACTCCTGTTAATACATCCCAGAATCACGTTTGTTTTTTTGCAACAGCATCACACTGTTGGCTCATATTTAGCTTGTGGTCCACTATGACTCCTAGATCCCTTTCTGCAGTACTCCTTCCTAGACAGTTGCTTCCCATTCTGTATGTGTGAAACTGATTGTTCCTTCCTAAGTGGAGTACTTTGCATTTGTTCTTATTAAACTGCATCCTCCTATTTACCTCAGACATTTCTCCAGTTTGTCCAGATCATTTTGAATTATGATCCTATCCTCCAAAGCAGTTGCAACCCTTCCAAGTTTGGGATCTGCAAACTTAATAAGAGTATTCTCTATGCCAAATCTAAATAGTTGATGAAGATATTCAACAGAACAGGTCCCAAAACAAACCCCTGCAGAACCCTACTTGTTATACCTTTCCAGCAGGATTGTGAACCATTAATAACTACTCTGAGAATGGTTGTCCAGCCAGTTATGCACCCACCTTATAGTAGCCCCATCTAAGTTGTATTTGCCTAGTTTATTGATAAGACTATCATGTGAGACCGTATCAAATGCCTTCCTGAAGTCTAGGCATACCACATCCACCGCTTCTCCCTTATCCACAAGACTCGTTATCCTATCAAAAGAAAGCTATCAGATTGGTTTGACATGATTTGTTCTTAAATCCATGCTGGCTGTTACCTCTCACCTTATTATCTTCCAGGTGTTTGCAGATTAATTCCTTAATTACTTGCACCATTATCTTTCCTGGCACAGAAGTTAAAATGACTGGTCTGTAGTTTCCTGGGTTGTTTTTATCTCCCTTTTTATAGCTTCAGAGGGGTAGCCCAGCTAGTCTAACAGGAAACACTTGAAAAACAACAAATAGTCTAGTACAGGGGTGGCCAACCAGTTAGAGATGAAGAGCCAAAATAGCTGTGGATAGAGTGTGAAGAGCCACATTATATATTTATTTTTATATATCTATATATAGATATGTACACAAAATGTAGTGATAAAAATGACAAGGCATTTTGGACAAAAACCAATAAAAAAGTCTCTAGTCACGTAAAAAATTCACGGCCAGTCCGTAGATCTTCAGAGAACTTGACAGAGAACAATCAAATAAAAAAAAACACCTTTAAAAATACAGTAATATTCGCACACTAAAATACATGGTGGGCATGTTTTTTTTTTTAATTTAACACTACTGCCCTATTATGTCCTGTGAGTTTTTTTAAATTAAACTGAACTGAGAAGTAAATTAGCACAATTTGAAGTGCCTGTTTCACTCTAGCTTGTTGATCTCTGGTATGGTTTTCTAATTTTTTTTTTTTTAAACTTATGAAGATTATGGGTTTTTTTTTTTTTTTTTTTTTTTTTAAGTTCTAAAAATTCAGGTCTGTCCCAGACTGCATATATGAACGGTTCAAAATCAAGAAGGGAGAGTATCATCTCTCATAATAATTGCTTCAGCCTGGCAAACAATAGCCTTTGAATTTTCTTTAAAGGAACACAGTGTAAGCCAGGTACATGCTGATTCTTTTTTTGCCCTGGAATTTAAATATGACATCTGTGTTGGCTGCCTTATTCTGCATCCATGAAGACTTTGAGTTTAAGCTCCCCACTCTATCCCAATCCCCTTCCTCTCTCCCAGAGCCAGGCGCACCCCTCCCCGCTCTAACCCAATCCTCCTCCTCCCCCAGAGCCAGGCCCCCCCTGATTTCCCCCCCCACCCCGCCCCGCCCCGCCCCGCTCTAATCCAATGCCTTGGACCCGGAGCCGCCGCCTCCACGTGCTTCTCCCTCCAGGCACTGGGGCACATCTGCAGAGCAGCCAGCTGTGAGCAGTCCTGGCATGCAGCTCAGAACAAGAGCTGCATTTCTTTAACCAAAGAGCTGCATGCAGCTCAAGAGCTGCAGGTTGGCCACCCCGGGTCTTGTAGCACCTTAAAGACTAACAAAACAGGTAGATGGTATCATGAGCTTTCGTGGGCACAACCCACTTCTTCAGATGAATGGAGTGTTGGAAGTCCAAACATAAGTATCTTGCGCAAAACAGGGGATTTGCACAAAAAAACCCGTCCACACTGCTGCTTTTTGCGCAAAAAGAAGTGGCAGAAAATAAACTAATGTCACAACTCATGCTAATGAGTCCCTCATTAGCATATTTTCTGCCAAAAAAACGTGTAGTGTAGACATAGCCCTACAGATAATATACAAGAAACCTATGCATCATCACACCTATCTTCACAAATCCAGTAGCCACATTAAACATACCTAGAAACCTGTTATCTACATACATCCAGGTACTCAGATACTACAGAACATGCTCTGATGAGAAGGTCAAGATGCAGTTTTAAGTATGTTAAAGTGTGTCTTTGTCAAATGGGGACATGCCACTGGAGAAATAGATTGCATCAGGAAATGGGCCACCCTAATTCCCTGAGAGAACCTGCTACAATATGGACATAAAACCTGTTCTGACTCCACACTTCTAATAGTCATGTACCACTCCACACTGGAACTCATACTGAGCATCAAGCAGTTGCAACCCATACTCTATGGGGACCACATTCTGAACAGAAATCTTTCCTGAACTTCCATGTCTAGCCAAACAACCTCCAAGCTGACTATCAGATGCAACTTTCCAAAGACCAGGACATACCAACTCAAAGCAGCAATAGACCCTCCTATAACAACTGATGCAAAACCTGCAGCTATATCTGCACAGCTGCAACAATCAACACTGCCCACAACAGATCTTTTAAGACCCAGGCATATCATGACCTGGGATGTACCTCATCCAATGCACTGAATGCCCCAACAACTAAGTGGGCAAAATCAGACAATAACTATGCTCCCAAATGCACTCACTCAGGAAAAATAAGACCAAACACTATCATCTGTGAGTGAATACTTTGCAGAAAGTGATCACTCTGTATCTGAACTCTCAGTCCTAACTACAAGGAACCTGTACAGCACCTTCAAAAGACAAGTGGTAGCTGAAATTCATAGTTTTTAGGTACTAAAAATTATAGACTGACTAGAGACACTGAATTTATGGCTTATTACAAAAGGCCATACTGAGTCAAACCAAAAGTCCATCTAGCCCAGTATCCTGTCTTACAGCAGTGGCCAATGCCAGATGCCCCAGAGGGGGTGAAGAGAACAGAATCTTCAAGCAATCCCTCTCCCATCATCCATATCCAGCCTCTGACAGAGGCTAGGGATATCATTGCTACCCATCCTGGCTAATAGCCATTGATGGACCTAATTAATTATCCATGAATTTATCTAGTTCTTTCCTGAACCCTGTCAAAGTCCTTGTTTTCACAACCTCCTCTGGCCAGGAGTTCCACAAACCAACCATGCACTATGTGAAGGAACACTTCCTTTTGTTTGTTTTAAAACTGCTACCTATTTACTTCGTTTGATGACCTCTAGTTCTTGTTATGGGAACAAGTAAATACATTTTCCTTATTCACTTTTTCCACACCGGTCCTGATTTTATAGACCTTTATCATATCCCCTCTGAGTCTCCTCTTTTCTAAGCTGAAATGTCCCAGTCTTATTTATCTCTCTTCATATGGGACCCATTCCAAACCCCTAATCATTTTGTTGCCCTTTTCTGAACCTTTTCCAATGCCAATATATCTTTTTTGAGATGAGGCAACCACATCTGTATGAAGTATTCAAGATGTGGGTGTATCATGGTCTATAATTGCCAGAATCACCTCTGGAGCCCTTTTAAAATATTGGCATCACATTAGCTATCTTCCAGTCATTAGGCACAGAAGTTGTTTTAAAGAATAGGTTACAAACCACAGTTAATATTTCTTCAATTTCACATTTGAGTTCTTTCAGAACTCGTGGGTGAATGCCATCTGGTCCCAGTGACTTGTTACTGTTCTGTTTATCAAGTTGTTCCAAAACCACCTCTAATGACACCTCCATCTGGGACAATTCCTCAGATTTGTGACCTAAAAAGAATAACTCAGGTTTGGGAATCTCCCTAACAAGCTGTCACTGTCATACCCTTCCCCTCATTTCTTCCCCGTAACTTAACTATTTCTGCTAAACAGTCCATTTCACCTTTTGTTTAGCTATGACACTCTGGCTATGTCTACACTGGCGCGATCTTGCACCAGAGATATGCAAATGAGGCTAAGCATGGAATATCGCCGAGCCTCATTTGCATAGCTAATGAGCCGGCACTTTTGCAGAAGAGGCTCTTGCGCCAGAAGGAGCTGTCTACACTGCCCCTTCCTGTGCAAGAAAAACACTCTTGCGCAATGCCGCTATGTTGATTATTTTCGGGAATAACTGCATTGCACAAGAGGGTTTTTCTTGCGCAAGAAGGGGCAGTGTAGACAGCTCCTTCTGGCGCAAGAGCCTCTTCCGCAAAAGTTAGAGAGTTAGAGAGAGAAGGTAACTTCAAATATTACTTGAATCTTTATTTATGTTATACACCTCAGAATATTTTCCCATTAACTTTAATTGTATTGTGTGTTTATAACTACCAAGATATCTAATGTATTTAATACCTCATGTTCCACACTTGTTTCTTTCCAATCTCAATCTAGTTATTTTACCTTTGTTTATTTTAAAGACAAATAGCAGGGTACTTTAATATGTAAATACAGAAAAGTATTGCAGTGTTTAATAATCATCTCTTCTGCCAATTAACTCAGACGCCAGTATCTCCCTTCAATACTTATCAGCTCTGAGAACACTCTGTCTCAATTTTAATAGCTTGCTTAATAAAACTGCTTTCTAAACATTAAGAGTTGTAAATACACAACTGACACCACTAAATCAGAGCTTATGCTATCTTCTCTGTGCTGCTGTATCTATTGACATGTTTACACCACAGGCGTGGGAAGTGGTGGTGCTGCAGTATCTCCGGGTTTTGCACCCAGCTTTCCCACTGCCAACCCTTCACCAGTTCCAACAGCCCTGAGTCCTGGCCTCTGGGGTCCTGCCACCCACCATCCTCAGAGTACAGGCCAATGGCCTTGGAGGCTCTGCTGCCACTTGGGGTCCTGCTGCCAGTCTAAGGCTCTGCAGTGGTTATCAACTGTAGCTAGGTTGCCAACTCTCCTGGACCAGATGGACCAAACACTGAGGCAACTGTGTCCAGTCTGGGAGAGTTGGCAACCCTAGGTGTGACCCCAGCCTGGGGCAGTGAGGGTGCAGTTTAGCACCCTACCCTAAAAATAGTTTCAGAACCACTGGTCTACACATACAGTGGTACAAGCTGCACCAATGCTGTTCATCCAGTGAAGACATTCTATGCTGATGGAAGAGAGTGCTCCCAGCAGCATAACAGAATTATCTCTGGACGCAGCAGAAGTTATGTCATGGTGTCCACATTGGTGCTTACATCAGTGTAACTTACATTCCAAGTGATGTAAGTTCTGCCGACAGCTATAGAGTAGATCTGGCCAATCTCTCATTGGGTGATTCTCGTACGTAAGCTTTGTTTGTGCCATTCTAACTTTTTCAACTAGGTACACGTTCAAAATTAAACTGTGTTTAGGAACTATCACAGTCATATGACTCTGAACTTCCTTTAAGAGTCATGGTTAACCTCAGGTATGTATACACATAAACTGCTACAGTGGCGCTACTGCAGCACTTTTGTGAAGACACTACCTACACCAATGGGATGGATTGTCCTATCAGCATAGATATTCCATCCCCACCAAGATGATTTTTCACACTCCTGTGTGATGTAGTTATACCAGCCTAATATCCTGCTGTATACCAAGGCTCAGAATACTATTTTCATAAGACAGGAGTAAAAGTAGTAGTAATGGTTTTACTAGCTTTTATTTAAGTTAACACTACTTTCAATTAAATTGCCCTATTCAATCTATTTAGTTTCATCCTAATTCATTCTTTAGTTTAAGAGCTTTTATATCAAGGTGAATTACTGTCAAGGCTTTGGCTTTGTCTACACTGCAAGGTTTTTGTGCAAGAAGTCTTTTGCGGAAGAGTTCTTGCGCAAAAACTTCTTGCACAAAAACACGTCCACACCTCAAAGCGCATCGCAAAAGTGATGTGCTTTTGCGCAAGAAAGCATCCACAATGCATGAACGCTCTGGCCATCAGAGCTTTCTTGCGCAATTCACAGAATGGCCATCAGAGCACCTGTGCCTTTTCCCTCTGGAGCGTCCAAACTTGCTTTTATGTGCAGTAGCTGTAGTGCAAAAGGGAATTATGCCTCGTAGAAGGAGGTTTACCGACACCAGCAAAAGCCCTCTGTTCTGCTGTTTTACTGCTGATTTACTTGTGCAAAAGCATATTTGAGGTGTGGATGCCCCACAGGCTTTTGTGCAAAAACCTTGCAGTGTAGACATAGCCTTTGAGTGGAGAAGGTGGGGACCTGCAAGAGACTTTAAAAATACCTTATCTCTATATCCTTCTTCTTAAAAACTCCCCTAGGTCACAGATTCCCTGATTTTGGATAGTACTCTGCCACCACCCAAGTGCAAAACACCTTTTCCAAACCCAGGAAGACTCACTTGGAAATTTTTTCCTGTGGGGTACCCCAAGCTCTTTTACACTTCCTTAGGAGAGAGCTTGAAAATAAACTGTAATTTCTAATAGCTGACTTCTCAGTCTCAGGCATGTGCACACAGACTCTTCTGCCTTGTAGGACACCGGCATCAGATCATAGTCTTTAAAAAGGAGATTTTATTAACAAAAGAAAAAAGACATACTTGGTAAAGCATATTTGGTTGCCAGGTGTTACAGAGCAACTGAGAAAGCAGATTAAAACACAGAGAATTGCTTCCCTGGGATTCAGCTTCTGTTACAGTGTATGAGGGAGAGGGAACACATGGGCTCAGCACAGAGTTCACAAACCAGAAATAATTTAAAAAAACAGATTGCGTCGAATTACATATTCCCTATCTACTCACATTTCTTGTTCCCAGGTTCCGTCTGTTGGACATGAGTATTGTTGGACATTCCATATCCGACTCCCAAGGTTCATTCCATCTCTCCAGCTTTTTTCTCTCTCTCTCAAAACAGCAGCAAGCACATTACTGCTTTCAATTCAAATCTCACACTATCTTCCAATTGGCTCTCCTAGCTCCCTGCCAACACTTCCTGAATACCCACTGTTCTGGGTTTAACCTTTTAGTTACTGAATGCTGGAATGTCTAGAAAAGGGTAGGATTCCTCTCATCCATCACAATTACAGTTTCCATAATCTAGTTACTTTATTACGTTAAAGAAATAGTATATAACAAAGCATTAAACTTAGCTGTTAAATTATGTCAATGTTAGCTGCTAGTTTGTTTACTGTAATTAAGCCTGTTGATTCTGTTAATATCTTAAATGAATACCACTGTGTTTGATGCTTACCAATTTTGAATTTTATATTCAGTTGTATACTAGTAGTCCATTCAATACAGTTAGCTAATTTTGTTTTATTGTACTTTATATTTTCAAATTGTATGGTTTTAAATGTTGTATCAGGTGTATCTGATTTGCATGATTATTGTTGATTTAATTTTTTGCATCTGTCATTTTGATTTAAATAAGCATTTCTTTATTTCAAAGTGAAGGGTATCCTTTAGTGCTGCGGTGTCCAAGCAGTTCTGAAACACTAGCCATTATAGTGATTATTGCTATAGAGAACTAGCCACACTCAACCAGCCAAATAGCCACATGTGGCTAGTGTGTCAGACAACATGGCTTTAGTGTATAGGAGAAAGAATCCTAGATGAAATTTATGTTAGTCCTTGAATGCAATCTCAATAACAATTATTAATAATTTCATCTTTTGAGTTGGTTTTCCTAACCTCATTATAGGAGGAGTAATTAATAATTCTCTAATTGTTTCTCCCTCTTATTAATTTTGATAATTGTTTTCCTTTTGGTAATTTTACTTTGAAAGTTACTCAGCATTCAACCCTTTTTTTACCCCACATTCTCAGTTATGGAAATGACACCTCTATCAGGAGAGGCACAAGGTAGTGTTACAACTTGGTTTAGTGCTGCACCAGTTACAATATTTGTGGATACAGTATACAGAATACCTTACACTCTAGCACTATCAGTGTGACATTTTCATTAGCATTAAAATTCACATTTAGAAGAAAATACTAGCAGATGTTTATGATTTAAGTGTTGCTTTTTATGGTTTTACCACTAAAGGTATCTTCAATGTATCCTAATAAGAAACCATATCAGAGAGTCCTTGTTACAGTGTTTTTTTTAAAGAGAGAAAGTCTTACAAGCAACAGCCACAATGTAAAATAAGTGAATTTTAAAAGATCAGTGTTCATTATTTAATCAGCAAATACACACAATAAATTAGAATGAAGCAGTATCAAGTGAAGAGTCTGAAACAAGAACAATTAATATTGCAAATATGTGCAGCAACAATGGAAATATAAGCTACGATATACTTAAAGATCAGAATGTATTTCATGATCATAAACTTAACATATATATATGGCCCTTAACATATGTATTTGGCCCTTCCAAATATAATTACTTCAGGCTATGCATTATTCTATGCCTTTCAAATCCATTGCAAAGCTTTTGTTATATTTTGAAACCCATCAAATGACAGTTTAATATTAACATCCTTTTTCTTGTCTACCCACAAATGTTGCATCAGTTCAAAATAATTGCCTTAGAAACTGATTTCATTAAAGCATTTCAACAGTGTCAACATATGGAGTAGCACCAATTCAATGTGATCATTTTTTAAAAAATGAAAAGTTAATTTTTGCAATTAGACAAGGCTGAAATTATTTTATTTTCAGCTCATCATTGCAGCCCAAGTTTCATTGCATTATCTGAACAATTTTTCCTACAATGATTAAATGCTGGAAATGGCTCTCAGGAGTCCCTTTTTTAAAATACTGCTACCAAACCGAAGGGAAGTTTGGGTTAATTGTCCTTTATAAGGAAGCTCACCCCATCCTCAGGATATTGCTAATTCACTGTCATAGAGCAAAATATTTTGCTAGAGCAAGTATTTGGTTATTGGAATGAATCAGATTTCACCAAATAGCAGATAATTTTTTAAAAAGGGAAAATACCCCTGGATAAGTGTTCAGTGTGTCCCATTCTCCCTTCAAATTAGGCTAGCTTAACAAGTTAGACAATTTTTCCAGGAACAAGAGTATAAACATTTCCCAAATTAGATGTTTAATGTACCTGTCTGCTGAGTGGTATTGATAGTTTATTTGTTATAAGGCACATGTTTATTCAGAGATTCCAGTCAAGTAACCATAGTACATGAGGTTTGATATAGACAAAAGGGGAAATTTGTGGGCACTCCTTGTTAAAATATTCATAGCACACTGTGCAAGAACAATGTAAAAACCTCATGCTTTGGATGCAAGGGGTATCTGATTCTTTTCAACCTCATTTTGCTTGAGCTCCACACTGAGGTTTCCTTAAATCAATGAGTAAGTTTAAATGATGAACTCCTCAGGTAAACAAAAGGCAAATTACTATGTGCTAAACATGTTCAAATTGCAACTTTTGCTCATGAAAATATGGCTTAAGTCTGTTTTAAGGTGAAAATTGTGTGCTGGGTAGCACAGACCTTATACTAAACTTGTTATATTAGAACATCAGCTAAAATTAATGCAAAGGATGCTATTCGTATATGATCATTGATCAATAAATTGTTGTTCCATTGTATAAAAGGAACAAAATAATATGGAGATAGAATTCATTCTTTAATTTTTCACTGAATTACAAATCTACTTTAGCTGAACACTAACAAGGCTATGTACTTGGTATTGACACTAAGCATATATTCCATTCAGCCATGCAGGTAATCTCCAGTATTTAAATTAAATTCCACAGAAGACCAAGAATATTAAGTCATAAATTGCAGAATTAAGTTCAGGCACCAGCAATTTTCTACTAATGCTGGCCATACAACAACATTCTGAAACCTTGACTCATATACAGAATGGACTGTCTTACCTTTCAAGGAAAGAACAACTTTAGTAAAATGGAAGAGTTAATTTCTTTAAGTTAAACTTGTTTAACTTGATACATTTTTGCCTACTCTTAGAAGTCATGACCAGGATATCTGTTCCCCTTTCCAATTCAGTATTGTAACTTATTTTTGTAGAATATCTCTCTAAAATAAAGTATTTTTGAACATAGCACAGCAGGTTTCAGTCAGGTAAGCAAAAGATGATGTTTTTTTCTCCAAAACATTGTTGTAAATGATTGAGTGGAGGGTTTCCTACATCCAGCTGTTTGATTTCTAGCATTGTGGACAGCAAAGCTGTTTAACTTGAGCTAACACCAATTGCCAATTAACCTGAATTAGCTAACATGTTTGTACATGACTGATTCATTTTCAACCAATGTTACTCTGACAGGGCCTAGGGGCGAAACATGGATAGGGAACTTTACAGACATGCGTGCACTAGAAAGAACAGTTTGTGAAGTGTCCAAATGAGCAAGTACATGTGTGTTAGCCAACCTAAGTTAAACTTTATTAAACAAATCCATGTACTCCTTATACCAAGTAAAGGCAGAGTTCATGCTGCAGCCAGGAAAGAAAAACCAGAGATGGGGTTTTAGGCTTCTTCACTTTCAAACTCTCAGATGCATAGCAGCTAGGTCAGGGAAATAACACTGATTTATTTTTATTTTATTTTATTTTTTTTTTTTTGCTGGAAAAACTGTTTTCATGCACATTCCATGACCAAGAATTGTCTTCAGTCCTGAAAGTCTGATCTGTGACTAGTTTTTGCTTGAGCATTAAAAAGCATCTTTAACCTAGCACTTTTGCTTGTAATCAAGTCTAGTATTGTAGTGAAGCACTGAACTACCACACATTGTCCTCAGGCTAGTCACCTTATTAGTATTGTATATCGATCAGAACCTTATGTACTATGAGACAAATGAAAAATAATTGGAGTTGAAATGCAGCTTTGGGCTTTGTATAGAACAAGTTTATTTGATTAGTTACCATTTAACATTGCAGCAAAGCCAACACTTCCACCAGAGACAGCAACAAATCATTGGTGCTATTTATAGTTGCAACATGCAACAATGTTACTTGGCAGCAACCCACCCATAGATAACTTACCAAAGGAACTACAGCTGCACTTCTTAACAAAAGAGGAGCTGTGAGCTTTGTGACATGCTACACTGTTGTCAAGCTTGGCTAACAGCTGTTGACTAGCTGCTTATTAAGCACCATTAAATAGGAATAAACTGCAATAAGTTTAAGGGGGAGAAAGGCACCTGTTTGGAGTCTAGCTCCATTAACAGTATTTCTGACATTTCCACATCAAGTGGAAGGTTTTTAAATCTTGCTGATAGTTGCTAAATGTATACTTTAGAGCAGTGGTCCCAAACCATTTGAAGCTGCCCGGTGCCAGGGGGCGTGGCTGTTCGCCTGCCGGGCGCCAGAGGGCGGAGACACTCGTGCACCTGGGGGCGGGGCCGTGCATATGCCACACCCCCATGAGCCACGTGCCTGGGGCCAGCAACCCTATGCGCCACGTGGCCATGGGCGGGGCCGCCCATTCGCAGCAAGCCTGGGGCCAGCGTCCTCCAGAGCTGCGCGCCCAGGGCCGGCACCCCCCCATAGCCGCGCGCCCAAAGCCGGCACCCCCCCCATAGCTGCGTGCCTGGGGGCAGGGAGGCCAATTTGCCACGCTCCTGGGGCCGGCGCCCCCCATAGCTGCGCGCCCGGGGGCCAGAGCGCCCAATTCGCCGCGCGCCCGAGGCTGGCGCTCCCCATGCTCCATGCGCCCGGGGCCGGCTCTGGCACCCCGCATGTGCCACGCGCCCAGGGCGGGGCCAGCCCTGAGCACTTGGCGGGCGCACACAAATGCCCCCGCAGGCACCATGGCGCCCACGGGCACCATGTTGGGGACCACTGCTTTAGAGTTAGACTGTGTCACTGTCTGAGGGTACAGTGTTGTGAAGATGAAGACAATTTTAGGAGCTTTCTTTTGGGACAGCTCTTTTCCCACCCTGTGGAACACTGAATTGTTGTACAGAAAATCACTGTCTGCATAAGAACAAGGAAACTGTTCTACAGTTGTAGCCTCTATATAGCTTGAATGAAGATCACAACAAAGTAAAATGTGATACTATGACCTATTCCCTGCACCTTATTCTTTCTGAATACAGAACACAGATTAGCTTTCACTGCAGGTAGATTCTGAAATAAGACAATTATTGCGAAGAACAGACACCAAATTCAAAATGATGGCTTTTGAAGTTTACAGAAACACTGCATGCATAGGAATGGCCAAAGGGATGCTTAATGTTTGTTTTCTCTTAGACTATTGCCCATCTGGCAATTAATTAGGTTCTAATAAAAGGAAACTTGCTGTGGGATTTGTTAGTTTGCTTTTTCCCATTGTGCAGTGCTGAGTTTGTAGCACTGGCATGAAGAACGTGAATGCCAGTTCGGTGTCAGTACAGGTTGAACCTCTGAAATCTGGGACTCTCTGGTCCAGCAACATCCGTTGTCTGGCAGGACCAAGGCTGTTGCTGGATCAGAAAGCCCCGGCTCCCTGGAGTGTGAACCCTGTCCCCAGGGAGCCCTGGCCAGGTGGGGCAGCAGAGGGACTGGCAAGCCCCATCCTCAGGGATTCCCAGCAGGGTACGGCAGAAGCAGGGCAGCCGACAAGCCCCGTCCCCGGGGATTCCTGGGCGGGCGGGGGAGAAATGGGGCTGCGGCAGCTGGGGAGTTCCATCCCAGGGGAGCCCCAGCAGGCCAGAGCTCAAGTCCAAGCCCTGAAGGCTGGAGCCCAGTAGCAGTGGGGCTGGAGTGGAGCCAGCCGCAGGGAGGGGGAACGTCCTGGGAAGTCAGTGGCAGGGACCTTCCCTGATCTAGCAAATTCCCTCATTCGGGATGGGTCAGGGCTGGAGGGTACCAGACAAGGGAGGTCCAACCTGTATAATATAGTTCTATCACAGTCTACGAGGGTATGTCTACACTACAGAGTTTTTCCGGAAAAACTACACTTACGTCCACACTGCTATTGCATTCTTTCAAAAGTTGAAAGAATGGAGGGGTTTTTCCGACAGCAATAAACCTCTTTCTACGAGACAGAAGCCTTTTTCCGAAAAAGCTTTTTTTTCATGAAAAAGGCGTGTGTGGATGCGGAAGAGTGTTTTTCAAAAGAGGAGGCCTCCAGGAAAAGGCACAGGTGCCCTGGTGGCCACTCCATCCACAGTAATCACAACTTAAATGCGAGATAGTGTTCACATTGAATGGATGCTATCTTTTGAAAAAGCAGATCACTTTTTCATTGCACTTTTGCTTTGTAGACGCTCTCTTTCGAAAAAAGATTTTCCGGAAGATCTCTTCCGGAAGAAGCTTGTAGTGTATGAGCCTCTCCTGTTTGAGCCAAAAGCCAGCTGGCTCTCAGATAAGGCTGTAGAACAGTGTTTCCCAACCTTTTTTTTATAAAGTACCCCTTTTGAAAAATTATAAGTACCCCCAGTCCCTACAATTTTCAGACACACCATTTTTTTCTACCATTGCAACACATTTGTTTAAACAACTTAATCGTAGCTGGGTAGGTGATTAAATTTTTGTGTGTAAACAGTACAGAATAATAAAGCGCTTTAAAACTTAAAACAAAAACTCAGTTTTCTCCAAATTTCAGTTGTGTTGACATACCCCCCCAGACTTCTCTTGAGTACGCCTAAGGGTACTTGTACCACTGGTTGAGAAACACTGCTGTAGAGCACACTTAGGCTATGTCTACACTGCAGAGCTTTTCTGGGATACCTGAAAAGCTCTGCTGCATCCAAGGAATGCATCTGCTTTTCCGAAAAAAATTTCGGAAAAGCAGACGTGTTTTTCGGCATCCCTGTAAACCTCATTCTACAAGGAAGAAGGGATGTTCTGAAAGAGGGTTTTTTTCTGACATTTGGCCCCATGTAGACGGGCCAAGTGTCAGAAAAGCCTCTTTCAGAAGAAACGGCGGAAAAAGATACGCAAATTGCGGTTCGCAATTTGAGTATCCTTTTCTGACTTTTCTTTATAGTGTAGACATAGCCTCATTCTCTCTCTCTGTAAGTGTTCTAAATGCCACTACGTGGAACAGTGAACCACACCCAATAGGTGTTTGGGTTACACAGGCATAGCCTAGGCAACGGCCACACAAATTTCCCCATACAGCTTTGCTATTCTGCAATGACTTTGTTCATTTCAGCATAGTACTAGACTTTTCCCAAGCAGAGACAATGGTAATTTTCTTATGGCAAGGGTTAATTATTTGAATTGCTACAATATACCTGCCATAAGCACACACATCATTATAATATAATGAAGGCAGACTTAGCTGTAGGGCTTTCAACATTAACATGCATAACACAGTTGAAATATGTCATAATTACAAAGCAGCAATACATGTTTGTTTGGAATTTAAGACCAATTTCTTTCTTTCTAGCTTCTTTTGAGTGCTCAGTGATCTGAAAATTAAAATTTCATCTCCTTTCATAGAGAGGAAAAACAAAATGATTGACACTGGTGACTCTCAATATGTAAAGACACCCTTTGTATTTTAAAAATGGAGGTAAAACACACAAAACCCCTTTTATAGCCATTTTTGTTCAACCCTCTTTCATGGGGCCCGCCGTATAAGCTTCCTAAATGCAAGCTAGCTTCCTAGTGAGGGGATAAATGTCTGCTCAGTTATACTTGCAGCATCCTCAGAGCAGGAAATGCCAATAAAACTCATTCCAAATGATTTTTTATTTACTGTCACTAGCACTTCAGTTTGGTTGTGCTCAGAAGCAGACAAAGGGGAAAGATGAAGAAAAGTATTTCCCCGCCCCAGAAAGGTCTTTAGAGCCAAGAGTGAAGTCCATGTCTACGCAGAGAGGTGTGAATACATAATCATATCTAGTAATGGAGCCTCCATAATGTCACTCAATCCCATATACAGTATACCTCCATTCATAAAAATAAAAATTAAAGATTAAGGCCCTGATTTTATAACCACATATACATATGCTTAACTTTGTGGAAATAAGATATTTCAGTGGTGTTCTCAGGTGTTTGTGTGGAACAACATACAGGATTAGAGCCATGGATGGCAGCCCACCAAGGACAAATTTAGTCATACTCAATTAAGAATGCAATACTCCTTCACTGATAAGCCTTTATAAACAAAACCCTGCAAATTCGTGGATATCTGGTTTATATTCATAAGAACATCATAAGAATGGCTATATTGGGTCAGATCAAAGGTCCATCTAGCCCAGTATCCTGTCTTCTGACAGTGGCCAATGTCAGATGCCCCAGAGGGAGTGAACAGAACAGGGAATCTTCAAGCAATCCCTCTCCCATCACCCGTTCTCAGCCTCTAACAGAGGCTAAGGACACCATTCCTACCCATACTGGCTAATAGCCATTGATAGACCTAACCTCCATGAATTTATCTAGTTCTTTCTTGAACCCTGTTAAAGTCCTGGTCTTCACAACCTCCTCTGACAAGGAGTTCCACATGCGCTATGTGAAGAAAAACTTCCTTTTGTTTGTTTTAAACCTGCTACCTATTCATTTCATTTGGTGACCCCTAGTTCTTATGTTATGGGAACAAGTAAATGATTTTTCCTTATTCACTTTTCCTACACCAGTCCTGATTTTATAGACCTTTATCATATCCCCTCTGAGTCTCCTCTTTTCTAAGCTGAAATGTCCCAGTCTTATTAATCTCTCTTCATATTGGACCCATTTGAAACCAGTAATCATTTTGTTGCCCTTTTCTGAACCTTTTCTAATGCCAATATTTCTTTTTTGAGATGAGGCAATCGCAGCTGCATGAAGTATTCAAGATGTGGGCATACCATGGTTTTATATAGAGGTAATAAGATGTTCTATGTCTTATTATCTATCCCTTTTTAAATTATTCCTAACAGTCTGTTTGCTTTTTTGACTGCCGCTGCACATTGAGTGGATATTTTCAGAGAACTATCCACAATGACTCCAAGATCTCTCTTGAGTAGTTATAGCTAAATTAGTTCCCATCGTATTGTATGTATAGCTGGAATTATTTTTTTCTGATCCCCAATTTTCCAATGTGCATTACTTTACATTTACTAACATTAAATTACCATTTTGTTGCCCATTCACTTAGTTCTATGAGATCTCTTTGAAGCTCTTTACAGTCTGCTTTGTTCTTAACTACCTTGAGCAGTTTAGTATTATCTGCAAATTTTGCCACCTCGCTGTTTACCCCTTTTTCCAGATCATTTATAAATAGGTTGAATAGGACTGGTCCCAGTACAGACTCTTGGGGGACACCACTAGTTACCTCTCTCCATTCTGAAAACTTACCATTTATTCCTATCCTTTGTTTCCTGTCTTTTAATCAGTTATCAATCCATAAGAGGACCTTCCCTCTTATCCCATGACAACTTACTTTACTCAAGAGCCTTTAGTGAGGGACCTTGTCCAAGGCTTTCTGGAAATCTATGTACACTATATTTACTGGATCTCCCTCATTCACATGTTTGTTGACCCCGTCAAAGAACTCTATTAGATTAGTATGATTTCCCTTTTCAGAAACCATGTTGACTTTTCCCCAACAAATTATGTTCATTTATGTGTTTGACAATTTTATTCTTTACTATAGTTTCAACTAATTTGTCCAGTGCTAATGTTAGACTTACCAGTCTGTAATTGCCAGGATCACCTCAAGAGCCCTTTTAAAATAAATATTGGTATCACATTAGCTATCTTCCAGTCATTAGGTATGGAAGCTGATTTAAAGGAGAGGTAACAAACCACAGTTAATAGTTTTGCAATTTCACATTTGAGTTCTTTCAGGACTCTTGTGTGAATGCCATCTGGTCCTGGTGACTTGTTACTGTTAAGTTTATCAATTTGTTCCAAAACCACCTCTAATGACACCTCAATCTGGGACAATTCCTCAGAATTGTCACCTAAAAAGAATGGCTCAGGTTTGGGAATCTCCTTAACATCCTCAGCCGTGAAGACCAAAGCAAAGAATTCATTTAGTTTCTCTGCAATGACTTTTTTCGTCTCTGAGTGCTCCTTTGGCATCTCAATCATCCGTGGGTCCCACTGGTTGTTTAGCCGGCTTCCTGCTTCTGATGTACTTAAAAACATTTTGCTATTACTTTTTGATTTTTTGGCTAGCTGTTCTTCAAACTCTTTTTTGGCTTTTCTTATTATAGTTTTACACTTAATTTGACAGAGTTTGTGCTCCTTTCTATTTTCCTCACTAGGATTCATGGGTATCCGCATCCGCAGATGTGGATACAGATATCCACGGCTCATTCCTGTGGATATGGATACAAATTTTGTATCCATACAGGGCTCTATTTATAAAGTTTGTCTATCCAAAGCTCTGGGTGTACTTGCAAAGATTAACAGTGTGCATAATTAACAAATTTCCACTGAAAAGTTCATCGTCTAATATATGAACAATAGTGTTAGTTCTAATTATATATTCCTTAGTGTTAGAAGAAAATTGTATGGGACTATGTGACACATAGATTCCTCACAAGGATCAGGTTGTGTCTGCTTGGACAGTGAAAAATAAGAGAGCAGAGAACCTTGGAGTCTGGTCTTCCACACAAGCACCCTTTACTCCCTTCCTTTCACTCCAATCACAAACAAAAACAAAAACAAAAACAAACAAAAGCATAAGCCCAATTAAATAGAAGAATGTTACCCTACCTCAAGAAATTCAGGCTCTGATCGACATAAAAGGAGAGTGGATTCCAGAGCTAAGGGCCTTCCATTGAGGTCACGTCTTGTTTAACTGTAAAGGACACCAGCAAAAGCCATAAACCTCAAATGCTGAAATGGCACATGACAGAGCAGTATCCCTCAGACCAAAGGGCTCACCATCCTATGTTGCATTTGGAAGTGACTTGGAAGCTAATACAGCTGGCTGGTAGAATATATTTCCTGCAATCAGAGCTGCCAACCAGAGAGAACAAATAGCTTTGCAGTCAAGGCACTGGTGTGGGATTCAGAAGAGCCAGATTCAATTTTTAGTTCTACCAGCTCTCCTGTGGAATGTGAATAATTGCATCTCCTATGCAGATGTTAGAAGGATAAATTCATTAATGTGTCTGAGGTATCTTGAGAAAGAAAGCAGACTAGAGAATGCAAGTACATGTCTACACTTAAAACGCTGCATTACTGTAGCTGGACTGATGCAGCACTTTAGTGAAGACACTCGTACACTGATGGGAGAGTGTCTCCTGTTGGCATAGTTAACCCACCTCCTCAAGAGGTGATAGCCCTCCCATCAACATAGCACTGTGTACACAGGGGGTTAGGTTGGCAAAACTATGTTTCTCTGGAGGGTGGATTTTTCATGTCCCTATGCAACTTAGTTATACTGGTATGGCTCAGTAGGGTACACCTGGCCTTAGTCAACGATCTCAAACTGAGCAAGAACAGACTTTATATCAGGGATGGGCAACTGGCAGCACAATGCTCCACCTAGCCCACCAGATCGTTTTATTTGGCCTGCCATTGCCCAGCTTGAGACAGGTGATCTAGGGGCATCAGGTCCAGGAAGGGGGCAGGCCTTTGCAGGACACCAGGAAGGGGTGGGCTTTCCACATGCAGATGAACCTATCACATGACACTGTGGTGAAAGCCAATGGACTAAAGCAGGGGTGGGCAAAAGGCTGTCAGCAGGACGGATCTGCCCGCCAAGCCACTGGATCCAGCCTGTGGCCGCCTCGCTGGAACCGTTAGGCAGAGAACAGCTCACTCTTTAAAAAGCCAGCTGTTCTCCATTCTGGATGGCTAAGGAGGGAGGAGGGAGACTTCTCATGCTATTCGTGCCCCCCAGCAAACTCTCTTAGCTCCCATTGGCCAATCTCCCAGTTTCTGGCCAATAGGAGCTGAGAATTTTTGCTGGGAGCAGGGGCAGTGTAGGAAGCCTTCTTCCTTCCTCCTCAACTCCCTTCCCCCCAGTGCCTGGAGTGGAGCCACATAGAGCACCCTGCAGCAGACAGTCTGCCTCTGGTTCCTGCTGGTAAGTGCCTCCCAGCCAGAGCTTGCCTCTGGCACCCCAGCTCTCTGCCCCCCCCCATCCATATACCCAAACCCTCTGCCCCCTTCTGCATCTATACGCCCTCCCAGATCTGGCCCCCCAATCTCCTCCTACCCTAGGTCACATCCCAAACTCCTGCATCCCAGTCCCCTGCCCTAGGTCACAGCTGCCCCCTTCACCCAAACTCACTCCCAGACCCCATTCTCCCTCATACACCCCAATCCTTTACCCCAAGCTCCCTCCTGCACCCAACCTCTGTCCCAGACCCCGGAATTCCTCCATTCATATCCTGGATGAGTGCAGCCCTTGACCACTTTCCAAAATCTTGGCGTGCCCCCCCACCCCATCAAAAATTATTGCCCACCCCTGGGCTAGAGTGTGGAACCCAGCTTTGCATCCTGGGACAGGAGCTGCTGCTGCGGAGCTGGACATGGGGGCCCTTGAGCTTTAACAACTCCCTCCCTCCCCCCACCACAAGGGGCAGGACCCAAACCTCTCCTCTCCCACATACAGCCTTCAAGTCAGGGCCTGACACACCCAACTCACTGTGCCAAAACCCTTGGCCTGGCAAAGGGTTATATTTGCCCTCTACTAGCTTAAAGTTGCCCATCCTATAGCTTGGTGGAGACAGCTTAGTATTAGACTCTTTCTACTGCGCTCCTCCCTCATTAAAAAAAAACAGTAAAAGTGGGAAGTTTTAGATAAAAGCCATCAGTGCCACTTCCTGCGACTATCAACAGAACTGCAGCTGCCCACTATAAGCTCAAACCTCAATCCATGCAACTACTTGGTCTTCACATTTGTACCAATGGTTCAGCTGTGTCAAACAGTGTAACCTACGAATCGCAGCATGGAGATGTCTTCCAGTTATAAGGGATAAAATCCCTTATTTGTTATTTTCCTTGTAAAAATAACTAAGGCTGGGCCCCAGTCAAAGCCTCTCCCTCCTAACATTCCAGGCACTGGGTTTGTTAAAATCCTTGTCTACCTCTTTATTTTACAAGTGTTCCATATCTTAACAAGGGTCTGATCCAAAACCCCACCTTCAAACACAGATGGACTTCCTGTGCAACACTTGGATCAAATCAATTTGTGGCTTAAACCCATCTCTGAAAATAATCCTTAAAATACTGGATCTTGCACGACTATTACTCCAAGCTATTGTTTGGAGTATTGTTCCTACCAGGGAAGGTTGCTGCATGGTACTCTCTTAATTGAATGAGACATGTCGAAATTTGCTTTTCCTTCTGCTGTGGGCAGATGTGATGCCAAGCCCATTTCTGCAGTGAAAACCAGCCCTTCCTGTTCATACATACAGAGCAAACTTTGAGAGGGTGTGAAAGAAGGCTGAGAGAAAGCAGAGTGAGACCTCAGGGAAAGCTGCTGAGCATACTGCTTTGTTCAGATCCAACGTGGTAAACTGAAGGAGCAGGCAGTGCAGGTTTAAAGCTTTGCTTTACATGTGTCATGAGACAGTGAGCAATTGGCTGTGGAGTTCATGGCTTTATTAAAGCCCTTGGATGTGTATGTTCAGTCACTGGCTTTTATGGCTTCCCGTGTTCCCAGTTTCTTCTGTGTGCAGCTCTTAAAGCACACACAGGTAGCCACTGCCTCTTATGGGCAACAGAAAATCCTTAAAATATCTGAGATTCACATTAGTATAGTGAGGAAGCACTATGCCACGGCCACGCACTTTGGCAGCTCCACTTGTTTTCAGCTCCTCCCATTTGCTCCCTTACTTAGTCTGCTTAGTTCCGTGCAGGTGTCAAGGTTTTCTCCATTTGCTCCACCAAACAGCAGGAATGCTGAGCAAGAGCTTTCTTGGCCCGGAGCTCTGGATAGTTGGCCGCACTTCCTTTCTTTTTTGTGTGCACCTGTGAAACTCATGGTGGCTTTGGCTTCACTGTCTTAGTATTTCCCATGTACTATGACTGAGTTAATCTGCGGCATCTCCTTGTTAAGGAAAGGACTATGTATTTATCAGAGATAGGAGAATGCCTACACTGTAGAACACACTCGCTAGAAGCAGTGGGTGGACTGCAAGGGGACTGGAGGTTTCAGGGGAGTGGCAATGGATACACAGATCTTCCTTTCTAGTTCAACAGCCCAAGACCAAACATTGTTACCAGGTGACAGCTGCCAAGGGAACAGTGGGAGTTAGCAATCTCAGTTCAGGCCCTAACGGACAGGCACCTTCAGGACCAAAAGCACCACCACCACGATTGGTACGCTTGGTGGCAGCCTCAGCAGCAAGGCCAAGAGCTGAGCAAGCACAGATAGGGTATGTCTACACATCAAAGTTAATTTGAAATAACAGCCATTATTTCGAATTAACTTTACTAGTGTCTACACAGCCAAACCGCTATTTTGAAATAAATTCAAAATAGTGGAGCACTTATTTCGAATTTGGTAAACCTCATTCTACGAGGAATAACACCAAATTCGAAATAGCTAATTGTAAATAAGTGCTGTGTAGACACTTGTTTCGAAATAGGGGGCCTCCAGCCTTCCCAGGGTGCCCTGGTGGCCACTCCAGCCTCAAACAAGAACACTCCTCTCCCTCCCCAGAGCCCTTAAAGGGGTTGACTCTGGCCACAGTGCCTGTGCCAGCTCCAAGCTTGCCAGCCCAGAGCCAGCAGTCACTGCCCCGACCCAGTGGACCCAAAACATGAGCCAGCAAACCACTGGCAGCCAGCCCTCCACCGCTCCCCAGGAGCAGCCTGTCAGCTCCCAGGAGCCTGCCAGGGCCTGGAGAAGGCGGGCGCCTTCCTGGTCCAGGGTGGAGATCAGGGTGGAGCTTACTCAGGTTTGGGGGGGATGCCCCCAACATCCATGATCTCCGCACTAGACAGAGGAATGCAGCCATCTATGGCAGGATAGCTGCCAGCCTGGCCACCAAAGGCCACATGTGAACCCAGGAGCAGGTTCGCATGAAAATCAAGTTGGTTCAGCAAGACTTCCAACCCTGAGCTTCCCCTCCCGCTTCTTCCCCTTGCTTCTCCCTTCCACCTCCCTCCTCCCAGGTTTCCCCCTCCCCTCTCCCACCCTCTTTCCTCCCCTTTCCCACCTCCTTTCTCCAGACTCACCAGTTTCATCCCCCTCTCCCCCCCAGTTTTGTTAAATAAAGAAAGTTTGTGTTCATGAAAATACGTGTATTTTATTTGACATCAGGAAGGGGGGCTGGGAGGGTAAGTGGAATGATGTGGGGGAGGAATGAGGCACAAGCCCCCAGTGGGGCAGACCAGGGAGGCTCTTAGTGCTCCTCAGGGTGGAAGCTCTCCCACAGGGCCTCCTAGATACTGACAGCCCCCCGATGGACCTCCTGAATGGCAGCCTGCAGAAAGTGCAGCCAGGCTTGCAGCAACGCATTCATGAGAAGCACCAGAGTACCCAGGGGCTGCTCCGGCTCCATGTTGCGGAGTGCTGTGGTGTCCCAAGTGAGGGCACGCAGAGACACAAATGCTTTGCTGTCCCTCATTGAGGTAGGCAAGCAGGAAAAAGCTGAGAACCGGCTGCCCGGGGTGGGGGTCCCTTTAAGCACAAGCCTCAGATAGCCTCAGGTAGCAGCCACACAAATAAATTCCTGACCTGATGCCCTGCTGGACCTGGTTCCGGCCGGCCTTCAATGCAATTCAGTGTCCACTCAGTGTGGACGCGCTATTTTGAAATAGCAAAACGCTATTTCGAAATGCATTTTGTGTGTAGATGCGTTATTTCGAAATAAACTATTTCGAATTAGCTATTTCAAAGTAAGATATTTCAAAATAACACTGTAGTGTAGACATACCCATACTTCCTTCTCACTCACAGAGTGTTTCTCTCCAGAACAGCATTCAGGGACACTGGCAAAACACTGTGGGGGAACTTGCACTCCAGCTGGTGGTGCTGCTGCCCCTATTACACTGCCCCTATCGTGGCTGCAGGCCAGCGGTGGCCAGATCAGACCAGATGATCCTGCGATGTAATAAAGTCAGAATACCACCGTTTGGAAGCAGGTATTGATCTCCTGCAAAACAGGGGTTCCAGAAACACAGTTTCATAGAAAGCAGAGTACAAGTCCACATCCTAGAAGTGGGTGGCTTTCTCTGCAGTTGCATACCGATTGATTTTGCAATTTGCCTTCTCCTACATGTACCTGAGATGCCTCCTCACGTGGCATGTTTTCATTTCAGATTAAAAACACTTAGATCAACAAATCATCTTCTCAGAAAAAACAAAGACTTATCTAAAGGAGGTCCCACTCCAGCTCAGATGTCAGGTACATAGATAGGGGAGCAGCACCCATACTATGCCCCATACTGCCATCCCACACTGCTACCTGGGCCACCACCCCCACACTGCCACCCCTAACCCACACTATCCCTGTACAGCCAGCCCCACATTGCATCCACCAGAGGCTCTGTCTGTTGGGTAGCTAAATAAAATACCTAATTTTCCACACAAACCAGCATGGTTCATAAACCAGTTGATTCCTACCCCAAAAACCTGGAACAACAAGAACAGATGCTGTATTCAGGACTTTGGTTATTAGATTTAAATGTGGGGGTCTGAGGATACAAAACTGAATTCCAGAGACCCAGCAACAAGTGATCATCACTCTACAGGACCATCTATTGACCTAGAAGCAGTAAACAGCATTGAGTGAATTCCCTCCCACTGGAGTTCATTCAGGATACAGTCTCATAGGAATGAAAAGTGTGTGAATTTGTAGAAGGGTATTAAGTGCAGGCTCAAATACACAACCTTGCTCCTAACTGAGCTGCCTAATAAGTCCCAAAATTCACCACCCAAGTCAGTCAGACTGCCAGCTATTCACTGATAGAGGGGGCTGGTGCCAAAGAGTGTAGGGTAAACACAAAGTGTTCCAGGGCACACATTCTCAGTTTTCAGCCCTCACATCCTAATGGCTGCGGCACTGCTATGTCTCTCTGAACAGACACACCCTTGCTCTTTGAAACCCACTCCAGGACTTTATCTAGTGCTTCCAGAAGCTGTTCTCACCACTTAAATACCAGCATGCAGGAGGAAGCCAGCGCCAGACGGCAGAGTGACCTGGGAAATCAGAGAAGCAGGAGCTGCAGGCAACAAGGGCCTAATCAATGTTAAGTTCCACACCTAGAGGAGGAAACCAAGACACAAGGAGGGAGAGGGATAACCAAGGAGCCACATGCACCTACTACATTAAAGTACTTCCATTTTCACCTTGAATCTTTCGCATGGTCCTCATCCAAAACCTAAAGAACTTTGTAACTGAAACCTATCGCTACGTATAGCTTTTTATGTTCTGTGCACAAGGGAGCTGATAGGTGAAGAATTTTCTTTCTCCAAAGCCTCTTAGCACATGTTCTGACACATACCTAGAGTGGCACCCCCACTGAGTCATGTTGTTCTCACAGCAGCATGTCACTTTCTGCCAAGGAGTTATTGGTTGCTGCTAAAGAGATTATTGAGAAATACATGGGTTAGATGATATAGTAAAAACAGATTGAAGATGGATTAGAATTGGGGATCAGAAAGCAATCTAAGGACATCACAGCTGGGACATCAGCAGTAGACTGATCTAATGGACAAAGCAGGAGTCAGGCTGGGTCCAATAACAGAGGGTTAGAGGGCAAACTGAGGTGAGGAGGTAGGCAGGCTCAGGTTACTAGCAGTAGGCACAAGTATCTCAGGGGATGCAGTCAAATCTAGGCAGAACCCAGTTACATGGACAACTTCCTGAGCATGTGCTGGGTTTATATAGAAGCTGTGAACCAATCAGCACACTCTAAATTCTATCAGATTCCTGAATGGAGTCCTCTCTCAGAATTCAGCTTCTATCCTATGGGCTACTCAGAGGTTGCTAAGTAGCAGGTAGCATGTCTGCTATAGCCAGGGAGCCTTGTAGACCAAGGTTCAAGACCTATAGGCTATGTTTACACTGGCGCAATCTTGTGCCAGAAATATGCAAATGAGGCTAAGCGTGGAATATTGCTGAGCCTCATTTGCATATCTAATAAGCCACCATTTTTTTCAGAAGAGGCTCTTGCACAAGAAGGAGCGTCTACACTGCCCCTTCTTGCGCAAGAAAAACCCTCTTGCACAATACCGTTCTTCCTAAAAAGTAATAGGTGTAATGGTATTGCGCAAGAGGGTTTTTCTTGCGCAAGAAGGGGCAGTGTAGACGCTCCTTCTTGCGCAAGAGCCTCTTCTGAAAAAAATGGCGGCTCATTAGATATGCAAATGAGGCTTGGCGATATTCCACGCTTAGCCTCATTTGCATATTTCTGGCGCAAGATCGCGCCAGTGTAGACATAGCCATAGTCTCTGACATTAGAACAACTAAAGCTCTGAAAGGGCATCTGAGATGCTTCTAAAGGCCTGGTTGATACTGAAAAGTTAGATTGATGTAAGTTGCCTTGCATTGACCTACTTGTATGTGTGTTTTATCTCCAACCAATGTCAGCGCTCTTTTACAATGATGCAGGAAAAACCGTTCCGTAAATAGAGTAGAATCCTGCTTGACCTGCTGTGTGACCTGTGTTGACAGTCCTGCAGCAGTTGTCCCACAATGCTCTACTCCCTGTGCCAGTGATTACTCTGGTCACAATTATAAACTTCACTCTCTCGGGTCACAAAGACTGGAAGCCACCCCACACTCCCTTTAAAATTTCTCAAGTGTTTTTGAAATGCCTTGTCCACCTTGGTAAACAAAGCTAGGCACTCACCCTTGTTGTGAGTGCTGCTTCCATGCACAGAGACAAATACTGGACAGACTTCCGCCTGGAGAAGACAGGAAGTATTGGAACTCCTAGGTCCGTGGAGATAAAAGGCTGCGCAAGCACAGCTACAGCCCAGACACAGAAATGTGGCCACTTAAGCAGATTGCCCAGGGAATAGAGGCACAGGGCTACAACATTGAGCAGCAGCTGAGCTACACGAATACCGCAAGGCCAGGGAGGGCAGCAATAGATCTGGTGCTATGCTGCAAACCAGCTGCTTTTACAATGACCCACATGCCATACCCAGTGGAGACCAAACAAGCACCCAGAGAGGACTGTGGATACCTCAGAGGAGTCTGAGACAGAGATGCCTGCCATGAACAGTCAGGAGAAAGAAAAGGCGGGGAGGGGAAAGACTTGGTGGAGGACTCCAACCCTGGCACGAGCAGTCACCATGATTGAGACCTGATTGAGATTTTACCATAGTCTATCCAGATGAGCCCGATGAAGGAAAGTGTGTACATTAATTTTTCCTTACAACATTTAAATTTTATTGGTGCCTGGCTCAGTACAAAGTTATCAATTAATTCAAGAAAAGGCAGACTTGACACCTGCTTTTTAATCCTTTCTTGCATTAAGCAAGAGGGGAGCCATACTTTTTTATAATATAATATAAGGAGATATACCTATCTCATAGAACTGCAAGGGACCTTGAGAGGTCATTGAGCCCAGTCCCCTGCCCTCCCAGCAGAATTAAGTACCAGCCCTGACAGATCCCTAAATGGCCTTTTCAAGGATTGAACTCATAACCCTAGGTTTAGGGGGGACCAATACTCAAACCACTGAACTATCCCCCCCCCAGGTACATAGGGATATCCCTTCTGTCCACCAGAAAGACCTTCCTCTGCCATCCTCTCCCAAAGGTTTCTAGGGTTGGCTGCTTTATTTTTTTCACCGGGGTGGGAGAGTTCATCTGGCACCTCTGCACTAAACAGTCGAGTGGCTTTGGGATGCCAAAAGCAGCTGTGTTCTCTGTGCCTTTGGCTCAGGAGGAGACAGATAAAATCACCGTCGATCGTGGAAAATAGGGCCACTACAGGTTGGACCTCCCTGGTCCGGCACCTTTGGGACCTGATCAGTCCTGAGCAAGGGAATTTGCCAGACCAGGGGAGGTCCCCTGCCACCGGTCCCCACAGCCTGAAACTGGTTCCATTTCCAGCCCCAGCTGGTCACTCTGTCACTGGCCCTGGCTCGGCTCACTCTGGGGCTGCGGTGGCCCTGGCTCCCATGCTGGGCTCTGCTATGCCGCAGCTCTGGCTCTCCTGCCAATCTACCATGGCCCCAGCCCCCCCTGCAGGTCTACTGCACTACTGTGGCCCCAGCTCCCCTTGCAGGTTGTTGGAATGCTGGGGCCCCAACCACCCCGGGCTACCATGCTGTCACAGCTCTGGATGTCCTGCTGGGCTACTGCCAGGCCTGCCAGGCTCCCAGCTGCCAGCCCTCCTGCTGCCCAACTCCCAGTCACTGGGGCTCTCCTGCTGGACCATAGATGTTGCCGGACCAGAGAGTCCTGGTTTAGGGAGGTGCAAACTGTACTCAGTGCCATTGCCCTGTATTTCTACATATGGAATAAGGACCAACATTTTATAGATTCACGTGACAAAATATTCCAACCACCTCCCCCACCGCCACTCCTCTTTGTTGCTGGTGGGCCATGCTCACCATGGCTGGGGCTAGAGAATTTGGAGTGCCAGAGCACACCAAAACTGAAGTGTCAAGTAGCTTCTGACCTTGATGAGGAGGAGATGGAAGACGACTAGGGAGAAGGTGTTCAGTAATGTCCTGCAAGCCAGCTCTGCATTGGACCATGAACAAAGAGCTTGCAGGGCAAGTATGGCCTGCAACATGGAGAAAGACAGAGATGACAGGAAAAAGGCCCAGGAGTCCTCACAGGACGAGAAACGGGATATGCACTAGAACACAATGAGTTCTCTCAGGCAGCAAACTCAAAGCCTGCAGGCCCTGGTTGACCTATAGGTTCAAAAATCCTGGATTCCACTCTTCAGAGAACTCCATGGTCACTGGGTCACTGTTTCCAACACCCCCCTAACATACCACATGCCATCACTGTGTATTCATTATCCCTATCGCTCTACAGCAGGGAATAGCAAGGATAATCCCCACATACAGGACATATGAGAACCATGACTAGTGTATGAGTAGCCACAATGGACTACATTTGTTTAGTGAAATGGACATAAATATATCCTCCTTTACAATTTAAATTTTTTACCCTGTTTAGTTTATGCTAAACATTTTTATAACATTGCCTGTGGGTTTTGTTTTCTTTTGCACATTGATTTTCTGCACTGCTTTTTCCACTCACTAAAAGGTTCTATTTTAGGATAATCTAATTATCTTTATTGGTTCACAATAAATATTGCAGAATGTATCACAGCTACAAAAGAAAACAGTACTTGTAAATGCACGCTGAGCACCTCATAATTCATAGCTTTAGGAAAACACCTTGTTGTGTGCTTATAAATGTACAGCAAGCATGCAATTCTTTGCAGCACCCAGCACAGAGCGCTATGGTGGCTGACATTAAAGTGCTCTATCAAAGCCCTTAACCACTCTTTGCCTCACAGATCTCATGCAGGCAACTATAATCATAGGGAATTTTTTTCCACTGAGTTCTAATCTAGTGAGTAAACATCACCAGTGCCCCTTTAGTCTACCAAAAGCACATTCAGCTTTCACCTGCACCTACTGAGTTGGTTGCTGGATGTTTCCTTGGTGCTGTTGAAATGGCCAAAGTACAATTTAATGAGCCAGGGAAGTAAGGGGTAAACACGGTTCTCCAGAATTACTATTGGCATTTCGATATCACCAGAGATAATCTACCAGTCAGGAGAAAAATGGCCTTGCTTACAGCTTTTGAACAGCTTTCTGTTCTTAAAGATGCAAGTATCATGCACCTGTACTTACCAACCCAGTGATCCACCCATACTTGCATAATGTAGAAAAGTAGGCCATTCTGTGGATGTACTTTATGGCAATGTGGGCTGGTGCCCAAAATAGGTTATGCATGCCATATATGGCCCCACCGCAGTTTAGGAACTACTGTGCTGCAAATCAATCCTCTATGCCCAATGCTAAGAGTTAGTCCTGCATAGAAGGAAATGCTTAATGGCTCTTCAGAACTGCTTGATAACAGCCCAACTTTAGATTTTTGAACTCCAAAATTATTTTCTACTGACCAGAAGCCATCCAACTCTGCAAGCTTCCAATGTGAGATCACCATTCTCCTCTCCCCTGTAAATGCACTTCTCATTTTGGCATCTCTGTACTGGAGGGTTGGTTGAGCATAGATCATAGATCCAGGAAGGTGGCCTTTCAGCTGTGAAACTTCTGCAGCCATTGCTCTTTGTTCCAGACCTACATTATGATGCGATCCCACCAGTCAATGCTCAATTCTCAGGCCAAGAAGAGATGATTTACCATTTGCAGCTGCTCTGTGAAAGCCACCACCACTGTCCTAGATGAAATCCTCAAGTCCCCATTTATTGCAGTACTTCCTGAAGGTCTGCAATACAGGAGAATTTTGGTTCTTGTATTTGCAACCTTCATAGCAATAGTGCAGAGTTCTGTAGACTCCATGCTTTTATCAGAGATGGCAAACACAGAAAAGTTCTAGGCTTAAGCCAGTGGACATCTTTAGAAGCTCCTAGAGATCCCAGGACGAGTCATTAGTATCCCACAAAACATTGCAAAAATGGTCTAAAAGTCATTGTGCCAGATGATGGTGAATAGCACACTAGAATACCTACCTGTTGTACACCTCATTTTACAATCACTACAAGCATTCCTGGCATGTATGCCTAGCATGCCACAAGCAGCCACATATTCATGTATCAAGCAACTTAACAAACCAGCAACTATGCAGCTATGTAGCTTTTGTAGACCAAAGTTTGTAGCGTAGACATGGCCTGAGAGTGAGATATTGCTAACAGAAGTTTGAAGGGAAGCTGTAACCAAGCATGTAGGGAAGGGGTAGTGGGATGGAGTTCTTTTCCCCCCCACAATCTCAGGGAAAGGAATGATCAATGGCAGAAAATGGTGAGTTCGATCAGACAGAGTGTGTGAAATGGGAGAAAAGGGAAAGACAGACAATTTGTCAACATCTAAGTGGATACCGAATTGCAAATGGTAATGATTGGAGTGAAAACATTACATTTAAATTATTCCAGCAAAGTATGCCTGACAGCAAAGATGGCCCCTGTGACAGGATGCCTCCTTTCTCTTTCTGTTGTCATTGGCCAGAGAAACTCAGTTGAACTTTTGCAGCTCTGCAGGTAAACTGATGCGATTTCACCCTCCACCCTCATTTCTCCACAGATGGAATGGTCTGTCAGTCCCCGCCAAAGGAATGTTTACTGGAGTTTTTACCTCCAGTTAATCAACAGCCTGTGAATTTAAAAGTTAGTTACTTTGTTAAGGCTACTGTGGACATCCCCAATGTTTGCATCACACTAAAAATGTTTGTTCTTTACCTTACAGTCAAAACACAGTTGACTCTTTGGACTGGTGTAGATCTAAATCTTAGTTCAACATTGCTATCCCAGTCAGGGGCATGAAAAATTCACACCTGTAAGAGAAATAATTAAGCCAGCCAAAGCCCCAAGCCCCACTCACTCTAGATGTCACTAGGTCAATGGAACAATTTTTCTTGCAGCCTAGTTACCAAATCTTAGGGGATGGTTTTACCACAGCAATGGAAAAAACTCTTCTGTTGCTACAACAAGTGTGTCCACTGCAGCAGCGTGGCTTCAGCACTGCCACTGTGCTGCTTGTAGCAGAGACATAACCTAACATTTATTAACTGCTAATTGGCTCTCAGCCTTCCCAACCAATTTATTCACAGCTCAATTGATTCCCCACCTGCCTAATTGGTCTATTTCCTTACTCAATTGATTAGCAGTTGTTTATTATTTAATCATCCAGCCTAATTGATCTGCCCGTTACTGGCTGGTTGCCTGATTTACAGCCCATTGATTCCTCCCCAAATATCCATTGACCAGTTTTTTACATTTTGGCCTTCCACTTCTCCACTTAACCACACTTCTCGCCCCTTTCCCACACTCCCACCTTGTCCATCTTCCCTTCTCTGATACCTCTGTCCTTCTACTGGTCCCATCAGCTTGGCCTTGTCATCTCTCACCTCCTCTTGAGCCAGACACATATATTCCATTGCTCCTTTCCCTCCTCTGTGTGCCCAGCCCCACTCTATGGTGCCATAGGATCTAACTCTAGTCTACCTTTCATCCCCTATCACTGCCCCTTCTCACCCACCCCCATCCCATCCTCTTCTCTTCCCCCGGCAGATCCTTAGGGATACCCAACCTGTCTCAGAAATTATCACAGCCCTTCACCTGCAGTCACCTCTTGCTCCCTCATCTGACAGGCACCGAAACCAGAATCCAGCTCTGCAGCCACTCTCACAGTGACTTCTCCTCTGCTCATGCTCCTTACTCCAAATTACCCTCAAAGGGAAAGACTGGGTATGCTGGGCTTCTCCTCTCCTGCCTTTTCCAGCCCTCCCTCCTTCCCTTCTCATTCGGTCTCTTCCTTTGGACAGCACTGACTCTCTGGTCACTTTTGCTGACATCTGTCTTGGTTCAAAATGGGAAGAAGAAAGGTTCCTCAGCTTGGGTCACAGAACAAGCTCTGCCTTTTTGGCACCAAAGTTAAGTGGCACTGACAGTAAATTGTGTTCATATAATAATGAGGGCTTTGCTGTGATCCTCTGCCTGCTCGTCCTCTGTCTTGGGACTCAGATGTCCTGTTGAGCTCAATTTCCCCTCTCTGGAGTGCTCATACAACCTTGGGCTTTGCTAGGTTCCTTGGGATTCGCTCCTTCAGAACTGGGGAAAATGTAAGTGGTCAAACTTTGCCTGGTGCCTACACAGGTAGCACAGACAGGAGATGTCAGTCACAGGAGAGCGTGCCTAGGATGATCCTCCCTATGTGGAACAACAAGCAGTAAACAGCGTTGACGTTTAAATTATCCTCATTAGGCAACTCAGTTAATCCATGGAGATGAACAGACCCAGCTCAGAATAGAGCAATTGCTTCAGGCTGGCTGCAGACTCAGGCAGATGTCACAGCACCAATTATGCTCAGTTCAAGCTTGGCAGATTTTCTTCATCACTGTAAAAGCCACAGATTTTCATTTAAAAAAAGTAAACAGACTCCGTAGCATGAGATAGGAGGTTGGTGGAAATGGGTGTAGATGATGTGTACAACTATGGCCTTCCTTCCCATTGCTCTCTGACTGCAGCACCTGGCTCTTGCTATTCCTGTCATCATGGTCTGCTACCTTCATCCTTGTGGTTTAGACACTGAACTTCCTGCCTCCTCATCTTGACCTCTATATTTACCCTTAGAAGAGCTCTACTGAGAGGTAATTTAAAAAGAGAATTATTCAGGTTAGTGGATTGTAACAGGCTCGGGTATGTGAAATTAAAATGGCCTCTTTGTACAGTATGATGAAGAGAACATCAGTGGGACTCCGCACAGACAGGCGAATGGGCAGAAGAGTGCGTTCTGTAATACAACTGCTGATATTTCACAGCCCTGTGGCTTTAAGGACAATATGGGGTCAACTGATGCCTGGATAAAAGGCAGCATTTCTGCCAGGTTATTTTCAGTTCAGCGCTCGCTGCCAGTTGGGAGAACCTCAAGGAGAGATGAGCAGACTCCTGTAGGGTTTCTGAAAGGCTCGTGGTATGTATGACACACAGGGTAAATTTACTGCAGTCTCCCTGGAGCACTGCAGTCAGCTGAGATTCTTGTTTGCTTTGATATGCTTGGTTAAGGCAAAGCTTGTGTGTGTTAACAGGCCAATAAATACATAAAAAAATCCACGTGGAAGGACCGGTTGTGTTGGCCAAATAAAATCTGCTTGTTCGTCTCTCAAGAGCTGAAGCTTCCTGTGTGTTACTTGTAGGCCCATGCACATGAATCCTCTGCAGCCTTACGTGTGTGGCACTCATCCTGAGCACGTACCTAACCACTAATGGCTAGTGCCTAGCACACAGCCCAGATCAACACAGGCAGAGAGAAAGTCCACAGGAATCAGAGGGACAGACTTTTCTTCACATCCTCCCGCTGCTCAGCTGTTCCTTAGAGCTGTCGCTTCTGCTATGCATCCCTGCCCCCACCCCCCGCAGGTTTCTGGCCAGTGGGAGTTGAGAGATTGTGTTGGGGGGTGGGGGCAGTGCACAAAGTCTCCCCCCACCAGCGTGTAGCACAGAGGCAAATGGAGCAGCCAGCTGCTCCAGGGAGCCTGCCTGAGGGTCCTGCTGGGCTGCTAGCTGGGGGCCACTTAGGTAAGCACCCCCCGGCTAGAGCATACGTCTGGCATCCCACCCACTCCCGCACCCCAACTCCCTGCCCTAGGTCACCACCCCCTCTTGCCCCTATCACCACCCCTTCCTGCCCCAGGTCACCACCCAAACTTCCTCACCCCACCCGTCCCAGGTAACAACTCCCTCCCAGACCCTGCACCCCTTCCTACACTCCTCCCCCAAGCCAGAATCCTCTTCTGAGCTCATACCCCCTTCCAGACCTTGCACCCAATCTCCTCCCCCAAGTTACAACCTACTCCTTCACCCAAACTCCCTCTCAGACCCCACACACACTCCTGCACCCCAGTCCCCTACCCCAAGCTCTCTTCTGCACCAAACCTTTGACCCAGACCCTGGACCCACTCTGTAGAAAAGTGCTGTCCTTGACCACTTACCAAAATCTTGGAGTGGTCCCTTCATTAAAAATGATTGTCCCAGCCCTGCTCTAAGTTCTATAGAGACCACTTCATAGCGCCTTCTATGGTCTGATTCCACTCTTCAGAAGAGTGGACAGTGTTCTTGATGACGATTGACAAGGCTACATCCATTTTAGGTAACACACCACAGAACACCTTCACCTGATGGAATTTAGTTAGGATGGGAACATCAGGGTCACTTTTAGAGTGTGTTGGAAAATACTTATCGGTATTACCCGTCTCTATGACCTCCT
The DNA here is from genome assembly GCA_032595735.1 of Pelochelys cantorii. Taxonomy (NCBI): domain Eukaryota; kingdom Metazoa; phylum Chordata; order Testudines; family Trionychidae; genus Pelochelys; species Pelochelys cantorii. The sequence continues at coordinate 46,688,726 of CM064334.1, read as the reverse complement.
CTTCACCCCCTTTTTATCCTTTTTTGGCTGAATGCTCAGGGGAGAGTCAGTATTTTCTGCACCTGGGTGTGGCCCTACCTGTGTGCTTTGCTAGAGGAGACCTTCGTGCTGGTTCAGCAAAACAGTAGTTCAGTGTGGCCCAGGCTAGCAGAATAGGTTGACTCAGTTGTATCTCAGCACCTCAGTTGGCATCCCAGGGATCCCAACCTGTTACAACAGGCCTTGCCTTTTTCCTTCTTTTTTTGTTCCTTCAGACATTACCAGTGTGGGTCAAGAACATGGTGAAGTCCTTGCAGTTGTCCAGAGGCCAGCAGAGCAAATTTAAATGGTCCTTAACAAGTAGGATGGGTCGTCATTCATTCTCAGAATACAGGACATTCTGGTACTTCCAGCAATGACATGACCCCACCCCACCGATGTGACCACACCATCACTGGAATAACCTCATATGGATGGTGCGGACAAGGTCACGCTTTACTAAGCAGCCATTTTGCAGACTGACACTCAATCCCTGACAGCGTGACTTCACACGTGCTGTGTTTGCAAAGTCCTGCCAGCAGGGAAGGAACATCAAGCTTTTCAAATTGGCTCTCCCCATCCAATATGAGAAAAACCACATCTGGTTTTATCTCATTACCACACGGGAGACAAACCACACAAAAAGAGGCCTGCCCAGTTTAAAACCAGACAAATGTTCTGCCTATGAAAAAGTCAGTAACCCTGAACTGAAAGAGCAGGCAGCTGAGGGACTAGGTCCTAGCATATAATAAAGAAGCAGGGGGTGTAGGGTAGGAAGAATTAAATATAATCATGTCATGGACAGTCTACAGAGGACCTGACTCATAGGACTTGTCTACACTATCTCCACCTCCCAGCCCATCCCCTATCATCGATCTACTTCAACTACGCAAATAGTGTAGCTGAAGTCAACATACTCACCATTCTATCTCGTGTGTGGTAAGGTCTGTGAGACCTACTCTTTTGTTGATGCTGGCTACTCTTCTTGTCTTAGTGGAGTACACCAGCATTGACAGGAGTGCACTTGGAGATCAATTTTTTGTGTCTTCAGCGGATGCGATAAATCGATGGCTGGTGGATCAGTTGCAGCCAGCTGGTGGAAACAAGGCCTTAGTTTGCTTCACTTTGGAGCTAGAGTAAATTCTGGAGGGCCCATCAGTGAGAAGAGAAAGTCTGATCTTTTGGATGTCTCCCACAGCCTGAAGAACCCCTTACTACTGAGTGTATGGAACCAGCCCCCTAAATAAGACCTGTGATTTTTTTCATCCTTGTAGTCCTTTCCTGCAGGTTTTACCATGGAACGAGGGCAATCTGGCCACTTCACAACCTGCTGGGCATAGGCACTCCATTTTGCTGTGCACGTTTATCCCAAATGTGGCCCAATCTAGGTATAAAAAGTGTTGACCAAATAAGACAAATCCAGGAAGTTCTACCCTGAATCAGGTGACCCCATCACTGCTCTGCTGTACATAAATACTGGGGAGGCATCTAATACATTTTGCACTTAGCTATGAATTTTTATCTTTGCACACAAACACTCTTACTTTGTTTTCCATTATAACTTTAATATTACTTTAACACAGCAGTGTGAGTGTGTTTTATGGCCATGCTTGCTGTTAGTTTAGATAGAGACACATAATTGGAAAACTGCAGCAGCTGCTGGCTTAGATAAGATGATACAAGAAATATTAGTGCAGCAGATCCTTAAAGAGTCTTATTTATGATGAAAACAAATAATAACATAAGGCTTCCAGACCTGCTTACTTTGATAAGGGGACAAATGCAAAAGTGGGATGATCCAGGGGTTCACTATAGGGCAGTGTGGTTTTAAACAAACTGTGACATGTCCTAGTTAACCACGTTAGTGCATGGAGTCAGTAAACATGAGACTTCTGAGGACTGTGGGAAGAATCAAGCTTAGGCACTGTTTCCTAATTGAAATTCCATAAAGCAAATGAAATCTTGGCCTCATTGATATCAATGGATGCTTTGCCGTTGACTTTGACAGTGCCAGGATTTCATCCAGTGCACATTACAGGACCAGAACTATGAGAGCCAACAAATCTCACTTAAAAATAATTCTCAACCCCCTGAGCACATGTCTGTTACCACTTGGGTTGGGAGCTACCAGCTAAAACATCTCCTTGTCAGAACTGTTATCTGCTGCTTAGAACACAGGACTGAGAGCTAGGACTTCTTGGTTGTATGCCTACTTCTGCTTCTAACCTGTCGTGTGGCCTTGGGCAAATCACAACTTCACTCTGCCTGAGTTTACATATCTGTAAATTAGGAAGAATAATACTTGCCTTCCTCAGAGAGGTGCTGTAAGAACTAATTACTGCTTGTAAATGTTTTGAGTTCCTTGGATGAAAGGAACAAAGTACAAATTATTATTACTACTAAATGATGAAATGTGGCATTTCTGTGCAAGGGCTGACATAATGGAGGCAAAAAATGCTGAAAAAATTCTCTGCTGTTGGGTCTCGGTGTAGGCACTTAGATGCCTAATACTTTGGTCTCATTACCAGATGGGAGACAAGCCACCCAAAAAGAGGACTGCCCAGCTTAAAACCAGACAAATGTTCTGCCTATTAAAAAGCCAGTAGCCCTGAACTGACAGAGTGGGGAGCTGAGGAGTTAACTGCATAGGTAGGAAAAGATATTGGAATCTTTGTTCTAGTTTCTCACTCAAACTTTTATTTCTCAAGTTTAGAAAAGAATCTGCAGCTGGCAATAGAGCTTTCAGTTGATGCCTTCAAGCAGTTCTCATTTGCTAGTTTTTCATTCTCATGGCAATAAGTTCTACTGTAGACCTTAATTCATCAAAACACAGTCCCACTGAAGTCAGTTACCCATTATAAATTTAAAGTTAAGTATATGCTTAAATCTTGTGCTGAATTTGGGTAATAGTTTCTAATCCTCTGCCATCTTCCCACTGTCAATTTTGTGCATGAATATGTGCAGGCACACACACGTACACACGTGTGCAATTACTGTAATAAGATGATCTGGGCTAATAATAAAAATGGTGTTAGAATATTTGCTTAAGTTTTTAAACAACATAAGTTGCAACTGTATTTGCCCCCATTTACATTTGCTTTTGACAAATATTCGAGGAAACATATTTAGTGGCAAGAATGATTGTGGGGAAAAAAGCTTTTTAACATTGGAAAATATTTGCAGGAAGAGAATCCTGAATTAGCAAATGCTAGTATTTGATCTGGAAACCTGTTTCCAAGAGTTGTGCTCATCCAGTCACTTAAGAGAAACATTCCAAATGATCTGTGTGTCCATTCAAGAGAGTTTGTATATCAGATATCAAACACGCACAACTAAATGCTTATGAACAATTCACCAAAAATATGTAGCACAATGTGTCCTGCTTGAACCTTTGCAGGCTAATGACATACAGTTATACTGTTGTTTATTTGCATCTGATTTATTGGACCTTACTCTTGTAACAATGATAATTTCAAATAAAAATTTCAAATAAAAAAGAAAACTAATCTGCTGGCAGTTAGTTCACGTATGCAGGAGGTGAATGTCAATGTATTAGCTGTTATAAATTGTTGGCAACTTTAGTTTTAAGTGAAACTAAAATTAGCATGCACCCCTGCTACTATATTACTCTCTCACCTTTAAAAGCACTGTGTTTTTCTTAATGAGAGAAAAATAGGTTTATTCTGAAAGGGATGAGATCAGGTTATATTAAAAAGACAGGCCTATTTCTATGCAGTTATGTTAGGTATATTTTCATGGAATCACAGGACTGGAAGGGAGGTCATCTAGTCCAGTCCCCTGCACTCATTGCAAGGCAAAGTATTATCTAGACCAGGGTGGCCAATAAAACGGCAGCAATTCACCAGGATTAGCCCTGGGTAGGCTGCTGCTGCTGCTATATTTACCTGCACCTCCACAGGTGCAATCTGGGCAATTGCAGCTTCCATTGGCTGGGAATGGTGAGCCGTGGCCAATGGGAGCTGTGATCCCCATACCTGTGGAGGTGCAGGTAAATATGGTTGTATCGGGGCCCTCCGGGGTGAACACTGGCAGACTGGTTCTGCTCTGCAAACTGGTATTTGCCCACCCTGATCTAGACTCTCTCTGACTAGTGTTTGTCTAAACTGTACTTAACCTCAGAACATTTCTCCAGTTTGTCCAGTTCATGTTGAATGATAATCCTAGTCTCCAAAGCACTTGCAACCCCTCGCAGCTTGGTATCATCCACAAACTTTGTAAAAGTTCTCTCTGTGCCATTATCTAAATTGTTGATGAAGATATGGAACAGAACTCGTCCCAAAACTGATCCCTGCAGAACCCCACTTGTTAGGGCTCCAGCATGACTGTGAACCATTGATAACTACTCTCTGGGAATGATTGTTCAACCACTTATGTACCCCCTTGTAGTAGCCCCATCTAGGTTGTATTTTCCTAATTTATTATTGAGAAGGTCATATGAGACTGTATCAAATGCTTTACTAAAGTCTAGGTATACCATGTCTATGGTGGCTTGTTTTCCTATGAAAGAAAACTATTAGGTTGATGTGACCTGATTTGTCCTTACAAATCCATGCTGTCTGCTACTTATCACCTTATTATCTTTTAGATGTTTGCAAATGGATTCCTTAATTATTTGCTCCGTTATCTTTCCTGGTACAGAAGTTAAGCTGACTGGACTGCAATTCCCTGGGTTATTCTTATCTCCTTTTTTTTTCTTTTGGTAGGTGGGCTCTATATTTGCCCTTTTCTAGTTTTCTGGAATCTCTCCCATTTTCTATGACTTTTCAAAGATAATAGCTAATGGCTCAGATATCTTCTCAATCAGCTTCTTGAGTACTTTAGGATGCATTTCATCAGGCCCTGGTGACTTGAAGACATCTAACTTGGCTAAATAATCTTTAACTTGTTCTTGTCCAATTTTAATGTCTGAAGCTACCTCATTTTCACTGGCATCCATTATGTTAGGTGCCCAATAACTACCAAACTTCTTGGTGAAAACTAAGAACTAGTTAATCACTCTGCTATTTCCACATTTTCTGTTAGTTTTTCCCTCTTCATTGAGTAACAGTCTTACCCTTTGTGTTAGCTAATTTGAGTTTGTTTTGTGCCTAGGCCTTTCTAATATTGCCCCTACATACTTTTGTTATTTGTTTATATTCACTCTCTGTAACTTGACCTATTTTCCACTTTCTGTAGGATTCCTTTTTGATTTTTAGATCATTAAAGATCTCCTGGTTAAGCTGAGGCCTCATCAATGTGGGAGAATTACTTCTTGTGTCTTGCTTACAACACTTTTGCTAATACGTTTCAGAATACTGTTTGCTTTTTTTTTTTTTTTGCAACAGTGTTACACTGTTCACTCATAATTAGTTTATGATCCACTATAACCTCCAGATCCCTTTCTGCAGTACTCCTTCCTAGGCAGTCATTTCCCATTTTTGTGTGTGTGTAAACTGCTGGTTCTTTCATAAGTGAAGTATTTTGCATTTATCCTCACTGAATTCCATGCTATTTTCTTCAGACCATTTATTCTGTTTGTCCATATTATTTTGAATTTTAATTCTATCCTCCACAGCACCTGCAACCCCTCCCAGTTTGGTACGGTCTAGGCATGTAACAGTGCAGTCAATTAAATGATATGCAAAAGCTTATCAATTAATGCTATAAACTACAGGCATCCCCTCCTCATGCCAGTACATTTTTTTAGCAGGCTGGCCAGTGCCCAGCTCAGTCCTGGCTTGTGCCAGGTCTAGGACCTACCCCTACTGCCACTCTGCATTTAAAGTGTATTAGGAGCCAGGTGGGCAGGCAGCCCGGCTCAGTTCCAACTCACCCTGAGTCTAGGGAGCTCAGCGCCCCCCTAACCAGACAGGGGCTGCTGCCACCCTGCGCTGCTGCCTCTGATACGAGAGCAGCAACATGGGGCGACAGGCAGCCAGTCAATGAGGGGAGCTGGGTTTTAAACTGTCTCCCCTTGCGGACTAACTCCTGCCTGGCACCCCCTGATACACAGGCAGCAGTGCGGAGTGGCAGGGGGCTCCTCGGGAGTACAGAATATAGTCCATCCCCGGGGACGATAGAATAGTCGAGTAACCGATAAGAGTTCATGAGGTAAATTGACTATTCAATTAACCAATATTTAACATCCCTAGCACTGTCCGCGAACTTTAAGTGCACTCTCTATGCCATTTTCTAAATCATTTATGAAGATATTGAATAGAACTGAAGCCAGAACTGATCTCTGCAGAACCCCACTCAGTATGCCTTTCTAGCTTGACTGCGAACCACTGATAATAACTATGATTAGTCTCTGGGAATGGTTATCCAACCAATTATGCACCTATCTTAAAGTAGTTCCATCTAGGTTGTATTTCCCTAGTTTGTTGATGTGAAGATCATGTGAGACAATATCAAAAGTCTTACTAAAGTCAAGATATACCACATTTACCATGTTCCTCCTACCCACAAGCTTGGTTACACTGTCAAAGAAAGCTATCAGGTTGATTTGACATAATTTGTTCTTGACACATCCATGCTGAGTGTTACTTATTACCTTATTGTCTTCTAGGTGTTCGCAAACCGACTGCTTGATTTTTTTACTATTTTATCTGCATCAGAAAATATACTCTTAGAGAAGTATTACAGAACGTAATAGAAAATAGAACATATTACAATTTTAACTAGTCTATAAAAATGTAGTAGAAAAACATATCCCTGCTATACATACATTTCTATTCAATGGTTAAAAAAAAATACAAGCCAATGGTGTGAGTGAGCTCTCTCCTGCCATCTATTGATGAACTAGGGGAGAAGACCTCAGAAGCAGGTGGTATTTGAATAGACATACCAACTTCACCTAGATAACCAACAGATAGACCTGCTTTGTCAAAGTGATCGGTTTTGGTGGTTATGGTTGACAATTATCTTAAGTCTTAGATGCAGGGGTAATGAAATGTTGTTATTCTAATTGTATGACAAAAGGGGAGCAGAACTATACTTAACATGTCTTGATAAGGGGTTCACCCTGACTCTGCTCTCAGTTGCTAAGCATAGGGTAGTAACAGCAACACTAGCTGAAAGACACAGGCAAGTGGGGCATGTTGGTGGGGACAGGTGCTCCTACATGGTGGTTTAGACGTTCAGACAGGATCCTAGATACCATTTGATCCTTCCCTTGGAGTGCTTAAAGACAGAGCTGATCAGACTCAAATTGAGAGCCTTTGTTTCTTCCCAGTGATCACTAGAGCTGAAATCAGTGATAGGCTGATACAGGGTGCTGAGGCTGGTGCAGTGTGTTGAACCTTTGACCTGGGGTGAGAAGAAATGTGGCGATGAAAGGAAAGGCAGAGGAGGCAACAGTCATAATGTGAAATTGGTAAGAATAGGGTTAGGTACTGGAACCTGAGAACACAGCAAAAGCAGCAGCGAGCATATCCAGCCACGCTGGTGAGCAGAGGCAGTGATGGGACTTGATCAGCATCTTCTTGGGGGCAGGAGGTGAGCCCATCCGAATGCAGGCCAGGACTCCGGGACTTTGCTGACCTTAGATAACAAACCGTGAGTGGGGTGCAACAGAGGGAAAAGGGAGAGTGCTGTGTTAGTGACAATCGTCCATTGGATTTTTACACTGCAGGGTGAGAAACTGAGGCAAAGGACTATAGATCAAGATTCTGTGCTGGGAGTTTGTTCATTTTTCTTTTCATATTTATGAGTTACTGTTCTGATATTTTCCCAAATCAGTGCTGTGTTCCCTCTCCTGTTAATAAAAGTTCTCTTATTATACACAGGGGATGTTCCTATGAACAAAATGGTTCATAGCCACAGAAGAGAACTCAGTAATAAAAAACTAAAACAAACAAAACCAAAAATGCCTCTTAAGGCTCTCACCTCCCACACCCATGTAATTAATTTTGCTTTCATTTTACATTCTGAAGAATAGTAGCTATACTAACGTGCTAGTAATTTTAAGCCTGAAATGGAGTGGCTACCATTTGGTTTGCAGGCCTTCTGAAGTTACATGGCAGAGGAGGGTCTCTGCCCACTTGAAGCCTTTTTCAGATCAGACTCCAGTTTTTAGGCTTATCTAACATTTAAAAATTGTTTGATTGTTTAGACAAATCATCCTAGAATTTGAAATTTTTTTGGAACAAATGTTTTTGGTGATTTATGGCTAAGCCATATTGTTAATCTTTATTGGCTGATCATATCTATCCCAGCACAGGTTAAACTTGGGAGTCAAGCTATAGATGGTGGAGTAAACAGCTCAAGTCTAAGCTCTCTGGGGGCAGGGACTGCCTTTGCTTAGTGTCTGCACCGTGCCTAGCACAATGGAGTCTTGATCTGTGACTGGGCATCTCTCAACTGCAGGTGGGAACACTCCTCCTCAGAGGTGCGAGAACTAGTGATGAGGGGAGTGCTGTAGCACCCCCTGGCTTGAAGTGGTTTCCATTACATGCAGGGTTTACAGCTTAGCACAATGGCTCTCAGCACCCTTGCTATAGAAATTGTTCCAGCACCTCTGTGCCTCCTAGCCTGGGTAGGCAGACTCCAACTAGCTCTGATCAGGCTCGCACGCTAACAATAGCAGTATGGATGGTATTGCATGGGCAGGGGCTTGGATCCAGGATGTCAGGCAGGCTTGTGTGGAGAGCTGGAACTGCAGCCTGTGTTACAACATTGCTATTTTTAGCGCACTAGCTCAAGAAGAGCTAAATTATGACCTGTGCTGACCTTTTTTCAGACATATCACACTAGCCGTGCATAACAAGCAAGAGCAGAACGGGCAAGTATGTTGAACAAATAGAGTCAGACAACCCACTACTGATAATTCATAATCAAAGGCTTGTCCACTTGAATGCTGAGAATCTCAGACATTGGCTAGCTGGGGAGCACATCCTGCACAAACCATTTGCAAAGCCTTTTAGGCCTTTCAGCTTTTTTCTCTGTATCCTACAACAGTTATAAATAATGAAAAATTATGAAAGGAGAGCATACCTTGAGGCCATGGAAACGTCTCAGAAAGAAAACACCCCCTCTTTAAAAGGAGAAAAGACAAATACTCCCCCCAAATAGAAAAGAAATCCCAGCCCCAATTCAGCAAAGCATTTAAGCATGTGCATTTAAACATGCCCGAGTATCACTTTGATTTCAAGTTGCAGAACGTGAGTGCTCTGCTTAATTATGACCTCTGAGCTGCATTACTCAGAAAGGAATACTGAACTGTAAGCATCCCTGTGGTGGGGTGGGAACGGGCAGCAGAGAAGGCAAAGGACACGTTTTCACAGCCATGGTTTTCTGTCCCTACATATAGCATCTTGATTTTTTTTCTCTTGCTTTTAAACAATTTTTTATTAATCATTTGTTCTAAGTCACAGGCCCAAGAAATGTGAGGTTTTGACCTTGATAAGGCTACATTGGACAAATCAACAAGGATTTGGGTGTTGAACCACCAAATGGTCTAACTTCCATCCATATGTTTTCAAAGCCCCTCTTTCCAGTCTGGCCAGTCCTTGTGGCTGAGTTTGTTGTTGTTTTCTTTTGTTTGTTATTACAGGTTAATGAGTAACAGCCATAGCCCTTTTTCTAGTCTTGTCAGGAAGACTTTCAGCAGACAGAGACGTGCCAGTTCCTGTTAAATCCTGACAGTGTGAAATCATTACTGGTCAGACCTGATCCTCTCAGACATAATGAGGAGCTTCTTTTTGCTTTGACAGTATCTTCCTAATTGCCTCTTCTCTTATTAAGAGCTTGAGAGTTATTCTGAACGCAGAGTTTTCATTCGAGAGTAATTAAGATTTTTTTCTACATCAGCATTGTTACTGTACAAAGCTCTTCACACCCTTTGTTCAACATGTAAGTCCACAAATAGGTTACTCAGTGAATACGAACATAATCCCTCCTTGATGTAACTCCTATTAGAGATAATTGAAGCGCCATACCTGTACAGGTTGGACCTCCCTGATCTGGTACCCTTGGCCCGGGATGAGGGATTTTGCCAGACCAGGGCAGGTCATATCTGGTCCCGCTGCCACCAGCCCCCCTAGCCCTGGCCTGGCCGCTGGCCTCCCAGATGGCTTTCCCACTGCCTCTGACCCCACTGCCCTGCTGTCCCTACCAGGCTTCCTAGCCCTGCTGGGCAGCTCTGCTGCCCCACACTGGGCAGGGTCACGGATGCTGCCAGACCAGAAAGTCCTGGTTTAGAGAGGTTCAACCTGTATGCCACACATAGGGAATGGTCTCTTAGGATGAGTGTTGCCCAGTAACTTGCTTTCCCCACATACACTTTCACCTGCAAGTCAGAACAGCATTGTTACTGAGCCAAGCAATATTGTTTTTTAATGTGTAGAGACCAGATAGAAGACCAAGCACTTGCCCAAGGAACTGGCTGCCTTTGGTATTAGCTGACTGAGAAAATGCTCAGCAGCCACCCTCTGAAAGTTAGGCCTCTTCCAGGTGTTTCAGCTTGGGCACCAAAAAATGGAGGCACCCAAAACCCCTTGTCACTTTTTAAACTTTTGGCCACCAATCTTCTTATAGTTCACAATTCCCTCGTGTCACCTAACCCCAAAACCAACCACAGCCTGGCAAAATATATGCACTATAATACGTTCCCTCTACCCTGGCTTCTCACTACTCACAACCTTCATCGTTTTCTCCTCTCGGAAAGTCAGGGACCAGATGGACCCTGCAGCATCCCTCGATTCAGGCCATCTTGCAGGGCTCTCACAATGAATGTGCTGCTAACATTCCCATCCCTGTTTCCCCCATGCTGAGGAAACCATCTTGAGCAGACCCACTCACTGAAACTCTGGCAGGATGGTAAAGGGAGAGGCAGCCTCTTAAAGCAGGTCTACACTGGAGCTGGAAAGTATCAATTCCAGCCCCAGGAGATATACCTGCACTAGGTCTGATTGAGCTAACTTGCTAAACATATCAGGTCTCTGCAGCAGCATGAGGGATGGGGGAGGCCAGCCATCCCATCCATGTACAGTCTTGTCTGCGACCATGGATTTATACTTGGGATCACTAGCACCACTGCAGCTATATTGCTGTTTTTAAGCAGGCAGCCTGATCAGAGCTAGTGCAGGTATGTCTCCTCAAGCTGTTATTTACACTTTCCAGCTCCAACTATAAGGACAGGTAAGCACTGGATCGAGTTACCTAGGAAGGTTGTGGAATCCCCAACATTGGAGGTTTTTAAGAACAGGCTAAACAGCCACCTGTCTGGGATGAGGTATGCATATGTACAGAGCTCTGTGTGGATACAAAATTTTGTATCCGCATTTGTATCCACCAAAATGAGCCGGATGATACCAAGCAGATAGCCACAGATTCGCAGGGCTCTGCATATGAAATTCTGTCTCAGCATTGGGTGGGAGGAAGAACTAGATGAGCTCTCATGGTCCTTTCCTGCCCTACATTTCTGTAACCCCAGGAGCATAGGTGTTGAAATTAGTAGTCTAGAGGTGCTGTCACAACCCTGGCTTGAAGTAGTAATGACAGCCCCCAAATACATAGTTTCTACCTTCAGCACCATTACTCCACTATAAAAACATTTCTATCACCACTGCCCAGGCATATCAGAGCTAGGATTTACAAGCCAAAATTTACACCTTAAAGTGTACCGATTTACATCTGAAACTGGTTCAGTAAAAATGGTCCAGGCTGCCTGGTCTATGGCTCCAACCAGTTTTTAAATCAGTTTAGATGAACCAATTTTAAAATTGGTTAGAATTCTGGGGGAAATTTCCCCTGGCCACGCGTATTCAACAGACCTGCTCTCAGTATATTAAGTGAGTACTTTAGCTCACTCTTTTAGACTCCTGTAAAGCCTCCATCTTTTCTACTGATGGTGAAAGAAGGAAAGAACTCAGCTTAACTCAGATTCCAGGCTATCTGCAGGATGGGCAGATAAACCACTCCCTTAGCTCCCCACATTTCATCTTCTTACTTGAAACTTGAGCACATTTGTCTGGAACTCTTACAGAGATGATAAACATGGAACCTCACAATGCCATGCATAAAGTCACTTATCAGAGAAGAACTATATTTTAATATGGTTACTAGAGCTGTCTGAGATTTTTGATAAAATTTTTTCAGTCAAAATTTTTTCCATTCATCAAAGCTGAAAGGTCACAGGAAATTACTGGTTTTAAACTTCTCAACAAATTTCTTTTTCCCGAAAAACTATGGAAGTTGAACAAACATTTCATTTTAATATTTTCAAAATTACTTTTCATCAAGAAATTTAAACTCTACTAATTTTTTTCATTGATCAAAATCCAATGAAATGTCAAAGTAAACACAAATGAAATATTTCAATTGATGCAAACCAATTTTTAAAATAAATTTTAAGAGATTTTTGACTCAGTTTGGGATGGGATTGTTCTTTTGATTTCTTTTTGTTAAAGTCTAAAATTTTTACAAAATGGGAAAACCTTTTCTTACCCAGCTCGAATGGTTACACGCTTCTGGATGCACTACCAGCCTGGCAAAGAACAAAATGCACTTCCTTGCTTAAGAAAACGCTATGCCAGAAGCAGGCAAATGTGCATATAATCAAATAGGTTAAAAAAGAGAAGAAAATATCCGGAAAGTATCTATCAAAAGCAATTAAAAACAAACTCTAGATAACATCACAAGATACTAAAAAAGTAGAGTTTTCATGGTCTTTAAAATAAAGTTCTAAGTTCTGTCAAAAGAGAAACTAGTTATGGTGTATAATGTGATTGAATAAAATGAGCAGCCACAAGATGGCACTAAAGAAAAAGGAAACACAGAAGTTCCATGTGAAAACTGCTCACTTCAAAATGTTACTGGAAAAATGATGACTTCAATCTAACAATAATATACTACTACAATGCATATTTATACCTGTCTCTGTAATTTCCACCTTATATATCTGACAAATGGGGTTTTGCCCATGAAAACGTATGCCCCAATAAATCTGTAATTCTTTAAGGTGCCAGAGGACTCCTAGATGTTTTTGTGGATAGACTAACATGGCTACCCCTCTGAGACTTGTCATCACTTTTGGGGGTGCATCCTTCAACTATACCTGGGCTTTGATTTAGTACTTACTCAGAGCAAGAATGCCACACACTGAATCAATGACTCCATTTTCCACAGCGCCTTTGATTTATCTTGCTGGGATCAATAGAATTTCCTAGTCAAACACTAACTAGTTATCTTGAAAACTATTAAGATCCCAGCTGATACTTCTACTTTGTCATGTTCTGGCCTTTTTCTTTTACCACAAAAAATTGCAGCCCAGACTATCAGGTATCACTTATGTGTGCACGACACAGCTCAGGAGGAGGACTGCTCTAAGCTACAGTGGCTGCCAATATTAGATCAGCCAAGGATCAACATGACACAGACTGTGCCCCCACCTAGATGGCACAAGAGCAGCAGTCACCCAGGGCTGGCCTTACCATGAGGCGAACTGAGGCGGCTGCCTCAGGTGCCAGACTGTGGGGTGGGGGGGAGGTGCCACTAGGACCCAGATAGGGTTGCCAGGTGTCTGGTTTTCTACCGGACAGTCCGGTTTTCGGGCCCTCTGTATGGTAAAAAATCCAGAAAATACCGGACATGTGCAATGTCCGGTATTTCCTGGTTTTCCAACTGGGCGCTGGACAGAAGCCTGGCGGAGGCGGGGGGAGTGGCTGGGAGGCGGGGCGCAATCGGTACTGGGAACCCTGGTTGCGTGTGAGGAGGAGGGGCAGCCTGGTTCATGCTCCTGCATGCTGGTCAAGCGTGTGGTGGAGCTGCAGCCAGACTGACTCATGCGGGATGGGAGTGCCCTGAGATCTGCACAGCCCGGGTCAGTCCTGCTCCCTGCCGGCTGATTCACTCCCCCGCCCCCTCCTAGCCAGCTGGTTGGTTGATTCTCCCCGACTTCTCCTCCTGGTCTTCCCCAGCCAGTCCCTCCCCCCCTCTGCCAGCTCTGCCTCCCGCTGGCCAGTTCCTGCTCTGGATCTTCCCCGGCCAGCCCCGCTGCACCCCCCCGCCAGCCCTGCTTCCAGCGGCCAGTTCTCCCCTCCTCCTGCTGAGCTCCCCCGGCCAGCTCTGCCCCAGCCGGCTGCCCCCCCACCCCGATATCCCGCGGCCAGCCCCATTCCACCTGATCCCCTTCCCACTGACCAGCCCTGCTTCCTGTCGGCCCCCCCATCTCCCCCGGCCAGCCCTGCTGCCCCCCCTTAGCTCTGTTTCCCAGCCCCGCCCCTCCCGGCCAGCACCGCTCCCCTCCCGGCCGGTCCCTCTCCCTCCTCCCCCCATGAAGCGTGTCCGGTATTTTTTTTTTTATGGCTACCTGGTAACCCTAGACCCAGAGTGTAGAAAATTGTGTCTGCTGCTGGTGCATATGTAGGTAGCAGAGCAGTACCGTGAGAGGAGAAGAACAGGAAGAAGGCAGAATTGAGACCTTTCAAAGTTTTGACCCAAGCGAGGGGGTATGGGGGCGTCATTTGAGCTCCCTGCCTCAGGTGCCAAAATGTTGTGGGCCGGCCCTGCAGTCACCAACCAGTTGATCGCAATCAATTGGTAGATCCTAGGGAGACTCCCAGTTAATCATAATTTTCGGTGGTGGAACTGAGCTGCCACTAAGACAGGCTCCCTGCCAACCCCAGTCCCACACCACCAGCCTGTTCCCAGAAGTGGCCAGCATGACCCATGTGTGAAATAGGGGCGGGGAGTCTCAGCACACTGGTCCTGCCTGCAGGCACCGCAGTTCCCATTGGCCAGGAACAGAGAATTGTGGCCAATGGGAACTGAGGGGGAGCTAGGAACAGGGAACTGTAGCCAATAGGATCCGAGGGGGTGGTCCAGGGGCTCCATTGCCAGTGTAGCCATTTGTGTTGCTACACCAGCCCAGCAGGGGTCAGCTGCCCCCCCCCACTCACCACAGTGGTGGGAGCTGGAGAGCCGCAGCAGCTTGCCCCACCCTGCCCTGCCGCTACACCCCACTTCTCTGTGACAGCAGGAAGCAGAGCGCCCTTGGGCCAGGTGCTCTATTTGCTGTTGCTGTGGTGAAGCGGAGTGCAGCAGGCCTGGAGGGTGGTGCAGCGAAGCGGAGCAGGCTATCAGGCCACTCTGGTTCCTGCTGCCACAGTGAATGTCGGGGGGTGACCTCTGCTGCCACCCTGCACCAGGTTCCCATGATCTCCTGGGTCCGTCTCCTCTATAGGACAGTTGAGGTGGTCACCATGAGGCACCCAAAATGTGGGGCCTGGGGCAGACACCCCAAATTGTTCTATGGGTGAGAGAGCTCTGAGCTCTGAGGCCTTAGCCTCTCTGCACTGCCAACTGGGAGCCATCCTGCAGTAAGTGCCATCCGGGAGGCCACACCCCAACCCCCAGCCTTCTCTGTAGCCAGCACACCATATCCTCCCCTGCAACTCAAGCCCCAGCTCCAACCTCCCACTGACCCCCAACCTCCTGCCCCAGCCCTAAGTCCCCTCTCAGAGCCAACAGCCCACACTCCTTCCTGTATCCCCACATTCTAGCCCAGCCCAGAGCCTCCTCCTGCACCCAAATACTTTCCCAGAGCTAGCACTGTTACTCCCCTGTGCACCCCAACCCCTTGGCTTATGCTCAGTCCAGAACCCCCTCTCACACTGCAAACCCCTTGGCCCCAGTCCAGAGCTCACATCCCCTCCCAAACTCCAACCTGGTGAAACTGAGTGAGGATGGGGGAGAGCGAGTGACAGAGAGAGGAGCGCTGGGGGCGGGTGGTATGGAGAAAGGGTGAGAGCTTGGGGAAAGGGCAGGATAAATCCTGGGTTGCCCTTAATTTCAAAAAGCGATCTTGGGAATAAAAAGGTTGGAGACCACTGCACTAGTGAGTCTCCCTACCCTGCAATAGTCCTCCTGTGACCAGCTACACATACTTTCGGTCCAGCATGTGACAGCAGTGTGGTGCAAAGTGCACTACACATTACAGTCTGATGACCCTCCCACTTAAATGGCTGGCTCTGCTCGGCAACCAAGTAGCAATGATGCATTCTCTCCCAATCAATTCAGATTCAACTCTGCTCCCTTCATTGACTAAGGTCCACATTCTACCCTAGTTGTGAGCAGTAATCATTCCCTGTGACTCTGCTGCCTTCACTGTGTCTTTCAGGCTTAGTGTGAATCATAATTCACTTCACAACGCCCACAAATATTTCAGGGCAAAATTTGGCCCTACTGCTTTTATTACTCATGTTTGCACTGCAGAGCCGATTCAGCTCTGGGACAGAGAACTGGATTGCATTTGGATTTGTGCATCATCAATGGAATTCCTATTGATGACAATGCATGAACTGGAAAGAATCCAGAATGACTTTCAGATCACAGGCTGAGTTTGCTGTAGTGACTTGATCAGGACTCAGAGAGGCACAAATGTCATCCACCCACATCAACAGATGGAAGACTAATGGGGTGAAAGGGAGATGGTCCCAGTAGCAAGGGAGGGAGCCATTTGCCAAAAGACAATAGGTGCCCCTCTTCCCATGAGTCTCTGGCACCCATTGACTAGCTGGGAAAGTGGGGTGCTGATTGGCCAGCATTCCCAGCTCCCAGGATTTAGCCCAGCTTAGGGGCCATGTGGAATGCACTCCTTTCCAGCATAGTTTAGAAAATACAATGAATGGTTCCTAGACCAAAGACTTGGGATTTTAGTGATGGGCCTTGGACTCATGTGATAAGGCAAGAACCAACAGCCTTTGCAGGTCCCCACTATGCTACTACAAAGGGGAATGTGCTAGAATTCAAAGATAGCTGAATCCCATGTTATGGACTATATGGTAAGAAATCCTGTAACCCTGGAACTATATGGTAGGTAGCCTTGTAACCCCAGAATTGGAACCAATTAAGTGCCTTGTGTAGGAGAGTATGGGTGACTGGAGGGTAGTGTCAATCCCTTATGCTAAAAGGGCCTTCTGTTTAATTCCATTCAAGTTTCTGTCTTCATTTTGCCGCTGTGCCCACATCCATTAACACGGAACTCACCATGCCATTTTGACAGATTCACTCTTCAGAACAGCACTTTGAAGAGAAAAGGCTGTCCATGGCAGGCCACTTTCTCCATGTTCCTTTAGCCTCCATTGTTAAACCAATAGGTTGGCTGATTATGACTAGCAATCAGCCAGAAAAACACAGGGAAAGAATTACAGAACAGCTTTGCTAAGCAAAGAGCTATTTTTTAAAAGTGAAAAATAGTTACCTTCCTGCACAAGAAAAGGTAAACAACATTTCCAAGTTAACCTTTGAAGAAATGAAACTAGTAAGACAATGAAAGAATATAGTTTTGGTGCTCCTGGCCAAACATATATTCTGACACAATGGGACCTTTTCATATGAATATACTCCCTGCTTGTACAAGAACAGACTTTCTGAGCACTTTAGTTATATATTGAACAAGTTTCCACACTGCAGAAGCCGCGGGGATGGGGACAAAATTGCTGGGC
Organism: Pelochelys cantorii; assembly: GCA_032595735.1. Classification (NCBI taxonomy): domain Eukaryota; kingdom Metazoa; phylum Chordata; order Testudines; family Trionychidae; genus Pelochelys; species Pelochelys cantorii. Next base: position 46,671,261 of record CM064334.1, on the reverse strand, counting down.
CCCCGGGTAACGGGAGCGGGGGCTGGCTCCATGCTCCTAGAAGAGGAAGGGCCTTGGGTGAAAGGGGCAGGACTGGGGGCAGTCAGCCAGGAGATCTGGCGGCAATTTAAAGTGCTCAGGGCAGTAGTGGTGGCAGAGGTGGTTAGGAGCTCCAGGCCCTTTTGATTGCTGAGCCCTGGGGCAGTTACCCCCTTTAACATCACTCCTCCCGTCCTTCCATCGGCCAGAGGAAGTGGCTAATTAACTTAGTTGGATCTCTTACGTACAGTGCATTCTGGGTTTGCAATCAGTGAGTCAGAGGTACCCAGGACCAATTCTCAGTAACTAAAATTATTACAAGGAAATTGTTTACATAGGGAAAACTCGCCCAGGGCTTTTCCGCTAACTGAGCTGAAGATAATACTCTTTGGCTACTCAATTTACTCAGGCTGCAGTCACATGTTAGATAGCAGTGTAGAACAGAAATAAGTGGCGTGCCTGGGAAAAAAAGTTTTTATATGACACTAACTTTTGGCTCTGAAAATGGATGTTCCCCTCCAACCGAAAAATAACTAAAATCAGGAGCTTGCTGATCTGTCTGCACTGAGTCTGTGTGCACATGGTATAAACTGTAGAGAGAGTTTTACTTCCTTCACCATTATGCACTAAGTTGTTCTTATCACAAAAACACTTGGAAAGTGATTCTGCTTTATGTTATTAATGCAGAAGTACAACTCCCAACTGGTCATAAACAATGGGTCAAATTAAGTTCTCAGTTGTCAGGCCTAACAAGCCTCTAGTTTGCCTCTTGTCTGGGACTCCATGGAGCAAGAAAGGTGGAGAGATGTTGGATACGCACATCTTGGTTTTGCGAAGGAAGGACGTAAAAAAGTACTGGGTCTGATTTTCATTTACACTAAGGCACTTTTACAGTGTCCAAGCATTGTAAAGGAACCCTAAAGGAATAAATTACATTTACAACTAAGGCTGGCTGAAAGTTTTCCATTAAAACTATTTTGACAGGAAAATGGAGATTTGACAAAATGAAATTTTTTGTGGAAATGAAAAATTTCCATCAGAAAACTAAACTCAAATCCAGTTTTTTAAATTTGTCACTTTTAGATTTGGACAATGAAAACCAAAATATTTTTGGATTTGGGGCTTTGACAAAAAGTCTATTTTTTTCATAGAAAAATATATATTTTTCAAATAGCTTGAATCACACACACAGTTTAAGGCCCTTTTCTTCTATGAGAGCAGAGTAAAGGAACCTTGAGAATCAGGCCTCTCACTCCTTGAACTGATTTTCCTTCTTCCCTGTTTGGGACTCCTTTTGATTTTTGGTGCAGATATTTTTTAAAGCAGTGCTGCTGGATTCACAACTTTCAGCCAAGTAGCTGTAGGATGGAACTACAGCTGAGCATGGAACCTGGCAAGATACTTCTAATTGAAATGGATCTATGTTTAATTGATACTGTGCCTTTAACTGAAATTCCAACACTTGATTGGTAAATCTACCTTGTGGAAGATGTCAGAAGGCCTGAAAGCCTTAATAATTTTGTGACTGAAAATGCTTCATGGATGTCTAAGGGAACAGATCTCTAATATGTATTCCCTGTGGTGAAAGTAACGTGAAATTTCTTACAGGTACTGTCCTATCACAAACAGGGTCCCTGCCAGCTCTTTAAATAGCTCGCTGCTGGCTTTTGCTAGAGTTGCGCACCTGGGCACACCCACTTACTTTCACCTCTGAATAGTCCCCAACTGCTAACAAAAAAATCTGACTATTAACCCAGTATACTCTGTAGACCAGTTACTAGAGGGAAACAGCCACACACTCTTGAGCAGGTCTGATGTTTCAGCTGGTACTGGTAGAGACAGTGATCCATAGACGTATATTCAGGACTACCGACGGGGTCAAAGAGGACAATAGCCCAGGAGCCCCACACTTTAAAAGGGCCCAGGGCCCTGGCTGCTGACGCAACAGTTCTGACGTAAAACATCTCTTGATTCAAATCTCAGAGGGAACTGTTGTCGGTGAGCCTGTGTGTATTAGAAGCTGAATGGACCAGAAAAGAAAAGCATAACCCAGCTCTTCCTGGCAAAAGTGATCTTAGCCACCCAGGGAAACAGTCAATGTCACCTCAAAGAAAATGAATCAGAGAGGTACTGGAAGAGTGAAGTAAAATGCAGGTGTTTTGATGTGTGCCTACAGAAAGAGCCTGGGCCCAGTGGAATCAGACCATGGTTAGAGTGACTGGACTTATGTCATATGCTAATCTCTTACCCTGATTTCACATCCTTCTAACTTCTTTGTATGTCTGAATTCATTCCACTTTATGCCTATCATCATCCAAGGAATTCATCTCTACTGCCTCCACCATCTGATGGCTGTTTCATTTAATGCAGTTGCTTCCGGACTGTAGAGTCATACTGTTAGAACGCTGGTTTGATAAACTGTCACTTGCTACCAAACAATGTTTTTATTCGTCCATAATGTCATCAATTTCTGTGCAACTGATGTTGCTAAAGCAAATCTCTCTTTAATTTCATCCTTAACAGAAACATTGGTATTGATCCTAGCTGTCAGGATCTTAAAGAGGGCAGTGGGGCCAAGGTTCTGAGCAGTGTCAAACCCAAGGCTGGGAGTAGCAGGGCAGCTCAGAGTCAGGTTCCAGGCCAGCATCAATACCAAGGGTCAGATTCAGAGTCAGGTTTCAGGGTCCAGGCCATGAGGCAAAGTACACATCAAAGCAGAGGTTAAAGCCAGGTGTTCAGGAGCAGGAATGGTCATGGCAGCTGCAGGAGATGCACGTTTCCTGGGGATTTCCTATAGTAAATTTTAAGTGTTCAGTCCTGGGAGGTGTTAAGCACTACTACAAGGTAACAAGCGCACTTGAGTGGAGTACAAGGTACTTTGCAGAACTGACCCCTAAATGGACATAAAGAATAGCAAATGTTCTAGTTGACTTTCAGCAGTTCTGCCAAAGGAAGCAACTTACAGAAAGTGGTTAATTATGGGGTTAAAGATAGTAAACATCCCAGCTTATCTGGTTGATTGGCACTGTTGGAGCCGCTCAGAGAGGCTGTTGTATGCCACAGAATTTGACTTAAAGAATGTTTTGACTTTGTCTTCAAAGGGAGCAAAATCTGGCTGCTAATAAGGATGAATTATTATTTTTATTGTGGAAGCACAAGTCTTAATTTGGTTCAGGATTCACTATGCTGTGGACTGTACAAACACTAAGGCCTGATCTCCACTAGGCGATAAGTTCAAATTAAGATATGCAACTTCAGCTACGTCAATTGTGTAGCTGAATTTGAAGTATCTTAACTTGAATTTTGGCACCATCCACACTGCGGAAGGTGGATGGGAACACACTCTCCCTTCAACTTCCCTTACTCCTGGTAGAAACAAAACTACCAGCATCGATGGAAGCATCCTCTCAGTTCTAAATAGCATGTCTTCACTAGACCCGCTAATTCGAACGCCTGGAAGATCGACTGTAGCTGCTTCAATCTTAACTGTGGTATAGACATGGCCTAATAAATTACAGCATTTGCCTCAAAGACTTGCAACCTCCTCTCCAACTGCCACTATGCATGTGCTGAACTTTACACACTATGGGTGTGTCTAGACTACATGCCTCTGTCGACGGAGCCACATAGATGAGTTTACTAGACATAGCAAAATGAAGCGGCGAGCAAAATGAAGCGGATGAGTTTATTAGACATAGCAAAATAATCGCCACTTCATTTACATCAAAATGGCCGCCGCGCTGTGTCGATCAACTGATTGTCGGCACAGCGCGGTAGTCTAGACGGGGATCAGCCGACCCCAGAACCCTTTGTCGTCAGATCCTTTATGCCTCGTGAAATCGCCGCTTCATTTTGCTACATCTAGTAAACTCATCTATGTGGCTCCGTCGATGGAGCCATGTAGTCTAGACACACCCTATGTGCTGACTGCTATATGCTGGGCTAACATATAGATCTATATTTATCCAAGTATATAAACCACATTACACATATCAGCATGTATTAAGCACCTAGTAGTAATGTCTAGCTGAAACTGGCCTATGCTTTTTATAAAACCCTGCTCCTTTATGCTAAGTGTCCCATAACCCAGTGTTTCTCAAACTGTGGGTCCCGACCCCCCGGGGGGTCGTGCGCAACTTAGAGGGGGATCGCAAACAAATTAGAGGGGGGTCGTGAGCAACTGAGAAGCTGGTTGCAGCAATGGAGAGGGGGGTCGCGGTATCACAAGTTTGAGAACCCCTGCAGTAACCACTTGCATTCAGCTAAAGCAGTGGTCCCCAAACCTTTGTACTGGTGACCCTCTTCACATAGAAAGCATCTGAATGTGACCCCCACTGATATAAAAAGTTTTACATTTATACTGAACACCATTAAAAATGCTGGAGGCAAAGTGGGGCTTGGGGTGGAGGCTGACAGCTTGGGACCCCACCATGTAATAAACTTGTGACCTCCTGAAGGGTCCCAAGCCTCCATTTGAAGAACCCCTGAGCTAAAGCTTACTTCAGCTAAATAGATAGAAAAACTGTCAGAATTAGGACATGTGACTATTTTACCATAGCAACAGGTAGGGAGTTATTCTCACAGGCCAGTACTGGAACATCCTAAAGGAAAAGGACAAGATGTATGATTGTTCTATCCTTGTACAAACCTAGGAGGTACCTTCACAGATCAGTACCTGGAATGCTAGTATACAAAACAGAGATAAGGGAAAGGAACAGAACAGAAAGTTAAGGAACTGGGATGAACTAATATGTTGGATTTTAGTGACATGTAAAAAGATGTGTACCTTGTAAAATCATCCTATAAATACTGCCAGCTAAACTTTGGGAGCATACCTGTGATGTAAGGTGAACATCATAATGCCGCGCGAGATGGCTTCCCAAAGATTGAACTGACCATCTTGAACCTTTTTCCTGTACTATGTTATTATTGGCATAGAGCAATAAACCTGACTGCTGTTGGTTAGTTACTCTTGAATATATTTCACAGCAAACCAAAGTATGATCAAACAAATTGACGGAACAATTTATCAACAGTCTTATGGAAGTTAGTGGAAATAATTCCAGCACCCAAAGTTAAGCCCATGAATGTCTTTGTTGGATCAGGCCTAAACAGATGAGACACAAAGGGTGGGCTAAACAAACAAATGGGTGGCAAGTGGGAGAGAGAGGTTAACAAGGATAATAGGGCCTTTGCTCACCGTCCATGAATATCAGCACCTTTCCGATTGTAGCTAGGTTCATAGACTAACTGCATGCCCAGTTTGTAGCCAATCAGTGGCAGTAACCACATTAGCCTCCTGCCTACCCATTAACTAACGACTAATCACCTTTTTCATATTAATATCCAACACAGAAATGCCACCATCAATTTACAGCAGTTTCTGCATCAGCAGTTGCCTCTGCATTGTATAATAAGTATAGTAAACAAGACCCCAGTGCCAACCCTTAACCCAAACCCAGTGGGGACAGAAGTAGACCTACTCCCTCTATAGACATCAAAAACAAGCAGAGCAGAATTGGTTTGCTTCATTGCGTGAAAAATAATCCAACTGCTCTCTCACATCTTGGTCTTTGCACACTTGGGTGAAGCCTAGCCAGGTATTCAGCCTTTAGTGAAGCTGATCAAACCAATCATCTGACTAGACCAGAATGGAACGCGAGGAACGTTTTTGTTCTCAAAATAAAAATGATTCTCACATTCTTATCCCTTTGTGTCATTGTCAGAATCAGAACTAACATCACCTACTGCTTCCTGACCACTTTTCCTTGGTCACAGCTTGTCATCTTCTTTGTGTTTAACAAAGCAGAAGTCTCTAATTAACTCTTCTGGGCCAGCTCTCAGGGCCTCTGTTCCATTCTTCTGCTCCTTGACTGGCCTAGTGCCTTTGATACAGTCGACTGTCCTCTTCTCTTAGGGCATGTCTACACTAGGAAATTATTTCAAAATAATTTATTTTGAAATAACTCCCGAAATAACTATTTCAAAATAAGCTTATTCCCCGAGGAAAGCAGGAGTTGTTACTTTAAAATAACCAGCCCCTTATTTCGAACTAAAGGGCTTGGTAGTGGGGATGCTCTGCTTGTTATTTCGAAATAACTCCCTAGTGTAGACATGCCCTCAGACATCTTATTCCCACCGGGTTTTCACGCTACCATCCGCTCCTAACTCTCTAGCTGTTCTTTCAGCTTCTCTCTTTATGGGGCCTCCTCTGCTCTTCTCCTACTATTTGGGGGAAGTGCCCCAGGGCTCTGTCCTTTGCATCCTGCTCTTCTCTCCTTACATCCTCTCTGGCAATCTATTCATGTGACTTCAGCTGTCACCAATATATGGATGATTCACAAATCTACCTCTTCAACTCTGATCCAGCACCTCCCAATTCAATTTCACATCCCACAGTGACTCTGATAGCTCCTTGATGTCTTGTCATCAGCTTAATCTGAACAGGGCCCAAACTACACTCCTTACTTTCTACCTTCTCTGTCACTGTTGACACCACAATGTCATTCAGGCACATCATTTGGGGGTGAGTATGGACAACTTCTTATTCTTCCTTGTTTTATACATCTAGGCCATCTGCAAATTTTGACAACAATGCTTTTTTCAGTGTCTCCAAGATCTCTCTTTGCTCTATATCTGCATAACTAACCCCGCCCCCTTATCCCACCTTCACTACTACAAGGGTACCCAAACATGCACATTGGCCTCCCACCTCTTGGGTTGTCACCTTTCTAATGACTGCTGACTGGAACTCTGAGGCCCCCTGCTTTTTCTCCAAAGTCCTGCCCCCTGTTCTGCCTCTTCACTACAGATACCCCACCCCACCCATCAGGGCCTGTCAAAAGGCAGCCAGACACACAAGCCAAAAACCCAGACTGTCAGTGTGAAAAACGGACAGACAGCACAGCCCATTGGTAAGCAGGGGTCCTAGGCAGAGTCCAGACTTAAAGCTCTTCTTTCTGCAACTGGAAAACTCTGAGGGAGGAACACTGGGCATAACCTCCTGCTTTTAATTAGGATGAATCCCTCCAAGGATGTCTGAGGATGGGAGAGTAGACAGAAGTGTCATTTACAATTCCATATTCTCCCTAGGAGATTACCTTTGTAAGGCCAGGACATCAAACTACCAGTGACATAGTTCAGTATTAAAAAAGGTTGAGAAACAATTTAAAAAATTAAATGTACCTCCAGTTTTCAGACACACAAAATTTTTTCTATCATTGCAACACATTTGTTTAAACAACTTAATCGTAGCCGGGCGGGCAATGAAATTTTTGGGTGTAAAAAGTACAAAAATAATAAAACGCTGTAAAATTTAAACCAAAATTTCAGTTTTCTCCAAATTTCAATTGTGTTGATGTACCCCCCAGACTTCTCTCAAGTACCCTTAAGGGTACTCGTACCACTGGTTGAGAAACACTGACATAGTTCATATAGTCTCTTCCCATTTCCTTCAGTTGTTTAGCTTCCTTTTGTTTTTCCATTGCTGTGGACATTCCTACAACCCTACACTGTCTCCATTCCTGGCATTTGCTGCCACACAAACATCTAGAAGACTGTTCTTTTAGCAGATTTTGGACTTTACTGAGTAAGTGGCACCAATTTCCACAGCCTCAAGCTAACAGGTGCAGATATCCTCACCTGATCCTTCACTTCTTACTCCCTGACATAACAAATCACTTTCCCCTTGCAGAGGCTATGCAGCTGGGGACTGGTATATTTTTCCATTTAGATGAGAAGAAAAATGACCATAGCAAGCTAAGTTAAGGCCATAATGAAACAAAAGTATTCTTGTTTGTAGTTCCTGTTTTCAGTGTTGTCGCTGTTACACAGCCATTCTGGGCAGTGCAATAAAAACATATATACATATACAAAAAACCCCCCACATATATACATATACAAAAAAACCCCACATAAAACTCAACCACAGTAAAACAAATAGCAGGGGACTGAACATTAGGATCTCTAATTGATCCTCTTGCCACTGGATAGAACCAGTGGTAAACACAGTATTCTCCATTTAAGTCTGGTTTTAACTTGTGTGCAGGCTATTTGCTTATCTTTCAAAGTGAGGCACCAAGCCAGACTTACAAGCATTCTTGGCAAGACCAGTTGTGTGCTCCTTTTTGCACAGCTCAAAGAAGTCCAGACAAAACATTGTTCCAGCCTTGTTTTCCATTCCCAGCATGGTCTTCAGAAACATTTTTGTTTTCTCCTTGAGAGGAGAGGATTTGATAATCCAACAGGATGTGTATTTTAGTCTGAAAATAAGACATTGTCAGTAAAGAGGTTTTCAGACACATTATGGAGGCTGACTGAAAAGCAGCAGAGCTGTTTGTTTCTGACCACTTACCGGATGTGGAGTCTTTCCCAGTTTAATGTAAAGCTGCATTTCTTTAACCCATGATTTATAGGAGCTTAGTACTCAGCACCAAAACTGAATACACTCTGCACTGACAAGGGATAAACTAGATAATCTATCAAGTCCCAGCTCTAATTTCTACAAATTTTGATTTTATGAAGACAATAATAGAATTACAATAAGTGGTAATTTATCACCTCATCTGAGCACAGGGACTTCTCTTTAACAACATGATACATGGGTTAAAATTAAATAGGTTAAACTCGCTGCACTCAAACACCCTTAAATGCTGGGGAAGGTCAGCTTCAGATCCGAATTTTGCAGCTTGGGTCTATGCTGTAGACTGCAATAAAACTGTAATGTTCTTACTCTGTATTTACCGCACGGCTACCTCTCTAACTCTTGCATTCACTTTGTTCTCAGACAGGGTATGTCCACAATGCAATTAGGCCAATGGTGGGAAACCTGAGGCCAGGGGGGGCCACATGTGACCCACTGGGTTTTTATGTGTGGCCCATGAGACATTTTGTTTAACATTGCCCAAGCTACAGTGTGGCCAGATTCCTCTGGTTTCCATCCACATTGTTTTTTTCCTACCAGTATTGCTAAAGTGGCATGCATGTAAAGCAAGGGCATGAAAGTGAGTTGCATGCTTACTGCACACAACTCTTACTGACAGAGCTGCGCGCTCTCTCTGTATCCAATCAAGCCATTACTACAGTTTAACTGGGACACCTCGCAAATTCTAGGTATGCAAGCACAGACAGCAAAATGATCCTATCCCGGGAGACAGTCTTGGTTACGACAATCTTGTGGCCCACTGAGGTGAAGCACTTATGTGGCCCTCTCGCTAGCCTCAGTTGCCCTGAATTAGACACTCATAGATGGCCCATGACAGCTGACTCAGGCTCAGCAGGCTATTTCATTGTGGGGGTTTTATTGTGGGGTAGACATTCTGGCTCAGACTGCAACCCCAGTTGTGAAATGCTCCCACGTCGCAGAGTATTTGAATCTGAGCTCCAGACTGAACCTAAGCACCTACGCCAGCAGAGGATTTTAATCGCAGTATAGACATATCCAGAGGTTCTGACACCCGGTACAGAGGTGATGAATGCACTGTGCTCTCTCCAGGAAATTGTTCAAAATAAATAACAAAAACTTCTACTTAAAATGGCATGTGTACAGACAGACGTTCCATAGCTATAGTAAACATAGTAACTAAAGACTGATTTGCATGGCTTATAATCATCAAAATCTATTTCTTCTGGTGCCAATACTTACTTTCCTGGCACCAGGATTTCAATGTAGCCCAGTAATTCTTGTCTTATCGATGGTAAGTGTTTGAAATCTTGCACCCAAGTATCACAGGGTTAAAAAAGTACCAATAACTAACTGGCAGTTACAGTTTAACTTCTTGCCACCTATAGCTACACAAACAAAACCCCAGCCGCTATGAACGGTGTTTCAGAAAATGTGGATTTTGTTTGGATTTCATGCAGCCAGCTTAGCCAGCACCTTCCAAGAAACAAGGCCTGACTTTTGCCAAGCAAGTCCTGTTCTTGCTTCATTAACTTCTAAAACATGTTTTTAACTGCTGGGAAGTTTGAGAAATCACATTTTTCTCTGACCTGCAGCATTTTTAAAAACCCTTTTGGTAAACTGTTTTGTCAGCCAGTTCACTGGAATCACCATGGCAGATTCAGCATAGGACTGATACTAATAAACAGAAGCCTGGATTTAATGGTGTTTTCAAGCTGTGTTCAAATGGAGACTCTGATGCATCTACATTGAACATCAGTGAAATATTATTATCATTGCTCAACACATTGGTTAAGTATACAGAATTAGTGACTTTCTTTATTCCACATCACTCCTGCATCTACAGGAAGCAGAGCTAATAATTAGCAAGACGTGTAGGTAATTGTAATTCACTGGGTGTAAAAAACAGCAAACATTTTCTTGTGGCCTGCCTTGACCCAGACTTTTAGGAAAGCAGTTGGCCAGGTGCCTAGGCTCATGTTCACCCACATGGCTCAGAAGCCAAACAAAATGAGAGAGTTGCATTTTCCCAGCTGCATGATGAACTCACTGAATGCCTGGCCAAAACAATACAAACAGCCCAGGCAAGAGAGCAGAGAGGGAGTTGCTTTAGTTAAACTTTGTTTTTTATTTTCATTAAGAACTAAGAAACTCCTCTGGGTAAAAAATGTGGTAAATAAATGTCCAAGTGTTAGGGGCATATCCTCTCCCAGATGAACATACCTAATGTCCACCTAACGTTAGGGACTGAAATAGACCCTCTAGGAGCAAAAGGCCAAATAAATGGGCTTTGTATTGAGAACTGTGTGGAATGCAAGGCAGGAAGGAATCCTCAGTCAGGCCACGGACAACCCTTCCATGACCATCATTCCACACCGATGAGCTGTAACTCATTGGTAGGGTCCCTAGCTACTGGATTCATATGTGAATGGATCCAATGGTCCCTACCTCATCTGTCCCCGGTGTTTCCCTCTAAGCCAGTAGAGCGGGAGCCAAGATGAGGTTGTTTCCTCTGTGTTTAGGGTATCATGGCTTGGAGGGCCGTGTGTTAGCCTTCCGCCTATTTGTAGGTGCCACCCATGTGGCATCGCACAACTAGGATCTGTGCCTCAGAGGATTCCTATGGCATGGGGTGTGAAGAGGCTTTAGCATAAAGAGAATAGATTCAATCTTTGACTTCACAGCTCAACAGATCCTAGCTCCCAGTCCCATGCCTAGGCCATTTGATCATTTTGCCTCTCCGATTCATGGCTGTGTCATTGGTTCCCTATAACTCTGGGCAAGGCACTTAACTCACAGTACCACCAGGCCTCACTGGGATTTGGGAGGATTAGTTTGGTAATGTCTGTGTAGCACCTTGAAAGGGCCTGCCTGACTCACCTCTGCCCCATTCACCTCACTTGGGGCAGTTCCACCAGGGCTGAGGACTCTTAAGGGTGGTGAGTTAAGTTTGTATCACAGCCCGCCGTGGGATTCTCCAGAGCAGGGCTGCTATAAACTGCAATTAAGGCCCCAAATAGAGCTGAACTGGCAGAGGCTACCATGGGGGTCACATTTTGCCACCCAGAAAGCTATTATCCACACCTTGTCTACCTGTTCCCTGATGGCCCACTTCTAGCAAGAGACGGCTGACAAGTTCACTAGCTTATCTATTTCCTGGGTGTCTCCCAAGGGACCTGCTCACAGCCATGGAGAGAAAGGGAAGGGCACTGGAACTGTAGCAGCAAAGGAATCAGGGAGGGTGGGTCAGGAGGAGAGGAGTAGGCAGGATCCTAAAGGGAGGCCCTGGGATGGGTTGTTTGCGCCTTACCTTCCAAACCCTCACAGATGAACAACTTCCATCAAACTTATAATTAGCAAGACATGGGCCAGTCACAGCAGATCACTGCAATTGGGTGTTACAGATCCAACATCCTTCTTTGTTTGGAAGCTCTTTGGAGCAAGGGCAGCATCTCTCTCCGGGTTTGGAACACGGATTCAGCATAGCATGGACACTACCACACTCTGGAAGAATAACTAACTAAAACCAGCATCACCACTGGGCATAACAACTTGTCATAGAGAGAGTGGCTAAGTCAGCACTTTCAGCAACCCCTTTTATGTGCAGATTGTCCACTGCAGGTGTCCTGCTCCCCTTAAATCAGGCCTTTAACATGATTAAAGGCTTCTTTACTCTATATTTGCCTTGGTTATTTTGCAGCATTGGGGTCTGAGTTTTGAATGAAAGGAAGAGGCTTAGACATGCTTGTCTGTCCACAGTTCTGTCCACAGCACATGTTGCAAGTGAGACTGGAGGACAGCTGGGAGCCAAGAATTTCGTATTGCCAACTGGCAAGGGGTGATAGAAATCTCATAAGTCTGGAGTGTACATTCTGGTTCACCACAGAATGTCATAGGAGGTTTCATATAACAGCCACTGTCCCAGTGATCATTAATAGAATTGTGAAACATATGTAGAGATACTATGTAAGGAATTATACACCAAAAAGATATTAAAATCTGTATCAAAGTATTAATCACCAGCAAAGGTGAAAAAGCAAAACAAAACAGGTTTTCCTCCAGAGAGGCAGGAAGAAATATATACCTCTGTCAGTTGTAATGGTAAATTAAGTATTGTAAGCTAACACAATGGATGTCCAGTTACATGCTAAGGTAACAAAGAAATGTGAAGTCAAAAGGGAAGAGGCACACAAAACAAACATTCCTGAGGGAATTACCCTCGAAGTTCAATGTCTGTGCTCCTGGCCAGGATATTTTTAAAAAGGTAAAGCCAACACCTTGATAGGAAGTAAATAGACAGAGCATTTACATGCATGAAACTGGGATCTCAGCCAATCTTGGTTGAAAAAACAGAAGAGGACTGTGGGTGAGAAACTTCCTTAGCTAGAAAGATGTGCTATGATTTTGTTTTATATGTAGCCATTTGTTTTCAATATCTTTACTTGCTATCTCCTGACTCTCTAGTCTTAATAATGAACTTAGTCTTCTTGCCACTATAAATATATCTTAAGTGCTGGTGCTGAGCTGCATCTTACAAGCTAATGTACCCCTGGATCTCTGGGGCACAGCAGGCCTGGTATTTCTGGGAGTGCTCAGAAGATAAAGGGCTGGACACTAGGGGGAATGCTTAGAACAGCATGAGGCTGGTGTGGGTCATTCTGAGGCCTGGACGCAGGGCTTGTGTTGCCAGAGACTAGCAGTTTTAAGGAGCAGGCCCACAGAAACTCCTCCATGTTAAGGGCAGGAATGATAGGTGCTGACTTTATGGGTGCTCCAGGACTGGAATGCCCACAGGAAAAAAAAATAGTGGGTGCTTAGTGCTCACCAGCAGCCAGCTCCCCTCAACACCTTCTGCTTGTTTGTGTGTAACAGGGCACCACCACCCTGGCACCTCCTGCTGGTTGACTCTGAGAATCAGCCCTAGAGCACCCCTTTCCAGACAGCATCTGCTGTTACCTGTTAATGTCACCACCACTTTGTTAGGGCCCACATCCCTCCCAGACCGTGGCACCCTCCCATCTGAGTACTGCCCTGCCAGTGCCCCACACTCTGGGGTCCTCCCCTTCAGGCAGCCCTCTAATCCCCTATGCCCACCTTGCCTCAGTGACCCACTGCCAGTCCTCATCTAGCCCCTTACCTCAGGAGCAAACTGCAGTCTGGAATGGCCACTCATCCTTGGCAAGGGGGATGTAGACCTACTGCCTTTTCTTATCCTGGCTGTTTCCCTGCAGCCCTAGTGCCTCAGGCCTTATCTTAGGCCCTGCAGCCTGTGATCTTGCCTGGCCAGAGCTTTTCGCAGCCCTGCTCTAGTTCAGGAAGCCTCTAGCATCCCCAGCAGCTAGGTCCCTCCTGCTCCACGGCTGGAGCAAAAGAAAGTTAGTATCTTGGGCTTTCAGGAGCCCTTATTTATACAGCCCCAGCAGGGCCTTAATTAGCTGTATCTGCCTCAGCTGCTGGCTCCACCTGTCCAGCCCTCTCCCAGGGCCAGTGCTGAGCAGATAGCCTGTCACACTGTGGCCCCACCAATCAACCCCTCCAGAGCCATCTGCCTCCTCTGATCAACTGTTCCACTGGGAAGAGGCAGGATAGGGGTGGAGCAAGGGCAGGAAGAGGTGGGGTCAGGTGGGAAGGCTTAGGAGATAGGATGGGAGCAGGACATGGGCAGAGCAGGGGCAGGAAGGGGAAGGGCCTTGGGGGAAGTGGGTGGGGCAGAGGCTGAGCACTCCCAGGCCTGGAGGAAGTTGCCTGCGCACCTGTTTTCCTGTGGAATGCATTCTCTCATCTAACTACAACACTCAAATTGAATGTCTGCTGGACTCTAGCTGCTTTCATAGCAGGGATGGCCCCGCCCAATGCTATGTTATTATATGCAAGTAGCACCTGAGAGCAGCAGGGGAGGCTATAGAAGGGTTTCTGAACTTGGGGATATAGTGTCACAGGGCAGTTCCATGACTAACATTGTAAATATTCTTTTGAAAAGGGCAGCTCCCAAGTCCCAGCTCATACACACACACGGCACTGGTGCTCCAGTCCCTGGGCCTTCCTCAAGCTGCCTGGCTGCAACACATTTCAGTCTGCTGGCTGTTACTTCAGAGATCTCAACTACAAGAACAATGGAAACTCTTAACTGAAGGGGTGAAGTTAAATGAGGCAAAGGCAGAGAGTCTTACAAGACCGAAGGCTGTCTGCACTGGAAAGGTTTGGCAACGCAAGTGCTGTCGACATGCAAGTTGCCAAAACTGAAAATTTGCCAAACCTGTTTTTCTGCCACCCTTTGTCACCATTTCATGGCCACATGGCTTTGCTCTTTGTTGACAGGAAAGCTAATAATGTGGGTAAGCATCCCACAGTGCCTGGTGTTGCCTTCAGAACATGACACATTGCAGCAGAGCTACTTATGCAATCAATATCAGAAGATGAAGACTCAGATGTGAGTGACAGGGACAGCACTGAGTGGTGGGATCGTGTAGTCATGCAGGTGTGGGATGAAGATCTGTGGGCACAGAACTTTTGGATGCATAAGGCAACCTTCCTGGGGATGTTTGCTGAGCTGGCCCCTGAACTGCAGAGCAAGGACACCCAAATGAGAGCTGCTCTCTCAGTAAAGAAACGTGTTGCCTTTGCCTTGTAGAAGCTGGCGACTCCTGATAGCCACCGCTCAGCTGCAAATCAGCTTAGAGAGGGGAAGTCTGTCAAGGCAAGTGTGCAGGGCAATCCATCACATTTTGCTGCATAAGACTGTGACTCTGGGAAATGTGGATGACATAGTGACTGGCTTTGATGAAATGGGCTTTCCAAATGATGGCTGGGCAATCGGTGGCACACATTCCACCCTGGTCTACACGGGGGAGTTATTTCAAAATAACTCCCCTTATTTTGAAGTAACAAGTGGAGTGTCCACACCACCAAGCCTGTTATTTTGAAAAAAATAATGGGCTGCTTATTTTGAAATCTGTACTCCTGCTTTCCTCAGGGAATAATGCTTATTTAGAAATAGCATTAGTGTGGATGCTCCGCTGCTGCTATTTCAAAATAACTACTCCCCAGAGTCATTCGAAGTAATTACTCCCCAGTGCTTCCTGGGGCTCTAAGTCGAGGTAGTGAATCCACATTAAGGGAACCTGCCTCAGACTAATTTTGAGGCTTCCCTGTAGTGTGGGCAAGCTATTTCAAAATTATTATTTCAGGAGTTATTATTTCAAAATAATTCCCTAGCGTAGACATGCCCTCCCATGGTAGCACCACCCCCACCTTGCCTGAGAGTACATCAGTCATAAGGGGTACTTCTTCATGGGGCTTCAGGTGCTTATGGATCCCTGTGGACATTTTACAGGCATAATTGTAGGGTGGTCTGGAAGGGTGCATGATGCACGCATCTTCAGGAACAGCTGCATGCTGGGACTTTCTTTCCAGACCAGAAAATTCTAGTGAGAGATGTGGAAATACCCATAGTGATCCTAGGTGACACAGCTTACCCCTTACAGCCCTGGCTTGCAGGGCACCTAGACAGCAGTAAAGAGTGGTTCAACAGGCTAAGCCATTGTTGTATGGTTGTTGAATGTGCCTTTGGCAGACTGAAAGGGAGATGGAGGTGTTTCTATGACAGGCTGGGCCTTTTGGAGAATCATGTCCCATAGGTGGTGGCCCCATGCTGTTACTTATATAATTTGGAACAAAAAACAGGACTATGTAGCACTTTAAAGACTAACAAGATGGTTTATTAGGTGATGAGCTTTCGTGGGCCAGACCTACTTCCTCAGATCAAATTGTGGAAGAAAATAGGCATGACCATATATACCAAAGGGATACAATCAAAAAAAGTGAACACATGTAAAAAGGACAAATCAAATTTCAGAACAGAGGGGGGATAAGGAGGGGAGGGAGGTAAATGTCTGTGAGCTAATGATATTAGAGGTGATAATGGGGAAGCTATCTTTGTAATGGGTAAGGTAATTAGCGTCTTTGTTAAGACCCCGGCGTAAAGTGTCAAATTTAAGCATGAATGACAGTTCAGAGGTTTCTCTTTCAAGCCTGGTGTGAAAATGTCTTTGAAGCAGTATGCAGGTAATCAAGTCATTGAGACAATGCCCTTTCTGGTTGAAATGGCAAGAAACTGTTTTTTCTTTGTGATACTGTCTGATATCCATTCTGTGTGCATTGATTCTTTGGCGAAGCGTCTGAGACGTTTGTCCAATGCACATAGCAGACGGACACTGTCGGATAGTGTTTCTAATAGCTTGTAATCCGTCTTCATGTGGGATGTTGGTGTATAGAGCTTCTACATCCATGGTAGCCCTGATAATCCTTACTACCATGGATGTAGAAGCTCTATACACCAACATCCCACATGAAGATGGATTACAAGCTATTAGAAACACTATCCCAGAGGACACCACTGCCAGTCTGGCAGCAGACCTATGTAACTTTGTTCTCACCCACAATTATTTCCATTTTGAGGACAACTTATACCTCCAGATCAGTGGCACAGCCATGGGTACCCGCATGGCCCCACAGTACGCTAACATCTTTATGGCTGACCTAGAACAATGTTTCCTCAGATCCCGTCCCCTTTTACCCCTTCTATACTTACGCTACATCGATGACATCTTTATGATCTGGACCCACGGCCAAGAAACACTGGAAACATTCCACAGAGATTTTAACAACCTACACCCCACCATCAATCTCAGCCTGGACCATTCTACACGAGAGATCCATTTCCTGGATACCACAGTACAAATCACCAACGGTAAATTAGACACCACTCTCTACAGAAAACCCACTGACTCATACAGTTACCTTCATGCCTCCAGCTCCCATCCAGAACACACCATATGTTCCATCATCTATAGCCAAGACCTTCGATACAACCACATCTGCTCTAATCCCACTGACAGAGACCAGAAACTTCAGGATCTCTACCAAGCATTTATAAACCTCAATTACTCACCTGGAGAAATAAAAACACAAATTGAAAGAGCCAGACGAATACCCAGAAACCATCTACTTCAAGACAGACCCAAGAAAACCAACAATAGAACATCACTTGTCATCACCTATAGCCTCCAACTTAAACCCGTCCAACATATTATCAATAAACTACAACCTATACTAGAACAGGATACTACACTCCGAGAGGCTCTGGGAGACAGACCCACAGTCTCCTACAGACAACCACCTAACCTCAGGTTGATTCTTACCAACAACCACAGGACATACGACACTAATACCAACCCTGGGACCTTTCCTTGCAACAAACCCTGTTGCCAGCTTTGTCCACATATTTACTCTGCTGACACCATTATTGGACCTAACCAATTCAGTTATAAGATCAAGAACACATATTCCTGCTCATCCAGAAATATAATCTATATCATCATGTGCCGACAGTGTCCGACTGCTATGTACATTGGACAAACGTCTCAGACGCTTCGCCAAAGAATCAATGCACACAAAACGGATATCAGACAGTATCACAAAGAAAAAACAGTTTCTTGCCATTTCAACCAGAAAGGGCATTGTCTCAATGACTTGATTACCTGCATACTGCTTCAAAGACATTTTCACACCAGGCTTGAAAGAGAAACCTCTGAACTGTCATTCATGCTTAAATATGACACTTTACGCCGGGGTCTTAACAAAGACGCTAATTACCTTACCCATTACAAAGATAGCTTCCCCATTATCACCTCTAATATCATTAGCTCACAGACATTTACCTCCCTCCCCTCCTTATCCCCCCTCTGTTCTGAAATTTGATTTGTCCTTTTTACATGTGTTCACTTTTTTTGATTGTATCTCTTTGGTATATATGGTCATGCCTATTTTCTTCCACAATTTGATCTGAAGAAGTGGGTCTGGCCCACGAAAGCTCATCACCTAATAAACCATCTTGTTAGTCTTTAAAGTGCTACATAGTCCTGTTTTTTGTTTCAGCTAGACTAGACTAACACGGCTACATCTCTATTACTATTATATAATTTGTGTGAGAGTAATGGTTAAACACGTACCCATGGGTGGAACAATGAGGCACAGCATCTGTACGCACAGTTTTAACAGCCAGACACTCATGTTGTCAAAGGAGCCCATAGAGTGGCCATCAATATCAGGAAGGCTTTAAGGAACCACTTTGATGACGAGGGGCACTGACATTTCTGTGTGTTGGGGTTGCATCCTGAGCAAAGCGTTCCCATGAAACCCAAGGGATATTACAGGCTTCCACAGGGGACAGAGTCATTAGTGGGGGTTGTGTCACACACAATAAACTCATGGAAACTTGCATCACATTTGTCTTTACTAATCTCTTTCAATCAGGATGCGCCGTGGTATGGGTTATTAGAAAACCTCACGCTAAAGTCACAGCTGCTTTCCTGGGGAGTGAAGTGGGCGGGGAAAAAAACTTTACCTAATTATGAAAATGAGTGTATGGGCATAGAGAGAAGGTTGCTGGATAAATAATTTTGCACGTGCGGCCATGGAGGCTGACGTGTGGGCGTAGAGGGACAGTTGCTGTGAAAACTGTCACATGTGCTAGTTCTGCATGTGCTAAGAGGGAGGCCTTTGATTCAGTTTGCTCTGTATCTTGATAAGAAACTTCAGCCTCTCCTTTTGGTTTTCCATGAGCTTTAGAGTGTGCTCAGTGGTTTGTGCTCTGATTTACATCTCCCTAGCTCTTCTTTGCTTCCTTTTCTCTGATTGAAGTGTTGAATGACACAACAGATCCTTGATCCTCCCTTGTTCTGAGGTTTTTTCCTCAGTTGACAGAGTCTGTCTGCCAGGCCCGGCCTTAGGGCAAGGCGGTTGCATTGGGCCCGTGCCTTAAGGGCCCTATGCTGCCTGGCGCCCACCCATTTGGCTGCTTGCTTGCTGGCCTGGCTGGGAGCTGCCCGGCCATGTGGTGCAGCCAACCACAACATGACACCTAGGGCCTCACAAACATTTTGGCTAGGTCTGCTAGTGAACGTTCCTGATTTCTCAAGGTCTGGTCCAGAAAAGTAACCATTAACAATAGAGTGACTATACTTTTCCCAATAAAGACTGTAAAAATTTCACAAGCATGCACATCTCTGAACAAAACTGGGCACTTTTCTTGTTCCCTGAGGCTACGTCTATACTGCTTCCTTCTTGCACAAAAGCCTATGCAAATGAAGCGTGAATTAGCATATTGCTGTGCTTCATCTGCATAATTAATTAGGGCCGTTTTTGCGCAAAAAAGAGCTGTATATATGGCTCCTTTTTGAGCAAAAACCCCTCTCGTGCAAGAGCTGTTCTTCCTGAAAAAATGAGGAAGAACGGCTCTTGCGCAAGAGGTGGTTTTTGCGCAAAATGGAGCCATCTGCACAGCTACTTTTTGTGCAAAAGCCTCTTGCGCAAAAACGGCCCCTAATTATGCAAATGAAGTGCAGCAATATGCTAATCCGTGCTTCATTTGCATAGGCTTTTGTGCAAGAAGGAAGCAGTATAGATGTAGCCCTAGAGGCAAACACAGATCTATCTCTCCAGACCCTCTGATCATGGTGAATTTTAAAGGTACAGGAAAGGCAGGGAAAGAGGGTTCAGCATGGGTCCCCGATAAGGTGCAGTCTGTGCTTGTGCAGCAGGTGTACATGGAAGCAATTTGCAATAATTCTACGCTTGTCCACAGGCTGCCATTACTCTGATGGATACATCCCAAGGTTAACAGGCAGACCCGGGCTCAAATTCTGGATGTGGGCAGGGAGGGGGGTTTCTTACGCAACCAAATCAAAAGCCCTGAGGTGCTCCAAGCATCTTGAGTAATAGCCAGCCCTGTTTCCCTGAGAAAATGCTATGAGGACCACTACATAATGAGCCAGACACCAGGAAATGGATTTTAAATTTCCTGGGGTTTACAGGTGGGAAGGTGCATCTGTTTACATAGCTGCAGCGCCACAGAAGTCAAAGTGCTGGCCAGAGTGGCTAATCGGGTATTGTGGGAAACATGCTGGAGGTCAATAAACTTGACAAAACCTACCATAGTACACACTGTATGATTGTCAACCGTAAAAGGAGGGAAGAGAAAAGTCCCTTGTGGAGGTAGAAATTTTTTGTTGTCAAAACTTGGTATTTGTTGTGACTTTCGTCACATTGCAATGTGAACACTCTCCGTTTTTGTCACCAAAACCTTTTTTTGGTGACGAAACTTTTCAGTGAACAGGCCAAAATTAACAGCTCATGGAAAAAGCAAAAAGAAGAGAGTGGATTTTTCTTCTAGTGAATTTAGCACTTGTGAGAGGTGCTGGATGGATATCAATGGACAGGGGAGTCTTCTCCAAATTGGAGAAAAGATAGAGTCAAAAAGAGTCAGCGCAAGAATAACATATCGACAAAGTATGTCACACCTCTTCTACTGGCTGGTTCACTAGAGGATAACAGTTTAATACTAGCTAGCTAATGGAGTTGCTCTTTCAGCTCAAGCAGCATCTCTAACAGGACTTTGGGGCTATGTCTACACTGGCAGGTTCTTGCGCAAGAACACCTTGCGCAAGAATTCCTGTGCAAGAACTCTTGACAAGAACACGTCCACACGGCCATGTGCTTTTGAGCAAGAGATATGCTTTTGTGAAAGCGCATCCATGGCAGTGTGGACACTTGCTTGCGCAAGAATGCTCTGATGGCCATTTTAGCCATAGGGCTTTCTTGCACAAGAAGCCCCTGCTGCACGTCCACACTGCCTTCTTGCACAAGAGCTCCTGCGCAAGAGGCCTTGCACCTGTTAGAAAAGAGTGTAGCTCTTGCGCAAGAAGCCCTCTCTTCCGACGCTGTACTGTAAATATTCTTGCGCAAGAGCGGGCGAGCAGTATGGACGCTCTGCGGAAGAACGGCCGTTCTTGCGCAAGAACCCGCCGGTGTAGACATAGCCAAGGTGTCTTTAGGAGTTCTCTGTAGATGCCTGCACAGCTGTGTTACATCAACACTGCTAGTTATTTTACTACTGATTCCTAGGGTGTTAATTCAGGAAGTTCACAGGAACTTGCACTATACTTGCAAAATGAAATACCTGGGGATTGTGAGTGGTGTGTGGAATCTGTTGGCTACTATTCACTGGCAATCACTGTAGTGGTTCTTGCAGATTTAATGGAAAACTAAAATTACAATCCAGCGTCTGAGACAAACCTGAAAGTTCTGCTATGTTTGCCGGTCAGAGAGCCTGCTAACTGGTGCAAACAACATACTTCTGTATATTGTTGACCAAGGAACCAAATCCAGGGCCTTTACATAGCAACAACATGACAGAAGGGAAAGCTCAGTGAAGCAGACTAAAGATTCTAATAAAGTCAACAACGGCAGGCAGCTGGTGAGATTTCCACAGCAGGAAGGAGGCAATGCAAATGACGAAGGAACAGAGCAGAGATCAGACTGTAAGATGGAAACTGGGCCAAATGAACACGTCAGCAAGGGATTGGATAAAAGTAGAGCAGCCGGAAAGCAGGCAGCCTCTGTGTTCTCATTTGTAGGAAGAAAAGAAATGATGCTTTAAAAAAAAAAGACATTCCACTCTGGAATAAACATATGGTTCCTTTTCACTGAGTAAAAAGTGAAAGGTTACCTTTCCCTGCTCCCCACTTTCAGATCAGACATTTATGTAGAAAAAAAATCCTTTTCTAATGTAAAAAAAAACCCTCTCTCAATAACTGGATGTGGCTTCCTCTCTGCTCTCAAGATGGGTGGATAATAAGGAAGTGTTTCTTCTTGTTTTTCTGTGAACAAGTGGTCACAACTTTTCCAAATGTGTTGGCTATTTGAGATTATAAAACTGTTTCAGACTGTTCAGTCAGAGAGCTTGCTGAGAGTGCTCACTATTTAACCATCTGATTGAGCACACAGGTTGATCCTACTGCCTGACTAAACAAGTGTAGACTTAAGGGCTTCGCTGCGACTGTAGCCATAGTAGAAAACAAGGGCTGTTGTGTATGAAGCTACTCATGGGGCAGCACAGAGGGGAACTGTTGCTCAGGGACACCCTCTGTAGGCACATTTCCAGCTCTGCATCTCTTTTGTGCAGGTATATTGCCCTAGGGTGGGATGGCAACAGCAAGTTACAACATCTCTTGGGCTGGCTCAGCTACACTGGCCCAGGCCACCGAGGCTATGTCTACACTCGCAGCGTCTTGCGCCAGAAATATGCAAATGAGGCTAAGCGTGGAATATTGCCGAGCCTCATTTGCATACCTAATGAGCCGCCATTTTTGCAGAAGAGGCTCTTGTGCCAGAAGGAGCTGTCTACATTGCCCCTTCTTGCGCAACAAAAACCCTCTTGCGCAAAGCCATTCTTCCTGAAAAGTAATCAGCGTAACGGCATTGCACAAAAGGGTTTTTGTTGCGCAAGAAGAGGCAGTGTAGACAGCTCCTTCTGGCGCAAGAGCCTCTTCTGCAAAAATGGCGTCTCATTAGGTATGCAAATGAGGCTCGGCAATATTCCCGCTTAGCCTCATTTGCATATTTCTGGTGCAAGAAGCCGCAAGTGTAGACATAGCCCAAGAGGAGTCAGTGAGCACATGCTCCCTAGCTACACCATATGTCTGGAGCTAACCTCCATCTAGCCAGCACACCAGGTATAAAGAGGGTGCTTGGTGCTTAGTTCTCTGCACAGGTGTGTGGTACAGCTTGCAATCTAGCCCTTAGAATCAGTGTGAATGCTTTCAATTACAAATTCAAATTACACTCCTTGTGACTATTTTGCAAGTCACTTAAGATCTGCTGACTCTTGCCAGTAACTATGACTGCTAGAACAGTCAGAGAAAGGGATTTCAGAAGCAGCACAAAGTGATTGTGTTTATAAAGACAAATAACTAATCCCTCAAAGTTATGTAGCATTTTCCCTGCTCTAGTATATACAATGCAAAGGATTCATTTAACTAGGGATATTAAATATCGGTTAATTGAACAGTCGAGTAACCTCATGAATTCTTATCGGTTAATTGACTATTCTATCATCCCCGGGGGTGGGGCTGGCAGCCAGTGCACTCCAGCTCCACTCCTGAGGAGCCCCCTGCCACTCCACACTGCTGCTTCTGGTCCAGTCCAGTTTAAAAACCAGCTCCCTTTGTGGACCAGCTGCTTGTTGCCCTTTGCTGCTGCCTCTAATAAAGAGGCAGCAGCACAGGATGGCAGCAGCCCCTGTCTGGGGGGCCTGAACTCCTGGACCTGGTGCAAGCTGGAACTGAGCTGGGCTGCCTGCCTGCCTAGTTCCTAATACCCCCACTGCAGTTCTGCATTTAAAGTGTAAGTCCCGGACCTATCGCAAGCCAGGACTGAGCCAGGCTGCTGGCCAGCCTGCTAAAAAATTTACTGGCAAGCCGGGGGGGGGGGGGGGGGGGAGGGGAGGAAATGTGTGTAGTCTATAACATTAACCTATAAGCTTTTGCTTAACAGTTAATTGGTTAATCGACTACACTATTATATCGCTACATTTAACCCAGAAGGAATTTATGCTGCGATGCACCTACTTGATTTAGCATAACATTTTTCTAGTTCTAAAACTAAACAAGCCATCGTGGCCCCAATTCACAAAAGCATCTTAGCATGTGCTTAAGTCCTTTGCTAAATAAGAGCTTTTCCAAGGTTCTCACAGCATGACTCCGGGTCCAAGACACAGCATGTTGCAATGCATAAATTCTTAACATTGTTTTTATTCTTTGCTTCAGCTCATTTCCGATTAGAACAGAAAGATAGTTAGGAAAAGGGTCAGACACTAGCTGAAACGTGGGCTCCAGCTAGTTAGTTTCACTAGTTAACAGAGGGCACAGGTGCGCGTGCACACACGCACGCACACACACACACACACACACACACACACACTTACTTCAGCTTCCCACTTATTTGGCCTCGTTCCTGAAAGCCCAGGATATGTGAATTGTGCTCTTACACACAGGGGGTGGTGTAATATTTTAGCTTGACCTGTGGAGAATTATCTGTTCCTAAATCAGGAGGATTTTTTTTAAGTCTCAGTTAAGTTTCTTCATTTTAATTTGTTTCCATTTTTCTCTCTCAGTGGCTAATGCACCCCCGGCCATAGTCTAAGTGGTTTTCGTCCACAATTTAAGGGTTTCTGAGAATGACAGAGACCTACAACTATCTTGGAGTGAAGAGATCTATTTTGCAAGTATAAACAAGAGGACAAAATATAATCCACATATTTTGCAAAATGCTTTATCTGGTATTTTACCGGAATAAATTCTAATTAAGTGTGTCAGTAACTTTGCTGTCAGACTGACCCAGTCTCTCATTACTGGCTGACTACACCCCTTAGGCGTGTATACAGCCACACTATCTCAGATAGCTCAACAAGGTCTGCGACCATTGAATGTAAACACCGCACTTTGCAACTGAGGTGACTCTATTTGGTTGTAATCAACTTGCTTAAAAGATCGATCAGAGTTTTAAGAAATTCTGAAGTAAGGGGATGTTTGAATGGGGAATTTTAGTATGGGCGTGTAAAAGGGTAGACTTACCCTCGAGCACTCTCTACTGGTATTGAAGAAACCAGTTTCAGTTTCCCTTCTCTCCGGGCTCCTCAATACATTCCATACAGGCTCTCTCAGCTTCCACCGCCCATGCCTCAGGCTGGTTTAGTAACATGAGGAATTAAAAACAACCCTGCAATCCTAAAATAAAGTATACTTAGCTCTGGCATTGTCAGGCAGTCCTGGAGCTCTTCTTTCCTAGTCTCCTCTTCACTAAGCAGTCACTTCCTAACCAGACCTCAGCCTTCTTCAGCTCTCTCTGGCTATGTCTATACTGGCGGCTTCTTGAAAATGAGAAATATGCAAATGAGGCTAAGCGTGGAATATCGCTGAGCCTCATTTGCATACCTAATGAGCCGTCATTTTTGCAGAAGAGGCTCTTGCGCCAGAAGGAACTGTCTACACTGCCCCTTCTTGCACAACAAAAACCCTCTTGAGCAATGCCGTTACGCCGATTACTTTTCAGGAAGAATGGCATTGCGCAAGAGGGTTTTTCTTGCGCATGAAGGGGCAGTGTAGACAGCTCCTTCTGGTGCAAGAGCCTGTTTTGCAAAAATGGAGGCTCATTAGGTATGCAAATGAGGCTCAGCGATATTCCACGCTTAGCCTCATTTGCATATTTCTCGCGCAAGAAGCCGCAAGTGTAGACATAGCCTCTGAGGGCAGTAAGCAAACACCTTCTACTGCTTTTATGGTTACAGGGTCTCATTTCTTCTGCCCTATAGCTCTACTACAGCTTCCTTTGCAGCACCTTCACTTCCTTCCATCAAGAAAGACCAGTGAATAGCTATCCTTCCTTTGCTGCCATTTCCTGCTTATAAAGCCTAGGTGTGTAGTCAATCACAGATTCACTGGACCCATATCTATCTTAAATGAGCCAGCCATCCTTTGACAAGGCTTAGTTGATGAGGATTGGAAACATCTCATCTCTGAGTCACAAATCTGGTTATGATCAGCAGAGATTGAAAGCCTTCTTAGCTGACAGCTGTGGTGATCTATGTGAAATGAGTTGGGGGTTTCTGTCTCATTCAGTGGTGGTAATAGCATACAGGTTTTGAAGCCAGAGACTGAAAGGACACAGAATCACCACAGAGAGGCAGCATGACCTAAGGCAGCAGGTCTCAACCTTTTTCTTTCTGAACACTCTCCCCCCCCCCCACCCAACATATTATAAAAACCTCTATGGCCTACATGTGCCATAACTGCTTTTTCTGCATAGAAAAGCAAGGGTCAGCATTAGGAGACATCAAACAGGGCAATTCCCTGGGGCCCCACACCACAGCGGGCTCCTATGAAGTTGCATTACTCAGACTTTGATTTCAGCCCTAGGTGATAGGGCTCAGGGTCCTGGGGTTCAGACTCATGTGGTGGGATTCTGGCTTTCTGCTCTAGATCCCAGCAGGTCTAACACTGAGCTTGCTTTGCAGATACCTGGTTGAGAACCACTGGCCTAGGCACGGAGGGATGGCTGCCACAGCCACGCCCCTTCTGCCCAAGTCTCCACCCCTTCCAGGAGCACAGACCTTAGAATCTGAATATTGTGGTAGAAATTCTGCAGTTCTAATACCAGCTCTCACATTTACACTGTGGATTTTGCACATCACCTACCAGCTCAGACTTCACAGAATTGACTCATTTACTGAAAATCTGGTATACATCAATATAGTCACAATTTGCTGGTCTGAAGATTGAACCCTGGTGAAATAAAACAAAACCCGGAAGCTGATGCTAGAGTCAGCTAGACAAATTAACACTATAAATGAGGTATACATTTGTAACCGTAGAGGTCAGGGCTGGATTTAGGGGTGAGCAACCAATTGAGGTGCTGGGTTTGAGGGGCACTAGGTTGGGGTAATGTTTGTGTTGTTAGTGACAAAAGGGAAAATTGAATGTTTGAATGAATGTTTGAATGAATGTTCTTAAAATGTTTCAAGAATTCCATATGTGGATTCATCTTTCACTAATCTCTTAGAACAGTGGTTCTCAAACTTTTTTTTCTCAGATCACTTAAAAATTGCTGAGGATCTTGGCAGACTATTTGATGATCTTTCCAAATGCACCCTGGTTTGCTCCGTTAGCTAACTATTGTAAAGCACTTTGGATAAAAGTGCTATATAAAAAAAA
Organism: Pelochelys cantorii; assembly: GCA_032595735.1. Taxonomy (NCBI): domain Eukaryota; kingdom Metazoa; phylum Chordata; order Testudines; family Trionychidae; genus Pelochelys; species Pelochelys cantorii. The sequence goes on along the minus strand of CM064334.1, from coordinate 46,644,234 downwards.
ACCTCTTAATAATAATAATTGTTTTTGTTCTACAAATAAAAGCACATAACTCATATTTTAATATCAGTAGTCTTACCTTGCTAATGTGATGGATGTGCCTATTTTTGTGAGCAAAGGTCAGGAGAATTGGGTATAATGTTTGCCAGCTTTAGCCTTAGGGTCAGGTTCCACATTCATCCTGCTTCTGTATTTGGACTTGAGGGCAGTAAGTAATGAAAATCCTCTCTTGTATAGCTATGTAGTAGCAAATGCCATCAGAAAACACACTGCTTTGTCTGCAAGTTCTGGGTAGGGAATGTCTTTTAAATCCTGACTATCTGCAGATCACCTGAATGGAGCTCACAAACCACAGGTGCTCTGCAGACCTTTGAGAACTTCTGTCTTAGAATGTTCTGGACCTTTGTAGAAGCTCATAGAATCGTCCAGACTTTCTGAAAACTACATTTTCCTTGAATTTCCTAGAATGTTGTTACTTGTTCTCTTGTGGGTATATAAACGGCAGGCCTCTCCAGTCAGTCTTATATGACAGGGATAAATCATGTATGCAAACTGTGCATTGAAGTCATGAAACAGGCTATAAATGCAATAAAAAATAAACTTTTGAATAGCTGAACTAATTTGGGAAGAAGGAGGGGCACTGAGGACACTCCTCACCTAGGACATCATTTGGTCTAGGGCTGGCCTTGGTGGTGTAATATTAACCACTAGAATAAATTATCTAAGGACATGATGGATTCTCAGTTACATTAAGTCTTTAAATCAAGACTGGGTATTTTTTTCAAAAGATATGCACTAGCTCATATGAAATGATAGGTCTGACACATAAATTACTGGGTGGAATCTATGGCCTGTGACTCCATTATGCTAAGTTAAGATATGGTGTAAAAGTGGATGGTAACATGGGGATAGGTTGGGGATCTCTATGACACAGGTAATGAGAAAGAAAAAGCCTCCATGCATCTGAGTATATTTGAGTACCATGTCACTGGCATAAGCAGCTTAATACCACTTGGCTGTCTGAAAACTTTGCATAGACTAGTATTAATGGTAATATCAACAGTTTCCAATAACAGAGAGATTAAAGGGGGAATGTTTCTGTATTTGTTTACATCATGCATTTGACAGAACATTGTGTGTAGTCAGTGTAAGAGTTTCCCCATTCCAGTTGCCTATTTTCCTCTGTTCTTTGTGTGGATTTTTCAAAAAACAACAAACGGGAAAAAAGAACATAAACAAAGATAAGAAAGTGAGATTGTGAAACCAGAAATGTTGGCAGGGGGACACCGGGACTAGTGTAATTCCTGAAACTGCTCTGTATCTCCTCTTTAGACTGACTAGATTTCAAGCTGACAATCTCCCTTCAAATGCTCTGGGCCAAATTCAGAGGTGAGGCACAAGACCACATTACATACAATGTCATAGCAATTTAACAAAAGGTGTGTGGGGGGGGGTTAAACCGATTTAACCAAACTGGTGCAAAAAGCTGTGCAAATTTTGGTTTAAACCAGGTTTATTTAAACTGAAACAAGTGTGTCCATGTAGCCTTTAGCAATGACATAACTCAACTGAACGTAGCCTGCATCAGCACTGCAAGCTAGGGATGTGATTCCCTGGCTGTATCCTGCTCTCATTGAGCTAGTGTAAGTATAAACTGCAGGTGAGCTGGGGTAGCACTGGTAATGGCAGCAGACACATGGCTGAGCTGTGCCCAGCACAAACCTCTCTGAAAATAGGTGGGTTTGTGCTCAGCATGATTCAGCTGCATCTCTGCTGTCACTACTTGTCAACCACAACTACGCTGATGAGCTAGCCCGAGTCAGTGAACGCCAGCAGGGTAATCACACACCTCTACTTAGTAGTGTAAACATAACCCTAGTTGGCTTCTTTCGCCTAGAGATAAGCTGCTGTACATCTTCTTCTGGGCCCACTATCACACAGTCACCCTCCTTCTACCTTTCCCAAAGGTTGCTCAACCTCTGCTCCACCCCAGGCTCCACACACTCGACCCCTTCCCCCAAAACTCCACCCTGTCTCTTCTTACCCAGTTCTGTTCCTTCCCCGTCCCACCAGTGCCTCAGAACAGCTGATCCATGGAGGGAAGGAAGCACTGGGAGGGAAGGAGAGGAGTTGATCAGCAGGGCTGCCCACAGTTGGGGACACTGCAGGGGAGGGGAAGAAGGGGAGGGAGAAGCAAGGGGAACTTGGCTGCCAGTGGGTGCTAAGCACCCACTAATTTTTTTTCATGGCTGCACCAGCCCTGGAGTACCAATGGATGTGGGGCCTATGCCCTATCATGTGAATTATACCACAGGCCTTGTTTACATGGCAGAGTTTTGTTGGCAAAAGGTAGCTTTTGGCAGGCAAACCGTCGAGGTGTGCACGCTGCAATGCCACTTTTGGTGCCAAAACTCTTCAGTTTTTGGCGACAAAATAAAACCACCTTGACGAGAGACATGGGGCTTTTTGCACAAGTGTTTTGGCAGTGCAGATGCTGCCATTCATTATGTCAAAGTGCCAGTGCAGGTGCTACCATTCGTTATGTCAACATAACTGGCCTCCCCCAGTATCCCACAATGCCCACTGTGACCCCTCTGCTCACTGTTTTTAACTTAGCTTTCCTGCAGGCATGTTCCTCTCCTCTTTCAAAGCTCCAGGAAGCTTTGACGTTCCACAGTGTGGAGAGCTCACCGAGCTAGTCATGATGTTGCTCTCAGTAGGTGAGGGGGCTGTGGGAGAATTTGGAAGGAATCACAAAACCAGGTAAGCAGGCAGAATGGCTGCTGCTCCGTGGGCGGTGGGGAGAGAGACTGTTGTGCTGTGCAGAGCCAGGGGCTGATGTGGGGGGCAGGGTGCTGGGGGAGAGACAGCATGCCAACACACTCATTCTCCCCCCACTACACACTCTGTCTCCCCCCCCCCCACATAAACACATATTCCCTGTCTCACATGCCCCCGCACACACTTCCCTTGAAAAGTGGCTGACAATCTAGTAGGATGCTAACGGACAGATAGAATTGAGAAATCTGCATCATGTGGTGCAGTACCTGTCCCACAAGGCATTGAAAACCCTTCCCAAAACACTGTGCAGCCAGTGGAATAGCTCCCCACAGTGCACTGCTCTGTGTGTCCATGCAAGAGTTGCTAGTGTGGATGTGCACTACCTACACAAGGAACACAGCGTGGACATACAGCTTCAGTTTAATTAAAACACTTTAATTAAAGCAGTCTAACGTATGTTGACAAAACTCCGCAGTGTAGACAAAGCCCTTGATTCTACTATGTTGAGAGGGGGAAATTCACAGGCGATGTGTTTGGGGATGGAAGTTATGTGATATCATCTGGGTCTGAATCTGACGGAGAATTAGCCGGTATCATTTACAAGCACGAATGGGCTAAAAGAAGGCAAAAAGTTACCTTAACAGGGATGTTAATACTGACTTACCCACCTGATGTGGGTGTTATGAGGCTTAATTTATTAATGCCGGTATACAGCTAATTATCACTATTAGCTTTTAACTGAGTGGTCCTGCCAGGTCAGTGCTGAATCACATTGGTGGGGCAGTGTGAGGAAGCTTGCCCTGCTGCTGGCCGTGCAGTACGTGCACTGCTGCCTACACATAAGTCTTGAGGTTCAGTGTAGTTCTTTCAGGGGAATTAAATGAACTGAAAACAGAAGAGGCCTTGCTTGGCTCCTAAAGGAGCATGAACATCAGCAGTGAGTAAAATGCAGAGCCACGAACAGCAGACCCGTCCTCATCCTGGCAGACTTCAGCAAATCATCACCTGAAGACTTGGCCTTCGCACAGCGGTGCACTGAGCAGCTCGTCGACAAGGGGCGTATGAGGAGAAATACTTGAGCAGCTGCATCTCGGGCTAATTGCAGTGTCTTGACAGAGCTATCAGGGAGACCAATAAAGAGGGAATTACAAGCATCAACCTGGCAAATTATGAAAGTAGGGATTAAAGCTCAGAGTTTTTGTGAGAGAGAAACGCCCTCAGTGCTTTTTGGCAGGTGATGAAAGGCAGATTTAATGACAGCTGCCAGATGAGAATCAAGGGACAACCGAGTCCATATGGCTCTCTTGCTTGTTTTTGGCAAGCTCTTAATCTTCTAATGTAACATGGTGGGTGTAATGGGGGAGCATGACTCAGAGAGCACAACAGGCCAATCAAGATCACATCAACTTTATCTGACTTGACCAGAACCCATTTTGAAACGTTCCATCCTGGCCAGCCAATGTTAAACAGCACTGAGCCTACCCTTTCCCCATTTCCTCAGTCACTTCTGCAAAGTAAGTCACAAAGCAGAGGAATCTCAGAATAATGGGGCCAGCTGAAAGCCATTTAAAGAAAAATTGATTAAAACAGGTAATGACAATATCTCATAGGCCCTCCAGGTATTCACAGGGTGAAAGAACCTGGTGATCTAGTGCAGTATTTCTGAAAGTGTACCGCGTCTCCCCTTGGCTGCAAAGGATGAAACGGAGCCAATGGGAGCCACGAGGCTCCGTGGCTACAGCGCTGGTACATAAACAAACTAGGGCGGCCAGTTAAAGTGTTTCTGAAAGTGCTTCCCCGGTACACGTTCAGAAACACTGATCTAGTGTATCAAGCATTATAGTCAGACCTAAAATTGGTTGAAACTCTTTCTGCTCTGTGGAAATCTTGACTTTTCAAAATTGGTGCAAATAAGAAAAAAACCCTAAAATTTCAAATTTCTCTATGAAATATCAGAACATTTTTGTTTCCAAAATATGAAAGTGTCCTTATCTGTTTCCTTTAGTTAAATTGTGAGGGTTTGCTCACAAAAGCTCATGATAGTATATATATATTTTTGTTAGTCTCTAAGGTACTACAGGACTAATCATCATTTCATTTCAATAAGGTCAAAGCATTTCACTTTGAATGAGAATAGATTAGAAGAGAAAAGTCAAAATAATAGTCAAAACAAAACTTGTTGATCTTATCAAAATAAAACATTCTGAAAAACTTTACATCAAAAGTTTCCATTAAGTCAACATGTCCCTATAAAATGTTTTGATTGTGTGGAATCAGCATTTTCTGAAATGTTTCATCAGAAAATTTTCAACCAGCCCTAGTCATCCTAATAATACAGAAGATAAGATGATCCCAACTATTTGCTGTGTCTACATATACAACTAAGTGGGAATTTTCATAGGAGAAAAGGTAGATAGAATGTATTGCTATGCCTTCCCCTACACCCTTGCTCACAAATCAGCAGGTCTGAAAGGATCTTAGTCCATACAAGAGAGGAGAGGGAAGAGAGGTCTTTTCAGCAAAACAAATAGTGCATCTAAGTACAGAAAGACATGGCACAGTCTTCATGGATAAATGAATTATTCCTGCCAATATTTGGCTCAGGATTAAAAATTATGGAGTAAGCAACTAGGCTGATCATGGGTCCATTTGACAGAGAGCAAGAGTGCATCTGATTTATCACTCTAACTAAATCTGCTTTGGAAATCAAGTCAAAAGTACTCCAAATTCTAGCGAGCAACTTCAGCTAGGGTTGCCAGATAGTTTCACAAAAAATATCGAACCCCCCCCAAAAAAATCGCCGGGAAAAAATTCTGTTGAACAAAAAACCCCCCAAAAAACCCCACCCCAGGGCCAAAATGCAGTTGCGGCCTCTTTAATTCCTTAGGCACTCCCCCCTCCCTCCGCCCCACAATGTCCCAAGAGGCCTTCCATTGGTATTTTAGATGTCCGGTATTTTCTGAATTTTTTTGCCAGATGGAAGGCACAAATACTGGGCTGTCCTCTTCAATACCGGACACCTGGCAACCCTAACTTCAGCATGAGAGCTGATTCTGCAAATGTAAAGGTAGGGTGATAGCAGAAAAGGATGAATCTGTGTCATTATTAGAGGGTTTTTTGTGGTTTATCAGCATAAGGTGAATGGGGCCCTTGTGCATGAAAATCCTGAGAAAATACACATTTTTACAGCACTGCACAGGGTTTCTAATGTCCTTGCTTCAGGGGGTTACTGATACCCAGAAGAGAAAAAAAAGGAATTTTGTTTTGCAGTTGACTTTAAGACAGATTTGGCTCTCTACAAGCAATCACAGATGGACTTGTCTTGACAGTTTGCCTGCAAAGTATAAACCTGATCTCGATCTCATGCAATAAAGGCTGAAATTTTAGTTGCTAGGGATAAGTAAAGATATGGCAAATTAACCGAACTTAATTCAGATCGTCATCAAACAATGGTTCCACCTGTTTTGCTGTTGTCTTACCATCTGCCATCCTTCTACCTGCTGGAAAAGAAGCTTTTCCCTTGCCCCATATGTGATGTATATTGTTAAGTCACATCTCATACACTGCCACCTTAAAAGTGAGAAAATGACTAAAGAATATGCAGGCTAAGCTAACGAAAGGTGCCCACAACTATTTTCTTGGCCATATCAGAAACAATTAAAGGTCCAAAATTTTGTGTTTAATTATCCCTTTATTTTGTGCTATGGCAGATAATTTCATATCCAGCTCTTACTAATAGATGCTCAAATAAATGGTTCCATGTACAGCATACAGATTAAACCTTTGCCTCATTTAGCTTCATGCTTCAAGCTGTAATTTTAGAGGGTCCCAGACATGTATTGCACTAGATTGACTTAACTCTTCTGAAATCCAAGTTCCATTTATAACAAGCAAAAAGCAAATCTGAAAACAATCAACAAGCCATGTTAAAGCACATTACCAAGAAGTCTTGAACAGATTTTTCAGTGACAGATCCTTAGCAGATGTAAATGAGCATAGGTCTGTTCAAGTCAAGGGACCTATGTTTTTTGATCAGCGGAGGAGATGACCCTCCCACTCTGTGTTTCTTGAGATAATTGCACAACAAATGCAGGTCTTCTGGAAAAGGGAGGCTTGCCTTTTGGAGCAGCAGCTGAGAAAGTATGATCTCTGACCATTCTGATTGTGATAAACCCTCCCCTGTAGGACTTACAAAGTGATCTGGAACAGCAGAAGTTCAAAGAGAAGCACTGGGCTGACTACTGTCCTTACAAAGCCTAACAGGTCAACTGTAGAAACTGAAAGCACAATCTACCACATTACAAAAAGCCGGTGCAGTTTACCAAATGCAGGAGTAAAGCAAAATAGCTAGCCAGAGAACAGCTTGTAAAAAGTAGCCTGTATTAGCTAAAACTGGTGGATTATCTTCTCCAGGAGTCTAAGGGTACGTCTTCACCGCAAGCTTATTTTGGAATAAGCTATTCCGGAAGATATCTTCTGGAATAGTTTATTTCAAAATAGCGCATCTACATACAAAAAGTGCATCAAAATAGCGATTTGCAATTTTGAAACAGAGCGTCCACACTGATTGGATGCTATTTTGCATTTAAGGCCATCAGGAACGAGTTCAGGCAGGGCATTAGGTCAGGAGAGACTTCCTGGAGCTGCTGCCTGAGGCTATCTGAGATGCGAGCTTGAAGGGACCCCCCTCCTCCCCCCCGTACAGCCGTTTCTCAGGTTCTTCTCCTGCTTGCCTACCTCTATGAAGGACAGCAAAGCATTTCCACTGCGTGCTTTGGTTGCCCTGTGTTTGGACACCACTCCCTACTATGGAGCCGGAGCTGTCTTTGGGCACGACGGCCCCTGACTGTTGTGCTGCAGTTTCTGCAGCAGTTGTTGCAAGCTGCCCTCCAGGCCCTGCAGGAACACAACCTTGAACTGCTTGAGGAGACCCTTAGTATGTGTCTTGCAGCTCTTTCAGATGCATCCCACTGTGGAGCACCCTTTCCGGCGGCTGGACACCAGTTCCAAGCTCATCATGGAGTGACGGGACAATCAGCAGTGGCTCCAGAACTTCCGCATGAGGAAGGAGATGTTCCTGGAGCTGTGTGCCTGGCTCACCCCTGCCCTCATGCGATGGGACACTGAGATGAGACCCGCCATCCCCCGGAGAAGCAGGTCGCCCTCATGATTTGGAAGTTTGCCATGCCTGACAGTTACTGATCCGTCAGGAACCAGTTTGGCGTGGGGAAGTCGACCGTCAGGGCCCTCATCATGCAGGTATGGCACTTTCAGGCTGCAATCCCAGGAGGGGAGGGGAAGCACTGGAAAGGGGGACCCTAGGGGAAGCAGGGGTTGGGGATGTGGGGGGTGGGAGAGAAGCCCACGTCCCTGGCTGGTTCTCCAGTCCCGCCCTCACACAACCCTGCTGGGGGGGTAAGCTTCAGAGGGGGCAGCTCCTGGGGTGTTTTGGGGGAAGGGCTTTGGGACCTCCCAAGGGCTCTGGCACCCCTTTGATTCTCTGGTTTGTTTGTATCATTCTGCAGGTGGTGAGGGCCATCAACATCGTCCCGCTGTGCAAGGTCATCCACCTCGGTGACGTGGACCCCATCATTGCCAGCTTTGCCACCATGGGCTTCCCCAACTGTGGGGGGTAGCTATTGACAGTACCCACATCCCCATCTGGGCCCCCAACCACTGGGCATCTCAGCACATCAACCAGAAGGGACACTTTTGGATGGTCCTGCAGGCCCTGGTTGACCACTGTCGCCAGTTTACAGACATCTTCGTTGGCCAGTAGGGGGAAGGCACCCATGTTTTCAGAAACTCTAGTCTCTTCCAGAAGCTGGAGGCCGGCACTTTCTTCCCCGAGTGCAGCATCAGGGTCGGGGACATGGAGGGTATGTCTACACTACAGCGCTAATTCGAACTAGCTTATTTCGAATTAGTTAATTCAAAATAAGCTAATTTGAACTAACGCATCTAGACCCAAAAACTAATTCGAATTAGCGTTTTGCTAATTCGAAATAGCGCGCCAACACTGATTGGACGCTGGGTCGCATTTAAGGGCAGCTGAAACCGGTTCCGGCAGGGCATCAGGTCAGTAGTTGCTTTGTGTGGCTGCTGTCTGAGGCTATCTGAGGCTCGTGCTTAAAGGGACGCCCCTGGATAGCCAGTTCTCAGCTTTTCCGCTTGCTTGCCTACCTCGCCGAGGGACAGCAAAGCGTTTTTCTCTCTGCCTGCCTGTGTCGGTGGTTCCCATTGGGGACGCCGCCGCAGTTGGCACCATGGAGCCAGAGCTCGCCCTGGGCATGCTGCTCCAGTTTTTGGACTTGCTGCTGCAAGCCTGCCAGCAATGGCTGGAGGCTGCCTGGCACCATCTGGTGCACGTCAGCCTCCTGCCTCTCCCCCGGCCTCCCTGGGGGTCGTGGAGGAGCCGCAGCAGTGGCCGGACGCCAGCGTGCCCCGCCGCATCTGGACACCAGCAGCGACTGGTGGGACCGCATCGTCCTGGAGCGCTGGGGAGACGAACAGTGGAGTTCTGCGACACCTTCCTGGAGTTCTGCGAGTGGCTCGCCCCTGCTCTGTGGCGACGGGACACTCGCATGAGGCCCGCCATCCCCCTCCAGAAGCATGTGGCCATCGCCCTGTGGAAACTCTCCACACCGGACAGCTACCGATCCGCCGGGAACCAGTTCGGCGTGGGGAAATCCACTGTCGGAGCAGTGCTCATGCAGGTATGGCACCCACCGGCCACTGGGCTGGGGGGAGGGGGGCTGCAAGGAGGGGATGGGCCGCCCCAGGGAAAACGGGGGGGGGGGGGAGGAGGCGAAAGTGCCCCACACGGGAGGGTTCGGTCTGTCCCAGCCGTACTACAGGCCGCCCATGGCGGCCAGGATCGCAGTGGGGGGTTGCTTCCGGGAGTGGGGGATGGGGCAGTGCCAGGGAACAAACATTCCCAGCCACCTGGGCGCCCCAGTGATTCGCGGTCTGCTGTGTCTCTCTGCAGGTGGTCAAGGCCATCAACCGGGTGCTGCTCCGCAGGGTGGTCCGCCTCGCCGACCCGGACACAGTCATCCAGGGGTTCGGCACCCTCGGCTTCCCCAACTGTGGGGGGGGGGCCATCGACGGGACGCACATCCCCATCCGTGCCCCGGAACACCAGGCCTCCCAGTACATCAACAGGAAGGGGTACTTCTCCGTCCTCCTGCAGGCCGTGTCTGACCACCGGGACCAGTTCATGGACATTAATGTGGGCTGGTCCGGCAAGGCACACGACGCCAGGGTTTTCCGCAACTCCTCCGTGTGCCAGAGGCTGCAGGCTGGGACCTTCTTCCCCGACCGCCACATCAGGGTCGGGGACATGGACATGCCCGTCTGCCTGGTGGGGGATGCGGCCTACCCCCTACAGCCCTGGCTGATGAAGCCGTACACGGGGCACCTCAACCCCTCCCGGCAGGCCTTCAATGCCAGGCTCACCAAGGCCCGCATTGTGGTCAAGGGGGCCTTCGGATGCCTGAAAGTTCGATTTCGATGCCTCCTCACCCGCCTCGACTTCACTGAGCACAATATCCCTCCCATGGTGGCAGCATGTTGCGTGCTGCAAAATTTATGTGAAAGGAAGGGAGAAGCCTGGATGGCTGAGGCTGAGCGCATGGCTGGCTAGTACATGCAGCCCCTTACTGCTGCCATCCAGGAGGCCCAGCGGGGGGGGGCGTCCAGATCCGGGAAGCCCTGTGGGAGAGCTTCCAGGTGGAGGAGGACTAAACTCTCCCTGCATGCCCCACTGGGGCCTTCTTCCACCCTCTCCTCCTTCCCCTTTCCCCTCCCTAATCCCCCTTCCTAATGTAAAATAAAAACACCTGTTTTGCCAAAAAACCTTCTCTTTATTGTACATAACGGGGGTGGGGGGAGGGAGGAATGAGAGTGGGAGAGTGTCAGCCGGTGGTCAGGGCAGTGAGTGGTGTGTGTGTATTATACACCTGCGACTTCAACTGCTAGGACTGGGGTCCCTTAGCAGCGGGCAACCTGGAGGAGGTTGACGGGCGCCCCAAGAAGTTTACAGGGAGAGCTTATTACACCTCAGATTTTGACTGCTAGGATGCACAATCCCTTCGCAGCGGGCAGCCTGGGGAGGCTGAGAGATGCCCCAACGGATCTGTCCCCTGGAAGCGACACGATCCAACGCTCAAGCTCTCCCTATATCTGTCCCTTATGACCGGCTGGAGTTCTTTTAAAATTGTGCTTGGTTCTGTTACAGCAACTGAAGGAGTCAGGTCACAGCTTAAACAGTTACTATTTTATTGTTACAGGGTAAACTTAGCTGTTAAATGCTACACATTTAATGTCACAGATAACACAGCCACTACAAAGGACAGGACAGAAATTACACTAAGAAGTCACTTACATGTACCATGAAACTCTTTTGGTTCTCTGAGCTCTTATTAAATGCATGCAAAATAGACACCTAGCAGGTATATATTCTCACCCCTGCGTTCCAGACTTGGCGTGGCCAGCATCTTTCTCTCAATCCCTCAGGAAGAAGTAGGGCGAGGTTGGGCATCCCACAGACCTCGGGAGACAACCAATACCTGCCAGCAGGTGTAGATGATTGGCGCTCAAATGGGGTGGGCTACTAAACCCCTCTTTATACCCCTTGGGTCACGTAGGCTTCTTCCTGGTCTCAAGTGGCCAATTAGGAAAAATGGCTTTGAATGCCAAGTTTCCCACGAAGGGTGCAAAGCATAATTCACACCTGGGAAAATGCAGACAATGGGCACCTCTGGTATGTGATGGGCGAAGATTCCTCTCCTGGGACAGTGCAGGCATGTCAATTACTGGTACTAGCCATCAGGGCAGCAGGAGGCCCTGGGTCGTCAGCTAGCCCATTTACTGTCTGGTTTTTGTTTATTAGAGTCAGGGACAGGCAGCATACCTGCGTTCCCAGGGCATCAAAGGCTGACTGCCTTTCTCTTGCTCTCGGGGGGGGGGGGGGGGGAGGGAACAAGATGGGGTTCATGTCTGGCTACAGAGAAGGGAGGGGGAAACCTGGGAGGAGGGAGCTGGAAGGGGGAGGAAGGGGAAGAAGGGAAGGGAAAGCTCAGGGTTGGGGGTCCTGCTGGCTCTCCCATCTGACAGCACTGCGGGTGCGGAGGTATCGGGGGGGAGTGGGTGTGGAGGGTGGGGATGGGGGGGGTGCAGAGGAAGCAGGAGGGGGAGCTGGGGTGGGAGGAGGAGTGAGAGTTGGGGCGGCCGCAGGGGCTGGAGCAGGAGGAGGCAGGAACCTGTCCACCAAGGTCTGGAAGTGACCTCTGAGGGTACGGCCCTGCTCCTCCAGCGCCTCCAAGTTCCGCTGCCGCAGCCGCAGGTCCTCCCGGACCCAGTGGGCCCGGGTGTGGAGCTGGTGCTCCAGTAGCCGCAGGTGCCGCCGGTGGTAGTCCTCCAGGTTCCTGGTGCGCCTGCTGGCCCGGGTGCTGGTGGCTGTTGCAGGCGGGGTGGTGCACCCTGCAGTCCCAGGTGCTGCGGCTGTGGTGAAACAAGAGCAGTGGTCAGTTCTCCCTGGGGACACAGTGGGTGAAACCCAGCCCCCCTCTGCAAGGCGAGGTCAGTGTGTGGGGAACGGGCCAGGGCCCCTGCATGACACCCAGCTGCTGTTCCATGGTGGGCAAGGCCCAGGCGCACGGTCTGTGGGCTCCCTCTCCCCCCACCCCCCGCATACACATAAGGGGAGCATGATGGCACTCACATGTGAAGCCCTCCCCGGCCTCGGACGACACAGCCGATGTGCTCTGCGGGATGCCTCGGGGGTCCTGGGTCCTGGGCAGGCTCCTTGCAGGCTCCTGGCTCTCGGCCTTCTCCTCCTCCTCCTCGGTGCCAGGGACGGGGCCCTCTGCCCTGGGGTCGATCACCACCCGGGGGGCATGGACTGTGTGAGCCCCCAGGATGCGGTCCAGGGCCTCATAATGAGGGCATGCCTTTGGGTCGGCCCCTGGCTGGGAGGCCCTGGAGTAGGCCTGCTGCAGGTCCTTGATTTTGCAGTGGACCTGCTCCCGGGTCCGCATGTGGCCTCTGGTGGCCAAGCTGTCAGCCATGCGGCTGTAGACGGCTGCGTTCCTGTGGCTAGTGCGGAGATCATGGACGTTGGAGGCCTCCCCCCAAACCTCGATGAGGTCCACGATCTCCGCACTAGACCAGGCGGGTGCCTGCCTCTTGCGGCCCCGGGCAGGGTCCTGGGAGCTGCCAGCCTGGTCCTGGGAAGAGGCGGAGGGCTGGGTGGCAGCAGGTGGCTGGCTCATCTTGTGAGCTTGCAGCTGGCACAAGCACCGTAGCCAGACCATGCCCCTTTAAGGGCTCCGGGGCTGGGAGGGGGGCAGAAGAGTTTCTCTGGTTTGGCCCAGAGTGGCCACCAGGGCAAGCTGGGAAGAGCTAGCCTCCAACTAGTTCGAATTAAGTGGCTACACAGCCCTTAATTTGAACTACTTAATTTGAACTAGGCATTAGTCCTTGTAGAATGAGGTTTACCTAGTTCGAATTAAGCGCTCCACTAGTTCGAATTAAGTTCAAACTAGCGGTTTGCATGTATAGATGCTATGAAAGTTAATTCAAACTAACGGCTGTTAGTTTGAATTAACTTTGTAGTGTAGACATACCCGGACATGCCACTGTGCATCATGGGGGACGCAGCCTACCCTCTCATGCCATGGATAATGAAGCCCTACACCAGCCACCTTGACCCCAGCCAGGACCGCTTCAATGGCCGCCTGGGCAGGGCCCACAGGCAAGTAGAGTGAGCCTTCAAGTGTCTCAAGGCCTGGTTCAGATGCCTCCTGACCTGTCTGGACGTGGGGGAGCAGAACATCCCTCAGGTGGTGTCCGCATATTGTGTGCTTCACAACATAATGGAGAGGAAGGGGGAGGCCTTCCTTCCAGGGTGGGGGCAGAGGTTGGCCCAGAGGGAAGGGCCTTTATGCAGCCGCACACAGCTGCCATTGGGCAAGCCCATCAGGCAGCAGTGCGCATCCAGGAGGCACTGAGGGAGAGTTTCTCACAAGGATCCCAGTGACATTCTCCCCAGGGCCTCCCCACTAGGGGCCTGTGCTTTACCCCTCTCTCCCTTTCCAACAACAACCCCTCCATTCCCCCCTCCACCCTTCTCCCCTGCAGACCAAAAAAACCTGTTTGGTTGAAAAAAACAGAAGTGTGTGGTGATTTATTTGTGGTAGCAGTAACTGGGAAGGGAGCAGAGAGAGAACCTTGGAGGGGGAGGAGAGGGGATGAGAACCTTGGAGGGGGAGCATACGGGATGAGAACCCTGGAGGGGGAGGAGAGGGGATGAGAACCCTGGAGGGGGAGGAGAGGTTCAGGGCTGGGGCTGGGAGTGGCATGTGGCTCGGGTGCTTCCTCTGCCTTGTGTGTGGGGACCTCAGCGACCTCAGGAGTGGGGGGATCTGGGGAGGCTAGGGGGATAAGCAGGAGGGGGTGCTGGAGTAGGGTCAGGCATGGGAGGGGGAGCAGGACCAGGGATGGGGACAGGAACAAGAGCAGGAGCTGGCTCCAGGTGGGTGAGAAGAGCCTGCACAGTCGCGCACATGTTGTGTCCCTGCCGCAGCAACTATGTTCATATCTCTCTGCCACTGCATGTCCTCCTGGACTTTCTAGGCCAGCATCTTGTGCAGGTCTGGAAGTATGGAAACGTGCTCCCATATCAGGTCTTCGTGGGTCCACCAGCACCTGTGGCTCCCCCGGGGTTGGGCAGCTGGCTCGGGTGGTGTTGCCCGCCCCCCTGTCATAGCTTGTCCGACTGGGCACAATAAAGAGAGATGGTCAGTCATCCCTGGAGACACTGTCTCTGAAACCTAGCCCTCATCCATGAGCTGAGACCGACAATTCCTGGGACAGAGGAAGGTAATGTCCTGGGATCAAGGCCATGTGTGCTTGGACAGTGGGCCCTTTCTTACAGGAGCCCAGATGTCCCCAGGGGACCATGCCTCCTGCCTCCCCACATCCACGGGACAAGCAGGCATGGAAAATCTGGGATCCAATGGGTGGGAGGGGAGCCTCGAGCTGCCTGGGCTTCCATTGGTGCTGCACACACACCAGACCTGGCAGTGGTGACATCCCAAGGGGCGAGACCTTGTATACCTAGCCCCTGGGAGGAGGGGTGAGGGTGTGTGTGGGGGAGGGGGAAGAGTGTGAACTAAAGACACACCTGCGCCTGGCAGCGCTGTCCCCCAGAGCAGGTGCTGCCTCGAGCATGCAGGCATGCCCATGTGCAGCATTCCAGAGTCTGTGTGCATATGTGTCCTTATCCCCAGCCTCTTTCTAGTGGTGGCTCATGATGGGAGGATGCCCCACCCCCTGGGGTCAGAATTGTGGCTGGCCTCCCCAGAGCTTGTGAACAGGAGCCTTGAGGTGCTCCAGCACTGCCTCCCAGGGCTGTGTGGCACAGACTGGCACTGCACGTGCATGGACTGCAGTGCAATGGCCAGGCCGAGAAGGCCAAGCGACGATCACACCACAGCCCCTCAGCGCCTGCCACCCTCAACCTGTCTGTGTGAGAAAACTAGGACCACTCACCTGATGATCCTTCCTCGGCCTCAGAGGATGACTGGGACACATCCAGGCCACGAGGTATCGGCTCCAGGGTGATGGTGGTCACAGAGCTGGCCGCATCGGGGTCCTCCTCCTGATCCCCAGCTGTGACCCCTAAGTGGGTGACGACAGGTGTCTTCAGCCCCGAGTCCACTAGCAGGAGTGGGGAAGAGGCTGCACCGCCCTCCCCCAGGATGCAGTGCAGGTCTTCAAACTAGGGGCTGGAATGGGGTTCTGTGCTGGAGCACGAGCTGCGCTCCCTTGCCCTGGCGTAGGCCTTACTGAGCTGCTTCACCTTACTCTGGACCTGCTCCTGGGTCTGGGTCTGGCCCTTGGTGGCCAGACATGCCCTTGGTGGCCAGGCTATTGGCCATCTGGCTGTAGATGTCTGCATTACACCATCTGGAGTGAAGATCCTGGAAGTTTTTTCCTCGCCCCACATCTTGATGAGGACCAGGATCTCCGCCCTAGACCAGGACAGTGCACGGCTCTTGCAATGCCTGGCAGGTTCCCGGGACCCATCAGAATGCTCCCTAGGACTGGGCAGGAGGGTTTTGGGGGGCTTGAGGGTATGCCATGCTGGCCAGACGACGTGCAGTGACAGCTGCGATGTGGCTGGAGGCTGTGAAGGCCAGCTTCCTGCCACAAGCCCTTTCCCCTGTGTCTGCTGCTTCAAGAGCTGCAGGGGAAGAGGAACTATAGGCTACGTCTACACTGGCAGATTCTTGTGCAAGAAGATTTACAGTAAAGCGTGGTAAGAGAGGGCTTCTTGCGCAAGAGCTATGCTCTTTTCTAACAAGTGTAAGCCCTCTTGCGCAAGAGCTCTTGTGCAAGAGGGCAGTGTGGACGGCCCGGCAGGGGTTTCTTGCGCAAGAAAGCCCTATGGGTAAAATAGCCATCAGAGCTTTCTTGCCCAAGAAAGCATCCACACTGCCATGGATGCTCTTGCACAAAAGCACATGGCTGTGTGGACGTGTTCTTGT
The DNA here is from genome assembly GCA_032595735.1 of Pelochelys cantorii. Classification (NCBI taxonomy): domain Eukaryota; kingdom Metazoa; phylum Chordata; order Testudines; family Trionychidae; genus Pelochelys; species Pelochelys cantorii. The sequence goes on along the minus strand of CM064334.1, from coordinate 46,627,903 downwards.
GCAAGAGTTCTTGAGCAGGAACTCTTGCGCAAGATGTTGTTGCGCAAGAAGCCGCCAGCGTAGCCAAAGCCATAGAGTCCTGAGGAGTTGGATGGAGTGGCCAGAAGGGCACCTGTGGGATTTCCTGGAGGCCCCTTATTTCAGAAAAAAAACTCCCTGTGCTATATCCACACATGCCGCCTTCTGAAATAGCTATTTCGGAATAGGCATCATTCCTCATGGAATGAGGTTTACAAACGTCGGAAAAACTGGCCCATTATTTTGATTTTCTTTCGAAATAATGCAATTGCTGTGTAAATGCTAGCATTGTTATTCCAGAATAATTGTGTAGTGTAGACGCATCCTAAGGTATAAAGTTTTCATAGAACATAAGCACTCCTAGAAGATAACAAGGTGATAAGTAACAGTCAACATGATTTGTCAAGAATGAATCGTGTCAAACCAAACTAATATTCATCTTTGACGGTGTAACAAGACTTGTGGATAGGACACTGACGACGCATGGGTGGTGCACTTCGGGTCACGTGCACTCCCCAAGTTTGGAGATGCCAGCCAGGCTGGTGTCAGCAGCAGGAGTCGGTGTGATACCCTCCCCCACTCACCAGTAGTGGGGAAGACACAGGCCAGGTGGCTCTAACCCATGTGGAGCTGTTCCCTGGCCATTCCGCTCCTGGGAGTGCTGGGAAGATACAGGGTGTGGAGGCACGGAGCAAGGGGATGGGAAGAAGTGAGGTTGGTGCCCCACCTACTTCCCCTGTCACCAGTCGCCACTGGGATAGGAGAAGAAGAAGTAGATGTATCTTAGTTTTAGCTAGGGTTTTGGTACTGTCTCACATGACCTTCTGAAGAGCAAACTAGGGAAAGCCTAGATCAGGGGTGGCCAACCCATTAAACAAAGAGAGCCGAAATAGCGGCAGAAAAAATGTGAAGAGCCGCACCAGAATTTTTTTTTGAGCAACAATTTTTGTTAAGCAAAAAAAAAGGACACTGCACCTTTAAAAGACAAGGCTTTTTAGCCACATCAGGCTCCCATCAGCCACCGCCATTTTTTAATCGTCACACCGGACGGCTCCCTGTCCCAGGGAGCACAGGGAGCTGGGGGCTGTTTCTAGGGGCGCAAGGGCGCCAATCATCTCCTTTCCATCAGAGTGAGAATTTCAATGGGAAACAATCACATGCTTTTTCGACATCTCAGTAATCATTAGCAAATTGAATCCCATTCTCTCCTGTAGAGAACCAGGTTGCCACACACACATTTTCTGACACTGCCCCAAAATCCAGCCGTTTTGATCAGAATTTACAAAACCTTTGACAGACCAGGGAGAGTAATAAAAAAAAATCATGGTCCAATCCTCAGCTGGTGTAAATCAGTGCTGCTCCAAGACTGTTCCGTTCCTGGACATACACCCCAAACCTACAAAAAAGCAACAAAAGATATTAACAGAAGCAGCAAAGACTATGACTCACAGGAAAATTACAACAAAACTAAACCAAGTATGAAAAACAGAGGAAAGGCAACAGTCTTCAATCAGACAGTCAGCAATTTGTTTGAAGAGCTAACACACAGGAAACAAGTGGCAATGCTGCAGGGCTAAAGTTTCACTGTACTATTTCTCAACAAAATATCAATCACTGAACAAATTAAACCTCAACACAAAGCTACACAAACCACCCATGTATAACAATCTCAGACCTACCCTGCCCATGTATAAAGTGTTGCACTGCATATCTCTGTATGTAGAAAAATTAAACTCACTAGCTATACACATATCATACCAAAACCCATTGTCCCTTTCTGTTCTGAAATATTATGCCAAGTATTTACATGTATACATTACTTTTGGACTTACCTGGAAGTACTCCTATAAAGCACAAATGAACAGCTAAACAAAAAGCAGCATACACCTTCAGACTTCCCTATTCAAAAGTGGTTTAAAACCAACTTTGCTTCTGCCCTCTCTTGTTCTACAGAGAGTTTGGACAGAGCAGGGGTATGCGTCAAGTTTGCATTTCACTCTCTACCTTAACTAACTTGCTGGGGGTTTGTCTTCTTTCCTGGCTTTGAGGAAGGTACTAGATTTACTTTTGAATTACACTTACATTTTTAATAAGTGGCACAGAAGCATGGGAAGGTGCTTTTTAAATGTATGATTTAAATAAGTCCAAATGAAAAATAAATCTCACAGGTGGATCCACACTGCCAGACCTGGCCTGAATGAGCCCAAACAACAAGCTAGAGGGAACCAGACTGATCGGATTTGAGCATTTCGTTCTCTGTCATAGGTGGTTTTAAGAATAGGTTAGAGACAAACACCTGACAGGGATGATCTAGATCAGTGTTTCTCAAACTGTGCTCTGCGGAGCCCCAGGGCTCCATGAGACATCTCCAGGGGCTCCGCGAGGTTGACAAACTGGAAACATGGATAGGTACAACACATACTATCAGTGGACTGCTGGGGCTCCGCATACGTTTTTACTCATGTAAGGGGCTCCGGAGCCCAAAAAGTTTGAGAACTGCTGATCTAGATAATAGTTAGTCCTGCCTCAGTACAGTGAAAAAGTCTACGAAGGTCTCTTCCAGTCCTACACTTGCTTCAGATGAAAAAGGCTATGTATACACTGCCTTGTTACTTCAGACCTGAGGCTCAGCCCTTCAGGCTCTTCTCTCCAAAAGCCAGCCAGTTATTTGCAATCGCTGCAATATTAACAAAACAAATATTAACAAGAACCTCCATATTGGGTCAGACCAAAGGTCCATCTAGCGTAGAATCCAATCTTCCAACAGTGGCCCATGCCAGGTGCCCCAGGGGAATGAACAGAACAGGGAATCATAAAGTGATCCATCTCCTGTCGCCCATTCCCAGACCTGACAAACAGAAGCTAGATCAAGAGTGCACAATATTTTTTATGGGGGACCACTCCAAGAATTTGGTAAATAGCCAAGGGCCATACTCTTCCATGATATTAATGGAGGAGATGAAGGGTATGGAATGGAGGTTGGGTGTAGAAGGGAACTCAGGGTAGCAGACTGGGGTGCAGAAGGGGGTGGAGGGTCCAGAAGGGTGTTTGGGTTATGACCAGGGGCAGGGGCTTGAGGTGCGGGGGGGGGGGGGTCTGGGAGTGGGTATGGATATGGGTGCAGGAGAGGGTTCTGACCTTCGGGATAAGTGTATGAGGGAGCGCAGGGTCTGGGAAGATGTGACCTGGAGCAGGAATGCAGGAGAGAGTGAAGGGGGTTGGGTTGTGACCTAGGACACGGGATTGTGGAGCAGGATCTGGGAGGGGGTATGGGTACAGGAGAGGATTCTGACCTGGAGGAGGGGTACATGGTTTGGGAGGGGGGTTGTGACCTGGGGCAGTGGTATAGGAACAGGTACAGGGGTTTGGGTCGTGTCCTGGGGTATGGGATTGGGGGGTAGGGTCTGGGAGAGGGTTGTGACCTGGGGTGGGGTTCAGGAGTGGGAGTGCAAAGGGTTAGTGTTTCGACCTGGGGCAGGGGTGCAGGAAGGGAGGACAGAGGGCTGGAGGGAGGAAGGGGCTGGGGTGCCAGGTGCAGGCTTTGGCCTGGAGACACTTACCTAGGAGGCTTCTAGCCAGCAGCCCAGCAGGTCCCTCAGGCAGGCTCCCTGCCTGCCAGGCCCCTGCATTCTGCTCAGAGTGGCTGGCTACAGGGGCCATGTGCTTCTCTGAGCACCATGAGCTGGGAGCAGAGGGGACAGGCTCTGTGTGCTGCTCCTGCCCCCAACACAATCTCGCAGTTCCCATTGGCTAGAAACCTCCACCCACACTCACAGCTCTCTCCTTTGACTATTGTACCCCACCACACATGCTAACCACCTGTCCTGAGCACCTCACCCTCTCCAACCTGAATTCTGCACTCTCCACCGTGTCCCCAGTCCTCTGTCCTGACTCCTGCTGCACCCCCACACACCCTAACCCTCTGCTCTGAGTCCCCACATTCCACCCAATTTTTTACGGGTACTGTCATATTGCAACCCACCTCCACCCCCTGCCCTGAACTATGTTATGACAATACAGTACCAGTAAGAAATGTAAGTTACTTTCACCCCATAATATCCTCTATCAGTGAATGTACTTTACAGGTGGCTCTCAGCACTTCACAGTTATCAGTGGTACCTCACCAGCATGAGACAGATATAAAGTGTAGCCAGGGTGTCCAGCATAGAGGTAGAGTTGTTATTTTAAGACTCTACATATTTAGGGACCCCATGCCTTTCTAAGTCTAACAGGTCTGCATTTATGATCATCAGAGTAAAGTGTTCTGAATCTAATAACTGTCTAAGACAGAAAGCATATGCTCTAGGAGGAACATCTAAGAGTGACCACCAGCCCCAAGACTCATTGTCTAACCATCTGATTTTCCACACTGTTTAATATTAGAAGCTTCCTCCAATTAAAATCTTTGGTGAAAAGATCACACCAAGCATGTGCATGACTTACAGTGTGGAGGACAGAATTTAATGATGGCAGAAAATGATACAATTAACAAATGTAAACCATGTCATAATAAGAGTTATAGAAGTTATAGACATGAGAAACTTTTAGGCTCCTACAACCTACCTGAATGCTTGACAAAAGCTATATTCTTTAGAGGGTGATGTATGAAGAAGACATTAACCCCAACACTTACATGCCTAATAAGACCAGATATTCAGAAAGCTACCAAGACTGCAGGATAGGCTGCATTGTATAATCAGCATTTGCTGCACATGTGCCCCCATCCATCTTTTTCTACTCTCTAGGTACTTTGTTAGTATCTCTTAAATTGATGCACAATTAAAATGATAAAATACTTAAATTAAAAAAGAAAACCTATTAAGTTATGGCTGCATCTTTTGAAGGCCCAGACACAAGACAGAGCTCCACATTTGTTTTGTTTTTTTAATTCAGTCTCATGATTTTCATGGGACCTGACATAATTTTTGAATGCTTGAGGTTGGCACTATTGCACTTAAAAAATTCTGATGCAGAAGGAAAAGCAATATCATTGGGCCAAATGCTAGTCTCGGTTACCTGAGTGGAAACCAGAATGACGTAATTGATTCTGGTCACTAAACATGCACCAAACTAACTCAACCCAAGGCATTCCCAGGTATGCAGGGAAATGCTGCTCTCAACTCTTTCTCATTTTAAGCACCAACTCACGTCCGCCTCGCCCATAGTTTCTCTCTCACTTTTATCAAAGAGAATTATTGACATAAAGGCTGATTCAAGCAATGGATATGATAGAAAACTTTGTACCTATGCTAATTCAGAGGCAACTGAATGTAACCACTGACAGTTGTACAGGCAATTGGCCAAGGACCCAGGCTAGAGCTGACTTGCATGTACATTTATCCCTAGTACAAGATTGAATGCAGACCTTAAAATGATAGGAGAATCATTTTTTTCATAGTGGGGTTACCCATTATGTGGCACAAGACCTGAAGGGTGAGTTTAGTCACGGAGCTGGTATTGCTCCTCTCTCAAGGGAAGTATAAATTCAGGCATGTCATACTTCTAACGACGATATGACTTCATAATTCAGGATTTTTTAAAACTGTTCCAGCCCTGACCCTGGCTGATTGCCAACACTGATGTCACTGACTTTACCTTTGGGCAACCTTGTGCTTTAGCCTAGAGACAAAGTTTTCTGTCATTTCCACTGCATGAGTCAGCATAATCTTACGTCAAGAACTTACTGTAACAAATGTGAGATAGCAGATTTGGGTGGGACAGAAGTGAATTAGTTTCTAAACTGAGGAAGAGTTGAGAAATGCATTTCAATGCATGACTGGGAATACCTTAGGGTGATTTGGTCTGATACACGCTTACTATTTACTGATTTCCAGCCTGTTGTTTTTCCTTCAGTTATCATAATTAGAGAGAACAGATATTTAAGATGGAATACCAGGGCAATTGCCACAGGAAGTTAAGGGAGTGGGTGGAGTGACCAGTGCTCTGGCTGGGCATTCAGAGGTAGCATGGACACTCCCCTCCTGAGCTAGCCATGTGCCCCTCTTCCTGAAAAGAAACCACCCAGACTGTTACTGTAAAAGGATGAAGTGGGAGAAAAAAGTCCTTACATACCAGTGCTTGCAATCTCAGCTCCACCTCTTGGCAAGCTTTGCTAATGCTCCCTTTTTAATTGAGTCCAAACTTAGTTCTGCATTGCTTCTCAGACTCTTAGAGTTTCTGTCTCCCTGAGTTCTTGGTGGTTTACCTCTTCTCTCTGTTCCTTTACGCTTCTCTCTTGTTCCAATCTGCACTACTACTAACATAGCTTTCCTTTTCTCTACCAGGTCTTCCTCAAGCTTCTCAGTGTCCCCCTTACCCTATTCCAGTGTCTCTTTCCTTGCTCAGTCTCTCTCTCTCCACCTCTATCACAAGTGACCAGAGGAGAGGGTGGACATCTTGCCAGAGATACGGGGTACCTGCAAGTAAAAAGGAGTGGAGGAGACTGGACAGAAATCTGAAGGCAAGTTCGGGGCCAGAAATGGAGGCCCTAGGGCAGAGAGAAGGAACCTAAAAACATGTCTGGCACCCAACAAGAAATGGGCTGGGAGTGATGGATGCATGAAAGTAACCCTACAACGGTGCCATTAGACTGGAGACCCCAATGCCTGTGTATCAGGCAGGAAATTATGTCAGACTGCACAGCTGAGAAGCAACCTACAGGTGCTCAGGAACAGCAGGCAGGGCCAGTCAGGCAGCCATATCTTCCAGCACCCAGCAGAAACTGAGACTAACCCTGCCAGGTCCCATATAAACTGGAAAATCCCCAACAACCCAGCTCTCGCTGATTGTGACCATAATACTGGCTAGCAAAGGTTGGATCTGTCAGATCAGCACTTTGGCACTGACCCAGAAAAGCACATGCTTAACCATTAAGTGCTTTTGTGGGTTAGTGCCAGAGAATTCAACACCTTGCAGCATTTAGCCCTCAGTGGGTGTTTGTCAGGTTATACAATTTTTGGCTTACTAAGCCTGTACAGCACTGATTTTTAGGAGACAAGGGCCAAATCTTCAGCTTGTATAAAATCAAGTAGTTCGTTTGACTGAAGTGGTGTTATGCCAATTTATATCAGCTGAGAATCTGCCCCTACTTTCTAATTAGAACTGCTTCACAATCACGGTCTTATGTATGACAAGTGAACTCTTTTCTGATTTTAATGAATACTAATAGTAACATTTACAATGGCATTCTCCAAACATATGTTAAAATGGGTATGCTATAATAACCATGCTCCCAATAGTACTGCTTTGTGTTTCCTAAGCTCCCACTGTGGTTCTCATACACTTTCACCAGCATTAATGATTTAAGTCTCACAACATCCCCCCGAGGTGTTCATACAGGGAAACTGAGGTACTGAAACTGGATCCAGGGCCTGCCCAAGCCATTTTGGCACCCCAGGCCCTGGGTGGGCAGCACCGACCCGGGCACACGGCGCATGCACGAGCCTCCCCCCCCAGGGCGCACGGGCCCGCTTCCAGGTGCACGACGCATGCGCGAGCCTGCCCCCAGGCCCGCCTCCGGGCGCACGGCGCATGTGCAAGCCTGCCCCAGAGGCGCGCGGGCCTGCCTCCGGGCCCATGGTGCATGTGTGAGCCCGCCCCTGAGGTGCACGGGTGGGCGCACAGCGCATGCGCTGCCTGGTCACCATCGCTGGCACGCATTCCGGGGCCGCCCGGGTGGGCCGCACCTGGCCATGCAGGGCCCTGTGGCCGCGGGGGGAAGGGCACTGCGGGGGTTAACGTGGCCCCCGCCCCGGGCAGCCACGGTAGCCCGCCGGGAGCCAGGCGCACGGCACCTGATGGCAGCTGTAAGGGGCGCCACGCGCCCCTTACAGCTGCCATCAGGCGCCCCCCCATCGGTTGGCACCCCAGGCAGCTGTCCGGCTCGCCCACCCCTTAGTCCAGCCCTGACTGGATCTTTCAAAGATGTTAAGCAATGTTCCTGCTAATCTTTTCCAGCCATGTATGGCTTAATTTTTAATATGCACCAAGGCATGTGTGAATGTGCACCATCAGTAGAAACAAAAATCCTACCTGTGGGCACTCCGCTAGTCAGCTGGGTGGCGTTTGACTCTCTCCTGAATGGGCACACAGTTTACAGGGAACACTGGTGCTGGGCTCCCCCCATTTGCCATTGTAAATCAACAGCTGCACAGAAACCCAGGAGTCCTGGGGACAGCATCCCTCCAAACGCAGCCCTCTCGTGCACGCCAAAGGTCATGGGGCAGCGAAGGTGGATCGAGTACCCAGGTCCCTCCCATCCCACGCACTGTGACATCTGGCAGTCGGGTCACTGAAACGCTGCCCCGTGCAGCGCCGTGCAGCACCTCGCTGCACATCGCACACCAGCAGCTGCACTTGGCTTCCCCTAACCTGCTTACTAACCACTACTATTGTCCAGGCGCTTTGCGAGCATTAGCCCTGGCAACAGATTTGCACGGCAGCCCCTCCCCCCAGGCACACGGGGGAGGGGGGGGAGGGACGGCGATGCACCGAGCAGAAGCAGCCCACACAGGCAGCAGCAGGGCTGATCGACAGCAGCGCCCTGCCACCGCGCAGACCCCGCCTCCCAACCCACTAGCCCCGCCAATCGGCGAGAGAGACGCCCCAGTCGTCACGCGCCCGGCGGCCCGGCCACCTCTTCTCGCCGGCGGGGCCCGGGCAAAGGGGACACGCAGTCCGGGAAACCACATTTGCATGACCCAATGGGGCGGCCGCATGCAAATGAGGACGGAGACGGTTGGCTGGATGTCGGCAGGATAACCCCGGCCGCTGCCGCCTTTGTTCCTCAGAGGCTGCTGCTGCGGCGCGGCTGGCCGGTGCGGGGGGCGCAGCCGGAGCTGGGGCAGCGCAGGGGTCGCGGCAGGGCCCCCGCCGCTGTGTCGCGAGGGGCGGGGCGGGGCGGGCACGCTGCGGCCGGCGCCGCCTGCGGCTGCACGATGACTCTGGAGGAGCTGGCTCGAGAGCAGCAGGCGATGGGCAGGTACCGCGGCTGGGGAGGGGGCGGGCAGGCGGGCGGCTCGGCACGGGGACGGGGGCGCTGCCTGTCAGCCGATCGCGGGGCCGGGGGCCGGGGGCCGGGCCGGCTGACAGGAGCCTCGGCTTGTGCTTGCTGCTCGCAGGATGGAGACGGCGGGGAGCGCGCTGGAGGAAGTTCTCAGCAAAGCTCTGACCCAGAGGAGCGTCACCATCGGGGTCTACGAGGCTGCCAAGCTGCTCAACGTGTGAGTGGGAGGCCTGGGTCCCCCTGCTGTTGTCTGGTAACCCCCGGGCAAAGGGCCGCTGGGCACAGCCTGCTGCCCTGCCAGCCTGTGGAGCGAGCGGGTTACCTCCTCATGCCTGGTTGCGGGGAGAGCACCTCAGTGTGTGCCTGGGCAGAGTAGGGAGCATCTATGTGTGCTTGGGCAGGGGGGGGGGGGGACACCCCATAGGCACGGCCAGCAGGCACAGAGGGATGTGTCTGTAGGTACTGTGTGTAGACAGGTCTGACCTTGTGAACATGTGTGTGCGCCTGGTTGCTTGTGGCTCAGACACCGCCCCCTCCCCGCCATCCACCTTGCAGAGTAGCTTCTGCACATGTCCAAGCTGTGCCATTGTTTATTGTTTCATTGGTGTATGTCGGTGTTAAACACAAAATTGGGCATTCGCTGTGACTAATCAGTCTGTGTTGTTTCTTCCCTCGCAGGGATCCGGATAACGTGGTGCTTTGTTTGCTAGCTGCAGACGAGGAAGATGATCGGGATGTTGCTTTGCAAATCCACTTCACCCTGATCCAGGCTTTCTGCTGTGAGAATGACATTAACATCCTGCGAGTGAGCAACCCAGGACGGTTGGCAGAGCTGCTGCTTCTGGGGGCGAGTGGGGGAGCTGAACAGCCTGCAGACCTGCACTGTGTGCTTGTCACAGTAAGTGACAATTCTGTTTTCCCTCCCCCATAACAGGAGCACAAAAGACTGGCTGGCACAGAATTCCCTTATTGCTGCTTAGGCTGGCTCTCTGAGGCCTATTCCTCACATTATTACAATGGGCTTTGCTGTCGAGATAAATCAAATCTGGGTTTGAATTTACACTTGCCACCCGCAGATGAGAGAGTGCTCAGACCTGGAACTTGGATCAGACCCATCTAGCCCTTTTCCCTACTTGGTTATTTCCTGTACTAAGGTCATTGCACCAGAGCTGTTCCTGATTTGATCATAAAAGATCTTCCTGCTATGGACATGTTCAAACATGTTAGATCCCGTCAGCAGCAGCCTCCTGTATTTTTCTTTCCTTATTACAAATTGGCTCAGAGTAGAGATTAGATAGTGCAGACTAGTTGCTTTTAGAGTGAGAAGAAATTTTTCATTAAAAGTTCCAGCAAGACTGAACACTTTGGTAATAATTTCTTAATTCTAACCCATGCTCAAAAGCTACCATGTAAATTTCTCTGGAGAAAAATAAGGTAATTACTCAACTAAGATCTACCTGCTCTTTAGAGATATCAGGAAAAGGGTAGAGAATTTTCTGCTTAAAAAGTGGAGGAAATTTACATGCATGCAACACCTATTTCAATATTTTCCCTATACAAAATAATTTTCAAAACACATGTTCATTATTCTAATTATGTGCAATACTGCACAAGAAGCACAAAAGTAATCTGAAGTGGTGTTCCGCCTGTTTGCTTTGTATTTCTGGATTATAGGTTTAGATGCGGTAGCATAGGGGCAGTATAATGTTCTTCAAGCTATTTTCCACAACTGCTCTACAATATCCTGACGCTGTCATGGACCTCTCACAGAAATCCATGGGAGTTGTGGCCCACTCTATATAATATTGTGTTTCAAATATACCAGATTATGAACATGTGTGTATGTGGTATCATGAACACTAAAAAGAATCCCTATCACAGTGTAGTCATGTATATACCAGAGGATTTCAAGAAATTGAAATTATTTGTATCAATTGAAAATCAGGTGAAAGATCCAGCCCAGCTTTGCATTTGGATATTAGTTATATATTAGTTAGTAGCACCATCTTTTTGCACTAGTGATTTTAAGACCATTCAGTTTTGTTTTAAAAAGCTTTTTTTTTTTTTTAATTCCAGAATCCCCATGCATCTCAATGGAAGGATCCAGCATTGAGTCAGCTGATTTGCTTTTGCCGGGAAAGTCGCTACATGGATCAGTGGGTCCCAGTGATTAATCTCCCTGAGCGGTGATGGCATTTGGATGAAAACTAATTGAACAAAATTGCACTGAAATTTTGAAATACTTTAGTGGTTGGTCAGGAAATAAATCCCTATACCTGACGCAAGGATTACAAACAACTGATGTCAAGTGGGTAGACTGAGATTGAACAACATGGTGTGTAGGGCTGAAGGAAGTTGACTTTGCAGCCAGAAAGTTATGGGAATGAAAACAGAACCTATGTTGAAAGAGTTATAAGCAAATGTCACTAAAGGAACTAAAAACCAGGTAGGAAGATTTAAGAAGCTGCACAGTTGAGTTACTTACGAAGTGCACCAAACATGAAGTTTTAAAACTGCAACTAGTAGTTTCTGGTTTAAAACACCTTTAATATGAAAGAGCAAAAAGGTTAATTAAAACTTTTTTAAAAAAAATTTATTGTATTTTGGGATGTTTATGCTCAAGGTTTTATGCTAAGATATACTAAGTTATTTTATGATATTGACAAAGATTTTATTTATGCTATGAACTTCAGAACCAGAATACCATTAAGCAACTCATATACAACTACACCACTTGTTTTAATAAAATAAAATGTTAACAGCTACATTAATATAATTTGTTTGAAACTGGATGGTGTTTATTTTACTGAAATAAAAATTTTAAAACCTCAAATCCTAATGTTAAGTTTTATTTTCTTGCCAAATTCTCTACTCTGCAATGCTAGGAGTTGAATCTGCAGCTAGTTCCTGTTAGCAGACAGGCATCCCATATATATAGAAGTTACAGAAACAAGCCTTTAAGTGAGATGTGGGTTTAATTCCTAAACTGTCATTTTAAAAAAAAGTACATTTTTGAGAATGGGGCCTGCTATATATTATTCAAGCACTTCAAAAGCACCTAAGTGACTCAGTAGCCCAGGCCCTGTTGGAAGTCATTGAGTTGGATGCTTTTGAGAATTTTACAGCAATGTTCCTGATTTGAAAAGCTGACCTTGTAGTGTTATGTTTTTGATCCATGAACTTTGTAGCAACTTTTCCTTCCCTTGTATTTGAGAGGTGTAACAATGCACCTACATCAATGAATTAGCAAAACCCACTTAAGACTTTCCCTGCTGGAAAGAAGATCCAGACAAACACTGCCAGTTCTGTTACAAGGAATCTGCGCTTGGATGGTATGGAGCAGCCACCAAAATCAAAGCAAGCCAAAAGAGGAGTCGGGCTGGGTGGATTAGCCACTGGAATCTTTCCATCAGCAATATGCACCCATATTCCTTTCAGCCTAGCTATATATGACCTGATGAAGGTGGCCTTGTAGGCCAAGAAGGAACCTAAGGTTAATCAATCTTTGGCCAGGGTCATTGCCAATATATCAGTTTTACATAGGCCTAGAAACCCTGGAATGACTGCCATTTTAGCATTCCTCACTGTGAAGACTCTCCTCATGCTCTGTATGCTTCTAGCTGGTTTCATTTACATCTGACCTTCTGTTTAGACAGTAGGGTACTTACTTCATACACATGACCTGTGGGTTATATAGGCAGCCAGTATAACCTTGCAAATAGCACCCTTTCTGCAGCAAGCCTTGTGTACAGATTAACTGCATGTAAAAGACTGAGGCGATATCTGCACTATAGCCTGGATCAACGCTCTGAGATTAATCCACTGGCAGTCAAACTAGTGGGTCTAGTTAAAATCCACCAAGTTGACCACAGATCACTCTTCTATTGACCCTGTTACTCTCCCCCAGATGAGAAGAGTGAGGGAACTTGAGAGAGTGTCTCCTGTCAACTCCCCACAGCATAGTGCCTACAGTAACTCAAGCTACACTGGCTTCAGCTACGTTATTCGCATAGCTGGAGTTGCATAAGCCGACTTTCTGTTGTAAATGTAGCCTGAGACAAGAAAGATGGGACTGACAGGCAATCAACAGAGAACAACCAAATTCTGCCCTTATTTGCACCTGTCTGTTCCTCCAGGACCAGACTGAGTTTTCACCCTATATAAGTTAGGGCAAAATATGGCCAATTTTAGTATGGTCCCGGAAAACGCAGACTAAGGGTACATCTAAATTGCAGAGTTTTTCATCTGCTTTTCCGAAAAAATTTCAGAAAAGCAGACGCGTTTTTTCAGCATCCCTGTAAACCTTGTTCTACGAGGAATAAGGGATGTTCTGAAAGAGGCTTTTTTTCTGACATTTGGTCCAGTGTAGAAGGGCTAAATGTTGGAAAAGCCTCTTACGGAAGAAAAGCAGAAAAAGATACGCAAATTGCAAACTGCAATTTGCATATCTTTTTCCAACTTTTCTTTGTAGTCTAGACATAGCCTAATTGTAAGCCAAACTGTATGCAATGCAGAAGTTTCATTTGCTGGGTCATATTCTATTAGGGTCAATGTTTGGTAGTAGACAACATCTGAACCTTTAGATGACCTAAAGACAACTTTAGAACCTTTCTGTTGCATTTGCTATTTCAGGCTACATCTGCAACAGAAAGTCGACTTGCACTATGCAACTCCAGCTATGTGAATAACCTTAAGTCAAGTTACTGCAGTTGTATACTGTTGGGGATCAAACTTTCTTTACTCTTCTTGTCCAACATGGTTGACACAGCGTTCTGTGGCTGATTTAGTGTGTCTTAACTAGATCAGCTAAATCAACTGCCAGTGGATTGATCTCAGAGCATCGATTTGGGCTGTAGTGTAGATGTAGTCTCAGAGTGTGAGAATCTTGGGCTACATCTATACTTACCACACTGGAGTTTGATCTTCTGGCATTCGATTTAGCAAGTCTAGTAAGGACTTGCTAAATGGAATGCAAAGGGCACCCGGGGTCGGTGCTGGTGTGCCTCAGTTCATGAGTAAGTATTGATTCACGAGGAGCTATGTTATTTATGTAACTGAAGTTGTGTACCTTAAGCCAACCTTCTCGGCTTAGTGTAGACCTGGCATTGCACTGCCAGATAAATGTTTTTGCTAATTAAAAACTTGGGCCCTGATCCTGCAAATGTTCTTACACACATGCTTTACTTTGCTCCCAGAAATGGGACTCCTCAGCATTAAAGTGGAGGATGTGTGTAAATTTTTACAGAATTAGGGCCTCAGTGGGTTAACTTGCCCCATTTATATCCCTTCTGATTATTACTCCAAAGATATTTCTCCATGACGCAAAGAAGCTTCCTAGAAACATCTGCAAAGCTACCTCATAATCCACTTTCAAATCCCAACTCAAAACTCCTTTATCCTGGTGCCTATAAAGAAACCTGACAATATTGAGGCCACAGGTGTTTCTCAGACTAGTACTTATCATGCTAACCAATATGGCCTCACTGTTTCTTTGTATTCCCCATCTGTTGTAAGTTCTGTGGGGCAGGATCTATCTTTTTGTTCCATGTTTGTTCAGCATCAAGCAAAACAGGGTTGTAGACCATGATTAAAGATTCTAGTGGCTACAGGAATATAAAAAAGCTAAAAGGATGTTTATGGCCCCCATTTACTAGTTTTTTCCAGACTAATAAAAGTGTTTTGTCATTTTGAAACAAAAAGCCAATAATTTTTAGTTCAGATTGAAACATTCCCCTGCACTGTTTGCAACCCACATATTACAGACGTGCAGATCACCAGAACGTGACAGTGATTCTAATCATAAATTTACAGCAGAAAGGGTAAAGAGTAAATTATTCCACAGTAGAATTAGTGACAAACAAAAGGAATTTTTGGAGAACATTTTTAGTTTGACTTTCTCTCAAATTCTGCTGTGCTGCTTTATGGTGGCATTTAAATTTACTATCAGCATTTCAAAGTAAATACACAATGAAGACTTTAACGGGTTAAGAGATTTCCCCGCCACACACCAACTCATGCCCATCTCAAAATCTCCTCTCTTCCT
The DNA here is from genome assembly GCA_032595735.1 of Pelochelys cantorii. Lineage (NCBI taxonomy): Eukaryota > Metazoa > Chordata > Testudines > Trionychidae > Pelochelys > Pelochelys cantorii. The sequence goes on along the minus strand of CM064334.1, from coordinate 46,612,838 downwards.
GTTCTGCTGGAGTTAATTAGGAGCAGAAATGTAGATATTAAGGAAACCATTTTATTCATCCCTTAAATATATGCACCTATAAACATGCAAATTATAGTTTCCTGGATCTTCAATCTTTCTTCAACTCTGTATCCCAGGCTCAGTTCCTTTTGTTGTGAATTCCTGAGTCAATAAGGTAAGTGGTGTAACTACTGTTAGAATCGGGTTCTGAAAGATTAGCTATAATCCCTATCTGTCTCTAGCCAGTAACTTCATTTTGTCCTGATCAGGCATTAAAGACCAACCTACGCAACAAATCTAATGGTGTGAACACAAATTTGTCCAGCACTGTTAGGAGCATTCACCTCATCTAACACTGTCTTTTTTGTTGGTAGTGATTATTAGGGAACCACAGCACAAGACTGACAGTGTGTTAAGCATATGAACACTCCAAATTGTGCCAAACCACTATGAGCTGGCATGGAGAGATTGTAGTATATTTCGAGTCTTATATTAACAGTGCCCAGACAACATGGCAATTGGTACAGTATAAAAGCCTAGGCACAATAAAATAGCACAGATCTTAAAATTTAGTGCTGTGAGATCTGCTCCAATCATAAATCTGAAGGATATGGGAGCAACCAGTCCATGTCCAGTGACTTTTATCCCAGTTAGAACATAAGAATGAACATTCTGGGTCAGACCAATGCTCCATCTAGCCCAGTATCCTGGCTTCCAAGAATGGCCCAGATGCTTCAAAAGGAATGAACAGAATAAAGCAATTTATTTACTGCTCCATTCCCTGTCATCCAGTCTCAGCTTGTGGCATTCCCTGTCATCCCTGTCATCCAGTCTCAGCTTGTGGCAGTCAGAGACTTAGGGACACTGAATGCAAGAGGTGGTGTCCCTGACTAATTTTGGCTAATTGCCATCTGTGGGTCTATCATCCATGAACTTTTCTAATTCTTTTTTGAATGCAGTTATACTTTTGGCTTCCACAACATCCATTGACAATGAGTTCCACGGGTTGACTGTACAAGTTAGTTGTTTGGTAATCACATACAAAATATCTTAAATTTCCCACCTAATTTCAGTTACAGAAGTTATTCATGTCACCACCTAAAGCTTGTGCAGCTTTGCTGATACAGAAGAGTTGCCCTTTCCCAATTCTTAATAAGGCTGAGTTTCAGCAGAGGAGATGGAGAAAATGGTTACTAGCCTTCCATAGCTGTTATTTTTTGAGATGTGCTGCAAACATCTATTCCACTCTTGGTGTGCACACTGCCTGTACATAGCCATTGGAAAGTTTTTCCTCAGTGGTATCCATCGGGAGCAGCTCAGGAACCCTCTGTTGCTACACTCCAACATAAAGGGCCTAATCATTTCTGGGTTTCCTTACTTCCTTTTTGCTGGACAACTTCGCTGCAGAAGGGTGGGTCATGGAATGGGCATGTGCAACATACCATAAAGAACAACAGCTACAAAAGATTAGTAACTGCTTTTTCTTCACTGAGTGGTTGTGCATGTGCATCTACTCCTGCTGACTCACTAGCAATAATGTATGAGGAGGGATTGTAACTCACATGCACACAGAGGGTTTGTCTACATTTCCACTTTACTGCGCTGTAACTTTCTTGCTCACGGGTGTGAAAGAACACACCCTGAGTGCAACAAGTTACAACATGGCAAAGCACCAGTGTAAACAGGCTTCCAGCATTGTTAGCTACTCCCCTCATGGCGGTGGTTTACTTACAGTGCTGGTTTACCTCCGAGCCCTGGTACCATCACCACACTGCCGCATTAAAGCAGTGCTTTAAACTCCGCAGTGTAGACAAAGCCAGGCTGTAGTACAACTTGGCCAAATTTAGCCATGTTTCTGGAATACTGAGTAATGGCATCATGGGATGTGAAGATGTAAACTTAAGATCAGGTTGCTGCTCTGCGACTTGTGCAAGGACCTCCCCCGAGGCCACTTGCAGTTTTGTGGAATATCCCATCAGTTTGCCCAGCAGCAAACATGAATGCAGGAAGTTATCCAAGATGGAAATCTTTGTGAAAAGGCCAGGAGACCCCTCATGTGTCTGCTAAGGTCACAAATTGTTGGGCTGACAAACAATATTGTATTGTCCTGTATCTGTAGAATGCCGACATTTTATTGTCTAAGGTATGTAGATGCTGCTCCTCACTACTGGCATATGGTTTGGGACAAAATGCACATAAGTAAATTGACTGATTAATATGAAAATTAGATACCACTTTAGACACTCGTCTTAGTTGAAGGTGCAAGTACAGTTATCCTTAAAAAAGACCATAGAAAGTTTCTGGATGTCAGAGCATGTAGTTTGCCCACTCTCTTGGATAAAATGATAGCTACTAGAAAAGCCACCTTCAGAGACAGGTGTAGTAATGAGCACATTCACAGAGGCTCAAATAGTGGCCCCATGAGCTTCAACAAAAAGATTAAAGCCTACTTCTCATATCATTAGAAAATATAGAATGATTATCCATTTGGGAATAGAAAGCTGATATTGCTGCCAGCTTGACCTGGCCAGGTTGACCTTGGTAGCAGAAACCACTAATCTCTGCTGTTATGGGTGCAATATATAGTCCAGGGTATGCATGATAGAGAACCACATTGGCTATACCCTGGTAGTCAATATTCATGGACATAATTTGCTGATTCCATTAATAACATACTATGTGACAATAGGAAAGAAACTTATTAAAAATACTGCTAACTGTAAGCATGTGGGAAGAACTGTTGTGAGACCTATTTTGCACTATTTCTGCAGAATCGTAAAGTCCTCTTTTATTTATAATGATCAACTTAACCATACTGTACTTCCATGCATTAAATGAATGTATTTCTCCTACATAAGGGCTATTAGATGTAGTATTTGTGAAGTATATTGCACTTATCAAAATTCTAAACCCAAAACTTTTGGCTCACAGCAGTAGAAATTCTAAACTCTTTCATGGCAGGCTCAGGACTCTTACTCCAGAAAGCTATGTCAAAAACTTAGATGTGTCAATGGAGCCACGTTTTCACTCCCCCCCCCCATGATTTCTAAAGTGGGCCATGCATTTGATGAAGTGGCTTTTATTCACAAAAGCTTATCCCAAATAAATCAAACACTTCAGAGGGGTAGCCTCATTAGTCTGTAACTGGAAAAACTTAAAAACAATGAATAGTCTGAAGAAGTGGGTTGTGTCCACGAAAGCTCATGACACCATCGACGTGCTTTGTTAGTGTCTCAGGTGCTACAAGACTATTCCCAAATAAATCAGTTAGTTTTTAATACCACAGGACTCCTTGTTGTCTTTTTAAGGATTTTTAATAAGAAGTTCCACAACCCATTTTTTCAGTAAAATATGTGACATTAACAAAACTCCTGCAGGGTTTGACACTGGCACTCAGTTAGGAAGATTTGCACATTGGTGCTCCCAATACTTGGGCCAAACAAAATAATCATATCAACCTGCTCATTTTGAGTGTGTCAGAGACAGATCATACTTACATAGGATAATCAGGAATACAAATTATAGCCTCAAATTCTATCTAAGCTACAGAATAACCTCAGAGTTATGAACACCTTGGGAACAGAAGTTGTGTTTAACTCTGAAATATTCATAACTTTGAAAAAGCATTGTAGTTCTTTCGAAAGTTTACAACTGAACGTTGACTTACTATAATTTTGAAACTTTAGTATGCAGAAGAAAAATGCTGCTTTCCCTCTATCTGTTTTTAGTAGTTTATGTTTAAAACAGTACTGTACTGTGTTTGGTTTTGTTTTTATTTCTCTGCCTGATGCATAATTCCATTTCCAAATGAGGTGTGTGGTTGATTGGTTCAGTTTGTAACTATTTGTAATTTTGAGTTTCTACTATATTAAACTAGGGATGTAAGTGACTAGCTGACTACCCGATAAGCATATGACTCGACTAGTTGCTTCCCCCCACCCCTGCTGCCTCTATCAGAGGCAGGCAACAAGTGGGGGAACAGAAGCTGGTGCTAGGGGAGCTGGCTTAAAAGCTGGTTCCCCCCAGCACCATCTCGGGGGTCAGGGGAGGCAGAGGCGTAGCGGGGGACTGGGTACACGCCAGGAATCAAATGATTCCCAGCTTGTGCCTGGTCCCAGACACTGCGCCTCCGCCAGGCTCTTAATACATTTAAAAGGCAGAGCTGCAGTGGAGTTAGCTCCCAGGGCTGGGAGCTAACCCTGTGGCTCTGCAGTTTCCCCCCTTATCAACTAATCAGGTTGTTGATGGAAATTCCATCGACTACTCGATTAGCTGATTACACGCAATTTAATATCCCTATATGAAACAGTTAATAAAAGGGCACTAAGGAAGTAGAAACAAGATTTAAAGATGCCCAATGGGTAAATGTCAAAGATATCAATAGATGTGTGTCTTATAACCATGTCTGGGTTTTGTAGACAGACATGCATAGAACTATGTCTCCCACGAGGATTTAAGCAGGGGTCCTTATAACTCCAGGGGCAGAATATTGAGCATGTTAGAAGTACCTCTGAGCCAGGGGAGCTTTTGAATCAGAGATCCTAATGCAGTACTGATTGTGGGCTGGCACAACTCCCCTGACCGCAATGGAGCAGAACAGGAGAAATAAAATGGTCATACTCTTCCAAGCTCTGCTCACTTGAGATGCCACTTGCTGGAAGAATGTGCAGATGTTCTTAATACAGTCCTGCATGCTCTCTGCTGGGCAACGACTTGGTTTTGCCTCACTGGAGAGCACATACCTATTAGGTTCTGCTGGGCCAATGGACTTGGTTCCTCCTTCATTACAGAGCTGTGAGGGGTGGTGGAGAGAAGCACTCACTCTATTAATGGCACTTGAAGTTCAGCACACAGATCTTCATAATGGGATCTTCCCTCCCCTTCCCTACAAGCTTTGGTCAACAGTGAAAGAAAACAGTCACATGTAAATTTACCCTCATTCAGCAACTAAGTTAACACTTTTTTTAGATGAACAGTCACAATTTGAGTTTCTCTCAGTGCTTTTAATTCAGGTTCTCTGCATGAACAGGCAGATGTCTCTGTTACATATGCTACATTTTGAAGAGTTTTTTTTCGTTTTGTAACCATGAGGGGGAAACTTTTTTAAACAGAAAAAGTTAAGATTTGGAACATAAGATTAGAGCTGGTAGTAACCCTGCATATACAGAGCCACCCACTCTCCCAGTTTAAACCCTGATACTTAGTGAATTTGACCTACAGGATGTGTCATTTTTTCCCTCCTCAAATTTATGTCTTGTCTGTCCTTCCAAGAACATTGTCTTTGTCAGTATTTGATACCATTGAACTGATAAGCCTTCAGACCCTCAAGATGACAGACGTTTGTATAGTTCCTCAACAGGACCTGTACATTGGAGAGTGAACTAAACTACAATGACAAGCTGAAACAGTATACAAAGCAGTGATATTTTTAATAATGTGTTTCATATCCATGATATTGAACAAGTTATCCATCCATCGAATTCTCTTAGTTAACATTTTTTCTCTCATTGCTATAAGAAGCCATCTTCCACACAATGAACTACTTTAAGATGTTCACTGATGAATGACAAAAACATGTTAGAGAAAATGAAATAATTTCATAAAGCTATTTGTAAGTCCAAGTTAAATCAGTGTGACAAAATTCATGTCAATCTGAAGTTACAGTGGCAATATAAAACAACACAATATTAAAACAATCAAATTAGTAAACCCAGAGGGGGAAAACAAACAAACAGGCCTCTTAGTTTAAGTAAAAGAGCCCTAAAATACTTTCTGGAATAATATCAGGTTCATTTTACATCACACAGATTTTATATTCGAGGTATCTGCACTCAGAGCACCAAGTTGCAGTATTGTGGTACAGTTGTTCTGTTTAGCTAGCCTTGCTGAAAATCATTCCTGAAACCTCCAATATTTCAACAGCTATGAAATTGGGGTGGTTTTGTTTTCATTATTTCATCTCACTAACTAGAAAGTCCATGTATCTTCACAATTCTTCCCAAATCTGCATGACTCATTTTCTTCACAAGTTTCACACACAAAAAGTCTACTTATACTGCATTTTATAATTTAAGAGTAATATAAAAACAAGAGTAGCTTTTTGAATCTTCAGATGACATTACATATTGTGTTTAAAAAACAATACACAGAAAGTTTATTTAAAAATGTATACAACAAAAGTAATCAGAAGCAGTCAGTTGTATTTCATTATTTTAGTTGTAGTTTCTGTGTGTGTAGGCTAAAAATTATAAGGCATCTGAAAGAAGTTGGCACATGATTTACTCTATTTCTAATCAAACATAAGTGGTTATAAGGGCAATCATGTTCTAAGAAAACCCTTTTGCTATTTAAATGCATATTTATAAATAAGAATTAAATAGCTGCTGCTATAAATTTTGTCCTGGCTTTTAAAGATGTCAAAAGGGTATGAAAAAAGTAGAAAAATATACTTCAAGTTAAAGAGGACTGAATAGAGAACTATTAACACATCCTTTAAAAACAGGAACGTACTGTGGTACTACAAACATTTAGAATCCTAATATTCTGATGACATTTTCAAATACTTATAAGTACAGTATGCTAGTTACTTCAACTCTCATCTTACTCCCACTGAAGTCAATGGCAAAATTCTCATTGACTTCAATGGGAACTGAGTCATGTCCCAGTTGTTTATGAAAATATTTCCAGTAGCATCTGTTTTATGGCAACATGTTTGTGAAAATACTTTAATATGTATAATTTATATATTTTTGATTCAGCAAATTTAAAAAACATAATCATGGCACTTATTACTCTAGTTTTAAAAACACTGTGTAGATGTGATATGAAATAGTAACTGGACAAAATGGATTCATGGATTCAAATAAAAAAATCTATGTTAAAAAGTCTACGGTTAAAGTCATTACTCAATGCTGTGTAAGTGGCTTCAACACAAGTGTGCAAAGCTCTAATTTATCCAAATATAGGCTGACCCAACAATAGTAAGAAGGATCATAATCCAACAACTCAGAAATGGCCAAAGAGAAAAAGTGTCAGGTATCAATATGACATTTGCATCTCCATATTTGTATGTGTTACATTTTCATATATTCATTTGGGTTCTAAATAGATGAAACATTTAGCCACAAATTCCAGACAACATGGGCCATAATAGATCAACAGAAGGGCAATATTTGGGTTGTAAAATGTTATTTTTAAAAAACCCAGGATATTACAGGACTGAAGAAATACACTTTGATTGCTTCTAATAGCTCAGTTCTGAAAGTATATAGCTAAGTTAGTTACTATTTATAACAAGATGCATTATAAAACTGATTAAGACAATATGGTAAATAAATCATAGTGAAAATCTAGATTATTATTTTGAAACTGTTATTAGAAAAATATTCTAATTATAAAAATAATTTGAATGTCAGCACAGAATAATCAGTGCATTTATTTTTCTTATCGGAAGTCTCAAATTTAGATTTTTGTAAGGAGGTTTGTTAAAAACAATATAATTTCTCAATATATTATTAACAGTGTTTATATAATTTAATACAGAATTAGACAAACATGCAACATAAAACAGTAAATTACAAGTGGTTAATAAGATCTGTAAATATTATTACAGAAGATCACAATTTCAGGCATTGTACACATGACTCTAGAAAAACACAACAAAACCCTACATTGGTAGCCTACGAAAAGTCAATATTGTTTTCTTTACACTCACTTATTCCATCAATACACAACACTATTTGTACATCAGTGATGTTTTGAAAAGGCCTTTTAATTACACGTGTTTGATTATAATCTAGTTAGGATTTGGTTTCTTTTTCCTTAAAAAAAGGTGAATTCAATTATTAAAAGAGCCAAATCCAGGATCACTACACAAAAACTAAATGATACATACACAGGTGACCTAGACGGCTCAGAGTAAAAGAATCTTTCCTCCCCTCTCATCTTCTTAGCAGTAGGGCAAGAGACATGCTAGTTCCAAAGCATTTGAATCTTACTGTAGCCCTATTAAGGGAGCTATATTGATCATAATTTGAGGAGAAAATATAGAGGGGCAGAATGAAAGAACTAAAATTCTCCTTTATTTAACCCTATCCAAAATGAAAAATTTCAGAAATCTATTGATTCTTGACAAAAAAAAATTCATTTAAAAAAAGAATTATGACATAACTTAAGGTAAAGGCATGAACCTCTGGCGTTTATCATTAATTGCAGCACTTGTTTGCAAGGTGTCTTTTGTCAGAGAATGAACTTTGGAGAGAGAGAGAGAGAGAGAGAGAGAGAGAGAGAGTGTGTGTGTGTGTGTGTGTGTGTGTGTGTGTGTACACACACACACACACACACACACACACACACACACACAGAACCAACACACCAATTGTACACAAATACACTTTTTTAAAAAAATACAGTAAATTAATCTTGATTAAGAGTCAAATTACTTGTTTACCTTGCTGATTTATAGGTAAAGTTAGGCAATTTTGGTCTTGATTGTACAGCCTAATACCTTAAACTGAAATGCAGATATTACACATTTAAGAAAAAAAGACCTTCACCTCATCCAACCCTCTCTCCTTAGAGCTGTTTTCACAAACAGTGCTGGAGCAGATCACGTTAGTGAAGACCCTCCTATGCTGATGGAACAGCTTCTCCTGTGTGCTGTCTATCCAGGGGGTTAGGTTGATAAAACTATATCACTCAGAGGCAAGGATTTTTCACATCCTGAGTAACACAGTTATATCAGTATAAGCCCACAGTGTCAATCTTGCCTTACATAAAAGTCAACACAAGAGACTTACCAGCTGCATAACACAGATCCCATTCCATTTATAGGATGGATAAATTTAATTTATTATCTTCCTCCCCAGTCAGGATGCCATAAGGAAAAAAATTAGAAAGCTTAAAAATTCATTTACATACATGGTAAATACATGGCTGTTTTACAACAGTTGATACCAGCAGTGGACCATAAGGTAATTTCTCTAAGAATTTGCTTGTAGCTTATTTTGCTTAGAAAAGCTATGGAGGTACTTACTACTCTGCTATAATATAATACATGTTTTTTTATCCTTGAAAGGGTTTTCAGAAGCAGGTATGCCCATTAGTAAAGGGTCTTTCTTGGCATGTTCTTCACAATAGCACATGAGATCTGCTGATGCTTTGGACACCTGACCCAAAAAAAAAACCAAGACACAAAATGGTAAATATTCCCAAATCATTTCCAATAGGATGGAATGGACTAAAGGATGCATCCATAGCTACAATGAATTAGTTCTGTGTATGGAAGAACAGAGTTTGAGAAATCCATAAAATATTCAGGTCCAGAGCTAAGTCCACTGAGCAAAGTGCAAAGGTTTTCTGGCTTTGCTTCTTGGACTGGCCTTGGTAAACTTGGTAGAATGGGAAAGCAGTAAGCAAAAACAAGGATAAGCCAGGATGCCATTTCTTTAAAGATACTTTGGGATTCGTTTGGGAGGATAGGTACGAGTTGCTTTACATTTTTCTGCAATTCACATAACAGGTACAGAACAATAGAGCAGGCATCAAATAAAAAGATTTTATGTCTTTAGACTCTGTTAATAACCACTGAAGTGTCATCAATTGACTTAGAGTTTATAAGAAACTGATTCAACTGTTTCCTTGTAAGACATTGCATGTTCCTAATCAATAGCTGATTATAAGAAAAGCATCTATGTCCACTGAATTACAGTAACTCCTCACTTAACTTTGTCCTGGTTGACACTGTTTCATTGTTACGCTGATTATCTATTAGAGCACATGCTCATTTAAAGTTGTGCAATGCTCCTCTACAACGTCATTTGGCCTCTTGCTTTATCCACTACTTGCAAGATTTTTTGGAAAAGCAGCCTGTCCTTGTGGGGATTTGGAACCAAGGTGGCTTGGCAGCAGTTTAACATCATTTCACTTAAAGCAGGCATTTTTCAGGAACACAACAAAAATGTTAAGCAAGGAGTTACTGTAACCAGTCTGCTGACCTTTGGACAACAGGTAGACTGCAGATAAATATTAATAAAATGGAAAATAAAGGGATGGAATGGTATAGTTAGAACAACAAACCCCTCCCCTCAAAATCTTAGGTGAGGTTTTAACTTAATCAAATTCCTTAGCTATTGGGTGGGGTGGAGAAAAAAAAAGAGGGAAGAGTTCGGGCTCCTTATCCACCATAACTGAAGTGCACTATATCTCAACTCTCTTCCTCTTTCATGAGGGCTATAAACCCTTGACCTACCTCCAAAGACATATAAGGTAAATTTAAACATCTAAAACTAACATGACAACTTGGAAAAAAAACTGCTCTACATCATATCACCTCTTCTACCCACTATGTATGTATAAACTCATAATGTCAAGCATTTGGTCTTCCCAAATGTCCATAAAGTACCTGTCATACTATTGGTGCAATTTTTTTGTATAGCAACACTAAGTAATCAGTGAAATTCAGTACCACAGATATAAATGAAACTATCACATTCAAATATAGCTCCTGTGTTATATACTACATAAGAAAATATATACATATTTACTAAAAATATACCTACTATATTTCATATAATTCATATAAAAAAAGAGAAAGATCAATAAGAATGCATTTCTCACCTTTATTCTTTCAATGGAAGCTTCTATTCTTAACTGCTGTACAGTCCTTCGTGCTTGAGTTATATTGTTTGTTGTGACAGTTGTTTTGCTAGACATTTTCAATTCAATCTCTCAAACTCTGTTAACAAAAACAATTGGTTATTTTTCTAAAAAAACTGCCTCCCTGTATAGATGCAAAACCATACATTGAAAAGGGATTTTTAGTTCTTTTATGTAAAGTGCTGACAGATTTGCACAGAGAAAATACTAACAAGAAAATAGTGCATAACACAGCTGAAGCTTTTATGGGTTTTTTTATAATTCGAAGCCCATTGATATGAATATAGCCTCTACTAATAGTTTCTCCAATTGCACTTTCCCAACAGCTTTTTATTAATCTATATATTCCCTTAAAGTTGAAGATATTCATAAAAGTATTCCTATATTCATTTTTAAAACAGACATCTATCTGCACAGTAGTTTATGGAAAGCTGTGGACTGCGCTAAATACTAGTGTTAGAGCCACTACAACTCACCAAAGCTAGAGTATTATTACTGCTTATCAGGGGATGAGCTTTACCCCTCAGCACAGCCTTCCACAGCAAGGGGAAGTTGTGGAATCTATGCCACGGTATCTGAGATAACGCTCAATTTCTCTCCTGTTGGCCTCCTACGTCTATTGTAGGTAAAGGAATATTTTACAACAATTCTTACAGAGCACAGCATCCGCTCCCTAGGCAGATCTGCACATCAGGAGAGCAGGAAAGGAGGGGACAGGGACATGGCCAACTTGTTAATCAGGAGAGGGAATAATGTCATGTGTGCACCTCCTGATCTCTCCCACCCTCTTTGCCACACACCCGGATAAAACTATGCTTGGATTTTGTATAGACTGAAGAACAATCTTCCAGCAGCTCCTCATAGGAATCAGACATAACAGCTGCCAAAGTCAAGAGGAATACCCATCCTAACACACACACACACACACACACTGCATGCCAGTTCAAGATGTATTTCTGGTAAAAAGAGTGAGCAACTTTGGGATACTAATCAAACTTTTGTTCTCAGGATGAGAATTCAATGCAGCATCACACCACACAGATTTAACAGTGCTGCCTGGGACCCATCCAATGAACAGTGAGGACACTACCCATTGTTTTCATCTAATGACTGATCTCAGCAGCACATGACTGCAATTTGCTCAAAGCTTTTGGACATTGACTCCATTGCATGTAAAGTTAGCCTCTGTGAAGGTATGTGAGTGATTTAACTGCAGCTCTTGATCACAGGCATTTCAAGTCTGACAAAACCAGCACCAGTAAAGCAGAGCATCTCACTGAGTTGTGCACAGAAATGCTGTCTGCCTCACAATCCAACCTTAAGAAGTAGCTAATGAGAGTCCTGTGTAAAGCCACACTTCGAGCAGCAGGAGAGCAAAGCTGTGATGATAATGATAGTGAACTAAACTATGAGATAATGAAGGAGAAAAAAATAGAGAAAACTGCCGTCTAAGTCAAAACTGCAGCAAAAATAAATAATTAAGCATGACGTCTTGCTCAGACTGGTGTTTTCATCTGGCAGGCATAATAGTGGTCTCTTTGTAGCGAAGACCCATAAAAATCCTCTATCATGTCCACAGACTTTTTTCATTATGTCTGTCTGCTCATGCTATATTACTCTGCCACTTTCTATACCATTCACAGTTCTGTTTCTATCAAAGCACAGGATGGCCTCTGAAAGTTGTGTAATAAGCAAGTTCAAAAGACATCTCATGTGACCAAGCTTCTTTCAGGCTGTTACACATGCATAAAGGACTACAGGATTGCTGAGGACTTCATTGCCCACATATTCCCTCTCTCTTCCCCCCCCGGTAAATTTTGTTGAAACATAATCTTTGCAAGATCTTCTTTCTAAATGATCTCTGCCCCTTTGATTTACTATCATTTTCTTATTACAATAATACTATAATAAAGGTGCAATACACTGGGCCAATTAAACAGCACATGAATAGAGATGGATGGAAAATTTAATCACCACTCAGGCTGAAGTCTCTCATTTTGTTGAGCAGAAAATTTTGAGGCTTTGCTAAAGGTAGAAAGGGCTATGCTGAAACTCACAGCAATGAAAGACAATCCTTATGTTCAAAAAATTAGCCCTGATGAACACCTGCAGCCTTCATTGAACATTTTGGCCTAGGATGACTGGTCCAAGCCTTAAAGTGAATTACTGAAAGAGCTTCGGAAAAGATCCCTTTGGCCTAATTCTTCAGGTGCTGAACAGTTCTTCTGCAAGTTAGTCTAAGAACTCCCAAAAAGTAAGGCTGCAAGAGTCTTAATGCTTAGTTTTCTGCTCTAATCACTAGACCATACCATTCTCGTGTAACGCTCCACTTAGTAAGTATCCTACATAAGAGTATATTTATTTTAGGGCAGCAACATTTGTGCCATTTGCCCCGTGCAATTTAAGCTGTTTCTCATCTTCATGGAATATGTAAATTACACCTCAGAAACAGGCATTATTTCTGCTGGAACAGGAGCACTGATCAGACAGTAGCATGATGATAAAAGAGGCAACTTGAGCATTTTGCAGCATCACATTTGAAATAATATTGTTATTCCACTAATTCCTCAGCAGCAAAGAGATTAAACTAATAAACTTTATCCTTCTCAAATACTCCTAGAAAACAGAAAAACAAGTACAATAAAGCCTCTCAAGAGTGACCACTCATGAGAGTAAATAAAAGTGGTTGCTTGTAAGAGTGGTTTCTCTTCAAAGACTTGTACACCAGAGAGTGGTGGTGCTCCATGGACTCTGCACGTTCTCACTCATGATGGGGGGGGAGGGGGTCTTTGACTGCTAGAGGAGATAAGTGTTGGCTATAAAGATACCTACTTTGACTACAAGTGGTATTAAATAATCTTAGTTTAGCCCAGGAGTGGGAAACCTATGGCCCAAGGACAGGATCCAGCCCTCAGCTTGCCTTGATCCAGCCTGTGAGGTTTGGGGCTCACCCAGGATTGCTGGAACTCAGTCACTCCTCCCTCTCCCCTGCACCCCATGGACCTAATCCAGCCAAGCTGGGGCCAGATTTGGCCCATGGGTTCTACCTGACAGGGGAAGGAAGCAGCTCCGCGCAGCTCTGCACACAGCATAGAAGCGTTCTGTGCAGGTACCGCCCCCCTGTCGCTTCCATTAGCTGAGTCTGTGAGGGTTAATTTTTTCTCACATGGGGGCCAGGTGAGTGAGGGTTGTGGTTTATTTATTTGCTTTTCACTTGCGTGTAGCCCCTGACTGATTTTTCTGTGGGTCAGTAGTCCCCATTCCAAAAAAGGCAATCCCTCACATGGCAGGGATGACAGAAGGAAAAAGAGACAGAATTTACAAAGGCACAGGTGTATAGCTGGATTTTATAGCTCAGTGGTATTGCTCCTGCCTATTGATGGCAGATGGCAGTTTGGAGGGGATTGGACAAGGAAACATAGTAGGAGTGTGGCTAATAGAACCAAAACAAAAAGGTATTTGTTTCAGCAGTGCTACTGCAATATTTTGATATGCCTTTATGGTGCTTCTATATCTAGATAAGCAAAAGACAGCTGGTTAGGACAAAGCCACTTTGCCAGACTATAATTTAAACATGTCAATCTTCTCTGAAAATGCTGTCATGTCTCTAATAGGATTTGTACACATACTCAGCAGTGATGGTCTTATTTTCCACAGATGCTTGTGAATAATCAGCTACTACTGTGCTCAGTGTAAATTCTTCATTTTACACTACACAGGGGCTCAACTCTAATATCAACAAAAACCACCTCTCAAAGACCGTGAATATAGCATTTCATAGTAAGTTTTATATTTCTCACCTTTGTCCAGCTAGCCAGACCACCTCATTCTTTTTCTCCTTCTTCTTGCCCTTATCTAGCCAAATAAGCATGACATTATTTTGTCCTAATAAAAAGCCTCCTCCCCCCATTTTTGCACATACTGTAGTTTTCAGCCTGTACAGCAGCACCTTGCTTTTTAAAAAGCTCTCTCTGCAAAGAGGAATATAGAGCATTCTCTCCCTCTCTGAATTCTAACTGCATTCCAGTACTTTTCTAGATCTGATCAAACAGTTTTGCATGGCAAGGCAACAAAGACTTATCAAGACTAGAGATGTAAAATCCTGTTTAATTAGTTAACTTGTTAAAGTTTATGTTTAAGTACTTGCAAGGAGATCGGGACAACCTTGTCCAAGTGGTCCCGGGACTGGGAGTAAGCTGACATCAGCCAGTGCTGGAGCAGCCTCATGTGGAGCCTGATATGGCGGACCAGGTATGTACATGCCACAAATAAGGATGTTAAGAGGTGGGTAATTGGCTAATCAGAGCCACGGCACGGGTAGGTCTTGGACTGCCTGCCCAGTCAAAGCAGCCCCTGTCCGCAAGGGGTCTCCCCTCCCTTCTGGGACCGCTGCAGATAGGGGCTGATGCCGGAGCAGCCTCTGCCTGTGTTGAGCTTGGGCCCACTGTGAGCAGAGGCTGCTTCACGGCAATCTCCCCTGCCCTCTCCTCGCACTGCTGCCTCTCCTAGAGGCAGCAGCAAGGTGGGGATCAGGCGACATCATGGAGGCTTTTAAACTGGCTCCCCCCAGCACTGGCTCTTGCTCTCTTGCATCAGACGCAGCAAGTGTGTATGTGCGTGTGGGGCGGGGGGAATGCGAGGAGTTGACTCGACTACCTGATAAGCCTAGGCTTATCGGGTAGTCAACTACTCTCTTACATCCCTAGCTGCCATAAGGCCCAATATGGACAGGCAGACCCTGGCTGTAGTCAGGGAAATGTGGACACCTCTGCTATGAGGCTTACCAGGGTTTGACATCTGTCTAGAGATAGGAATGCTTTCGCACGGGTCAAGTTGAGCACCAGCCCAATGAATTCTATCATTTGAATCAGTACTAATGTGGACTAGGCGCCCCAAGGACCAGCAGGTGGAATGACCACTATGATGCTTTGGACCTGGGACCTGCCCTTGACCAGCTGTTATTAAGGTACAGGTAAATCTGGACACCACTGCACCTGAGATAGGCTGCTACCACCACCTTACACTTGGTAAACACCTGCAGTGCCAACATCTGCAGTGCCATTGTCAGGCCAAAGGGGAGGATTGTAAACAGACAGTGCATGGGCCCCACCATAAGTCAAAGAAACAATCAGTGACCTGGAAAGACCACCACATGGAAGTATGTGTCCATCAGGTTGAGGGTGGCATACCCATCTCCCAGATCCTGCATGGGGACGATGGAGGCTAAGGTATCTGCTGAGATTTCTCTGGTCCAAGATGGGATATAGCCCTGTCTTGGCCTTTGGGAATAGGAAATATTAGGAATAGAACCCCCTGGTCTGACACTGAAGCAGAACTTCTTCTACTGTTCCCAATCACAGCTCCTAAACCTCCTGAATGAATAGACTCTTGTGAGAAGGGGCCCTGAAGAAGGATGGGGAAGTGGCGGAGGTTGAAAGGAATCAGAGGGTATAACCCTAGGAAACAGTACTCAAGGCCTCGTGGTCCAACGTTTTTGTAGTCCAGGCTGGGAGGAAGCAGGAAAGGCTGTTGACAAATGGGGAGGAGACCAGATCCACAGGAAACTCCAGTATGTCGCCCTCGGGCACACCATCAAAACTGATGTTTAGCCCCTTGGCTGGGGCAGGTCGAGCCCAGTTGAGTAGAAGGTGAGGGCTGCCTCGACCAACACTTACAGCCCTTGCTCTTTCTGGCAGGGGACCCTTGTCCAGTAGGGTGCTAGGGCCAGAACCATTTCCAGGCAAGGGCAGGAACATACAACCCCAGGGTTTTCAGGGCAGCATGACAGTCCTCAAGCCCATATAATTTCATGTCCATCTGTTCTGCTAACAGAGCACAGCCATTCAATGGAAAGTCTTGCATAGACTGCTGAGGCTCCAAAGTGTGGCACATCGGGATGGCTAATGCCATCATATGCGCTGCTGGGTCTGCTGCATTGCCAGCTGCCCGGAGAGCTGCTCAGCTGTCACTGTATTCTCTTCCAAGAGGGCTTTGAATGCCTTCCTGGAATTCTCAGGCAGCGACTTCTCAACTTTGCCATGGCTCACCACATGTTAAAAATGTAGCAGCTCAGGAGTGCTTGATGGTTAGCTACCCATAACCACAGGCTGGCAGAGGAATAAATTACAACTATTAACTAAGCACTACTGAGAGAACTATACTCACTAAACATAGACTGCATGAGCAAGAGCAACCTGCACCATCACTGGCAGCAAGAAGGAACTGAGGGTGGAGAGGAGCACGCAGAACCCTTTATATTGAGCCATTCCAGGCACTGCCAGAGCTGCTCCCCCATGGATATTGCTGTGGGCAAAACTCTGGCACCTGTGCATGTGGTGAGTATGCCTGCCTACTGTGGAATAGACATGAGCAATCATTCAAAAAAATCTTAATCTTGTTGCACCCCAGTTTATGTATTAATACTTCCCTACTTCACAGAGGTGTTGCCAATAAGGATGTGAAATTGTGGTTATCTGGCTAATTGTATAGTCGATACAATTTGTATCCACTACACAATTAGTCAATAAGAGCCGCTCTGCCAAGTCACAGCAGGGGTAGCTTCTGGAGCCAGCTTGAACTGGGACTGAGCAGTCTTGGCTCATGCCAGCTCCGGGAGCCACCTGCACTGCAGCTCTGAATTTTAAATGTAGTAAGAGACACCAGGTTCTTACTAGATTTAAAATGCAGAGGCGCAGTGTCCTGAACCACTGCGACCTGGGACTGCTCAGTCCTGGCTTGCCCCAAGTCCAGCAGCCCCTGTTCGCAGTGCCCAGTGCTGGCCATGGCCTAAGGCTGCTGCCAGAGCAGTTCCTGCACACTTGGTAGCAGCAGCTCCTGTCCATGAGGGAGGGGGGCCCGCTGCGGGCAGAGACTGCTTTGCAGCAGCCTCCCCTATTCCCCCCCATGCTGCCTCTAATAGAGGCAGCAGGGGTAGGGGGAGCGGCATCACAGAGATGGTGCTGGGGGGAACTGGCTGTAAAGCCGGCTCCCATTCCCCACCCCCCTTGCTGCCTCTCATACAGAGGCAGCAGGGGGCGGGGGAAGAGAGCAGTCAAAACTCCACTTGACTACTATGCTTATCAGATAGTCAACTACTTGCTAACATTCCTAGTTGGCAAAGTAAATTTATTTTTTCAGGTATATAGATACTACAATGAGTGCCATAGAAAGGGCTAGAGAAGTCATATATCGCATTCATTTCCTTATTATTTGTATTACTCTTGTGCCTAGGAGCCCCAGACATAAATCAAAATCTGTGTTCCCTGTAAGACAGTGGTCTCCAACTTTTTTACACCCAAGATCACTTTTTAAATGTCAGGGCAAGCCAAGATCTACCCCATCCCTTCCTCAAGACACCACCCCTTCCTTAAGGCACCACCCTCTCCACTCTCCTCCTCTCTGTCACTTGCTGTCCCCAGTCCTTAATCTCTCTCACTGGATTGAGACAGGAGGTGCGGGCTCTGTGGTGGAAATGAGGGATTTGGGTGTGGGAAGGGGTGAGAGGTGCAAGCTCTGGAAAGAAATTCGGGTGCAGAAGGAGGTGGAGAAGGGGATGCTGGCTCAGGGAGGGGGCTCCAGGCTGGAGAATGTTGGGGTCAGGTGGAGGGTTGGGGTGCTGAGCAAGCTTCAGACTTGTGGATATTAGGGTGCAGGAATTTGGGTTGGGGTGTATGAGGAGCTCAGGGTAGGCGGGTTGGATGTATGATGGGCTCAGGGCACAGGTTTGCTGTGTGTAGATGGTGCAGGAATGTTGTGGCACAAGACTGGGAATGTGGGGGTGCAGGAGTTTGGAGATGTGGGGGGGCTCAGGTGTATGATGGGCTCAGGTTTGGAGTGGCATGGGGGCAATCGGGGTGTTACAATGCTGCGGCCAGATAGGGGTTTGGCCCCAACTAGGGGCTTGTTGGCCAGGCTTCATTTTTAAATAAAATATTATGTCCAACACAAAACGTTTCAACATTGTCTTTATTTATGGGAGGGGCAGGGAGACATTTTTGGGGTCAGGGGCCACTGAGCTACAGAAAAATCAGTCGGGGACCACACAAGTGAGATGCAAAAAACCAACCTCTCCAAAAAACCCCAAGCCTCACTGATGTGGCCCCAACTGAGACACCTCATTCCCCCGGCACGCCAGCCCCATGGTGGGGGGACGGGGAGAGAGTAGGTAAAACTGAAGTTCAAGGCCACAAGACAGATTACTTCTTCTGGAGTTCCAGGATTACTGGATTTTGTGGTCCCCCCTAGGCTCTGGGTTGGGGTAAAAAATGAGGAATCCAGTGTGCGGGACAGAGCAGCCAGTGAGTGGGATAGGGAGTGCAGAATCTGAGTGGGAAGTAGGGTATAGGAGTAAGCTGGGGGTAGATGTCTGACCAGGAGGGAGGGGGAAGGAGCAGGATGCTGGTGGGTGTCTGACCAGGGGAGAGGGGGCAAGAGCAGCTCAGCTGGTTCCTGGGAGTCCCCAAGGACGAGTATCTCTTGGGAAGGATCTGCAAGCAGTGCTGGAAGAAGCGCACATGAGGCTCCTTTAAGGAATCCAGCTGCTCTAGATCCTCCACTGCCATCTTAAACCACCGCCCCCCCCCCAGGTCCCGACCCTGCCTCTCTGGAGCATGGGGGAAGGAAGGAAAGACAAGAAAGTGTGTGCTGCTGTGGGGAGGGGAGGAGCAGCGGGTGCACGCTTCCTGAGAAGCCGGATCTGGCGCGGAGCCGTGGGACTTCACTCTCCCCTCCCCCGCCGCAGAAAGCCGGCTTTGGCTCCAATTTTGCGAGTGGCAGGAGGCTGTAATGCCAGCACAGGTGCCTCATTGGGGGTGGGGGGGAGCAACCGGGGACTGGGAACACTGCATCAAGATTGACTGGCAGTGCTTCCATGATCAACCAGTCAATTGGTGACCACTGCTGTAAGATGTGTGCTTGTGTGGATGCTTAGGAGAGATTCAAATGCCGCCCAGATGATTAGCAGAGTGCCCACTGCTAGATTTTTTGTTTCTACATACCTCAATGCACATAAAAATTATTCCACACACAGATGAAAAAAATCAGCACGTGGATGGAAAAATTAGAGGGAACATTGATCAGGACCTGACTGTGCAAGGCACTGTCCAAACACAGAAGAGACAATTGCTACCCCAAAGCACTGACAATCTAAGGCAGTAGTAACCAAACATTCCTAGTCCACCTCCACATCTTACAAGTAATGGAATATGTCCACCCCCACCTTTCCATTACTGCTCAGTTGGCTTAGCAGAGTAGCTTGGTCTGAAGCTGGAGATGGTGACAGTACTGGGCGTTTGAGAGGAGCTGGGACTAGAGGTGAGAGGGAATGAGGGCAGAGATGGATTGGGGGCAGAATAGGGGGTGGAGTGGAACCAGGGTTGGGACTGGAGATAGTCTACAATAAAGAGGGGTGATGCTCCCTCCCTGTCCACTGTGGGGGATGGCCCAGGCCCTGCCATGTATGCCCCTGAACATTCCTCCACGAACCCCTACAGGAGCGCACCCCACATTTAGGGGACCACTGATCTAAGTTTATGATTGCAGTACACGTAGGCATACCCAAGGTAGCTTTGATCAAGCAAGCTCACAGAAAATAGCAGAGTAGCTGTACCTGCTTAGATACCAGCACAGATTAGTCACCAGACTTCAGTTGTGCACAGCATCCCAAGTGTGTGCTCTGTTGGCTAGCCAATGCTGTGGCAGCTACTCTGCTATCTACACATGCTGTCCTGGTCAAGATGTTAGATGTACCCTAAGAAGTATCAGACATGAGACAACAGATGGATACAGACAGGGATTAATTACTAGGAAAGAGAGAGACAGCTTTGGTCAATATGACAGACAGTGACCTCTGCACACCTATAGCTTAACTGTTTTCAAGATTTTGTAAGCACTGTGGCAATAGTTTTAAGGAGAACTTGGAATTGAATTCTGCAGATATTTATGGGCAGCTCCTCCCATACGTAAAGGGTAACATGGCACAAAATGCAAAGATACCTGTTTGAAAATTTAGAAAGTGAGTTACAAAGGTGGGTATCACAGGTTGACCAGAGGCAGGGGTTGAACTTTTGATACTGAAACAGGAGGTGACTTTATTTCTCCATTTAGGATGGCCTAGGACTGGAATAGCAGAAAAACTGAAAGCCATGAATGAGATGCAATTCCAGTGTAATATGGGAAAGCGTGCCCTGCATTTGTTTTTACAGTCCCCGGCTTAGAAGGGTTATTCCCATCACAGACCTGTTATTGCACGATCTCAGGTGGCTGAATGCCACCTGGCCCTTTGAAAAGTTGGACACTGACAAAGTAGGACCTTGGTACCTACTCCTCAGAGATACAGACCCAGGTTCAGGAAAGGGTCTAAAATGACAGCATGATGGATAGAGATGATCTTATCAAACTACGAGGTACAGGGTGATGAGTGATATCTAAGAAGCGTCAGAGGGTGGTAACCTGACAACATCAGAGGATGGTATCCTGATACATCAGCAGTGATGTGTAAATTGTTTGTACCTATATATAAAGTGGTGTCTTGGGGGGGACAGTGTATAACCTAGGGGGCAGTGGAAATTTCCCACTGATTGAGTCATTCCATTGGTACAGGATACATATGCATAGTGGTTCAGTAGAGTCTACTGACAACTATTACTATACTTCGCTTAACAATAAACCTGGCCTGGCACCTTCAAGCCTCATCTGGTTTGTGGTCTTGGGGGCTCTCTTGGCATCTGCTGTGAAGACTTGGGGTATGTCTATACTACAGAGTTTTGTCAGAAAAATGGCCATTTTTCCAACAAAACTTGAGGACCGTCCACACTGCAATTGCATTCTTCCTCATGAAAATTGAAAGAACAGAGGGGGTTTTTCCAGCATTGGTAATCCTCATTCTACAAGGAAGAAGCCTTTTTGCAAAAGAGCTCTTTTGCAAATAGGCGTGTTTGGACGGGGAAGAGGGAGTTCTTTCAGAAGAAGAGGAAAGAGAAAAAAGCACTGGTAGCCATTCCATCCATAGCAATCACAGCTTACATGTGAGAGAGCGCCCATTCAGTCTGGACACTCTCTTTCGAAAAAGCAGATCGCTTTTTTGATGCACTTTTGCAGTGTGGATGCTCTCTTTTGGAAGAAGTTTTTTCGGAAGATATCTTCCAAAAAAAAGCTTCTTCCAAAAGAAGCTTGTAGCCTAGATGTAGCCTAAGTGCACAAATCAACACAGCACACATCATTGAACACACACGCAAGTAGCCTTCTGTTATCATCATCAACAGAGCCGGAGACCTGTGAGAATACCTTGGCAGTAAATCCTGACACCCTCTCCCCCCACACACACATGGTACAAAACATGATAGTCCAGTCATTTGGAAATACACATATAATGTTCAGAGCTGTACCTTATACAAGGGTGTTATGGTGGTGACTCATCCCAGAAACACTCCCTTGTGTCAAGCCTGATGTGGCCTTGCATGCCACATAGTGGCCTGGTACAGAACTGTGAGTGCATCCTTGCCTCAGTTTGCCCTAGAAGGTTTTTAATTAGGCTTTTGTGTAATCGCCAGGCTCCCCTCAAGGGGTACAGTTTACTTAACCTAAGGCCAAAGGGACAAGTAAGCAGGGACTCTCCCTGAGCCCTTGCCAGGGAAGGGGACGGGAACCAAATTAATCTTTATCTGTCTTCTCCTGAGTCCATCCATCTCTATCCAGGTTCTTTTCCCATATGGCCCTCTTCCAGAGTCAGGCCTCTGGTCATCACTTGGGGAAAGGTTCCCTTTCCGGACTCTCAGCCTCTCCACTGCTCTTTTCTGGAGTGGTGTGCAGGTCTTCTGTTATCTGGACCACTTGCCAACATCTGGTAAGTTCCTTGCACTGGTGCTAGTTCTCTCTAGAGCTTGGCACTCACATCTCTCCTTCAGAACCTCTTCCCTCCAGAAGTATCTTTCCTAGGCTCCCTTTCCTGGTGAGCTCCCTAACCAGCTTCCTGAGAAGTCCCTCTTCTGAAGAGCTTTTGCTGTGGGACTTCTTAACTGAGCCCTCATAACTCTTTATCAGGCCCAGGTGTTCCTTAGCTTTTTAACAGCTCCAACCCACCTTGGCAGTTAGCTACTCAAAGATGGATCTGGAGGGACTCATTCTCCTTAGTGGAGCCTGTCACAGGTAGCTGGAGGCCTGACTGTGTTCAGAGGGCCAGCTACCCAGTGAAAAGGGGGTTCTCATGTATGCTGGGGTAATAATCATTTAAGAGGATTAGAATGCATCATGTTTAAATATACTTCAGAAAAGTATATTTTACTACAACCCACCTGAACTGGTGTATCATGAATAAGCACTAAGATACCTGTGGGTAACAGCTTTCTTTATAATCAAACTACTGTCCATTACCAGCAATGCCACAAATGCTGACTGTATCAGGCACAAGGGTAAGCAGCCTGGTTTCAGAGCAGGGCATCTTTTTCTAACTTGCTCAGTCCCTCTGGTTTTATGGGCCATATGAAGTGGCTATCTCATTGCATTTCTACCTGCCATTCTTCTTGCTATTACACTGCATGTTAAAGCAGTGTTAAATCATGCATGTTAACAACACATTCATAAATCTCACATAGTTAGATGAATCTGGCCGTTTATATAATCACCTGCTTTCTCAGCATTGACCTATTTTTCTAGTAACTCCTGTATTTCCGTCAGGGACAAGGAGACTACAGAGGAATGAAACACAGAATAAATTTAAATGATACTACCACTCCATATGGCTCACTTTCAGCAAACATGACTGAAGAAGTTCGATAAATGATCATGCCAGTTCACTGCATGTAGTCTTTACAGAAATGGACTGGCCTTGGATTGAATACTATAAGTTCACAAAGTATTTCCATCAAGGATTTCTGTAATTCAGCTTTCCTTAGTAGAGTTAGAACAAAAATGATGTAATTTGGGAAGGAAAAGTATTTCTCACAGTTGTAAGTGGGGAAAATAGAGCAGAGAACACACACTGCCAGTCCTTTCAAACACAGATCACTACAAGAAGGATGTCATCCAAATTCTATTATAGGAAAACTTATTAACTGATTAGTTGCTGTGTAGGTAGTTCTCTCATCTCCCAAATGTATTGTATCACTGACCTGAACCTAGACTTTTCTGACTTACAACACTCCATTTTACAGAAAACTATTCAACGTGCTGTCCTCAACTCAAAATCTTTCCAAGACAAAACAAAATGCTGATAATGCTTCCCTTGGAAGAGTTTGTTTTGAAAGGCTTAAATATGTTATTTTTTATAATAGCATCTAAAATCCCCAACTGAAATCTATTTCTATTTTGCTAGTATTATGTGAGGCAGTGCCCATACACATAGTAACAGACAGAATTTCTCTGTCCTGAAATTCTGAAGTAGTATCATTAATCTGCAGATGAAAATCTGGTCAAGAAACAATGTATTGTGACCATTTTTATCCTGAATATAGGAGTGCGGTCCACAGAAACTGTATCATATAATGTGCTATTTGGGATAGAGAAATGTATGCTGGGACTCGCTGTCTCCACAGGTCGTACTTTCCCATTTATGATGAATGTGGCTACAATCGGCTCCATTTTATGCAAATTGGTTAAGCCTATCAGGATCCTAAAAAGTCACCAATGTGGTCCTCTGGAGATAACAGTTTAAATAAATCTATATATTCAGAACAAAACTGAAAAAGTTTGTATTTACTTGCAAAAATAAAGAAAAATGGTCAAAATCATTTTCTTCATTTTGACTCTGCATTGTTAACTACTTAATCTGGTATAAGCAGTGCTTTTTTCGTGATGGTACAGTACTGGTATCTCCAGACGCAGTACCAGCACCTCCAGTCAGAGCTCAACAATTTTTCCCCTGGAGTACTGGCACCTTTTTTTAAAATTAAAAAAAGTACTGGGTATAAGCAATGTCAAACATGCTTTGGGAATAGTGTCTGTTTTTAGGAGATGAGACGTCTTTGTGTATTTTGGCTGTGTGGAAAATGGTCAAGGTTCACAGATGGCTGATGTATTGTGGATATCAACGCTTTGACGCAAAAAAATATAACAGACACTAATAATAGCCTGCCAGTTTTGCCTACCATCTATACCATATGAAACTAGCAGATTGCGCAGGTGCTTAACTCCATTTTTAAACAAAATAAAAGGAAAATTCACATGCTTTATTTAAAACGATTGTATTTTTCAAAAAATAATGTTTTTATATGTTAATTTTTATTTTGGCTTTGTTAAAAAAAGGGATTGTTAAAATTTTTCTGTTTAATTTATTTTAGTAAATTTTTTAAAATGGGAATTCCATCACGGGTAGTTTTTTGTTCATCCCTATAAATTCTTATCATTTGCTATGTTTCAACAAAAAAGGACTATATTCAATGTGGTTTCCAATAACATTTTCTTCTAGTTTTCAAACCTTAAACATTGATTTAGCTGTGCCAAAACAGAGCACTACTCCACATTTCTCTGATTTATCTCTTTTCCGTAAGGTTTACTGAGAAGCAATCCTATTCCAGGTTCATCTTATTTTCTAGCTCATCTTAGTTCAGTCCAGTGGTAAAAGTAGCATAAAATTCTTACAGGCTTACAGCTATTGTCATATTGTAAGCCCCCGCGCCCCCCCCCCCCGGGTGAGGCCCTCAGGACAGGAGATGGGGGCAGGGGTTTGTGATACATTTCGTACAGATACTGTTGTAAGTGTGGGGTGAAGTGTGGGAAGGGGGGCTCAAGGTAGGGGTGGCGAAGTATCAGGGTGTGGGGAGGCTCAGGAGTCAGGGCAGGGGTTTGGGGATGTGAGGAAGCTTAGGGAAGGGGGCTGGCTGTGTGTGGGACTCAGGGCAAGTTGAGATATATGGAGGTACAGGAGGCAGGGTTCAGGTTAAGGGGGTCAGGGCAGGGGATGGGGATATGGATGGGTGCAGGAGTCAGGGCAGAGGGCTGGCACGGGGCGGGGGGGGCCTCAGGGCAGGAGGCTGGTGTATGTGTGTAGATGGGTGTGCAGGGAGGGCAGGGGGCTGAAGCTGCTTTCTGTTCCCCTTTCTGT
Source organism: Pelochelys cantorii (assembly GCA_032595735.1). Classification (NCBI taxonomy): domain Eukaryota; kingdom Metazoa; phylum Chordata; order Testudines; family Trionychidae; genus Pelochelys; species Pelochelys cantorii. The sequence goes on along the minus strand of CM064334.1, from coordinate 46,587,145 downwards.
CCCTGTCAAACAGTGACAGAAAACTGCACAGCTCATCTGCCCCCTGCCCTCCCCAGCCCAAGGGAGAGGAATTCAGTAAATTGTGCACTTTCTCCTTGTTCCCTGACAGTGATGAAGAGGAAGCAATGTCCTTGCATGAATTGGAGTAGAACTTCAGTCCCTCCCCCAGCCCTTCATAAAGGGTGCTTGGGGGTGGGAAGCTTGGGGTTGGGGCAGTCCTGGACGGGGGTGGAGGGCATGTACCTCAAGCCAGCCCCTTCACCTGCCTGCTGCTTAGTGCAGCAGCTTGTAGCAGAGTCCGGGGAGGCAGGCTGAGAGCACGCAACTGAGCGCCCCATCCAGCTCCTTCTTACTGAAGCAGCTCTCTGGGGCTCACTGGCTTACTTTTACCTCTGGTTTAGTCTCTTTCAACATTCACTGAGTTATGTCAGTTTTGAGAACTGAACTTGATTTGGTGATTTTTGTCTCTATTCTGATTAGTTTTATGAGAAGCAATCCCATCCCAGGCGAATCTACAACCAAACCCTTACGATGCTTTTAAGTTATGATAAGAGGAAGCTGTATACTGAATTTGGTGGCACTAGCTCTTACTGTCTAGGAGGAGTTCTTGATCAAACAGACAGACAGACAAACTTGCTAAAGTATGTAGTAGATTAAAATAAACCACCAGCACAATCTGGGTGCCTCTACACAGCAGCATTATTTTGGAATAATGGCCATTTTTCCAAAATAACAATGCGACCGCCTACACAGCAATTCCATTATTTCAAAATAAATTCGAAATAATGGACAGCTTATTCCGACTTCTGTAAACCTCATTCTATGAGGAATAATGCCTACTCCAAAACAGCTATTTTGGAATAGCAGTAGTGTGGATGCTCCACTGCTGCTATTTGGAAATAGCTCCTCCCCAGGGCCATTCAAAGTAATTACTCCCCAATGCCTCCTGGGGCTCTAAATCAAGGTAGCATGTCCACATTAGGGAAGCCTGCCTTGGAGTAATTTTGAAGCTTCCCTGTAGTGTAGATGTGCTATTTTGAAATAAGCTATTTCGGAGAATTTCTTTTGGAATAGCTTATTTCAAAATAAGTACAGTAGAGTCCGGATTATCCGACCTTCGGTAATCCGACATTCCACTTTATCCGACCCTGCAGCTCCTGGGGACAAAGCGGTGCTGGCAGGAGCGGCATCAGTGGCTCCAGGGCGCGGTTCAGGAAAATGGCCCCGCTCGCTGCCCCGTCACTCTCCTGGAGCCGCTGATGCCGCTCGTGCTGGCGCCGCTTCGTCCCCTCCCTGCAGCACCCGGGGACGAAGCGGCACTGGCAGGAGCGGCATCAGCGGCTCCAGGAGAGCGACGGGGCAGCAAGCGGGGCCATTCTCCCGGCCCGCGCCCGGGAGCTGCAGGGAGGGAAGGGGCCAGGGCCAGGCAGGGATGGGGACCAAACGGCGCCGGTGACAGTAGAGTCCCTATCATCCAACATTTCGGTAATCCGACCACCTGTCGGTCCCGTTTAGGTCGGATAATCGGGACTCTACTGTATGCAGAGTGGATGTACCCGCTGAGAAACTATCCTGGTAGTTTGTACAGAGTATGCACATTGACGGAAACTGTGTTATCCAACTATTAAAATACTATCGGTATGGCAGAGTTAACTATTTCACTTGCAAAAGGATTTGAGAAGAATCTACTAACAGATCAATTCATTTATCTGAACAGTCACAATTTGCATATGAAAAATTAATATTCATAAGGCAAATATTTTTTTCTTTTTGGCTGGGAAACAGCATGTTATTCTTTGAGCAGGAAGTCTCTTTTTGGTGGGGGTGATGGTGAAGTGTTTTCAGGTGCACTTTTTATTTTTGGAAAATACATCCTAACTGAAAAATGCTCAGAATTACAAAGTCAAGAGACTTTCTGTTTTGGGTTCTTATATGGTGAATTAACCATCTGCTGACTCACCTTATTTAAAAGGCCTACATAGCCAACAGGCTCATTTTCAAATACAAGACAGTGATAGTCAGTTCAATAAGAGATATGTTTAAGTGACACTGATCATCCAGGAATGATTATATATAGTCTACCATAAATATGGAAGAAATAATTTAACACTAAAAAATAGCTTAGTCTAGTTTAAAATCTTACATTTACTGATACCTAAGTGTTGAGCTAAGTTAAAATGTTTTAGTTCTGTAAAATCACAAAGTAAGTGGTAATTAGTAATCTAAAGAACTCATAACAGTTCAGATTTCCTGTTGTGCAATTACAAAAGGGAAGCCATGTGCATGAGAGCATGGCTGTTTGCACCACACATGTGTGAGCAATATGATCTTTAAGAGACTGCTTACCAGAAACTTACAACAATGCCAAACCAAAGCTCTATGACACTATCTCCGGGGCTGCACCTGAGCTGACATGTTTACAACTCTGCCAGTAAAACTACTTACATGACACAGCTATGCTACTGTCTAGTGAACTGAGCCAGGAGACTGTAACATTACTAGACAGTGACTCGCAACTATTTAAAAGAGGAGTTGGCTTAAGGAGTTAGAAAGCCAGAACTCGTTTACAATACCAAACTGTCTTGTTTCACAGCAACATGGTTAAGCTTAAAACATCTCTTTAAAATAAAATGTAATTTTCAAGAAATAGAGAAAAGACACCTGTGAAAGTCCTACTCAAATCTTTTGCCCATATAGAAAGCATTTAGAACTTATACCTATACAAATCCACCAATACATTCAGTGCCCAAACAGACATTCCTTACTGAGTCAAAGTTCTCATTTCAAAGAGTAGCTTTGCCTAAGGATGACAGGATCAGATTTTTATTTATAAATTAAAGATATTTATCTTCTATAAATATAAAAAGAATCAAACAGTTCACTTCTACTGGTTCTGTAGTTATGAGCTTAACTAACATTTATTTTAATTTATACAAATCTTTCCTCCTTCACTAGAAATGTTATAAACAAGATTTGATAGTGAATTTTTATATTTAGACTAAGCCCCTAAATCTCTTATAGAAATACTGACAGAACCTTAACCACAGCAAAACAAAAAACCACAACTATGATATCAGTTTTCTTTTTATGCAGTTGGAGACTTTATATTATTAACTTTTGACGGAGATTTTTGTTACAGAACTGTGTTCACCTTCATTAAATAGATTATTTCACCAGAAAAAAAAAAGAAGCACTAGTGAGATATGAGACAGCTCCTGTGCTGAAAAGTGCAGCTGTTTTCTGCAAGAAGTCATATGCAATTTTAAAATAATACTTTAACTGCAGGGAAATCATTTAGTAAGTCAATTTTAAAGCCACCAGCTCCCATTCAAGAGTGTCGCTTATGTTAATACAATTAATAAGAAAAATCATATCCATAGAAGATAATACAAATAAAGATATTAACCAACATTGAAAACTGATTCAGCAAAAAAATATGATAAGGACATTTTCTTCAGGTTTTAGTTTAAGTATAAATGTAAAATTCATCCTGTAAGAGAAAGTAGGAAAACTTTCCTCTGCACATTAACAATGATCTAGGGCTATCAAGTGATTAAAACAATTAATCATGATTAACCACACTGTTAAACAATAGAATACTATTTATTTAAATATATTTTGATGTTTTCTACATTTTCAAATACGTTGATTTCAATTGCGACACTGTAGTGGGGTGGTCACCCCACTCCAGATGAAACAAGGGTTAAAACCCAGTCCTGGCAAAGGGCTGAGACTGTGGAGCAAGCAGCTGAGGCCAATACCTGCCAATTAGGTGTAGTATAAATAGGGGCTCCCAGAGAGGAGGAGAGACACTTTTGCTCTGGCTTTGGAGGGAGAAGGACCTCACTGCTTGCTAGTGTAGGTGCCACCAACAGATCAATGCTGGGGAAAGACAGGGTGAGCCAGAGGAGCTCCAGCCTGAGTAATCCCAGGCTGAGGCCTAGCGACAGGGGGACAAAGGGTACTAGGGCTGCAGGGAGGCACTAGAGCAGGTGAAGGAAGCAGGTCCACACGCCCTTGCCATTGATGAGTGGCCATTTCACACTGCAGTTTGCTCCTGAGATAAGAGGTGAGTGATGACTGGCAGTAGGGTCACTGAGGCAAGGTGGGTATAGGGAATGGGGGTTCCCTGAAAATGCCTCTGGCAAGGCAGTACGTTGAGGGAAGGGCTCCATGGTCTGGGAGGAACATGGGTCCTGATACAAGGCAATGGAGAATGGACAACAGGTTACAGCAGGCCAGACAGCGGGCAGGTTACAATGGGTAAGAGGGCACTCTAGTACTGAGCTGAGCTAATTCTCGGAGTGACCAGTGGGAGGCACCATGCTGGTGAGTGCATGGACTGTTACAAAGTGTACAAAGCTCACTTTTTTATTACAAGTATTTGCGCTGTAAGAAAGTAAAAGAAATAATATTTTTCAATGATCTAGTACAAGTACTCGAATGAAATCTCTTTATCATGCAAGTTGAATTTATCAGTTTTTTTAGGCACAAAAAATAACTGCATTCAAAAATAAAATACAACATTTTAGAGCCTACAAGACCACTCAGTCCTTTTTCTTGTTCAGCCAATTCCTCAGACAAACAAGTTTGTTTACCTTTGCAGGAGATAATGCTGCCCACTTCTTGTTTACAGTGTCACCTGAAAGTGAGAACAAGCATTCAGATGGGATTATTGTACACAACATTGCAAGATAATAAAATGGCAGATGCCCTAAAGATTCATGTCTCTTCATGGTTCAACCACAATTCCAGAGGACATGTGTCCATGCTGATGATGGGTTCTGCTAAATAACAATCCAAAGCAGTGCAGACCAATATATGTTCATTTTCATCATCCAAATCAGATACCACCAGCAGAAGGCTGAAATTGGGTGTTTGGGTTCTGAAGTTTCTGCATCAGAGAGTTTCTCTTTTCAGACTTCTAAAAGTATGTTCCATACCTCATTCCTCTCTGATTTTGGAAGGCACTTCAGACTTAAACCTTGGACCGAATGCTATAACTATCTAGAAATCATAGATTGGTATCTACTTTGTGGTTTGTAATATCTGCAGTGAAATGTTCTTATAAGGAACATATGCTAAGTCATCGTCCAAGACTAATATAACATGAAATACATGACAGAATTCAGATAAAACAGAGCCAGAGACATACAAATCTCCCCCCAAGAAGTCAGTCAAAATTTAATAAAACACATTTTTTTTTTTAAATGAGCAACATCAGCATCAAAACATGTCCTCTGGAAAGGTGGCTCAAACATGAATGTTTAGCATATTGAGCACATAAATACCTTGTAATGGCAGCTACAAAAGTCCCATGTGAATGTATGTTCTTACTTTCTGGTGACAGTGTAAATAAGAAGTGGGTAGCATTAACTCCCATAAAATTAAACAAACTTGTTTGTCTTCGTGATTTGCTGAACAAGAAGTAGGCCTTAGAGGATTTGTAGGCTCTAAAGTTTTGCACTGTTTTACTACAGAGTGCAGTTATGTAGAAAAAGCCCTCTGCATTTGTAAGTTGCACTTTCATGATGAAGAGATTGCACTGCAGTACTTGTATGAGGTGAAATGAAAAATACTCTTTTGTTTATCGTTACAGTGCAAATATTTGTAATAAAAATGTAAAGTGAGCAGTGTACACTCTGTATTCTGTGTTGCAACTGGAATCAATATATTTGAAAATGTAGAAAAAGATCCAAAAGTATTGAATACATTTCAATTTGTATTCTATTGTTTAACATTGCTATTAAAACCGTGATTAACTGGGATTAATTTTTAATAGCAAGTAATTTTTTGAGTTAATCATGTGAGTTAACTGCAATTAATCAACAGCGCTACAAAGAACATATTTGCCTGAAGTGTGAAATAAATTATCCAATCTCAATGCATTTGGAAAAGATCAACAGATATTACTAGTCATATATGACAATACCAGTGTAATTATTGCAGAGAATGCATTTTTATGTGCTACTATGTCAAAACCCCAAACCACACACCATAATGAATGTTTTAAACGGAACACAATTTCTCAGCCTGAAAATAATGTCTGTTTCTCTACAATTTCAGATCTATCAGACATTAACGTGTAAAAGATTTCTGGAGCAAACAGATAAATGTAAGAGCAACGAGTCACCAGAATCAACTAGTATGTACACCCAAGAATTCTGAAGGAAGTGATGAATGAAATGGCTAAGTGGTTCACAAAAATATGCATGCACATCATCAACTATGATATAAAATTGAGTAGGGGCTTCAATGAATAGTTGGATACTATGACTGGAGTTAGGCCAGGGCATGTGAGCAAGCACTGAACTGAGTAGTGAGGGTGGAAAGAACAAGCAAGAAAGGCCAAGGAAGAACTGGCAGAAGACAGTGAGATAGGATATTGAGTGTCCTGGCATCATCTGGAACGTACCACAATTAGCAACTGCCCAATGTGTCAGTGGCACATGAGGAACTAAGGCCTAACATAAGGACTGTATTCAAAGAGTGCTGGGCACAAGTTAAAAAGCTTTAAATACTTCTACAAAAACAATTGCTGTTGGTGCTACAAGAATCTGTGGGATTGTAAAAAGGCAGGGGAGCATGCTGCTATTCAAATGTGATCCACACTATATTGCCTGAGATTGAGAACTCAGGGCCTAACTGAACTTGTCATGGATTATTTTTAAACAGTTTAAAGAATCTAGCCAGACAAAGAGTTGTGTTCTCTAGGCCAGTTATTTATTAATTGTATTATGCTAGTACTTAGGAGTTCTAGTCCCAGGCCACAACCCCATTGTCCTCCGCACCAAGTAAGCACTTCGCAAAAAAGATGGTCCCTTGTTGCAAGAATAAAATGTGCTTTTTTGAACATGCTGTTTTTGAAGACAAAACTTCCAGCTGCTAACCTGCAACACATGCTGTTAGATGTGAAAAGAAATACAGCCACTGAATTTGATATTAAGTACATTACGTCTACCATCAAAGATTTACTGGTTACCAATAACAGAGCAAACTAACTGTATGTTTTTTAAAAAAATGTTTGGAGTAATGAAGAGGTACAGGAGACCTTCACTATTAGTGGCTATGCGTATTCTCAGGTCTCCTGTACCTGCCTGGTGGGAGCAGGGACAGAGAGCTGTGGGAAACTCACTGCCAAGAGCCATGGGGAACATGGGTTCTCCACGGCTCCCAACTCTCATGGTGAGTTTGGGAGCCACGGGGCGCTCACCTCAGGAGCCAGGAGCTGCAGCTTCCAGTATTCATGAATTTCGCCATTTGCGGTAGATGCAGAGCGAGGGTTCCCTGTATTTACTAAATGGTGTGAAGTCCTTTCCAGAGAGCCTGGATCCACTCCAACAAACAGAATCCAAACTTTGGTCCCATTTGTTCCTCAAATTTTATTTAATAAACTATAATATACTATATTTTTTTCTGTGTTTGCACAGTGCATAGCACAATGGTATCCTGGTCCATGATTAATGCTTACAGGTGCTACAATAATAATAATAAACAAATAATAAACAAAAAATACAGAGAAAAAAAGGAAAACCTGAGATTTACATTTCTTCTTAAAGCACAGCATACACTTGCTGATTTCCCCAGCTGTCGCATTAAGTCTTCCTTAGCCAAAAGAGCAGTTACTAAAAAGTGAGAGCTAATTTTTTCTCTCCATTTCACTGATGTAAATACAAATCAGTTTAATTGAAAAACACTCTCTCCCATTTAATCAATGGAATTACTCTGGATTTTCATTGTAAAATTTGACCTTAAAAGTACTGGATAAAAGAATATTATAATAATGACCTTATTGATAAGTTCCACTGTCCATTTTCTTAAAATAGTTAGCTATTATCTATCAATAGCTTGTTGGTAATTCAGACATACAAGACATTCACACCATTTGGAAATTAAATTGCCAAGAGTGGTACTGATCCTACACTTTCTTCCCTCATCTTTAAAAAAAGAGAAGTAACAGCACTACTTTACATAGTCCTCATTAAACTAAGTAGATACCTTCTGCAGATTTGTTTAACCAAATATAAGCTAGCTATGTGATTGTATAGATGGGCTGGTTGCTTACAAAAATTCCTAATTTTAAGAAACATTTTACAAACAAACAACCAGACTATCCAATAATCTTTTCCTTCAGAGTTGAAGGGAATCTAAGCTACACAAACGGTCACAAAAATCCTAAATAAATGGCATAATTTCTTGGAGTTGTATTCTATATTAGAGTATGGTGATGAATTATTTGCAATTTTATGTACATTTTGAACAAAACGCTGAAGAATTTATTTATTTGTGCTCAAGGTTTAAGAAAAGGATTTTCAAACAGGCTATTAAGCAAATGATACTTTAAAAGGCTCCTGAAAGACTTAGAGGGAGGCCACCCATCCAATTACCAGTAAATATGCAGTCATACACTCCCATCAGTAGTTAAGGCATTATAGTACAAAGACAAAAACATCAGAAGATTCCAAGTCTTCCTAGTAATTTTCTCAGTATGTTACCCATTGATCTATCATTTCTCCTTTAGCAGATAGCAGTTATTTTCTGCTATTCTTAGATTCACCTTAAACTTCTCAGAGGAAGTAGATCCCTATTTTAAACATTGCAACCCAAACCACTACCTAATGCATGTGATGTAACTGGAAACAAAGGGTGTGTGAAAAATATATTAAAAAATTTGCTTGAACCCTGGCATTGTTGAAATGGACATATTGTTTTCTACTCAGCAAAACAACGTTGCCATCATTATTATATATATCCACATGCAATAATAAAATTAGTGAGAACTTTACAGAACAGAGGTAGGGCTCATTTCCTGCCCCAAAGACCTCACAGTACATGATCTACATAAGATGCAGTTTTTATTTAACATAAGATTGTGTAAGCACCTACATGTCAGCCATATTAAGCCCCATGGTAAACATCGCAAATGATGGTCCCTGACATGTAAGACCAGCTCTCTACATACAGCATTGCAGCAGCACAGCAAGTTTTAGTCAGTTAGAAGTAGTAATTCAAGTCACCACCATAGGTTAAGGACAACAACTGCAGAGAGGAAGAGAGTCTGGTATTTACTAATGATGAGATGAAGGTTTTCCTGAAGAAGTGGAATTTAAAGGGGAATCTGAGGGAGAGGGAAGATTCTTGGTAGCAGGAATCAAAGAGAGAAGGCACAAAGCTGGAAGAAGGAGACAGAGGGAGGAGAAAGGAGAGCCTTAAGAAGAGTTCAGGGAGTGAGATGGAGATAAAAGGAATACAGAGCAGAGATGTAAGATTACATAGCGAGTTGCAGGTGAAGAAGAGGCATTTGAATATATGTGATTAGAGACAGGAAGCATAAAAAGGAGTCAAGGAGCAGGCGAAGTGTAGTGGAAGCATCCTTGACCTTCCAGCTCCCACCACAAAAACCTGTCTCAATACTACCATGACACTCAACTGTCTTAGGATTTGTCTGCACCACTGTAGCTTAACTATATTGCTCAAGTCTGTGGATTTTTCACACCCCTGAAAAATGTATCTGGATCAACCTAACTTTTCAGTGTAGACCAGCCCTTACTTAAAAGCTACAAATAGGAATAAACAAAACAGATTTATCTATTTTACCTTTTCTGTCAGATGTGTCAAAGACAGAGGAAATTTCAGATGTCTGAAAAGGCTGTGGGGACAATTCATCTTGCAATTTGACAATGATTATTTCTTTTTTGGGAGCAATCCATGTCAAACCAATCAGCAATGAAATCATTCAACTTGGCTTGTTTAAACTATGAATACTCTATACCCACAACCTGAACCCTCAAGTCACTCTGTTGAATCCCACTACTTCTGAGCCATGGATCCCGAATAATCTTACTCTTCCACCTACTCCCCCAGAGTAGTGTCTTCTATTTTGTTCTGTGCTCTCTATCTGGAGAAGGTCCAGAGAAGAGCAACAAAAATGATTAAAGGTGTAGAAAACATGACCTATGAGGGAGGAGTGAAAGAATAGGGCTTGTTTAGTTTAAAAAAGAGAAGACTGAGAGGAGACATGATAGCGGTTTTCAGGTATCTAAAAGGGTGTCACGGAGGGAAGGGGGGAGGTGTAGAATTGTTCATCTTGGACTCTGATGATAGGACAAGAATCAATGGACTTAAACTGCAGCAAGGGAGGTTTAGGTTGCACATTAGGAAAAACTTCCTGTCAGGATGGTTAAACACTGGAATAAATTGCTTAGGGAGGTTGTGGAATCTCATGACTGGCGATATTTAAGAGCAGGTTGGATAGACATCTATCAGGGATGATCTAGACAATGCTTGATCCTGCTGTCAGGGCAGGGGACTAGACTTGATGATCTCTCGAGGTCCCTTCCAGTTCTAGTATTCTATGATCTTTTGTCTTTTTTCACCTTTCTGCAGCATCATAACAGCAATGTATTTGCACTGCAGCAGTTATCTGCATCAATCCATCATAAACCTCTTCTCTTAAAAAGACGCTTTTCCCGTAAAAAAATAAGAATGTTAATAAAATAAATTATCTAAATCACAAATGAAAAAAAAGTCTGAGGGAAAATTAATCAGTACTGGAAAACTAGCAAAATCACCTGCCCTCTTCTATGTATTTCAAAGCTGTATAAGTATCCACTGTACTAACATTCTTTATTTTTAACTACAGAATAAACACCCAGAGGACACCAGATCTATCAATGAGCAGGCTTAACTCAGCTTTTGAGGAAAATGCCTGATTTTTTTCATAGAAAAATGAAGAGGTTTTAGTTTTGTTTCTACGATGACCTCTACCAGGAAAGAAATAGTCAGCTATGTACTGGTAATAAAAGGTTTATAAAACGGGGGAAATGTGTCTTTTAACATGTATTTGGTGTGTTATGGATAGTCCCCCTTTTAGAAATGTTAACAGAAAAATGCATACACATAGTTAAAACTATTTTCCAACAAGAACGTATACACTATTTTCAATACATCATCCTGCTTCTTTTTAAAGACTTTATTAAATGCAAAAGATATAGTGCTATTAGCATTTAAAACAACAGTCTCAGCAGGTATATGTCTCATTCTTAAAGCCGAGATCCAGCTGGGATAATTAAAGGCCAATCTATCTCTCTCTTTTTTTTTTAACTGACTCTCTTAGATCTAGGACTTATGAACAACCTGCTGAGTGAAGTGTAATTAACTCACTCCTGTAAAACTACATAAGGGAATTCCATCTCAGCATTCCTTTGTAGATAATTTGCTAGTCACTACAATTGCATAAATTCAGCTGATGCTCTAGTTTTAAAAGAATACATCAAAAACACCATCTAAAAAAGACTCAAATAAAGATTAAGAATAAAATATTGATTATTTTGCCACTATTGCTTTTGACAGAGAACTGAATAAATTGAACAACTTAACAATGTGGATCCAGAAACATACCACACCAAACATAGTGAACACTATAGTACTTAACAACATGTGTAATCTTAATACACTAATTAATGGTGATTTTATCACCATGCACTGTGTCAATCCACAATATGAGAACAATGTTAACAGGGATCCAAAGTCACAGTCTACATGCAGTCACAGGTTTCTAAGTAACGTTTTTATACCAAAAGTAATTCCAGACGAAAGTAAAACTAACGGCCATACCTGACATTCCTACAGAAAGATCACACAGGTAGGGGTGGCAAAATGGCCAGGAAGTTCAGGTATGAAAAGGAGTCCTTTCAATACCCCGCTGAATACACTGAAATTTGGGGGGTAGCATGGTGGAGAGAACACTGCCTTCAAATTGTACAGATCTCAGGGAACTGTGGGCAAAAGTAGATGTATCCACATGCTATATCGAATCTTCTATTGTACTTCAGGCTCACCATGACAGTGCACAACCTTAGCCATGCTACTATTGACTCCTTTGCCCGCCTCTCTAAGAAAGAGGTAGGCATAAAGCTGGTGTTAGTGACATTGGCTACGTTAACGTTTGCTCAGAGATCCATGCACTTCTATAGGGAGTATGCTCCAAAGAGTGGCAGCTACCCCAGTTCACTACCTTCTGATCAACTGGCAGCTCCCCCGGTTGATACCTACTGAACAACTGAGCCTCAGTCTTGTGGAATCAGGACGATGCAGCTTTTATGGACCATTGGGAACAAATGATGGAACCACTACCCCTCCTTCTGCATGCAAAAATGCATCATCTGTTCATGTTAATGGAGGGGAGCATATTCAATGAATGCTACATTGTATTTATAAATACATACCTATTCAGTGCTAGCTGCAATCATCATAAATACTACACAATCCACTTAAGAGTCATTTACAGGGCTCGACAATTAGTGTAATCTACTCGCCCGTGGTGAGTAGATTACAAGCCAGCACAGCCGCGCAGCGCAGTAAGCGCATGTGCAGCATGGTCTGCACATGAACAGCGTGCCGAACCGCGCGGCTGGAGAGCGGGGCTTGCAGCCACTTGGCGAGCCCTGGTCTTTTAAATACTTTTTTTCTTTATCATAATACAGGTTGAACCTCTCTAGTCAGGCACCCTTGGGACTTGACAGGTGCTGAACCAGAGAATTTGCCAGACCACGGGAGGTCAATATCGTCTAGCAGAATTACCAACACTTCCATTGCTTACTGGGCCCTTAAAACCTTTAGGGGTAAATTAGAGATAAATAACAGCACAGAACACTGAGCATCAAGACGGGTGGCTATAAGCAAACTTTATTGGAAACTTGGTCATACCCACGGTATTTGGACATGCAGCTAATTATAATCATGCCAGACTACAGAATGCTGGACTAGAGAGGTTCAAGCTGTAATGAAACCCAATGGAAAAAACACCAAACTCTGGAATCTCAAAATACAAAGTCAGAACTGACAGCTATGAGATTTGGAAGTCTGGTGTATTAAGCCTAGAATGGTGAAAGCTTTTTCCCCTATGAGCTGAAATGGGGTCACTTCAGGTTAATTAGAAACACCTGTAAAAAGCTCTTTTCTGGTGAGAGAGAAGGAGAAGGGATGAGAAAACAAGCAACAGCAGGGAGAAAAGGCTGCTCCGAGGTGGAAGGATGTTATTCTGCCTATAAAGGAAATAGCCAAGCTAATTCTGGTGGGGGAAAGTATTGGTGACCAGCAAAATAAGGAAACACCCTGGGGAAGTGGTGGAGATTAGCAGCAGAGTTTAGGGATGTTAGCTATCAGGTAATTGAATAGTTGCATAACTGCATGAAATCTTAGTGGTTACATGACTATTCGATAGTTCCCGGGGATGGGATGGCAGCCAGTGCACTCCTGGCCCCACTCCTGGGGAGCCCCCTGTCACGCCACAAGGCTGCCTCTGTAGCAGCACGAGGTGGCAGGGGGAGCTGGTCCACGAAGGGACCGAGTTTAAAAACCAACTTCCTGTGTAGACCAGCTGTCTGCCTGATACAAAGACAGCAGCCCCTGTCCGTGGGGGGTCTGAGCTCCCCACAGACAGAGGCTGCTCCTCGGGATGCAGTGGAATCCAATGGAAAAAACACCAAACTTAGCCATGGCGGGCCAAGGCTCGCTGCAGACTAGCTGCTCCATGGGATGCGGAACAGCCTCTGTCCAGCCTCTGCCCGTAGTGGGCCCAGGCTTGCCACAAACAGAAGCTACTTCGTGGCAGCCTCCCCTGCCCTCCCACCCATGCTGCTGTCTCTGACAGAGGCAGCTGCTCAGGGTGGGGTGCAGGCAGCACCACGAAGCCAGTGCTGTGGGGAAACAGCTTTTAAGCCAGCTCCCTTAGCACTGGCTCCTGTTTCCCCACCTCCTTTCTGTCTCTGATACAGAGGCAGCAAGGGGGGGGGAATGCATGTAGTCGACAAGATTAACTGATAAGCCTAGGCTTATCGGTTAATTGTATAGTCGAGTACACATTGACATCCGTAGCAGAGATATGTATTTCTTTGGTACGGTTGTTCTTTTGTGAGCTTGTTTCATTTTTTTAAGAAAAAAAAAATTCAGGCCTACCCTGGGCCCTCCTTGTAAATACTGAAAAGTAAACCAAAGTGAAGAAATAAGCCTCCCGAGTAAGACTGATATACTCTCGGCCCCACCAACAGAGGGAGAAATGTTGAAGCAGATGAGGCAAATGAGATCCCTTGCCAGGTTTCTGTAACAAAGAAAACAATTCTGCTAAACCATTTTTGGTATCAAAGATAAACTAAATAGTTGAACTAAAAGCCTTTCAAAAGGAGGTTTACCATAGAAATATAGATTTAAGATCTCTTAACTACAGTTCTGAAGTATTATGTACTATATTTTTCATTCTTTCTCAAAATACATATTTCTATTAATTCTTCATTTTATAAAATGTGTACAGTATATTTTTCCCCTGCTATTGAGAAGATGTTAACTTTTAGTATAACTCAAACAGGATGAATTTAGTAATGGATCTTTAATGTATCCTATTGAACTTTCCAGACAGAAACTACAACCTAGACAATCACCTTTAACTTAAACTAAAAACCTCCCTAAAACCATACTCTGAGCCTTGCCAAATAAGGTAATCCATATGCCATTTTAGGTCTTAAATTACTCAGCATGATGTGATTATCTGGCATTTGCTCACTGCTACAGTCACTATGAGCTAATGAAAGCATAAACAGAAAAGCTTCTTTACAGTTCCATATAAAAATATTAAGCCTGAATATGGCTACATGCTTTGCAGAATGTTGACATTTTCACATTAAGAACAAATACTAATCATACCATCAAGGCAGCTAAATGTAAATATCATTTTTCACAATATTTTCCCCACACTTAAATAGGATTTTCCACAAGTGATTTGCTTGCATCATGGTGATTCACCTGAAAAAAGTCAACAAAGCAAGTAATGTTTGCCACAGTTCTTTAACGAATTTGGTGACCCTTTTCTGCACATTTTCAACATCCACACAACTGATATTAAAACAAATAAAACCAAGCCTTTGTTAGAATTTAAGAATCCAATCTTTAAATGGGCCCCAACACAGCCTCTAATATTTAGTGCTTCCAACAACTATTTAGAAGTAGAATTTATTATACTACTACTAAATTATATAATCGTTGCATTTAACTAATATGTTCTAAGAATTTCAGAGTGCTTTGCAAACATGATTAAATTAACTCTCGCAACACCGATCTGAAGATGCCTGGCATTATGCTCAAACCTGACGGCATTTCTCTGTTTGTCTGTAACATGACTACTTTAGAACTCCATATCCAATCAGATACCTTTTCTATTGAATGTGGATTTCATTGCCACCTGCTGTGCTTTTGTCACCTTAGGATCAGACTACAGTTATGCTTTATAGTGCTGCATCTTACAACTATTCAGAAACCATAGTTAGATCAGAACACAGCTGCCTGCCTCCTAGGGTATTATCAGCAGCATATTATACCAGTACTCTGCTGCATCAGTTCTTTATTATTTTTTAGACAGCAATTACATTCTATTTCTGATCTGAAAACTGACTATAAAAATGGCACTGTAGAACTCCATGCTTATGGTCTCTGATTTCATATTAAATGTGCTCACTTTACAAGTGAACATTTTTTTTTCAAACTGCCAGCTCCGCAGGATCCCCAGTCTGGGCTCAGGTGGTTATCACCATCAGCAACAAAGGTTCTGCACGGCAAATTATATATGCACTACCCCAATTATTTTTAAGTTAAGCCCTCAGGGATACCTATGCGTGACCTTATATTCTAATTACGCTTTGAGTTTGGACCCACTGCTCTTAAATGGAAATCTGTAGACAAACTGGTAGATGATGCAAAAGGAAGAATAGAATCCAGCTCAGTCTCTCCTTAGCCACTTTGACTCTTCAGAGCTAATAGGAGTAAAAAGCAGTGAGCTTGTGACTTAAATCATCAGTTTTTCTTCTGAATATACAGAGAAGGCAGATCTGTTGAATAAGGAGGTGTCACTTTTATAAACTATATTTCACAATACATCTGCTCCTTTCAGATGTTGGTTTTGAGTTATAAAGCCACCTACTTCTCATGAGATCCTGCCAATTACAATTGTTGGAGGCACCCTGAACTGAGACCTTAGTTTAAACAGGAAGGGCTTTTGACAATATTTTTTTTGTTAAAGGACCTGGACTTTGGATTTCACCTGAACCTCAGGAGGCTGAAACAGCTCAAGTTTAAGATTCAATTATTTTCTTAGGCATTTGAGGGCTTAAAACATATGTGGTTTGTTGGGGAGGGAGAAAAGATACTTGAGTGCTAGTTAGTTGTTAATTTAGCTAGTTAGTTGTTAATTTAGCAGTGGGGGTTCTGATTGAAAACCTGGTGTAGAACAGTTTTTTAAAATGTGTTGTGTAATTTAAAAAATTGGTCTCAGTCAAAATTTTCAAACTAGACCACTGTTTCTTAAACTTTTTAAGACTGAGAAACACCAAACAATATTTTTTATGAGAAATACCAAGGATTTTTTGTTGAGAAAAAAAAAGTCGGGGGGAAAGGCTTGGGGGGAAGTTACTGAGGTAAAAAAAGGGTCGGGGGAAAGGGTTTTTTTTGCTCAATAAAAGTCAACTGCCCCTTTAAGGATGGCCATTTTGAATTCTGTTGTTCTCCAGGGCACGCCTCTGACTGCCTCGCGGCACACTGGTGTGCCACGGAACACAGTTTAAGAAACAGCGAACTAGAGAGTCTAATGTTAGGCATCAAAGTCCATAGTTAGGCACCTAAAATAAATGGCCTGATTTTCAAAGTGATTTGAGCACCCAACGAGGGTTACCAGATGGTTTTAGCCAAAAATACCGAACACCCTCCCCCCACAAAAAAAACACTGGGAAAAAAATTCTGTTGAGAAAAAAAAAGGGGGAGACCAAAGCAGTTGTTGAGCACAAAAAAAAAAGGGACCCCGACAGCAGTCATTAAAAATAAATTTAAATAAATAAATAAATAAAATTAAAAATAAAAAAATCAGCATGGCCCCTTTAAGAAGAGGCTTTTCCGCCGGTGGACATTTTGTTTTTCTGTTTCAGCCACAAGACAAGCCCCTGTGGAACCAGGTAAGCGGGGGGTACCGGGGTGTCTGGGGGGCCTGGTGGTGGGGAGGGGGCCAGGGGCTGGGCCCGGTTGCCAAGTGTGTCGTAGGGTTGCCAGGTGTCTGGTATTTTTGCCTCCTGGCAGGGGAAAAAAAATCAGAAAATACCAGACATTTTAGGTCCAGTATTTTCTGAATTTTTTTACCGGACAGGAGGCAAAAATAACGGACTGTCCGGGTCAATACCAGACACCTGGCAACCCTGCACCCAACAAAACAGATTAGCCGATAAACCTATGCTGTTTACAAGTATTTAAATGTCTCTATAACTATGAAATTTCACAATCCTGTTTGATTATTTTCAGGTACCTGAGACTGAAGGACCTTGTAAGAATTCCTGATATTGCCACCATACTGAATTGCCTGGTTCCTGCACTGGAATTTAACTGGAAGACTATGTTTAAATTCCTTGAATTTTCAAAGCCTAAACACATCTGTATGGATAAGATTCCATTCAGGCAGACTGGTGATCCAGAAAAGCTGTTCCTGAAGTGAGTCCTACAGATTCTCCCTTAAGGGTCCTTCTAATGGATAGGAGGAGTGCAGGCCAGCATAGAGATGTTAAATTTAGATTAACTGGCTAATCGAATAGTTGATGCAATTTGCATTGACTACTCGATTAGTCGATAGGGCACCTCCACCTCCCAGGGCTGTTGCTACACTTCTAAGATGAAAGCACTGCGGGGAGCACAGGGCCAGTGAGGGACTTAAGCAGTCCCCTGCTGGCCCAGTGCTCCCTGTGGCATTTCAAAGTGGCAGCACTGAATGGAGCCTGGGGTCAGCTGGGGAGTCCCCAGCTAGCCTCGGGCTGCAGGCGGCATTTCAAAGCAGCCCTGGGAGGTGGTGCCACTTTGAAGCCCCCCCTCCTTTTTCTCCCCACCCCTCATTTCTGCCTCTTTTTGATAGACTAGTGACTAATGGACAAGTGTGTCACCTATCCAATAAGCATTTGGATAGTCGACTAGTCATTCACATCCCTAGGCCAGCATCCGGTGACTAACGGGTTAAACTAAGGTACTTAGTGAGTGGTGGTGGCAGAAAGCCAATGGAAAAGACTGTTGAAATTTGAATTGTGTGTGAGTTCTCAATTAAGGGCTGGAGGGAGCAACATGCAGTAGTCATAATTACCATATGTACAAGGAATATTGAGCATAGGAGTAAACTGGGCCTTGAAGTACAGACCAGCATGGATCGTGAGTAGAAAGAAGAATGTTGTTTAATTGCGATCATGGTATTTTTCTTTGTTTTGGTTGTTTGGTTAAGCTTCTCTGTGTAAAATCCATGTGCTCTCCTTCTCTCCCCATTCACTATATTAAAGCTGTACCTAGAGATACTATGTTCTCTGTTTTTTAATTTGTTTTTGTCAGTTGCTATGTAACACTTATCAACCAAGTATGTTTATTAAGGATCTCTTTTTGTTTTTTGTTAATAAAATAATCTTTTTTACAGAGCTGAATGATTCTTGTGTCCTGGAAGGTAACAGGTTTGTGTCTGTGCCTGCCTAGCCTGAGAGGTCAGCTATCAAAGACACAAGCTGTTTTCTGTGTTTTCCTTTGCTTCTTTTTTCAGGCTCTCTTGTGGTAGAAAAGTGTGGGGTATCCCTGGAGAAGGAATTCAAATGTTTCTTCCAGGTTTTTCAGGGTTCTTTTAAATCACTTGATGGTGGCAGCCTATCTTCCAGAGACAGTGCACCTGTAACTCTGGGGAGGTTTTTTTTTTTTGGTAAGCAGAGCCTATAGAGGCAAGGTCTTTTAAGGTCTTTTGCAGGCCCCCACCTTCTGCACTCAGAGTGCCAGAGTGGGGACAGCCCTGACAGTCCCAAACACTGAATGAGTTTGTTACTTGTTCAACACCAACACCGTGCTCAGTGCTATGCAATACACAAAACCAGGGTTAATCCTTGCCAGATGAGGTCATAGGCCCTGAATTTGCAGGCCCCAAGACTGAAAAAAATATATGCATGTGGCTAACTTTATGCACAAGTACTCCCAGTGATGGAGCATACAATTCTAAAACGAACTTGACCTACTGTGTACGCCAGCCTTGCCAAGCAACAAGCTGGTTTTTGACCACCCAGAAATTGCTGCAACTAGGTCCTGGATCTCACTACAGACATGCAGACAGGATTCCAATGAAAATTCAAGACTGATATCACTTTCATTGTTCTGTCAGAGGCACGTGACACAATCTGGAAGGATGGTCTGCTACTGAAGCTGAACAAAGAGATCCCTTCTGTGCATATTCACAGACTGCTGCAACACCAAGTTTAGCAGTTGAAGGATGAGCTTATACCTAAGAGGTCAAACCAGCAAGCCACACACTTTTAATATTGGGCTAGAGCAGTGGTTCTCAAGCTTTTTGGGCTGCGGAGCCCTTTACATGCGTAAAAATTTATGCGGAGCCCCAGCAGTCCACTGATTGTATGTGTGATTGTATGTGTTGTACCTATCCATGTTTCCAGTTTGTCAACCTCACGGAGCCCCTGGGGCTCCGCAGAGAACAGTTTGAGAAACACTGGGCTACAGAAAGACTCTGTTCACGCTCCAACACTCTTAAAATGTGTACATGAGTGCTATACTTGAAACAGCAGCTCAGAAATTTGCATATGGTGATGATTTGGCACTCGCAACTCAGGCCCATGAGTTATAGAACATAAAGTGACCTTTACATCTGACCTTAAGATCATGGAGGAGTACTTCCAAAACTGGCAAATGAGATCAAATCCAAGCATCTCAGCAGTCTCTATTTTCCCCCTTGATAGTACAATGGCACAAAACATTAACTGTTGAGTTTTGTGGTAAAACTGTGTTAATACCTCAAACCTACATATCTCAGGAAAATTCCTGATTGCACGCTGACCTTTCTTGACTATTTCAAGAAAGTAGCCTCTGGAGTGAAGACTTGCATCAACATTATTCAGAAGTTAGCAGGAACAAGCTGGCTTTAGCAGAGTTGCAGAGTACTTGTGCACCAGTGTAAATAAGAAGCTGCCATTCCCAACTTGTGGATAGGCAGCTGAATCAGACCATGAAAATCATTATGGGATCTTTAAAATCAACACCTCTACTGTGGCTTTCTGTATTATCAAACATTGAACATCCTGCTATCACATAAGATATTGCCACAACATGAGAACTAAAACCTACCAAAGACTATCCAGAACTCCCCATCCAAAAGGTTATTGATGAAAAATTTTAAAAGCCCACAAAATAATGAAAACCACAATGGACACCTCATGAAGATCTCATATATCTGGATCTGGCTGGGGACTGGCAAAATGTCTGGACTTCATCTAGGGATGTAAAAGTGTAACCATTTAAATGGTTAACCAATAAGCATCAGCTTATCGGTTCCCATTACAAATACATGCCAGCTCCTTTGGAGCAGGGTTGGCAGATGTTGAAAAAAAAAAGGACCCCGAGAGTTGTTAAGCAAAAAAAAAAACCCCCCACAGAAACACTTTAAAAACCGTGTGGTGAGGCTTTTTGGCCCTAACAGGCTGCTGGCGACCACCCGCCATCTTGCCTCCCTACGCTGGGCCGGACAGCTCCGCAGTAAGCCCTGGGGTTGCCAGGCTGCCTCTATATTGAGCTGGACAGCCCGGGATTTTCGCCTCCTGGCTGGGGAAAAAAAAAAAATCAGAAAGTACCGGACATTTTAGGTGTCCAGTATTTTCTGAATTTTTTTTTACAAGGCAGGAGGTAAAAATACTGGACTGTCCGGTTCATTACTGGACACCTGGCAACCCCACATTGAACTGCATCTAAACAAGTCATGGAAGATAAGGTTACTTGATACAAAAAGTGAAAAATCCTCTTTGTGTGACTGCAGTAAAAATATCAAACCAAATGCATCATAATACAGTGGTCCAAATACGAATTCAAATATTTGGGGTTTTGTTCTATATAGGAGCCTATTACTCTCCACGCCCATCCCAATTTTTCACACTTGCTATCTGGTTACTCTATCTTGATCCCACCTGGCACCACCATGGGGCCACTCCAGAGATTCATGGATTCAGAGGATTGAGTCAGATCTGGCAACTGCATGATGCCTGCAGGATGGCTGACAGACTTGCCATGCCTCTAGGCAAGATGGGGGGGGGGGGAATGGCTCAATGCCCAGAAGAGATGGGGCCTCGGGCAGAGGGAGTGGAGATGGGGATAATCTCCCCCAACTGAGCCTTCAGTGCTGCCCAGGGTTCTGATGGCTATTTAAAGGGCCCAGGGCTCCTGCTGCTGCCATAGTAGCAGTGGCCAAGAGCCTCAGGACCTTTTAAAAATTGCTGGACCCTAAGGCAGCTGCCCCTTATGCCCTCCCTGCTCCAGTCAGCAGCACTGGATACCTGGTGTGACACCGTTAACCATAGTTACTGTTATCGGCACAACAGGTCTTACCAGGCTATGCACATGTGATGAGGACAACTCCCCAGCTAACCAACGTCTTGAAACCTCTCAAAGAAACCCCGCAATTTCAAAGTTGAACATCAGATTCAGGCTTGCTCGACTGTCATCTAGCTAGCCTCATTTCTAATTACAAATGCAGACACAGAAACTCATAAGACATACTTAATTTACATAGGCTTCTACTTCTTTCAATTTCTTGTCAATTCAAGGGTTTTCACTGTCTTCCTAATATTAGAACACGAGTAACACCTAGTGGACAACAAAGAAATCAGAGATATAGTATCAGACTATCAACAAAACTGATACAGTCTCTAGAATTTATAGTCCATTATTTCATCTTTTTGAGTTACATTCAAGAGATTACTGTAATAGAAAAACTGTGTGTTCGGAAGAAACCTTAAAAATTTTGTCCTCATTAAAAAATAAGGACATGATGCTAAAAAATAAAACAAGGATTAAAAAACCAGAATGTCTTCAATCACATACATTATATGAATGTACAGCTCCTAGCTCAGTGAATCTTAAGAGTGAGATTCTGTGCTGTGTCAGAATATATGGTCAAGCGGGAGGGAATATTTAAGGTGGCATTGAGCCATCTATCTGCCTTCCTGATCCTGTTTACTGTGGGGGACAGAGAGGTTGTAGAGAGTCCTCACTGGTGGTGGTGCAAATAGTGAAGAAAAATTATGTCTTTTTTTCTTCCTCTTTTACTGATCACATTCCCAAAACTCCCAGACCATTACAGTAAATAAAAGTATCTAAGTCAAAAGTTGATCCCTGGACCTAGGTTATTTTGAAACCATGCAAAATTATCTTATTTGGGTATTATCAACAAAATGTCATTCATAAGAATAAATCATACTCCTCTAAGTCTTTTTTTAAGCTACATATAAATTACCCGCCAGATGGCACTGTTAGACTAATCTACAATTGGAAAGTTTTCCAATCATCTAAGAATACCTATAAACACAATGTTAATTTATAAACATCATTATATTCATCTTCTCTACCAAAACTAACTTACTTTATGCATGTACTGCAGAGATAGTCCTGTGGTTAACACACCAGTCTAGGAGTCAGGAGATCTGCATTTTGTTGTTTCCAGCTCTCCCCCTCCACCCCCCCCCCCCCAGTGTGCATGTGTTACCTTGGACAAATTCTTTAAGCTGTAAAACAGGGATAACAGCCTCTTGAAGGATTGATGGGAGACTATTTGTAGAGTACTCAAAATCCTGGTTTGGAAGGCACTTCATAAATGCAAAGTTGAGGTTTTATGAATTTATCAAAATTATTATTTTGATGATTTTATTGGTTTCGTAACAAGGAAAAGAAACCCATATAGGAAGAAGTGTTGTATTTCAATACTGTTAAACAAAATCAATTTATTTCAGTAGACAAGTTGAGTAGTCACCCCCAACTGACTACCAATAAACTGAATGTAAATGTGCTGACCCTCTGCATTTCCAGGGAGTGCTCGACCCGCCCTTGTCCCCCCAGTCCCATGCTCCTTTTCCATCCATTCCTTCCTCCAAACTTCCACCACTTCCGGCCTTTGTTTGTTCTCATTCCGCCTCTTTCCAATCTCACTCTGCCTCTTCCCACCTCATTCTGCCTCTTACCCCGCCTCTTCCTGTTCTCACTACTCCCCCATCCTGACAGCACCTCCTGCATGCTACGGAACTGCTGATCACCAGTTGATGAGAAGTGCTGATGTGGGGGAGGATCTGATTCACAGGGTTGCTGAGCACCCACTATTTTTTTTTTTTTTTTTTTGCTTGCAGCACCTCTGGAGTCAGTACCTATGGCTGAATGTGCAAACCAGAAGGAACATCATTTGTCTGCTTCGGAGAAAAAACTCCATCCAAAGCAACAGATGATGCTAAAAAATTGCCATTAAAAATGGTGGAGAGTAAAGACATTGTTTTCTGAAATTCATGCATCGGAGCAGCACACAAAAAATGAAGCACATTCCAGATCACTACATTTTTATGCAAGTTAAAATGGTATTTATCAGATGTCTGACATGCCTGCTACTGCATGTGCTCACACTCTTCTCTCTCTCTCTCCTGCATCTGCACCTCCAGAACAGCCACCACTGTTGGTTTTGGAGGTGTGGCCCATAATGCTTACTATATTATTTTTTATATGGCCTCCATCACTCTATTATCTGAGTGCTTGATTTCACATGAGATAGTAACCTGAATATAAATGTCCCTAAAAATCACTTGCCAACTTCTGCCTAACCACTCCACTCCCTTCTCCCCACCCGCCACCCCGCGGGGTAATCTAACAAGCTAATTCTTGTCCACCACAATTACACTCCACCCTATATATGTGTGTGATTAATACCACAGTTTCAGGGTTTTATAATTAAAATAGTGCAGCCAAGTACCCCTGAAAACTAATAAAATCCCCATCGGTTTTACAGAAGACATTGCTTTGTCCTGATTTCTGTAAACCCCAGTAGACTGGACACCTGAAGGAGCCACCAGATAACTGAACTTTTAGAATGGACAGCAAGTGAGCTGGGAAGTATGTACACACCTCAGGAATCAAGCACAGATTTACCAAGTGATCATATACTCATTCAATTAAATCTCACAAGAGTAGCCCAAGTAACCAGCTCTTCCTCACACAGGCTCCTGCCTAATCTATGGCAATCTACTTACAGTTTCCCATCATTGTTGACACCTGTTATTATACTTTATTAATTATTATTATTATTATACATAGTGTTGATTAGAGTTGCTTGGAGAAGAGTTCTGACACTTAATTGAAGATGCCAGCAGTCCATATATACCAAGTCTCCCAATATGCCAACACTAGTGGATCTAAACAAGTATTAATGATTGTGGAAAATGTCTAAAAACTTTCCAAAGCACAGACAGGGCTGTGCAGTCAGAAGTAAACAGAGTCTGAGCACACTGCTGAAAGTGGCAAGTTTACAGGCAGTTTGGCTGCCATGCTACCATATGCAGGCAGTTACTAACCTATATTTGGAAGTGGCATCCATGCTTCTGTTCACCTCCCCTGCAGCTTGTAAGTACTGGACTGTTGTTTGGTATTAGGGATGATGGTGGCAAAGCAAAAGTGAAGAAAAGAATTGAGCCTGGATGTGAGAGAGGATGTTTTGCCTGGATGTGAGAGAGGGGGAGACATGAGGGAATAACTAAGGAAGGAAGATTAAAAAAGGTTAAAGCAAGGGGAAAGACAGGTGAGAAAAGAGCATAAGAAAATATAGTTAAAAGCATAGAAAATATGATAAAAGAATGACGATCCAGTACAGTTCATTTGTTTAGTAGGTTCTTCATAATAAAAAGAGATTCAGTCACTACTATTGTCTCCCAATTAAGTAGGATAAACCAGTGTTTCTCAACCAGTGGTACAAGTATCCTTAGGGTTACTTGAGAAGTCTGGGGGGTACATCAACACAACTAAAATTTGGAGAAAACTGAATTTTTATTTTAAGTTTTACAGCGTTTTATTATTTTTGTACTTTTTACACCCAAAAATTTCATTGCCCACCCGGCTATGATTAAGTTGTTTAAACAAATGTGTTGCAATGGTAGAAAAAAATTGTGTGTCTGAATACTGTAGGTACTGGGGGTACTTATTATTATTTTTTTAAAGGGGTACTTTATTAAAAAAAGGTTGAGAAACACTGGGATATACAAACTATTCCTGAGCAATAAGAATGTTCAAATTTAGAGCCAACTATAAATGCTGACTACTTATTTTACTCCAGAATAAAATAAAGGCAACTTAGTTTGAGAAATTGAAAATCATGCCATTTTATATTTTGCAATCAGAAAAGGGTGGCGTCCTGAAAACTTACCTGGACAAGCTGTCTTTCCACTTGTCCCAGCTTGTTCAGGTTTAATTAGTGTAGGAATCTGTAACACAGTAAAAGTAAAATACAGGTATATACATAGTATACAAAAGCCAAGGATTAGAATTTATCACTGACATTTTTAGTGCAAAGATTACAAAAATGTGAAAACTGCCTTATACACAGGAAAAATACTATATGAAATACTGTATTCCCCCACCCCCCGCCAAAGCATAAACCCAGTGTGGCTATGGCCAGCTCACAGGAAGTTCTTCCAAAGACGGATGAAAACCAGGAAACTCCCAAAGAAGAAGCAAAGAGGAATTGTTTCACATCATTCCTCCAGACCAACTTCTACTGTTATGTCTACAGGAAATCAGAACATATTTATCTAGCCACTAGATAAAGGTTAGATAGAGGGCCAGTGAGCATACCTAGTATCTATTTAACAAATAATCCTTTGTACGATTTATCCATCTCCCAACTCTTTATACTTTCCTTGTCTTTTTTCAGCTGAGAGCTCTCTGGGGCAGGAATGGCAACTTGTGTTTAGGAAATGCATAGCACATAGGCAACAAAGCAATCATAAACAATAATGCAGGTTGAACCTCTCTAGTCTGGTACCCTCAGGACCTGACCAGTACCAAACCAGAGAATTTGCCAAAACTTGGGAGGTCAATATTGTCCAGCAGCATTACTAACACTTACACTGCTTATTGGTGTCTCAGACATTTAGAGGTACATTAGAGCCAAATAATAGCAAAGAATACTAAGAGCCAGGACTGGTGGCTAAAAACTTTATGAGATCATAGGGAACCTGGCCACATCCATGATAAGTGTACATCTGGCTAACTAAAATCATGCTGGACAACGGATGTTGCTGGAGCAGAGTGCACCAGATTAGAGAGGTTCAACCTGTAGTACTTTTATATAGGGATGTAAGCGATTAGTTGAGTATCCAACTCAACTAGTTGCCTCGATCAGAGAGAGGAAGCAAGGGGTGGAGCATCAGCCAGTGCTGGGGGGAGCTGGTTTAAAAGCCGCCCCCCCCAGCATCATATCAGTGGGGGGGGGGAAGGGAGGGAGGCAGAGGAGGCAGAGGTGTAGCGGGAGACTGGGTGGCTCTTAATACATTTTAAAAGCACAAGCACACCAGGGGGGGACCAGGCGCAAGCTGGGACAGCTGATTCCTGGCTCTGTCCAGTCCCCCCTGCTGCACTTCAGCCTTTTAAATGTATTAAGAGCCTGGCTGTTCTTAAAACATTTAAAAGGCAGAGCCATAGCTGGGTTGATGGAAATACCATCGACTAGTCAATTAGCTGATTAAACCCCATTTAAAATCCCTACTTCCATAATTCTGAAAAAAGATCCAAACCCATGCCTCTTTGAAAAGTAAACTGGAACTTGGTTTACTTTTAAAAGTTATATTGGCATCATTACATCAGTCAGGGTTGTAAAAAAAACAGACCACTGTCTGACAGCTATGCTGGCAGAACATGCAGTGTAGACACAGCTATGCTGACAGCAGAGTGCATCTGTCAAGGTACCAAACATTGTTTGAAGCAGTGGTGTACCTGAACAGGTAGAAATAGTCCTTCTGTGGGTGTACACTGCATCTATATTAGGCTATGTCTACACTTTCAGAGTTTTTGTACAGTCAGTTTCACTGGCGATAAGGAACCAGTAAAAGAAAAGTGCTGGTTTGTGTGCGCACTTATGGTCACAAGTGTCAGAATGTCTACTTTTGCAGCACTCCCCTCCCAGATGCAAGCAACACCTGAAGGCAACTATCCCACAGTACAGCTCTTGTAAGAAGCAAAGGAGAGGGGTGATCATGAGGCATCCTGCATCCCTGCACATCCCTCTTGCCCCAAACACTGGTCAGCTCCAGTAGCTCAGCATTGCTGCAAGCAGGGGACTGTTTGTTCCATGGAGCAGGCATTGTCACCTGGCCAGACAGTAAGTGAGCACTTGCCAAGAAAAAGGAGGGGAGTTTCAAATTTCCCAGGGCTTTACAAGGAGCAGGAGGACATCTGTTTACCTGGTGTCAGAGCAGCAGAGCTGTTGGCTAGAGTGGTCACCTGCACATTGTGAGATATCCTACAGAGGCTACAAGCTCCGTAAACAGTAAGAAAGTGTCTTCACTTGCACATCACCGCTAAAGAATCAGCAGTAAGAGCTGTATGCCTCTTGTGGAGGTGGTTTTCTTTCTGCAGTGATACTTCTGAATTTTACCACAAAAAGTCATTGGCACCTAACAAAGCTCCCTTAAATCCTAGCCTAGACCACGTCAAACAAGACATTTTTGGTGGCCTCAGAGTACAGCCACCAACTCTTGTGATGGCCATTCTGACAATTTTTCCTAAAATACATAACTAACTTTAGGAAAAACAAATAAATATGCATATATAAAAGTCCAAATCATAATTCATGTAGATTTTTATTGCAGACAATAATAAAAACGTACAATTGTCACTATTCTTTACTGGGTCTAAACAGAATAGAAATAAAAAATATGCTTTCCATGTTCTTATTT
Source organism: Pelochelys cantorii (assembly GCA_032595735.1). NCBI lineage: Eukaryota > Metazoa > Chordata > Testudines > Trionychidae > Pelochelys > Pelochelys cantorii. Next base: position 46,559,345 of record CM064334.1, on the reverse strand, counting down.
TTGTTGTTGCTTCTTTTGGTTGCTTGTGTGTGTGTGTGTGGGGGGGGAATTCACTAGTTAGTAAGCCTGTTTGTTAACACTGCTTCCCTCCACCCCCCCGAGATGTGGTGCTTTCCTTCTCTAGGCCCCGGCTTTAAGTAACTGAGATGACCATAACCTGCAGCAGGGGTCCCCAATTCCCACACACCCCTCAGTTAGCACACAGTAGTGCAGAAAGTGCAGCCTGAATGATTTTGGAAACTCAGGTGACAACTAACAGGAAACTTAGAATGATTTAGTCATAACACAACAGATACTTAAATAAATATTTAGTAAGTCATGAAGGTATTTTTAAAAAACATATTCTACACAGCTCTTCAGCATGGGGGCTGCTTTTCTACTCATTGGGGGAGGCCACTTCAGTGCCTATCCCAAAAGGTGGCTCAAGTCTGTTAAGGCAGCATACAGTCCAAAAATCTGTTATCAGAAAATCTGTTATCTGTTGCAAGCACTGGAAATGTAAGCCTTTCAGAGCAATTATAAATTAGAGCTCTTAGTTTTAAAAATTATTTTGATTAATTTCCTAATTGTTCATTTAACTGTGAAATTAACCAACACTTTCTAAAGAAACATAATATACCTAACACCTATGAAAGTGCTAATTTTTTGTGCAGACTGTAGAAAACAAATAGTAAGCAAGGCTTTGCTATATTTGCTTAATAGGGATGTAAAATCCCATGTTATTCGTTAAGCAGTTAAACATGAAGTTTAACCAGTTAACCAATTAAGGAGGGGCCCACTCCAGCCCAGCAGGGGGGGAGTGCTCCAGCCCCCATCAGTTCACTGGAGCCAGTAAGCATCACCCATTAAGGGTGATACTTATCGGTTAACCTTTCATATCCCTATTGCTTAAAATACATTATTGTGTGTATTATATATATAACACGTTCTCTCTCATTATAATATATATATTATAAATATATATTATATTCACCTGAATGTGCCTGTACTTCTTAAAAGTTCCAGTTAAAGAGGAATTTAAGCTTCAAAGTTTGGACCTGGATCTGAAATTTTTCAAAATTTAGGATCTTCAGATCTGGAATTTAGAGTCATCTTTAATTCTCATTGTGCCTAACTTAGAATTCATCACACAGTTAAGATGTTACAGAAAACACAGAACACTGAGAAACTGTGTGGTAAGGGCTGAAGTAATAAGAGACTTCTCACACTGAAGTCTCTCACAGATTCCTTATGATTTGCTTTTTTATTTTGTTAGTCCATGTGCACTGAGTATAAAAGGGCAGCATTTATATCTCATATATGGAACCCATTTGCTATGATATCCAAGTAACTACTTGTTCTGCTTCTTTGTCATTACTTCTGCACGCTGGGGCAACACCAATCTGGTACTAATAGATTTGGTTTTTAGCACAATTAACTGATAGGAGTGACCAAAGTGAGCAGTGCATAGATAACATGGTCCATTATAAAACTGTATAAAAGGATTTTCAGCATTTCTGCTCTGCCTTTCTAGCTCATGCAGCCACCCTATTTCTCACGCTGATGTTGCATCAGACAGTTGATATAATAAATTTACATGGGTTGAACAATACATGCTAAACACTACATCTATGTCCTTTTGAGGGGTTAGGATTTTTCCCCCTGGTTTTCTTTAATAGGTGTTCAGACATGGTTAAAAGAAAAAGAAGAAAATGTGCTCTGTGCCATCCAGTTATGTAGTTGGCGACTAGTCCTTTTTACTCTGCCAAGAAGTCTTGCTGTACTTCCAAGAGAAACAATGGCTTGTTTAGGACCTCTCCCATGAACTTCTAGTGTCAATTCATAAAAATGAAAGCATACATTGTTTTTTTTTAATTAAGTTTCTAGCACTTATGGCAAAGAACAAAAACTTCAAAATGTGAAGTGAGTGTAAACCAATGCAGTGCTCCCCCTTCCCAAAATTTCACACCAGATTGCACCAGTGAGAAAGACCTCTGGGCAAGTTCTGTATCTATTCAGAACTGATAAGTCAGTCAGTAAACTCTCATTTCAGCAAAATATGCTCTTTCTTGAAACCAAAATGTTTTGTGCATGTGTATCAGTTCATCTCCATAAACCAGTTTCCAAGAAATGTCTGTCAGGATTCAGAAAGGTCTTTGGGTCTGGAGCACAGGAAAGGGAGAAGAGAAAGGGAGGAGAGATGTGATGTGGATAACACTTTTATTCACTGATTTTATAAAATCACATTTAAATATATTCAAAGTGTAATTAAAATGTTAAATATACACAAATGAATAAATAGCAACAAATCCGCTCCAAATAAACATTACACATCACTGTGGCATCACCAGAATCAAGTCTGCTCAAACATTATTAATACCTCAGGTCAATCAAAACACTTTTAGACTACAAGTGAGCTTATAAAAAGGTAGCGAATCCACAGGCAGACCACGATCACCATGCAGAAAAACCCCAGCACATCACACCCCTCAACCCCTCACTTTATCCTTGAGACAGATCAGAATGACCAGTTTGGTTTGACCCATTAACAAGAACAAAAAACAACATACATACAAACAAAAAAAGGCTGTGTATCACAGTTCCAGAATAAACTCGAGTCTGGAGAAAAAAAGTTCCTAGCCACTGAAAAGCTATCACCAAAAAACCAAAGAGATCAAATGGTAACAATTGAGGAAAAAATGAAAAACTGCATCTAAACAGGATAGAATAGGATTTTGCAATTGGGACAGAAGAAAAATAGGTCTCCAGTTTTGCACATCATAAAGGTCCCTTTTCTTGGGCAACAGGATAATTACTGCCCCATGACAAATGAGGGACAGCTCCTTCCCCTGGCGACACTCCAGGGCCACCCAGGAAAACATCAGGACTAACAAGATCCTAGAAATATTTATAAAATGTAGAAGACAGCCCATCTATTCCTGAGGTTTTGCCTGTAGAGAGCACAACAGAGCCCCTGCTAGGACAGAAGGGCTTCAGACACTGTTTCCCAATAGTGAGACAGGGCAACCCATGGTGCATTATGTCATAGGACTCACAGTATCAAACGCTACAGAAGGACACCGATGCTTTCTAGATTTCTAGAGAATCAGATATCAGACATGCCCTGGGCAGCTGGAGACAGTGAATCTGCTGACAGTCCACAGTCTTCCTCTCCAAACCAAAGAAATTTCTCATAGCTCCTTAAGTGTTATGCAGCTCAGTGAAATGCGCCAAAACCAGTGCTCCCTTCATACATTCTCCTCCAGCAAGCACTCTGGAAGCTCATTGTAATGGGATGACACTCACCTCTCGAAGCACCCCATCTGGCCAAGTGTGTGTGCCTGCACTGCCTCAGATTATCAGCCTTTGTGGCTAATCAGCCCTCCACCCAAGGCACACTCTGTGAGAATCAAACACCCCTTCGGGGACATACATTTTCCAGGGGCCCATCTTGGTGCCCTCTCTATGGTCTCTCAGTCTATTCCCCACTTGAAGAGAATGGTACCTTCAGGGTTTCCCCTCCTGGAGACAGTATCTTCACCCTTACCTCAGGGCTCTATCATAGTCCATCAATGTCTATCCATAGACCACAGTCTCTCACCAGCTCTCCACTTGGAGCTCTCCATGGTGCTGCCACTCCCTCAGCCAGACAGTCACCCCATCTTCTCTTTCAGATCTGCACTACAACTTACTGCTGCTCAGCTTTGCAACTCCTGCACCTCTAGCTTCCTTGGAGGACTTCTCTATGGTTTGCAGGGACAGGTGTGGCAAGGGAAACAAGCCTTCAGCAAGGGGCTTGAGGGCCTGGTCCACCCTGTCACACTTATATTTTAGTATCAAGTTCCACAAATCAAGGCTGTCAAAGATCCACAATGTCCCATTCCAGGAACTCAACATGACAAGACCTGCACAATGACCTGGATGTAGCATTGGCAAAACAACTGAATTTGGATCTCTCTCATGTTCTGCCACTGTCTTGGGGACTCCTACAAGGAGTTCTGCTGCTGCCAGTGCTCCCAAAACACAGCAAACACCCAAGTGAAATTCAGGTCCTGAAACAATTTGGTGATAAAATACCAATGGGAAGCACAGACAGGTCAAGAGACAGAGATTTAGCAATGGTCAGATGAGTGAACAGTAAACAAGGAGAACTGAACAAACATAATCATACTGGACTTTACAGCATAAAAGCAATCCAGTCTATCTTGAGCTGTGGTTGGGATGGCCCTGGAGCCAAATTATTGCCTCACAGTGATGAGAGAGAATATCCAGTAACCCAAAGGTCTATAATAGACAATGCACCTCCACAACCAGACATGGGTGTGGCTTCAAATGGCTCCTGTTTAACCCACAATATACATATAGATGAACTCATCATCCCCACCTCTGAAGACGACAATAGGATCCAGGACCACAGCCAAATAGGGACTGGGTAATTGCAGAAAGGAAACATGGTCCTGCCCCAGAGCAGGGGCACATTAAAAAAATCTAACAATCACAGCACCAGAACATACTCCCATCTGGTGGATCTGACCTTGCATAATCTCCTTCACAGAGGAGAACTGTCCTTTGTGAGAAAAGTACAGTCACCCCAGCACTGACATCAGAGCCATGGTTCAAACAGGAAATTCTTTGGGTCTTTCCCCTTCTTCTTTGTTCAGATAGTTTCCTGGTCATCAGGATCCAAACAAATCTCTTGCAAAAAAAGACTAAACAGATTTTGTCAGAGAAGCTCAAGAACTTGTGCTCTTTAAATATTAATGTGTACCGGGGTGATTTGTTAGAGAGCCAGGGTTGAGGAGCACCACAGAAATCAGTCATTTTTTCTTTCAGTTAGGTAAATCCAGCTCAGCGGGCTTATGCTATGTTAATAGCATAAGCCTGCCGAACTGGATTTACCTATGCTGCTTTGGACAGATCCACCTACAATCCTTCCTTTTCTTGAGAGAAGAAAAACAATACGATTCTTCTTGAGAGAAGAAAAACAATACGTTATAAACACAAAACAAAACAGCTGCAATACAACACAAAATTTCAATCTTCTGCACCATTTACATAAGAGAATAGGCCAAGTGAGACCGAACCGCCCATGTCAGGATTTTTAACTTGAGTAAAGATTACAGGATTGCACCATTATTTCAGTTTCATATTAGTAAACTCAAAGTAGAAATGAATTATGGCAGCTACAGATGAATCTCCATATCTTTTCTAGACTAACTGTACATTCCAGAAAAATAATATGGTCAACATGCCCATCTACTTTTCAATAGATTCATATTCATAAAATGTGAAAACACTAGAGCAAATAAATATTTAACAACTGTGTGTTACCCAAAACTCTCTAACTAAACTCCTACTCTCTTCAAAGTTATGTTTGAGAAGTTAACAGATATACAAGCGACAGGATATATGTCACTTACTATAACTAAAGTTTCTTAACAAGCATCCTAAAAACCATACACAGTACCACTGCAAAAGATCTTATTCCACAAATGCTTATTATTTCAGTTCAAACTGATAAAAACTGTTTTGCAATGGACTTTCATTTATTCCATTGAGACACTGAAGTCTGTAACAAATTGTGAATTCCTGTTTATGTGAACTTGACTTTTAAAAAAAAACAGAATAGAAATTTTCTTCCTGAAAGGCTCATTACTTATTGAAATGATTAATGACTTAAAGCAACAAGCCAGATTTAAGGATTTAAATTCATAAACACAGTAAGTTCAAATAGCATGTAACTGTATCTTAAACCAACTCTTATGTTTTCATGCTTAAATTTTCCTAACACAGAACAGAAATCTAAACATATCCAATCAGGAACAGAGAGTTTAGTGAAAATGTTTCTGAAGACTTCCTACATTGCATTTTATTTTTAAATAAAAAATTTCTGTTTCCTATGTACAAACAATTTTAAAACAAATAGGCGTTTGACAAAAAAGAAGAAAAGTGAAAATTATTTTTAACATCTGATATGATTTATGGTTGAAAGGAAAGGTTTCATAAACAGGAAATAAATAAATGAAAAAGATAGTTTGTACTACTTCAGAATAAGACACTAACTGCCAAGCAGAGTGCCTCCATTAACGTGTTGACATGATCTTGGCCTGCAATGCTTTGTCCCATATCAGTCCCTAAAAACTATCCACCAAGTCTCATTCTCCTTCCACTCAGCCATTAGCTACTGTACACCATACTTTGCAAACCAATCCCTGCACCATTGCTCACCTCCCACCTGCTATTTATCTAGATGTTGCAGGTCAACCAACACCTTTAGATGATCCAGCCCTTTAAAACTAAATATGTAGCAGTGGCATGCTATATAGGAAGAGACTGGGGAGCATCACCTATTTTTGCAAAGAATGGAGTAATTTTGGATTGTAATCTTGACTCTGCCACTCACTTACTGGGTGATCTTGATCAAATCACAACTTCTCCATCTATCAGCTTCTCCACCTGTATAAAAGATACACCTCACAAAATTAGTGCACTTTGATATCCTTTGATGAAAGATAACATATAAATCTTATATTATTTCATGCAATGAACACTGGGCATAGCAAAGCAGAGGGACTTACTGGCCACCGTGGCCAAAGATTTTTTTATAATTTTTAAAAGAAATGTAATTACATGTAAGACATCAAGAGGATTTCTACCTTTACATTTACACTTTTAGAGAGACCTCAGGGACCTCAAGGCACAGTAAGAGTATCAACGAACCAAGTCACTACGCTCCTGTGAATTAGGTATGTCTTGTTTTGCAGGAGAAGAGACTGAGGTACAAAAAGGTACACAGTTCTGTGCCTTAACCACACACACACACACAAAACACACTCATCCTAACTTAAAACAGCATTGGCTTCTTAGATGAATATGTAATTGATGCAGGATGGTGGAAGTATGCTTGTGTTCATTGATAAGAAAATAACTCCCACCATTTTATTAAAGCATAAAGATGAGTGCCTACATGGATCAAATTAGAACGAGTAACTGAATAAGGCTAGATGTTTAATAACTTTTATACTTCCCCACCATTGCATAAGTGTTCTCTACAAAACGTTTTCTTCACATTTTCTCCAATCTAATTTTAAAATGCAGCTTCTACCACTTCCATTGGATGACTGTTATACATATCAACAAGTCTGATGGCCATAAAATTCCTCCTGATATTCAGCCTATATCCTTTCTTTTTAAATGATACCCAATTGAATGATTTTAAACAACTGTTTCCCCTCCTGGCTATTGACATCCAAGGTGGGCGGAAGGCAGAGGGGGTGTATCGAGTGTCACTCAAGTTTAATAGTAACTTATTCTGCAAGCAGCATCATTCAATTCAGTCAGACTACTTGCAGGACAAGGTGCTACTCAACATGAGTGAAGAAGGTATCAGAATCTGACTTGGAGGAAATCATAATAGCCGTGGCTTCCTGCCTCCCCACCCCCCACTGATCTCCCTTTAGTTTGTAGCAGCAAAAGGCTAATTAAGAGTTCTTGTTTGTAGTAAATTGTATATTAGCACAAGGAACAGTATAACTCATCTTTCCCATTTTGTATTACATGTGGGGAGTATTTAATCTCAAATTTTTACATGAAATTTACAGTTGTCTTTTAGCCTTAATACAACTGCCCAATTTCCACCAAAGCAAGTGAGAACAATCATTCCAAACATTGTGTTCTCCTCAGCACACCTACCTGCATGAGCATTCACAGATAACAATCTATTAAGAAAGCAAGATCCAGCAGAACTTTCTTTAACATGTTACAACTCCAGACAACTCCCTGTTTAACAAGGGTGGGTCACAAACAGCAAGAAGACGAATCAGTGAGGAACTGAAAATACCAGTCTCTGAAGCTATGAAGTCAATGTTTAAATTCTAGTCCATATGAAAGAATGGGTTTTCTATATACATTACCCACAAAGATAAAATTCAGTTTTGCATTTTCCAGACTTAAGAGACCTGATACTCAAAGATCTTCACTTTAACTGTTTGTGACAGAACAGTTGTACACTAAGCAGACTGGGAAAAAAAAAAAAAAAAAAAACTTAGAACAAGGTTATGACTAAAACCAAAACTAAATCATGTAAAAAAGTAAAATGTTTGTACTGCAGATTTTTAGAAATATGAAAAAAGGATGGGAAGCAAGATGATGTAAACAGAACTAATTTGCTTTTTGTTCCAAAACAGCCCGGCTGACATCTAAATTGCAGGAACAAAATTCTTGAACAACACATAAGTCTCATACTAGTATTAACTATCAAAACATCAGGACTGTTCTGACTAGCAACAGCCCCCTTTCTAAACTGATTATTCCTTCCAGGAGCATGCAGCAAGGTATAGTGCTGTGTCCTAAGGACACAGTATCATCACCTACTAATGTAATGTTACTGAGCCAATATCGATTACATTAGAACATAATTAGAGCTGACTGTATAATCAATTTTTGATTCAATGGCTGAATTGAAAAATCCAAAAATATGCTGTTAGTTTTTAAACTAAATTGATTTTTTTCTTGCCAAAAATTGGAGGCAAAAAGGGGGGGGGAGTCAATTTAACTTAACATTTAACAAAGAAAAAAACTGTCAAATTGACTTTTTAAAAAATCCTATATTTTTTATTCACTTGAAACTGCATTTTTTAGCAAATTTACTAACTGCTGAAAACATTCACCCAACCCTAAATGCAATCTCTTCAGGGCAGGGTCAATCTCTTATTATGTTTACATATGTTTACATGTAGCACCATGGGGCACTAATATCAATTGGGGTCATTGGACCCTACTATAATACTACTACAGTTAAACAAATAATTGTTATGTATTACAGTGAAAAGCAATTACTTAGGACTTGATCATTTGTGCATATCATGTAAAATGAGCAGTTGTGCACATATACACTAAAATGTTAGATCATTTTGCGATTTTTAGAAACTCTGGACTTTTCAACAGTAGATCTACGGAGATGCTATTCACATCCAACAATGATAGTCACAGTGTTTTCTTTCCCACTGTGATTGTGGATGAACCTACCATACCTTCTTTAGATGTGGCTAATGAAACCATTCACAGATTACCAATCCCAGAAAGAAGCCAGTCCAACTAAATATTCAATAGGTGCAGGCTGGGGACAGCCTATCCATTTGGAAGACAAAACAAGATGGAAAAGTCTGCCGATCCACAAAGAAAATTTGATGATTCATGTAACAATTATATTAGTTGTTGATAATTAATTATAATTAATTCAATTATACTACATTGAATTTAGTATAATATATGTGAAAGCAAATGTGAGGTCTCCTGTAAACAATGGAGCGAAGAGGCACAGGAATCTGCAGCACTCCCCTCTCTTCCAGTTCACTATTTGCTCAGTGCTCAGCCAATGGGTGTGCGTACAAAACTGAGCATGCCCACAGTTCACAGAGTCAAAATGGGGAGTAGTACCAAAGCTGTTCCACAGCCAACACTTCACCAACGTCAAAGATGAAGCATCCCTATTATCAGGTTTAACAGGTGAATCCAAACAGTTACGAGTGAACTTGTCTCTCCCATCTTCAAAACTTTTCCCTGAATTAGAAAGCACAGAGACCTAAATAGCTGTAAGAGCAACAGGCAGGTGCTCTGAACTAAACAGGGTTCAACCATATTCTCGATCTTTTGCACATCCAGAGCAGAGGGGGAAAATCTGCCCGGGCCCATAGAGGAAGGCAGAGGTAGACACAGAAAGGCAGACAATAGCAATCTATCATCATTGCCTACCTCCAACTACCTTCTTGACCTCCTATATTGTTTTTCCACTGCAAATGTTATACCCCAAAGTTTGTAAGTGGGATGTCTGAATTTGACATTCCATTGCCAACCATGTCATCATAAAACAAAACAATTTGTTCATACCTAAGTAAAGAAACTACATTCTTCCCCCACCAAGAAATACATGTTGCTCTTCTGTGAAAATAAATCCTGAAACCCTAATACATATAACACAATTATTACCGAAAGTCACTGTTGACATATTTTTCATTAATCTTCTTTTAAACTCACTGATAGTTCTAATTAATCCTTGGAAACCAGACACTGAAAAGTGTTTACTTATAAAGCTAACCTTGCTGCCCTCAGCTGATTTACACATCCAGTCATACACACACACTGGTTTATAGTCAGGAACAGAGGAACTGCCACATCAGTTGCAGAATTTTCCTATGGTCTATCTGATGTACCATTATGATATTCAGGCTAGGACTTGTCTACATGGGGAGTTATTCCGGAATAGCCATTTCTGGTTAACTCTACATATGGATGATTTTATTCTAGATAAAGAGTACCCACACATGGATAGTTAATCCACTTTAAAATCCTAAATTATTCTGGATTAATTTTCATGTGTATATAAGTCCTTAGAGAGACTGAGTCTAGTCCATGCAGTATCACTACACTGAGAAAAAAACTGCCTGAATCCAGCAGTGATAAAACTGGACCAAATCCAGAAAGATGCCAATCAACCTGCCGATTTTGTTTCACTGGCAATTGCAAGTCCTCATCCCAACTCAGGATTTGATTAAAGATTTTGCTCCTGGCTCTCACTGAAGTTAAAAATAGTTTTATTATTGACTTTAATTTAAGTAGGTTCAGGCTACCCTAAACAAGAGGACTGATAATCCTTGTCATGGTTATCCTTTGTTTTATAAATGAAGATGCTGATTTTATTTCCAAATGGCTCTAATCCTTTTATGAACCATGCTTATTTCTATGCTAGTGAGTCTCACAAATTAATTTTATATTGCATAAAATGGATTTTTCATCCATTTTAAATTTGTCAATTTCATGTTGTCTTTGTTCTTATATTATAGGATAGAGATGGACAGTTAATTAGCACAAAGATACTGGAATAATTCTTATGGGTTTGCTTCCACCACTGGGCCTAAACAACAGATCAAGAATCAGCAGTTGGGGAGCTTTGCCCTGTAAGCAACTGAACTTCAGTCTTCTGTAAAGCTTATGTTGTTTAATGTCTTCCAATTCCAGTATCTCAAGAATACATCAGACTGCTGTGGAGCCAAGCACACAAGACCTTCCACAAGTTGCACTCTTAGAGCCACAGACATATTGTTATATGTTAAGCTCCAAATTCCTACGCCTTTGCAGGACCTGGGCCCAAGAATTCATAGCTTTAGTATCCACTGAATTAGTTACTACATAATTACAGATGTGAATTATACATGTTGCTTAAATAAAACAAATAGCTGTAAATGTATCTGTGTTAAAAGATTAAAACAAAATAAAAGTATGCATGTATCTGAGTCAGTAACATCTCCTAAGAAGAGCTGAAGAAGTTTTGAAAAAGTTTTCAAAAATTTAAAAAGCGTTTTATTACTAAATACATGTAATTTGATTAGATTTATAATTATGTAGATAAAATTACATTATTTAATTTCTATAGGAAAGCAATTCATTAAATGTATTCCGACACCTTAGCACTTGATTAAAGAGCTCCCAAATTGCTCTAATATATACAATAGGGGAATGAAAAAGAGGATTTAGAAGTCATTAACTGCATACTAATCCTTTAATCTCATTTAGTTTGTGTTGGACCAGCACACAATACTGTACCTATACAGGACTGGTCACTTACTCATGGAGTTTTATTTTAAGATGATCTACAATTAAGGTAAATACAAATTAGTAACCTGTTATGATTCTACATAATGATAAAAATACAATAGCTACATGATCTTGATGCAGGTTAAAGAACTCTCACTAAAAAGTCACAAATTTTAGCCTGGCATATAATATTGCAGTTTAAGGAAGACTAAAACCAACTTGTGTATAGAACAAGTAACAAGTTTTGGTGAGGATAAAATGTGGGCATTTTGATTAATAATGTTAGTTAATAATATAGCACATTTCTACTTAGGTGCTCTAATTAGACTCAGTCTGCAACTTGTTGCATGAAGACAGACTACAGGACTAGCACAGAGAACCAGTGAAGTCCTTGTCTCCCCACACATAAATAGGTGCAGGTCAGGGGCCTTAATCAAAACTTTCCTTTGAGAAATGTTGTGATTCCCACTTTTCAGCTGAGAAAAATGAGACACAGCTTTAAGTGATTTGTCCATGGCCATAGAATGAATCAGTGGCAGTGCTAGGAATAGCTCTCAGCTGTGTCTGACTACAGTCTCATGCTTAGATCACTAACATACACTAAAAAGGTATACTGAATAAAAAATAATCAGTACTCACAATAGATGGAAAAAGATACTTATTACAACTATGTTTTTGTTTAATAAGAACTTCAGAGAATTTTTAATAAATCAATGGGGTTTTTAATAAGGCTATGTAACAAATTCAATAATATCAGTCTAAAAGATATGCTGGCTTTAAGAACAAATGTTTTAATCAAATTTGTGGGGAAGTTAAAAAAGCAGAAACATGCTAACTAAAATGTCTGCTAATTAAGATCTGTCATTACCAGATTTATACATTCAATACTACAGCTGAAACACCAGAGACTACTACACATACTCATAGGTAGATGTTTTAATGTTTAATTTTCAAAGCAGAATCAAATTCTTTCTTAAAACAAATGCAATCTGACATCACCTAAAAGATTCTCTGAAAACAGTATAACAGTTGTATCACAAGCTCTCATTAAACTAGTGAATGAAAATATTCTGCCGTCAAAAGCGGGGGAGGAGGCGGGGAGGAGGATAAATGGTTAATGAGGAGAAGATAAATACTAGCAGAATTTAGCTCCAGATGGAATTTTTAACAAGTTCCTTGTTGCCAGCAGCAGACAGGCCAAACACTAAACATGACAGGGCAACTTAAGTAACTCCTTTCTTTCTTTGTTACCAGATTTCCTATAAACTAGTTTTCCTAATCTGTTGGCCTGGGGAAACATGTAGTAAGTATTCAGTGGTAAAGTGGCAACTATCACCAGACAATCCATTTTGCTATAGTTTAAAGTCCTGTCATACCTTGGTCCTCGATGGGAACAATTATTTCCTTTTCCTGCCTGTAAAAATAAGAAGAACTATTACTGCTAAAGGTATCAGACATCACAACGAGGGGGCAGAGTTTGAACAGGGATTATCAAAATCTAAGGAAGGGGCGGAAGGGGCAGCAGCAGGTGGAGACAAGGGTAGGTGCTATTGCCACGCTTGCTGGGAAGTTCCAGTCATAAATCACTCCCAATACCATGCCATCATTTCCAACTCTGGTACTCGCTCCCTCCCCAGGCAGGGCGAGGAATCCAATAACCACTCGCCTTGTGCTAACCACACTGGGGGAGCAGGGGAACTAGCTGATCACCCCTCATTGTCCCATTGCCAGCCACGGCAGGGGCCGGGGGATGTATCAGGTCTCACGGGACCCTCTCCCCAAAAGCCAGTGGGGAGCTGCGGGGGGGGGGGGGGAAGGTCTCAGAAGTCACCTCGCCCCGCAAAGCCAGTCATGTCACCTCACCCTCAGAGCCAGCTACGCCCGGGAGGGCCACACAGCGGGGAGCGGCGGGCGCAGCGCTGCCCACTTTCCTCCCGCTGGCCGCCAGCCGCCGGGCGCCGCTTCTCCCGCGCCGCCCTTTCCCTGCTGCCCCCCCCCCAAGCTGGGCCGCCGCACTCACCGCAGGGCGCCGCGAGCCGCCGCCCTCTCTGCCCGGGACTCAGCCTCTGTGGGCTGCCGGAGCTGGCCGACCTCTCACCCGCTCCTCCTCCCTCTCCAGCTGCTGGCTCCGCCTGGCCCCGGGCGGGGGAAGCGGCGGGGCCCGGAGCTCTCCCGCCCGCCATAGTCCACGCTCCTCGCCAAGGCTCTGCCTGCCAGTCCCCTCGGACAGCCTGGGGTGGCGGCGGCTTCAGCGGGTGACATTGCGCTGCTTCTCTCCCCCCCCCCCCCGCGCCTCACACTGCCACCCCCACAACGTCATTGCTCCCCCCGCCCTCACACCGCCCCCCCCAGCATCATACCCCCTCACACCGCCCCCCCCAGCATCATACCCCCTCACACCGCCCCCCCACGGCTTCATTACCCCCCTTCCCGCGTCATACCCTCCCCCACACCGCCCCCACAAAGCGTCATTCCCCCCCCCCCGCATGAAACCACCCTCCATAGCGTCATACGACCCCTCACACTGCCTCCCAGTGTCATTATCTCCCTGCCCTCACACCACCCCCATGGCGTCATTACTCCCCTCCCGGCTTTCTACTCCCCCTCACAATACCCCAGAGCATCACTGTGCCTCCGTACAGACTCTCACACAACCCCTGTGTCACCACAACCATCCCATCATCCCGGTGCCAAGGGGTCACACTGTCCTCAGCAATACCCTCCAACCAGTCCTCTGCCAGGGCATTCCACCACTCCCACAACACCCACTGACTGCCTCAGTACCAGGGGATCATACAGCCCACCACCACCATGCCCTCCCAGTACTGCAATGTCAAGGTATAACAATGACCCCTCCCTTATAGTGTCCTGGTGCTAGCACATCCCACCCTCCGTGCCCTCACACCACTCAAGTGCCAGGGGCATTACTTCTCTACTATAATTACCATTTTTCTGCAATATTGCTCTGTCAAGCATTCACAGAGAGGAAAGCATGGCCAAGCTTGTAAGGGAAGTGCCTGATATGCCATATCTACTGTTCAATAAAAGCTTGTTTAATCCACCATATGGTTGTCTGCCCTCCTGTAGCCCATTGTGGTTACGTTTACCATGTGAAAGATTTACAACAGAGGACACATAGCAAATTTCATGGTCCAGAGAAAATGACATATCTTTTCTCAGACCCCACTCATTAACACAGATTTGGTTTATCAATAAGGCAATGGAGCCTTCTGAACTGGTTTTGCATCAGACATGGAATTTGTGCTACAACAGAATTTTGATGGCATTTCAGAAACAGTGCAGTATGTCCATGTGGGCAGCCATAAACATGAGATATGTTGTTGAGGACTGCAAAATGACAACTTCCCGGAAGTCTTTGTGTCTAGAGCATTGTAGATAAGAACACTGTGGCTTGGCTTGACCAGGTTACACACAGGTCATACCAGGGTGTCACTCTGCCCCCCTTCCCCCGAGACACACTCATACCACTGCTGTGTCCAGGCATCATTCCTCCTCTGACCACACCTGCACCAAGGAGTTCCACCTCCCCTCACTACAGTGTCACACTTCCTTAGGACCATGGCATCACACCGCCACTCCTTACAGCATCATACTGCCCTTTCCTGGCCCTTGTGCAAGAGCATCACTCCACCCCCCACATCCACCCTCACACTGCCCATAGCAGGACCTCTTATTGTAACCATCCACACCTTTGCACCACCCCAGTGCCAGGGTCTCACTCCACACACCACCTCACTCCCAAACTACCCAGTGCCAGGGTTCCCTCTGCCCTAAAATGCCTTCACACTGGCCCAGTACCAGAGTGTCATACCTGCCCACCACCATTCCACTGCAGTGCACACGCACACACACGCCCTCAGTGCCATCACACCCCACTGCCCCCAGCCATCCCCTCCTCTCATCACCCCCACCATGTCATCACACTATCTTGGTGCCAGAGAGTCACACACTGTCCCACCACAGTGTCATGCCACCCCTCACTACACCACCCCCATGCCAGGCTCTCACATAACCCCCAGCATGCCCTCACACTGCTTCAGTGCCAAGGCATCACACCATGCCCCAGACACATCATCATTTAACCCTGTGCAAATCATCACACCTCATCCGCATGCCAGGGTGTTACATCGCACCTCAGAACCAGGGTGTCACACTGGCCCCTACCACAACATCACATCACCCCATTACCACACCATTATAATACTCCAGTGCTACAGCATCACACAGCTTTATATCACATGCTGCTCACATCTTGGAGTCAAACATTGTGCACCATGCTGTCACATGTTGCTTTCATATCATGTTGCACCACATAGGAATATGCTACTCATGCCAGCACATAGACCCCTACTGTGTTGCCACATGTTTTCACCTCATTACAGCCTTGGCCTCCCAACCCAAATACCTCCCCTGTACACTTAGTCCCATACCACTCTTTCACGTCACCACAGCATTGAAGATTCCTGTCCCACTTTGCCACATAATCCCAGTGTTGCAGCATCATATATTCTCAGCTCAGTCACTGGTCTGCTGTGCAAATTTGGACAAGTCACTTCAGCTCTCTATGCTTCTGTTTCCTTTGTCTGTCTTGTCTATTTAGACTGTCAGATTTTCAGGACGGAGACACTCTTATTCTCTGTTATGACTACCACCTAGCACAGCGGGGACCCAATCTATGTGGGGTTACCAGGCACCACCACAATATATCTAACTAACAGTCATGCCACACATCAGTCTAGCATAGCATAATTTTTTCAGCTTAGAAAAGAGGAGACTAAGGGGGGATATGATAGAGGTCTATAAAATCATGACTGATGTGGAAAAAGTGAATAAGGAAAAGTTATTTACTTATTCCCACAATATAAGAACTAGGGGTCACCAAATGAAATGAATAGGCAGCAGGATTAAAACAAACAAAAGGAAGTTTTTCTTCATTCAGCACACAGTCAACCTGTGGAACTCCTTGTCAGAGGATGTGGTAAAGACCAGGATTTTAACACGGTTCAAAAAAGAGCTAGATAGATTCATGGAGGTTAGGTCCATCAATGGCTATTAGCCAGGATGGGTAGGAATGATGTCCCTAGCCTCTGTTTGTCTGGAAATGGGTAACAGGAGAGGGATAATGTGAAGATTACCGATTGAGTTCCCTCTCTCTGGGGCATCTCGTATTGGCCACTACTGGTAGACAGGATACTGGGCTAGATGGATCTCTGGTCTGACCCAGTATTACCATTCTTATGCTCTTAGCATCACACATCCCTCCACCATATTGCCAATCACCCTGGCATTATGGCGTCACATGATGCTATCAAGATCACCTAGGGCACGTCTAGACTTGCTTTCACTTTCAAAAGAAGGTATGTAAATTCGGCGTGAATTTGCATATCTTCTTCCGATCAGTTTTTTGAAAGAGGTTCTTTCAAAAAAGAAAGTAGTCTAGATGTGGTTCTTTTGAGAAAAAAACCCTTTTTCGAAAGAACCGTGTAAACCACATTTTTTTAGAAAGAATGGTTCTTTCGAAAAAGGAGTTTTTTCTCTAAAGAACCGTGTCTAGACTACTTTCTTTTTTGAAAGAACCTCTTCTGAAAAAGTGATCGGAAGACGATATGCAAATTCATGCCGAATTTGCATGTCTTCTTTTGAAAGTGAAAGCAAGTCTAGATGTGCCCCTAGAGTCCTAGACCACGTTAAGGTATGTCACCATTCCATAAGACCATTTCTTTGTGGCAACATGAAGTCAATACGATAAAGTCAGTACAATGCACCACCACTATGGCATGTGGCACACCATGGCAGTGAAGAAAACATGTAGCAAGTAAGAGGAAGGGGACCAGGAAATACACAGGCCTAGTAACAAAAACTATTATTAGCACTATATTTTGTATTCCTTCACGTTCATCACCACAACTGTACAGGATATAGCAAGAGGGGGAGATAATGTTTAAGAAATTCCAACGATTGTTTTAACTGGATTTTCCCTACAAACTAATGTTACGATTATAAGGCAATATTATGCGATTTGTCAAGGCTAAAGTCAAATTATGTGTGTCCCAACAGAACACCGATGGGGAAGCTGATCTTTCTTTTACAGTACCTAAAGCAGATTTATGACGGGTGATAAAAAAAATTGTTTGAAGCTGAGCAAAGGTTCAAAATATTAGAAATATAGATGAATTAGTGGGCAGAGTACAGGCAAGATTGTCAAAGATTCACAATAAAATGTAATTTATCTCATGGGTGTCACCACCATATTTTGTGCATGTGAGAGAGAGAGCATGCACACATGTGCACACACTTTTCCTAAATTCTATCATTCCATGGGCCAAATTAATTGAAGCGGTAACTCAATAGTTTTCAAGACAGTTATTGCAAGGATTAATTTTCATGCATATGTTCAAACATATTTTGAGTTGAGAAATACAACAGGAAAACTATACAGTTGCTGTTTTTTAATTTAGCTTTTGATCAAATCACTAACCATAGCTCAAATTAATCTTTGTCTCTGCCTTGGAAGGGCTAATTCTGAGGAGAGCTCAGCATTTCCTGACCCCCACAAATTAAAAGAAAAGTTGATAGAATTCAGCTCTATATGGGGAAGTGCTCAGCACCTTAAAGGATTAGGCCTGAAATGTGCAAGGACTGATCCTTGCCCAAACTGGTAAAACTTGCCTTTACTTGTGTGATTAACAACTTTGATGCTATGAGTTACTCAAAAATACATTTGTTTCCAGAAGGAAGGTAGAGTCTCTTCTTAAAGTTTTTTTAAAAATGTATCTCTTGCAAGACAGAAGCAGATACATATTAGAACACATCACATTAAACTATGTCCAAGTCTTAATTTTGTATTTAAAAGTGGACCTTTCTTAATGCTATATCAAAATCGAAGAAAGGTTTGAAAAGGACACCCAGACATATATAGTTTGATTTGATTTTGCTGGGTTTACTTCACTATTAGTAAAGATATTTGTGTTTTTAAGAGGTTTTTTTCTTCTTCTTATAGCCTAACCATGCCTTTTGCTAGATCCTGCAGGGAAATCACAATCCCTAACATTTAAATTGAAATTGCCGCATATTGAATGTGATGTCACAAATTTGGCACAATAGGCCAAATTCTGCCCTGATTTACACCTATACAGCTTCACTGGGAGGAATTTGGCATTATGGCTAAGATAAAGAGCAGACAAGTTGTGAAGAAGAAAAAGCTTGTTTTACAAATGGCTCTTCCCGGAGCACTCTACCACTAAAGAACATATCAGTTGCGAAACTGCTAATGCGAAATTAATGGAGAATGTGTTCCTAACGTGTTTGCAAATGAATTCATCTGATAGACTCCTCAGCTGGGGAGTCCCACAAGGAACATTTCTTCCTTTGGTCCTATTCAATGTCATCTATATGCAGCATGCAGACTGCTGAAAGAAAGGGGAAAAAAAGTGGTGGCAACAAATCTCAGGCTCTACAGACTCAGGCTTGTGGGGAATCTCAGACTAGAGTGCTAAAATTGCTGCCAAGGTTTGTTTGGGTCTTCCCCCCCTCCTCCACATCTGCACTATAGATATACCCTAGGTGAATTAATAATACATCATGAACTCAAGTGCCAGCAATATGTAGATACCATGCAGTTCTATCTATCCTTCATCACATATTCATCACATATGACAGGGGTAGCCAAATTTCTGTTTGTGAGCCACATGCAACTCTTTTACAGTTAAAATGCAGTTTGTGGAACCCCCCTCACTCCTCCCACTTCTCTGCCTACCAGACAGGGGAGGGGAGCTTGGGACTTCTGCCTGTGGCAGGATGGTGGGGCAGAGGCTTTTGCCAGAGATTACTAGTGCCTGCTGGGGGTGAGTGTGTGCAAAATTTAAAGGATCTACCCCCAGCTGCTTGAGTCACATATTCCCAGACATTCTCACCCTCTTACATTCAATGGCCCCTCCCTGAGCTCCCACCTGTTACTCCACATGGAGAAGCCACAGTTGGGAGCTGCAGGGAGGAGAAACAGGGAGGAGCTGCAGGGAGGAGAAATGAGTTCCATGAGGAGAGGCAGCAGTTCTCCCTGCAGATCCCAGCTGTTTGACACTGCCTCTCTCCATAGCTGCATCTCCTAGTTTGCATCTCCAGCAGTTGCCATGAGCGGGGCTGAAGCCCTGTGCCCCAGCAAGCAAGTCTGGCTCTCAAACTTCTGAAGATTGTCATATGTCACTTGGAGGGTCAGTAAGTTTGGGCACCAACATTCCCTCTAATTTCTTCCATCCATGTGTGGAATAAAGTTTGTGATGGGCACAAAGGCACGGTGCAGGTATGCACCACCAATAGAAACACATGTTTCCAGCTGTGGGATGCTGTAGGGGCTCTACCAATCATCTGGGCAGCATTTGAATCTCTCCGGGTTGGGTGCCCAAGAGCTCAGCTTACAGGAAATATTGTTGGGCACCCCAACAAAAATGATCATGCAATTACCATGAAGATGGTTCAATGTTTGTAAGTGACCAGCTCATGAATGAAGAACAGATAGCTGAACCTGAATGCAATCTGCATAGGTTATAGCAATGGGCAGGAAAGCACTTTTAGCTGGTTCAGAACATTAAGGTTGTAAGTACAAGTACACACCCTACAACTTGTTAGTTCCGTTCATAGTTTAGGAGTGTTCTTGGATTATTCGTTGATGCTACACTCTTATGTAATAGCATTTTTCAGTTGGCTTGTAGGTGAATGCCATCTCATCCCGATCTTGATTATGAATAGTTTTGTCATATCCAGTCTGGACTACAGTAGTGTCACAGAATTCATGGTATGATCCATCCAGACCAAGGAGGGGTTGTTACTTCTTACCCCTGTAACCCCGAGTGCCCCACAATGTTTTGCCATTGTAGCTCCCAGCCTTTATATAGAAAAAACTTGTCACCTTTGTTTATATTCTCCTGGACATAACATCACAGAGCCTCCATGAGGTGTTACAGACATGTCAGAGTAACATTAATGGTCAGTGTTATTTGATTTCTACTCCTGAGGGAATTCTATGCCACCGTGCAAGGCCAAATTTTGCAGAAATTAACATCGTACGCACAGTATTTCCTTCCACCTCACAGCAATGGGTTGCACTGCTGCCAGCCACCACTTGGGGCCACTGGGCTTGGCAGATCCCAGCTCACACATAGAAGACACTGCTTGAGGGGAGGAAAGGGGAGCTAATCAGAAGGCTTCCAGCAACTGCAGTGCCCAGCACATCCTGAGGGAAGGAGAGGGCAGTGTGCAGGACACTCTGTGCAAGCCTGAGACTGAGCATCAGGCTGTTTCTCCCTCTGGACCCCGGAGCTCTGAGGATGGTGAGAGAGGGAATAGGTGTCTGGGCAAGGGAGACCCCACTGTTGAACTCTTGGGAGGAGGAGGTTTGCATGTATTAACTGGGGGCTCTAGCAAGTGAGTTTGTGAGTTATGTAGTGTTATTTTGACAAATAAAAGTTGCAACATTTGAAAATATTGTGCACTGAATTTTTAATTTTGGGGTGCAGAACACCCTCAGGAGTAAAATGATTTCAAATGATATACTACATGTCACCTTTTAACTAATTATCACAACACAAGTATGTGCTGTGTCATGAGTCAGTTCTTAAAAGAGTTGCTGACAGAGTAGTGAACCACAAGTGGGCTCCTATCACAAGCAGTGTAGTGCATCTGGGCATGAAGTCATCAGCTCTTAGAAAACTCCAGCTAGTACAGAATTCTAAGCATATTTTCTCAGCCAAAACATCAAACCACTGCTCTGCTCTCTACGCTTCCCATAAAACAGTGAATCAGATTCAAGATCTTGGACCTTATCTTTGATGTGCTGAATGCCTAGTCTCAATATAATTAAAAGATAGCCTAAAGCTCCAGGATGAAAATTGTGGCTGACAACTCCACTTTTCAGGAATAATGGACCTTTCTACCATAAGGGTAAAGCTCAATTGTGTGAAAGACAGTTTTCTTGGGGACCAGTCCACATTTGTGGAATGAACTCCCACAGGAAATAAACTTCACCACCTTCATCTCTAAGAGCAAAGCACACTTCTTTGCCCTGCCTTGTCTAACACACAGCAACATGTACATTAAAAAACAAAACAGCAGAACAAAAAGAAAGCCTACCAGAACAAAACCCACAATTCTCCTTCTGGGGAGAATTTGAGAGGGAGAGAGTAAACCACATGTGACAGATGCTAGACATGTTGCACTACTAGAAGGCACTCCAATATTATTCTGTTCTGAACAGAATAGAATCCCAAAAGCCTTGGATTTCTCTCTGTATTAGAGCTATGAGGAATAAACACATGTGGCCACCAGAAGGCACTGTCTTCATGAAAAATCACCTTTGGGAACATTTGACAGTTTTGAAACAACATAGAATCAATTGTCAAAGTGCAGTGATGGCCTTTGAGGAATGGCTCAGCAAACACTGAAAACTGATGATTTAGAGTTCGCTTAGGGGACTACCTTGAACCTGAATGTTGAATCTATGATTGAGGTAATCTTTTCTTCTGAGCCTTTTCCCAAAGAGCACACTCAGGCTACGTTTACACTGCAATGCTATTTCGGGATACTGAAACATTTTAACAGCAAGCTTGTTATTTCGGGCTCACTATTCTGATGTCCCTGTAAACCTCATTCCGTGAGGAGTAAGGGACATTTCAGAATAGTCGGTTATTTTGAAATTTGGCGCTGTGTAGACAGCGCCAAATTACGAAATAAGCTATTCCGAAATAAGATTGAAATAAGATACATAATTTGCATGGCTCGAATTGCATATCTTATTTCAAGCTACAGTGCAGTGTAGACGCACCCTCAGGCACCTTTCAAACAAAAGGATTTGCTAGGGCTAGCAGAAAAAACAGGATACCAGCACGCGTGGTACATTGCAAGTAACAATGACAAACCCTGTAATTTCTAACTTAACCCCATAGTGAGCAGTCCTATAAACGGGTACAAGGTACATTTATCTTATGGAGATTCTTAGGCCTACTACTTTGATGCCTATTGTAGTTCATCCTTCTGATAAAGAGCAATTAAGTCTAAATTATATTTCCAATATCAAAAGATCAATCCCATTTCCTGGGATCTTGATGAGATCGACCTGGCCAGCACCTCTTTCGTGCTGGAGGTTGACCTGGGGCAATGGGGGAAAGCACTCTAGGCATGGCGCATCTATCTGGGCCTTGCAATTGAAGACATCTTGGAGGTAGAAATGGAGCCTCTCGGATGGGATAGCTCAGTAGGATGAGGTCCCACTGAGGATCTCCCTCATGGCTTTCAGACAGTTAGCTCTTGATGGAGGCCCCTCTTCATTATCCTGCTAACATACAGCTGCAATAATTGCTTCATGTCTCCACTTTGCTGGATACTCTGCACACTCACAGATGTGTGACAAGCCAAACCCTAGAGTCTATGTATGTAGGACCCTTCAAGAGCCCAATAGCCTTTTCTCTTTGGGCCTAACTCATTGTCACAGCATACAGACCCTTTCCTTAGTTAAGATATCTGAACAGCAACAACTTAGCGGCAGGTTACTGCCCCTTTAAGACATTTTGAGCACTGCTATTCCATGCTCCAGAAAATCTGTCCCCCCTCTAATTAGGCTTTAACTGCTGGGCTTTCTACACCCAGCCTGTTTGCCTAATGTAGACATGGTGTGTCCCCCCCTTGGAAGGTTAATGCCAGACACTTTTGGCTTAATTTTCACAGGCTGTGAACACTGACAACAGCTCCACCAACTTCAGTGCATTTCAGTCCCCATATCTCTAAGGGCTTGTTCCACTGAAAGGAAGTTAGATTAGTTCATGTACAAACAAGGATCTTTGAACAGTTAAAAGTTGTTATTGCTTTAAAAAAACAGCCATTTTCCTTTTTTAGTCATTTAAAATATAGGAGGAAATGTTTATCAGATGCAAAGTCAAAGATGGAGGACATGCGGGGGAACAGAAAGTGGCATATGTGGAAATTATTGCAAGTTTTAAGTGATTATTACCAACAACAGAAAGAGGGTGGGGGGGGGGGCAGGAATGTAAAGATATCGTTGTCTCTTTTCATAGTTTGAATCACATTTAATGGCTGTAACACTCGTTCTGCCTTGACTGACATACCCTTATGCAAAGGCACAAGTATTGTGAAATCGGAGACTGAATGGATAACTAGTAGAGCGGGTTGAAGTTCTCAACAACAAAAAATAGTTTTCCAGCCTCCAAGAAAATTTCCATACAAAAAAACCCTTTCATTTGGGTCAGAATTCTCAGATTTAAATGAAAACTAGAAAGTAAAATATTTTCAGTAACATTTTTCATGTTTTGGTTTTACACAAACTTTTTTTAAGCCAAAAAATAGTTTTCAAACACAGATACACATTTTGTTTTTAGCTTAGGTGTTTCATCAAAAATCTGAAAAAAAAACTTTCTGAATAATTCCTCCCTCAAAAATAATCCCAGAAAAATTGACATTTTCCCAACTAGCTTTAGCAACTAGTCACTTGGGCTGAAAGGAGAATCACTCTCTAGTGGACAAAACAATCAGATACTCAATTATCAATTTATTTTTGTGGACTGATTTAATCTAAATCACTCAACATAATATAATTTTGAAGAGACTGTCTGAAAATAAAGTGATGGTGAAGCCAGTAGGAATTTTGCTGTTGGGTACACATTGGTCCATGTGTTAGTAGTCTGACTGCATAAGGTTGAGAGGGAAGATGATCTGAAATAGGTCAGATACTGGAGGTAGACTGGAGAGATCTAAGTTTAATTGTGGTTTTGCCACTGATTGCAAGTCACTGCATCTCTCTGTACCTCAGTTCTCTATCTGCAAAATGGGGATATGAATACTTCCTTTCACCCATCCCTACTGTTATCTTTTTAAACCATAAATTATTTGGGGGCAAGAACTTCTTCTTACTATCTGTCGTTACAGCACTTAACATATTGTGTGCTGATTATGGCTATACTATAATACAAATACATAAGAAACCTGAGCATGAAGGAATCTTGGTACAAAATCTTACGTGAAATATCTTATTCTATCCATTGACAGATAGACCTTTGCTTACAGTCTGATTCTGTATTGCATTATCTGTTTCTCCACTTCAGGGATTTCATTATAAAGTCTCTCTACCTTTGTGGTTATATCCATATTTGTCATCTGAAGAAGTGGGTTCTGCCCATGAAAGCTCATGATACTATTTATATATTTTTGTTAGTCTCTAAGGTGCTACAGGACCTTTGTGGTTATATGCAAGCCAGATTCCACTTCTATTTTACATTCTGCATAAAATGCTTTTGTTTC
Source organism: Pelochelys cantorii (assembly GCA_032595735.1). Taxonomy (NCBI): domain Eukaryota; kingdom Metazoa; phylum Chordata; order Testudines; family Trionychidae; genus Pelochelys; species Pelochelys cantorii. The sequence continues at coordinate 46,534,451 of CM064334.1, read as the reverse complement.
ATATCATTGTATAATAAACACTGCCGTGAAAGTTTTACAGGGAACGTGAAAGGTAAAATGGAGTTTCATCATGTCTTGTGTTCATGTAAAAATAATTAAACTGGTCAATTGTTTTACATATGTCTGGTTTAGACTGTGGTTAATCTCTTTTTGTTGGTAGATTGCAATTGCCTTTTTGTCTTCCTTTGACCTTGAATATTTTTTCAAAGCTAATAAATAAAGTCCCCAGAAAATGGCACACACAGTTTTTTCAATGAAAACTTAGTAGTGCTATTTAAATTATAATGCGTTATTATTATGAGACTGAAAACACAATTACATCCTAAACATGACAGATGCAATTTAGGCCCAAATCCTCAAATCTAGAGGTCTGAGGACACAGAAGACTTGTTCAGTTCCACTGTCCATGAGAAAGATCCAGGTCTGTGGTCTAGCTTGTGAATCAGGCACTAACTACTTCACCACACCTACAGATATAAAAAGAGAAGACCCAACATTTAGTCTGGGACTCTAGAAATCACAGTCGTCCCAAACTACAACCTATCAAGGTAAATCAGCTTAGCTCTATTGATACCATGTGATAATCTGGATCTCTCGCTCAGGACTGTCCCTACCAACAGGCAAAATATGCAGCCACACAGGGCACCACAAAATTTGGGACACCAAATTGCCCCAAATTTCGTGGTGTCTTAGGCCACTGTGTATGTAGCAGTGCCAGCTCCAGCGGCCAGCCTCACCGCAAGGCTATCACTGGGGGATGGGGGATGAGGCCTGGGACAGCCGCCCTACTCTGCCCCTGCTCCGCCCCCGCCCTCACTCCACCCCTGCCTCCAAGTCCTTGCCCTTGCTCCGCCCAACCCACCTCTTCTCACCCATTCTCCCAAGCTCCCTCCCTTGATCAACATGGCCCGGAGAGGTTGCAGAGGGCCTAGTGCCATCATCAGGGTTGGGCCTGCTCCCACACTCACCAGTGGTGGTGGTGGAGTGACGCCAGCTCCCAGCCCCCACCACTGGTGAGTGCAGGCAGGGAGTGCTTCCACACCTTCCTTCAAGCCTCCTCCCCCAAGTGATACGGCTGGGAGTCAGTGGAGTGGAGGGGGCTGGGCCAGGTTGTTCCGCTTCCAGCTGCTGCCAATGAGTGTGTGGGCAGGCATGACCCTCACTTCTGTCCCATACAGCTCCTGCCCCTGCAGTCTTGAGCGCAGCCCCCTCCTGCTGAGAGGCTGGCCCCCTGGTGGAACACTCCCCACTCCCATAGAGAGTGCAGCGGTTTGTGCTGTGCAGGGCACCAAAACTGCTAGGGACAGCCAGCCCTGCTCATTTGCTCTCTCTTTCTCTCTCTCTGCAACAGGTTGATAGGACTTTTTTCTGACACATTTGTCTGTTTCTTTTGGAGACAGGCCTCCAAGAAAAACCTGGCTGGCTCTCTGTCACTGTAATTTTGCTAGGATTGAATTTAATAGAGCAGTCGCAAGACTTGACAGGTTTATTTTATATAAGCAAGAGTTTATACAACTATAAACATTTGTGTTTCCCAAGATTGCTATGCTAGAGACATGGGGCTGATTCTGTATTCCTTGTGCATCAGTTGAAGTCAGCCTGAGTCACAGTGACACTCACTCCAGCAGATGAAGGGGTATTGCAGTATTGTCTGTAGCCAATGAAAACTGTACTTCATGGATCAAATTCCAGTGACACTCATAGATACACTCATATCACTTTTTACCAGGATGGTCACTGGTTTGAAATATTCCCCTTGTATTCTGGATGTTTTTTTACCCTAACTGGTATTGTGGCTTGTGAAAATGCCCGGCCACCTCCACCAACCTTCCAGGCCCAAATTACCTTTCTGCTGAACTCAGCTTAATCAGCTGTCTCTGTCCTGGTCTGATATATTGCCTTCCAGCCTGCCTCTCTCAGCATATAATTTCTAAGTTTTGCTTATGGGACTGTCTTTAGTCTGCCCCCACCCCAGCACCCCACCTATGTCTGCTGAAAAAAATAGGACTATTAGGCTGAGTTACATGTGTTATCTGTTATCCAGTATGAGATAAACTCCCCAAACCCATTCCCTTCAACTCTGGCAGTACAATTTCAAAGTATAAATCAATGAACTCAGAAAGCCAACAATACACCCAGGACAGCACTGGAATTAGAGGGTAATGATCTCATTTCCATTTTCCATTTCAGTCAAGCTGAAAATCCTCCAGGAGCCAGCAATTTTCTAAGTTTAAGAAATTGTAGTGAGAATCTGATTTTATTTAAACCTGGTCAAATACTACTCAATTTCTAAACCACTCTTTACAGTACTGAGCCATTGGGTAATTTGATGAGAAACAGCAAAATTGTATCTTTTTTCCAGTGTTTGACCAGTTCTACTTCCGATGTATCTTCTAACAAAAGACCTAAATAGACAGTTAATGTTCTTTGGAAAGGTAAAATTAAATCAAAACCAGATGTTTGAAAAGTTGTCTAAGAGAGGCAGTATCTGTTTGAACCGGACATAGCTCAATGGGATCCTAAGCATGCTTCTTGGGCACTACTGTAATATTAATAAGGACTGTAACTACTCAAAAGTAATGTAGCATCAATTCTATCCCAGAGTGATTCTGTTTATCACTAGTGGAATCATCATCACCTATTTAATGAAGGATCAACAGTTTCACAGTCAGCCTTGGGCAGGAAACCAAACAAATAAGACGAGTCAAAGTTTTTAATGCAGCAGCAGAACTAATTTTAAGTGTATTCTCAGCACGAAAAACAGAAATACAAAGATCACATAGTTCTAGTATGATGCTAATAGTTGATTTTTTAAAGATCTCTGTCAATTTCAGAGAAATTTTAAAAAAATCCTAAAGCAATTATTTTGGGGATATTCCAGCAGCTGAAAAGTTAACTTTTTCAGAAAAAGTATTTTGTAGCAGGTCAAACAGTGTTTTGTTCAACTCAATAGAATTTTTTCCCCCAGTTTTGGTCATCTTTAACTTTAAAAATAAATAAATAAATAAAAGCAAAAGGAAATTTGGAAGTAAAAGGTTGCAGTCACAAAGGAGTGGTGGTGCACTGACCATCAGCCAGTGGTTAGGGCACTTATACGGGAAAGTGGGGGAGGAGAGGCAAATTCATGCTGTAGAGTAGGGATTTAAACCTCCCTCCACCCAGTGTCTAATCACCAAACTATTGGCTATTCTAAGGCAGTTCTCAGTCTCTCCTGTTGAAACTGTTCCACTACACTTGAGTTACTCCACTAGAATAAATTAGCTTGAGTGAGAACAATCACACTGCAAAATACTGTGTATGCTACTTCCTTTGATTAGCAGCAGAGTGACAGGGACACCACTATTCCTTTCTTCTACCAATCATCAGGCTTGTCTATTTAGATGGTAAGCACTTTGGGGCAGGCACTGTCTCTTACACGCTGGTACAGTGCTTAGCAGAATGGAGCAAGGATTTCAGTTGAAATTGAGACCAGAAGCTACTGTAATATAAATAGTTTTTTTTAATGTTCTTTTAAAAACAGCCCTACAGATTGGAGGGAGCTAAACAAAACAAATGTCCTCACCGTTCCCTTACCTGTAAGTCACCTTTCACAGTCATTGCAATGAATTCCAATGCAACAGTGCGCTCAGCCAATGAGACTGAAAAAATATGCTGGTTCAGTGCAGTGAGGACATTCCCAGGTTAAGAGGCTACTTGAACATATCTGAATTATATTAGGACCCAGTTCTGTGGGATGCTAAGTGTCCTTAATTTCCCACTGAATTCAAGAAGAGTTGAGAAGGCTGCATCAGACTCTTAGTTACCAGTATAAAAAACCAACCCCATTGAGGGGAGTCCCAGAGGTCCTGGTTTTAGCAGGTTTGGAACTAGTGCAAAAGAAAGGTTCTCATCTGGACAATTATTATTTTAAAGCTAATCAAACTCCTTTGAACGCTAAATAGGATCAGGTTGTGTATGAGATTCAGATCCAAATGCACTCGTCTCTAATCATGACACCCTTCAGCAAGGCAGCTCAAGTGTAGAAACGTTTGGCCAAGAGCAACCTTTCATCTTTTAAAATGGATGGCCAGACTGCACAGACAGCCCTTCAGCATACATTGGAGTCCACTTTAATCAATGCAGCCCAGTCCTTATTAAAAGGTGAGAACAGCCACAAGCTACTCCATTTTTAAGTTATGGCTGCCCTTGGGCTCCTGCCAAATTACCAATGCTGCCATTAGTTGGGCAAATTGTGCATGCCCACACTGAATGGAAGTCCTTGTGTCCTCTCCCCTTCATAGGAAGCGGTGTTAATCAGTGCAGCATGTTAATCAGAGGCTCTGTTTTACTGCAGACTCCGAAGTCTTTAACATTCTCTGTGAGTCAGGAATGAAATAAAACTGCTGTAAGTGGAGTTTCTCGGGAAATGAGACTGCTCTGGCACATAAAGAATTCAGACAGGTCTGGAAGGAGAACAAGGAGATTTCCTTTGGACATAACCAATAGCCATGAAAAAGTAATTTAAAAATAAAAATAAAAATACACCTCATTCTGCTTTATTCAAGTATGGGCTTGTTGCTGCATTGGAAATTAGTGTCTGGTCTTCCATTCAGTATGACCTGACACTAAGAGCTTTGCTTGCATTATTCATCATCATCATTGTCATTACCTTCACACTAATGAACATTTACAGCAGTTCAGTCTGTGAAATAGGACAGCCCTTTTGAAGTAACCCAGGCACACAATGCTGGAGGGCAGGATGAGGGTTATCATCTATGAAATAAGGGGGTCTCAGGTTCCCCTACAGACATTTTTGGGGACAGGTAGTGCAGGAAACAAACACAAGGCAGTGAAAGTGGGGTTTTCCATATATTAGCTATTAATGCACAGTTAGAAATGGGTTAGCCTGGTACCCGGGCTTTGCCTACATTAACCATTAGTCATCCTTACAACATGCCTGTGAGAGTGTCATTTACCAGTGCCATTGTATAGATGGGGAAATGAAGGAAATGAACGAATTGCTCAAGGCCAAGGTCAGTGAGAGTGCAAGGTTTCCTGATTCCTTGTCCCAATTTCAGGGGAGATCTTCACTGCAGAGTTAATGTGGGTGATTGGCACTTGACATTTCCAGAAGTACCCAGAGTGGTGAGACACCTTGCTGCCATCTGCCCTTAGTGTGAGGAAACCTTGTCTGTGCCAGGGTCAGTTCCCTGTCTCTGTCTGCCATAGGCAACACAAACTCTCCCATCTAGGCATACAGAGGCCCTTTTCTCACTCTGCAGGCTAGCAATAGGCATACTCCAATTCCTATGCATCTCACTGAAGTGCCCAGCCTGTTCCCCTGGACACTCACAGAATTCACAAGTTTTCTGCTTCCAAAGAAGCCGTATACTCCAGTTTACCAGTCCCAACTCAGATCACTGCTCTGCTTAGCACACAGCACTCAGAAATGTTGACAGTGAAAAGCACTGGAAACAAATGGTTACATATAAAATCATAATACATTCTAGAACCTAGACATACTTAACTAGATACTTTGTCTTATAGAGTAATGCTCACCCAGCATTCTTCCAGTGTTATATAGCCAGGCCTGGCTGTGACCTTCCATTCATAAGCAGGGGAGACAACCCAGCCACACCAGGTCCCTTGGCCAGTTTGGGGAACTCCGTGCTGTGCTCCCAGAAAGGGCAGAGTCTCAGGTGGAAAGGGCGGGGCTAAGAGCAACCAGTCTTTAGCGCCGCCTAGACCGTGGTGCTTCCCACTCCCCAATGTTGCCCCTGATTCACTGGGCAAACCTAAGAGCTGCCTGGAGCACGCCTCACGGTGCTGCAGTGCTCCAGCTGTGATTTAAAGGATTTGGGGCTCCTTATACCGCTGCTGCTATCACTGAGCAGTTGTCACCTTTGCTCGCTCCTGTTGGTGGGCCTGTTCATAAGACAAAATACACTGTTAGCATGCCTCTTCATTGAAGGATCCAGGGCACACCTCTCCAACCCCCAGATATACTCCAACTAGCCATTGTTTTTATTCATAAACAGGATCCTCGTCTCTGTTCATTTCTTCCTGTAAATTTTCTCTTGAAGATTTCACAATCTCTTGATTCACATTTGACTCATTATGCAAACAGGCATACATTGTGAGACACATACAATGCCCAATATACATGACCAGACAGAGAGAATCACCTGTTGCCTCATGCATGAAAGGAATCTGTATGAGACATTCCTCATTAACCACATTTATGAACATAATTTTCAGCACACACTTAACTCCTTACATATTATACAGACATTCCTTCATAGTAGGCTCCTGGTAGAGACCTCACCTGACACCCTGTAGTGAATTATTATGCATATTCTGACCCATAAGATCCCTAGTAATCTTTATGAGTCCCTTTCATCCTCTTCCAGTTGGCACCTAGAAATTCCTAGGTCACAGCACCCACATTAGTCTAGCCTGAGGGTGGGCAATAATTTTTTATGGGGGGCCACTGCAAGATTTTGGAAAGTGGCCAAGGGCCACAACCTTCCATGATTTTAATGGAGGAAGTGCAGGGTCTGGAATGCAGGTTGGGTGCAGAAGGGAACTTGGGGGTAAGGGACTGAAGTGCGGGGGGGGGGGGGAGGGGGTGTGGTCTGGGAGGAAGTTTAGGTGAAGGAGGTGATTGTGGTCTGGGGCACTGAATTGGGGCATAGGGGTTTGGATTAGGGCAGGGGATTGGGGTGCAGAGTCTGGGAGGTGGAAGGGGTTCAGGAGGGGGACAGAGGTTTTGGGTTGAGTGGGGTGGCAGTGGATTGGGGAAGGATGGGGGTGAAGTGCCAAAGGCAGGTTCTGGCCTGGAGACTTATGTGGGTGACCCATGGCCAGCAGTCCAGCATGTTTCTCAGGCAGCCTGCCTGCCCTGCCCCTACAGAGGCTGCAGGGGCCATGTGCATTGGTGAATAGGAGCCTGGGCACCACTTGCCCCTCCCCTCACAGCTGAGAAAGAGAAATGGCTGCGGCAGCTGGTTTTCTGAGTGGTGGTGGGGGGGGGGGGCTCAGTCTGACGCTCCCTGCTGTGTCTGCAGGCCAGATGCAGTGGCTTGGCAGGCCAGATCTGGCCCCCGGGCTGAATTTTGCCCAGCTCTGGTCTAGCCCAAGTGCGAACCACCACAGCAGCCTCACTGGTTGTGAATTTGTGTGTGTGACTGAGACCTGTGGAGACATGGCCCACAGCTCTTTGTGCTGTGGTAAACTGAGCTGCCCCATGATTCTCTCCCGGTACGTGGCAGGAGAACCTGTGCACACAGAGGGATTCATGAGAAGGCACTGGAGGGCTATCAGCCGTTTAATCTGCATCCTTACTGCACGGCAAGTGGATTACCAGCCTGAATTAAAGCACCTATCCTACAGAGAAAGATATCTCAGCCCAACTCTTCCCAGAGTTACATGTCAGCAACTTCCTTCCTTTCCTCCAAAACCAAATATTAGTTTATTACTAATTTGTGTAACAATAGCACCAGTCAAGATCATTATGGTGCTAAGCAACACCCTCAGCGAGAGAATATCTGTTCCAAAGAGCCATCCATCTAAATAGACAAAGGATGGGCGGGGAAGCAAAAAAGTGAAGTGACTCCCTGTTCAAAGTCACATAACAGGTTCAGTAGCAGAGCGTAAATAGATCCCAGGCCTCATGACTCCTACCCCAATGCCTTATTCACTAGCCTACACTACTACTAAGCACATTTCTACAACAGGGATTGATTCAGCTGGAAACAAACAACCAAGTGACAAAACATTCATTCCCATAGATCTGTGGTCTATTATGTAATATTTCCTAAATATAGAAAAAGTCCTAATCTCATTCTTCTGCTTTTCTTAAATGAAATATCTAAATACTTGCTTATGATTTAAACCTGTTTAAGGAAAAGCAAACAAAGAAAAAAATCCTTTTTTTTCTGAACTTGCATCTAACCTATGGCTGTATTTTAACTTAGGCCATCATAAAGCCTTTTTAATTACAATTTGATTTTAGTCCACAGTGAAATGCACAAAATCTATTTTGAATGTGAATCGTTAGCATCAGCAGCGCCTCAGAGTCAATGCTCTTCCATAATTTGATCTTTTCCTCCTTAGCATGTTACTGTCACATTTGCCAACTTATTATTTCACATGTAGCAAAGTTTAGAGTTCAGCCAAGGGACATGCTGCAGTAACAAACCATGAACATAAAAAGGTCTAGTCTCAACTATGCAGTTTGGTCATGCTAATGCTATGGGGGCATTGCTTTATTTTTACATAGCAACTTTTATTCTTCTGAGGCATTGTATCTGATTCAGTCAATAATCTGTGGTAAAGTATACATGATTTAATTTATAAACAGATAGCTCCGCAGTGCCTAATAAAGAAGTTAAATTAATCTCATTAAAGGAGCTGAAGTAAGAGCATGTTCAATCTTTCTTACTAAGATTTCAGATATCAGAGACAAATTTCTTCAAGAGATTATGTTTTTGAATTGAAAACTAATTAAGATCTGGCCTTGTAAACTAACAAGGGCATCTGTGTTACAAGGCCAATTGTTTACTTCCTGAAATGGCTAGAGAAATGAAATTCACCACTCTGAGTATCTGAGAAAATATAAGAACATTGACAAAGGTCCTGTCCTTTCAGCTTTCTGCCCAGACTCCCTCTCTCTCCTTCCAAGGAAAGGGTATTTGCAGGAAAGTACTGGAAAAAAAGATTGGTTGATGCTTTGATGGCCTTCCCAGAAGCCACCCAAACCTTTCTGTTCAGAGAATTCTTCCCAGAATGAGGTTCAATTGCATTGGTCAAAGTACCTAGGCTAAGGAGAAGTAGAATTTGCCGACTGCATTCTCCATCACAAGGCCCCAATGTTAAGAGGTGCTAAGCAGCTACCACTATGTGCAGACTTCCAGCACCTTGCAGGCCTGGATCTTTAATCAAAAAATAATTGCCTTTAGACCAGGTCATCTGCAACTATCTATAGGAGAGAAATGTGAATAATTGCGTACAACTCCAATTTAACTGTTAAGAGAAGTACTGCTAGATGAGGAGCAGTCAAAATTTGAGGTGGCCAATGAGTGTGTGTTTTTCAAATAATTACATTTCTTGCATGAGCATATTGCTTTTTCTACATCAAAGAATGAGACAGCGCTTTATACAATACAGAAGCAATAGACCTTGAAATGAAAAGCAGGGTGCGGTAACTCTAGCTAATATATTATATAGCACTGGTAAGTGGTGCTGCAATCCAGGTGGGAAAAATCACAGACAATCACATTAACATGACTAAATTAACATTAGCATCATCTTGGTTCTCAATGAGCCATGAAAGAAGGTCACTGCTTGAAAGTAGGTCACTGCTTGAATGTGCTGTCCTATGTAGCCCAGTAGGCTTTGTTTGCCTTTGCCTTTGCTATTCTATTCCTGCTTTGTTATATTCACTGCTATGTTATATTCTGCTTTGCATTAGATTTAGCAGTAATGCAAGTAACCTATAGGCTTGTGTCCTGTAAGACATTAGCTTCAGCAAGTTAGTATAGGCCTTGAGGCCTGTAATATCTAATCAAATAAGCTTTGTACAGACCAAAAGACTAATCAAAACCCCCATGTTTTTGGGGAGCAGAACCTAGAGGTTAAGTACATCTGTAGGTGTAATGTGTTTAAGACAAACACTGTTCTTTGTGAACTATAGGGAGAGGAATAAGTATCTCATCGTCATCTTGTCTGGTGAGACTAACTAAGTGGAAGAATATGGTTACCTATGATAACCAATGGCCAATTTTGCATGGCAATCAATCAAAAGGGATACCAATATGCATACCTTGGACTGTCCTGTCACAAATCCAAATTTCCGTTTTACTCCTACTTTGATGGGGAACTAAGTAAGTTCCCCTATGTCCCAAGAATTATAGTAAAAGTCATGGTTAGCAGATAAAGAAACCTACATCATAAAAATTACTAACAATATGGATAGTAAGATAAGGAAATACAAACCAGAAAAGGAAAATTTCCTACTAAATATGCATCAAACATTACAATGTCAGTGTAACATATTATAAAAGTAGCATCCTAGCTTAGGAGCAGTGGGGGAAAAAATGTAGTCCTTGAAAGGTGCCAGAATAATGGCCACTGATAACAATAAAAAAGTAAAACGTGATAATGAAGATGATGGCTAACACCTCAGATTCTTCTAGAATAGTGTGAGTATATGATATTAAAATACAGATGAACGTTCCCTATCTATCTTATAAAACTGGGGCATCTGCGACTGTGCTAAATGCATTAATAAACTATATTTGTAAATATACAAAAGGTTAGGACCTATAGTGAAAGTGTTGCAACTATGCACATCAGGGTTCCCAATAATAAAATTATATACTGGGCCTAATACTGGAACAAAAAAACCTGTCAACCCTAAAAGTGGTAACTGGAAATTCATAAGTAATCTAAAATCAGGCAACACCTAGAGGAAAGGACTGCACAGAGGGAACATAAGGGCATATCTTCACGACAGGCTGGATCAATGGGCAGTGATCAATCCAACAGGGATAGATTTACCATGTCTAATATAGATGCAATAAATCGATGGCCAAGCATTCTCCCTTTGACTCCAGTGCTCCTCCAAAACAAGAAGAGTAAGCTAAGTCAATGGGAAAGTGTCAGCTGTACACTTACAGCTGTGAAGATACCAGGGTGTGCAGACCTAAGTATGTCGTCTTCAGCTACATTATTCACATCGCTGAAGTTGCATAATTTAGGTTGATGGCCTGCAGTAGTATAGACTAGGCCTAACAATACAGCCTTAAATCAAAGACTCTCACTAGCTGGGCTCTGCCATACAACAACTTTGCATGCTTACCAAGTACCTCCACACAGCCCCTTGTGGCATTTTGGCCACACATCATAGAAAGCTGAGGACTGTTTATTAATTCAAGCAGAGACTCAAAGGGCTGTTGCATGTCAGAATTCAAGTCCAACAGTAGAGCTATGTGAGGAAGCTTCCACAGTATTCACCTGACCCTATGCCTGGATCTTGCTAATCCCCTTACTTCACGCCTCTCTTCACGTGAATCAGTGTCATACTGCCAGGTAGGTACATTAAGAAAGAGTTCTAGTCTTGCTGACAGATTAACATGTCTAAGCATTAATTTTTCCAAGGAGTCTCATTCATTTGGAGAGGGCTTTTGGTTTATTACTCATCCCTGACACAATTTCCATCTGAGAAGTGAAACAACCATTTTGGCACCTTAGCTCTGGGGTAGGGAATGTTGTTCTGATCTTGTTCTCCAGCTACTACTTAGGACAGCAAAGCTGTACAGATGATTATCCCTTAGACTTAGACACAAACTAGAATCATAGAATCCTAGGGCTGAAAGAGACCTCAGGAGGTCATTGAGTCCAGCCCCCTGCCCAAAGCAGGACCAATCCCAACTAAACCATCCCAGCCAGGGCTTTGTCAAGCTGAGTCTTAAAAACCTCTAGAGTTGTAAGATTCCACCACCTCCCTACATAACACAGTCCAGTACTTCACCATCCTCCTAGTGAAATAGTTTTTCCTAATATCCAACCTAGACCTCCTGCACTATAACTTGAGACCATTGCTCCTTGTTCTGCCATTCATCACTACTGTGAACAGCCTTTCTCCATCCTCTTTGGAACCTTGAAGGCTGCTATCAAATCCCCCCTCACTCTTCTCTTTCGCAGACTAAATAAGCCCAAATCCCTCAGCCTCTCTTCGAAGGTCATGTGTTCCAGCTCCCTAATCATTTTGGTTAACCTCCACTGGACCCTCTCCAATGCATCCACATCCTTTTTATAGTGTGTGTGGGAGGGGTGGGGGAGGACAAAACTGGACACAATACTCCACATGTGGCCTCATCAATGCCAAATAAAGAGGAATAATCACTTCTCTAGATCTGCTGGAAATGCTCCTCTGAATGCACCCCAATATGCCATTAGTCTTCTTGGCTACAAGGGCACACAGCTGACTCATATACAGCTTCTCATCCACTGTAATCCGCGGGTTCTTTTCTGCCGAACTACTACTTAGCCAGTTGGTCCCCAGCCTGTAACAGTGGTTGGGATTCTTCCATCCCAAGTGCAGGACTCTGCACTTGTCCTTGAATCTCATCAGATTTCTTTTGGCCCAATCCTCCAATTTGTCTAGGTCACTCTGGACCCCATCCCTGCCCTCCAATGTATCTACCTCTCCCCCTAGCTCTCCTTGCTGAGGGTGCAATCCAGGGACTACAGTGGAGAATACTTTGGCAGGGACCTCTCAGGGAAGAGATCAGAAGGAGAGCCCATCAACCGGAAGGCATGGGATGCTTAGTCTTAGGGCTGGGCATTCCACAACCACCACCCCCAAGAGAAGAAGATGGGTGGTGGTGGTTAGGGACTCCCTCCTAAGAGGTACAGAGTCATCCATCTGCTGTCCAGACCTGGAATCTCGAGAAATTGCTGCTTACCAGGAGCTAGAATTCAGGATGTGACCAAGAGTCTTCCAAAACTGATCAAACCTTAGGATCACTACCCCTTCCTGCTTCTCCACATAGGAACTAATGTTACAGCCAAGAATGACCTTGAGCAGGTCACTGCAGATTATGTAGTGCTGGGAAAAAGGATCAAGGAATTTAAAGTGCAAGTGGTGTTCTTGTCCATCCTACCTGTTGAAGGAAAAGATCCAGGTAGGGATCATCAAATCGTGGAAATAAATGTGGGGTTGCGCAGGTGGTGTTGGAGAGAAGGCTTTGGTTTCTTTGACCGTGGAACTCTGTTCCAGGCACTAGGATTGCTAGGAAGAGAGGGGATCCACCTAACCAAGAGAGGAAAGAGCATCTTTGTGGACAGGCTTGCAAACCTAATGAGGAGGGCTTTAAACGAGGTTCGTTGGGGGACGGTGACCTAAGCCCTGAGGTAAGTGAGGAAGTGGGATACTGGGAAAAAACACAAGGAGGAAGGAGCAACAAAGGAGGAACCCTGATTCGAATGGAGAAGGTAGGGCAATCCGCTAGTTATCTATGGTGTTTGTACACTAATGCAAGAAGCCTGGGAAACAAACAGGAAGAATTAGAAGCCCTGGCACAGTCGAAGAACTGTGATTTGATTGGAATAACAGAGACTTGGTGGGATGACTCACATGACTGGAGCACTGTCATGGAAGGGTATAAAACTGTTCAGGAAGAACAGGCAAGGGGGAAAAGGAGGAGGAGTTGCACTGTATGTAAGAGAGCAGTATAATTGCTCAGAGCTCCAGTGTATACAGGGAGAAAAGCCTGTTGAGAGTCTTTGGGTTAAGTTTAGAGGCGGGAGCAACAGGGGTGATGTTGTGGTTGGTGCCTGCTATAGACCACCAGATCAGGTGGATGAAGTAGATGAGGCTTTCTTCAGACAACTAAGAGAAGCTTCCAGTTCACAGACCCTGGTTCTCATGGGGGACTTTAATCACCCTGACATCTATTGGGAGACCAATATGGCAGTACACAGACAATCCAGGACATTTTTGGAGAATGTTGGGGATAACTTCTTGGTACAAGTGCTGAAGGAACTGACCAGGGGCCATGCACAGCTTGACCTGCTGCTCACAAACAGGGAGGAACTAGTAGGGAAAATAGATGTGGGTGGCAACCTGGGAAGCAGTGATCATGAGATTTTTGATTTCATGATCATGACAAAAGGAAGAAAGGAGAGTAGCAAAATACACTCCCTGGACTTCAGAAAAGCAGACTTTGACTCCCTCAGAGAACTGATGGGCAGGATCCCCCAGGATGCTAACATGAAGGAGAAAGGAGTCCAGGAGAGCTGGCAGTATTTTCAAGAAGTCTTATTGAAGGCACAGGAAGAAACCACCCCGATGCACAGTAAGAAAAGCGAATATGGTAGGTGACCAGATTGGCTTACCAGGGAAATCCTTGGTGAGCTTAAACACAAAAACAAAGCTTATAAGTGGAAACTTGGACAGATGACTAGGGAGGAGTATAAATATATTGCTTGAGAATGCAGGGAAGTAATCAGGAAGGAATTGCGGCTAGCAAGGAACATGAAGGGTAACAAGAAAGATTTCTTTAGGCATGTTAGCAATAAGAGGGTGATCAGAGAGGATGTGGGGCTCTTACTGGGTGAGGGGGGTAACCTAGTGACAGATGATGTAGGAAAAGCTGAAGTAGTCAATGCTTTCTTTGCCTCTGTCTTCACAGACAAGGTCAGCTCCCAGACTACCGCACTAGACAACTCAGTATGGGAAGGAGGTGGGCAGCCCTCAGTGGAGAAAGAACAGGTTAAGAACTATTTAGAAAAGCTAGACGTACACACATTCATGGGTCTGGATTTAATGCATCTGAGGGTACTGAGGGAGTTGGCAAATGTCATTTCAGAGCCTTTGGACATTATCTTTGAAAACTCATGGAGATCAGGAGAGGTCCCAGATGATTGGAAAAAGGCAAATGTACTGCCCATCTTTAAAAAAGGGAAGGAGGACAATCCAGGGAACTACAGACCAATCAGCCTTACCTCAGTCGCCGGAAAAATCATGGAGGGGATCCTCAAGCAATCCATTTTGAAGCACTTGGAAGAGGGGAGAGTGATCAGGAATAGTCAACATGGATTCACCAAGGGCAAGTCATGTCTGACCAATCTGATTAGGATCCTTGCCAGAGCCACAGGCTGAAACCTTGACTTCAATTCCAACAAAGCATAATTTGCGCTTTCCTAAATTGCTACTGCAGAATAATTATTAGAGATGGGCCTAATCAAAACAGTCTTTATTGGAGTTTGGAGCCAGATTAATCATTCATGGCTGAGGCCCATTTTGCAATAGCAATTTATTCAGTACCTTTTTTAGCATAAATTTATGATTAGGCTGACCATATTTCCCAATGGTGAATACAGGACACCTGGTAAAATAGCTTGACTTCAAGCAAATTCAATGGCAATCAACCAGAAGTATGTGGTAGCTCCTCCCTCCCAACATGCCTCTGGAGTCCCGGCAGAGACCGCGCAGAGCTCAGCTGGAGCGCTGCAGAGCGGGGTACGTTCGGGCTCTGCCAGTGTGCTCTGTGCACGGTCCTTTCTCCTCCCGCCCCTTCCCACCCTGCTGGGGGAGCGGCAGTGCCTGGACCCGCTCACTCTGCTGCACTCCGCAAGCCAGATCTGGGATGGTGGGGGCTTTCTTCCCCCCCGCCCGCCCGCCCCGCGCTCCTCCCAGTGGGAGCCAAAGCTGGTGCGGGGACTGGAATGTGGCACTAACATTAGCACCACGAGCGGCCCTGCTCCAGGCCTGGCAAGTGGTCCTGCCTTGGAAGCAGCTGAGGATGGGGCTGTGGGGACTTCTGGGGCCTGACCACAGACTCCAGAGAGACAAATGCCAGGGGGCCAAGTGGAGACAAGGGCAGGAGGAAAAGGGCAGGAGGAGAGAGGGGAAATGTCAGTGGGAGGGTGGAGGGGACAGAGTGATGCTGGGAGAGGAGAGAGGAAGGGCATTGGGGGCAAGAGGAAGCAAGGGGAGGGGGACGTGCTGGGAGAAGGGTTGAAAGGAGGGGTGGGCATGAGGAAGGTGGGGATGGAGCAAGTCGTGTGAGGGCACAGAGAGGCATGAGAGGAACTGGGGCAGAGGTTGGTGAAGGGATGGGCATCAGGGAGAAAGGGGGCAGGGGCAGTGAGGGAAGGAGGAAGCACCAGGAGGGTGCAGGGGTAAGGGAAGGTGCAGGTGCCAGGGAATTTGGGGGGTGAAGTAGAAGTGCAGACACCTGCAGGGGGAGACCAGCACCAGAGGAGAGAGGGTTCGGTGGGTAGGAGGATGGTGGGAAAAGTTCTTAGAGGAGGTTATGGCCGTCCTTAAAACCTTTTTTTTTTTTTTTGCTCAACAAAAATCCTTGGTGTTCCCCATTAAAAAAAAATTGTTTAGTGTTCCTCGGTCTTAAAACATTTAAGAAACACTGCTGTGGAGGGTGCTTGGGTTCAGGCACAAAAGGCTCATGCAACCCCATTGAGAACCCTTTTTTAGGTGACACCTAACCAGCTACTGCCTGCCCGCTCTTGCTGTGTGAGAGCAAAGGGGGCTGGGAGCTGAGGGGCAGCTTCCACCCCATGCACCAGCAGCAGAAGATGGAACAGCATGGCTGCCTGCACTATCACACCATCCAGAAGAGCAGCTGCCCTAAGGCTCAGGCTCTTGCTTCTGACCTGTCCGAGGGCAGGGAGAGAGAGAACTGTAGAGCTCTCCCAGGGACAGCACGGCACTTGCTAGAGAGACCCGCAATTCTGCTCACAGGCTGTGGAGGCTTCTCCCCCACAGGGAGCACTGGGCATTTAGGACTCAACCCTGCTGCTCCCAGCTTAAGCCCCAGCACTTGGAGAGTTGGAGGGGGCAGAGATCAAGGTTTCAGTCGTGCATGTGTGCTGGAATTTCAGGGGGGTATTGCGGATCAGGGCTTCAGCCTGGCAGGTGCTGGGAATTCAGTAAGGGAGGGGCTGCTGGAGATCGAGATTTTAGCCCTGAAGCAAGTGCTGGGGATCAGGCCTTCAGCCCCACGGCCTGAAAAGGATGGCAGGACCTTCCCTCCCCTTGCTTTAGGGTATACATGGGAAGAGGCAACATGCCCTTACCCCTCCATCACACACAGGGCTGCCTCTCTTCCTACTGGTTTCCTGTCTTTCTGCCTCTGAACCCTGCCTGAGAGCACCACCTGCCTGCTGCATTCACCTGCCAGCCACAAACAGGAGACTGCTGTGACTGTGCTGACACTGACTGATCAGCAGAGTGAGCACTGGAGTAGAAAATATGGGACATTTCGCCCCAGTTTTTCCCCCAGTTTAAAAAAAGGTGGGACACCTGCAAGAGGGCTTGAAAATGGGACAGATGGTCACCCTATTTATCATAGACAATACCATCTTTCAAGAGGTGAATTAATGCAATATATTTGTACTGTGGCTTCTGCAGACTGTTTGTAGTATGCGTAATACATATCAGAGGCCCTGATTCAGGAAAGCATCCCTCTTCAGGACAGCACCTGAACATAGGCTTAATTATAAGCACATGTTAAAGTTCCAGTCAAGTAAATGAAATTTAAGCACAACTTAAGACTAAGCATGCTCTTAAGAGCTAATCTACATAAGCACATGTTTATATCCATCTCTAAGTGCTTCCTTGAACCAGGGTTAAATATAGGGATCTGTATTGTTTTACATGGCTGCACTTTATATTTACTGGGAGTCAAATTAAAAGTGTCAGCTGTGTTCACAGTGTGTAATAAATGTTATCCAACTCAGAGTTCCTACCGAAGGTGACAAAGTCTATTACCTGTCTTTCCCTGGTGATGAAAACACAAGTGATATTTTACTAACCTGCCAAAAGTTAATCATAGGTGGATGGCTGAGGAGAATTCTACACAGCTACTGTCTATATATAATCACGTGGTATGTTGAGTCTCCTGTATCACAGGGTATTCAAAGCTCTTGCTTCTTGTACATAATATACAACACATCGTCACTCTCCAATGCATGACCTGGTTCTTCCATTTGTATTGGCCATAAGCCATTTTGTAAGATTTTAAATCTGAAACTGATCATACCTTCCCAAAATTCTGGGCTTTTGGCTGGAACCAACATCCCCCAGCTGAACTCCTTCCCCAAACTTTGGGAGAGGTCAGATTCAGCTCTGTCTCAGGCCCAGCTTTAGGAAAATTAGATATGAGGGAAAAAAGACTGGCTACTATTTATCCTACTTTTTAAATGTTACATAAATTTACGTTTGACAGGCTCCACCTCACGGACTAAATGAAAAGATCCTGTGATAATTCTAAGGATAAATTTTCCTTTCTTCTGGGTGCAGGGAAAAATGTCAAACTCACAAATTGAAATGATTATTTATTTTGTGGCAACACCAAGACTCTCGCCCATGGACCAGGACATGTTAGAAAGAACAAGATGACAGTCCCTTCCCTAACAAGTTACACTAATTGTTTACTGAGAGTGGTGGCACAGTAAGCTGAGACACATATCAAGCAGACCATACTTTGATTTCCTAGCTGCCTAGTGGACCAGGAATTATAAACCAGACAAAAATCTCAGCCACAAGATTCAGATAAGAGTGTATTGAAAATTCAAGGATAGGCACAAATCTGTTAATAACCACTGGTGGATAGGATAGCCTTGAATGTCCTCTGTCCAATAGTTCTCTGGAGATTCTTTGGCAAAAATAAGGTTTAGTGCATAGCTATATAGTCACAGCGATCAGAGATGGCTATCACTTTGCCACTGGATCCTACTCTTGTAGACAAGCTCTTGTTCACATTTATTTGTCACAAGAAAAATGCAGTAGGTTTCTTGGTCTAGCATGGATTCCCACAGAAACATTACCTTTCATTAGAGTGAGAGCCATGGTGTACACGAACACACCAGCCAACAAGATGTCATGGACCATTTCAATACCTACTGCCTTGTATCCTTCAAAATCCTAGTGACTGTTTCTGTGTGGCCTTCTATGAGAGGTCAGGTGAATAGCAGCCAGATGTAGTGGGCTCAGTCTACTCAGGTCACAAACCTCCCAACCTGCAGCTGCCCCCTGGAGTGGGGCTTCTTTCACAACTGTGCGGGGCAGGTCTGTACACATTGAGCATTTCACTCTCCCTTTCTTTCTCTTTATTTAGAGGGTATTTCTTTTTTTGCCCAGGAATTTTATAGCTTACCCTTACCCAGGACTGAGCCCAGTCTGCTTTAATTTTTGTTCCTTGCACAGGGTCTAGGATACAAATTAGAGACAAGTGCTTCATAAATAAAATAAATAGGTGTCCACAGATATCAGCTTAGCAAGGGCACTCTCTTCTCTGAGCTTGAAGACAGTAATAAATTTTGCTTACAGCATCTACAAGGTGAACCAGAGGTAGAAGAAACAATGAAATATAATTGACATGCAAGTCTTCATGAAGCCTTTCCAGTTGATGTCAAAGCCTTCTTACATGACTTGCACCAAGATCCTGCAAAGTCACTCACAGGCATTGAAATCAACAAGACTATTCACAGTAATAAAGTTAAATATCTGTAAATGTCTCAAATAAGACCCTGAACCCACGACTATTATGATGCAGGCTATGATGATATATTGGGGAAAATTGGAGCCTCAGAAAACATAGCATGTGTCTATAATGATTAACTGTTGTATCAGACAGTTAAAGGGAGTGTTCAATCAGTTCATATACTTTTGGCTCGCAGGCCCTGTTTTTTTTAGTGAGCCTGTTTGTAGCTTGGACCCATCTGTTTCCCAGTCTCCCTCCTGCCTACCTGTGCTAGTAGGGTCTCCATGTAGAGTATATACTTGAAATACAAAGTTTAGAAAACCCACTAATGCTGTGTCATTTATTTTGCTCTAACCCAGCAAAACTCCCAGGCTATGTCTACACTGGCGTGTTCTCACGCAAAAACTCTTTTGCAGAAGAGTTCTTCTGCAAAAACTCTTCCAGAAGAGAGCGTCTACACTGGCATGTGCTTTTGCACAAGAGCATCCATGCCAGTGTAGACGCTCTCTTGCGCAAGAAAGCTCTGATGGCCATTTTAACCACAGGGCTTTCTTGCACAAGAAATTCATGTTGCCTGTCTACACTGGCCTCTTCTGGAAGAGCTCTTGTGCAAGAGGGCTTATTCCTGAGCAGGAGCATCAGAGTTCTGGTGCAAGAAGCCCTGATTTTATACATTAGAATGTCAGTTTACTTTCGCAAGAACATGCGGCCGGTGTAGACAGGCAGCAAGTTTTTGCACAAGAGTGGCCACTTTTGCGTGAGATCGTGCCAGTGTAGACACAGCCCCAGGGACTTGAGGGAATGTTGCAAGTGCAGGACCAAATCCATACAGAGTGTTTTTTCATCTTCTTCATGCATCTTGATATGGATACTAAGCTCTTTTAGGCAAAAATTGACTTTTTTGTACAGCTGCTAACACAGTGCAGTTCCTTGAGTGGAATGTAATACAAGTCATTCAGAAAAAGCTAATGATCAGAAAATACGATAATTTTTAATAAAAATATAAGTCTCTGTGGCCATTTAAATGTAACTAATTTGATTAGATTCAGTGGAGGCTTTCACCTCCATAAGGTCTCAACATTACAGACTTGACCACCACCATTGTTCAAAAATCAAGGAATAACATCTGCGAACACATTTATTATTTACCCCTCCAAGTAATACTGTCTAGTCCAGGTGAAGCGAAACAAATAATATATATATTTCTCTCCTGCTACAGCTGTGTAAACCTTTAGATTGTATCAGCCAATAAATCTAGAAAGATTTCTGTGAGCTGAAAAGGGAAGGGACTTTATTGGTGTCTTCTTGATTAAAGACTGAGCCAGGTTTCAGCTGCCTGCCTTCAAAGAGAGCTCTGTCATTAAAAGGCCTCCATGTTTAAAGTTTTGTTCTTGAGCCTCATTTCCTGTAGCTATCCTGCAGTGCTGCTACTCCATACCGCACAAATGGCTCTGAATGTGGCAGTCACAAAGTGGTAATGCTTTGCAATAGAAAATTGTTGTGTCACAGGGGCTTGGCTGCTCAGACATACACAGTAATTTCTGCAACTGATAGCCCACACTGAAACATGATCCTATTTATAGGTGAGCTTCCTTCCCCTTGTACTTTGTCATGTAAAAAACCAGCATGATCATATAATTGACATGTAAAGAAAAACAAATGATGTTTCATATACGTAAGCATCCTTTCCATATGAATTCAAAGCAGCTGAAATCTTGTGTCTCAATATGAATTTAGTGACTGATTATTCTTGATAAATTGGTAATTAATGGCTGAGTGGATTTCAGAGATAGATGAAAGGGAAATGTGACATCTGTATAGCCACCATGGAATAGCACTAAGAGACAATCAAGCACAAGGCAGGCAATTACAGTGGTAATTGAAAGTAAATGAAGAGTTACAGCAGTAAGCTTTGGGGAGAGCCAGAGTCCACATCTCAGAAAACAGAATAGTTTTCTATCTGGAAAAACAGACAGCTGGAAAGGGAGAACAAACTGCATAATGTACCTATAAAATGCAGCAAATCCAACAGCCTGTTGCTGTTGGAAAGGAGCTCACAACACTATTTAAATCGTCATTCATATTGCCTGGAACTGTGAAACCCATGAAGCCTTTGGTTGGGGGTGGGGATCTTTTTTAAAATGTCATTTGGTGAGATTGTCCTGACGTGTGCTGCAAAGAATATTGTGCAAGGGGAAACCATTGTGCCACACAGTCAGATTTCATGGCACCAACCTAATAGCTATAAACAGGCTCAGCAGGCTGTAGCTATACATGGGCATTCTAGGATTTAATCTGGAGGCAAGAGTTTTGCTTCTGTAAATATAGGCTTAAATGACACGCACAAGATCAGAGCAAGTGCAGCAGATCTGGCAACAGAACTGGCTTCACTTTGGGTGCCCAACTCTAGTCAGATTTTGAGAGTTGCTGAGAACTCAGACATCCAATTCAAGTCACTGGGAAGGATACAAAGATGATTTCATGCAATCTTGGCACCTCCCCCCTCATGGGCCAGAGGATGGTGCTCACTCAACAGCTTCCCACAATTGACTATGTTCTGTGTCCTTGGCCCAGAATAGCGAGAGTGTACTGTGCCCTGGGTACACCCTATCCCTCACATTCCTACACCAGGGCTGGGGGGGGAGGAGCACCTCTCATGGACTACGTCTAGACCGGCATGATTTTCCACAAATGCTTTTAATGGAAAAGTTTTTCCATTAAAAGCATTTGCGGAAAAGAGCATCTAGATTGGCACGGACGCATTTCCGCAAAAGCACTTTTTGCGGAAAAGCGTCCGTGCCAATCTAGACGCTCTTTTGTGCAAGAAAGCCCTGATCGCCATTTTAGCCATCAGGGCTTTTTTGCGCAAAACAAAACTGGGTTGTCTACACTGGCCCTCTTGCGCAAAAGCATTTGCGCAAGAGGGCTTTTGCCCGAACGGGAGCATCATTGTATTTGTGCAAGAACACTGATGATCATACATTACATCGTCAGTGTTCTTGCGCAAATTCAAGCGGCCAGTCTAGACAGCTGGCAAATTTTTGTGCAAAAGCAGTTGCTTTTGTGCAAAATCTTGCCAGTCTAGACACAGCCATGGAGTTTACTACTCACTATCATGGCCCCTCTTTGGGGCCACACCTGGGAATTAGCGGTCAGCCAGGCTATGATACTCCCTCTTTCTGTGTTCTCATCTCTGTCAAGTAGGGTGCATCTACACAGCACCCTTACCTCAAGGTACACTATGCACTTTATGCTATGTAGCTTATTTCAGCATTATTTCACAGTATCAAAATCTAGACTCTGCCACTTCTCCAGTGACCAGAAGGGGAACCCAGGCCTGGCAATTGCTCCAGGTTCCAGTCTAGGGCCTTGTGACTAGCAACAGAGCCTACACCCTTCCTGACACATTGCTGTTTCTCTGGACTGCTTCCTACCTTTTGTCTCTAGCTATAGCTCCACTCTGGATTACCACTGGAGCACCTTGTTCCTTTCTCACCCCCTAGATGTAGCACTCACTTCCCCCCAGGAAAAGGGCTATATAGCTCCTTCCTACCGTTTCCTTCTTATGCTCCACCTCCTGGTTTTATACCAACACAGCCTGCCCCTGCACATCTGGGCTTTATCAATTAGACCTAATCACCCTGACTCTCCTCCATGTGCAGCCTGTCAGAGTTAATTGGCCCTGTTTACTTACTGAAGCTTTCTGTAAGGCAAATAACCCATGACAGAGCTACGCAAGAGAGGGCACATGACCAGTAAGGGCCACTCAGTTGCTGCAGGGAAGTGCAAAACTGGGCCTCATGTGAGTTTATATTATGCCAAGCAAAACAATCCCTAATACAGATTTGGGTTGCTGTGTTACAACAGACAACGGTCTCATGGGAAACTCATTGCAAAATCACAAGTGTGGGGATTCAGGGTCAGATTTTCTAAAGCACCTAAGGGATTTAAGAGCACAAACTCCATTCAAAATCATTCATATCTTACATGGCTTGTTCTTTCATGGAATAGGTCCCTTATAGGGCCTCTGAATCTAGCTGCTCTAGATTGTCTCAGGTGTGATCTTATAGCACTCCACTCAGATTACCTTGTCCCCTTAGGAAGATGTGTGCACACGGAGAACAAACTATCATAGTGCCTTAATGCCTGGAAATGACTGAGTAGTGCTATTAGGTATTATCTCATCAGCATGCAGCACCACTTCTCTCCATGCTGTAGCAGAGAATGCAAAAATGAGAAGGAGAGATAAAAGGAGTGGGGAAAGTGGTGTATTTGGTGATCCAGATACTCATCAGATGTGAGCCAGCACAACTTCTTGGGAAAAAAATGACACTGCACTACTCCAATCAAGCCTTAGGCCCACTCTGTTTTGCAATGCTACCCCCATATACGGCTCAACAAAGACATTATCTACTACAGCCGCACATAGCGGACACAAGCATTTGCCTTTTGCATTTTCTAGCCAGCTAAAAGCAGATTCAGGGGAGATCCCCCACAGTTCTTGCACAAAGGCCACTGGCACTAACCCTCAGTAGACTCAGTGCCTCAAATAGAATCACTGCTCTCCCCCCATCCCCAACTCTGAGTCACTCTGACCATGTGACTCTCCCTGCCTGGCTCTAATGAGCATTTGCCCTGACCTTCACCCTTAGCCCCCTATTCCTAATTGCTTTCCCATTGGCAGCTGTCAGAATTAACAGTTAATTGACTCTGATCTCTAAAAGTCTGCTCATTTGACACTAGCGTGGTCAACTTTCTAATACATAAAAACCAATTCTCCTGCCCTGTTCCCCACTCACTCTATTCACCATCACTCATTCTCCTGCACCCTCACTAGGCTGCAGCAGGGAGTTGGAGTGCAGGGGTCATGAGGGCTCTGGCTGGAGGTTAAGCTCTGCAAGAGAAGGCTACAGGCTGGGGCAAGAGTGTGGAGGGACTCTGGGGTGAGACCAGGGATGAGAGGTTTGGGATGCAGGAGGGGACTCTGGGCTTGGGCACGCTTGGAGTGTGGGAGAGAGCATGTGGTCCCAGTATCAATTACAGTAGTTCCCAGGAAGCAAGTGCCAGGTCCCCGTGGCCCAGAACGCTCTGGTCACTGCATTTGCACCAGCAGCAGGATGCCCCCATTGGTCATGGTTCCCAATGGGAGCAGTGGAGCCAATGGGAGCAGTGGAGGTGGGGTTTGGGGTTGGGATAGCACATGGAGCCTCCCAGGCTATGTCTACACTGGCAGGTTCTTTTGCGCAAGAACCTGCAGATTGTCCACACAGCCTGCCTGCTCTTGCGCAAGAAGATTTACAGTAAAGCATGGGAAGAGAGGGCTTCTTGTGCAAAAGCTATGCTCTTTTCTAACAAGTGTAAGCTCTCTTGCGCAAGAGCGCTTGCACAAGAGGGCAGTGTGGACGCGCAGCAGGGATTTCTTGTGCAAGAAAGCCCCATGGCTAAAATGGCCACGAGAACTTT
Source organism: Pelochelys cantorii (assembly GCA_032595735.1). Lineage (NCBI taxonomy): Eukaryota > Metazoa > Chordata > Testudines > Trionychidae > Pelochelys > Pelochelys cantorii. The sequence continues at coordinate 46,509,996 of CM064334.1, read as the reverse complement.
CTTGCGCAAGAGAGCATCCACACTGCCATGGATGCTCTGGCCTGGGGGACCCAGGATCTGGGAGTGAGTTGTGGCCTGGTGGGAGGGGGTGCAAAGGGTTTGGGTGATGACCTGGGCCAGGAAGGGATGGTGGCCAGGAGCAGGGACTTAGGGGGGAGGGAGGAGCTGGGGTTCCAAAGGCAGGCTCTGGCTGGGAGGTGCTTACTTAGGCAGCTCCCAACCAGCAACCCTGCAGGAACTCAAGGCAGGCTCTCTGCATACTGCAGTCCCAGTTTCTGGCCTGGGGGACCCAGGATCTGGGAGTGAGTTGTGACCTGGGGGAGGGAGCAGCCTGGGACTGCAGTATGCAGGGAGCCTGCCTTGAGTTCCTGCAGGGTTGCTGGTTGGGAGCTGCCTAGGTAAGCACCTCCCAGCCAGAGCCTGCCTTTGGAACCCCAGCTCCTCCCTCCCCCCTAAGTCGCTGCTCCGGGCCACCATCCCTTCCTGGCCCAGGTCATCACCCAAACCCTTGGCACCCCCTCCCACCAGGCCACAACTCACTCCCAGATTCTGGGTCCCCCTCTCCTGCACCCATACCCCCTTCTGGATCCTGCACCCCAAGCTTATGCCCCAGATCACAACCCCCCTCCTTCACCCAAATTCCCTCTCAGATCCCACACCCTCTCCTGCACCCCAGTTCCCTACCCTGAGTTCCCTTCTGCACCCATCTTCCATTCCAGACCCTGCACCTCTTCATAGAAAAGTGCAGTCCTTGAGCACTTACCAAAATTTTGGAGTGGCTTCCTATCAAAAATTATTGCCCACCCCTGGTCTGGGGGCCGCAGGCAGCTGGTGACTGTTTCCTGAAGCCACATGGAGCCAAGGCAGGTAACATAGCCCTGGGTCCCTGCTGCACTACTGATTGGACTTTTAATGGCCTGGTCAGTGATGCCAACTTTAGCCAGCAGCGTCTTTTCAACTGCACATTCCAGCTGAAAACCAGACACTCAGCAGCTCTGTTTGACAGTGTGGTTGCCATATTGGTCCCAGGATGTGAGAGTGAAAGTGGGTGAGGTAATATACTGTGTTGCACCAAGAGTTCTGCCAATCTTGAACCAACAAACATTGGTCCAATGAAAGATATTGCCTCATTCACCTTGTCTCTCTTTAAGTCAGAACCAAATTCTGTGGCTTTTTCGAGAGTGAAAGTGAAAGATAGAATTTGAAATAGCTGCTGTCAGCATCTTCCCTCCTGCATATGGGGGTATCTTGGCTTGCTTGTTACCCAAAGAGAATGTGGTTGTTCAGATCATGAATGCATGGCCCTGAAATGAGTATCTTACACCCTTCTGTTGGATGCTGAATGGACTCTGCTAAAGGAGGAAGGATGCCAGCATAGTAACAAAGAGGATGAGGGAAGTGGCACTTCTTAAATGTGCTGTTCATTTCTTCTCCATTGGATCACCTTTCCAATCCAATTCAAGCATGGAAGTGGCAGGGGCTGTGATCTGCAATAGTTTGCTGTCAAGTTGCCTGCAGTGGCATAAGTGTGTGAATACCAGCTTCAAGGCAGGTTGTTACAAACTAGGCCACAAGCTCCAAACTGGGGTGAGTTCTATACACGGATTTTCACCAATTATCAAGTCTTAGGCACCAACAACCTAATGATGGAATCACAGACAGTCCCCTTGGGTACTCTGATCTATGATGCCACTTAGTTTAGTGTATTTTTATGATAGATGGTCCATACACAAAGGCGCAGCCTCCTGCCCCATTACAATGCAGTTATGGGAAGTTAGGAGATGGAAATAAGCCACAGGTGTGCTCTTCTGGTTTTGTTAACCTCATTTCCCACCCAAGTCTCTGAAATAGTAAACACAGGTCACTGGAGAATTAGGTTCACAGCACTGGTTGCATCCCTCTTTTTTCCTTTTTTTTCTTTTTACTGTCTCTTACTTTGAGAGAAAGCTGGGTCCAAGATAAGCCTATAGCACTGGACATACGTAATACATCACAAGGTCCCATAGGAAAGCCTTATTTTATGCAGTGTACATTAGGAAAGGCATCTATGCACTGTGTAATAGCAGCAAAACATGCAACAGTGACTCCCAAAGTCCACCTTAACTCAACACATGCAACCAAACTAAATTGTTACATCAAGTATTGCACATTAATAGAAAAACTGACGTAAGTGGATTCCTCCCACCAAATAACTCAATAATTTAATTTATAAATATAAATATATGTAATTATACATACACATGTGCTTGTATGAGATGGCCAGCGTGCTGTTTGCCAATTCCAGTTCACATATTGCTTGTAAAATTTCCTTTACTTTCTCTGGGTACATCTACACTGCAACGCTATTTCGGGATACCAGCGTATCCTGAAATAACTATCCCACGTCTTCACAGCAAGCCCATTATTTCGAGCTCACTATTCTGACGTCCCTGTCAACCTCATTCTACGAGGAGCAAGGGATGTTTCAGAATAGCACTTTATTTTGAAATCTGGCGCTGTCAAATGACAAAATAAGCTATTTCGAAATAGCATAGAAATAAGATACACAACTTGCGTAGCTCAAATTGTATATTTTATTTTGCATTACAGTGCAGTGTAGACGCACCCTAGTTAGCCTCTAAATTGTTAGTAGCTTCATAAGCAGACAAATTAAATGTATACCCTTTGTGAAAAGACAGGCTACATGGTTCCATAACATTTAATTATGTTAAATTAGCACCCAAGTTTAAGCACCAGTACTAGGCAATGTACAAACATAGTCAGAGACATCATGCCTTTGAGACCCTGCAGTATCAGGAGACAAAGAAAGTACTGTCCCGATATTGCAGATGGAGAAGTGAAGCACAGAGATTCAGTGTCTCACCCAAGATTGTTCAGTAAGATCATGGCAGATCTGGAAGTGGGACTTATCTCCTGAGTCCCCATTTGGTGCCAGTCTTTCCCTCTCCAGAGAGGGCCAGCCCACACAGAAATGCTGTTGCTAAGTAATGAACGGATACTGGAGGCCACATAAACTATCCTCTAATCATTACTCATTTTTATGAGGCTACAATGACCACAATTGAAACACTTTGTTATTCTGAAGAGCACGTTATAAAAAAAGAACTCTGGTGAATCAATGGAAATAATTATGTTTGTAGCAAAGGGTATTTTATAATTGAGACAAGTGTTTTCCATTTGTGATCCATGTCCTCACTATCTCCCAGTTCATTTAATAAGTTAGCCTCATTAATACTTGCTTAGCACACCTGGCAGTCACTAATTTTAACAAAGATAGTGGTGGATTCTCCATCACTAATAGTTTAAAAAAAATCAAGATTGGGTGTTTTCTAAAAAAATTTCCTCTAGGAACTACTTTGGAGAAGTTCTAAAGCCCACACGCCACAGGAGGCCAGATGAGATGATCTCAGAGACTCTTTCTGGCCTTGGAATCTATGAAGCAACATCTCACTGCAGAAATGCCTGAAATGCAGCCTGAGAATAAACACATTCTTTTTCTGATTTTCCTCATCTGCTTTTGTTGGCTGTACTCCCTAGTAATGAAGTGCTATGTACATATAGGGACAGACTAATGACTCATAACTATATCATAATACTCAGCTGGAGGGAAAGGATAATTCAGCTCTCTGCTCCCCCAATTTCCATTTGTATCCTAAATATTGAACCTAGAGTGAGTGTCCTGTTTGCTATTGTTTTCCTAGAAACGCCATTGTGAGGGTAAGTGATGAGAAGGGAAAACAATAGCGAACATTAGTCTGTCCTATAATATAGCAGCTCTAGAGCTGGGCTGCAGCCTGGCAAAGTAATTCCTGTAGAAGGGCTCCATAATACCATGTGTGACTTATAAAATGGTGTTTACCTGCATAACCTTTTTTTCTGGACTTTGTTTCTGTATCACTCTGAGAAGCGTCCTCTGGCATTAGCTGGTGAGTGCCTGACTTTAACCCTTTCTATTTTTGAATCATTGTGTTGACCCATTGCAGGATATGTGTCTCACCCACACTGTGCATTTTCTTTGGAGGACATTAATATAGCAGAGATGTAAAATGTGCATGCCCTGTTGGCTCAGCTAATAGGTGGACTAGCCCACTGCCTCCTCTCTGAAGTAAGTCCTTCAAAATCCTCCAAGATTAATAAAAGTGATAAATAAATGAAAACACTGGTAACAGTGAACTCAAGGATAGGGGGTTTTAATATGTTTTAGTCATTAACTTAAGACTGCATTGTGGGCAAATAACAGAAACATATTACCCAAGACCTATTGTAAATCTAGGATTTTTCAAACCAGGAAAACCTCAAGCTCATAAATCATTCTTGAGCAGCAATCGGAGTAATATATCTGAGAGCCACCTCTCTTCAGCAGTGGTACTGCAGGCCACAAAGCAGCAAGACAGCCATTAACAGCCAATTGATTCTGAGCTACTTCTCCCCTGAGGCCTTCGCCCAGGTCTAGGAGCTCCATGTGAATGACAAGTTATTCCCCTTCCTAATTCCATGCAATATTTGCCTTCATTCGGCCAACCAAGTTGGCTCTCCTGAACATGCTGCCCTGGTACTTGCCAACTTCCTTCCCCTATAATTCAGCAGAGGGGAATATATATATAATTTGGAGACCTGTACATGGTACTCATTGCATAACACTTTACACCCTGGTCAGTGTTTGACACTCAGTAGGAGGAAAATAAAGAGAATCCTCAGGTCTAAAGAACATCTCTGAAGAATTTAGGGCAGGGATGGGGAACCTCAGATCTGGAGGCTGGATGTAGCCCCCGGCTCGCCTGGATCCAGTCCCCAGGACTCAGGGCTCCCCACCCAGCAGTAGGGAGTCATTGCTGGTGCTTCAGCCTCCTCCACCCTGGCTGTCCCACCAGGGGGCTGGAGCACACAAAATTTACTAGAATGGGCCTCCTAGGCTCTGGTGTGTGAGGGGAATGTGAGGAGTGTCTTTCTCCTTCTCAGTCAGGGGCCACATCAGTGAAGGCTTGTTTTGTTTTTTTCCTTTTTGCTTCTCACTTGTGTGTAGCCCCTAACTGATTTTTTCTGTGGGAAAAAACCACCCCAGAACTAGGGTTTGGTCTGCAATGTTGAAAGGTGAGCCCATGAGAGACAGCATGCACACACGCCGAGACCAGCAAACATTCTTTCATAACTGAAAAATCTGACTGGTATTTCTAGTTGCTCATAATCATTACTATTCCATAGTCCCGTCACGAGAGATAAAACCCAGGTCCTCCTTATCGCCTGTATTCATCACAATCTCACGTGGCCTTCCACACACACTGGGTAAGAAAGGAAAGACATAGAGGGGGTAGGGTTGCCAGGTGTCCGGTTTTCAACTGGACAGTCCGGTTTTTGGGCCCTCTGTCCGGTAAAAAAAATCCAGAAAATACCAGACATGTGCAATGTCCAGTATTTCCAGGTTTTCTGGCTGGGCACCGGATGGAAGCCTGGCGGGGGCGGGGGGAGTGACTGGGAGGTGGGGCGCGATCGGCGCTGGGAGCGCTGGTTGCGTGTGAGGAGGAGGGGCAGCCCGGTCCATGCTCCTGTGCGCTGGTCAAGTGCGTGGTGGAGCCACAGCCGGACTGACTCGCGCGGGACAGGAGTGCTCTGAGATCTGCACAGCCCGGGTCAGTCCTGCTCCCCTCTGGCTGATTCGCTCCCCTGCCCCTTCCGTCAGTTCTGCGTCCCGCTGGCCGGTTCCTGCTCCGGATCTTCCCTGGCTAATCCCCCCCCGCCCCCTGCCAGCTCTGCATTCTGCTGGCCGGTTCCTGCTCCGGATCTTCCCTGGCCAGCCCCGCTGAACCCCCCGCCAGCCCTGCTTCCGGCAGCCAGTTCTCCCTTCCTGAGCTCCCCTGGCCAACTCTGTCCCCGCCGGCTGCCCCCCCCTTGATATCCCGTGGCCAGCCCCGTTCCACCCGACCCCCCGCCACCAACCAGCCCTGCTTCCCGTCGCCCCCCCATCTCCCCCAGCCAGCCCTGTTGCCCCCCTCCCCTCTGTTAGCTCTGTTTCCCGGCACCCCCTCTTCCTGGCCAGCACCGCTCCCCTCCCAACCGGTCCTTCACGCCCCGCCCATGAAGCGTGTCCGGTATTTTTTTTTTAATGACTACCTGGTAACCCTAGCAGTGATCCTATCCCTGTGATTACCACAGAGATTTAAACTGAGAAGCAACTTGCCTCCCCATCCTGGATCCCAACACCCCCAGTCCCCCAACCCCAGACCCCATGCTTACCTGGTTCTGCAAGGCTGCCGGCACAAAATGTTCTTGGAGTCTTTTTTTTTGCTCAACAACTTTGGTCTCCCCCCCCTTTTTTCCCTCTTTTTGCGGGGGATGGGGTGTTCGGTATTTTTGTTTCAACCATCTGGCAACCCTAGAGGTAGGTAGGAATGGAGACTGATTTAAAAAGGGATGCAAGAGAAAGAGAAGTGGAGAAAACAATAGCATCCCAAAAATTTCATACAGAGAATTATGGAGGCCTCCAGAATTTAATTTAACATGTATCATACTGGGATCCCAGGTCACAAATTGACTTGTTCACCCTTGTTTACTTGGTGATGAAGGGGCTGTCCAGGGGAGCTTCATTTCCTTATTTCATAGCAGAATGTTCCTATCACCCGCACTCACTTGTTTCTATTCAGAACCTCGTTTGGTGCTGCCACTACCAGCCCCAGTGCTTTTGAAAACAGCAGACACCACGTGCATGGAGGTACCATGTATGAATGCACTATTCACAGGTTCCTGTTCTGGTCTTTTAATAACTATATCCCACTAACTATTAACAATTCACTTCTTGGTGTCATGTGCCCAGTAGCCCCTGGCTTCAGATAAGCTGACTAAATACTGTCTTCTGCTGGACTATGACTGCTGAAAACATTTGGCTACACATGCTGGTACAGTGGAACCTCAATTATCTGAATGTAATGAGAAACAAAATGTGCTCTGAATCAGGAATTTGAGCAATGTGGAGAAATGTGTAGGCACTGAAACCTTCGTCAAAGAAATCCTTATGTGCAGAAGTTTGGCAGTAGCGTATAAAGACTTAATGCACTGCAGACTTCAAATGAAAAGAGTTCAAATTCCATCCATTATGGAAAAAAGTAACATTTGCATTTTTTATCAAGTTCAGTTAAAAAAACTATCAGGCAGGAGCCCAGGAAAATTAACTCAAGGTGTAAAGTTAAAGCTCTTTAAATTCCAATGTGGACTCTACTCCAGGACTACTCACCACGCTGCCCATGGGCCACATGTGGCCTGTGGCCTGTTTGCTTTCCACCCGCAGTGTGGTTTGGGTTTATGTGGGGCTCAACATGTGGCCCACGGGTGGGACCCAAAACAAAAAAGTAGTCAATATAATGGTCTTCTGTTGATATGCATTTTAGTAGTTAAATTCCTGGACTGTCATTGCTCATTAAAAGTGCTGTCATATGCGTAGAAATCGGGTAAATATTGCATTTTATTAATATCAGCAGAACTGACTTAAATGCGGCCTGCGTGTATATAGTCTTGCCTTAATATTTGTATTCATGCCCATCAGTGTGAAAGAAGCTATTTGCATATATTTGCATATTTATTTGCATGTATATGCAACCACACTTAAGTTGCAGCCCTGGGTAGCCCTGCTCTGCTCAGAAGTAAAATGGCCTTAGTCTGCTCTATTGAACTATTCGCCTTCGGCTGTTTATTCAGGCACCTCCTGAGATCAAAGCCTTGCCTGTGAAAAATGAGAAGCTATTCGAGAATTTAAGAAGTACATGAGCTTATTTACTTATTCTGGGAGATGCTTGGCCAAACACAAATGACCACAGTTCTCTTCTCACTTACAAGTAAGAATCAAGACCAGTTCCATAGACTTTAACAGGATTGAAAAAAAAGAAATAGATAAATTCATGGAAGATAGGCCCATCAATGGCTGTTAACCAGGATAGGTAGGAATGGTGTCCCTAGCCTCTGTTTGTCAGAAGCTGGGAATGGGCAACAGGGTTGGGATCACTTGATGATTATCTGTTCTGTTCATTCCCTCTGGGGACACTGTCAGAAGGCAGGATACTAGGCTAGATGGACCTTTGGTCTGAGCCAGTATGGCTGTTCTTATGTTCTAGGGTATGTCTACACTTGCACCCTCTTTCGAGAGAGGGATAAAAATGAAGATATCCGAAACTGCAAATGAAGACGGGATTTAAATATCCTGTGCTTCATTTGCATATTCGCATTATGGCGCTATTTTGAAATAACAGACGCTGTTAAGACGCGGTTATTTCAAGAGAAAACCCTTCTCTCGAAATAATCCTTATTCCTCATACAATGAGGTTTACCAATTATTTTGAGAGAAGGGTTTTCTCTCGAAATTACCACGTCTTAACAGCGTCTGTTATTTCAAAATAGCGCTATTTTGAAATAGCGCCATAACGCAAATATGCAAATGAAGCACAGAATATTTAAATCCTGGCTTCATTTGCAATTCTGAATGTCTTCATTTGCATCCCTCTCTCGAAAGAGGGTGCAAGTGTAGATATACCCCTAGTGTGTTACCTGTGACACTCAGATAGATGATGTGTTGAAGTTCTGGCTTTGCCCCCCCAATTGATTAACTTAGAAGAACCTGACCCTGCATTAGAGTTGGTCAAAAAACAGAACAGATATTTAGAGGAGCTTCTCTACTCATAGAATAAGTAACACATATTTAGCATATTCATCCATATTATTCCCATTTACACAAGAGCAAACTGCTGCACAACACCCTATGTTACCCAGTGAGTGGAAGAAAACACTGATCTTCTAACAACCTATCTGATGCCTTATCCTCTAGTGCACGCTGCCTCTTGATGCCAGCCCAGGCAAGATGACTGATCAGCCTATAGAAGTATGAAAAAACTTTAGTTCAGACTTGATTTACTTATAATCGTGGTCAGGTTCTCAAGTCTCTGCTCAAGCAACTAACCCTTAAAGTCTAAGGGAAATGTAATGCATGACATTTAGCTCCAGAGCTAATTTCAGGGTATTGTCTGACAACTTTCTGCACTGCTGCAGTGCGATATTTCTAGAAGTCTTTAGCCCAATCCTGTACCACTTACTCTGTTGCAGAATCAGGCCCCTAAATGGAAGATTGAATAAAATTGATCCAAAGCAGTTTCTGGGCTGCTAATATCTGCTTGCTAAATTCTAGTCATTTATGTTGAATGCCCTATAAAAGGCAACCGCTTATCTATCCTAGATAATGCTCAATACAACTGTAAACTCCAGTTGTTTAACCATGACCATTGTTCTGATGTTGACTCATTTTCTTTTAGATTGTCCTCTAGATATAAGCCTTGATGTCAGCTGTGTTTGTCTAGCTATGTTTGTCTGTTGTTTTAGAGCCCAGTTACTTCTACTGCATAAAAGGGTATATAGTTTACATGAGCAAAGCCTCACCACTGTGATTCCTTTTACATAGCTATTCTAACTAAATTGTCATGATTCTGCAATTTAGTAAGATAAAGTCACATTAAGGATGCTAGGATCCTGGATATCCATTTCTTCTATAGCCAGCCTGTCTACTAAGAAAAAGAGTGAGCTCTTCCTTGAAAGGCCAAATATCCACGCTGCTGCTATGTATTGTACCTAAAATAGTCAACAAGATTTAGGACATTACATCATTGGCTTGTTTAGTTTGGAAAAGAGAAGACTGAGAGGGGACATGATAACAGATTTAAAGTACCTAAAAGGTTGTTACAAGGAGGAGGGAGAAAAAAATATTCTCCATTTTCTCTGCTGATAGGACAAGAAGCAATGGGCTTACACTGAAGCAAGGTTGGACATTAGGAAAAGCTTCCTAACTGTTAGGGTGGTTAAACACTGGAATAAATTGCATCCGTATTGTGATGTGGTGCGATCACAGACAACCCCTTGAGATTGATCATACCGCGGACACTTGCCCTCTTGCTCTGTGGGGCTCCCACCATCCTATCCTGCTTGAATCTGGTCTCCCACAAACACGGCACAGAGTTGGGGTTACCCCCACCCCCAAAAAAAGCTAATGCAGACACTGAACCACTTCAGCTCTGGGAGAATGCAGTTTTAGGGCACAGCACCCAGGAAATCAACCCTGAAAAGGGATCAAATTCCCAAATAAATCTGCCTTTCTTTGAGTAAAAGTTTTACATGAAGAGGATGTTCACTCTCTTTATTAATGAAACAGAGATATGCACCCCCCCACCTAACAATTCTTTTCAATGGGCTTGATAGTAAACAAACATGTTTTCATTAAGTACAAACAATAGGATTTAAGTGGTTAAAAGTGAAAACAGATCGATCAAAGTAGGAGCTGGGAGTTGGCAGCTCCATAGGGCTGGGAACTGAGAGACTGCAGCCCCATGAGGCTGAGAACTAGAAGCCAGCTGCCCTATGGGGCTGGGAGCTGGGTTCTGGTAGCCCCACGGGATCCTATTATATCAGTTAACTGATAAAACAGGATTTTATATCAAGTAAGTAAGTTAAAATGAATAGAAAATACATGACTAGTTCTAATTGAGTAAAAAACTTATTTCAAGCAGATTCTTACCCTAAAGAGCTGTTCTAGGCATAATCTTCAGGTCAAAGATGCTCTTTTACTTTTTCCCAACATGATGTAATGTCATTTTCTTAAAATATCCTACAGGTTGGACACCCTCAGGGCCTGACTGGTCCCAGATGAGGGATTTTGCCAGACCAGGGGAGGTCATCTCTGCTGCCCCTGCCACTGCCCCCCCAGCCTGACTCAGACTGCCAGCCTCTCAGCTGGCTCCCCACCTGCTGCCAGACCTGCTGCCCTGCAGACTCTGCTGGGCAGCCGCTGCTGCCGCAGTACTCAACCCCAGTGGGCAGCCACTCATCAGGGCTCCCAGCCCTGCCCGACAGCCATGGGTCAGGTTCCCAGACCTTCTGCGTAGCCCCACTGGTGTGCACTGAGCAGCCCCACCAGCAGCTCTCTGCAGGCAACCTGCTGCCCTTCTGGCCCCATAGGGCTCCCTACTTCTGGCCCTCTGCCAGGACTCTCTGGTCCTGCAACATCTGCTCACAGATCTTGCCAGACCAGAGAGTCTCAGTTTAGAGAGTTTCAGCCTGTATTAAAATCTCCCGGATTGCTTTCAGTCATCACAAGGAGATTGATGCTGGTTCTGGGAGGCTCCAGACCAATGTTTCCTCTAGTTTTTTCCATCTATGTGCAGAATAAACTGTGTTATGTGCACCAAGACATGTGCAGAGGTGCACCACCCGTAGTAACATGCTGCCAAGTGTGGATGCTGTGGGCACTCTACTAATCAGCTGGGCAGCATTTGAATCTCTCTGAGAAGCCATCCAAGTGCCTGGAACACTGCTCCAGACTGATCCTGGACAGTTGATAACCCTAATTCAAACACATCTAGCACACAGTAGAACGTATCTTAAAACACCATGTAAAGTTCCCACTTTTCTCAATCATTCATATCCTGAGTAGCACTTTTGGGGCCAATCAAGTCACGTACATTAATCTGTTTCTTAAAGCATGGCCAGGAATAATTTACTGATAGGCAAGAGTCTGTGGAACTTATGAAACTGTCTGCTGGGCCACAACTTCCACGTATTACAGATTCCCTACGTAAGCAGAGAGATGCCCAGTTTGATAACATGTATTCTGTATTTGGATGATCTTTATTTCTCCTGTATATCATGCTAAGGGATGACGCCCAGGCCCTGCTACCTGAACCTGAGGCCAAAGCCTGAGCCCCGTTGCCCAAGGTGTATTGAGCTCACTCCCCCCAAATGATCCTCCATGCTCCCCTTGGAGGGCATACCCCACAGTTTGTAAACCTCTGGTTCAGATAATATGTTGGCCTGAATCTGATACATTCTCATTTTATATTCTTGTCTTCATTTTATTAATGTAATGCCTGCAAAGTATACTGCAACGACAATACCCTAAAGCAGCGATCCCCACGTTTTTCAGAGTCGCCCTTGCCCCTGTCCATGGCCACTGAAGTTGTGGAAGCACAGTCAGGGCTCAGAGGACTGAGGTTGGAGCCTGGAGTGGTGCCGGAGATGGGAACAGAGCTGTGGCCAGGAACTGAGTCTGTGGGCTGGCTGTGGGCCTGGAAGCTGGGGCCAGGAGAGTCAACAGCCTTGCTGGGCCCTGTGTGTGAGTGTGTGTATGGGGGTCAGCTCCATGTCTCCAGAAGGGGCAAAGTCTCAGGTGGATGCAAGGGTCAGGGCAGCCAGTCCTCAGGTCTGCTGGGACCGCAGTGCATTCTCCCCAGCCCCGAGAGCAGTTCAGAGCACACTGTACAGTGCTCCGGCAGCAACTTAAAGGGCCCTGGGCAGTAGCAGTGGCCAGGAGCTCCAGGCCCTTTTGAATTTCCTGACCCCAGGGCAGATGCCCTTTTTGCCCCATCCCCTCACCCCATTGGCAGGCCAGGCAAGGGCTGCAGCTGGGCTGAAACAGAGCTGGAAGCAAAGCAGGGCTCATTGGTGATCCCTCCCCATCCCTCCATAGGGACTGGCCCAAGCCCCGCAGTGCCCCCTGAGATGTTCCTTTGTGCCCCTCGGGGGGAAAGGGGTTCCCCCGGGGTTTGGAGATGTCTCCACTAAAGTGACATTGTTCTTAGACAGGGCAGGTATAACAGAAGCAGTTGTGCACACTTCCTCACCCTGCCCATGTGCTCAAATCCAGACCTGAAGGACCTGCTACTAGGGATGGAAAGTGACTGCCCTGCTTATGTGTGGTGTTACTTAACTCAGCCTTTATTTTTTGCTCTTGGAAAAGAACATGGGTTCTCAGCCTGGGGGCTGCAAAAAGGTGTCTAGAAGTCATGACCACCACTCTGCCTTTTGCTAATTGCTAAATGGAAGACACATTTGTCAGACTGAGAGGGGCCATGCAGAGAAAAGGATTTTTGGTACGAAAAGGCTGAGAACTGCTGACAAAGAATATAAGCAGGGAAAGTGGTGAATAAATAATTGCTATGCTTTCATGGCAAATAGTTCCTGTTTGCTAAAGCTGAGGTCCTTCCCGCCTCCTCATTTTTTTCCCCTAATTTTTGGTTGTATTCCTTCTGAATATCAACAAGAAAAGAGTTTACAAAAATATTCCAATCTAACGTCTTCCCATGCTATACACCAGTCTGGAAGCCAGACCCAGACATAAAACACTGTCTGAGATGAACACAGGAATGCAGGCATTCTCCGCTGAAGTAAATGGGAACAACTTCCTTCAGTGGAGCTGGGTCCATTTACATCAGGAAAGAATTAGTTCCCAATTTCTCAAGAGCAAAGAGGATGGAACTGGTGACTCAAAAGTGATGGAAAAATGATCCCTGTGTACAATTTGTACAGCCAGTTGAGATCCTTTAAGCTGATAAGTGCTAGAAAAATGTAACAATCTTTCTGTAACAGTTATAGTGAAAAAGACCAAATATATAGCATACCTCCTTGTTCTCTACCAAAAAAAAAATCAGTTGTACTATTTAAGCTACAACTCGTTCTGGCTTGACTTGGTCATTGTGGTGTGGTTTGACATGACACAGAGTGACTAACTGACAAAGAAATCCAGGCTAATATTCTTATTCTCTTTGTTCAAATTGTTCTTTTCCACCATTATATCCAGGTCAAAGCAGAAATTGTAGGGACATACTTAAGCTTAGCATGATATCCTGCAGTAGAATAAGATCAATTACCTCACAGGTCATCAGGCTGGAGTAGGTTTTACATGGTCTTTATGGGTTTCTTTAGCTTGTAGATGCTTTCTTAGCATTCAATTTACCTGTGTCAGAAAACAAACTGCAGAGTAAATCATATGCATTCTTCACTAGTACCTTTCCCTTTCTTCCTCTGAGTACCCTCTAGCTGTAAACCATTAGACATGAAAACCAACGTTACTTATTTAAATGGGCTAATTATACTAATCATAGGCATGCCCCACTCTGATAAAGGGAATTAGACTATAGCATCAAATCTCCCTGGCTATTTGTTCTTCAAGCACTTGTGTGGGTGGACTCAGTTTGTTGCTTACATTTTCTATTACAGGTTGCAGCTCAGCTGTTTTATGATTAACATTATTGTCATTTCTGAGGGTAATTTTATTGGCCAGATGCAGGAAGGAAGCTGCATTAAGCCAGTCTCTAAGTTTAGCATGAAAATAAATATAGTTAATTGATAAATGTTTGAATATCTGGCTTGCAGGCAGAAAACCATTGGAAATGCTTTAAAATGGGAGCTTTCAAAATGCCCACTTTTTTTTCAAAAAAACAAACCAAAAGCCAGTGCAATTATCTTTGCCCTGAAAACACTTTTGATCTGATATTCTTTAGCTTAGCATGGTTATTTTTCCAACCTGTTTTATATGGTTAAACCGCAAACTATTTTCTAAACATTTTTTAATTGTTGTAAGGGTGCTGAGGCAGTAGAAAGTTATTCTAGCTTATTAATTGTAACATTTGTGATGTGTTTTCACAAAATCCAAGGCTTGCCTTCGCTTTCTCTCCTCCTCAGAAATCTGCCTTGTGCACTTGCAGCTTTCTTTTGCAGTGTCATATAGGAGGGAGAATACACACACTCCCATGCTGCAGTAACCTGATGCCTGTGCCACCACATAACTGGCAGCCAATTCCCCACACTGAGTTCTCCTGGGTGTGGTTTTTTGCTGTCTGAGGAGTAGACATGGTATTTATTCTCCCTGCTGCAATTCCAATAGGAGCTATGGCAGAGATAGAGTCACATTGGGTTACCCCCTTACTTGCTCCAACAGCTGATCTGGCTTACCTCAGTCCTAGTCAGAACATGAATGGCCTGTGGAAGATTTTGCAGAAAGATCATCTGCATCCCCCACAGAGACAATTACACTGCATGAGTGCTAGCTTCTCTTATGCTTTTTAACTTGCTGCTACTAACCAGATTTTGGGAGGAAGTTCCATTATAGTTACTCCACAGACTGGAGTCACTTTTTAAAACTGTAATTCTCCTCCATGATAGGAATGGTGCTTTGACCAGAGCTGCTGCTGTGCCTATTCTCAACCCTGATGGATGTTGCGCAGCCAGTTTCCTCATGTAGCCGCTTGTTTGGCTGGAAATAGATGAACAGCATAATAATGGATAGCACCAACCAGCAGCAAGTTTGTTTCAGGAACTAGCTGACATGGGAGCTGGATTGTTGCTCCGGCTCTGCTAACAGCTGCGTGACCTTGGGTGTGCCACTTTTCTGATGGTGTGTATATAAAGGTTAAGTGTGTTTGGGGGGAATAATATTTATCTCGCTTGCACAAGGGTGTTGAGAAGCAAACCTTCAGGAAGTGCCTTGAGAAATACAGATGGAAGAAGCTGGCTAAGTGTAGGCTGTGATTTTATAGACTAGGACACCTTCATCCAGCCATTGCCACAAATATTACTTCAGATTTATCTTCAGCTACACCTGGAACATATATTTGAATGTGCTCACATCTTGATTCTGTCACAAAGAGGTAGCTGTGTTAGTCTGTATCTGTGAAAACAATGAGGAGTTCAAGGCCCTATTATACAAATGTATCTGCTCCAGTCCCTCAGGCCATGTCTTCACTTCCTGGAGGATCGATGCTCTGGTGATTGATCTTCTGGAGTTCCATTTAGTGGGTCTAGTAAAGACCTGCAAAGTCAAATGTGGAAGGTGCTCCCATCAGCACTGGGAACATTTCTCCCATCAACCTCCCATTGTGGAGATGGTGCCACGCTCAGCTTCAGGTACATCAATTCTAGCTACATTATCTATGTAGCTGGAGTTGCCTACTTTAAGCCGATCTTCTCCCGCATAATAGTCCTGGCCTCAGACAGAGCCAAACACATACAAGATCTTTATCAAGCATTCTTAAAAATAAAACAGCCACTTGAGGAAGTGAAGAAAGAGATTGACAGAGCCATAGGAGTACCCAGAAGCCACCTACTACAGGACAGGGACAACAAGGAAAATAACTGAATATCACTGTTATCACCTACAGCCTCCGGAGCATCACTGACAATCTCCTACTTATCGTGGATAATGATCCCTCATTTTCACAGACCTTGGGAGGCAGACCAGTCCTTGCCTACAGATACCGCCCCAAGCCTGAAGCAAATACTCACCAGCAGCCACATACCACAACACAGAAACACTAATCCAGGAACCCCTAATTGCCAACTCTGTCCACATCTCTGTACAAGTGACGCCATTGAACCTAACCACATAGCCGTGTTATCAGGGGCTCATCTACTTGCACATCTACTAATGTGATATGTGCTATTGTTGGGGAAATCTCGCTCCCCTGGGGTACAGAGTCCCCAGAAGGGTCCGAGGCTGGAGGTCAATGCAGTGAGGCAGGAGAGAAATCTAGAAGGAAAACTTTATTATGCATGCATGCAGGCTGACAGCTACCAGAGTGAGAGCAGCAGCAGCCCCGAGAGACAGTTTTAAGGATCCTTTATACAGTATGTTCAGATAGTTTAGTTGTTGATTGTTTTCTTTAACATATCAAAGTCTCAGCAGAAGTACTCTGAGACATTTCTGTTCACACCAGAAGTGCTAGAAAGTAAGTTTTACAGTACAAAGGCACATGAGAACCTGAGTGAGGAGTCTACATGGCAACCTGTGACAAAGATAAGAGTTTACATGACAATTTGTGACAGACTAGGAGTCTCCATGAACTTGAGATAGGAGGCATTGTAAAGGTCTTGATTAGAGTTAAGATGATTTCTCTGTTACACAGAAAGAGAGGCCTGGAAAACTTTTAACCCTTGCAGAAGTTTTCTTTTAGAGAGTTTTGATTTCCTGCACAGTCCCCCCTTAGACACAATTGGAGTTATTTGATTTTTCTCCCACACTATGTGCCAGCAATACCCTCTGCCATGTATATTGACCAAGCTGGACAGTCTCTATGCCAAAGGATAAATGGACACAAATCAGACATCAAGAAAGATAACCTATATAAACCAATAGGAGAACACATTAGCCTCCCTGGACACTCAGTAATGGATTTAAAAGTAGCCATCCTTCAACAAAAATCCTTCAAAACCAGACTATAAAGAGAAACAGCAGAGCTGCGATTCATTTGCAAATGTAACACGATCAAAGCAGGACTGAATAAGGATTTCGAATGGTTCTTGCACTACACAAGAAAATTTCCCTTTCTTGGTATTCCCACCTCCTCATCAGCTGCTGTGAGTGAGCCACATCGACCCTGACAGAATTAGCCTCATTGACGTTGGTCCAATACTTGATAAGTAACTCCCTTCTTTTGATATTCTAGTGTGTGTGTGCGCATGTGTGTGCGCGCGCGCGTATCTATCTATCTATCAATCTATCTATCTATCCCTGCCTCTGTAATTTCTGCTCCAATGCATATGGCAAAGTGTGTTTTACCATGAACACTTATGCCCAAATAAATCTGTTAGTCTTTAACATGCCATAGGACTCCTTGTTGTTTTTCTTGGTCCTGGAAAGAAGTATTGTGGACAAGTAAATAGCAGTTCCACAGCCTGACATGTCTTCTTCTCTGAACCCATATCCCTAGAATATGAATTTTGAGATAGTCTGGGCTAATGCTTGAGAAAGTGCACCAACTGAGAAACAACAAAGGCTACTGTTGTCAGCTTGTAAGAATAAGGAAAAATGATGCGGCAATAGGTAGAGAGCATACCCCACAGATGAGCTTTGTGGGGTAACAAGGACACATTCTCTATGGGCATATTTATATGTGGGACTTAACAGATACCCGTAGAGAATGTGTCCTTGTTACTCCACAAAGCTCATCTGCTTCCGACAGTCCTAATGCACCACTGACAGTCTTGGATCCAGGAACATATGAATCTAGCGTGCAGGAAGAGGCTAGCTGTAGCACAACTGGCTGAAGTGTCTTGATATTTTGATGAAAGGAAAAGATTCTTAGCAACAATTATTTGCCCAACTCTGTCAACTCTAATCATAATTCAGCAAAATACTGAAGAGCTCACTTCAGGCATGCCAACTGAGTTCCCCAGGCATTGTCAGATACTTTGTTGATTAAAAAAACATGGCTATTTGCTTAAGTCTCTTGCTTAATTGCTGTCCTGAATAGGGATAGACACACATTACGGCTGTGTCTAGACTGGCGCGATCTTGCGCCAGAGCTATGCAAATGAGGCTCAGCATGGAATATCGCAAAGCCTCATTTGCATAACTAATGAGCCACCATTTTTGCGGAAGAGGCTCTTGCGCAAGACAGAACTGTCTACACTACCCCGTCTTGCACAAGAAAAACCCTCTTGCGCAAAGCCGTTATGCTGCTTATTTTCAGGCATAATGGCTTTGCGCAAGACGGTTTTTCTTGCGCAAGACGGGGCAGTGTAGACAGCTCCATCTTCCGCAAGAGCCTCTTCCGCAAAATGGCGGCTCATTAGTTATGCACATGAGGCTCGGCGATATTCCACGCTGAGCCTCATTTGCATAGCTCTGGTGCAAGATCGTGCCAGTCTAGACACAGCCTACATGTCTAAGCACTTTCCTGAGTGGGTGTGTCTAAACCAAGCAGCATGATTCAAACTATGGTCTTAACAAAGCATTTGACAATCAGTCCAACAATATATGCCCAGGTCTGCCAACGGGGGGGGGGGGGGGGGGGGGAAGTGTGTGAAATGCCTAGGGTCCTGGGTGATTTAAAAGGCGGTAGCTGCAGTCAAGAACTCATCTTAGCCCTTTAAAATTTCTAGGTTGGGCCACAGGCATGGGTGTGGGTGGTGGGTGGAGCTCCCTTTGGGGGAGGATAGGTTCCAGCTCCACTCCTTCCACCAGAACCCTCCTCCTCTCCCCTGTAGTTGGAGTTGCAAGACTCCCTCCTCTTCCCACTCAGTTGAAGCCACAAGCTCCCTACCTGGAAAGCTTCCTTACCAAGCATCTCCCCAGGTCAGAAGAATCCAAGGCCTGACGCATACTCACCCTCCCAGCCCAGAAGCCTTTTAATAATGATCTTACCACTTGTCAGCAAAGCAATATACAACTACAGTAACCATTCTTTAGATGGTAGTAGCAGTAGAACTTCTTGGTAGATGGTTACGGATTTATCTTGTATTTATTTACTAAATATTTGAGAGAGTTTGTGTGTCTGTCTGTGTGTCAGTCTGTCTGCTTGTGAGTCTGTTTGTTCAAAAATTCCTCCAAAACGGTAAGAGCTAGGACCACCAAATTTTGCATGCAGCTTCTTCTTATAACTTAAAGCAAGGTCACGGTTTGGTTGTGCCAGGACAATGGGATGTGCATGGAGTGCAACTCAAAGAGAAAAGGAGAGCTTTGATAGCAGGGACAGTTTTATACCCAAATAACCACAGGGGAGCAACAAGCACTCCAGCCCCAGGGAGCAGCCACTGGCTGGGCAAAATGGCCCCTGCTGCTCTGGGCTGGCCCCAGGAAGCAGCTGGTGGCAGGACCGCATGGCTCCTGCTGCCTCAGGAAATACCCAGCAGGCAGGCTTGCCCCTGGGAGCAGCCGGCAGGTGGGCTGCACGGAACCAGGCCAGACCTGGAGAGCAGCCATTGGATGGGTTGACCACAAGGAGCAGCTGGAGGGCAGGTTTCCTGGCCTGCGCAACCTCAGGCAGCAGCTGGTGGGCAGGCTGCATAGCCCCTGCTGCCCCTGGCCAGCCCTGGGGAGCAAACACCTGCCATCACTTCCCCGCTGCACCAAGGCCACCCCGAGCCCCCCACATGCCTCCCAACTCTCTGCCCTGACTCCTGCATGTCCTGCCCTGAGCCCCTCCTCACTCCCCAACCCTGACTCCTGCATCTCCCCTACATCTCCAGCCCCTGCCATAAACTCCTCATCACCCCCCCCCCCAGCCCTGGCTCCTTCACCCCCGCCCCTGAAGGAACCAAGCAATGCTCGGTAATTCCTGTAGTTGAATTCTTCTAGTTTAATAGTCACTATCTTAACAAAACCCAGTTCCATAAAAGTGTCTCTTCCTAAGAGTAGTGTGTGGCTATGTCTACACTCGCGGCTTCTTGCGCGAGAAATATGCAAACGAGGCTAAGTGTGGAATATCACCGAGCCTCATTTGCATACCTAATGAGCCTCCATTTTTGCAAAAGAGGCTCTTGCACCTGAAGGAGCTGTTTACACTGCCCCTTCTTGCGCTAGAAAACCCCTCTTGCGCAATGCCACTACACGGCTCATTAGGTATGCAAATGAGGCTTGGCAATATTCCATGCTTAGCCTCATTTGCATATTTCTCATGCAAGAAGCTGCGAGTGTAGACATAGCCTGTGTGTGTATATATCTCTATATAAATATACATATATAGAGAATAAGCTAAAACTGTCTATATCCAGCTTGGGTCAAATATCACGCTTTATAATTATTTGTAATGTTGTAGCCCTGTTGGTCCCAGAAAATCAGGGAGATAAGGTTAGGGTTGCCAGGTGTCTGGTATTGACCTGGACAGTCCGGTATTTTCACCTCCTGTCCAGTAAAAAAAATTCAGAAAATACTGGCCACCTAAAATGTCCTTATTTTCTGATTTTTTTCCCTGCCAGGAGGCGAAAATACCAAACACCTGGCAACCCTACAACACACTCAGCAACCTGGCCCAGCCCCCAGGCCCCCCGGACGCCCCCTCACCCCCTGCCGCTTACCTAATTCCACAGGGGCTTGACTTGTGGCTGGAGCAGAAAAACAAAATGGCCACCGGCAAAAAAGCCTTTTCTTAAAGGAGCCATACTGATTTTTTTTCTCAACAACTTTGGTCTCCCCCTTTTTTTTTCCTCAACAGAATTTCTTTCCCAGTGTTTTTTTTTTGGGGGGGGGGTGGTATTTTTGGTTAAATCATCTGGCAACCCTAGATAAGGTTGGTGAGATACTTTGTACAGGATCAACTTTTGTTGCTAAAAGAGAAGTGTTCAGTCCATACAAATTTCTTCTTCAGGTCTAGTAAGCTGTAGGTTATTGGATCCCCACTGTATGTTTTTATGAAACTGTCACCAAGCCAAGGTTCTCTCCAGCTCCAAAATATACACTGCCATAAGCCACACTCTTTCAAGAAGGCTTATTTTCTTAATGCAAGCAAGCAAACAGAAAAACCAATCTTTGAACTTAGTCCTTTCAGGTTTCAGTTCCACCCCTCTTCCCTGGCAGCTTCCCAGTTCTCTTCCCTTTCTAGGGCAGTAGCCTTAGGAAACAACTAGGCCCCTTACTCAGAGTGTCAGGTCAGCCTGTGTGCGTCAAGCCCCATTTCTTCCTACCAACTAGCAGCTCTTTCTAGGCCCAGTCCCCTTGAATTAGCTGGATTGGACTCCCCTCAGTTCCAGAGTAGCTGAACATAGACTAGTCACAGGGACCGACTACCCTGTGACAGAGGCAGATAATTTGGCAGTATAAAAGGTCTCTAGTATATATGTTCGCTGATGGAAAAATCAGCTTGTAATAGGACTGTTAAAATGTTATAGATTCAAGACTCTGTCAACGCAGGAGAATGTCCCAACTATCATGACTGAAACAGCATGTGCCCATTTACACAGGGACGCTTGGAATGCTGGAATTACTGCTGTTCTGCAGAGGTTCTTATACTCTTTTCATCACTGCAAGATCTCTGCACCTTCCATGTGTGCATTATTCACATCTGTTGCACGTGATCCTGCCTCCACTGAAGTCAATAGGATGTTTGTCCTTGACTTCAGAGAGTGCCAGAGGGATTGAGCCCTTTTACTATAAACAGCATTTGTTTCTAGAACACTACCCAATCCCTGGATTAGTTATCATTGCCATTTAGTGATCAGGAAAAATAGTGTGGTGATAAAACAGTGCAGAAAGCTAAATGTGAATAGCTAACTCCACTTTTGGATATGCATGGACATCTCAATAAGTTAGGGGGAGTGGTGTTTATGAAGACATTTTGTGGCTGTATGATTATTTTTCTGAAGGTTTAAAATGTAATGTCATAGCAGGATTTCAGAGGCTGGACTACAGCAGGTTCAGATGGAATTTCAATGTGGTTCCTGGCAACATTACTGCCAAATGCTCCATGAGAGCATCATGAAAGCACTGTGTAACTGCTTGGGGGGGGGGCGGGGGGGGGGGGGGGGGGGAAGAAATCAAAGTCCAGTCTGTAAAGGAAGGCTATTTACAGACACAACCACTGCTAGCTCTTTCAAGATCAAACACAAGTCTTACCATTTAGGGCCATATTTTTGTAGCATGCACTCCCTATTACCTCCCATACTTATACAGATTTGCCAAATAATGAATTTGGCAGGTAGCTTTCAGGGTTTAGTAAGCACTTTGGAGGCAGGCTGGATGGAGAGAGAAGCTTCAGGACATTTATTTATGGTATGAGCACTGTTCTCTGTAAACTGAGCACTTGTGGCTAATCAGGAAAGATTCAGAATGCCCATGGATAGGTTTGTTTCTACTGGTGGTGCACATTCACACATGCCTTGGTGCACATAGAAAAAATTGTTTGACACAGGGATGAAAAAGATTTGAAGGAACACTGGGCACAAGCCTGCTCAGATTTCTGGAAGATATCTAGGGAGATATCCTCATGCCTGCTCCAGCCACTTTATCCTGGGTAAAAGGGCATAAAGGGGACTTAATAGTCCCAGGTCTGGATGGGAATGGCAGCAAAGACACATGTAAGGCAGTCTTCCAAGAACCCCTTAGAAGCCTGATGTAGGGGGTGGGTCAGGGTCAGGATGGGCATAACAGAGAGTGTAATGCTTCAGGGATTCCAGGCAGTGCTGAAGTCATAGAGCAGTCTATGGACCTGCTTGGCACTGCTTCAGAGCAGGCATGGATCAGAACATTGCAAAAGAGGACAAAGCCTACATTAGGAGTTTTGTGCCTTTGCTAGGTGCAGCACAAACCTGACCTGTGCGTTGCATTGAGCCAGCACAGAGGATTAATACAGCATTATAGCCACATACCCATTAATCTCATAAAAAACAGACATACTGGGTCAGACCAACGGTCAGTCTAGCCCAGTATCCTGTCTGCTGACAGTGGCCAATGCCAGGTGCCCCAGAGAGAAAGAACAGAAGAGGGAATCATCAAGTGATTCATCCTCTGTCATCCATTCCCAGCCCTAACAAACAGAGGCTAGAGACATCATTCCCTACCCATCCTTGCTAATAGCCATTGATGGACCTAACCTCCATGAATTTATCTTGTTCTTTTTCCAATCTGATTAAAATCCTGGCCTTCACAACATCCTCTGCAGGGAGTTCCATATTGATTGTGTGCTGTGTGAAGAAATACTTCCTTTCATTTGTTCTAAACCTGTTGGCTATTATTTTCATTTGGTGACCCCATAGTTCTTATATTATGGGGGGGGATTAAATAACTTTCCCTTTTTTACTTTCTCTGCACCAGTAATGATTTTATAGACCTCTATCATATGCCCCCTTAGCATTTCCAAGCTGAAAAATCCCAGTCTTATTAATCTTTCAATATATGGCAGTTGTTCCATACCCCTAATAATTTGTGTTGCCCCTTTTCTGAATCATTTCCAATTCCACTATATCTTTTTTGAGAAGAGGTGATCACATCTGTACACAGTATGCAAGATGCGGTCATACCATGGATTTATATAGAGGCAATATGATATTTTATGTATCCCTTTCTTAATTATTCCTTTCTTTGCTTTTTGACTGCTGCTGCACACTGAGTAGGTGTTTTGAGAGAACTATCTACAATGACTCCAAAAAAAATCTCTCAAGAGGTAATAGCTAATTTAGACTCCATCATTTTATACGCATAGTGGGAAAACAATCCAACTCTCTCAGGTTCTCTAACCTTGCATTTAATGTACTGCCTCATGAGTTCTCATCTAACTACAAGTTGTTCAAATGAGACTTTGAATTTCATGCATTGTAAGCCATGTTGAATTCCATTTTTATATTAGTACATAGAAAGCCCTATTTTTATTTTAATTAAATAGATTAGTACAAATCAGACAAAATGTTGATCAAAGAAGGTGTTGTGCTTGTTTTCCCCCCCGTGTTTACAGGGCTACTGTCAATTTAAAACAGACATATTGCTGGAAAGAAGAGAGGCAGATGTGAAGTGAAAACACAGAAATTTAAATTGTTTTAACTAAATGTATTTGTCACTATTTGTTTACTTTTTCTGCTACACTCAGCTTGGACAATGTAATTAGACTGGTGGATTTCACCTTCATTTTATAGCCCTTTGCTCACTAATGTTGTCATACCATAACACGTTATTGATTAAATTCAAAGGTGCAATGGAGTTTTTAAATCCTCACACTCTTCCTTTTATTTATAACAACTTTTCTAGTACTAGTCTCAAATTCTGGGCACTTTCCAAAGTATGAAACAAGTAGTTAATTTATTCATAAATTTTGTATCTCATCGGATGCCACTGAAGTCAACAGAAAGACTCTCACTAACTCCAGCTTGCTTTAGGTCAGACTCTTAACCTCTAACATGAACAGCCTCCGGATGGAGCCATTACAAACCAGAATGAAATAACTTTTCAGTGAACAACAATGCAGTATCCCAGCCCAGATGCTTCACAGATGGATGAGAGGAAAAAAAAAAAAAAAAAAAGTAGGCTTTGCAACGGACCCAGAAGATGAAGCTGTTAATTACTGTTTACCCCCCAAAACTCATGAAGACAAATCATATTAGGCTGTACATTCATGAAGTTAGGACCTTACACTAGTACAAGCAAAAAGTAACATGTTGATATCTATATTATATGTCAGTAATGAACACAATGATTTAGCCTCATTCTGGTAAAAATCTTGTTACTGATGTGCAGACAGCTCATCAAGGCTGCTGCATATACTGAAGGCTATAGTAAAGAGCCAGAGGCACACTTTTCAGAGACAGGGGGGGAAAAAGGGAAGGGATTATGGCATATAAATTGCCTGAGACCCTTGTTCAAGTTCAGAAAAATAAAACAATTCTGTAAACTGAAACAGTTTGCCAAAGAATAACTTATAATGGGTTTCACCCAAAGCTAGGACATGTTAGAATAGAGAGCAGAAACATTTTATAATTATAAAAAAGGCAGCAGAACAAGAAGCCAAGAGAAATGGTGTCAGCAGCACCACCAGGAGTATGCAAAGCTTACAAAGATTTGCAATTCCAAAGCATAGGGTGGGCTGACAAAACAACCAGCCTCACTGCAGCCTAATACATTTATGCTTGGAGTTACCTGAACTTCTCTATAAGAACACTTTAAGGTGAGGAAAGGGACCAGCCACTGGACTGGAAGTCAGACATTCTGATATATATGCTTCTCAGATGCAGTAGTAATGTGGCCCAGAGTGTGCATATTAGTAGGATTATGCAAGTCACTATATCTCTATGCTTCAGTTTCCCCACCAGTAAAGGAAGTGTAAAGCTTGCTCACTTTTGTGAGGTGAGTGCTTTGAAATCTATGGCTACAAATGCTATACACAGTGCAGAGCATTGTTTCTATTGTTGGTGTTCAGCTATGCCACAAGAGGCAAGTTAGCAGACAATTTCTGTTAGTAACTATGCTACACAAGTGCCTGATCTTCTGTGTTTATGAGCTCCCTCCTCTTCAGCTGAAGCCAAGGTACTGAGGATGCTTCCCACTGTACAGAATTGGGCCCTAGACACCATATGATTGGGAAGAACTTGGTTAATTCCCAAGTTATAGGGTGCAGTGAAAATGTGTATTGTTGGAAAGAAAAAAAAAGCCCAAAAACAAACTAATTACATGCAGGAATAGCTTTAATAAGTCACATTGCTGTAAAATATCAGTAGCTGTATAACAATACACAAATTTAATTTTTATTATGAAACAAGCATGTCTTTGGTAAGCCAATCAGTCTCTCCTGTGGTACATACATATCTGAAAAATGATGTGTTTGTTCCTTAGTAATAAGAAACCCCAGCATTGTGAAAGATTTGCTGTGTTCAATATATTTCTGAAAACATTTTCCCTTGAAGTATGTACACACTCTAGGCAAAACAGGCTAATACATAATCTGAGAAAATTTAAAAACCAATATATACTCAGGGACAAAGAGGATTTCTACCTCTAATAAATTTCAGTACTTTGATCTCAAACTGAAAACTTGTTTTTGTTCATTTGATTTTGAAAACTTTTTTGTTCAAAGCCTGTGCCACTGTGTAATGGCTAACATTGGACATTCCATTTGCTTAAAGACACATTCAAAAAAAAAAATCTTTGTCTTCAAAGTCAATGATTAAAATGACTCAATTGAGTTATCAGAGAGAAACTATGAGCCTTAGGATATTTATTTTTCTTGGAGTTTTAGCAAATGCCCATGAGCAGACGGTTTTCACTGTACATGAGAATATTCTGTGAAAGTCCATGCTCTTACTATATCATGCAGTGATGCGAGTCCAGCAATTCAAGGTATACTCACATAACCGAACACTTCCCTTTCAGTTTATCCTTCTTTTTCTGCTGCTTGGATTTCTTCCCATCCACCTGGAGACTGACAGTTCTTCTCTTCTCCAGATTCAAGAGTTCTTGGAAGAGCTCCTGTACATTGTAGTTCATTTTAGCCGATGTCTCCATGAAGGAACACTTCCACTTGCTAGCTAAGGCTTCCCCTTCACTGGCATCCAGTTTCCTCTGGGTCTCATCACTCTTGTTACCAACCAACATTATTGGAATCTTTTGGATGTCCCCTTTGATCTGACAAATCTGGTCATAGATCGGATGAAGCTCTTCCATGGACTGCCTGCTGGTGACAGAGTACACCAAGATGAAAGCATGACCTTTGGAGATAGACAGCCTCTGCATCGCAGGGAACTGATGGCTGCCAGTGGTGTCTGTAATCTGAAGGGTGCAGATGTTTTTATCACAGCTGATCACCTGTCTGTAAGTGTCCTCAATGGTAGGGATGTAGGTTTCCCGGAAAGTTCCCCTTACAAACCGAAGGACCAAGGAGCTTTTACCAACCCCTGCAGCTCCAAACACAACCACCCTGTAATCATTGCTTTGTTCTGGCATGTTTGCTCTGATATGGTTCAAGAAGTGAGGAAGGTCTGAATTGCAAATGCCCAGGCTGATGGAGCTTACATGCCTGGATGCAGAGATGGCCTGCAGAGAAGAAAAACAAAGGAACAAACAAACAAAAGAACCCTCATCATCCACAGTACACAAAAGGTTTTGCTATGCTGATAAATACAACCCCTCCTCCCATCCTTCATGGCTCTGCTGTGTTACAAACCCAAACCAAATCCCTCAGGCACACATCTCTTACACAGCATCACATTGAAAGTGAAAACTAATTCACCTGTGGCCACCAGCACCAATATCCGGAGAAACGAGATTAAAATCACTCAGAGCTGAGATCAGGCAGCTTCTCTCATTAAAGTTCTCCTGCGCCCAAGCAACAGAGCCCGCAGCACTTCACTCCCTGCAGCTGGTTCAGAGGCTCTGCTCAGCAAACGCCTGGCATCCTCCTCTGCCTACATCAATCCCAGTGACAAGCTCCCTCGCTTCCCACCTTTCAACGGATGCTAATTCCGGAGGAGAGGGGTGTGTGTGGGGAGGGGGGTAATGTTTCTCTAGTTTTTGTGCACTCTCCCACGCTGGCTCTCTCCCGGTGCAACAGGCAGCACAGCTTGGCTGTCACTAAAGTTGCATCCCCTCTAATGATGGATCTAAATTAATGCACTGGGTTGTGATACTTCTGCTGCTGGTACAATCAGTGAGGCATGTGAGCCACACAGGGTCAACTATAACCAGGAAAGACTGCACCATCAGTCGCTTTCAGAAAAAGGGGTTAGGTGGCTCCTCCTGGATCCTGATGATTTTTGCATCTAATCCCCTCAATTGGACCATTAGAATAACCCCCCCTCCCCATATTTCTGCCCCTAAAAGCTTGGACCCCATACACCCTGCTGGCACAACAGACTCCCAAAGCCCAGATCCAGTACCTGGACTCTGCTGGATCCAGCCACATTTTGGTTCCTACCTTCAAATTCTCCTGCAGAAATAGAGAACAAGGATGGATGAGCCTTTTACACCAGAAACAAAATCCAGAGTCTTATACACAGAAATAGTAGGACAGATACCCAGAGCTGGCACCTGGTTCTTGTTAGATCATGCCAATTTTTGCCCCCAGCCTTGAAAAATTCCACTGGCCAAGTATATCAACAGAACTCGTGTGGGTTTTATGCTATGCTATTAAAAGGAAATAAATAAACCCTTCACCAAGTACCTAATCAAACCACCAAGCCTTGTTGTTTCCCAGCTTAGGCTCTGGTGCTTTCATTTTGTCACTGATAAGGAAAGGATGCCCTATTTAGATAGGGGACAGGGCTAGGTGGAGTTGTATATTTCACAATGTGCATCGCTGGGACATCACAGATTGGGGGATGTTTCCAGCACTCTATTGAGAATACATAGATTTGAGGTTGTTGCTGTTTCAATAGTATGTTGAAAACAACGTTCTGAAGAGTTGTGAAATATGCATCTCTACCTTTTTGGCAATGCTATTCCACTAGGATAGGTATAAATCTAGTTTGTGGGTGATGTAGGAGAAGGTGCATGTATAGGAAGTGTAAGTAGAAAGACTGGGGAGTATGCAGCCAAACTTCATCCAGATTTAGAAAGACAATGGTGCCAAATTAGAAAATTGCAGATTTCTGGACGTTGGGGAATCTTGGGAGGAATAGTAAAAACACCACCTGCTCTCAGTTTTGATGGTACAACATCTGGATTTTTAGCCAACAGTTGACAGGATATGGCTGGATCCCTGGATCTAAGTTTTTGCATCAAAGTCTGGATTTGTTAAAGGTACAGAAGAAGCAGTGATGAATGTTCCCTACTTACATAGTAGATTTTTGAGGCCCAAAAATCGACAGGATCCTAATGGGCTTTGCAGAGCATTTGGGTCAGATGTGTCCTCGTTGGGGTGTTTTAGTAACAATAGGATAGTAACTATTTAAGTAATATATTTGGGGGTGTGGCTGCAAATGTCAACAGGCCCGAGCTAGCTCCATCTTTCAGTCAGTTACCCGCCACATGCACCACTCTCACACATCCCCCCCCCAAACTACAACAGCAGAGCAGACACAACAAGTTTTCCCAGCTCCAGACTGGCAGCTTCCTCCCCTGCAAGTCATGCTGGTACTGTTCAGCTACCAAGCTCGATATGCGGGAGAAAGTGGTAGCCTCAGACCCTCCCAAAGCTGGGAGGCAGCAAGCAACAGCACCACTGCTGGCTTTTTGATGAGTAATAAGGTTATTGCAGCACAGCTGAAGGCAGCACAGGGCTTTAGCAACAGTCAATGAAAGCAGCCCCCCTCTCCCCATCCAAGCCTCAGCACAGAATAAACATGTATATGAATATTTACCTCATTCTTTTGCTCTTTCAAAAAGCTAGCTTGTGTGGGGGCAGCCCACATCCATAAGCAGCCTGGTGTGGAGCTGGCACTCAATGGAAATACAAATTCCTTGTTGTATTTGTACCCGATGGAAAGCAGAGGCTGGGAAGCACCACTGCACAGAGGGAGAGGGCGGGCTTGGCTCCCCTGTGCAGCAGGCCTAAAGTCAGCCTCCAGATCTGCCCTTGCTGGGAGCCCTGCTCTGCCCTGGCACAGGGCTACTTTAGTGCACCTACCCAGTGGCTGCCTGGCTGTATTTCCAAAGCAACAGGCCCACGCAGACTCAGCCCTGCATACAGTCACCCTGTATTTCATTCAGTTTTTCCAGGAGTGGAACATCCCATTCATGCTGCTGGAGTGGAATAATAATGGTTAAAGGAGCCGAGTCTTCCGCTGGAGCGTTATTATCTTGTCTGCGGGAAAGAGCCTGGGCTTCTTAGAGCACTTTTCAAAAGCCAAACAAGGTGTTTGGTGCTGGAAGGAGCAGCTCTGTATAATGCAAATGCTAGCAGGGCTTTGCTAGGCTCAAGTCCAGTATTTTGATATGAACTGTTTCTTGGCCAGATCCAAAATCAATATTGTTATTCATTTCTTATGTGCACCCAAATATTTGCCCAGTAGCTGTTAGATTGTCCCCAATTTTTCTCCCCAATTTTTCTTCACACCTTTTACTGACCTCAGAGGGGAGGGGGAAATGAGGGCACTTCCTAGGAAGTAAAAATCATTTTTTAAAAATGCAGTCCATGGAGGAATTATAGGAATATGTAGGACACTGCTAAATGCTGAGTGAAGCACTCACAGTCTCCCTGCCCCAGTGAGCTGAATTCACTTGTTGTTAGGAATGGAAATACCCTCTTCTTTGGCGGGGGGGGGGGGGGGGGAGGAGGGGAGAAAGAGGCAGCATGCTTCTCGGGCCACTGTAAGTAATGTTCAGCCAGAAACTTCAGGACATTCTGCACAGATATGTTGTTCAGGACAAGTAGTCTGGGACTCTCTCTAGTCGATCAGCATTTTGGGCTAGATCCCCAAAGGGTATTTAGGCTCAGAACTGGAATGCCCAGCCACCCTGTGGAAATCAAAGCCCCAGGTTCTTATACAAGACATGGAAGAAAGCACCTAAGAATGGGATCTGCAAAAGCCAGAACACTGAGTGGGGTGCCACCTAACCCAGCCAGTAAGAAAAGCCAAGGAGAGAGGTGAGGCCTAAGCCACGCTCCTCTTTTTTTTTTTTTTTTTTTTTTTGTACAAAATAGATCAAGGAGGAAGACCCACTAGGGTGTGATTTCAAAACAGCAAGCAGAGCGTCCACACTACCAACTCCATTATTTTGAAATAAGGGGCTGGTTATTTTGAAATAAGCTTATTCCCCAATGAAAGCAGGAGTTATTTCAAAAGAGTTATTTTGGGAGTTATTTCAAATTTCATTATTTTGAAATAATTTCCCAGTGTAGACATGCCCAGGGAGACCCAGTTTCCAATCCCCACCTTGCCTGATACAGAGCATCTCTCATCAATGAAGTAAGTAGGCTAACTAGTGATCTGGAGAGGGTTCTCTCAAGCTATCTTGTTGAAGTCTTTCCACTTTGTATGGCATACTTACCCACTAAGGTATAGAAATACACCCTCCAGCCCAAAGTCTAGAATTTCATACAAAGTGGAACAGCTTCAGCTGGAGAGATGGAAAATCCCAGCCCTGAGTATCCTATAATCCAGCAACTTGGGCACTCAGAAGGGATCTAGGACACCGAAGATCAAGTTCCTGCTTCAAATCAGGCATGGGGACTTGAGTCTCAGTCTCCTACATGCTGGGTGAATCTTCTAGCAATGGGGATGTGCACATTAGACATGCTCAAAACACACCTTCCAGAGCAGACCCTGCCCCACATGTTGGATAGGTGCCTAATTTATGAAGCCCCATGGGGCTTAGACATGAGCTCGTTGCTGAGTTGCTCAGCTTCATCAGGGCTTAGGTGGCTTTATGTGCACCGAAGTAGAAAAGTATGCACCATAGGGATTTTCTTGGAAGAAATTTAGGTTCCTATAGGGTTAGGCAGCAAGTGAGCTGGGGATCTAAGTTTTAGATTTAGGCACC
This sequence comes from Pelochelys cantorii, assembly GCA_032595735.1. NCBI lineage: Eukaryota > Metazoa > Chordata > Testudines > Trionychidae > Pelochelys > Pelochelys cantorii. Next base: position 46,478,585 of record CM064334.1, on the reverse strand, counting down.
TAAAGTAGCAGTTAGGCACCCAATTCCCTTTGTGCTGGTAGCCCTTTGTCTGATGTGCATGGTCCTTCTTTGAGACATTGGTCATGGGGTGGGCACATCTCTACAAGTTGCAGCTGTAGGCAACACCGGAGCTTATGCTGCTTCATTCCAAAAAGCAAGTTATAATACTTGCGGGGATTGTGAGCAGGCACATTAAATAGTCAGTGTCTCAGCCTGGGCTTTCTAGCATAGCATGTTAATGTTAGATAGGTTATTAAAAGCATAGTGACTAAAATGAGAAAGCACTTTGCCCTGCAAATTATTCTAGTGTGTGTAATAACACTGAAGTTCTGAATTGCTGCAGGTCTGGCAGTTACTTTTTATTAGATATTCAGCTGCCCTTTGAACTGTTTTTACTTTCTTACATTGTCTCAGTGTATGGAATGTAACTGGAGGCATGGCAGTCCCAGGATATTAGACAAAGTGAGTGAAGTAATATCTTTTATTAGATCAACTTGTTGGGGAGAGAGATGCTTTCAAGTCATATGCATTCACCAACAGAAGTAGATCCAATAAAAGATATTGCCTCACCCACCATCACTGTCACTTAGGGCAGTTGTAAAAATGTACTACAAATGAATGGGATATCCAGTTCTCACTGGAGAGACTGAGACGGAGATGCCAAGAGTGAGGTATACATTCTTTTTGGTGGTTCACCTATAAAAACTGATCAATTCATAACACATGAAAAATGGTTACTGTCTGGTTCCAGTTCTGCACCCTCAAAAAAAAAAAAAAACACCCGATAGTAAGACGCCAATCAATTTCAATAGGAACACTTCTGTGGCTAATCAGAGATCTTTGCTGAGAATAGGACATATGCTTAACATTAACAATGTTTATTGAATGGTGAGACAGATCAGTGCATGTTGCCCTGTTCATGTTCTGAGGGAAAAAAGGGACCTTTCTCCACAGCAGTTTCATCCCAGTAAGAAGTTACAGCTCATGCCCAGCCAGGACTCCGAAGGGCAGAGAAAGACTCGCTTCGCTGGGCCAGTATAGCTGCATTTCACTGCAGTTACTGAAATCAACAGTTATCATCCCCCAAACAAGAACTCAGTCAAACCAGCCAAGAGGTAAGTTAGTTGGTTGGTTGGTTGGGTTGGTTCTTTTACGGTCTCATTCTGAGGAGCAGTAAAGGATCAAGATTGACACAAAGCTCAGAGTTTAGGTAGACTCTGGTGGCTTGCAATTTGCAAGCAGGAGCAAGCCCATCTAACTAGGGTGACCATATTTCCCCATGCCAAATATGGGACACCATCGGGGGGGAGGGGGAGGCTGCTGGCACTTTGGGCTTCAGCCCGGGGGGAGGGGGGGAGGGGGCCGCAATGCTTAGGGCTTCAGCCCTGCAGTGAAGGCAGAGGGGGTGCTTGGGGCTTCAGCTCTGCAGCAGGGGGGAGAGGAGGAAATGGAACTGCTGGTGCTGGGTCTTCAGTGGCTGAAGCCTGGAGTTCTGACATCTCCTCCCCACCCCATTGCAGGAGAAATATGGGATAATGTGCCCATTTAAAAAAAAAAAAAAAAAGTTGGGACACTGGGAACAACCGTTAAATACGGGACTGACCTAGTAAAAATGGGATGGATGGTCACCCTACATCTAACTCCTTTGCTCTCTCTCCCCCTTCAGCTGATATACAGTTTCCACACCAAGACAATCAAGGGGGCTGCTGCCAACCAGATAGCACCTCATCAACTCTGCTGTCTTATTAGGAGAGCTCAGGTGTTCTTACAGTCCCAGCCTCACTGCCTGAGACAGGGTGATTTAGCCTCCTGTTACCTGGGCAGGATCAGTTTTCCAGCCCAGTCACATGCAGCTGTGCTAATCTTTGTTATAAAAAGGCCTTTCTGAGCACTTCTTTATAGTAACAAACAACAGTGGGAGAGGATTTTCCTATATTTAGAATATATCTCACATTTGTATTTAAAAAGCAGACAAATTAATTGCATGTCTTCTTCTTGACTATTTGCTAAAATCTGAGCATGAATTGTATGGGGCAGGTGTATGACTGCTTTATCTAAAAATAGGATTCCTATGTTAGCATCTATTGTATTGTCCCCAGTGAATTGAGGTTGTTTCCATAGAACTATTCCAATTCAACAGTCTTCTTTTCTCGTGCATGTAAGAGAAAGGAAATTCCTAATTTTGTTTCAGGCTCAATTTTAATATAGAATTTTACTTATTTAGGTTAACAAAAGGGCCTATCAAAGCACCAGGTCACAGGTTCTAAAAAGCCAACACTACACTTTCATATTGTTGATGGAGACATTGCCCGTCGCAGCAATGGAAACTGCATGCAGGTACCTGAGCACCGATGATCCCCGTGATAGTTCAGAGGATAGAAAGGAATTGGCCACAGACTGTTTTATAACTGACACCGTATCATTTGCCATTAATGCCTCTGTCTGCAGCCCCACATGGGACTGCAGCATGGCCAGTCCCCAGGAAGGAGAGAAACAAAGAAGAGGTGTCGCTATGTAAAAAGTACTTGCTGTTTAGCAAGGGCAAACATTTCATTAAGAGAATCAAAGGAGTCAGCAAGAGAAACGGAGGCAGGGGGCCCCTGGCCTCCTTGAAGTACCTGGACCAAACCAGAAGATTCACAAGATGGGGAGGCGAGTGGCTAGATTAAATGGGGACTGTGTCCAGGAGTTGGTTGTTAGGCTTAGGTCTGCAACTCTCTGATAGGGTCTATGGGTAAAGCATAAGTGTGTTTAAGAAGTTTCTTTGCAAAGTCTGTGTTCCTTGCTTTAACTGTGCTGTGGTTTCCCAAAGACACACCAAACAAGAGTGCATGCGAGGATGGAGCATTGAAGGGAGTGTGCATAAACTGGGCGACACAGAAGGTCCGAGACACTGGTGGAAAGGTAACTGGTTGGATGGCAAGAGCCTGCTACCAAGACACGAGGCTAGAGAATGTGCAGAGCTAGGAGCAGCATTTGGCCTCTATCCAGGCTGAGAGAGTTTAGGAGCACCTGATTCTAAAGCTTAGGTCTGACACTGCAGACTGGTGATCACCCACAAACATATTACACCCCAGTTTTCAACCCATTTTTGATCCAAACTCTGTGGTTCCCATCCTTGTGGGAGTAATGTTATTAGACTTTTGACTTTGGCTGCGCCAATGTCTGTTGCCGCCTCTTGCAGCAGGTATGTGTGCACATGCCTGCTGGGGGTAAACGAGGCAATTCCTCTGGAGTCCAGCAGTTCAGAAGGGCCTGGGGCTCCTAGCAGCCACTGAATACCAGAAGTGACAGCGGTAGGAGCCCCACACAACTTGCTCCGGGTGGCACTGAGAGCTGGGAGAATCTAGCCTCCAGCCCTACCTCTTCTGCCCGAAGACCTCCCCTTCCCGGGATACAAAGCCAGCCACTCCCTCACTATGCCCAGGGACCTGGCAATTCTGTCTGCCCCTCTGTGCATGTCTATCTAACCCACACTGGAGGTTGGAGGGCCTAAATCTGGCAGGCTGCAGTTTGTTTCTGGTGGGGTTGCCCTGTGGATTAAAGCAGTCTGAAGGGAATGTGAGTGCTGGTAGTGCAGTGGGCACTACCAAAGCCCATCATTCATACTTTACTGTTAGTTAGCAATTTTTTATCCACACACTTCAAAGCACTTTGCAAAGGAAAGGAAGGGCCATTATCCCTTGTACAGCAGGGGAAACTGAAGCACTAAGAAGGGATGTGACTTGCCTCAAGTCACACAACAGGTCAATGGCAGAGTTGGGACTTGAACCCAAGTCTCCTGAGTCTCTGGCCATGGGAAGATAAAGCCCCTTCACCAGAGAAAAGGAAGCCTAGAATGCCTGACACAAGCATCCAAGTACGTTACTGCTTTGCACACCAAGGCTGGGATCTGCTGCCAAAGAGGCAGTACATATGCAGCGTATATGCTGAACTGATTGGCTCCTTTGGAGCCACTAGTCAATCTGACTCTTGAACTGTCAATGAATGTTTTTCTTTAATGTTGTAGCCAGTTATTTATATCTGAGGTGTCACTTTAGAAATCAACCAAATAGTGTGTTTCCAGAAGTCTGCCAGGGCAGTAGGATCATGCACTATAAACAACTGATCACAGCTTGACTTTCCATTTCTCACCTCCCCCAAGCTACACAAATGGCCCGTACTTCTCTCTGACATCACACCAGTAAGTGTCTGGATTTTTACCACTTCTAAAATACATGAGACTCCTCTGTCTGCATCTCCCAACACCTCTTGTCTAGGTCTGTCTTTGATCATCAGCTCTCCAAGGAAGGGGCTATCTTAACACATGTCTCATGCATCACTGAGTCCACTAATGGTGCTTAACAGATAGCAATGCTTCTATCAGCAGATGGTGTACAGGAGGTAAATAAACTGTGGTTCAAAAAAGGCCAGTTATTACTTATTTACACTCTAGTCTTATAATAGAGACATTATTGAGCACCAGCACAGAGTGACAGCTGGTACAAGTACACCCTCTGATGAGCTGGGGAGAAGGCAACAACCTTTGGTTTACCTGATATAGCAGCTCCTTGTAGACAAGGTTCCTAGTTGCAGAAAATGTTGAACATGCTCACAAATCCCTCCACCACTTGCAGGACTCTGCTAGTTAGTTAGATTTAAAAGTGAGGTCTCCATCCCAACTCCAGCCTCTATGAACTGTTAGCAAAATGTTCTAGAGTGGGGTGGGCTGCCCTTTTTAAGGCATGTGGAGCCACAAAGCAGCAAGCCCTGGTCTAAGGACAGTCCCAGCAGGCATGTATTGGGAATCAGTGGACCCAGCTAAGCAACAGCAGCAATGATTGGCTTGGAGTCCCAGCTCTAAGATATAAGAGAGGACCCAGCCCTATAAGCAAGAAACTGCTTTCTAAGCAATAGAAGGTTATGAAAAGGGCAGGCAGACCAGCTGGCATGTGAGACCCCTGAAACTAATGGAGGGCTGCAACCTATGAGCAACTAGAAGGTAGATAACCCAGTAGTATCATTCCAGTGGGTTTTACTCATGAAACTTTATGCTGTAATAAATCTGTTAGTCTCTAAGGTGCCACAGGACTTCTCATTGTTATTCCAGATCAAAACATTCATGTTTGGGGGGAGGAGAGTTGACTTATGTAGGAGAAGGATAAAGAGCTTGTGTTGAAGGCCAAACTGAGTTGGGTATGGCTAATTGTAGCATCCCTGCTGGTGGACAGACTTACCAGCCTCTGGGTGCTATTCCTAGCAGCATAAAGCTACAGCTCTGAGTAAGAGAGGATTCCCCTAGTACAAGGCTTGCTAAGTGTAAGCCTCTTCTCTGAAGACCACCTTTCAGGCTCTGACATGAGGGGTGTTGTAATAAATGGACCTGTATGTTTACCCTAATTGTGAGCTCAATTGTGAAAAGTGAGGGAAGTTCATTAAATGTCACAATAACCTATAACTACCTTTTTGATGGGAAAAGATGCAAAAGGGAGACAAAACATATAGTCCAAACAAAAAGACCTATTGATACAATGGTTGTCACTGTGAGCCTGTTAACTATTTATCCAACAAATGCATCTTTTCCAACTTGTATTGAGCTGTGAAGAGAACATTTCCCAGACCTAAAGTCTGTGTTACTCACAGGCCTGTCTCTCTCCTCAACAAAATGTGGTCCAAAAAGATATTTTTACCTACCTTGTCTCTCTAATATCCTGGGATCAACATAGCTGTGATTACACTGCAGGTGGTGGAAGTGGAAACATAACACATGTGTAAAGAGAGTGATTTTCAAAAAAGGATTATTGCAATAAAGAGCAGTCTGGCTACCTACCCATCTAAGGAGCTTGCAGAATAATTAGAACCACCAGGATGGTAGATTCAGATAGTTGCTCACAGCTGAATGAGCGTAAGAGGTTAAGGAGAGAGATATCTATCTGCTACAGAAATCCCCTTCAAAGGGTGATTAGTTTCTTTGCTATGGTGAAAGACATTTGACTTCAGTCCTGCTTGAGACAGGCAGACTATTGTTAATGCATTGAAGTTGTACAGAACACAGATGTTTTAATGCTGCAGAAGAGCAAGAGGGGTTTAACTTTTAAAATAGATAGCTTTGGTTGTTTGAGTCTCCCTGATGGAATAATTCGGTTCAACAAGGGTAGGGCAGGCTTCTATGAAAGACATCCTGAGAGAGATTTTCAGGGTAGTGGGTGAAAAATGAGGCTTCAGGAATCCAATCTCTTTATGATTAAAAGGTTGGAGCCCCCTAAGCCAGGATGTGTCCTGTTGCAGATATAACCCCCATTAGAGCTAATATTTTTATTGGCACAATGTGAGTTGCGTGCACATCAGTGAGAAGAGAATTTGGCTCCAGTGTGTGCCATGTTCCAGCAGTCACGGCTGGACCCCATTTTCATCACTGGGGGTGGCATCCTAACTCCTGTGTTGTTCTGGATTGAGATAAAAGACAGTCTCAGTGTCAGGCCAAGTCATTGCTGAGGTTTTTAACAAGGATTGTTCTCGTGCCTGTTTCCCAGCAGCATTCCCCACCAAGATATCCTCACCTTCTTTGATAGCCTTCCCTGCTTTCTCATTACTGCTCAAAGGGCTAGCAACCACCTGCTGGGTTTATAAACCTGTACTCAGCAAACCACAGGCAGAACAGAAAACATCATCAGTCATGGAGGCCCACCTTGTAAATGTAACTATAGACAGAATATGGGGACAGGTTACCTGACTCATCCAAAGAGAGACAAATCAGATGGTATGTGCAATGCATCCCAGAATATGAAAGGAATTAGCTAGGTTCAGTAAGAATCTCTGAAATTCTGTCATCCAGCAACATCTGTGGTCTGGCATCCCTGTGGCTGCCCCTCCCATCTCCTCCTGCATCCCTCCAAAACTTCTGGAATGTCACAGATAGCTCCTTTGCAGTGCTCAAGTCAGGGAGGGAGGGGAAGGAGCCAGAAGGGATGCTTAGGGAGGGAAGGCAGGGTGGCCACAGAGCCTGGTGACAGGGGCTGGCAGCACAGATTTGCAATTGCAGGACTCAGGGTGCTCCCATGTGGCTGTTCTCCTGGCCCCCAGCTGCAGGGCTCCACAGCCACTCTGACTCCCTTCCTAGTCTCCACTTGGTCAATGCCGCAGGCCCCGCAGAAGCAGAGGGGCTGGCCTTCACATCCCCACAGTTGGCAAATTCGCTGGCTTGGGACCAGGGGGATACAAGCTGTAATCACTTTCAAAAGGAGAAGTGAACCTGACAATTGTCCCCATAAATCTTATTTCTATCCCCAGGAAAATAATTGAATGAATAATCACAGACAATATAAATAATCATACACAATATAATTATTCAAAGGGCATTGAAGGTTCATGGAGAATACATTTTGCCAAGAAAATGATTAAATTTAAAACTATTTTAAAAAAAAGAGGGCAGGGGCAAGGAGATGGGCAAAAGAGAAAGTAGATGCGTTGTTTAAGGCTTTATTCTGCAAATACATATGGAAGGCATTTCACAAAATGTTAAATGAAAAATGCATTCACACTGGCTTTGATCAGAACAATGGCATAGATCCATAGACCATCAGATCATCCAGTCTGACCTCCTGTGTATCATAACACACGGAATTGCAACCACATACCTCAGTACTGGGTTTGGCTGAGGCATATCTTCTAGAAAGGATCCAGTCTTGGTCTGATGGAGAATCTACCATTTCCCTTGACCAAAAGTGGATTAGAAACTATATTCTGGACACCAACAAACATAATGGAAAATGACTAAGTATGAATGAGACAAGAATCATCTGGTGGAACTTTAGACAATTTTATCTCACACCTAAAATCGATCCTTATAAAGTGCCTAAGGCACTTAAGCACATAAGGGTATATCTGTACTACACATGCTACAGTTGTAGCATAGACACTTGTGACAAAAGGAATTTTTCCATCCTATAGTAAATCTGTCCCCTCAAGGCTGACAGAAAATGTTTTTTGTTGAGCTAGCAATGTTGACACTGGAGCATAGTTTGGTTTAACTACATCTCTCAAGTTATTAATTTTTATGCCATAGGAGCAACATAGGTAAGTCATCCTAAATATTAGGTATAGATCTGGCCTTAGTCTCATTTTCAAAAGTGACAAACACTTAGGCTATGTCTACACTGGCAGCTTCTTGCGTGAGAAATATGCAAATGAGGCTAAGCGTGGAATATTGCCATGCCTCATTTGCATACCATTTTTGCAGAAGAGGCTCTTGCACCAGAAGGAACTGACTACACTGCCCCTTCTTGTGCAAGAAAAACCCTCTAGCGCAATGCCGTTATTCCCGAAAATAATCGACATGGTGGCATTGCGCAAGAGGGGTTTTCTTGCTCAAGAAGGGGCAGTGTAGAAAGCTCCTTCTGGTGCAAGAGCTTCTTCTGCAAAAATGGTGGCTCGTTAGGTATGCAAATGAGGCTCAGTGATATTCCATGCTTAGCCTCATTTGCATATTTCTCACGCAAGAAGCCATGAGTGTAGACATAGCCTTATAGAGCATAGCTTTCATTGCTTTAAACTGAGACTTGGATGCTAACGTGCCTAAATTACTTTTGAAAATTGGACTTAGGATCCTAAGTTACCATTAAATCTTCTTTTATCCTGCAATCACAGGCTTTTGGAGGCTGCACTTCTTTTCAGACTCAAATATTGCCTGAATGTTTAATACAGTAGTGCTTGAGGGCCTGTGCAGCACAGCCATTGTTTTAGGTGTTGTACCACCACAAAATAAGATGCGGTTTCCTGCCTCAAGATGCTCAGTCTAACCAGACAGTGGTTAGATGTTAGGGTTATACAAATGGCATGGTCTGCAAGGGCTGTGTTAGTGCCACAGCTTTGTCTATTTCTGTCATGTTAGCTATTGAAATCTTTCAGGTGAGGTTTATTAGGAGGGGATTGGCTGATTGGAAGGACAAAGGCAGAAGGAGTTTGGAGCAAACGGGCGGGAGTATTCAGAGTGAAAGCTGCACAAAGTGGTCAGATGACACCTTTAATGTCCATCAGGCCCTGCTTAAACTGCTTCTGCAGCCTTTAGCCTCTGGCTGGCTCTTTCCCACAGGCCATCTGGCTGGAAGGAGACAGAAGGGTACCACATGGCTTCTAGAGGCTCCAGATCTTGTAAATAGGTTTAATTTGGGGACCAACTCACACCTGTTGACCTTCACTGATTTCAATTAGAGCCAAAGGAGGAGATGTATTTGTGCTTACCTCAATGGGCTCAGTGTGGTTGCCAATTACACAGGGACTCCCAGGCAGCACCTGTTCCCATTTTGCCTGGGCGCGTGGAGAAGAGTTCGTCTCTAGCTGCTGCGGAGGAGGAGGGTTTTGCCACCACCTGTGCCTGACTAATTCAAACAAAACCCAATCCCCCTTGCAGTTGTGGCAAACAGAGGTGACTCAGCCAGTGACTCAGCAATGGGAGGAGTGGGTGCAGCGCTGCTAGCAGCTGTGCCTCAGGCTTCCTCATCTGAGCTACTTATGTGGGAGGAGGATTGTTAGTGTTACAGAACCTCTCCCGCCTTCCCTGCAGGGACCCTCACCATCCAGGTGCTGCTGACTAGGGTAACCCTTCTGCCAGGTGGGGCAGGCAGCAAGAAGGGCTGGGCTCAATAACTAGAGGTTCCTCTTACTAATACAAAACAGGACTGGCTCAAGCCCCACGCAGTAACTGGGGGCATCTGAACCTTTGGGTGCCTTTGAGGCACTACTTTGCCACTTACAAGCACTGAGTCTGTGTATAGAGCAAAACACACTTTTATTACACGAAGAAAACAGTGTTAATTTGGGAAAGTCTGCAACCTCTCAGTAAAATACCTGTACCAGAGTGTCCTGGGCAGCGTGTGTTACGCAGACATACCAACGGAGTGAACTGCTGTTGATGTGCTTGCACCTTTGCCGAATACAAAGGGTGCCAATCAATATTTGCTATTGATCTGTATATGGACCTCTTGCTTTTTACCCTTGCTCACCTATGTGTACCTATGCGTGAAAGAACATCTTGTTTTGAAGACACTGTTTCCGTTACATGGCCACAGGCTCCCAAAGGGAAACCCTTACAATTGCCAAACCCAGCTGGGCCTCCCAGGTCATTGGCACAATTTTTAAAAAGGGGGTTATGAGCCAAAGATTGACTCTGAGAGGTGCTGACTCTTGTGGTCCCACCCAGGGTGAGGTACTTATGTAACCCATACCCCTAGTATCAGAGGGGTAGCTGAGTTAGTCTGAATCTGCAAAAGCAACGAGGCGTCCTGTGGCACCTTATAGGCTAATAGATTTATTGGAGCATAGGCTTTCGTGGGCAAAGACCCACTTCATCAGATGCATGTCGAAGTGGGTCTTTGCCCACAAAAACGTATGCTCCAATAAATCTGTTAGTCTATAAGGTGCCACAGGACTCCTCATCGCTTTTGCATACCCCTTGGCTATGTCTACACTGACAGGTTCTTGTGCAAGAACTGCCGTTCTTCCATAGAGCGTCCACACTGCCCGCCCGCTCTTGCACAAGAAGTTTTACAGTAAAGTGTGGTAAGAGAGGGCTTCTTGCACAAGAGCTATGCTCTTTTCTAACAAGTGTAAGCTCTCTTGCGCAAGAGGTCAGTGTGGACGCGCAGCAGGAGTTTCTTGTGCAAGAAAGCCCTATGGCTAAAATGGCCATCAGAGCTTTCTTTCTCAAGAGAGCATCCACACTGTCATGGATGCTCTTGCGCAAAAGCACATGGCAGTGTGGACGTGTTCTTGAGCAAGAGTTCTTGCACAAGAACCCGCCAGTGTAGACATAGCCTTAGTGTGGTTCACTATCTCATGTAGTGGCACTTAGCCCACTTACAGTGAGAGAGAAGAACAAGGGAGATCTACAGCCTGAGCTGAAAAGCCAGCCAGCTGACTCTATATATGAAGCTGTGGAGGCTTCTACACTAAGCTCCAGAAGGCTCAGGTTCAAATCTACCCTGTGGCTGTTACAAGTGAGGGCTCATCTGGTATCTCAACTGGATCTCTGAAACTTGGGATGCACTGCCTCAGCTAAGGGAAGTATGTAACCCACACACTTAGTATGGTTTGCTGTCCCATGTAGTGGCACTTAGACCACTTACAGCTAGAGATAAGAACAAGGGAGCTTAAAAAGCCAACCAACTGGCTTTATAGCTCAAACTGTAGCAGCTCCTACACTCACCTCCAGAGGTCCCAGGTTCAAATCTACCTAGTGGCAGTTGCACTTTCAGCCAAGATGGACAAACTAGGGTAGGTGTCTAAGGTACAGCTCACATGGTAACTATGGATGTCCAGTCCTAACTTTAGGCTCCTATTTACTAAAGTCTTGGTCTCCGTTAAGCACTTAGCCACCCACTACTTTATCTATGCTACTACTGTTGCTAGTAAAATGCTGCTAACTTTAAGCCAGCTGTCTCACATTTTAGAAGCAGAAGCAACATGGTACAAACTCAGTCACTGATGAAGATTAGGGTTGATTCCGAGTTCAGCTATGCAGCTTGTCTGTGGGCCCAGACCACCTAATTTTTACTAGATACTTCATGTTACATACAGATGAGACTAAGATCAGAATCCAGCCAAAAGTCTGATGCTCCACAACAGGAATTTTCAAAAGGACCTAAGATAATTAGATGGCTAATGCCCTTGGGGCTACATTGAAAATCCCAGTCCCCCAAAGTAATTAATACATAAAGATCAGAGAAGAAAAGATCTGTTATATTGGTACAACAAGCAATACTAAAACCCAGGTTATTGTTGTGTGTGAAATACAACAGAATGGGAATTAGTTCTAGCCAACTGTACCTCTCTTACAACAGTAAAACTTATGCACTACAATCATGCTGCATGAATCACAGCTATCTGGAGATTTTGTGTTGTTCAGGACATTTTCCTCTTGTTATTAGTCATCTCTCAAAAGAAATTGCTCTCAGCTCACTGGGAGTTAACATGCGGGTATGTGTAGGAAGGTTAGATTGTGAACAAATAAAATGCCTCACACATTGCAAATGTGTGTGTGTGGGGGGGGGCACTACTGTAATGAGGTTCCCTGCGGAGTTGCACGATGAAATGTAAGCAGGGTTTAATAGCATTAGAGAGAGGCTGTCCGTCTACTTATTCCATTCAGATGTCTGCTGCAACATCAGCTGAGATGATGAGATCATTTTTTGCTTCCCAGTGTGCAGCTCACAGCATTAACAAAGGTGTATTTGGAGTTAGAAACTCACTGAGGCTGGGATAGTCTGGTGCAGGAAGATAACTTGTCTTTGACATATTGGGATATTGGGCTCAACATGGGTGATAGAATGAAATTCAATTGCCAGGGTCAGGCAGGAGGTCAGATGAGATGATCCTAGAATAGGGAACATATCCCCACAGTTCAGTTCCAGCCCATTGTTCAGAGTGACTGGAAGCCAGTAGATGGTAACTGCTATTTGTAATCCTAAGTGAAGGGAGTTAGTTGCCTCAGCAAATCTCATTGTGACTGTCACTAATTAGCACTTGTGCTAGCATCTGAGCTAACGAATAAACTCCCCTCATCCTACAAGAAGATCCTTTCAGCTCAGGGGGAGGCATACTGGCAGGAAGAGAGTAGGGGAAGCTTACAGGGGTACTGCAGATGCAATAATTACTGTGCCAATAAATAGCATATTTCACTATGGAAAAATGGAAGGCAATGAGCATGTCATTCCATGGTACTGATTAACTATTTTTTCCCCATGCTCTTACCCTGTGCTGAACAACAATAATTCACATGAAGCAGCAGCAAATTTCCCTTCTAGGAGAAGCCAGGTGCCAGACTGGCCTAGTTCCTACGCTTGTGTCCTTATGCACTAGTCTATATGTCAACTTGGTCATCATGTTTGGGGCTCTAAAACTGTCAGATACATAGGCTACGTCTACACTGCAAAATTTTTTGCAGAAATGGCTGGTTTTGTGCAAAAAACTCACGTCCATACTACAAGTGCTTTTTTGTGCAAGAAATAGTACAGTAGAACGTCAGAAGACAGGGCTTTTTGTGCAAGAGTTATTCCTCTTTCTACGAGGAATAAGCCTTTTTGCGCAAGCGCTCTTGCACAAAAAGGCTTGTGTGGATGAACACCAGGGGTTTCTTGCACAAGAAACCCTTATCAGAAAAAGCACAAGTGCTCTGCTGGCCATTCTGTGAATGGCCATCAGAGCTTTCTTGAGCAAGAGCATCCATGGTAGTGTGGACACTCTCTTGCGCAAAAGCACATGGCAGTGTGGACGCGCTCTTGCGCAAGAACTTTTTGCGGAAGATCGATTCTGCAAAAAGTTCTTGTGCAAGAAGCCTGCAGTGTAGACATAGCCATAGATGAACATAATTTGTTGGTGGAAAGTCAATATGGTTTCTGAAAAGGGAAATCAAGCCCTACTAGTCCACTAGAGTTCTTTGTGGGGCTCAACAAGCATGTGGGCAAGGAAGATCCAGTGAATATAGTGTACTTAGATTTCCAGAAAGAAGGTCCCTCACTAAAGGCTATTAAGTATAGTAAATTGTCATGGGATAAGAGGGAAGGTACTTTTGTGGATAGATAGCTGGTTAAGACAGGAAACAAAAGGTAGGAAATGGTAAGTTTTCAGAATGGAGAGAAGTAACTAGTCGTGTCCCCCAATGGTCTTCCCTGGGACCAATGCTGTTCAACTTATTTATAAATGATCCAGGCTATGTCTACACTACAGTGATCTATTGGGAAAAGGTATGCAAATTGTGCTCTGCAATTTGTGTACCTTTTTCCAATAGTATTTTTCGGAAGAGGCTTTTCCGAAATTTGGCCCATTTACACTGGGTCCAATTTCGGAAAAGCCTCCTCTTTCAGAAGAACCCTTCTTACTCGTGGGAGGAGGAAGACAGGGCTTCCGAAAGAGCACATCTGCTCTTTCGCAAAAAAAAAGTGGAAGAGCAGATGCATTCCCGGAAAACCCCCATAGTGTAGACATAGCCCTAGAGAAAGGGGTAAATAGTGAGGTGGCAACATTTGCTGATGATACTTAACTGCTCAAAATAGTTAAGACCAAAGCAGACTGTGAAGCACTTTGAAATGATCTCACCAAACTAAGTGATTGGGCAACAAAAAGGCAAATTAAATTTAATTTTGGTAAAGGTAAAATAAGGCACATTGAAAAAAATAATCCCAACTATACATACAATATGATGGGGACTAATTTAGTTGCAATTACTCAGGAAAGAGATCTTTGAGTCATTGTGGATAGTTCTCTGTAAACATCCACTCAGTGTGCAGCAGTAGTCAAAGCAAACTGAATGTTAGGAATCATTATAAAAGGGATAGAGATAAGACAGAGAATATCTTATTGCCTCTATATAAAACCATGGTACGCCCACTTCTTGAATATTGTGTACATATGTGGTCGCTTCATCTCAAAAAAGATATATTGGCATTGGAAAAGGTTCAGAAAAGGACAGCAAAAATGATTAGGGGCTTGGAACAGGTCCCATATGAAAAGAGATGAAAAAGACTTGGACTTTTCAGTTTAGAAAAGAGGAGACTAAGGGGGGATATGATAGAGGTTTATAATCATGACTGATGTGGAAAAAGTGAAGAACTAGGGGTCACCAAATGAAATTAATAGGTAACATGTTTAAAACAAACAAAAGGAAGTTTTTCTTAATGCAGTGCAGTGTCAACCTGTGGAACTCCTTGCCAAAGGATGTTGTGAAGACTAGGGCTTGAACAGAGTTAAAAAAAAGGGCTAGATAAATTCATGCAGGTTAGGTCCATCAGTGGCTATTAGCTAGAATGGGTAGGAATGGTGTCCCTAGCCTCTCTTTGTCTGGAGATGGATGACAGGAGAGGGATCGCATGATGATTACCTGTTGTGTTCACTCCCTCTGAGGCATCTGGCATTGGCCACTATTGGCATATAGGATACTACGCTAAATGGACCTTTGGTCTGACCCAGTATGGCCGTTCTTATGTTCTCTATGGAGAAGTTCTAGGCTTGCACAAAACTGAACACCCTTGTCTAAGGGTGTAGACTCTGAGATGAGGTAAGGGATAGAGGGCTGGAGGTATAGGAAGGGGATCCAAGATGGGGTAAGGGATACAGGCTCTGGGCTGGGGCCAGAAATGAGGGGTTCATGGTGCTGGTGAGGGCTCTGAGATAGGGCCAGAGGCTGGGATGCAAGTGGAAGATGAAGGCTCTGGCTGAGGGTGCAGGCTGTGGTGTGGGACTGAGGGATCCAGAGTGCAGGAGGGGTTCTGATCTGGGGTAGGGGATTGAAGTGTGGGAGGGGGTGCAGGCTCCAGGAGAGAGTCTGGGTTCATGAGAGGGCTCAAGACAAGGGGACTCAGACTGAGTAGGGAGGGGGGTAGAGCTAGGGCAGAGGGTTGGGGATGCAGGAAGGGGTGGGGACAACACTTACCTCAGGCAGCTCCCCAGAAACAGCTGGTATGTCTGTATGTCCCTATGGGTACGTCTAGACTACAAGAATCTTTCGAAAAAGCCTCTTTCGAAAGAGAACGTCTAGACTACAAGCAGATTTTTCGAAAAAGCGAGCCGCTTTTTCAAAAGAGAGTCTAGATGCTCTTTCAAAAAAGCACAGTTTGCATTCAATAGCACCTTTTTTTGAAAGAGTATTTTCGAAAAGACGTTATTCCTCATAAAATGAGGTGTACCACGATCGAAAAAACTGCCGCGTTCTTTTGATATACTTTCGAAAGAACGTGGCTGCAGTCTAGACGCAGGTGACATTTTTTCAAAAAAAGGCTACTTTTTTCGAAAAAACCCTGTAGTCTAGACACACCCTCAGGCTCCTACATGGAGGCAGGACCAGGCAGCTCTGCATATAGAGGCCCTCTGGCTACTCCTCCATCTAGGAGCTGCAGAGACATGTGACTGTTCCTGCATGGAGCCAGGTCAGGAGCCTGCCAGCCCTGCACCACCGGACTTAACCTCCTGGACAGTGGTGCTGACCAGAGCTGCCCAGGATCTCTTCTGACTTTGATTTTTATCTGCTTAGGTTTAAGTACCCATTCTCCAGATACTTAATGATGCTTTGTCTCCCACTCCCCTCCCTTCTTCTTTCTCTCCCCCTTCCCCTCTCCTATTTATTTCGAGTTTTCATATCCCAAACTCATAACTCCCGTCATCTGAAGAAGTGGGCTGTGCCCACGAAAACTCATGGTACCATCCACATGTTTTTTAGTCTATAAAGTGCTACCAGACCATTTGTTGTTTTTTACACATTAAACTGTTATGGGAGAAAACTTACCTCCATATTCCAGAAGATGGCAGCAAATAACTGCCACAAATTAAGATGCCACAAGACTGGTAGTTTTTGCCACAAATGGGTGAATTAGGCAAGCTACATTGAGGGAAGATGGGGGGGTCAGGGGAATAGAGGTAGAGAGCAGTATGTAACTAGCTCCAGCCACTGAATTTTAAAAACCCTACATTTTTGAAGTACAAACTACCCTGGGCTTTAGGAAAAAAAATAAAGGTTCCATATCCCATAGATGCCTGTGAAGAAGGCACCATTCATGTACTCTGTGACATCCCCCCATTTCCAGCATCCTTCAGCCACCTGAAAAAACAAGAGATTCAGTAAAGGCCAGGCAGGTAGGAAAGAGTCTCAAATATGTTGAATGAGCACCTAGAAATAATTGAGATAGCTCCAGGGGAGGGGAGGGAAGTCAGATTCGAATAAAAAGCCCACAACCAGATGTTTGATTTACCACCAAAGACCCCACACACACATACAGAGTCAGAAGAATGGAATGGTAATAAAATACACAATGTTGGACAGAATGCCTGATGGAATCACTCAAGAAAATTCCTGCTAACTCTATTAAGAAATAGAAACCCATTGTCATATATTGCCACTGCAGCTTGAGAGAAGGCATTTGTACTTACAAAAACCAGAGCTAGAGGGCTTACAGGTAAGCAAGAATCAATCATTTCTTCCTGAAAGGGTGTCTTCCTTTTTACTTACTTATTATCCAATGTGCTGCCTTGTAGTTTCTGGAACAAAAATCCCTCCAAGTGCAACACTAGAAGGTATGAATTTTTTAAGGGTATTTTTCAGCATAGAAACAGGGATTAGTCCAAGCAGAAAAGGCTGGGTGTAGTGGCGTGGCCGCCCACTCAGAAGGAAGAGGGTTAAAGTAAGCCAAGGGGAGCTTGTGTAACCTATACATCTTCTGAGAGTGGTGTATTATCCTATCTGGCGGCACTGAGACCACTTACAGAGAGAATAATGAGTCTACTCTACAGCCTTAGCAAACTTCCAGCTGGCTTTTAGCTCATGCAGCAGAGGTTCATATTCTAAACTCCAGAGGTCCCATGTCCAATTTCACCTGTCAGTGTTACCCCTGCTCAGAGCCCTCCAAATAACACAAGGCTTGTTAGAAACCAGTAAGGAGGAGGTTTGCTGAGGCTGCCGGGGAAGAAGGTATAAAAAGCGTCTGCTCAGCAGAGCTGTGGCTTCTTTCTCTCTGGAGCAGGAAGGAGATGGACTGGGTGCTCAGGAGCACCTAGATAAGCAGTGTTGGGCAGGGCAATAGAAGCTGGGGTAGCAGTAGCCTCATAATCACCAGATGGAGACCCTTATGCAGAAGGTCCTAGAAAGTGCTGGAGCTACAGAGAAGTGGCCCAGGGAAGAAGGCAGTGGGGGAGAATAGGAGGAGGGCAGTAGGTGGCTGCCACTTGGATCAGGTCCTTGGATCTGGGCCTGGAGTCACCACTCCCCCTAGCTTGTGGTGACAGTGGCCAAATCAGATTGCAGTTTGCCCCTGGAGCAAGGCACTATACTGGGCACTGCAGTGGGCCATTGAGGAAAGTGATTAGGTTAAGGACTGCCAGGTCCAGGAGGGAAACGAGCAACAGAGAGTAGGACACCAACTATGGTGGGGGAAGGGGTGCAACTGGAAAAGAACTATTTCCCAAACCACCAGCAGGAGGTGTCAAGTGTGTGGGAGGTGGTGTGTGTGTGCAGGGGAAGTATCTGCCATGTTATACCAAGATAAGCCTTTAAGCAGCTGTATAGTGTTTTAGCCACTGATGAAGATCTATGGCATTGAACAGCCTTTTTTTCTGTGGCTTTTCTCACTCCAGACTGAACTAGAATGAACCTGAGGTATCAACACAGCTCAGGAATGCTTTCCTGCAGGATTACCTTCCAGCATGCTCACCAGCTAGACAAAAAAGAAGAAAATAGTCTTGGCTGCAGAAATCAAAGTGAGGACCATCAAGACCTTGAATATTCACCCTCCGAGTATATAGACAGTGCTGACAGTGTTACACACACACACACACACACACACACACACACACACACATCTGTCCTGTAAGAGCAACAGACACTGGTCTTCATTCTCTTACATATCTGAATTCCTCCCAGATGCACAGAGGAGTGGCTTAAATGTCTGAGGTTATCACTGCTTTCCATTACATTTCCTCTTGTGAAATGATACAGCATGGAGCAAGGCTGATTTACTAACTGAATGTGCCGGACGCAGCACTTCAATATAATCAAAAGGTTTCATTAAAACAGCAGCAAATTTGCCAGCCCCAATCTTCCCTGCTTAGCCAGTTACACTCTCACCCTGCTTACACAGTGAGGCTGGACAGAATTCTGACTTACATGGTCAGGGACAAAGGAGACACTTTAGAGTGAAATGTGAAACTGTGCCTAAGTGGCGTAAAAACCAGACTTAGACACCTAAATCACTAAGCTGCTTTTGAAAAGTTTAGCTCAAGTCACGGTGTATTTTTAAATGGGGAATTAGACCTACCCAATATTTCCCCCTCCCCCCTTTTTTTTTTGACACTCCAAGGGTACGTCTAGGCTGGTGGGTATCCCAGAAAAACTCCGCCGCATCCAGGGAATGCGTTTGCTCTTCTGCTTTATTTTTTTTGGCAGAAGAGCAAACACACTCTCTCAGGGAGCCCTGTATACCTCATTCTACAAGGAATAAGGGCTCCACTGAAAGAGGAGGCTTTTCCACCATTTGGCCCTGTCTAGATGGGGCCAAATGGCAGAAAAGCCTGTTCTGGAAAAGCAATCGGAAAAAGCTATTTGCGTAGCTTTTTCCGATAAAAGAGTGCAGTCTAGACCTAGCCCAATATATTTGTTTATTAGCAGGAAGTGGCCGAGCCAGCAGCTGGACGGAAAGCAAGTAATGACCTTCCAGTTGTTAGAAAGGCCATATTGTCCCACTCGCTTCCATTCAGACAAACCTCTTCCCCAATAATTAGCCACTCCCCAAACACACACAACCCCTGGATACCCCACACCCATGGTGTGGAATTCTCCAGCAGCCTCCGCCCTCCTACATTTGTTACCAAAACAAACAAGAGGAAGAATTCTGCAGACACACAAGGTGTTCTTTATCCCACAGCAGTGATTGGTGAGAACCAAGGCTCCTTGAACAGGTAGGTGGAGAGGAAGAAGGATGTAACTATTGGTTCAGACCAGTATGCGGGCCTTGGCATGGTTCCTTCCCGGTTCAGCTCTTTCAGCTCTGCGTTCTTCTTCCTTAAATACCCCCGGTCGGGAATCACGGTGCTCTGGCAACTCACAACTGCTCCGATCTGGCTGCTCCGGGGCCAGGAGTGGAAGTAGTGCTCCGATTCCTCCTCCAGGAGTCTCGCCACAGAGCCCTCGATACGCAGCTGGCGGGTAAAGGGTTCTCAGTAGAAGACGATCGTAGCAAAAGGGTTGGAGTCCAGCTCCTTTCCTATGCGGCTCTCATGGTTAGTGAAGAACCAAAACCATCCTGGCTAAACCCCTTCAGAAGCATGTGGGCCAAGGGCCTCCCATCCCTGGTGCAGGTGGCCAGACACATAGCATTGGCTTTGCTGATTGAGGGGCACTTCATGGCCTCTTCAAACCACACAGCAAACTGTTTGATCGGATTGAAGGAGGCGAGATGTTTCTCCTCAAACACCTCCACCTCCCCCCAGTAGCTTTTCTGCAGGTGCCCCAGGTCCTTGGCTGTGGCCGGCTACTTCCCAGGGCTATGGCCCTCTTTTGGATGAAGACTTTCCACCATATCTTCCTCATACCAAAGAATGGCAAGAAGCAGAGTTCTCTAACATTTACTGTGGCCCTTGCTATGGTAATTGGCTCATGGTCATGCTTCTGTCTATTCAGGGCTAGTGCAGGTCAGAGTGGTACAATGTGTTTTGAATAATTCCCAGATTGCAATGACTCCCACTGAAAGATGCAAATCACTGAAGGTGGGAGGTTCCTGTCACATGAGTACAAGTATCAGTCAGACCCTATGTGATTAAGTAAGATTATTCTTCCAAACTGGGGAGCTACTGTAATAATTTAGATGGAACAGAGGGTCCAAAGTGTCAAAAGTGTTAACATAACCCAGTTACTGTGCAACACGAAACAGTTTTAAACATAGTCAGTGGTTTCATATACAGCTACCTCAGCTCCTTTAGCACCATGAGAAATACACCACTATGCTTTCTAAATCTTTTATTAAGGATACAGGAAAGAAGGGAAAAAAATAAGCTGTTAAATTCAATCCCATTTCCTAAAAGACAAAACAAGAAACATACAAAAAAGGGGAAAGACACAGCAGAAATAGAAAGTGCAGCTACTGTTTCTCAGATGGACTTGTTATATTTGTATTTTTAGGTTTAATAATGTAGCAATGTAAGGTAACATATTATTACATTTAAATTAAGCCCTTTAGTAAGATATTTATTTAATTTATTTATTTATACACACACACACACACACACACATATAAAAGTTTAGTAAGTAAAGAGACAGGATCTCATATTGTGTCTATGTTAATGAGATTAGAAATATTGAAGGCCCCGGCCTTCTATGTGAATTGTTTTGCTTTTGCTTTCGCTTAATATAAAACAGTACTGTTTACTTTTGAAGGATTTTGTGAAAGATTGTTTGTGTGAATGAGATAATGTGTGAAGGTCATCAGAGCCAGATGGTCAAGAGAGAAGGGGGGCAATGCGGGTGAAGACAAACTGTAAAGAAACATCGGCGTCAGAAAAACCATCAGTGCGTACCCACGGTCAAGAATTGATCAGATTGGCAGATTGACGGCTCTAAAGGTTAAGGCATCCCTAAAAACAACTGATTAACAATCCAGGACAGGATGAGCCTTTTGAGATGTTTTGGGAATGATTAACATCAACAAGATAACAGTAACCGGTCACAGACTGACAGTGAAATCCATAGAGGAGAGGATTATAAAAGCAGGGTGCCTTGCTATGGGACTTTGGGTTCGTCTTGCCACCAACTCCAGAGGAGCATCAGATCGATCGACCGACCAAGGCCCTGCTCCCCCTCTGTGTTTGATCTAGCTGGCCACTAGATTGATACAGATTCTGGACTGGTAACTATGACATCGTCTGGTGGGACTGTGTATGCATGATGTTTGTGTGTGTGAGTGATTGAAAAGCATATGCAACTGTTGTATTCTCAATAAATGCGGCGTACTGCCTTTTCCCCTATAAAAGATCTCATGTGCTTCGTTTAAGCATAACAGACTCACTGGCAACTTTGTTGCTGGAAAAACATTGGCATGGCACATGGTCTTACCAGCTGCTCCAAGACTATACCAGCACTAATGGCACACCTACACTGCACACTTATTTCAGAATAAGCTATTTCAAAATCATTTATTTTGAAATAGTGCGTCTATGCAGCATTGCCCATCTAAATAGTGCTGAGCTATTTCAAAATAGAGCCTCCACACTCATTGGATGCTGAATCGCAATTAAGGCCATCCAGAAGCACTTTAGGCAGGGCATCATGACAGCACTCCTGAGGCTATCTGAAGCTTGTGCTTAAAGAGACCCCCCCTGTACAGCCCTGTCTCAGGTTTTTCTCCTTAGCCTACCTCATTGAGGGACAGCAAAGCCTTTCCTTTGCCTGCTGTAGTTGCCTTTGTGGACACCACAGCTCTCTAGCCATGGAGCCGGATCTGCCTCCTCGCCATTGAGAGGCCTTATACGTGTTAGTGCACCTCCTGCTGCAGTTTCTGTGGGCAGCCTTCCAGGCCCTCCAGGAACAGGACCTCCAGCTCATTGTGGGGCAATTCCTCTCTGCTCTCCAAGTGCTGCTCATGCAGCTTGACCACGCCCACCCTCCCCTGCACATCATGCACCACCACTTCTGGAGACTGGATACCAGTTCCAACTGCTTGGACTGGATCTGAGGGCCTTCCCCATCTTCGGACAATGCCCAGGAGACATCCGGGGAGGGCGGTACCACCTTCAGGGTGAGCACAATGTCCTGGCTGGCAGGCATGGAGCTGGTGCTGACTTCGTCCAGCTTCTCCTCCTCCTCCTCACTGGCTCTGCCCCTCAGGATGGTGATGACGGGCATCTCCAGACCTGAGTCCACAAGGAGGGGTGGGTGAGGGACTGGCCTGCCCCCTAGGATGTGGTGGAGCTGTGCATAATATGGGCAGGCCTGTGGTGCTGCACCAGAGCAGGAGCTTTGCTCCTTGGCCTTGGCCTAGGCCTGCTTGAGTTCTTTAACTTTCATGTGCACCTATTCTTGGGTCTGCATGTGGCCCTTGGTGGACAGGCTATCAGCCATCCAGCCATAGACATCCACATTCCTGCGTCTGGTGCAGAGATCCTGAAGGTTTGTGTCCTCTCCCCAGACTCAATGATATCCAGGATCTCCACACCAGACCAGGAAGGTGCACGCCTCTTCTGTCCCTGGGCTGGGTCCTGGGAACTGACTGCCAGCTCCCTTGCAGTCATGGAGGGCTCAGTGGAAGCAACAGGGTTGCTCATGGAGGCAGAAAGTGCTGGTCTGGTAGCTGCTGTGTGGCTCAGTGAAGCCAGGGCCTGCTGTGTGCCACATACTGTTTCCCCTGAGGCTGCAGCTTTAAGGGCTACAGGGGAAGGGAAGCTATAGAGTTTGGATGAGTGTGGACAGAGTGGCCAGCAGAACACCTGTGGGATTTCCTGGATGCCTCTTATTTCAAAATAACTCCAGTTGCCCTGTCTACACATACCCTATTCCAAAATAACTATTTTGAAATAGGCATTATTCCTCATAGAATGAGGGTTACAGAATCTGGAATAACACACCCGTTTGCTGTGTAGATACTCACTTTGTTATTTTGAAATAATGCTACTGGGTAGACGTGCCCTGAACATCAGGGCATTGATTTAAGCTGCTTTTTTTGTATCACAGGCTTACAACAGTGTTGCAAAACACAGTCTTAGCTGGCTAAGCCAGACTCTTATTAGACAGAAGGAAAAGGAGAGGAAGAAAGAGAGGAAGGAGCAGAAATAGGGTGGGGAAGGTAAAGAACACAAGGTGAGACAAAATCTCAGATTCCAGATGGTGGTCTTGATTTTGCTGCAGCTGGTGGGTCCCTCTCTCTAGCCAGGTTTGGTCAGGATCAGAATGATGAAAGCCTGGCATCTCAGCAGACCATGAGGGTGGCAGCCATAATGGTAAAGTTCACTCTGGTCGCCAATTTTTAATCCCAAAGTCTTTCTTTATAGGACCCAAATAAGGGAGCAACACATAGAGTAGCCCATGCCCTCATATTTTGTCCACCAAAACAAGGTCTAATTTCTGAGACACCAATTTGTTTAACTGATTTCCAGTCTTACACAAAAATAGTGTAACAAGTGTGCGCTTCACACAATCTTTCAATTAAATCAGTAGGCCTTTTTGTTTGGACTAATACAGGTGTTTTGGCTCATTTTTGCATCTTTTCCCATCAACATTTGTTATAAGTTATTGTGATGTTTTATAAACTTTTACTTTTTTACAGCTGTGGTCACAATTAGGGTAAACTTGTACGTCTAATTATCAAATGTGCTGCATATAATACATATTTTATTGTACTAAATAATTTATTCCTAGCGAGACAGTCGCCTAAGGCCAAGATTCCATCTGTGATAATATCTACTAGGAGACTTACATATTTTTAAAAAAAATTCCATCATTAATAATAGCACAATGGACATTTTGAGCATGCTTAGAGATCTAAAGGGGAGAGTCCCTTTCTCCCGTCAGCAGAGACCAATTGAAGAGAGACGTGCAATCAAGTCAATGGAGCTATGTTGATTTACACCAATTTAGACTCTGGTCCAGTCTCCCTAGTAAAAGATATCAGAACCAAACTACCCGTCCCTTCCTCCCCCCCCCCGTCCCACCCCCAATCTTTAGGTAGTGGGTGGTGATTATTTGGCAAAGGTTTCCCACTCTGATACTGAATCTTGCAAGTTTTCTCCATAGGTGGGAGACTGAAGTGTTTCAGAACTTCCATGGAAAGTCTTTCCAACACCAGGAAGCACAGAAACAAAAAGCAGAGGCAGAGACAGATGCCTGCTATTGTAATGAATGCCATTAGCTGAGCCTACCAGTTAAAGGAAATGACTACTTGATAGAGTGGTTTTTACAGAAACAATCATCCAGTAATTAGACCACTTTCAGCCTTCCTGATTCAAGCTTCTTGTGTGTATTGAATGAAAGCTTCAGACTGCTGTTTCCATCTGAGTGAGGGTGTGTACTTCACAGTCCCTTCCCCAGCTCAGTCCAGAGCTGATGCTTTGTTGTTCTTCCTAAGCACTTGATATGCTGTTAATGAGGGATAAAATATTGAACTTCTGCAGGCTAAAAAGGCTAAGCTAGAATTGTCACTTCTGCCCCACTAGCATGAAAAGATGGGGCTTAGCTGAGAAGCAATCACCAAACAACCAATCTTAGGCAAGTCCTGTAAGACTGGGATGCTGGAGAAGTGGAACTAATCACATTACCTCATCTCCGCCTGGTAATATAAATTAAGGCAGCTGAAAGCACTTCCAGCATGACCAGGCAACTTTAAACAGCAAATCCTATAAATGCGGTAAACCCACACACCCAATCAGCAATGAAATGAACTGTCCCAGAGGGGAAAAAACCCAAACAACTTACTGTTCAAATAAAGAGAAGGAACAGCATAACCGGTGCAACTTAGACAGGGTTCAGAGAACAGGATTTGCTCTAGAAACTCTTTAATACCCAACCCCTAACTCCAGATGTGCCATTTTCCAGACTTCCTTCAGCTGGAGGCAGGTGCTAATTTTTCTGAGTATTTCCCTTATACAAATATCAGTTTCAGAATTCATCCTTGCAGCAAAACCTACATACTGCAATATTTGATAGACACGTCACCCTAAAGAACCATAAACATATGCATTCAAAGGACACTCTGGATCATCCACAATATTAGATTCATTAGAAACCAACAATTAGCCCTATTCAGTCAAAGATAAGATGCTTTTCTCCTGTTGTTATCTAAGAAAAAAAACTTAATTGTTTCTTAACCATTTCCAGTTTCTGCCACGAGAAACACGTGGTACTAACAGATCAAAGGATACAGCCAGCTCCATACCCCAACATCTGTTGCCGAGATTCTAAAGAATGGATTTTTCAGTTGTATCCTTGCCCCTGAAAACAGAAGAGAATCCACGATAGTCATAGATCACATCAGTACAAAATACAGCAAAACGCAAGTTCTTAAGCATTATTATTTGCAGTATGGAAAAAACGAAGTAATGTTATTTTTTGGGGGTGGGGAGTAGGCAGAGGAACAGGAATTGGGAAGTAGGGTTTATTTGTCCATGTTTTCAAATAATATTAATTTTCAAAAGAGCAGAGTATTTTAAATCTGAGCATGATTACAGAGGCCACTTGAAAAACAATGTATCATTTACCTCTCACAAGTGTCAAAGATGAAGAGGCAATAGGAGCCAGGCATGGAGTTCATTACAGCAACATGGAGAAATTGCACAGAACAGAGGAGTTTGTTTTTTATTAATTATTGTTACTAGAAACAAACAGAATAATTACACTGAAATGATATATGGTGCAAAGGCAGATTCTAAAATTCTGTACAACATGCAGGACTATACAGGCCTGGTTAAACTCACCCTGGTGTGTGCACATCAGGCTGGTGTGTTTGGATCCAAGTGTGGGATCTGATCCCACATGCTTCTAAGCCCATTGGGACTAAGCAGTGTCCACACACCATGTCTAGCCTGTCAGGTCAATCAGAAGATTGAGATTCACTTGTTCTTAGCTCTAGCTGTAAGTTGCCTAAGTACCACTACATGAGACAGAGAACCACCGAGAGAGAGAGAGTGTTTGTGAGAGAGAGAGAGAGAGAGAGAGAGAGAGAGAGACACACTTAGCCTTCAGGTTCTGTCTCTCCTCCTCCATTGAAATGGCCAGGTCAAGAGCCACCCTTTTATAAAGCACCTCCTTTGTTAGGTGACCACCATCTTCCACATCTTTGGTGATTCTTTCCTTGGCTCCTCGCTCACATGGAAGAATGGGTTTGTCTGGGTAGTACCCAACTCACTATCCCAGGGTGTTTGGTTTGAGGAGACTCTCCAGGTTCATGACGCTTGGACACTCAGTATTGTTTGCCCTCTGTCAACAACTCTTCAAATGTCAGTTCAAAATGAAGGCAAATAATAAAACGCCCAAAATGGGGTTCCCCAAACAAAACAGAGGTTGTAGTTTGATACATATACATACAGGCATATACTGAGTTGTCACATAGGGCTCTTCTGTTGCCCATTTCTTCCATTTAATTGCTGTCCCCTTGCAACAATTACCATGTGTTTATATAGTGCACCATGGAGACACAATCCTGACTGGGGCCCTTGAACACCAGCATAATACAAATAGACAATCACCACATAACATCCAGGTGGTCCTTTATATTGCCAAAAAGCGAGCCTTGACCAGGCACCACCAAAGTGCTACTTAATCCAAATGACTAGGAAAAAAAAAATCAGCATCTCTATATTCAAAGATGGACTTTTTATTATAGGCCTTTAGATTTTCCAGATATATTTTAATACATTGGCACCTCCCTCTCCTGTTTTTTTGAGCCCTGTTCAAATATGGTTAGTTAACAGATTGCACAGGAATTGCCTTCATGTACTTCTATATGTATCAGCTTCAAGTCCTGCCCAAATGGAAGGCAAGTTTTGAAATAATTTCACTCTGGATATTGCAAGAAGCACGTGGACACAAATTTTATTGACAACAAAGCTGGTTTTAGTGCTAGTCTTCACAATTACTCTATATAAAAGTCTCGTTATTCTATAATCACACCTACCTTCACATGCTTTCTATAAAAGATTATCCAAAATGAGAAGACCCTGGCATAGAAGATTCCTTGTTGAATATCTTCAAAGAGTAACATCCAAGTCCAGTCAAATCCAATAGAAAACCACCCTACCAGGATTTTCATAAATGTCATGGAGATCCCAAGAGCAAAGATGACTTTGGAGATGCAGAAACAGAGTTAAGAGCACACTTTTGCATTTCAAAGAAACAAAACCCCAGCTACATTTGAGGTGGCTGATGTGGCACATACAGTAGCAGATGTGAGCAGCATCTTCACATTTCTGCACCAATCACAAACTCCACTGTCACCCAGTTCTTAGATTTTCTTTGTTGAAGAAGTCACTTGTCCCCATAGTTTTGCCTATCACAAACCAGGCTTTCCAAAATCAAGCCTTAAAGTTAGTTTGTAATATAATCCTGTATTTGAATATAGACTTTACTAAAGCTTGTCATCTTACCTCTATCACATGAGAAGAATCAATGAGTTACCAAGAGTCTTGTCAACAAGGCCAATTAATGTAGTGACTATGACACAGGGCTGGGAGTGAGTTGGGTTTGTAGACCAATGGGGTTCAGAAGAGTCCTGAAGAGGTAGAGTTTGGAATTTTGGGAGAAGGAAAGACATTTGCACTTCACTGCCAAAGTACATCCTTGTACATGACCCCTGCTTTCATGGTGGCACTAAAGGGTCATTCGGTGACTGACAAGTATGGCATTACTGTTAAAAAAAAACAAAACAAAACAACTCTCTGTACCTAGAAGTAGGAGTCTAAATGAAAATACAATGCTTGCTATATGTAGAGGACTGGGAAGGTAGTCAATTCCCTATGGGGTAAATCTTGCTTCCCCTCCAGTTGTACAGGTTTTGACTGGGGAGCAGCATTTAGACTGGTATCTGTTGTGTTCACTGAATCATCACTCAGTACTCACTTTCCCAGCAGGACAGCATTGTGATCCGTCTCCACTACCAAACCATGTGAAGGAGATTTTCATGGCAAACCACACCTTTGTAAAATATTTATTCTGATGGATACCCTGAAGGAAGACAAGTTTAAGTGCGGAAACTGTACCATATTTCTGAAGTCAATATAGCAGATTGTGTCTGTACTATTTCCTTTGCAGGGCTTGGCAAAAAGCTATTTATATTTATGATTTAAAGCAAATGGGTCTTGTAAAATATGCTATTTAATAACAGGACAGCTACAAGCCAGGTAGTAGCAGAGTAAACTTCACCACACCGACCTGGCAGTGCGCCTCAGCGCCAATCTTGAGGAAAGCTTTTAATCCCTGCCCTCGCTTGGTTTTCTTTCATATGCTTTGGATAGGTAGCAATGACTACAAATTTATATCCAAGTCTTATAGTCAGCACATTCACCAGCTCACTGCTGCGGCAATGTCCTTCAGTCTCCCAGCTAAAGAATGAAGGGGACATTCAAACATGATGAATGTTGCAACGAAGTGTTTGCCTCGTTTTCCTTTTAAAGAGGGGTTGCACACATCTCCCATGAGATGTCCTGATGAGATTCAGTCTTTCCAACATAAATCAAAACCCGGTGGTTCCTCAAGAAGATCAACAACGAGCTGTTTGTTTTGAGTGGTCAAAATGCTGCATGTGAGTTGGGTCTATAGGCACTTTCCAATGAGCCTCACCACTGAAGTTGGGTGTAGTGGTGCTGATACAGTTCCACAGAGGGTTGTGGCATTCTACTCTTGTTTTTGGTGAGTGGGACCCTCATGTCTGCATTGACGTGGTTAAGAAAGAGAGAAGTCTGATCAGCTCTTCTAATGTGTGGAGGCTGGGTGTGCAATAGGACTGGGAGCCTGTCAGCTGGAGCCGATTTGAGTATCCCTGACACAATGTGCATAGCGTTATTGTGTTGAGTGTCAAGGAGTTGAGCGTGACCGTTGTGAGACCACAATAGCACACAGCAGTCAGCTGCAGAGCACACCAAGGCAATTGTTGCAGTTTGTAAGGTTCATGGACTGGAGCTCCATGATGTGCCAGCCAATTTTCTGAGAAGCAGGACACAAGACCTGACCTTATTGGGGGTGTTGTTGAAAGGTCAAACTCCAGCCCAGTGGAATGCCAATATATTTTGGATTAGCTCCTGGTGGATGTTCTCACCACACAACTTACATCAAGATTGGTATTTGCTTTCCACGTGACCAAAAAAAGTGGTTGTTACCAAGAGGTTTTTGGGATTAGGCCTATGTTTCCATCATTGGAAATAATCAGCCATCGTGCTAAGATCTCAGTTTAGGATGCAGCTGATGGCATGGAGGTTTGTATGCTGAACAATTAGGGGAATGTCATCTTACATGAACTTCCTTGACTCTGCTGCTGGTGTATCCACAGTGCATAGATTTAAAGAGTATGAGAGTCAGGACAGAGCCCAAGGGATGCCTGAGTTAAGAATTCTAGGTCTACTGATCTGGCCATTAAGGTGTATTAAAGAGGCAGTCCCCTGTTATTGCTGCCCAGAGGCAGATCATTCACCAGCAGTAGATGGTGGGAGTTCTTGAGGAGGAGGCCCTGTCTCCAGACAATGTCATGTGCTGAGCAATGATGAACAACAGTAATCCCTGTCTTCAGCTTGCACTGGAATCCTGCCTTAATATGGCCGGTAAGTGGAGCAACTTGGTCACAGCAGTTACTCAGACAGAATCCTGCCGGCTCTGCTGGGAGGAGGCCTTCAATTATGTCAGACAGATGGTGAAGCAGCACCCATTCCATGAGCTTGCTGGTGGTTGAAAGGAGAGAGAAGGGATGATAGCTGGCTGGCTGCATCCTTTTGAGGATTTCCCAGGCTTCCACAGCCTAATCATGGTTGCCTGTTGCCAGCTTCTTGGTACTGCTCCAGTTTTATGAATGGCATTAAAAAGTGCTGCTAGATGTTCCTATGTCTGTCTTCCTAGATTCTTGGGAAACGCTGGAGGAATGCCAGCAACCCCTGCGGCACTCCAGCTTTCAGTTTCCGACAGCATACAAGGAGGAGAGTGGGATTTTTCTGGGCATTGTGGAAGGTTCTTGTGGAATTCCTGCTAGACCTCCTGGCACGTAATCTTGTCGGTCAGCATCTTGCTGGTAGAAAGAAAATGACGAGAGGCGACAGCATTTACAATCACCTTTCCCACGTGTTGCATAACTAGCTGGGCTCCTCCAAGTTGCCGCAAAAGAGCCCATGCTTTACAGCTTACATGGGTGAAATTGAGGCTTTCAACGGTCTCTTTCCATCTTTCCAGGTATGCTGAGCAATAGACAAGGCTCACGCTACAGAGCATGACAAGCAGAGGCAGTGCTAGCCTTTTGCAGGGGCCCTTCCCCAATTAATGTTTCCTCTAATCTTTTCCATCCATTGCAGATTTTTTTCCATCCAGGTGCAGAATAATTTTTATGTGCTCAATCTCTTCCATTCTCCTCCCTTCTGCCTAGAATCCAGCTCAGGAACCAAACCCCCTTTTTAACTGTAACTTGTACTGAGTTTCATCTCTGCAGTGTGTTCCTGAAATGAAATCTGGGAGAGACTTGAAAGAAATAAACCCCACCACCACAGCACAGATTACACAATTACAGATAAATAAGATTCTTCCGCTGGAGCAGTTCCCAGCAGTTGTTTTTGTTATATAACTGAAGATTGGGTTATTTCATGTAACAGCTCAGAGAGAAGTTAACTTTAAAATTAAAAATCTTCCTTGTGCAATTCTTCCTTCCCTATTAGCTAGACAGTGAAACTAGGCAGTACCACCTTTTCCTCTTATGTCCCTCCTTTCCTGGAAGCCTCTGGAGTTCCCAAACAGGCCTGGGGATGATGCATTTTTATAGAAGAAATTCAGCAACACACAAGTAAACAGGACAGAGGGAAGGAGAACGTTTGTATCTTTAAACACTTACCACCTTTAACCTCTCACTAGAAAGGCGAGGATTTGGGAAATCAGCAGGATCCCTCCTACAATTAGTCGAAGGCAGGCTCCATTATTGTCGATGTGCTGCCTTGCCTTGTCGAGCCCCAGGAAGCACTGGAGAGTAATTAGTCTGAATGACTCTGAGGAGCATCCATAGTACAGCTATTTCAAAATAACTCTCTTTTGAAATAAGCATCATTCCCCGAGGAAAGTAAGAGCATGGTCGTCCAGTGGCCTAGGCAGGGGAAGGTTTTGACTTTCCAAATGGCCAGGCATAGTGCCACCCACACTCCACCCCCAGAAGACCTGCTGTAGGCATTCTAGGGGCGGAGTGTTGCTGCCCCCCTTTGCCTGCCCTTCCTACGCTACAGGGGTCAGGGAGGCTGGAGCCCTGTGGCCTCTTCCCTCCCCGGTGCTCCCAGGGTGAGGGCACTTGCACACCCCCTCCTGGCTATTCCCCTCCCCATGGTGGGGAACGGAGCTGTAGGAGGGGGTAGGGGCCTGCCTCCCCCAGCCCCAGCTGCACCGACCACCCATGAGCAGGAGTACAGATTTCTAAATAAACAGCCTGTTATTTTGAAATAAGGCGCTTGGTAGTGTGGACGCTCTGCTTGCTATTTCAAAATGGAGGGGTTTTTTTTCGAAATAACTCCCTAGCATAGACTAGGGCATAGACTAGCGCCTCTTCAACACTTTAAGTGCCAATATCCCGGG
The DNA here is from genome assembly GCA_032595735.1 of Pelochelys cantorii. Classification (NCBI taxonomy): domain Eukaryota; kingdom Metazoa; phylum Chordata; order Testudines; family Trionychidae; genus Pelochelys; species Pelochelys cantorii. The sequence continues at coordinate 46,446,847 of CM064334.1, read as the reverse complement.
ATAGTTATCTAGGCAACATGCTCTTAGTGTACATCTGGCCATAGCAGTTGGAGATGGAAGGGCTAGTCTGATCCCCTGCAACATATTCTTCAGGCCATTTTAAAGTGACATAGAACCTGAAAGCATGTGCAAGCCAACCAGCGGACAACTAAGAACAGGAGGTCAGGGGACCTGTAGAGGACATGTAGATCTGTGCTGAATTTAGCCTTTCAAGGCTCGCTTACATGGTGAAATGGACCTATCTAGGAGTCCTCCTACATTAGAGCAGTGAGATTTCAAAAACACGCCCTGTTGTGCCCCAGGAAGAATCCATGAGCTTCCCAAAGGTTTTGTGAAAATGATGAGAGCATGAGCCAGTGATCAGAATAGCCTTCTGAACAAAGCAATCTCCTGGGATGGTGGAAATCTAGGCTCCTTGGTTCTCCTACATCCCACATGAGTGTGCTCACCAGTGAGGTACAGAGTCCACCTCTCACTGAACAATTATTCATCGCAAGCACAACAGCTCCAGCTCAAGAGGCAGAGACCCCCAGCCCAGTACAACTGGCAGTCAGGGAACTTACCTGCACTGAGGGAAAACAGCAGTGTAGGGGCACACACTTGGCTCTCGCCCATCAGAGGCAAGTGCCCTTACCCCCAGATTATTGGCTATTCTGGGGTCTCAGCCAGAAATTTCTGAGTCATCAGGAAGGTTTCTCAGGCTGTTTCATCTGAACGGATATGCTGCCAATCATGCCCATTTCAATTAAACATAATTTCCAATTAAAAACCAGTTTATGGGGAAGTTCCTGACTACATATGGTACCAGTAGAGCCACTCAGTAATATGCTGCCTCATTTCTGGGTTTTGTTGGCCCCAAACCACTTCTTGTGCACTGCAAAGGTCTTCCACTGCCTGCCATTTACATCAGTTTAAAATCTCTTCCCTTTCAAGCCCCATGCCTATCTTCTGCCAATTTTTGTGGTTTTACAGTCACCTTTTCCTACTCCAAAAAAGGGTTTCTCTGTCCTGCTGCTGTAAGAACCATACAGTCAGCATGGGGGAGGGAGAGAAGTAAACAAGCTGAAACACTGAGTACTCTTAGATGTTCCAGATCAGATTATTAAGTAAAACAATTAACAAGAGATGACTACATTTAAGTTGATACTATCTCTAATAGAGATGTAAATCCCATTTAGTTAGTAAACATTACATTTAACCAGTTAAACTGATTAAAGGGGGAGTGCCCACCCACCACAGCTGGGCTGGAGGAGCACCTCCCCCACACCCTCTGCAACCTACACAGGGGCCCACAGCAGACAGAGGTTGTTCCAAATGGCTGGATCAGCCCCTACCTGTGGCATGCTCAAGCCCACAGTGGACAGGGGGTGCTCCAGCCAGACTGGAGAAGCCCCTGTCTGCAGTGTGCCCCATGGGGCTAGAGCAGCCCCCTACCCACTGCGGGTGGGGAGCCCCCACCAAGTAACCTTTCACATCTCTAATCTCTAACCACACTTGTTTTTCTGGAACACGTCCAACTCTGCAGCATCAATAACCTATCTGAATGCTTGTACCCTTATTTTCAAAGAATGAAAGCAAATGCAAACCCCATCAGTTTCTGATACAGTAGTTTAAAACAGCTTCACAAACAGCTGTACGATTTTTAAGTTGGTCCTGGTTTTTAAAATGTTAATTGCAAACATCTGATAGATGCATGACCTGGGCTGTGATAAGCCAAACATTTAAAACTTTGTTCCACTGTTAGCATTATCTCCCACTAAGCCACATTGTCATGTAACATGCTCTCCTTAGTCTTTCTGGCTGGATAATCTCTATTCCCAACTCTTTCCACATCTGTCACTCCTGTTAAATATCTGCTCCCAGTTTATTTTTCATATACAAATTGTTTTTATCTTAAAGAGGCATCAGGCCATTAAAAATATTCTCCCTCATCCATTGTCCCTGAGTTCACTATTTAATCAATGCAAAAATCAAGTCACATGACTCCTTTTATTGCATCATAAACAGGACAGTAATATTTTCTACTCAGGAAAACATCCCCAATTGCTGGCAGATTATAGAGTGAAGAGTGATTCTCAGCTGTGTGATGAGCACCAACTTATACTGTTTCATTGACAAAGGAGGTACAGTTACCAAACAGCACCACTGTAATTTCACATTCCATCACAGGAAGGGGTTCAGAGTGAGCGCTGGGCCTTGCCCAGCCTTTCTTGAGTGCCCAGGAGTCCCACTGAAAAGAAAGAGTAGGTGGGAACACAAGAAAAGCTGGGCTGGGTTCCTATAATGAATGCACTCCCAATATAGGGTACCTCAAATGCCTGCAACTCATTGCAGTGGTGCATTAGTGTATAGCTAGTTTTGTAAATTAAGTCACATTACAGTTGTGGTGAACTGCACCTAAAATTGTGACAAAACTCAAAGTCCACGGGCTCTAGACAGTCAAGTGAAATGTTCAGAGCCTGCTTGGAAACATAAGACAGGACTATGCAGCACTTTAAAGACTAACAAGATGGTTTATTAGGTGATGAGCTTTCATGGGCCAGATCCACTTCCTCAGATCAATATGTGGAAGAAAATTGGCATGACCATATATACCAAAGTGATACAATCAAAAAAAAGTGAACACACATAAAAATGACAAATCAGGTTTAAGAACAGAGAAGGGGTGAGGGGGGAAGGTTAGTGTCTGTGAGGTAATGACATTAGGGGTGATAATTGGGGAAGCTATCTTTGTAATGGCTGAGAATCAGCATCTTTGTTAAGACCCATACGCAAAGTGTCAATTTTAAGCATGAATGACAGTTCTGAGGCTTCTCTTTGACGTCTGGAGTTAAAATCTCTTTGAAGCAATATGCATGTTTTAAGGTTATTGAGAGAATGGTCAGTCTGGTTAAAATGGCAAGCAACAGTTTTCTCTCTGTGAGAGAGCCTGATGTTTGTTTTATGTGCATTGATTCTTTGGAGAAGTGTCTGAGAAGTTTGTCCAATATATATAGCAGACGGACACTTTAGGCACATGATGGCATAAATTATATTTCTGGATGAGCAGGAATGTGTGTTCTTGATCTTGTAACTTGCATGGTTAGGTCCAATAATGGTGTCAGCAGAGTAAATATGTGGACAAAGCTGGCACCGGGGTTTGTTGCAAGGGAAAGTTCCAGGGTTGGTATTAGTGTGGTATGTCCTGTGGTTGTTGGTAAGAATCATCCTGAGGTTAGGTGGTTGTCTATAGGAGACCCATAGTCTATAGACAACCACCTAACCTCAGGATGATTCTTACCTTTATTAGGTGGTTTATCATCACCTAATAAAACATCTTGTTAGTCTTTAAAGTGCTGCATAGTCCTGTCTTTTGTTTCAGCTAGACCAGACTAACACGGCTGCATCTCTATCACTATTCTGCTTGGAAACATGACTACCACTCAAGGTATAAGTGCAAACAAGACTCCTTTCCAAGTGCTTCCAGAAGCACATGTCTCACATCACAGTTTGTGCCTCCTGCCATCTTACCAGGATTGAACAAACTATTGGCTCATGTCGAAGGCTACCATGGCACAACCACAGTGCTGCAGATGTGCCTTTGCTACACTTGAGAAGAGACCCTTTCTACAGCAATGGGAGTAGTTAATCCACCTCCCGGCAAGCAATAGTGAGGCTGACAGAAGAAATCTTCTGTCTGCCCAGCATTGTCTACACTGGAGTTAGGCTGGCTTAGCTAGTCTCAGGCATATGCATTTTTTCACACTCCCAATAGACATGACTATGCAGACCTAAGCTGCCAGAATAAACCAGTCTTGATACTGTTCCCTGAAGAAAACTAAGAAAGTACATCAGTTTGTACCTTGGTGCTAGTCATTTCAGCTATGTCTAGACTGCAAGCTTCTTTCAAAATAAGCTTTTCTGGAAGACATCTTCCAGAAAAGCTTATTTCTAAAGAGAGCATCCATACACAAAAAGCACAATGAAATAGTGATGTGCTATTTTGAAAGATAGCATCCACACGGATTGGATGCTATCTTGCATTTAAGGCCACCCCAATCCAGTTCAGGCAGGGCATTAGGTCAACAGTTGCTTCTGGGTGCTGTTGCCTAAGGCTAGCTGAGACGCATGCTTAAAGGGACCCCCCTGGACAAGCCATTTCTCAGCTTCTTCTGCTTGCTTGCCTACCTCTCTGAGGGACAGCAAAGCATTTGTAGTGCGTGCTCTGGTTGCTCTGCCTTTGGACACCACAGCATACTTGTAGCCATGGAGCCGGAGCTGCCTCTGGGCATGCGATGGCCCCACACAGCCATGCTGCAGTTTCTGCAGCAGTCTATGCAGGCTGCCTTCATGGTCCTACATGAGTTTGACTCAGAGCTCATTATTGAGACCCTCTCTCTGTGTGCAGGAGTAAGGCCCCTGCAACCGCACCCGACAGTGGAGAGATGGTTTTGGAGGCTTGTAGCCAGACATGAACCCCATCTTGTTTTCCCCCCCCCCAGAGAGCAAGAGAAAGGCAGTCAGCCTTTGATGCCCTGGGAATGCAGGTGTGCTGCTTGTCCCTGACTCTAATAAACAGAAACCAGACAGTAAATGGGCTAGCTGATAACCGGAGGGGCCCCCCCTCCTGCTGCCCTGATGGCTAGCACCAGTAATTGACACGCCTGCACTGTCCCAGGAGAGGAATCTTCGCCCATCACATACCAGAGGTGCCCATTGTCTGCATTTTCCCAGGTGTGAATTATGCTTTGCACCCTTCGTGGGAAACTTGGCATTCAAAGCCATTTTCCCTAATTGGCCACTTGAGACCAGGAAGAAGCCTACGTGACCCAAGGGGTATAAAGAGGGGTTTAGTAGCCCACCCCATTTGAGCTCCAATCTATACCTGCTGGCAGGTATATGTTGTCTCCCGAGGTCTGTGGGACGCCCAGCCTCGCCCTACTTCTTCCCGAGGGATTGAGAGAAAGACGCTGGCCACGCCAAGTCTGGAACGCAGGGGTGAGAATTATACCTGCAATGTGTTTCTTATGTGTACACTTTAATTTAGTTACTCTATTATAAGTTTCTCTAATCAACCTGTTTTCACTTCTATTGTAAACAAGAAAAATAAGATTGTGCCCTCATTCACTTTATAAGTTTAAATATATATATTGAACCAAGTTTTCTTTCTTCTTTCTTTTCTTCCTCCTACAAATAAGCAAGTGTGGTTTGAGTTTCTGACTTGAACCCGTGCTGCTGTACCCGAACCGAACACAAACAAAAGAACTCCAGCTGGTCATAAGGGACAGATATAGGGAGAGCTTGAGCGTTGGATCGTGTCGCTTCCAGGGGACAGATCCGTTGGGGCACCTCTCAGCCTCCCCAGGCTGCCCACTGCGACGGGACTTTGTGTCCTAGCAGTCAAAGTCTGAGGTGTAAAGCTCTCCCTGTTAAACTCTGGGGCGTCTGTCAGCCTGTTGGCTGCCCACTGCAAAGGATCCCGATCCTAGCAGTAAAGACACGGACGTTAAACTCTTTGGGGCACCCGTCAACCTCCTCCAGGTTGCCCACTGCTAAGGGACCCCACTCCTAGCAGTTAAAGTCTCGGGTGTATAGCTCACACACACTACTCACTGCCCTGACCACCGGCTGACAAGGCTGGACACCAGTTCCGACTGGTAGGACTGGCTGGTGATGGAGCGGTGCGATGACCAGCAGTGGCTCCATAACTTCAGCATGAGGAAGGCAACCTTCATGGAGTTGTGTGCATGGCTCACTCCTACCCTCCGTCGACAGGACGCCCAGATGCGACCTGCCATCCCCCTGAAGAAGCAGGTCGCCATTGCTGTCTAGCTCTCCACACCAGACAGACGGTTTCCAATCTGTGGGCAACCAGTTCGGCGTGGGAAAGTACATCGTCAAGGCCCTCCTCATGGAGGTAAGGCACTCTCAGGCTGGAAAGGGGGACCCTAGGGAAAGGGGGGGTTGAGGTGCAGGAGGTGGGCTGGGGGAAGCCCCATCCCAGGCCTGCAAGGGAGGGGGGGCAGGCTTCATAGGGGTGTTTGTGGGAGGCACGCTCTTGGGGTGTTTGAGGGGGTTGGGTACCTACCAAGAGCTCAGGCACTCCCTTTGATTCTCTGTTTTGTGTCTGTCTTCTTCTGCAGGTAGTGAGGGCCATAAACTCCATCTTGCTGCGCAGGGTCATCTGCCTGGGAGACCTGGACCCCATTGTTGCTGGATTTGCCACCCTGGACTTCCCCAACTGTGGGCCGGAGGGCATAGATGGAACCCACATCCCCATCTGGGCCCCAGAACATCGAGCTGCCCAGTACATTATCAGGAAGGGATATTTCTCGATGGTCCTGCAGGTCCTGGTCGACCACCACAGACAGTTCACGGACCTTTTCGTCGGGTGGTTTGGGAGGGCGCACAACACCTGTGTGTTCAGAAACTCCAGCCTCTACCAGAAGCTGGAGGCTGGCACATTCTTCCCCCAACGTGACTTCAGGGTCAGGGATGAGGAAATACCACTAGCATCATGGGGGACACAGCCTACCCCCTCATGCCATGGTTGATGAAGCCCTACACCATCCACCTGCACCCAAGAAGGAACAGTTTCAATGCCCGCCTGGGCAGGGCACACATCCAGGTGGAATGCACCTTTGGCTGCTTAAAGGCGAGGTTCAGGTGCCTCCTGACCTGCCTCAATGTGGGGGAACACAACACCTCCCCAGGTGGTCTCAGCCTGTTGTGTTCTCCACAACATTGTGCAGAGCAAGGGGGAGGCCTTCTTACCAGGATGGGAGGCAAAGGCCAGCTGGGAAGGATGGGCCTTTGAGTAGCCGCATACAACCCATCAGCTGGGGGTACGCATCCAGGAGGCTCTGAGGGAGAGTTTCTCTGAAGGACCCCAGTAACTCTCCCCAGGGCCTCCCTCCTAGGGGCCTGTGACTTGCTCCTCTATGCCTTCCCCCAGCAAATCCCCTCCCTTCCCCCCTTTCCAGTAGTCTCAATAAAATGACCAGTTTTGTGTTGAAAAAAAAAAAATACAAAGCTTTTTTTTTTGGTTTTGTTTAGTAAAAAGTAACTGGGGAGGAGGGGGGCTGAAAACCTGGATATGGTGAGGAAGGAGTGGCTCAGAACTGGGGCTGAGAGTGGCATGTGGTGGCTGCGCACCCTAGCATAGCCCTGATGGAGCTCTTTGACCTTGGTCCTCACTTGCTCCAGACTGTGCTGGTAGCCCCTCGTGGCCACTGTCTTGGCCATCCGGCCATATATATCAGCATTGCACCATCTAGAGTGGAGATGGTGGAGGGTCTCCTCCTAGAGGAGGGCCAAGATTTCCACCCCAGACCAGGACAGTGCACACGTCTTGTGGCCCCTGGGAGCCCTGGGCATGCTCCCTTTGAGGGCCACTGGGCTTTTGGGGGGGGGGGGGGGGCTGGGACATAGTGCTCAGATGCGTGGCAGTGGCAGCCATGTGGTATCTGGAAGCTCCCAGGGCCGGCTTCCTGACACAAGCCTTGTCCCAGGTATCTGCCACTTCAAGAGCTACCAGGAGACAGGAACTATAGAGTTATGAGTTGTGTTATTTCCTGGAGGCCTCTTTTTTTGACAGAACTCCCTTTTCCACATCCCCACACACCTTTTCCAAAAAAGCTTTTTTGGAAAAGGCGTTATTCCTCCTAGAATGTTTACCGCCATTGGAAAAAGCCATCCGTTCTTTCAACTTTTTGTTGAAACAACACTATTGCTGTGTGGACGCAAGTATTGTTTTTCCGGAAAAATAGCCATTATTCCTGAAAAAACACTGCAGTGTAGACATACCCTATATTGCCTGTTAACTAGGCTGGTGTTAAAACAACGGCATCTTGTTCAGCTGAATAAAGTGGTAGCATGTGCTTTTGGTATGTCTACACTACACTGCTTTTAGTGGCAAGGCTGTGTTGACACAGCCTTGCCACTAAAAAAGTCAGCTTATGTGAATGCTGTTTGTTAGCACTATTGCTGACAAAATACTTCCACCCACTATGAGGGGTTTTTCTTGCTCTGTTGGCAGCAGAGTGCTCCTGCTGACAAAGCAACGTTCACACTTTCACTTGCTATGGCAAAGCATTGTTGTTCATGGGTTGGGGTTTTTTCCCCCCAAGGCAACCATGAACAACAAAAGTTTTGCTCATCAAGTGCAAGTGTAGATGTACCCTTAGAAAGCTCTGCAGATTTGCTTGCCTTTGGAAAAAGTAGTCACAGGGCCGTGCTCTTGTTCATGTTCTGTGCAGTTTGATGGTATAGGAAGGATTCAGAACAGTATACGGGCAGAGTGGATAAAAATCAATTAAAAATAAAAAGTTGGTTTTATTTTTTAAAATCAACACAAAATTTCTCGTTTAAAATCTCATCACAAACATGCTACACCTACACTTAGTCTCATAAATATGAATTAATGGTTCCAGTCTGTCCAGCCTAACTAGCAGCTCTTGTTTCTTTCAAGTTCTGGGCTTTCAATTTCTGTGTCTCAGCACAGTAAAGTCACATGTGCAGCAATACACAGGCTGGACAGGATTGTTTTATTCTGTGCTTATGTGGTGGTGGTGGACCTTGGCCAAGCACAGTAAAGGAGTTAGCAAGACATTGTATTAAGACAGAGACACAATATGTAGGAAAGGACAGAAGGGGTACATCTAGACAGCAGCACTATTTTGGGATACTTCCGGTATCCCAAAATTCCATGCCTTGACAGCATGCCCATTATTTAAAAATAGGTTTCAAAATAATGGGCTCGCTTTTCCGATGTCCCCTGTAAACGTCATTCCATGAGGATTAAGGGACATTTTGGAACAGTGCTCTATTTCGAAATACACTCAAAATAAGCTACGCAATTTACGTAGCTCAAATTGCGTAGCTTATTTCAAGCTACGGGTGCAGTGTAGACACACCAAGGCAGCATAGAAAGGAACAGTGGAGTGTACCAGAAAGAAAAAGGGAAGACATTATTCAGCACATGTACAGCTTCCTTTTGCCATAGAAAAAAAAAGAGTCAAGGCTTCTAGTCGTAAGAGAGACCCTAGCTAGGAATGTTTTGAAGAAATTCATTCTCTGGGTAAAAGAGGAAAACATGTCAAGTGTAAGCAATGCAAGAAGATTCAGGGCCTAGCTTCAAGAATGAAACGTAAGGGAAACTGTTTATTGGGAGAAAATCATGTGGATGTAGACATGAATATGGCTGAGTGGATCAACTGATTAGTAACTTAAATAATTCACTTTGCAATGCATTATTATTCAAGACTCTCTCTCTGCCTTTTAGTACTGTATAAATGTGATTTGACAAGAAAATTCCCAATATGTTTGCTGTGTTGGACGTTGTTAGGAAAGACGTAGAATTTTAGGATACTGGAAGTTTAACCTAATCCCTATGGCTTGTTTCATTAGTTAACTAGGTTTAGAATCTATTACCCAAGTATACAGTACAGAAAGCTTCAGTAAGAAAAATCTAGGGTTTTTGGTTGCCACTGAGTGTCATTTTCTTATTTCATATTGCATAATACATGCCCCTTATTTGGAACATCATGGTCACAAACCATAATGATGATGCTATAAGTCTATTCCCTATTTTACTTCAACATTCTATACCTGTTTTCTCAAAAACAGACGTGCCAGTGAGTTCAACGGAACTTACTCCAAAATTAAGTGCACTCTAAACACAATCAGTCCTAGCTTTTTCGGTAACTTGATTAAAAAAAAATCAACGATTATTGTTGATTTAAATTGTGATTTAAATCAATCCACCTTGCATGTGTGAGACTGAAATCATATATCAGGAGCACAGTGCCTCTCTGTGCTGGGAGGGGAAAAGGAATTTTCCAACACAATCATTGTAACAGCCAAAGTACTTCATGCTTCATTTCCTGCTGCCAAGGAGTAGGCAAGGGAGTGATTGGGGACATTAGTATGGAAGGGAGGGCACTATAGCAAGAAAGCCTGATTGGAGATGTGGGTTTTGGTTTTAGCTTCAAACACTATGGATGTGTCTACACTGCACTCTAAACAAGATACGCAATTTGCGCTACGCAAATTGCATAGCTTATTTTGAGTTCATTTTGAAATGAAGTGCTATTATGAGACATCCCTTAACCCTCGTGGAATGAGGGTTATCAGAATGCCGAAAAAGCGTGCCGATTATTTTGAAAAATATTTCGAAACATTAACAGGTGACTTGTGAAGACACAGGGTAGCTATTTTGGGATACCTCTGTTATCCCAAAATAACTCTGATGTGTAGACATACCCTTTCTGACCAAGGCAACTCACGATTCCTGACAGTTTCCTAGTTCTCATGAACAATGTAATATCTTGCAAAATAATACTTTATAGCTCAAACAGCAAGTAATGGTCTCCCATAAGTTTGTCAGTTCAAATTACTGTAATTAATACATTACCTTTTCCTTTACAGTACACTTCTTGGTAGTAGATGTACAAGCCAAACTAGCTCGGAAAGTTGGTTTGAAGTGCAAGAAAACAGAAGGGGGTTCCAGTTAGCCATTGGGTCCAACATCAAATACCTGTGATATTGAGACCAGCCCCACTTCAGTTCCCATTGACTTGAGAAGGCATGGGATCTGGCCCAGTGCAAGACAGACCTGAATCACTTTAGAAGCACTTACATTAACAAAGTGAGAAATTGGAGAGAAGGAGTTCAGGTACCAAAGTACTGTTTTCCAGCATGTCATCACATTTCAAGTGACAAGTTGTTTACGTTAGTCATCTTGTCCCATAAGAGTTGTACAAAAGAATTCCAGCATTCCAGCTTTCAAAAGATAATTTAAAAAAAAAAATCAATACGGTATTTTTTGTTTTTGTTTATTTGTTTTGTTAAGGCCAAAATAGAGATCAGTAAGGCACAGTTCTGCCACTGGTCTGTCCACTGTAGTTCTGCAGACAAACAATAAAAAAGATAGATGAAAAAAGCTACAATTTCTTCTCAGTCAATGAACCAGGACAAACCCCAAACCACAATAATGTATATTTTATTTAAATTAACAAATCTACACTTTCCCAGGTTGCTTACAGCATTTTGTAAAAAGAGAACATAAAAACAAAAACACAAAAAACACCAAAAAAAGTTAATAAGATCCAAAAACAGTTTCTGGTATGCAAGTGGTACTTAATAGTTTCAGATATAAAAAGACATCTACACCATAACAGACTTGTTAGGGTTTGACACACAAGATTTGGTTTTAAAGCTGAAATGACTAATAAAAATCAATCTTTACAACATGCAATGTTACACTACACTATAAAAGAAAATGGGGGATGAATTTATTCAAAGTACATAGGTATTGCATAAAAAAACCTAATGTTGAAGTAATATTAAGGTTGCAGAGTCAAGCTCTCAAAAGTCGTGAAATGCCACAATTACTCTGCCCCTTGGGCATATGTTTTATGTTACAGTCTTTAATTATATGCTTGCCTGTATTTGTCTCCAGAGGACCCCTGCCTCATTATATGAGCACGTATTTATTCAGTATCTCTATTCTCCTCATTATGAATCCAGACTTTGACAAATCCATCCAAAAACTCTGCATTAGAAAGAAAATTATTAATTTCCTCCTAGTGCTCTCACGGTGCTTCACACACAAATATATTGATATTCATACGCACCCCGGGATAGAGGCAGAATTAATTCATTTACAGAAATTAGGGTTAAAATTGTCAGTGTCCCCATTAATTTCAGGGGCCTCACTTGAAGGCTAAGGCCTTGTTTTTAAGAGTGCTGGTAATTTTCACAGCACTTTGTTTGTTTGCAGCACAGTGCCACTTGACTTCAATTGGTGCACTTCGCAATTCTGCAAGTTTGATCCCCAATACCTCCAGGGCTATGTCCACACTTGCAGCTTCTTGCGCAAGTATGGCTGTTCTTGTGCAAGAATCTGCAGAGTGTCCACACTGCCCGCCTGCTCTTGCGCAAGAAAATTTACAGTACAGCGTGGTAAGAGAGGGCTTCTTGCGCAAGAGCTATGCTCTTTAACAGATGTAAACCCTCTTGCGGAGGAGCTCTTGCGCAAGAGGGCAGTGTGGACGCTCGGCAGGGATTTCTTGCGCAAGAAAGCCCTATGGCTAAAATGGCTTCTTGCACAAGAACCCTTGCACAAGATGTTCTTGTGCAAGAAGCCGCCAGTGTAGACATAGCCCAGGTGTGCAGCCAGAAACTGAAGCACACACACATTTAGTGATGTGGATGCTATAGACAGCAGTGTCCTTCACTACACATCCCTGATTTATTCCTGCAGCAGGTCCAGCCTGTTTCCCTGGATAAGGCATAAAGTATCTTTGGGGGAAGGAAATAATGTGAGATCATGCAATTAAAAACTGGGTCATAATGTATATGCACAAGGTGGTCATATTAAAATTCCACAGGCAAGCTTAATACTGGCATTTCCTAATTTCAGAGTGCTTCACTTTGCAACCCTCACACTAATGTAATGTGTGTGATTTCCTAGGCTTTAAAAAAGCAAACTGAAAAATGACTGTGCATGAATCATTGGCAGATTTGGAACCTTTAGATTCACAGCAAAAACCCTCTATGATTTGAACTGTCAGTCTTGCTCACCACAGCTCTAGCTCCCCTTCTTAATCTCCTTCCATCCAGTCATAGTCCCTCCCCTCTGCTCTCCCAGAACACACATATCCTAGTCTATTCCCTTCCCCCACTACTGCTACCAGTAACTCTGTTAACCTAATTTGCAGAGATCTGTGCTTTGGGTCTAAAGGCCTGAAACCTACCAAAGACCCAAATGGGAAGTGGAGGATGTCAATATGGTTAGATGCATAATATAATATTGTATTTTCACTGGCTTTAGGAAATTACACACAAAACCAAATACTGAAAACCTGCTCTTAAGTGAGCACTGTCCATTTTGTGCATTGAACGAGTGTAAAACCCCCAGTAATTAAAGACTGTCACCCTGCATACACACAATGGGCCAAACTAAAGTTCCGCAGGTAACATAAATCCTGGCTTTTAACTCTTGAACGTTTCACTTTGTACCCTTAGGCTATGTCTACACTCGCAGCTTCTTGCGCAAGTAAGGCTGTTCTTGCGCAAGAATCCGCAGTGTCCACACTGCCCACCCGCTCTTGTGCAAGGAAATTTACAGTACGGCGTGGTAAGAGGGCTTCTTGCGCAAGAGTTACGCTCTTTTCTAACAGGTGTAAGCCCTCTTGCGCAGGAGCTCTTGTGCAAGAGGGCAGTGTGGACGCTCGGCAGGGATTTCTTGCGCAAGACAGCCCTATGGTTAAAGTGGCCATCGGAGCTTTCTTGCGCAAGAGAGCGTCCACACTGCCATGGGTGCTCTTGCGCAAAAGCACAGCTCACACATGGCAGTGTGGACGTTTTCTTGCGCAAGACTTCTTGAACAAGAACTCTTGCGCAAGATGTTCTTGCGCAAGAAGCCGCCAGTGTAGACATAGCCCAAGTGTTCTTTCTGCATGTCTGTGTACGATATAGCATACATAGCGCCTGCCCTCCCCCAAACAGAACTACACCATATTAAAGAGTTTACAAAGGTTCTATTTTAGAGCCACTCCTCAGTGAACACACACTATAAATACTGGGCATTTGTAGAGTGAGCTACATCGGACGTCTCCCCAAGGAGCACGTTGTCTCATTCTGTGTATTGTACTTCACTGTGTTTGTCCCGAGTGAGGTGTTCCAGGAGTTACTCCTGAGCCTCCTTGCGAGACAGCTTGTAAACCTCTGTTGGCCCATCCACGTGGGTGATTGTGGTGGTCAGCTGCAGTGCCTCCCCACTACTTACTCCCAGGTCACCTGAAATAGAAAGTCAGGTTTTAGCCTGATACTACAACAAGGACTGGGAACTAGAGCGTGACCTCCAGGTTGAAGTTCCCCTAACATTTTGGAAGTGATAAGTTTTTCCAAAACTGAGGACTAAGAAGGGTTTCCAGGATTCCTGAATTCAGATTAATTTGAAGAGGAGAATGTTGCCTTGCCTAATTTTCAGTCCAAACATATAGTTATAGGAGCTAATACTGGAGAGCCACTGTGCTACTAAAGCACATGAAAAGGGAAACCAACCCTAAATTCAGTAAACAAACTACAGGCTGAACCTCTCTAACCTGGAACAGTCTGGTCCGGCAACATTCAGGATCTGGCATGATTTTAGTTAGCCAGATGTCCACTTATCATGGGTGTGGCCAAATTTCCCACAGACCCATACAATTTGTTTATAGGCATCAGCCCTGGCTCTCCGTATTCTATTCAGTTATTTAGCGCTAATTTACCCCTTAATGTCTTTTCAGAGGCCAGCAAGCAGTGGAAGTGTTGGCAATGCTGCTAGGCAATACTGACCTCCCATGGTCTGGTAAATTCTCTTGTTTGGCACAGATCAGGTCACAGGTGCCGGACTAGAGAGGTTCAACCTGCATTTAGTTCTGTTCCTCAGTCTTGTCTCTTTTCCTCATTCTTCCTCCCCAGCTATGCAATGCTGTCCAAGCCATTTCAACTTCGTATTTATATGCAATTAATTTAAAGCCACACCAAAAGCCCAGTTTACCATTTGATTGATCTTCACCATAATTCTTGTGTGATGGAGCATATAGGAACATAAGAGCAAAGACATAGAGGTTCCACATCCCATAGATGCCTGTGAAGAAGGCACTGTTCACTTGTACTTCGAAGTCCCCCCATTTCCAGTGGCCTTCAGTCACCTGTCCATAAGAAAGCAGAGTTTCAACAGGGACAGATAGGAAAGGAGAATTCTCATATGATGAGCAAGAATCTGGAAAGCAAATACGTTTCTAAGAGCCGCTACAGAGAAATCTGAAATTAAGACAGAAGAAAATTCAAGGACAATTCATGTCCAAACAACACATGGAAGTAAAGCCTATACAAAAAAGTATTTTTCCCCTGCCACCAATTTATAAGGATTGGCACATGCACAAGATTCAAGTTAGACCATTCCAGTCATACAAGATTTTAGCGAGGATAAGTATTTCGCGCAGTACCTGGGAAACTAGCTATGTCTGAACACTTTAGAAGGCCTATAAATAAACCTTTTATAGAAGAAAGCAGCATGAATAATGCAAAGAACTAATGGCATCCAGAACATCTCACTGCTTCGGTCTTATGGCAGAGACCTAGAGCTCATAGTATTAGATCCTGATACTAAGAATCAGACACAAGACTCTATGGAGAATTAAGAAACAGTCTGTCATTTAATATTAATCTTTTGAAAACAAAATAAAAGGCCTTCCATTTTAAAAGCCAAATTAGCAAGTCATTTGGGGCCATAGCATATCATCGGCTTGGAAGCAAAGTTCCCCATAGACAACGAGTTCTGCTTCCCCCCCCAAAAAAAGATCAGTGGCAGAACATAGTCTTTAAACAAACAAAAATACCAAACTTCACGAGAGTAGCCAGACAAAACGATTTGCCAGATTTGGGTAGAACTTCAAGCCAATTGCTTCAACTGAACAGTAGTTTTAGATTGGACTCATCTTACCAGAATTAAAAAAAACCAAAACACCCCCCCCCCCCAAAATAACGAACTAGATAAATCATGGAAGATAGGTCAATTATTGGCTATTAGCAAGAATAGGCAGGGGTAGTGACCCTTATCTCTGTTTTCCAGAAGCTGGGAATGGGAGACAGAGGGAATGAACAGAATAATTAATCATCAAGTGATCCACCCTCTGGGGCATCTGGCATTGGCCACTGTCAGAAGACAGGATGCTGAGCTAGACAGACCTTTGGTCTGACCCAGTATGACGTTCTTAGTATTAAGATTGCCTGTGCAATCTCAATTTGATTGCCTTGTGAACAAACATTGTGATACAGCCTGTAATTATATTCTCATACAGAGAGATTTTCAAAGGGAAAAGGTCACCAGAATTTCTTTAACATGGCAACAAAGTATCCCTTCCCCTCAGCTTCATCTTGCAAATAATTTGAGTAAAGTTTAGGGGAGGAAATGCCATGCTGGGGCATACAGCCTGCATGAAAAATTTGAGCCCAACAATTAAGTTTGCCGAAGTTATAAACAATAAGCAACTGAAAACTGGGTCTTATAATGGGAAATAATCAGGCAGCCTTAACAATAAGCAAATGCAACCAACCCTGCCTACAATGAATTCTGTGTCAAACTAGGATATAACCCATATGTTGGCTCTCCAGGAATTTGGGTACTGCACTCTATCATACCAACTTTGGTTTCAGCACACTCACCTGACTGACAATGAAGAAGATAATAGTCATTGCCGCACAAGCTAGAGTGATGAGCATCAAGAACTTGAACCTAAAAATCAGCCCCTATTTTGTGAGAGAAAGAGATGATGACACCGGGTATCGTAAGAGAACAGACAAAAATCCCATTTCCATTTTTAGCTTCCAAGAAAAGATGGGAGTGGGTGGGGGGGGGGGGGGGGGGGAAGAAGAGCCCAAAACCACAAAACCCACAACCAACATCACGCACTGGCTCCTTCATCCTACCTTGGTGACAGCCAATATTCTGTTTCCCCACATGTCTGAATTTCTCTCCACTACACTGCGTGGGGTGTAGATGTCTTGACTGCTACTGCTTTCCATTACATTTGCTCCTCTGAAATTAAGCTGATTTACTAAGAGCTAATGTGAAGGAGGCTCTTGATTTTAAGCAAAGCAGCATGTGCACTACCAGTAGAAACAAAAGCTAGCTGTGGATGCTCTACTAATCTCCTGAGCAGTGACAGAGTGCATCGCTTCCAGGGAACACTGATCAAGACTGATCTATTTTACAAATATTTTCTGTTTCTAGAAGTTGGGTTCACCTGAAGGGGATGCAATTTTCATAGCCCAAGAAAATTTGGTAGGGAAATTTAAGGAGACTACATATAGGTTGAACTATAGATTAAGGACAAAATTTACATGGTTTGGGGTGCTTATCACAGACTTCATTTGCTTTTTTAAACATCTGTTTTTAACTTAATGATGATGGATTTTAGTTATGTTAGTTTTGAATCACACTGACTCAGGCATCTTGGAGAGGGGTGCACGAGGACATTTTACACGTTTGTGCACAGCTGCCATTGTGCAGCAGGGGGGCTGAGGGCAACATGATTGCTGAAGTCCTCAGGGCAAGGACTATCTTTCTGTTAGGTGTTTGCACAGTGTCCTAGGCTATACTGCAATACAGAAATTCACAATCCCTGTGCTGTGCTTCCTCTCAAGGAAAAAGGCCTAAAGAAGAGCTATGACTTAGGGGAAGTGTCTGCAGAATGCATTCTTTTTTAAAAGGTACATTACTTGTTCCAGTAAATGAGCCACAAATGATCTGTGTAGACACAGAATTGGACTCATTAGAACATTTTCTACTGAAGCTTTATAGTCACTTAAACCTTAATCACAAAGGGGAGGGGGGGAAAAGAGTATTCTTGGCTTGACTGAAACTCTATGTGGGTTCCTCTTTTAGCTCTGCAACAGCAATTAAGCATAGTAATAGAGATGTAGCCGTGTTAGTCTAGTCTAGCTGAAACAAAAAACAGGACTATGTAGCACTTTAAAAACTAACCATCTTGTTAGTCTTTAAAGTGCTACATAGTCCAGCAATTAAGCAGGATGAGTACAGCTCCAACCAGAGACAAACGTGCTCTAAGGAGAGGATGGCAAGCCAGAAATTCTGGCTTTTTGAGACTGTTCCAATGCAGACTCCCCTGAATGGTTTTGGCAAGTCACATGATCACCCTGCATCATTTCCCTCATCTGTAATAATAATAATAATAATAATAATAATGTTTTCTATCAGTAGATCTCAGATTGCTTCGCCAAGGAGGTCAGTATCATTATCCCTGTCTTATAAATGGGAAAACTAATGCACAGAGAGGTGAACTGAACTGCCCAAGGTCTCGCGAGTCCCAGCCCAATGTTCTATTCACTAAGCCACACTGCTTTGAAAAGAAACCAAGAGCAGATTGGGAGTAAATGCCTACAAGTACTTGTGAAATGAGGGAGAGTTAGTGTTTGTAAAGTACTTAGAAGATTGAAACTATTAGGTGGGGGCTAAACATCAGAAGGAAAAAAAGATGAGGTCAGCTCACAAAAAGGCAGTTAGAGTTCTGGCAGCATAAGAAAACTAGTAAAATATAAAGTTTTCTAAATTATGAATGGGGAGGAAGCTAATGGGTGGATACATTTTGTTGGTAGATCAGCAGCAGTCTTTTTGGAATACTAAAGCAATGAGCATGCACACCTTTAATCCAACAAAGGTTTTCTAACCTCATAATGAAGCCTGCGAGCCTTGCTCATTGCTGGGAGGCTGGATTGTTTCCCACTAATGTTTCTGAAAACTTGAAACACCATGAAACACAAAAACAGGAAGTAGAGGCAAAGGCAGATTCCTGCAACTATGATAAATGCCATCTGAGCAGTAAAGTTAAAGGGAACAGTTCCTTGACAAAGCAGGAGATTGAAAAAAAAATATTATACAGATAATTAGTTTACTTTTGTAAAGTTCTATTACAACGATCCTAATTCAGGTTTCTATCTAGTGCGTATGAAATAGAAGCTGCACTCTAAAACTTCCCTCTGAGCAAATGTGTACACTTCACTGTCCCTTCCACAGCTCAGTCCCAGAGCAGACTCTCTTTTGTTCCCAAGCACTTAGCCTGCAGGAGTTTTAAATATTTTATCTCTCGTTAACACTGTGTTAAAAGGGCTAAGCTGGAATTGTCACTTCTGTCTGCTAGCATGAAGAGACAGGGTGTAGCAGAGAAGATGAGAAGTAATCACCAGCCAACATGCAATCTTTGGCGACTCCTGCAAGAGGACTGGGATGCTGGGGAAGTGAAACTAATCACATTACCTTATCTTAGCCTAGTAATAAAAATTAAATGCAGCTGAAAACACTTCCAGCGTGACCAGACAAATTTAAAAACCAATTTGTAGAAATGCTGTAGAACCACACTTCCCAAGTGTCAGCAATGAATGTGAACTGCCCCAGAGAAAAAATGGTTATAATTCAGACCAGGAGAGGGAACAAGATAGGGGGTGCAAATTAGACAGGATTTGCTCATCACTAATACCCCCACCCTAACTCCAGACGTGCCATTTCCTAGACTTTTTGCAGCTGAGGCAGATGCTAATTTTTCCTATTCACTTCCCTTATCTCAATACTAATCTCAGAATTCATCCTTGCAGCAAAATCTACATTCTGCATTAATATTTGATCAAACCTAATGTTTGATAGGTTATTCAAATGATAGTCTGGATCCTTCAATATTTTAAAATAAAAAACAAAATGTCCTAGTCCCATCATATCAAAGTGAGCAGGTTTTTCCATCAGATTCAATAAGTACTTTGAGAAAGTGAAATGTTTAGTTACTAAAATGTATTTCTCATTCAAAACCCCCCAAAACCAAAATAAATGCTCTTGCACAATAACAGATAGAAGGATACAGCCAGCTCCGTGCCAACATCTGTGGTCCAAATACTGTAGAATGGGTTTTTCAGTTGCACCCCTCTAAAAAATAGGAGAGAATTTAGGGCAATCAGAATTCATGTGGAAAAAAAAAAGTCGAAGATCCTGTAAAATACATTCTTACACATCTAACACCACATTACTCATTTTTCTAAAATACTATGTTGCAATTTGGGAATGTATTTGAAGGTGGGGAAAGACTTCAGTTTACATTCCAGTGGATATGTAATCTTACAAAAAACAAACAGTCTAATGGTTTAACTTTACAATACTATAAAAGCCAAAGGAAAAGCCTTCTTGTCTCTTTGTAAGAAAATGGGGATACACATGACATCAATTGTGCAGGTACAACTGGGGCAGACTGTACCTTGTTTGTCCAAAATAGCTTGTGTCAAGCTATGCAAAACCATGGCATTTTAAAAAATGTATCAAGCACACTAGCTGAGGGGGAATTCTTGTCACTTACACAGTATTAAAGCCCCTTCCCCTCTTCCATGATGCAGAATTAATGGCTCCATACTGCTTCAAAAAGCATTTGTTGGAAATGGCTAGGGATATGCATTTAAAAAAAAAAAAAAAAGAAACACACAACAGGAAGACTATTTCTGCTGTATTTTCATCCTGAATGTCACTTACCATTCCAAAGCAGTTTTCTGAGAATGCTCAATAATTTACTCTTTGAACTGCAAGTCAAAAATTTTAACCCTGTGAGAGCTAATATTTCTACAGAACGTATATGTAGGCATGCAAAATGCTACCTTTCATTTTTCTCTCTCAGATACACTTTTCAGTCATTTTCCAGTAAGACGTTTACTTTTAAATAATGCAATTGGATCTCAAAGGGAAAACTGAAATTGGGGAAATTGCTACTGAGGTGTTTAAAATTGAGCAGAGTGCTTGGAAGAAACAGTTTTACAGGAGACTAATGACTACTGCCTAGTCTGAGGAACAGAGTCTTGCCATTCATTCCCTTACCTAAAGGGCACAGAAAGGGGGTTGATAAATGCCAGTGTTGGTATAAGACCCAAATGACTTGAAGAGGGCTAGGACTTCATACCAACTTTTCAATCCTTCTTTCAATAAAGCTATTAGAAAAAGGCAGACTAACATGGACTCAGTGTAAAGATCGTTTGTATCCAAATAACTGCGGCATAAGATGAGGACAACACCTCAGATCAGAGCACAATCACAATAGCACTACTGAGATGAAGAGGAAAAAAAGTGTCTCTGTTACCTCTCACACATGTCAAAGATGAAAAGGCAGAAGGCACCAACAGCTATGGGCCCAACCTGTTTCCAGTACCCAGAGAGATGATGTTGTTCATGTTGATCCTAGTGAATCAAGCCATGGAAAAGGATAAAGTTAATTTGGGGGAGAGGGGAAAAAAAGAGTGCCTGAACTATGAAACTAGTGAGAGGACAGCAAAAGATATTCCTAAATCAAGAAAGAGCTTGTTTACTAGTTGCTGTTTGGAGTCACCTCTGTGCATTTCCACTGGTGGTATATAGCCTCCCAGGTTTTGAGCTACATAATTTCCTTGGGAAGCCAAGTAAATTGGGGATTGTCATGGGGTGGTCCTTCCTTCCCCCTCCCCAGGGGAGGGGTGTGTGTTTAGGATCCCATGTCCCTGGACTATCTGAGCCCAGGGCACGCCCTGTGCAACTGGTAAACCACCTATAATCTGGCCCCTCCCCTCAGGGCTGGATGGCCTAATTGCCAGAGGCAGTAAAACAAAGTTGCTCGCTGGTCCTTTAAAGCAGGGCTGGATGGCCCAATGGCCAGAATCAGCATCAAAGTCAATCGCTGGCCCTCTAAGGCCCCGGTAGGGGGACCCGGGCCCACCTTACTCCACCGGGTCCCGGCCCTGGGCGCTGTGAGTGGCAGAACAGTCCACCACTCCCTTGGCGGGGAATCCAACCGAAACACGCTGAGGATCTCTGGGTGGGAGAGATCTCTCCTGCACCCTCCCTGGATCACCTCCTACCTGATCCAATGGACCAACTTCCCACATGGTAGCTAGGTCTTCTGACTCCTCAGGGGCCTGACTTCCCTGGTGGTCTACAGTGGTAACGTCCCAACCAGTGTTGGAGCCGCCGCTGTTTTCCCCTTGGGCGGCTGACTGCTGCTGGTCAGGAGCTCAAACCTTAGGTCCTTCTCCTCCAGCAGCCAACCCAGACTGAGCTTCTCCCCAAGCTTTTATACCTGGGCTACAGTCTGAGCATGCCCAGCAGGGTTTCGGGGGGCAGGACTCCTTCAGCCAGGGTACCCTGTCTAAATCCTGTTAGTTCCGTGTGGGGCTGGTACACTCCGTCACATACTCTCCCCCTTAAGAGGGATGGCAGGGGTGGCGTTGCTGCACCATCCTCCCGGACCCTTAAAAAGAAGTCCTCATTGGCTTGTGCCTTCCTTGGGTGGTGCACCACCTGGAAAACATACAGTTGGAGAGATAAGTACCATCACATGACTCGTGCATTGGAGTCCTTCATGGAGTGGAGCCACTTCAGCAGCACATGGTCGGTGACCAGCGTGAATCAGCTCCCTAAAAAGGTAATAACTGAGTGCCTCTACTGCCCATTTCACTGCGAGAGCCTCCTTCTCTATCGTGGAGTGTCGTGTCTCTCGCGGGAACAGCTTTCAGATGACGTATAAAATGGGGTGTTCCTCGCCTTCCATGTCCTGTGATAAAATGGCTCCCAACCCCACCCTGGAGGAGTCAGTTTGTAAAATATACAGGCTGTCAAAGTCTGGCTGGATAAGCACTGGTTCTTGGATCAGTCGCTCCCGCAAAGTCTGGAAGGCAATTTCACAGTCCAGGAACCATTCAATGTGGCGAGATTGGGGGTTCTTTGTGAGGTCCGTAAGTGGGGCCACT
This sequence comes from Pelochelys cantorii, assembly GCA_032595735.1. Classification (NCBI taxonomy): domain Eukaryota; kingdom Metazoa; phylum Chordata; order Testudines; family Trionychidae; genus Pelochelys; species Pelochelys cantorii. The sequence continues at coordinate 46,424,551 of CM064334.1, read as the reverse complement.
ATTGTAGCAAAGTTTGGGATAAAACGTCAGTAGTATCCCGCTAGCCCTAAGAATTTCTGCACTTGCTTCTTTGTGGTGGGAGTAGGATAGTCTTGTAGTGCTTGTACCTTGTCCACCAGAGGCCGGAGCTGTCCTCTCCCAACAGTATAGCCCAGGTAGCTCACCTCTTGCTGGCCCCAGTGGCATTTGGCTGGGTTATCCGTAAGGCCTGCCTCTGCTAAGGCTTGCAAAACGCAGGTCAGATGCTAGCAGTGATTGGCCTGACTGTGGCTGTAGACCACGATGTCATCAATGTAGGCAGCTGCATCGGCATTGTGCGGGCCTAGCACTTTATTCATAAGCTGCTGGAAGGTAGCTGCTACTCTGTACGAACCAAAATGCATTGTGGTGAACTGGAACAGCCCAAAGGGGATCAGGAATGCTGTCTTCTCCTTCGAGGCTGGTGTCAAGGGGACCTGCCAGTAGCCTTTGGTTAGGTCCATGGTGGATATGACCCTGGCGTGGCCTAACTATTCTAGGAGCTCATCTACTCAAGGCATCCAACCTGAGGTCCTTCTCCTCCAGCAGCCAACCAAGACGGCCTTTTCATAGGCTTTTATACCTGGGCTACTGTCTGAGCATGCCCAGCAGGGCTGTGGGGGCACGGCCCCTTCAGCCAGGGTAACTTGGCTAAACCCTGTTAGGTCAGTGCAGAGCTGGTACACCCCATCACAGGAATACACAAAAGAGCTTGTACAAGGGTGGCATTACTGTCCTATCCTATGTATGGAAATGCAGTCCCTCTTGACCTACCCTTCACCCAGCTGCCTCTGTTCCTTCTCCCAAATCACACATTCCCTATGGTCATACACAATTCTGAATAGAGGGGAAGATGGGCAGGTAGTGGGAATGCAGAGAGGAGACCTGAAGAAGAGTTAATGATTTCTATTTGGGGGAGATTAGCAAGCAGCTTATCTGTACAGAGGAAATTAGATGAGTTCTGTTTAAATATAGGGCTTGTTTATGCCATAGAGTTCCCTGGGCATTAGGGAACTCTAAGTGCACACCAGCAGGGCCCACACGAGTTCTGATGTGCACTAGAGTGCCACATAAAGCCCATAGACTGTAGCACTGTGTTCTGCCAGTCTGGGCACTGCAGCACCATGCTATTTCCAAGGAATGGAGTCCAGTGGAACTGTGCACAACAATCCAAATCGTTGCTTTGCAAATATCCAGTATCCACCAGGGAAGCTTGTTTAAGGCAAGCTACTGATGCTGGAATTGCTCTTGGGAAGAGGGTCTTTAAGCCAGGAGATACTATCACCAGTGTCTGATTTGTAACAGGTTCTCCCTGGCATTTCTATCCAAATGCTACTAACAATTTAAGATATTTCTAAGAGTAAAGAGGCTCTTGTTTCCATCATCTCACCTACCATCAAATGCTCTCCACAAAAGATGATCCAAAATGATAGAAGCATGGCATAGAAGATTCCTTGTCGAATATCTCCAAAGAGCAACATCCAAGTCCAATCAAATCCAATAGAAAACCATTCTACCGGGATGTTTATGAATGTCATGGAGATACCAAGAGCAAAGATGACCCTGGAGAAAACAAAATTGCTTTTCATTTCAAAGAAAGGACCAAGAGAACTATACCAAAAGAGTTTCAGGAAGAAGTAGAGGTCCTCACCAGCCCTGTGGGGCTGGTGAAGACTACAAAATGCCTTTGTGATTCATGGAGAAGTGAGGGACATTGCCCCCCTTTTGCCAAGACATGTTCCCATTGATCCACCCACATAGCAGTACTATTATCTTGCCTCCCCAGAGACACCATTACTAAAGGGTGACTTGGCAAGAAATGTATCCATTCAAAGACCCTGCTAACAGTTGCTATTTTCAGAGTATTGGTTGGGCAGTCAAATTCTTATGGAGCTAATTCTACTCATGCATCCAAGAGCACATGGGGCCCTGATGCAGAAGTCTAGTGTATTTCTGCCACACTAGGGGTATGTCTAGACTACATGGCTCCGTCGACAGAGCTATGTAGATGAGTTTACTAGACATAGGGAAATGAAGCGGCGATTTAAATAATCGCTGCTTCATTTACATCAAAATGGCCACTGCGCTGTGCCGATCAGCTGTTTGGCAGCACGGCACGGTAGTCTGGATGCGCCGCGGTCGACAAGGGAAGCCTTTGTCGACCGCCCCAGTATTCCTCATTTCACGAGGCACACTGGGGTGGTCGACAAAGGCTTCCCTTGTCGACTGCGGCGCATCCAGACTACTGTGCCGTGCCGCCAAACAGCTGATCGGCACAGCACGGCGGACATTTTGAATTAAATGAAGCAGCGATTATTTAAATCGCCGCTTCATTTCCTATGTCTAGTAAACTCATCTACATGGCTCCGTCGACGGAGCCATGTAGTCTAGACATACCCTAGGAGACCGGGATCAGACCTGCGGAGCTGACACACAGGGTAGAGATAAATAGATCTGCTACACAGACCTACAGGGGCTTCCTGTGCTCCGCCAAAAGGTTTTGGGAGGCAAGTTCTGTGGATCCCGGATTGCTGTGCGGGAAGGGGCAAGTCACATAATAGGAGGAATGTATCAGGAATGCAGACTTGTTCTGCATTGGACTGCAGTAGAGGTTGAAGAGCAGCTCTGCTGCCACATTGGCTTGGCCAAGAGTGGGAAGGCAAGAGGAAAAAAAATCCCACATCAATCCACAGGCTAGGAGCTGGCAAACTAGCACCTGGCCAGTGTACTGGGCCTTGCCCAAGGCATACATTTGGACTTAAATCTTGTGTGTTCCCTGGATCAGAGTGAGTTACTCCTCTACTCACTTTTCCAGCAGGACAGGCGCACGTGTCATCATGGTGATCCGTCTCCAATACCAAACCATGATAATGAAGATGCTGGGTGTCAGGAAGGTTTTCATTGCAAACCACACCTTTGTAAAACCACCGTTTTGATGGATACCCTGAGAACATAAGTTTAAACATGGGAGCTGGACAGTATTTCTTTCCTTACTTACAGACAAGATCAGATTTTCATTCTCTTGTTATAGTCACAGGTAGGGATGCAAACAGGTAAATGAGGAAGCAAGGCTTACTGGTAACTGGCACCCAGCCCGGTCAGAGCAGCCCCCCGCCCGCAGCCCTGTGGGGCTGGGAGCCAGCAGCTTCCAGTTAATTGTGTAACTAACTGAATTTTGATTGGTTACATGTTTAATATTTTTATATATTTTTTACATCCCTAATCAGAGCCTGGTAGAAGTTGCAATAGTCTAAACTATAGTCACTTAACATCAAAGATCATTGCTTGTGACATGCACAGCTGAACAGTCTGTCAAAATGGAAAAAGCTGGAAACAGCTGTTTAATGAGTGCTCTGGCCATTCAGTCCAAGTAGAATGTTTAAGATTCCGGATAACTAGGGTAAATATTGCAACATTTTCAGATACCCAGAAATTTATAGAAAGCAGATTCTTTTAGTACTGGTGTTTAATACGTTTAATATTTTTGCATACAATTTAATTAATAAAAGTTGCCACTCATTTAAAAAAATTAATTTATTCAAACATGAAAATTGGTCAGCTTAATATTAAACAGGGAGGGATGAGGATATACATGATGATTACCCTGCTAATTACTGTGAGAGCCTCCAGGCAAATTGATTATTGCACCACATAGGGATGTAAGCAACTAGTCGACTACCCTATAAGCCTAGGCCTAGCTTATCGGGTAGTTGCGTCACTATTCGATTGGTCGCTTCCTCCCCACTTGCTGCCTCTGTATCAGAGGCAGCAAAGGGGAAGAGGGGAGTAGGAGCCAGTGCTGAGGGGAACCAGTTTAAAAGCCAGTTCCCCCCAGGACCGTCTCCATGGGGAATGGGGTGGGGGGAGACAGAGGCGGCAGAGGTGTAGCAGGGGAAATGACAAGCAGGAACTCAAGCAGTCCCACTCGTGCCAGATCCAACTGTTGTGCCTCATCCTTATAAAATACAGCAAGAGCCCCCTACATTTAAAAGGCAGAGGTGTAGCCATGATAGTGAGTGCCCCACCCCTCCCTTTATCGACTAATGGAATAGTCAATGGAAAAAAAAATCCATCGACTACTCAATTATCTGATTAGTCAAAATTTAACATCCCTAGCACCAGAAACAGCTCAGATCAAAAGCCAAAACAGTAAGACAGACAGACTAGCTCTATGACATTAAGTGATGGGAGAGGGAGGACCATTTAGGCTCTCTATGCTTTGATGAACAACATTATTTAAGACTGAAATGAGGCAGAGACAACCTTTAACACACATTTGCTGAAATCAAAGCTGACATGATTAAGAAAGTTTCCTCTTCAAGTGCTATTATTCCATTTTTCCTATTTCCTCTCATCCATTATTTTAGCTCTTTGCCTCAAGTGATCATGTAATTGGAGGCATATTTTTCCAGTAAGTTAAACTCTGCTCCAAAACCAGACTGCATACAATAGAAAAATGGTTAGTCAGGCTTAATAAAATTGCCTGCTTCTGGAATCAGTCAAGGAAGCAATTACCAGCAGAGCAGAACAGCAGTGAATTATCCCACAAGGGAAAAGTTAGTCTGGTGGGAGAGGAGAGGGATGATAAAACTAGAGAATAGTTAAAGTAGAGATCCAGTAAGAAAAGAGTCTGCATTGGGGTGGAAGTTGTACTGGCAATGGAAGTTATACAAGTTTACTGACTGTAAGGAAAATATTCACTAAGGGCTCATCTAGACTATGCAGAAGATTCGAAAGAGGATATGCAAATTCCATGAGAATTTGCATATCCTCTTCCAATCTCACTTTCAAAAGTGGAGCTTTCGAAAGTGAAAGTAATCAAGATGCTTTCAGCAGCCCCCCTCCCCCTTTTAAAAAAGCCACGTAAACCTCATTTTTTGAGGAAAAGCGGCTTTTCTAAAGGGGGGGGGCTGCGGGTGAAAAAATTTATCTTGCTTACTTTCCTGCAGAATTTGCATATCCTTTTTCGAATCTTCCGCGTAGTCTAGATGAGCCCTAAAACTCTTAACAGGCAATAGAGCAGGATTAGTCAAAAAGCAGCTGATGGGCCAAATTCAGACCACCAGACGCTTTTGAAAGGACCTTAAAATCTTTTAATTTACTGATTATTATCATGAATTATTTTCTCTGGAATCTGGACCTTGACAAAAAAATTAATCGACTAATCCTGGAATCAAGCAATTGTGCTTTTGTGCAGAACCAAGAAACAGGAGTTTTTCCTGTGATAAACTTATGACTGATAGCAAATCAAGAGCTCAATAAAAGTTGGAGTCTATAAATCTTTTCACTGTTGACACAGGAGTGAGTCTACATTAAAACACAATCCTATGCTAGTGAAGAGGGAGACCAGAGTAAAGATAGCGATGAGACAGGTACACTTACCACCAGGCGAACATCCCTTATTTCGCCAATTCCCACATTAATTAGTTTCCTTTCATTCACAGGGAGTCGAATGTTGATGAGGTAGAATTTATGCGCCACAGTTCCAATTTCCATGAAAGGGAGCACATCACAGTCGTAGTGTCGCCCTTCATGCTCTTTGGTCTAGTGGCACAGTGGCAAGAAGGAAAATGCAAAGGGGTTAGCTTTGTTCACTTTTATATGGACTTCAAAAGTGATACAATCAATAGTCCTAAAGCAGTAACTAGTCCTTCCCGGGTTCTAATTTGGAGATGTGTAGCACAGACTTCTTCTTTCATCACATTTCAACTTTTCCCCTTTTAGGGAAGATCGACGCCTTTCTGCTCAGTGGTGGGATCCGACACAAGATATTTGTGTGGGACATCTACTTGCTCCCATTCAGCTCACCCATAGTTCCTTGACTTTGGCCGTAACTTCCTTAGCAAAGTATGATAAATATAAAAAGAAAGCCAAATCCACTTCTAAGGGCATAGTCTCCAATTTCACAGGGAGAAGCAGTTCACTGTGTATCAACTAGTTTTCTGTGAAAAAATAAACTAATGAGAACATATTTGAACCCTTTTCTTCCTGAACAATTTGTCTGAATACTAACCATGATTGCTAGTTTTAATCCGTGGCTATGTAAAAAAATAATGTGTGTCATGATTCTATGGCTACTCAGGCCTTCCTGTGGAATCCAGCGTAGGTTACAAACACTGTTGGTCTGGCCTTTCCTAACAGAATTGAGAAAGATTCTAGGTAATAGAACATAGCCTGACACATGGCACAGCAGTCCCAGTTCCAGTAGAGCTTTGTGGTGCACATTAAACTAGCCACTTAATTGCATTAGTCAGTAGTATCAGCACTGTTAAATTATTCAGATTGTTTCACAGCACAGATCAGTACAATCCAATCAAGTATACTAAGGCATGTTTAATTTAAAAAAAAAAAAAAGTTTTTTGTTGTGTAATAGATAAAAATTTTGCATGATTTTCATTTTACATGTTCAATTTTCACACAGAAGGACTTACAAAATAATTACTATATTCACTACCTGTATTTGAGAGAAATTTTATTTAGACCTAGAGACCTAACGCCTGTAATTGATACTGATTACATTAAACATTTTAGACAAAAAAATGTAAGCAGTCATGCAGCATCTAATATCAAATGCTAAGCGGGGATAACAGATCTGAAATCAATTAGCCAGCATTGTTTGTCAAATTTCCAGCAAAATCCTATTAGTAGATCAATTGCTGCTTAATATTTCAGGGTAAATGGATTTTTAAAAAATTCATGCTTTCCACTGGGTCATGATTAAATAGTTCATTTTAATCAACTGCTCCATTTGTACTTGAGAAAATTAGCTGAAGAAAGGTACATTTTTATTGGTTGATATAACCATTAAAACATGTTTGTTTACAATTAGAGAGAGCCTTTACATTAGATTGGTACTTTTTTGCTATCTAGAAGGATACCTTATATGTATTTGTTCAAATAATCATATAGCTTAATATTTTCAGAATGTTACAAAATGGTGAATGATATATTCCTTATTTACTAGACAATTAAAGTTTTGCTTATCATGTGTGTTGAGCTGGATAAGGATGGCAGAGTTTCATTAAAACAGAGCTGCATAAAATATGTTTTTATTAAAACAAAATAACCTTACATGTTTTGAATAATCTCATCATAAAATGTGTCACATTTGCAACTATGTGATTTATTTAAAAAACAAAAAACAAAAAACAGAGGGATTAACTGCAGTAAGTGAATTAAACTGTATTTCAGGTCAGCCTGGGAAATTTTTCAAATATACTTAAGTGAAATTGGCTGGAGCTTGACTTCCCACTTACCTGAGAGCTGTGCTACATGAAGAAGTTAGGTCTACCCAGATACATTGCTTGTAAAAATTTCACACCTGACATAGTAAGCTGATTTAAACCCCAGTATAGACAGCACTTAATAGATGGAAGAATTTCAGAGAATCTAGTTTTTGCCTCTCAGAGAGGTAGATTTACTTCAACAGAACCACCCTTCTGTTATAATAGTTTCTGCACTGCAACAGTGCCTGTTTAATGGGTCTGAGAAATGAGGAAAAAGTTCCTTAGGCTGTTCTTCAAAAATGGAAAATTAAATGACTTTGAGATCCCTTCCAGTTCTATGATTCTATGATCTGATTCCCCTCCCTCTGTTTTTAATTCATACACTGAGAGAGAGAGAGAGAGAGAGAGACAGACAGACACACACAAGTGTTCCTGTTTTAAATCTCAATTGATTTTTCAACCTTGCACAAAAGTAGTTCAAATAAAAAAAAATACTCTGTGCTTGCAAGAGGCTGGTGCTATTAAAAGCTGGTTCAGAACTTCAACAAGTTCTTACTCCAGGTGCTTAGCTAGGGATTTAAATCAGTTAAACGGTGTGGCTATTTTTAAAAGATGAGCAGCAAACACCTGCTGCTTACAGGGTTCACCTCCAGCTGTACAGTGTATTATGGTTGGCATGACTGATGGGTGTTTAGATGCCCATGTCTAGCATCTATTCTAGTACTTTGGGTTGAAAAATTTCGGCAAGAAAATGACGTGGAGTAAGCACTTGATCTGTCCACTTTTTACAGCCTACAGTGTAGCTTTGTTGTTGGGCATCTCTTTCTTCAATGTCTCGAAATTCTTTCAGAATTTCCTCAGTCTCAGCAATACAGTGGCACTGTCTCTTTCTGCAGTTTGTGCAAGGCTATGGGAATAGACTGAGTACACTGAAAGCCACCTCCTGAATTTTCCTTTTAGTTCAATGTTGCTTACTTTGACCGTGAGAGTTCTGTTTTGTTATGATTTTCTTCACAAACTGTCACCAGAATGGGTCAGTTCTTAACAAAACTGCTTGTAGCTGGAAGAGTGTTTGGAGAACACAGCCTGATACAAGGCCTGAATCAAATCCAGTGAAAGTTATGCCATGAGCAAACAAAAAACAAAAAACAAAAAAAAAAGTCAGGCCCTGTCAAAAGCAGATGCTTGCCTTCAAGTCAGTGTCCAATATGTAAACTCAGTACCAGCATTGCTAAAATTCCACACTGAATACGTAGATTACATTTTGGCAGGCTAGGTAGGACAAGAACACCCCAACCTAGTGCATGACAATATGGTTTGACAGAAGTGACAAGCAGGGATGTTTTGTCTGAAGCACAAGGGGAAAGTTAAAAGGGGAGGTAACAAACAGGTCACGGAACACGTAAGAGAATACGTAAGATACTTTCATTGTCTCAGTCTAGAAATGTTGGGATGCCTCGCCTTAACCCTTTGTCTGGCCAAGAGAAGAGCAGAAAGTTTACCACTCACTGAGCTGGTCAACCATCACAGGCATACGTGTACATACTGCAGCCCATATAGGGCACTTCTTAGCATATGTACAATGTACCTCATTCATGACTGAATTTGGCCTGCTGGTTGGATCATTAGCTTCCCTGGCCTGAGCTGGACACTGACGCGGAGTGCAACGCGAATATGATCCATGACTCCCATAACATGCTTTATCAGCAATGCATCTGGCTGAGCGCCTTCAGCACTGAACAGAGTCTGCAGTCTTCTTGGATAATTCAACTGAAGTCTGCTGTGGGGGCTATCTAGCCAGAGCCTGTGCAGCATGCAGAGAGAACACCCACAGCCAACAAGTAACACCACAGCTCAGAACAGTTCACCACTGAATTCCTTCCATCATGCATCTTGAAGGAGAATTAGTTTGAATCTTCCTGCTCTATTCACTGAAGCAGAGGCAAAGTGGTTGGTATAGAAGTACCTTGTAATTTCAGCATTCTTCTTTATTCCTAGAGTTGTACTTCAACTTTTGACTGAAAAGACCCCTCACAATGGGATGTCAAAGTTTCAGGTTGCCTTCGTTATCTTCTAAAATTTTTTCCTCATCTTAGCTACATTTGCAGCATTGACTGTGATAAAGTGCCACCCTTGAATATTTGTTCAGTTTGCGATAGCGTAACAAAAAACTAGCTACTACTTAGCCACTGACACTAAGAGACACTATCATGTATCCTATCATCATGTCAGGGAACGATCCTGATGAGAGGATATATGTTAGCATCTAGTAGCTTCAGAGGCCAGGTTCCAACATACGCAGTGATTTTGCCCATCTCTTGCACTAAGTAGCACAGGTCTCCCCCGCTCCCACAAAAGCCTTCCACACAGTACATGGCCTGTTTGTGCAATATTTATAAAGCCTGATCTCACAAATTAGACAAAAGAGGGGAAAATATCCTTCTTCATATAGAAAAGCAGCCTTTAACTCCAAGTTCTAGATGTGCTGAATCTCTAGAGCCCACCTCATTGATCTTAAAATCCTTTCTTAAAGCTCTCATATCCTCTCCCCACCCCAGCAACACTACCCAACCTGGCAATGGACAATCAGCTGGTAAGCTGACACCATGGCCCAGCATGCAGACTAATACCAGATCATTTTCTGGGGCTCCCTGTACACCTACCAATGGTTTCTTCTCTTACCTGCTTGTCAACTCTGAGGCAGATATAATCTTTTTTTTCCCCTGTGTTTATACAGCACCCATCACAGTGGGGTCCTGGTCCCCTATAGGACTCTGGCACTAATACAAACAACATCACCTTATATGCAATTTGCTGCAGGAGATGCCATTTCAGATTTCTCACCAGGAGCACAAGAATTGGAGTCAGTTATCTTTCCTCAAATACTAGAATTACGAAGCAAAACAACAACAAAAAAAGTTACCTGTCCTTATCATTCTATCCTCCCCTACTATAACTTTCACTCAACAAAACCACCAAATCACAATCATTAGCCTAGAAGTGGTGAGTGGCTCAACTCCTGAACACTTATTGTAGTACGGATTTTTTTTTTTAAACTTTTGTTCATGACACTTTTTCCTTCCAGAACATGTAGTGATTTTTTTTAAAATTATTTGTTAAAAATAGACCTCTAATGCTTTTAAAAAATATGGAGACTTCCAAAATTAATGATTATTTAGGATCCCAAATTCATTTCTTTAGAGAGAACACATGTACACTTTTGCCTTGGAGTTTAAAAGTGAGGTTTTATTGACAGTTTTCCTTTCTTCCCACTGACTGTACACCCAACAGAAATCTGGTAATGCTGAAAGCTGCAACTAGACACAATTCTAACAAAGAGCACACAGAAACCAGCAATACCTACTTTTGGAGAAGCAAAAGTACATTTTAGCTTTCGGGTCTCCACTGCATGTGCCATTTCTTTCCATTCACTGAACAGGTCATCCCGATAGGCCAAGGACACATCAAGTGTAATTTCTGCATTCTCTTCTGCAAGAGTAAAACTTGTTATGAAAGGAACAGTATGTAACAAAAAAGGAGTAAATATTTCAGAACATATATGAGGACAAGCACTGATTTTATACATGGTGACTGAAATCTCTCTGGACCAACTCAATCCCATTTACCCTCTGTAGGATGTTTATCTACTCTCCATTAGGAGTCAGCTAAGTCCAAGGTGACAGAGCTTTATTGTCATCTGTGTTGGATACTCTTTTCTATGCTTGCTACCTTGTAGCCTTATGCAACAGGACACTAGTCCTAGGATACATACACATCATCCAAAACCCTAACTTGGCTCTGTCGTCTCATGACTGCAATTGAATTTGTATTTAATTATAGCTATAAATGAAAGCAGAATTCTCACTCAAACTGGCCCTCCCTCACCTTAGGTGCACGGAGGAGCTTATTTTTAGTGAGATAGAGCATGTTAAAAAAAATCCCTTGTGTGGTCATTTTTCCTTCTATTTTTCTCCCAATTTTATTCCTTTCGTGCCCATTTTCACCATTTCTAATGTCTGCCTCAGAAGATCCTCTTCCTTCACTACAGGCTTTGAAGCAGATGCAGAAAACGATGGACAGGATGGAGCAGTAGTTGTTCAAAGTACAGGTTACCATAAACAGCATCTGCTTTGAAATTCCTGAGAGGTGGAAGGTGGCATGGTTGCCAGTACCAGATCAGGAATCTCACCATATATGCCTTCCATCGAGTCTGAAGTGGTTTGGAAAGGCCATTTATATACAAACCATGAAGAGATATTAGGAGATCCCTTTTGCACTAACAAAATCCATCTAATCACATCCCACAAACAATTCACATGGGAGCAGTCGGACAAAGAACTCTGCACCCAACATAGGCTTTTGAATCTCTGGGCCCCACCCTGGATATTGTGCTCTTTTGAGAAACTGGCCTTACAGTTTACAAGGAATAATATTTCAAATCTACTATAGAAGAACAGATTCCTGAAGCCCTGGCTTGGCCTACGCATGTCATCTTTTTCAGTTATGTTTTTGTTGGGATTATGTAATTGTACACTCATACAGAATGCTGGGAAGGGGTGTGGATGGGTTTGTGGTTTAGCCTTGCTATTTATAGCATGCTTGGAGGTGGCACTCAAGCTTTCATGTGGTTGGCAACATGGTTTTTCTGAGCCGTTTGTCTCATGTGTGTTCTGTGTCTTCCAGATGGATCATGAGTTCTGATACTCCAGAGCCATTTTTGCATTGGTTAGGATTCCTTGAAATACGAATACATAAAGTTCAGGTCTACTGTTTTAGCTGACTAGCAAATAACGGATAAAAAGCCCCATCAAACTTAGCCCCAAAAGCCTACCCAACACTCCCCATTTTACAAACCATTAAAAAAAAAAAAAAAAAAGAATATTTAGGACTTTAGTTCCAGTTAGAATAGTTGTTTTTTTGTTTTTTTTTAAACGCAACACTTCATTTTTGCAATCTAAGACATTGTTGCACTATTACTGGGGGTGAAAACCAGAATGCAAAATTAACTAATGTATTTTTGTCCAAGCCAAGAGAAAGGAAAAAAAAAAAAAGTCAAAACCCAGAATAATTTTATTTTCAAGTTTTCAGAGTTTTATTAAGATATATTATGGGATCGCCCCACCCACCAGAGATGCAATCTAGCCAAAGTTTTCCTTCAAATTAAAATGAAGAGGTTCTTGAATACAGTGTAAACCCCATCTGGCTGTATTAATGACACCTTTATACTTAAACCAGCTCTTTGTCTTTTTGGAGAAAAAAAAAATCTGTTAATTACTTTAACCACAAAAGATTTGTAAATCCTACTTGTATTGGTTATCCCAACTCCCTTAGATAGTTAACTGTTATTTCATTTTTTTTGTTCAGCTAGATAAACACTGCTGATGCTCTTGTGGATTTAAAAAGAAAAAAACAGATGTATAGTTGATGTACAGTATACAGTTAACATACTGTAGAAATAGGAGCAAAAGTGAACACCCCATTATGTTTGGCTGCAAGACAAGGGAGTGGTTTTTGAACTGGATGCCAGCCACAAGTGTTAAGAGTCACAAGAAAAGTCACTGGAGGAATGAAGAACGACAGACTCACCATCAACTTATTATTCAATTCTTGTTGCGCACAATACACAGTCTGTTTTCCAAACAGAAGCAAGGCACAATATTTGTCCTGAGAAGTTTATGTTTTAAGTTAGGGAACAAACTGAAAAAGGAGCATGGGGAAAAAATACAACATACAAATAAAGTAGTCAAAGTTGTGCTTCTTGGGCCTAGTTGGTATAAAGTTAGCTACCTGTAAGGAATTTAGCATGGCAGAAAATTGGGTATTCAAGAGGGATTCAAATAGAGAGTAAGGGTCTTATAAGCAAAGTTACAAGAAATATAAAGGCCCCTAAACAAAGAGTCTCACCCAACGGACTCCCTCATATACCATGAAGGGCTCATCTTTATATCGATCTTTTATCTTCTTTACTCCTGGCTTTTGGAGATCCCTACTCCAGATCCATATAAAATGCTCTTTGGGCTCAGACGGTTGCAGGATGGGGATACAGCCCATTTAAGGTAACTCCAGGTCCTTTTTGGGGTGGGAGTAAGGATCCCATCATCAAAAAATATAATCAGAACCAGGTTATATACAATAGGCAATGCCTTCAAGGTTTTGGAGAGGCAGCCATACATCCTTCCTATAAAAAGGAGAGAGTCATGTGTGGGCAGAAAAAGGCAGACTGGAGTGCAGAGAGGGGTACTATTTTCTCCATACTTTAGGTATGAGGAGAGATTTCTTATTCAGGGAGAAAAAGAGTAGGGGTGGAAGCGAGACAGGTCAAGTGCTGCTGAGTACCTATACATATACTCAGCATGCCAAACAACAATGTTCAGGGAATTAGTTATTCAGTTCTTCCATGTGTCGCATATAGGGTTGCCAGATGGTTGAAACAAAAATACCGAAACCCCGCCCCCGCCCCAAAAAAACCCCACAACCACCGGGAAAAAAATTAAGAGTGAGTGCAGGGATAGGAACAGGAGAGCGGTTGAGCACTAAAACCCTGGGTCGGCAGCCATTTTGTGCCGGCAGCCTTGCGGAACCAGGTAAGCATAGGGGCTGGGGTCGGGGGACTGGGGGTGGGGGGAGGGAGAGGAGGCCGGGTGCTGAGTGTTTGTAGGGTGGCCAGGTGCCTGGCATTTTCACCTCCTGGCCGGGGGGGAGAAATCAGAAAATATCAGACATTTTAGGTGTCCGGTATTCTCTGAATTTTTTTTTTTACCAGACAGGAGGTGAAAATACCGGACTGTCCGGGTGAATACCAGACACCTGGCAACCCTAGGACTCGCACAGAATTCTCCAGTGATCAAAAATATGGCTACAAAAACCTGAAGTGCGTTCAGCTATACACAGACGTGGCATCTGTCACCTCCTTTAGTGTCCATACAGGAGATTGGTCAGACACTTTATAACAGGCTACAGCAGTGGTTCTCAAAGTGGGTCAGGGACTCTCTTTGGGAAAGCCACTAGCAGGCCCACACTGCTTTGTTTACCTAAAGGCTCCATAGCCACATAGCCTCATGGGTCCCATGGGCTGCGGTTTACCATTTCCAGACAAGGAGCTGGCTTTTGGGGTCAAGTTTGACTAGGCTTTCCCAAAGCAGGCCCACAGACCACTTCAAGAAACACTTGGCTACAGCATATAAGTTAAGATTCAGACTAAGCCTATTATAGTTCTGAGGGTTTCCCTTCTCGGTCTCCCATTGCATGTTCAGTCTAAAGCAAACCTTCCATAGATGCCCAGGACACTTTGGCAAAGAAAAAGTGATGATGACATTCCATTGCAAGTATAAGAAGGATGCTGTATAGCAGTGGGTCTCAAACATTTTGGCCCATGGCCCACCTGGCTCGATGCAAACCTTTCCGCAGACCACCAGTTGCTAATGGAAGCTTGCCATTAATTACATAATTACGCCTAAGCCATTTTGCTAGTGCTGCAGCTAGGGAGAATGGTTTAGTTTAAGCAGTAAGAAAGGAAAGGAAATATTAAACAGACTAAGCACATTAACTTTCACATGTTATTTTAAATGAAGTTTAATCAAACTAAGTAAAGTACTAATTTACGTCCAACACAAAAGGTTTCAACATTGCCTTTATTTATGGCAGGGATAGGGAACATTTTTTGGGTCAGGTGCTACTGACCCACAGGGAAAAAAAAAAAATCAGTTGAGGACCACACAAGTAGGAAGTAAAACAACAACAAACAACAAAAAAACCACCCTCCAAAAAACCTCCAACTCTCACTGATGTGGCCCCCAACTGAGACACCTCACTCCTCTAGCACTCCAGCCCCATGAGGCAAAAGAGAGGGAGGAAAGACTGAGGTTCAGGGCTTTCCATGGGCTGGATTTACTCTTCTGGGGTTAGTGGATTTTGTGGACCTCCCCTCCCCCCAGACTCGGGGATGGGGACAAAAATGAGAGCTCAGTGTGTAGGACAGGGCTCCAAGTGAGTGGGATCAGGCTGGGGGTTCGGGATCTGTGTGGAAGGTGAGGTACAGGAGGGAGTGAGGCTGCAAGTCTGGGTGGAAGGTCGGATGCAGGAGCAGGCTGGAGGAAGGGTGTCTGACCAGGAGGGAGGGTGCCAGGATCAAGGGAGCATGCAGGAGCAAGGGAGGATGCAGGATGTCTGGCCAGGGGGAGGGTACAGGAGCAGGCTGGGGGAGAAGAGTGTCTGACCAGGAAGGGGGGAGGAGAGGGGAGAAGGGGTGCAGGACCAAGGGAGGATGCAGGGTGTCTGGCCGGGGGGGGGGGGGGCGGGGAGGGTATAGAAGTGGGCTGGGGGTACAGGGTCAGGGCATGAAGGGGTGACAGTGGGGCACTTACTTGCTTTCGTGCCCCACGCCATTCCCAGGCATCATGTCCCAGACACGGCCTCCCACCGATCCCATTGGCTGCAACTCTGGCCAACAGGAGCAGTGGGGAAAGCCTCCAGGCTGCACATCCATATGTTGCTGTTTCCCCAGCCAGGGGTAGGAAAACGGGAGTGGCAGCAGCACACAGAGCTGCTTCTAGCTCCGTTTCTTCCCCGTGAGCTGGATGTGGGCAGGGAAGCTTGTGGCTTCCTCCCTCCCACCCCCTGAGGGAAGCCAGCACTGGCACTCCAATCTCATGGGCAGGGGTGGAGGCACAAAGCTGGAGAGCTAGTACAGGCTCCCTGCTGTAAGGAGAGAAGGTGGAAGAGGGGGGGCTAAGCTCCAGCTACGAACCACCTGGAAGGCAGCCATGGAACACTAACTGCAGCTCGAGAACCACTGCTGTATAGATAATGGAGCCATGCCTAGAGAATCAATTCCAGATTTCATAACCTCATATAGCATCTCAGTGGTCAGGACCAAAGAGGTGGTGAATAATAATCTCATTCAGAAACACTCTCTGAGGAAGTGGGTCTGGCCCACGAAAGCTCATCAACTAATAAACCATCTTGTTAGTCTTTAAAGTGCTACATAGTCCTGTTTTTTGTTTCTCTAAAAGAGGAAATACACATGTTTATATACAGTAGGGAATGTGCCAAGGATGGTTGTCTCCTGGTACCCCATCAGACTTCTACTTGACAGTTTTATGGACATTCATCAGATAACTCAGGTCACCACAACAAGACCCCTGAAGTAAGAGATGAGGAGGCTACTCACCTTTAGCAGTGACTGACGTCCTTTGAGACGAGTGTCCCTGTGCGTGTTCCACAGCAGGTGTCGGTGTGTCCCAGCGCCGCATTCTTCACAGCAGTGCTGGAGGGCAGCGGGGAGGGGGGCGTGCATATACGGTGCATAGCCCCCCCTCCCGTCCACTCCCCTCCTTTTCTACCTGGAAGCCCAGCCTGATCCAGGTCTCCAAAGTAGAGAGGAGGAAAGGGATGGTAGTGGAGCACCTACAGGGGTGCTCATCTTGAAGAATGTCAGTTCCTCTTCTTTGAGAGACATCCCTGTGGGCGCTCCACAGCAGGTGACCGCAAAGCAATATGTTTAAGGAGGTAGGGATTTCAGATCTGGCAGATGAGCTGTAGCTAGCAAAGCCTTGGCAACCTTAGTTGAGGACAGAGGTCCATGAGAAAGTGCATAGTGTTTGGCAAATGTTTGGTCAGAAGCCCACGTGACCGCAGCGCACATGTCCTCTAGGGGAATCTTGCAAGGATAAACCACAGATGTGTCCATGGCTCTGGTGGAATGGGCCCGTATCAAGGTAGCGGCCTTAGGTGATTGTGCTGTTAGTAGGTACCCCACGTAGTGCAACTTTGTCTATACAGACAATTAACATACATTTAATTTACAGCAATCTACTCTTTTAAGAGACCTTTAACTAACACTCTATGGTCAATAGAGTGATAATCTTTGAGAGGATATCCATTCTCCTTCATTGCATTCTGCTATAGATATAAACAGCCTGGGTGAGGATCTAAAAGGCCTCGCTTTGTGGATGTAAAAGAAGAAGAGTGCCCTGAGGACATCAAGGATATTTATTTTTGCCTCGAAAGCGTTGGCACGAGGCTTGGGAAAAAAATACAGGTAAGAGAATGGTCTGATTTATATGGAATGATGAAGCATACTTTGGGAAGGAACTTCGGATGGGTACATACTCTGACTTTATCTTTGAAAAAGATAGTAGATGGGGGACCTGCCATCAAGGTCATCTCTCCCACATACCTGGCTGATGTAATTGCCACTAAGAATGCAGTTTTCATTGATAGATGGAGAAGCAAGCAGGTTGCCATGGGCTCAGATGGAGGCTTGATGAGAGAGTTAAGCACAAAATGTAGGTCCTATGGCTCATTCAGCAGGGTTATGTCTGAATATAGTGATTGGAGGCCTTTCATAAAGTGCTTTATCATCATCAGATGGGTGAGGACTGTGGTATGGTTGTTATTTGTATGGAATGTGGATATAGCTGCTGGGTGCACCTTGATGGAGTGGATAGAAAGGTTCAACTCCTTTAAGTGCAGGAGGTAATCAAGTATTACAGGTAACGGGGTTGTCTCAGGAGAGATGTTGTGGGGGACAGCCCAGTGTGTGAAATGTGATCATTTGTCAGTTTTCCATGTCAAGGTTGCTGAACTATGCAAGAGCACATCGCGTACCCGCTCAGAGCACTGTAACCCTATGCTCAAGAACCATCCAGGTACTAGGCTTTTAGATGAAGCCTGAGGAGCTATGAGTGTTGGATCTATAGCCCTGGTTGGTATAGCAGCCTGGGGTTGCATGGCAGGGAGATTGGCGGGAGTAGGGCCATTCTGTTGTGGAAAGGGATGCAATAGTGTAGTCAATTAACTGATAAGCAAAAGCTTATAGGTTAAGCTGTAGACTACACACATTTCCCCTCATCTTGCCAGTAAATTTTTTAGCAGGCTGGCCAGCAGCCTGGCTCAGTCTGAGCTTGCACTAGGTCTGGGACCTACCTCTGCTGCAGTTCTGTGTTTAAAAGCGAATTAGCAGTCAGGTGAGCAGGCAGCCTGGCTCTGTTCTAACTCGCACCAGGTCCAGGAGCTCAGCCCCGCCTCATCCCCACAGACAGGGCTGCTGCCACCGCATGCTGCTGCCTCTGTATCATAGGCAGCAGCATGGGGCAACAGGCAGCTGGTCCATGAAGGGAGCTGGTTTTTAAACTAGCTCCCCTCGTGGACCAGCTCCTGTCTGGCACCTCATGCTGCTGCCTCTGATATAGAGGCAGCAGTGTGAAGTGGCAGGGGGCCTCTTTGGGAGTGGGGCTAGAGTGCACTGGCTGCCAGCCTCACCCCGGGGACCATAGAATAGTCAAGTAACTAAGAATTCATGAGGTTACTTGACTATTCAATTAACCGATATTTAACATCCCTAGAAAGGGAACCACAGCTGTCTGGGCCAGCATGGAGCTACAAGAATGACTCTCACCCTGTCCCTCCTTATCTCGAGTATTGTGCGGTTGAGAAGGGGGATAGGAGGAAAGGCATAAAGGAGATGATGACTCCACTTGATGGGGAGAGCATCCCCGAGGGTGTCTTTGCCTATGCTGGTGCTAGAGCAGTATAGAGTGCATTTTTTGTTGGCACTTGTGGCAAAAAGATCAGTGGCTCCCAGTCTTTTTTATACCGGGGACCGGCAAATCCATTTAAACTTTTGGCAGACTAGTGACATTTTATTTGCATATTCATTATGCAAATAATGAAAATGCACATAAAATGTTACCAGTTTGCCAAAAGCCCTGGCCACCAGAGCCCTCTAGTGCCGGCCTTAACCCCCCTACAGCTCCCCACCCCTCCACTACACCCCAATGCCAGCCACTGACCCCAGAGTCCCTGGCACCCAACCCACCCACCGAGTGCCAGCCTCCCACCTTCAGAACCCCCCAGCACCAGTCCCAATGCCAAATGTCTGTGCCAGCCCCCCACCCCTTAAAGCCCCCCACTACCAGACACCCCAGTGCCAGCCTCCTGTTTCCTGAGCCCCACTACACCCAACTCCACCCAGAGCCCTCCCTAGTGCCAGCACCCAGTCCCCAATATTAGCCCTGTCCCCAGAGCCAGCCCTGCTCTCATGACCCTCCCACTATTACCCCCACCCCCAGAGCCCTCCCAGGGCCAGCTCGCCACCCTGGATGCCCCAGTGTCAGCCCCTGCCTCTTAGAGCCCTGCTCCCCAAATTAGCCCTGCGCTGCCTCCCAGTCACCAGCGCTGCTGCCTGGGTCACGGCTGCTCTAAGGCTGCCGTGCCAGGCTCCACATGATCTCCCATCATGCAGCAAAGTGCTCTTTTGTGTTCAGAAAGAGACCCCGTCCCTGCCTGGTGCTGGTTGGCTGAGGGGTGGGGCAGGACATGACTCTCCCAACAGCCATGGCAAGAGCGGTGTACCCTTGCCCCCAGAGCCACAACTGCCTGGCAGGTAACGGGCTGTGGACCGGCCATTGGGAACAGCTGTTTTAGAGGATATCCCCACTGATTGAAAATTGTTGCCAATATCCCACAGTCTATCTGCCACTCATGCTCTTCAGGTAATGCCCTTACAGTAATGCCATGAGAGAGGCACCAATTCCACAGGGAAACAGCCTCTGTACAGAGAGCATGGGAATGGGCACCCCCTGTGTGTTTATGTAAAACATGGTGGCAATATTGTTGGTATATATTTTGACATGCCTGTGGGCTATTGCTGGAAGAAAATGGTGGCAAGCCAGTTTTAAACTCTGAGCTCCAGTACATTTATGTGACGGGCCCTTTCCTTTGGCGTCCAGAGGCCCTGCATCATTGGAGTGCACATGGGGAAACTCAACCTGTCTGTTGTAATAACTGCTGAGGGTTTCGGTGCTTGGAATGGAATTCCTGTGCATAGGTTCTCTGTTTTTGTCCGCCAAAGTAGTGGTTGTTGGGATGGAGAGCGTCCTGGTGAGGGGGTGGTAGTTTGGCTTATAGACTGTGTTAAGCCATCCCTGTAGCATCTCATGAACATGCATGCATTTGGGACCACTGGCTTGCATGATACCATGTGGCCAAGCAACTGAAGGCAATCATATGCCATGACTTGGTCCACAAGCTATCTTTAATGCCACAAGTCTTGATTTTTGTGAACCTGTCGAGGGGCAAGGAGGCTATCACTGTCCTTGAGTCGAGTTGTGCACCTATAAACTGTTTGGAGTGTACCGGTTGGAGCACTGACTTTGTTTTGTTTATTAGTAGACCTAAAGAGTGGAAACAAGTCACAACTAGATGGGTATCTTGACGGGAATCTACTTCTGATTTCGACTTTATCAAGTAGTCATTGAGATAGGAAACTCAATGTTGTTGTTTTCCTCTGAGGCAGGCAGTGACTACCACAAACATCTTGGAGAAAATTCTTGGTGCATTGGAGAGTCCAAATGGTAGGACCATGTACTGGTAGTGGCACATACCTAGGATGAAGTGGAGAAAGTGCCTATGAACAGGATGAATGGAAACATGAAAAATAGGCATCCTGTAACTCGAGAGCCAAAAACCAGTCACTCAGCTTCAGAGCAGGAAAGATGGTGGCCAATGTTACCATCCTGAACTTTTGCCTTTTTATGTATTTGTTGAGGGCTCCAAGATCTAAAATGGGGCATCATCTTCTGTTCTTATTCTGCATAAGGAAGTAGTATGAGTAGAAACCACTC
Source organism: Pelochelys cantorii (assembly GCA_032595735.1). Taxonomy (NCBI): domain Eukaryota; kingdom Metazoa; phylum Chordata; order Testudines; family Trionychidae; genus Pelochelys; species Pelochelys cantorii. The sequence continues at coordinate 46,403,682 of CM064334.1, read as the reverse complement.
CCCTCATATCCCTGCAGGACCGCTTCTATAGCGACCAGTTGGAGCAGCTGGTCAATCTCCTGTTGTAGAATCTCATCGTGAGAGTGGTCCCTGAAGAGAGATAGGATAGGTGGATGGGAGGATAGGTGGATGGGAGGGAGGGATGGAGATAAAGGGGGTGGTATATCCCACATGGATTGACTGTAGCACCCATTTGTCAGATATTATGCCTTGCCATTTGTAAAGAGGGCAGAAGTTGGTGATGGAATATGTTCTCGCTAGATGGCAACTCTGGAGCGGAGGAAAGAGGCCTCAAAATTTGCTTGTTGTTTTGAGATGGCTGATCCATAGTGCTGGTTTGGTTGCATCTACGCTGCTGCCTGCCATGAGCATGTTGTTGATACGACTGGTGGTCTTGTCATTGTTGCTGGTACGTGTGTGAGGAATCTCTCATTCTTGGATATGGTTGGTACCTGCATTGTCTCCTTCTGGTTGTAGGTATTTGAATGCCAAGGGACTGGAGCTTACCCTTGAATCTTTCATGGAGTGAAGGACCTAATTGGTTTTGACTGAGAACAGTTTTTCGCCCTGGAATGGCAAGTCCTCCACCATGGACTGTATTTCCTTGGGGAATGCTGCGGAGTTAAACCAGGAAGCTCTCCTTATAATGACTGCAGTTGCTGTTGACCTTGTGGCCATACAGCGGCACTGAGAGTGGCCTACAGTGCTGTGCAAGAACCTGCATGACCTTCAGCAATAACTGCTTTAAACTGCTGATTTTTGCCTCCAGCAATATTGTCAATAAATGTGCTGAATTTAGAATCGTTGAAGTCATATTTATTAAGCAGAGCTGTGTAATTGGTGACTCTAAACTTCAGAGTAGAGGTGGTGGAGACCCTTCTACCAAAAAGATCTCATCTCTTGCTGTCCCTGTCAGCAGGAGTCAAATGAGGCTGGTGTTGTTTGTTTCGTTGGTGTGCAAAGAAAGGGGGTGGATGGATGAAAATAAATTCAGATCCTTTCGGGGGAACATAGTACTTTCCATCAGCCCTCTTGCAGGTGGGTGGGATAGTCGTAGGGGTCTGCTAGATTGTTTTTGCAGGGTCCATAATAGCAGGATTTATGGGCAAAGCAATCTTTGCGGTAGGGGTGGCCAGGAGAATATTGATAAGTTCACGTTGGGTCTTGGAGACCTCCTCCATAGTGATATTGTGGTCTGCGGCCTCCCTTTTGAAAAGGTCCTGAAAGGAAGCAAAATCACCATCTGCCATTGGAGGTGGTGGCATTACCATCATCTTCGCCAGATGAAGTGTATTTGTGTCAGGAGATGTGCCTGGGCCTGATTTGCGGGATTGAAGATCTGATGCCTCCTCCTGAAACCTATGGGGAGATGGACACTGTGGTGGTGGAGAGGGTGCAGGTTGATTGTCCCTTTTTTTGGTGTGCTTTCTCCTATAATTGTATGCCTATGGGCTCCAGTATTGCCTCTCTGCGGTGGCATCGAGGGGTATGGTCCTCAAGGGGGGGATGCTGGTACCCAGTGAATGTATGAAACTGGGATGAGTGGACGGGACAGATACTTTGGTGCCAGTCAACAGTTGGGGTGAGAAAAAAAAAAAAAAAAAAAAAAAAAAAAAAGCTACCTCGCCGCTCTCATCTTCATCACTGGAGACATGCCTTGGTGCCACTGAGGTCGGTGATGTAATGGTGCTGAGGAATGGGGCGTTAAAAGCAGAAGAAATAGCAAGATCCTTCTGATGGAGATACATTGTGCTGGGGTGGATGGTGCCAAATTGATTGAGTAGTGGTCGGCACCGATGTTTGCTGCCGTGCCGAGATGGTTGTGGCACCGTTAGCTGTAGGGATGGTACCAGTGTCCGTTGCTGTCACAGTCTATGGTGCTGTATCAGCACCAATAGTACTGCTGTCTGGTTACTCGGTGCCAAGCTGGGCCCTGAGCTTTGTGCGTGCTCTGTTTAAAGATGCCGCAATAGGTGCAAGAGAGGCCTGGCATGCCATATGTACTAAGATGTGGTGTCGCCGCAACTCTCGGTGCCGATTTCTTGCTCAGGTGTTGCTAAGGCGACTGAGATTTGTGAAGTAGAGAGGCGGCGCGTTTCCTAGGGGATTTTTCCCCGTTTGTCAGGTTTAGGCTTATTGTGCCATTGAGTGCCTGGGTCCGAGGATGGATGCTGTGCTTTTTCAAGAATGACAATCTTAATATGGAGCTCTCGGTCCCTGCACGTACATGCCTTAAGCTTGGCACGATGGTGGCAGTCCTGCTGTACGTGATTTTCGGTTAGACATCTGATGCACCTTTAGTGTCCGTCAGAGATGGGCTTCACATCATTATAGGCAGAGCCATTTGAATCCTAGTGATCCAGGTATTGTTGCCAAAGAGGGAGGCAAACAGTAGCAACCAGGGAAAAACAACTCGGAGGAAAAAAATTTTTTTGGTTTTGTGGGGTTTTTGGGTAGGAGGGAAGGGATGAATTTGGATAAGACGAAGGGTAAGGACAGAAAAAACACAAGTGAAAATGAATTGCTTATCTACAAGACAGAATGCTGAGTGAAGAGCACTGCCAAGCTCTGTCTTAAGTCAGGGATGGTAAGAAGGAACTCAAGGGGACGGGGGCTGTGCATGTATAGTTGTACTGCACGGTGCCACGTGCCCTGCTCACTGTGCATGTGTGCCCCCCCTCCCCCCAAGGCACTGCTATGAAGTATCCGGTCAGCAACACTGGGATGCACAAGCATGCTGTGAAGCACCCATAGGGACACTCATCTCAAAGATATAGTTCTCCTCACATTTCCCATGTCCCATCTCAATATATGTTTGGGATTTTTGAGGATAGAGATTCGGCAGCTAAGAGCTTTCACCTAATTCCCTTTAAACTGTTATTAGTGTAGATATCTTCACTCACACAGTCTAAAAATAGAGAAGTAATTTCACAGAATGACAGGACTGTGCCAGCCGCACACTAATAGAGCAAACAGAAAAGACATTTGTAACTGAAAAGTTTTCGTAGTTTTTGCATTAGCAGACAGCAAAGGGATGGACGTACAAACCAACTAACCTAGAGAAAAAAAGCTAGAGCATAAATCTGAGTAGGAACACACAGGGGTAGACTGGCTATGGTAGGATTACCATCACCACTCCCTTTCCCTCCCCCCTCCCCCTGAAAGGAATTTTTTTTTTACTCCATGCTGAAGAAACTGAGTCAATCACATCCATTATAATTTTTAAAATTCACTTAAAATGAGTCTCCTCCCACCTCTTTTTTAAAATTAATTCTTTCCATCTAAGTCTTTTGCAAGACAGTTCGAAATGTAATAGGCAAAATCACACCATTGATTTACAGTGTAATAAAATGCTGCCACACCTCCTGTTCTTTAAGAAGATTTCATATATTGCTGTCAAATATTGTCCTCATTTTACACATGGTGAAACTGAGGCTATGGCTAGACTGAGGGGTTTTCCTGGCATACCAGAGGTATGCCAGAAGAAAACCTCGCCATGTCCAGGGAACGTGTTTGCACTTCCGCTTTTTTTTGGCGGAAGTGCAAACATGCTCTTTCAGAAGCCCCTGTATTCCTCCTTCTATGAGGAATAAGGGGGCTTCCAAAAGAGGGGGCTTTTCTGACATTTGGCTCTGTCTAGACAGGCCAAATGTCAGAAAAGACGTTTCCGACAAAAGAATCGGAAAAAAATATGCAAAATGCGGAGTGCATTTTGCGTATCTTTTTCTGATAAGAGTGTAGCGTAGACCTAGCCTGAGGGAGCAGTGTCAAGTGACTGGGCCAAGTTTATAGCAAGTCCACGTAAGGAATAAAACCTGAATCCAAGTTCACTAAGTGTTAATAGAAATAAATCAGTTCTCTGCATGAAAGAAGTTAAATATAAAATAATCTGAGAGGTGCTAGTGTTAGTTATTGCAGATCTAGATGACTGGACCATTGTACGCTGATTATGTACAACAGGCAAAGCATGATAATCAGGAAGGTCCTGGGTCTACGGAGGTACAGCAGGCAAAAAAGTACTGTTGAGTTATACAGAACATTACCTCTCTTCCATGAAGGATTCAGCTATTACCAATGTGGTGGCAAGATGTGCAGACTGCTATTTCTTATATAAGATTAGAGAATATTGAGGATTGGGACTTAAATTGAAAGGCTTCAGTTATGAGAATAACAAACTGACAGAATCTAATGGAAACCTATTAAAAGTGAAAAGATCTAAATCATTATGGGAAGTGTATACAATCTGGAATGTTACCTGCTGAAGGCAGTTACTGCTGAAGGATTAAAGGCCAGAATGCATGAAAATTTAGAAAGCATTGGTGCATACATGGCCTGCTAGGTGTTAGGCTAAGAGGAGGTATGTGTAGTGTGGGTCAGTTCAAGAAACAGTTGGTTTGAAACCAGGTATTGTATTGTTGAATGAGCATTGATGAGCTGAATGGCAATTTACCCATTCCCAAAAAGTTTCCTGCATTCCTTTAATTCAATGACAGGAATGAGATCTAATTGCATAATAATATAGTAACACTTCAGGTTTCAAAAGAAGCCTTTTGTGCTGTCTCTAAACAAGGGATTTCTTGTGGTCAGAAACCAGATTATCACCACTGCTCCCTCCCTAATTCTACTTCACTTTCAAGGTTGCTGCCAGCCAGCTAAATGTCAGAGTACTGCATACAAACATTCCCTCAGAGCGCCATCCATTGCCCTGGTAACTAAGCTCTTTCAACAGCTGTGTTATTGATGGAGACTGGCCAATGTTATTCACACAGAGCATTTGTTTCATATAACTTATGTGAATGAGACTTCTTGCACTAAGACTGGAATTCTATTTGCAGTCGTTACCTGCTTGACCGATTAAATGAAATATGCGTGGCACATTTCAATAGCCCAACACAGACCTTTTTAACCACTTCAGCAATTCAGACTTTTGGCAGATTTCTCCCTGCTCCCCATCTTTTTCAGAACAGTCAAACTGAGCAAGAGCATCTGTTGTTTCTAGTATGTTTAATGCAATTTTTATTCAAAGAGATAGTTTGTTTAGACCCAGAAATTAGCCTACCTTAGAGAAAAAACCAAGCCAAGACAGCTTTCCACATGGATTGACAGACATAGAAAAAGCAGTTTGCTCTTAAGTATCCGGATCCTTATAAAAGGCCTAAATGTGTTTCTAAAGATGTCTGTGAAGGCAGCCTGCCTTTCTATACACCCTTCAGAAGAATCACAGAATCATAGAATATTAGGACTGGAAGGGACCTTGAGAGGTTATTGAGTCCAGTCCCCTGCCCTCATGGCAGGACCCAGTGCTGTCTAGACCATCCCCGACAGACATTTATCGAACCTACTCTGAAATATCTCCAGAGATGGAGATTCCACAGCCACCCTGACAGTTAGGAACTTTTTCCTAATGTCCAACCTAAACCTCCCTTGCTGCAGTTTAAGCCCATTGCTTCTTATTCTATCCTCAGAGGCCAGGAAGAACAAGTTCTCCCTCCTCCTTATGACACCCTTTTAGATACCTGAAAACTGCCATCATGTCCCCTCTCAATCTTCTCTTTTCCAATTCTTTCAGTCTTCCTTCATAGGTCATGTTTTCTAGACCTTTAATCATTCCTGTTGCTCTTCTCTGGACCTTCTTCAATTTCTCCACATCTTTCTTGAAATGTGGCACTCAGAACTGGACAGAATACAGTACTCCAACTGAGGCCTAATCAGCGCAGAGTGGAGTGGAAGAATGACTTCTCCTGTCTTGCTCACAACACACCTGTTCATGCATCCTAGAATCATGTTGGCTTTTTTTGTAACAGTGTCACACTGTTGATTCATATTTAGCTTGTGGTCCACTATAAACACCTAGATCCCTTTCTGCTGTACACCTTCCTAGACAGTCGCTTCCCATTCTGTGTGTGAAACTGATTGTTCCTTCCTAAGTGGAGCACTTTGCATTTGTCCTTATTAAACTTCATCCTGTTTACCTCAGACCATTTCTCCAATTTGTCCAGATCATTTTGAATTATGACCCTATCCTCCAAAGCAGTTGCAACCCCTTCACGCTTGGTATCATCTGCAAACTTAATAAGCATATTCTGTGTGCCGATATCTAAATCGTTGATGAAGATATTGAACAGAACTGGTTCCAAAACAGACCCCTTGTGGAACCCCACTTGTTACTCCTTTCCAGCAGGATTGTGAACCATTAATAACTACTCTCTGGGAACGGTTATCCAGCCAGTTAGGCACCCACCTTATAGTAGTCCCATCTAAGTTGTATTTGCCTAGCTTATTGCTAAGAATATCATGCAAGACTGTATCAAATGCCTTACTAGGTATACCACAACGACCGCCTCTCCCCTATCCACAAGACTCGTTATCCTATCAAAGAAAGCTATCAGATTGGTTTGACATGATTTGTTCTTTACAAATCCATGCTGACTGTTCCCTATCACCTTATTATCTTCCAAGTGTTTGCAGATGATTTCCTTAATTACTTGCTCCATTATCTTTCCTGGCACAGAAGTTAAACTGACTGGTCTGTAGTTTCCTGGGTTGTTTTTATTTCTCTTTTTATAGATGGACACTATATTTTCCCTTTTCCAATCTTCTGGAATCTCTCCTGTCTTCCATTCAGCATTCCTGAAGGTACATTTTAGGGCTACCCAGCTGGTGCTGCTTTGAGAAAAAATAAACCATCTTACAGAATTTTACTTGGGGCCACAGTGCCATGACTAGCATTTCATTCTACCACAGGAAAGCCTTTGTTCAGTCAATGACCAAATTATGTTCTGAAGTTGCTGGACAGACATGCCTGACTTGGTATTCTAAACAGTCAGTGATGCAGAGTGAGCAAGAAGAGCAATACTAATTAAACTGTGGTAGAACTATGACAGTCTCCCATTATCCTTGCCCTGTGGCTCAAAATTTAGAATTTAAATTCATCACAGGAAAAGCTTACATCAAAAACATGAGTCACTGCAACCTTGTCACTTGAAACACCTCTCTCCCCCACCCAAGGAAATATTATATACATACCCCCTCCTAGAACCCCAATATCAGATTCCTCAAAATAATCCAACTCAGTTAGAAAATCCAACTCAGTTAGAAAATTCAAGAATAGGGAATTATTGCAAATACACTTTTCTTCAGCTCAAGCAGCTTCCAGACCACTAGTGAACAGAGGTCCTGGCTTTTGCAATGCAAACTGAAACCCAATTCAAGCAAGCATGAGAAAGTTACAGGGTCATTGTCCAAGTACAGACTAACATCCTCCTTTATCTTTCTCTAGTTTTCTGACAATATCTATTCAGATTTCCATAGCCATGAAAAGCTAATTTATAAATGTAAGGGATATGTAATCACTAGAAGACTTGTAGAGAGACTGCATTCAATTTTAGCTTGGTTAAAAGTACTGCTGATTAATTTTTTAAGCACACCACATAATAATTTGGGACATGAATCTAAGGGGGAATGACTTCCAAACTGTGATAATGGAGATAAACCATACATTTTACTCAGTCTTTCTGAATGTGCCTTGCAGGTGCGGTCAGCCTACGGTATCAAGTATAAAACTACTACATCAAGTAACAGCAAGGAGACGATAGGTTCAATCAACGACAGTAGGACTAAAACAGGAATGATCTCAAGGTGACCCTTCGATCATATGAAAGAGTCCACTACATTTTTGTGCCCTCAAAGCAGATTTGGAAGGGACAGAGTAAAGAAAAAGCCATTTATAGTCTCAGACCAGATCAGAATTACATGTCAGCATTCTTTGCTGGGAAGGAGAGAAAAAAAAAGAATTCTTGTGCTAGCTTTCCCTCCTTTAATCTGCTGGAACTGTCCCCGCCACACAATTTCTTTTTCAATGAGAAGAGGCCTCGCTAGCGCTCACAGAAATTTTCATAAATGTCTTTTCTTGCCACTGACCATTCTAGCACTAGCAGGCTGCTTAATAGTCCATCTAGTAAAATGCTGCATGTCAGATTAAAAATAGAACCTTCTTGTTAGCATCACTACTCTAGCAAAGATTCTGGAACTTAAAAAAACAAAACAAAAACTTTCTCCTTTGCAGAGGAGGTCATGGATCCCAACTACTGACTTTTTTTTCAAATGGTTCAAATGCTAGTTTAACTATGTGAATGGACTTTTGCCATTGGATTTCAGTGGGAGCAGTAGGAAGGCACAAAACAGTCTGTTATGTGGTAGGATCTGGCAAAGCTGGCTCTGGAAGAGCCACTCCCTTTTGTATGGTTAGGGAGGATATTTTGATTTTTTCCATGATTAAGTAATTTTACACATAGTAAATAATTCATAAATTGACACAGACTCAAAACATTAACATTATCCTTAAGAGGATAGTTTAAAAAAGGAACCATTTTTATGCATTCGCTCTGTTAGCAGGTTCACATGTAGCGCAACTTTGTCTATACAGACAGACAATGAACATACATTTAATTTACAGCAATCCACTATTTTAAGAGACATTTAACAAACACTCTATGATCAATATTTTCTTGCTTTGATTAAACATTTGGGGGATACAGTGAGTGACTTACTTATCTCGTTATTTTTCTTGAACGCAATGTCCAGTTGGAGGATAACAAGTATAAACTGGAACCAGGGGCTCATCTCCTTGGTGGGGAGGGGGATGTGAACAGCAAACACAATGTCGTTGGCTTCTATTTGTCTGCTCATTGCCTCATCAAGATCTCGGATCTTCTCACACTGGTTGGGTCCCCAGGGTATTAGCCATTTAGTTTTGTGGTGGTTTTTCCGTACATCTATGCATTTTACTGACACGTAGGGCACAGCCGTAGTGGGACTTGGAGCTGAAAATGAAACAAGCCACATTAACATGTTACATGATTAACAGTTTATTAAACCAGATTATCCTCTGAACCCCACACAGAAGTACAGGAGACTAGGTACTTCAGAGTAGCCCTTGAAAAATTGTTTAGGGAGTCTTTCAACATACACAAGAAACAACAAAGTGAAGACGTTTCAGAGGCTACATCTACACAGCTTCCATGCTTCATTTGCATAGACTTTTGCGGAAGAGGGATTAGCATATTGCTGTGCTTCATTTGCATAATTAGGAGCCGTTTTTGCACAAAAAGGCACCATCTACACAGTGCCTTTTTGCGCAAAACCCCCCTGTAGTCGGTTGGCCCGTCCGGAGGGGTTCCTCCTCCTCCGGCTCAGTGGGCGGCCACTCCGACCCACTGTGCTGCCCCTTTAAGACCAACCCTGTTGGTCCACCGGGAGCGGTCCAGCCCTTAGTTCAGGGTGTGACGGCAGCAAACCACTCACAGTTACAAAGAGTGGCAAGGCCCTCAGTCCAGGGCGTGGCAAACAAACAAACACGGTTACAAACAGTGGCCAGGCCCTCAGTTCAGGGCGTGGCAACAAACACACACAGTTATGAGACGAGGCCAGGCCCTCAGTTCAGGGCGTGGCAACAAACAACCGGTTGGTAGCTCCTTGTTCAGGAGGGGTGCAGGCGGATCGCCTGTGGCCGTGGCAAGGAGGGAGAGACGGCCACCCAACAGGTGGGTGGCAGGGGGGGCGCAGGCCCACCCACTCCACTGCGCCCCGGCCCAGGGCCCTAGGGCAGCCGTTCAGGCTGCTTCGGCTCGGCGGGGGGGTGGGGGGGGGGTGGGGGGGGAGGGAGGCCCTCCGGCCCGACACGCGCCGGCCTAGGGGCCTTTAACAGCCCCCACTATCCCTGGGCCACTTCCGTTCTCCCCCTCAGGTGGTACCTGGATGTCGGGCAGAGGAGACTGGGAGTCCAGGAGAGTCTCATCCCACCGGGGTGGTCCAGTCCAGTCCTCGGCCGCTTGCAGGTCACTGGGGCTCAGCTGGACTCCAGGGGCCGGCAGATTCGGGCGGTTGAGCCAGGCCTCCGGGTCAGGGTCCGTGGAAGTCCCCGGCGGTGCCTCCGGTCGAGGTAGCTGGGGCCGCAGCTGGGGCCGCTTCTCCCAGTCCCGGGGCTGGTGCTGGGGCACAGGTTCAGGCTGGCCTTTCGGCTCTTCCGTCGCTTCTGGGAAGGTAGGCCGGTTACGCTGGGCCTCCCCCTCCCAGGCAGGGAGCCAACGGTCTGCCTCTGGGCCCCGGCAAGTAGGAGGCCCGGGCCAGGCCTCAGTCCCTACTTCCCAGGCTGGGAGTCCAGAGAAGGCCTCTCGGCAGGCTCAGCCCTGACTGAGGCTGCTGCCTGGGCTTTTATAGTCCTGGGCCCGCCCCCGGGCTTCCGGTCAGGTGATAGAGCGGGGTTAGCCTCAGCTCAACATGGCGTCTGGAGGGGTTCCTCCTCCTCCGGCTCAGTGGGCGGCCACTCCGACCCACTACACACACCCCCCCCCTTTAAGTCCAGACCCCATTTATCGGGACTGGGCCCTTGCTCCTCCGCCAGGCGAGACAACGCATCTGCGTTGGCATTTGCCTTTCCCGCCCTGTGTCGGATGGAAAACACATAGGGTTGGAGGGCTAAATACCATCTCATAAGCCGGCTATTGGTGTCCCGCATGTTTTGTAACCATTTTAGTGGTGCATGGTCTGTAAATAAAACAAACGCGTCTCCAAGGAGGTAGTACCGTAAAGCTTCAACCACCCACTTGATAGCTAGGGCCTCCTTTTCTATTACTGAGTACTGGCGTTCTCGGGGAAACAGTTTGCGACTGATGTAGACGACGGGGTGCTCCTCTCCGTCGACCTCTTGGGACAGCCCGGCCCCCAGCCCACTGTCCGAGGCATCTGTCTGAACAATGAAGGGTTTATCAAAGTCTGGGCTAAACAAGACGGGTTCACTACACAGAGCCTCTTTGAGTTGTTGAAAAGCGGCGTCACACTCTGGGCTCCACCTCACTCTCTGGGGTTTATCCTTCGTCAGTAGTGTGGTGAGGGGTGCGGCCAAACTGGGGAACAAATCGGCGGTAGTACCCCGCCAGCCCTAGGAATTGTTGGACCTTCCTTTTAGTTGTCGGTACTGGATAATTCCGTATAGTCTCCACCTTCCCCACCAGTGGTCGGACCACTCCTCGTCCCAAGCGATACCCTAAATAGGTGGTCTCCTGCCAGCCGATTTTACATTTCTTGGGGTTGGCGGTGAGACCTGCGTCTCGGAGGGTTCGTAACACAGCAGCCACTTTGTTCAAGTGCTCCTCCCACCCGCAACTGTAAATTACCACGTCGTCGAGGTAGGCCGCAGCATACTCCAGATGGGGGGCAAGCAGGCAGTCCATCATCCGCTGAAAGGTGGCGGGTGCCCCATGGAGGCTGAACAGCATGTGCACGAAGTGAAAGAGCCCTGAAGGGGCGGTGAAAGCTGTTTTCTCTCGCGACTCTGGGTCCAACGGGATCTGCCAATAGCCTTTTGTCAGGTCTAGTGTTGTTATAAAGTTGGCTTTCCCCAGGTGCTCCAGCAGCTCATCCCTCCGAGGCATCGGGTACGCATCGAACTTTGAAATAGCATTGACTTTCCGAAAATCAATGCAAAACCGGATGCTTCCATCCAGCTTGGGGACCAGCACGACGGGGCTTCTCCATTCACTCTTGGATCGTTCGATCACCCCCAACTCCAACATAATCTGAACCTCCTGTTCCACCACGTCGCGCATCCGCCGGGGAAGAGGTCTGTTACCTTCTCATACGACCTGTCCGGGCTTGGTTCGGATACTACGGGTTATGATTGAGGTTCGGCCTGGTTGCGAGGTGAAGGTTTTGGCGAACGCTTCAATGAGATGCTGGGCTTGGTTCCGTTGGTCCTCGGACAGGGTATCCCCCAGCTGGGGTGCACCTTCCTCATTGGCCCCGGGTATCTGGGGGCCCAGTACGGATTCCGAGGGGTATGGCGCAACCATCAGTCCTTCTCGTTCCCGCCAGGGTTTGAGGAGGTTCACGTGGTATATTTGCTTTTTCCTTCGCCGGCCCGGTTGATAGACTTCGTAGGTGACCGGGCTCAGTCGGCGAGAAATTTCATACGGCCCTTGCCAGCAAGCCAGTAATTTTGACTCGTCGGAAGGGAGTAGCAGCAACACCCTATCCCCGGGTTCGAATATTCTTTCTTGGGCTCCACGGTTGTACCCCCGCTCCTGCGCACTTTGGGCGGTCTGCAGGTTCTCCTGAGCCATGGCCCCCTCTCGAGAGAGTCTCTTGGAGTTGGAGCACGTACTGCAGGAGTCCTACCGAGGTTGAGGGGGTCTGCTCCCAGGTCTCCTTCATCAAATCAAGGATGCCGCGGGGTCGTCTGCCGTACAGGAGCTCAAAGGGGGAAAAACGAGTGGAGGCCTGTGGCACCTCTCGAACGGCCATTAATAGCGGTGGAACTAACTGGTCCCAGTGCTTCATTTCGGCCGGCGGAAACTTCCTCAGCATCCCCTTTAGGGTACGGTTAAACCGTTCGACCAGTCCGTCGGTCTGGGGGTGGTAGACGGAGGTCTGTAACTTGTGGATGCCTAAAATGTCGCAGACCTGACGCAGCAGCCGGGAGGTAAAGTTCGTTCCCTGGTCTGTCAGTAGCTCCCGCGGCAGCCCAACCCAGGCAAAAATTCGTACCAGTTCGTTCGCAATGGTGCGGGCGTGGATATTCTGTAGGGGGATAGCCTCGGGGAATCTGGTTGCATAGTCCATGAGCGTCAGGAGGTATCAGAATCCCGCCTTGCTCCGTGGAAAGGGCCCCACTATGTCCAAGGCAATCCGCTCGAAGGGGGTCCCTACCACCGGTAAGGGGACGAGGGGTGCTTTTGGCACCCCCGGGGCAGCGGCCAATTGGCAGTCCGGGCAGGACTGGCAATAGTCCTTGACTTCCTTATATACTCCAGGCCAAAAGAACCGGGCCAGGACTCGGGCCAGGGTCTTCTTGTGTCCGAGGTGACCTGCCGCTGGAATGTCATGAGCCAGTCTCAATACTGCGCGCCGATAGCCCCGGGGTACTAGTAATTGGGCTGCTTCTTCCTGGGTTTGTGGGTTCTGCACAACCCGGTAGAGCCTGTCTGCTCGTAGCTCAAACCGGGGCCACTGTGCAGCCCATTGCGGGTCAACCACGGTCCCGTCGACACGGGCGAGTTGGTTGTAGGCGGCTCGTAGGGTGGGGTCGTCCCTTTGGTCTCGGGGAAAATCCACCGAGTCCAGTGAAACTGGAGCATCCTCTGGGCCCGCGGATGCTGGATCCGTGGGCTCGGGCGCCTCAACGTCCGCTGGCTCCTCCCTATGGGGGGCCCCCCGCGTTTGGGCCCCCTGGGGTTCCTCCCCCAGGAGCTCCCCACCTGGCTCGGTCGGCGTAGGCAGCTCCCCCGGGCTAGTCTCTTGCATGAGGGCCGTAAGTCCTGGCCAATCGTGGCCCAACACCATGGGATACGGTAAATTAGCAACCACCCCTACGAGCATCACTCTGGTTACGCCTCGAATGGTCAGGAGGAGTCGGACCCGAGGATACGTCCTCACGTCCCCATGGACGCACCGCAGCTGCAGCTCCCCTTCGGGTACCGCGGTGGCCGGGAGGACATCGGGGCGGATGAGCGTCTGGCTGCACCCTGAATCGAGGAGGGCGAACACCTGTGGGGCCCCGGCTAGTCCCGGAGTCGTGAGGATTGGTGGGCCAGCAGGGACAGCCGGGGGGCTGCAGTACAGTCCTGGCCGTAGTTACAATCCATTTCCATGCAGTCCCTCTGTAAGTGCCCCATACGCCCACAGGAGAAGCACAGCCCTAAGTCGGGGTACGCCATTCGGGCGGGGTCCTCTCGCGGGGGAAGGCGCCACCGCTCCCGAGGCCCTGGGTAAGGGCCCTCCCGTCCGTCGTGGGTGAGGGTCCGACTAGCGCGATGGAGATCCTCACCTTTATTTTCCCTCGGGGCCACGTCTGTCCGAGGCCCAGTCCTGGTTCGGGGTAGTGGCACCGGGGCCACTGCCGATGCTTTTGGGATTGGTGCCAGGGTCCGGGTGCCCCATGCCATGGGATTCTCGGCAGCCAGAAAGTCCTCCATGAGGGTGACCGCCTCTGCCAGTGTTGCTGGGCGGTGCCAGAGGGCCCAGGCCCGACCTCGCGGCGGAAGCAGCTGGGTGAACTGCTCTAGGGCGACCTGCTCCACAATTTCCTCCGCGGACTGCTGCTCTGGCCGAAGCCAGCATCGGCAAAGGGTTTTAACTCCGTGGGCGACGGCCTGAGGCCGGGCGCCCGACGGGTCACTCGTGGACCTGAGCCGTCGACGGAAAGTTTCTGGGGAGGTATCCAGGGCATCCAGGATGGCTGCTTTGACCTCTGTATAGTCCCGTGCTGCCTCCAAGGGTAAGGCCCGGTATGCCTCCTGCGCTAGCCCAGTCAAATATGGAGCTATCAGGGTTGCCCACTGTTCTCGGAGCCACTGCATGATGGTCGCCACCCACTCAAATGTTTCCAAAAACGCTTCTGGGTCATCTTCCGGGCCCATCTTAGTGAGGGTGACTGGGGTCCTTGCGCTCGCCCGGTCCCCGACGGGTCCCTCCTGCGATCCAGCCGGGCGGGCCCCGAGGGTCGCCAGCTGCTGGAACCCCTGCATTTGCAGCTCCTGGTTCTGCTTCGCCATCTCCTGTAGGATCTGGCTGTGTTGGGCGCCCAGCTGTCGCAGTAGCTCCTGCTGTTGTTGGTGTTGCGCGGCCAGCTGTTGAGCCAAGAGCTTCTGCTGCTGTTGCTGACCCTTAGCAAGAACTTTAAACACTTTCTCCCACTCCATGTTTGTCCTGGCCCCGCAAACACGCGGGGATGAAGGGGAAAAGGGGGGGGAAAAATTAATGGGGTGTTTTTCTTTTTGGTTTTTCTTCTTTTGGGTTTTTTTTTTTTTTTTTTTTTTTTGGTACACTGAGGCACACGTTCAGCCCCTTACGTCAGGGGCAGGATCGATTGATAATACCCACATTCTCCACCACGTGTAGTCGGTTGGCCCGTCCGGAGGGGTTCATTCTCCTCCGGCTCAGTGGGCGGCCACTCCGACCCACTGTGCTGCCCCTTTAAGACCAACCCCGTTGGTCCACCGGGAGCGGTCCAGCCCTTAGTTCAGGGTGTGACGGCAGCAAACCACTCACAGTTACAAAGAATGGCCAGGCCCTCAGTCCAGGGCGTGGCAAACAAACAAACACGGTTACAAACAGTGGCCAGGCCCTCAGTTCAGGGCGTGGCAACAAACACACACAGTTATGAGACGAGGCCAGGCCCTCAGTTCAGGGCGTGGCAACAAACAACCGGTTGGTAGCTCCTTGTTCAGGAGGGGTGCAGGCGGATCGCCTGTGGCCGTGGCAAGGAGGGAGAGACGGCCACCCAACAGGTGGGTGGCAGGGGGGGCGCAGGCCCACCCACTCCACTGCGCCCCGGCCCAGGGCCCTAGGGCAGCCGTGCAGGCTGCTTCGGCTCGGCAGGGGAGGGGGGGGGGAGGCCCTCCGGCCCGACACGCGCCGGCCTAGGGGCCTTTAACAGCCCCCACTATCCCTGGGCCACTTCCGTTCTCCCCCTCAGGTGGTACCTGGATGTTGGGCAGAGGAGACTGGGAGTCCAGGAGAGTCTCATCCCACCGGGGTGGTCCAGTCCAGTCCTCGGCCGCTTGCAGGTCACTGGGGCTCAGCTGGACTCCAGGGGCCGGCAGATTCGGGCGGTTGAGCCAGGCCTCCGGGTCAGGGTCCGTGGAAGTCCCCGGCGGTGCCTCCGGTCGAGGTAGCTGGGGCCGCAGCTGGGGCTGGTGCAGGGGCACAGGTTCAGGCTGGCCTTTCGGCTCTTCCGTCGCTTCTGGGAAGGTAGGCCGGTTATGCTGGGCCTCCCCCTCCCAGGCAGGGAGCCAACGGTCTGCCTCTGGGCCCCGGCAAGTAGAAGGCCCGGGGCCAGGCCTCAGTCCCTACTTCCCAGGCTGGGAGTCCAGAGAAGGCCTCTAGCCTCTCGGCAGGCTCAGCCCTGACTGAGGCTGCTGCCTGGGCTTTTATAGTCCTGGGCCCGCCCCCGGGCTTCCGGTCAGGTGATAGGGCGGGGTTAGCCTCAGCCCAACATGGCGTCTGGAGGGGTTCCTCCTCCTCCGGCTCAGTGGGCGGCCACTCCGACCCACTACACCCCCTCTTGCGCAGGAGCCGTTCTTCCTGAAAAAATGAGGAAGAACGGCTCTTGTGCAAGAGGGGGTTTTGCGCAAAACGGCTAATTAATTATGCAAATGAAGTGCACCAATGCGCTAACCCACACTTCATTTGCATAGGCTTTTGCAGAAGAGGGATGCTGTATAGACATAGCTTAAGTGAGAAAGTGTTAGCCTTGTTCTACTGACTAGATATGCCCGTGGCACTTGGCATCACATGGTGGAGTATCTGCTGTCACCATGAGGTCTACTTTTAAAGAAGGCCAACTGGAAGTGAGTGGCAGAACATAGCACATCTACCACTTGGACAACAATGACCTGTCCAAGTTATGGCCCTTAAGAGTGACTTAAGAAAATGTGAACTGAAAAGGCATTCTATAAGCTTTGCGCTGACCTTACAAGATCAGTTGGTGTATGGCATAGGAGAAGAATTTACAGATATTAATGTACAACCTATGCATTTTCAACTGCTTTAACAGAAAGAGGCAATTACAGATTTTCAGAATCTAGTTTCTTTTCTTGTAATCATCTGAGACAAAAAAACTGATCATATTGATGTCTAATATCTGGGTTCAGTCAATGTTATGTCCCTTGCACGTCTAGATACTTCTGAGGAGCAGAGCCCTCCCATCAATATGACAGTTTGAGGCAATGATCGCAGGCTCTGCAGGGCCCAGGGGACTAGCGGAGAGCCTGGTCCACCCCTGCACTTGACAGCAGGAAATGAAGCAGCCCGGTCCCATCCTGCTCTGCTCCTCCTAACCACATCCCTTGGAGGAAGTGGGTGTGGAAGAAGGAGTTCTCTTCCCAGAGAGAGTTACCAAGGAATGAACTCCCTGCCCAACCCAAGGTGGCAGCACCACATTAGGTCTGCAGCATTCAGGACCTTACATAGAAGCACAGGACCAGAAGGACTTTGATATCCCTAGGACCAGGTGACCTCTCAATGTGTAGTCGATCATATGATTGATAAATCTTGTTGACTACACGCATTCCCCCCCACCCCCACCCAGCTTGCTGCTTCTGTCAGCACAGAGTGGCAGGGGGCTCCCTGGGAGTGGGGCCAGGAGCGCACTGGCTACTGGCCCCACCCCCCTAGGGCTATCAGATAGTTGTGTAACCACTAAGACTTCATGCAGTTACACCACTATTGCCCGATGTCCAACAGCCCTACCTGATCCAGTCACCTGCACTCATGGCAGGATAGACCACCCCTGACAGATGTTTGTCTAATCTGCTCTTAAAAATCCACAATGATGGAGATTCCACAACTTCCCTGAGCAATTTATTGCGGTGGTTAACCACTGTGAAAGGAAATTTTCCTAATGTCCAACCTAAAGCGCCCTTGCTGCAGTTCAAGCCAATTGTTTCTTGTTCTTTCATCAAAGCTTAAGGAGAACAATTTTCTCCCTCCTCCTCCTCACAATTTTCCATGAACAATTGTGTCCCCTCAGTTTTCACTTCTCCAGACTAAATAAATCCAATTTTTTCCAATCTTCCTGCATAGGTCATGTTTTCTAGACCTTTAACCATTTTTGAGGTTCTTCTCTGGACTTTCTCCACATCCTTCCTGAGTTTTGGTGCCCAGAACACAACACAAAACTCCAGTTGAGGCCTAATCAATGCAGAGTAGAGTAGAAGAGTTAATTCTCCTGTCTAGCTTACAACACTCCTGATAATACATCCCAGAATGCTTTATGAAAATTGGTTTATGACTATGAATCTGTTTAACTCAAAGACGCTTTAGGTAAAATGCATCATGTAACATTTTTAAAGTTATGAACTGCTGAATGTGTGCATTCTAATTTTGTGCATGTATCATTCTTGTATGTGAAGTTAGAAATATGATGTATTGATCTGTTTATAATTCTAAATATCTTATGAGTGCCATTATTGATACTCTCTTACCTTGGGCCCTGGGCCATTTAGTGTCCAATCTGTGAATGGTTTTGTTTTTCCCTGTAAGCCCAAACTGTAATTGGCCCTACAAAGTTGGGATGTAAAATTCCATTTAATTAGTTAACTGATGAAACATAAGCGGTTAAACTTAAACTGATTAAAGAGGGGTGGCCTCCCACTTCTGCCCCATGCGAGCCTGCTGACTTGCCACACGGGCTGGGAGCTGGCAGCCCTCCCCCCGACTGCTGCTTCCACCCTCCCCTCTTCTGCAGGAGGCTGCCAACTCCCAGTCTGTGTGGGCTGGGAGCCAGCAGCACCATGGGGCTGAAGCAGCCCCCCCCGCCCACAGCAGGCCAGGGGCTGCTCCTGATGTAACCCTTCACATCCCTACTACAAAGACATGTGGCCAGGCCACCTGATTCTGGAATCCATTTTGGATCTGGTACTTTTCCACCCAAATTGAACATCAAGAAATCCTGTCTTGGGCAAAAGGGATATTAAGGGGTGGGGGGGAAGAAACCAAACAACAGGAGAAGGGCCAGATGCCAAAAGATAGGCACCTTGGGTGGTAAGTGGGGTGTTAGAAACATTCAAAACTGAATAGGGGGAAGAAATAGACCCAAGCTAGGAGGCTGCCTCTCTTGTTAAATAGACGATTAGAATACTTATTCAGGTAAGAATTTGTATGTAACAAGTTTTAGTGTATTAGGTTTAGTTTGTTTATTTTGGCTTTGTAACTTACTTTGATCTGTCTGTTTTTACTTTTGATAATAAACAAAAGTTTTTAGTAAGCCCAGTGTAAACAATTGTTACTCTTGGAGAACAATTATCGAACCACTTATGCACCCACTTTGTAAAATCCATCTAGTTTGTATTTCCTTATTTTGTTTATGCCCAAGAATGCGGTGGGGAGAGGGTGCCAAAAACATATCCTCTCATCTTTACAAAGAGATACAGAGGCAGATAAGTTGAATGGAGCAAAGAATGCATAGATACTGCCTCTTCAAGTTCAGTTGATATGAAGAGTAGCATATTGCCAGTAAAAATAATGCTTCTTTTAAAAGAATTCTATTAGGAGAAGTTTCTCAAAATTTAAAATCCCCATGGTCAATCACCATACTAACAACTACCCAAGGGTTTATATTTCGAACAAAGATTTATCCTTCAGAGTCCAGTTTCTGCTTAATCTTGCAGCAGAGTAAAAAGGACATAATTAATTATGTGAGCAGCCAGGCAGTCAGAGTGTGACTTGTAGAGGGATCAAAATAAGATTAGCTGGTGGAAAGGGAGTAAGTTGATTCAACTCCAGATACTTTCAACTGAATATTATTGGTAAAGATGATTTACTTTACACACATTCAAGCAGGTCCCTGTGTAGAGCACGCACTCATACCCCTCTGAAGCAAAAAAAAAAAAAAAAGTCATTAATCTCATCATGCGATAAGACAATGACCTGCTCTGATCAACTGAACCAAAGCACGCTGCCAAAGTGAAAGTGTACATCATGATCCAGCATCAAGAGATTCTTAAAAGCATGTTGGACAGTAGAATGAACTTAAGGTTCTAGCACTGTGCTGCTGCATTTGTTGTCCCCCCACTTTCACACTAGACTGCATAACTGATCTGATATACCTATGCGTCACACACACACACATACACGCACACACACACGCACACACGCACTTTGACCCAATTCATTCCATAGTTCTCTGAACTGCTTATAGCTAAGGATGTTAAGAAGCAGGTAACTGACTAATTGTTTACTTGATACAATTTGTACAGAGTACATAATTAGTCAACCTACAGAGCCGCAGACTGGGTAGGCCCATGACTCAGCAGTTCCAGCTTGTGCTGGGTCCCAGACCACTGCAGCTCTGCTTTTTAAATGTAGTAAGAGCTGCCAGGCTACATTTGAAAGGCTGAACCACAGTGGGGGCTCTAACTACATTTAAATAGAGCCGCAGCAGTCTGGGACCCAGCTGAGCCAGGACTCCTGAATCCCGGCTCATGCCAGGTTCCCCACTGTGGCTCTGCCTCCCTTGTCCTCCCCCGCTCCTCCATGCACCATGGAGACGGTGCTGGGGGAACTGGCTTTTAAGCTGGCTCCCCCAGCACCGGCTCCTGCTTCCCCTGCCACCTCTGATAGAGAGGCAGCTGGGGGGGGAATGCGGGGGGGGGGGGGAGGAGTGACTCAACTACCCAGTAAGCCTAAGCTTATCATCATGTAGTCAACTACATCCCTACAGAGGGGACACGATAACAACTTTATTAAAGAGCTCTGGTTTAGATGGGAATTAACCATGTTATACAGTCAGAGCTATTTTCTTTCTACACAAGATTTAGATGGCTTACATTCAGATTCTCTTATGTTACTAGCATAGATAAGGTTTTTGGGCAAAGCAAAGAAACCCAATTATGTTGGATTATCATTGACTTCCCAATGGCCTTGATACATCATGCCGCTTTTCCATGAAAGTTTTCCCACCATTACTATCAGCTTAGTGATAATTCATAATGGCGAAGAACACTATTGTACACAGGACAACAGCTTTTCAGTCACTGTGTGGTCTAAAACTTGTATAGAGGAAAATTTAGGTAACCATGACTACAGAGGTCTCAAACTCATAGCCTCCAGGCCATCCCTGACTGGAGCACTTCTGTGATTCAGGCTGGTGACCCCCAGGGTGGAGGGACAACTCTCTGTTCCCATCCCTCAAGCCCTGCCCCTTCCTACCACTGCTCCATAGTACCCTGTCTCCCAGTGCGGTCCGCTTTCCCTCAGCTCCCACTGCCACAGGGAGTGCAGGGGGGCCTGACCACTGTTGCCACACACCAGCCCCCACCCCTGGTAATCGCTAAGGCCGCATCCCTCAGGAGTGGGAGGTCATGGGGAGGGGGAAAAGAGGGCAAGGGTGGATTTGGAGCACAGGAAAGGATAGCCTCCACCCTGGGGACTCCCAGACCAGTTTGCACAACTGATCTGGCCAGGATGGGCCACGGTGCAATAATGTTCTCTAAAGTTCTGTGCTCTTCCAGTTGATTGGTAATGGTTAAGGAGAAATGTTTTGGATGGAGATAGCTATTTTATTTTGGTCAGTCAGGACATCACCAGGACACTTGGGATTCATAGTAGTTTTAGAAGCTCTTTTTGAATGCTTCTAGATTATGCTATTCTGTGTCCCAGCCCTCAAAATAGGAGCAGCATGAGGGGAAGTAAAAAGAAATTTAAGAAAAGTCTGAATTCTGAAGCTGTCTGGCAGCAAGTTCTACTCCATGGCACAAAGGGTGCAGCTACACTGCAGGGCTTAGCTCAAAATAAGCTATGCAAATTGAGCTAAGTCAATTGCAAATCTTATTTCAAAATAGCTTATTTGAAATGGAGAGCATCTAACCCAGCACTTATTTTGAAGCAGAGCACTCTTCCTCCGGCTTCCCTTACTCCTTGACTCCTGTAACCTTACTCCTGTAATTGTATGGAGTAAGAAGTCATCCAGCTTGACAGTATTTTGACACTATTTCAAAATAACTGCCTGCTGTGTAGACACAGACTAAGTATTTCAAAATAACTAACGCCATTCTGAAATAAGTGTTGGTGTTTTATCCCCAGTGGGATGACCGAGTATCTAGACTGCTGCCTGCTATAGTAGGTTAGAGAAACGACTGTGAAAGCAAGCATCTGAAGTCCTATTTCTCCTCTCAAACTGGTTTTGCACAAGTGTACCTTCACTGATTTTAATAGACTCCTGATTTACATCAACGTGAGAAGAGTCAGACCATTTGTCTTAATGGTAAATAAAACAGATGACTCAACTAGGGATGTTAAATATCAGTTAATTGAATAGTCGAGTAACTGCAAGAATTCTTATTGGTTAGTTGTCTATAGTTCCCAGGGGAGGAGCCAGCAGCCAGTGTGCTCTGGCCTCACTCCTGAGGATCCCCCTGCCACTCCGCAATGCTGCCTCTTTATTAGAGGCAGTAGTGCAGGGTGCCAGGCAGGAGTTGGTCCACAAGGGGAGCCAGTTTAAAAAAAAAAAAACAGCTCCCCTTGCAGACTGGCTGCCTGTCGCCCTGTGCTGCTGCCTCTAATAAAGAGGCAGCAACATGGGGTGGCAGCAGCCCCTGACTAGGGTGGGTCTGAGCTCCTGAACCCGGTGTGAGCCAGAACTGAGCAAGGCTGCCTGCCCACCCAGTTCCTAATACACTTTAAATGCAGAGCCGCAGCAAGGGTAGGTCCTGGATCCATTTCAAACCAGGACTGAGCCAGACTGCTGGCCAACCTGCTAAAAAGTTTGGGGCTGGGGGGAAATGCGTGTAGTCTATAGCATTAACCTATAAGCTTTTGCTTATCGACTATACTATTACATCCTTAGCCTCAACCAAATCCTCCATTTGGATGTAGGAATCAAAGGATGTGATGGTGTTTGGGGTTTTTAAAAGCTTTTCCTTCTTTTAAAACAAAACCCGTATTTCCAACATAGCATCTGTTATGCGCATATGCATGTGAAAGTAGTTCTGCCATGTTTCTAGTGTCACCTGGGATATAAATAATTTAAAAGCTACGCACGTGCATAAGACAACTCACAAACCCTGGAGCTAAGTAGAACTGGAATAATTCTAATTCCAAGGCCGGATCTACACTACTTAGCTGCATTAGATTGATTTTCTAAATAATGAATCCATACCACCAAGCCTGTTCCACCATCTTTAAGGGCTGTTAAAGTTCATTTTGGTACACCTGCTTTTCACGAGGAGTAACGGTAAATGCAACCTTGCATGGTCATCTTTACGGCATGTGCAGACACAGTGCTGTAAAAGTCGACGTTCTTAGCCTCTGGGAGGTGTCCCAAAGTACCCCAATGTTACCGCTCAGGCCAGCACTTTGCACTTGGAGAGCAGCAAAGTTGACAGGAAGAGGCCTTGGAAAGTTTGAATTTCACTTCCTGTTTGGAGCACAGCTCATAGCAGGCAGCTCAGTTCACCATGAATGCACAGGGTCACAAATGAGTTCCAGCATTGAGCATGCAGGAGATCCTGGACCTCATTGCTGTGTGTGGGGAGGAATCTGCAGGCAGAAATACAAAGCAGCAAAAGAAACGCTGATATCTATGCCAAGATCACACAGGGCCTGACGGAAAAAGGGCACGCCAGGGATGACCAGCAGTTCCACATGAAAATAAAAGGGGCTCAGGTCAGTGTACCAGAAGACAAAGAAGGCAAATGGATGGTCTTGGGTCAGCGCTGTAAACATGTTGCTTCTATTAGCAGCTTCTAGGGGAGACCCAACCAGTGTCCCAGCTCAGTCCATGGATATCTCCCAAGAGATTATTCAGGCAGCCCTGGGCAACAACAGGGAGGACATTGAGGATGAGGCAGAGGTGGCAAGTGGATCATCCAATCTCACTGACAGCCAAGACCTTTTTTAAACTTTGGAGACAATCCCCCTCTTTCCATGACTTGTTGCTGCTGGGCCCTGATAGCAGGAGGCGAGTTCACATTCTTAATCGTGCCACAAGTGGGTTAAGGGTGTGATCTCTGGCAGCCACTCTGCCTATACAAGCAGGGGCTCCTCGGAACAGTTTGTTAGTGTGTCTGAAACAGAGTGGGAATCCTCTCTGTACAGCTCCATAAAGTTCTTACAGAGGGCCCTTTTTCACCCTTCTCACAAGGTTTCTAGGAACACCTGCTTTATTCGGTCCAGTAGAACACTTTTCCACACCAAGCCAGCAATAAGTGACCTGGAATCATTGCAGCACAAAGCATTGTAACATGATGTCCAGGTTTCTGGCCACAGTCAGTCAACATCCGTTCCTTATTCTGTGTGATTTGAAGAAGACAAGATATTGCACATGGCTACCTGTATAAAGCAGGGAAAGCTCTGTAACTAATACCACTGAGGCAATACATCTCCATTTGCTCATCTCCAACAAAGCCTGGTTTGAGTTCCTACCCTGCCACCATGTCTGGTCCCCTGTCCTCCCTGCAGGCTCCTCAGTGACCATGTGAGCCCCTGCCTAGTCACCATGCTCAGACCTCTTCCCTCCCCCAGGCTCCTGTGGGAAGGGAAAGTTGCACTCTCCTGGCAAGTGGGGGGTGCTGCTGAACATGTGGTCACCACGAGAGCCCCTGCCCTGCTGCCATGCCACCGTAGCCCTCCTTTGGAAACACAGACGCTTGCCTAGTGGCAGGAGCTGCTATTTGTATCCACTGTGTCGCACATGCTATCAAAATGGAAGCTAAAGCACGAACATCAACCTGATCCTTACCAAGCCTTTGACCAAACCAAGTCCAGCTGCTCCCTTGAGATTGGTGCAGTACTTACTGCAGAGTAGACACTTAAAAGCATAACTTTGGCCTTGTATACAACACATGCCTGTTGTGTTGGACAGATGTTCTTTTATACTAAGAAATTAGGCTCTGCACTCTAGAATGTTTCACTTTTTTCATTACAGTGCGGGCAACAGGGAGTCTGTTGCCCACTCTCCCAACCAAGCTCCTCCACCTCTTCAGCTAGCACAAATCCAAAAGGTGAAAACATACATGTTCAATGATCAAATGCAATCTGCCTGCATGGACATGGTGCAATTAAATGCATGATGAAGAATGATGCTGTAGGAGATGCGAATGGAGGGTAAGGAAAGGAGACCATGCAGGGGGAACTCAAGACACTGGAGGACATCTTGAAGCTTGTGGGGCAGCAAACAAAGCTGTAGACACACTGGGTAGAGTCACAGGAGAGGTAGATGGTGCACAAAGTCCCCTTTCACCACATGACCTCCTCACCAAGTTTCATAGCCTCCCCTCCCAGGTGTCCTAGAATACGAGGGTTTGGAAGGGGCAGCCTCATACTCAACCCCCAGGGATGTCATTCCCTCACCTGCGATTGCTGAACAGGGGATTATAATACACTGCTTGCCCTCATACCCCCACCCCCAAAGCTCCTGACTTTTACTCCTTTTCCGTCTCTGCTTCCTTGTGTTCCCTAAACGAAAATGCTTCATTTCTCAGCAATAATATCTTTATTGCTTGTGTTGCATGGAGTGGGGGAAATTACAGGGTTTACAGGCAAGCACACAATTCAGGGGGCACCTCGGTAAGAGCAACATACACGACTGTCATCTCTCTGTCTGGCGATATCTCTGTCTGGCCATTCACAAAAAACTATTTTTCCAAAGCCCCTCTGATTTGCAGTGACCTTCAATGTGCTCACCTTATTTCCCTGTTGTCTGGCTGCTCATAATTAGAGGCTAGGTGTTGTACCTCACCTCCCACTTCCCCTCAGGCTAGCATACATTTTCCCCTTTCACAGTTATTATGGAGCACACAGCAGGGTGCCACAACAATGGGAATGTTGTTTTCATTGAGAAAAAGCAACAATGAGTCCTGTGGCATCTTACAGACTAACAGATTTATTGGAGCATAAGCTTTCATGGGTAAAGACCCACTTCATCGGATGCATGTTTGACGAAGTGGGTCTTTGCCCACGAAAGCTTATGCTCCAATAAATCTGTTAGTCTGTAAGATGCCACAGGACTCATTGTTGCTTTTGCAAATTCAGGCTAACACGGCTACCCCTCCGATGCTTTCACTGAGGTCTATCCTACTCACACTGCAAAATGTACCTTTTAAACATCCAAAAGCACATTCTATCAGCATTCTGCACTTGCTCAGCCAGTATTTGAACTGCTCCAAGTTGCCTGTGTATGACTTCATGAGCCATGGGAGCAAGGGGTAGGCTGGGTCTCCATGGATCGCTGTTGAATGCCTCAGATGGTAATTTTCTGGTCTGAGAAGGAAGTTCCATCTTGCAGCTTTCTGAAGAGACTGGAGTTCCGAAAGATGCATCATGTATCTTTCCTTACTACCCGACATTGATGTTGGTGAAATGGCCCTTGTGATCTGCCTGTAACACCATTTGAGAACTACCCCCTTGTGGTTTGTGTACTCTTTGGCAAGGTGGCCAGCAGTCAAGATAGATGGAACACACATCCCTATTGCCCCACTACAGTTAGGGGACCCCATCGCGACAAAGCTCTCCACAATGTCCTGCACGTTTCCCAGAGTCACTATCCTTCACAGTAGAAGGGGATTTATTGCCTTCACTAGCTGGATCACAGCAGCCCCCACTGTAGATTTACCCACTCCAAACTGATTTCCTACTGACCAGAAGCTGTCTGGCGTTGCAAGCTTCCACAGGGCTATTTCTATTCACTTCAACTGTCAGAGTGGGTCTCATTCTGGTATTCTTGTGTATCAGGGCAGTGGAAAGCAATTCAAAGCTTCCATGTAAGTGGCATTGCTCCTGAGAAACTTTTGCAGCCACTGCAAAATATGTACTCGCACCCATCTGTGCTCGTCTGACCACAGCAGAACTGACAATCCGCTGTGTCACAAGGATCAACTGCCACCAGCATCTGTCCATTGATCCATTCAAGTGTGTCACATATGTCTGTGTTTGTGGCCTCCTCACATTCTTCCTCACTCTGGCAACTCCTGATTAGACTCTGGACAAACCACAGCATAAGGCGTGAAGTGTTTGCATTGATCATCATCGCACCTAGCAACGGAACAGGATCCACCATTGACCTGCTATGGCATCTGCACAAATAACCAGGGGGGAAAAAGTGTGACAAGATTGTTGTCCATTGTTTTCAAGTGCGTGTGGGGGGGGAGGGAGAAAGTGCATTATGGAATGCTGACCACATGTACCTAAAACAGTCTTTGTCCCATCAGGCATTGGAAGCATAACCCAGAATCCAAATGGGGAGGCAGGAATTGTGGGATAGCTACCCACAGTGCATCACTGTCTAAGTCAATGGCAGCCAGCCACCCAACTGGGAATGCACTATGTTGAACTCTTGCACACAGTGAGGACATGCACCTTTGACTTTACAAAAATTGGCTGCTTAAAAAATAAAAATTAAAAACAACCAACCAACCACTTTAATGAATTTGACCTAATCTCATAGGGTACGTCTATACTTGCTCCCTAGTTCGAACTAGGGATGCAAATGTAGGCAACCGAAATTGCTAATGAAGCGGGGATTTAAATAACCCATACTTCATTAGCATGATCTCGCCGGTGCGTTACTCTGCTCAACAGCTGATTCGAACCAGGAAGTGCGTGCCGGGATGCATTAGTTCGAATCAAATCCCTTGGTTCGAACTAACATTACTCCTCAAAAAAATGAGTTGTGCTTTTTCACAGCATTTGAGCATTTCATGAAGCATGCAATCACTTCTAGATTCTAAGACAAACAAATATTCTCTGCATACAAAGCAACAAACATGTCAGGGAAACTATCCCATCTGTGGCATTTAAAAAGGAAGAAAGGATCAACAAACATTAAATTTAAAAACAAAACAAAACAAAACAAAAAAAACCCACCTCTTGCTCCTTCTGCTTAAACAAAAGCTAAGAAGCCAGGGTCCAGTATCAATTGGCTATGGAAACTGTGGCATCCCAAAAATGGAGTATTATTTTGTTAAAATCAAAACAGCCTTTTTCTGCTTTACATCCAAATGCCATTAATTTAAAACAAAAGCAAAAATAGCCCCCAATCCAATCCTACAACATATGCCACATTGTCTCTAGATACAGGAAATTTTGAGTATATCAGGTTAGGATGACCAAAAGGAAAAGCATCTGCACTGGCTGCAATCCAGGAAAGCCTCTAAAACAGGCATAATTTCAAGTTTGATTTCAACAGGACGTAAGCTCGGTCTTGAAGAGTGATTACCTAAACCAGGATCATGGGTTCAGAGAAGCAAAGCATCTCAGTTTAAATAAATGCCTGCCCCAGTACTAGGGTTGCCAGATGGTTTAACCAAAAATACCGAGCCCCCCCCCCCCAAGGGGGGGGATTTTGTTGGGGAAAAAAAGGGGGGGGGGAGAAGGACCAAAGTTGTTGAGCAAAAAAAAGGACCCAGAGAGTTATTAAGCAAAAAAAAATTAAAAAATTAAAACGGCATGGCCTCTTTAAGAACAGGAGGGGCTGGGCTCTGCCTCTCCTAACAGGCAGCCGGTGGTCATCTTGCCTCCCTCCCTGCTCTGGGCCAGACAGCTCCCCTGCAGAACCAGGTGGGGGGAGCGGGGGGGGGGGGGGGGGGGAAGGAAGGGGGAAAAATGGGCCCGATTGCTGACTCTGTTGTAGGGTTGCCAGGTGTCCGGTATTGACGCGGACAGTCCTGTATTTTCGGCTCCTGTCTGGTTAAAAAAATTCAGAAAATACCAGACATTTTAAGTGTCCGGTATTTTCTGAATTTTTTTTAAACCAGACAGGAGCCGAAAATACAGGACTGTCCGCGTCAATACCGGACACCTGGCAACCCTACCCAGTACACAAGGAGAAATAAGAAGTGTGTGCACATTTATCTTGTACCCCACAGTTCACTTGTAGTAATCATCCCAACTGATAACAGCGCTACAATGACTAGCCTCTCAGAAATGAAACAATCAAGACATTCCTTAAAAATATAATATTCCTTTCCTCCCCAAACACACCCATTAAAAACTCACAACCAGTATTTTTAAAAATTTAGTGACATCAGCGAGCATTTTGGTTCAGCAAATAGAACGCTCTGCTGTTTTCTCAAATATTGCTACATTTGGAAGGGCTAGAAATCATAATAGGTCTAAAATACCATCACAAGTATTTATAAGGGTGTATTTAGATATGCATTACAACAAATAAACTAAAGAGTTAGTCACTACAAAAACACCACACTCCACAATTCACAGTAATTCATAATTCAATATAGCTTGATCTCACAATAATGTCCACTTCAAAAATTCCTACTACAGTGCTATTTTTTGCATTAATACAAGATCCTCAGCATTCATGTCAATTATCCAGTTCTCAACTCAGAGCTAGGCATGGGTACACATATTTTCTGAAAAAATAAACACTCCTTTTGATTTATTTCATTGAAAGACCAGAATGTTTTAAAAAGTAATTTTTTTTAAAACACACAATTTTTTAAAAAAAATTCCTCAAACTACTTTTGTATTTTAAAAAAAAAATAATAATAATAAAAAAAAAAGTTGACCAGCTTTACTCAGAATTGTTACAGATGACTGTTATTACAGGTGCCTTTGTGATATGAAAACAAACAGAAACCTCATCTAAAATAGCTTGCCAGTGAGCCACACCAGAACTTCTTCAGGAAGAAGACGACTTAGTAAATGTGATCATTTTAAATACGAACAAAGTAGGTTAGACTTAATACAGACTAAGCCCCTACAGAATTCTATTTTCATGCTGTCACCACTAGCTCTTGACAACTGGTGAAGAACTTGGTAAATCAGCATACCAACAAGCATTACCAACTCACTTGCAAACTGCAGCAGTTCCAATTGCACAGCAAGGTGTAGGAATTCACTGAACAAAATCCTGATCAGTCTTATTTTTGTTATTAGTTGGAACATACATGACAGCTAGTAAGTCCCAACAGATAAAATGGATCAAGAATCAGAGATCCCACATATATAAATATTACACACAGGTCTACTTAACCAATTTTTAGAAATTAGTACTGCCCCTTTGTTCTATTTGATCATGCTGGTTTGTAAAATCAGGGTTTAGGTTTAGAACACAAAATTATTGTAACAACCAACAACAAGGCCTGGTTTACACTAGAAAAATCAGATCACAGCTATAATTGCTCAGGGGCGTGCAAAGTCCATACGTTTCAATGTAGTTAAGCTGACCTAAGTCCCATTCAGACAGTGCTATTTCCTTCTGTCAACCTAGCTACTGCCTCTTGGGGAGACTGATTACCTATGCCAGTGGTGGGCAACTTGTAGGAGTGTAGGTGTGGTCCACGAGACATTTTCTTTACCATTGCCCATGCACAGGGTTGTCAGATTCCACTGGTTTCTGTCCACAGTTTTTTCCCCTACTGTTACTAAATTGACATGCATGTAAAGCAAGGGTACCTGAAGGGAGGTGCATACTGATGGGCTGCAGAGGGAGTGCACGGCAATCAAAGTGCTGCTACAAGTCAACTGGAACATCCCATAAATTCTAGCTATACAAACACAATTAGCAAAAACTAACATTTCCTGGGAGACCATCTTGGTTACAACAATCATGCAGCCCACTGAGATGAAGGAGGGCTACTCATGAGACCCACTCACTAGCCAAGGTTGCCCATCACTGACCTATACCAAACAGGAAACCCCATAGGTCCGTGGTCACCAACAGGTCGATCGCGATTGACTGGTCGATCACGAGGCCTCGACCAGTCGAACGCGAGGCATCTGGGCCCCTCCACCCCCGAGAAGCCCCACTACTTTACCTCCATTTTCGCTGGAGGTAGTGCCGGCTTCCTGTGAGTGGACGGAAGTCCCGCAGCTTAGCGCCACTTCCGGGGGTTCCGGAAGTGCGCTGGCTACTCTGCTGGGTGTGCTGCAGGAGGGGGCGTCGGCCCCGAAGGAGGAGCACGGCGACTTCCCTGCACCAGCGCAGGAGGGGTGAGTCGGCCCTGGGGCAGGCGCGCACGGAGGTTTCAGCCCCGGTGCAAGCATGCGCGGGGTATTCCTGCACTGCGGGGGGGGGGGGGGGGATCCTGGGAGGAGGCAGATGCAGGGGACTCTCTGCCTCCACTGGCACCCTGCTCCCCTGTTCCCACTCCCCAGCCACAGAACTCTGTCCCCACTGGCACCCTGTCCCCAGCTGCAGAACCCTGTCCTCTGCCCTCCCGGCACCCTGTTCCCTCTCCTCTGCCCCCAGCTGCTGAACTCTGTCCCCACTGGCAGCCTGTCCCCTGCCAAAGCACTCACTAGCACCCTTCCTGAGTACTATGTCCCCTGTTCCCACCAACACAGTCGGGGCCACATTAGTGAAGCTGGGGGCGTGGGGGGGGGGGGGTTGGAGAAGGTTCTTTTTGCATCTCACTTGTGTGGCCCCAACTGACTTGTTTGAGTCAGGAGTCACTGACCCAAGAAAAGTTCCCTGCCCTTCTCAGAAATAAAGACAATGCAGAAATTTTGTGTTTGACATAGTATTTTATTTAAAAATGAAGCCTGGCCAACAAACCCCCAATTGGGGCCAAGTCCCCATCTGGCCACAGCATCATAACACTCCTGCACTCCCCTTTCCCCCAGACCCTACATCTGAGCCTATCATACACTGGAACCCCCTGTCCTGAGCCCCTCACATACCCCCAACCCAAATTCCTGAACCCTCACATCCAGAAGTCTGTGGCTTACTTAGCACCCTAACCCTACATCTGACCCCAACAGTGCCTGGCCTAGTGCCCCCTCCCCGAGCCAGTGTCTCCTTATCCACCTTCTCCTGCATCCAGATTTCCTCCCAGAGCTTGCACCTCTCACCCCTTCCCACACCCAAATCCCTCATTCCCACCCCAGAGCCTACACATCCTGTCTCAACTCAGCGAGATTACGGCTAGACTGCAGGAATTTTTCAGGATTCCAGAGATATCCCAGAAAAACACTTCTGCATCCAGAGATGCATTTGTTCTTCCGCTTCTTTTAGTGGAAGAGCAAACATGATCTTTCGGTCACCCCTATATTCCTCTTTCCACGAGGAATAAGGGGGCTTCCAAAAGAAGGGGTTTTTCTGACATTTGGTCCAGTCTAGACAGGCCAAATGTTGGAAAAAACCTTTTCCTACAGAAGAATTGGGAAAAAAAAGCAGCAGTATAAGGGTTGGGGATAGCAAGTGATGGAGAAGAGAATAGAGAGGGCGGGGCTTCAAGGAAGGGGCAGGGCTGTAGATCTTGGCTTGTTCTGTCATTTAAAAAGTGATCTTGGGTGTAAAAAGGTTGGAGACGACTGCTATAGGTAATACCTACACTGACGTACTAAAGCAGTGCAACTGTACTGCGACTGTTTTAAGTGTAAACAAGCCCCAGGTTTCTCATTAGGGCAAGAAGTTGGGTTATTTCAAGAGCAGGATGGACAGTTGAAGTTCAAAGGGAAGTTTGCCGGGACAGGGAGCTATTACCATCACAATTTCATTTCAAAACATTACTTCCACATACTTGAATGAACTGAGAAACAGATCAATGCAGCCAACACATGCTCACCCTTGTACAGCCCTGTAAGTGGGGCGGGCACAAAGTCACAGGCAGAAAAATTCTGGGGGGGGTTGAAAGCCTTGCCGGGGAGCAAATGTGTGCTGTCCATGGATGCTAAAATATCTAGTTACAGACCTGAATAAGTGTTTGGCTTGGGAAGTTTATTAAAAGGCAGTTGCCTACAAAATCAGACCATACAAACTTTGTCATCTTTGTGTTACAAAGATCCCTTTCTTTGTCTCTGCCCTCCATTATAAAAACGCAAAGCCAACTATATTGTGCCCCTGAAGCCCCTTTCTGCCATTCCAGCACCAGCCAGGCAGTGGATCTTCTTCTACTCAGATACATTCTGCCCTTCTCCCTGAACTCCATTCCATCTATTCACTGCTTCCAGAACTCCCTCCTCCCCCAGGGAGCCAAGAGACACAAAGCTTAAATTAACACTGTCCCAACAAAAACAAAATTACTGATAGTTCTATGGTTAAAAGGAAATAAATTAATGTGTATAAAAGGCAACTGTGTGTCCAGGATTATGTAACAGATTTATGCCTTTTTGGTTTTGTTTCCCTTCCCCCCCCCGCAATCCCTCCACTAAAGACACACCTTAGCAGTGGAGTGTTAAATTCCTTTAGCACCAGGACAAGACAGTAATCTCACAGTGACTAACAAAAAACAGCAGTTGCACATGAAGAGTTTGAATTCTATGTTGCTGTTTTTAAAAAGAAAAAAGCCAGATGTTTCACACAAGCTCTCCTGGAACTCTCTCTCTCTCTCTCTCTTTTTTTTTTAAAACAAAAAGAGAGTACCGAGGTCTTTGTGCCTGATTTAAAGTGGACATTTCTGAATTAAGAGGGATCCTGATTTCTACTTTTAATGTTTCTTGCTTTGATTCAGTTTATGACTTTAAACAGATTTCCAATTCCATTGCTGACTGATTATGATTTTAGGTATTTGTCCTGAAAACTTGTATCTCCCATGCCAAAGTTATATCTTTGAAAAAGAAAAGACAATCCCTATATATTTCTTCTCAGGAACTGTACACCAAACAAGCTTTGCCACTTGGCTTACATTATTTGTTTGGCTCAGATTCCATTAATTGGAAAAAGTGTTGAACCAAGTGGAAAAAATATGCTTTGTGAAACTGCAGCCAAGTCACCTCACAGTAGTACAAAGTGCTATACAAAACATCGCTAGCATCAAGAGATTTCAGTTAAATATTGGTGCCAAACATGCTGTTTTTAACCAGTTTATGTGCTTGTATTTGGTACAGTTGTACATGTGCCTTAGTATATTTCAGTGGAAAGGTAATTAAAGTGACATTTCTGAGCATAGTGGGGTATTCTTAGCCGGAGTTCTACAATTGCTGTTGTAATGAAAAACAAATGCAGTAATTACTGTTTAGATCATTTACTAGAGGTAACCAAGAACAAGGGCTTTTAATCAGTAAGTGTGTGTCACAGAACAGGGATCTTTTAATCAATTCTTTAATGTAGGCCAGTAGTTCTCAACCAGGGTATGAGTACCACAGGGGTCCCCTTATGGGCTGATCTAGGCCCTCCTCCCCAACTTTCCTCCATAACCCCCCCAGAGGGGCATGCCCCACAATTTGGGGTCCACTGCTTTAACATCAGCATTTGCTCACCTCCAGGGCTAGATACACTGGAAGCCCAAATGGGAAAGGCTACCAGGCATCTTCACGTGAAAGCAGACATTGTGCTGAACACACTTGTTCTAAGCCATCTAATTAATATGGTACTGAAAACAGCTGCTGGCACCAGAAAGCCAGCCACATTAGTGTCTCCACTGTCACTAATGCTGGTTGACCTGAACTGGATCCTTTCTGTAGACAAGTCGAGATACCAGCTCCTAGCATTCACCTCTTGGACAAAAGTCTCAGAGGGGTAGCGGTGTTTAAGTTACAAACTAAGTAAAACAAGTGATCCTGTAGCACCTTAGAGACTAACAAAAAAATATAGATAGTCTCATGAGCTTTCGTGGGCACAACCCACTTCTTCAGATGACAGAAATGGATTGTGCCCATGAAAGCTCACGAGACTATATATTTTTGTTAGTCTAAGGTGTTACAGGACCATTCGTTCTTTAACGTCATGGCAGTGAGGCTGTATCTCCCAAGCTGAGAGTGTACATGAAATATTTGTGGTACATCGACAGTAACTAACAGTCATTGTCAAGTCTCCTTACCTACAAGGTTTATGCAAAAAAATTGTCCTCCTTTGTGAGGAGGTAACAGATCCCTTGGCAAAGGGTTCCGCTATTCTTTGCAAATAGCTTTCACCTCAGACCTGACAAACTCATTACGCTACCAACACCACATCTTGCAGGGTATTTATCCATAAGGGAATATTATAAGCTGTCAACAGAAAGCTTGTAACTTACCAAGACTGTCATTACAACTCAGGAAGCATATGTGGGTCATATTTAAAGGAACAATGCCTTACCAAACAAACAATCAAAACCTGTTGAGGGGAGGTATCATTACTGCAGACAGAGCTTTGCCCTGGCTGTGAACAGAAACAAAAGAATTTCCCGGATCAGAGAACAGGGAAGGGCACTCTGAGTCCATTCACTGGATCCTAGTTATTGGTGAAATAAGTCAGACTGGCACCAGAATACAGTAAGGCAGGTGTTGGCAACCTACGACACATGTTCAGTAAGTGGCATGCATGCAGATTTTCAGTGGCATGTGGGGCGGGAACTCAGCCCCGCCCCATCTCCCCTCTGCAGCTGCTGGAGCCCTCCTTCTTCCCTGAAGTAGGTTAGGCTGCAATAGAAGGAAGAAGCGCTGGGGCCCCTCAGCAGCTCCTCCAGGGCTGGCCCGGGACGGTGCGGCTGCGACAGCAGCACCGCCAGCCTCTGACCGCCTCAGAGGTGCTGCTGCTCGGCTGCAGGACCCCAAGAAGGCCCAAGGTGCCACTGCCATGTGGTCCCAGGCAGGCCTGGCCTGGGAGCTGCTGCCTGCTGCCACTTCCCAAAGCCCCAAGCACATCTCCACCATGGCGCTGAAGCAGATACAGAAAGTGAGTGTGGCCACACTGGGCACGGCTAGAGGAACCGGGCCTGGGGTGCACCATGGGGAGCCCGGGTAAAGCAGAGTTCTTGGGGGGGGGGGCGGGGAGGGGAGTGATGGGAGGTTTCTATTGCGGGGGGGGGGGAGGGGAAAGGAGCTGTATGGGACGAGAGCTGGGGGAGGGAAGGAGAGTTCTTTGTAGGGGAAGGGGCTGTATGGTGGGGGGCTAGTGAGGGAGGATCTATTGTAGGGGCTGTGGGGAGACGAGGACAAAGGTCTGTACAAGAGGGGTGCTGGGGGGGGGGTGAGGGAGGGTCCCACTAGAAGGGAAGCTGATGGCAGAGGAGAGGGAGGATTGCAGGGGAAGAGGCTGTACGGGCAGCGAGAAGTTTGTGATGCCTGTGTCAGATGTTAGCAGTGGGTGTAGTTGGCTGTAGTTCTGCTCCTTGGAGTAATGGGGCTCTCGTGTCTTTGCTTATACCAGTGGGGAATGTTGATGGTTTATTATTGCTTCTGGGAGACTGTTCTGACATTCCATTTCCATGGGGGGAAAGGAACAAAGACTGTGGGTTGGAGGAGGATTACCTGTAGCACCCTACAGTAATGGTGCTTTGCAGCTGCATAAAAGTCTAGATAAAGTTTAGCCTTGTGGGAACACTAACCTTCACAAGGCCCAAGCACCAGAGGAGTGAGGTGTCTCAGCTGGAGGCCACATCACTGAGGGTTGGGGGAGGAGATTTTTTGCTTCTCACTTGTGTGGTTCCCAACTGATTTTTCTTTGAGTCAGTGACACCCGACCCAAAAAAGGTTCCCCACCCCTGCCATAAAGAAAACATTGGAACCTTGTGTGTTGGACATACTATTTTACTTTATTTAAAATGAAGTTTGATCAACTAACATGAGAAATTTAAAATGCTTAATCTTTTTAATAATTTAAATTAAACTGTTCTCCTAGCTGCAGCTAGCTCAGAAAATATGGTTACCATACCCAGCCCGCACCTGCCCCTGCCCCCACCCCCTTGGCACACAGATCCATGAGTAAGTTAAATCTTAGCACGCCACTTCTGAAAGGTTGCCAACCTCTGGAGTAAGGATATCTAATAGATAGGAAAGGGAATTATTGATAAGCATAGACCCAGGTTCAGAATGTTTTATTTTGGATTGTATTGCAATCACTTGCTTTTCCACTATTCTCTAGTTTCTTGTTCAAATCTTTATGCTCTCAAATAAACCCACTTTGGTTTTACTCACAGGAACTGTGTGGTTTACAGATGTGATATAAAAATCATAGAACACTAGAACTAGAAGAGACCTTGGAGAGGTCATCGAGTACAGTCTGCTGCCCTCATGGCAGGACCAAGCACCGTCTAGACCATGCCTGATGATGTCTATCTAACCTGCTCTTAAATAGCTCCAGAGATGGAGATTCCACAACCTCCATAGGAATTTATTCCAGTGTTTAATCACCCTGATAGTTAGAAAGTTTTCCTAACCCTCCCTTACTGCAGTTTAAGCCCATTACTTCTTTTCCTATTATCAGAGGCCAGGGAGAAGAATTTTTCTCCCTCTTCCTTTTAACACCCTTTTAGAGACTCCAAAACCGCTATCATATCCCCTCTGTCTTCTCCTTTCCAAACTAAACAAGCCCAATTCTTTCAGTCTTCATTCATAGCTCATGTTTTCAAGACCTTTAATCAATTCTTGTTGCTCTTCTCTGGACCCTCTCCAATTTCTTTGCATCTTTCTTGAAATGTGGTGCCCAGAACTGGACACAATACTCCAATTGAGGCCTAATCAGTGCAGAGTAGAGCGGAAGAATGACTTCTCATGTCTTGCTCACAACACACCTGTTAATGCTTCTCAGAATCATGTCTGCTTTTTTTGCAACAGTGTCACACGGTTGAGTCATATTTAGCTTGTGGTCCACTATGACCCCTAGATCCCTTTCTGCTGAACTCCTTCCTAGACAGTCGCTTCCCATTCTGTATGTGTGAAACTGATTGTTCCTTCCTAAGTGGAGCGCTTTGCATTTGTCCTTATTAAACTTCATCCTATTTACCTCAGACCAGTTCTACAGTTTGTCCAGATCATTTTGAATTATGACCCTATCCTCCAAAGCAGTTACAAGCCCTCCCAGCTTGGTGTCATCTGCAAAGCGTACTCTCTATGCCATCATCTAAATCACTGATGAAGCAATGGGAAGGGGGGAAAAGAAGAGGGGTTGAAACACCGTGTGAAGCCTGATGTCAGGCTCCCATGGCATTTCAAAGCAGTAGTGCCCCATGGAGCCCAGGGTCAGCTGAGGACTCTCAGTCTTCAGCTGATCCCAGGCTCCATGTGGCGCTGCTGCTTTGAAATGCAGTGGGGAGCACAGGGTCAGCAGGGGACTGCTTGAGACTCTTCAAACACGGAGGTGCCCTTATCGACTAATTGAATAGTTGATGCAAATTGTGTCGACTAGTCAATTAGCCAATTAATCTAAATTTACAACCCCTAATTTCAATCCAAAATTTAACAGTCACATCTATTCCCATCCTACTTAGGGGCAGGGGGAGGGGGAAACAACAGAGAGAGAGTCAGAGCGAGAAACAGAGAGAGCACGTTATGAGTGAGAGTGTAAAATTGTGGGGTCTAAAACTCACAGGCCCCAGGCCATCCAGAACCAGAACACCCAGCCCCAGGAGCCTGGACATAATGGGGGGAGGGGAAGGGTTGTACCTGTCCCCCAAGCCCCACTTTGCACCTTCCCCCCCTTGCACTCCTTTCCGAGGGATGCAGTCTCGAGGATTACCAGGGGGGCTAGCATGGGACAGCAGCAGGGTTCGGGAACCCACCTGCACTCCCCATGGTAGTGGGAACTATGGGGAAGCAGAATGAAGGGTAAGCCCCGAGGCTGCGACCCTTGCGGGAATAGGGTGCAATGGTGAAGGGGGGAAAAGGGCAAGGCTGTGGCGGGAAGGGACTGGATTTGAGGGCCAGGATGGACATGTGTGCCCCTGGCTGCCAGTACTCCCATACTGCATTGAGAAAATGCTCCAGCGGTTGATGGCCCCAGATCGTGAGTTGAGACACTGGATGTATAATCATACATAGCCTTACCTTCTTTTCTGAAGCATCTACTGCATTTCAAATTAACTATTAACCCTTGATCTCACACGATCAACAAGCCCTTTAGAAAATCTCAACTGCATTGTATCTATCCTGATTAAAGCTGGAAGCCTAGTGACCTCACATGGTATTCTCCCATGCACCAACAACATTCTGCTTTTCTACTCAATTACCCCCTTCTGTGCAGAGCCACCACTACCCAATGAACATGTACAATAGACTTCCACATCATTACACTAACCTGCAGCAGGATTGGAATAAACAAGCTAATTTATCAGGACCAACCTAGCTTTTCCTATTCTGAAAAGTTTGTTGGTGGTTCTTTCAGTTATTTGCAGCAATATCAAACTTACCATTTTTACCTCACTTCAAAAAGCCAAGGTATTGGCATAAACATGCCTATTATATTGACCAGACTTCCAGAGCTGGGGGTGGGGAGGAGGAGGCAGGAGAGACCGAGAGCATGTAAAATCAGGGGGTCTAAAGCTCACAGGCCATCTACAACCGGGGTTTTCTTGTTATCCTTTGTCTCTAGCTAGATTGAGCTTATTTTGTGCCTCTGCCTTTCTAATCTCACCCCTGCATTCTTGTGATGTTTGCTTATATTCATCCTTTGTAATTTGACCTAGTTTCCACTTTTTACATGACTCCTTTTTGCTATTTAGATCATGGGAGCCAGTGGTCTCCAATCTTTTTACGTCCAAGATCACTTTTTAAATGTCAGAACAAGCCAAGATCTACCTCCCCATCCTTCCCCCAAAACCCCACCCCCTCCTTGAAACCCTGCCTTCTGTTCTCCTCCTCTCCATCACTGGCTATCCCCAGTCCTTACATGCTCTCAGGGTACGGCTACACTGTCGCTCCCCCCCCTCCCCCCGCCAATTCTGTCTAGACTGGGCCAAATGTCAGAAAAACCCCTTCTTTCAGAAGCCCCCTTATTCATCATGGAATGAGGAATACAGAGGGTACGGAAAGAGCATGTTTGCTGTTCCACTTAAAAAAAAAAAAAAAAAAGCGGAAGAAACTCATCCCTGGACACAAAAGAGTTTTTCCCGGGATACCTCTGGAATCCCAGAAAAACTCCTGCAGTCTAGCCATACCCTCACTGGGTTGAGACTGGATGTGTGGGCTTTGGGGTGGGAATGAGGGATTTGGGTGTGGGAAGGGGTGAGAGGTGCAAGGTCTGGGAGGGAATTTAGATGCAGGAGGAGGTGGAGAAGGGGTTGCTGGCTCGGGGAGAGGGCTCCAGGATGGGGAGTGTTGGGGTACTGAGCAAGCCACATGCTTGTGGATGTGAGGGTGCAGGAGTTTGGGTTGGAGTATGTATGTGAGGGGCTCTGGGAAGGGAGGTTGGGAGTAAGATGGGCAGTGTGTGGATGGTGCAGATTTGCAGGTGTGTGGATGGTGCAGGCATGTTGTGGCAGAAGACTGAGGATGTGGGGCTGCAGGAGTTTGGGGATGTGAGAGGCTCAGGATAGGGGGTTCCAGTGTATGATAGGCTCAGACCTTGGGTCTAGTGGGGAGGGGGGAGGTACAGGTGTGTTATAATGCAGTGGCCAGATGGGGGCTTGGCCCCAATGGGGGTTTGTTGGACAGGCTTCTTTTTTAAATAAAATAGTATGTCAAACACAAAAAAAGTTTCAGCATTGTCTTTATTTAAGAGAAGGTGGGGACTCCTCCCCCCTAGAGAAGGGAAGTCCGGTTGCGTGCCTCTTCTCAGGACTTCTAACCCCCCGCCCACGCGGAGAAGGGAAGCCCCAGCACGCACCTCCTCTAGGGATTCCTCCCCCTCCTCCCCATAAAGGGGGGGAAGCCCAGTTGCATGCCTCTTCTCGGGATTTCTAAACACCCTCCCCCCATGTGGAGAAGGGAAGCCCCAGCGCACGCCTCCTCTGGGGACTCCTACCTCCCCCCACCCCATGCAGAGAGTCCCTGGCGTGCCAGACCTGCTTTGCGGTACGGCGCCGGCTGTTTGGGGGAGGGGGAGCAGCCTGTGCCCTTCCTCAAACCCCGGAAGTGGTGCATAGCTCCTGGACTTTGCTCCACCCCGGAGGAAGCTGGCACTACCTCCCTCGTCGCTGGAGGTAGGTAGAGGGGCTTCTTCGGAGTGTGTGTGTGGGGGGGGAAAATGGGGGAGAGGTCCCAAACGCCTTGCAATCGATTGGTCAGGGCTTCCTGATCGACCCATTGATCATGATCGACGGGTTGGTGACCACAGATGTAAGATCTTGTTAAGCAAAGGTGGTCTCTTGCCATACTTTCTATCTTTCCTATGCAGCGGAATAGTTTGCTTTTGGGCCCTTAATAATGTGCCTTTGAAAAACTGACAACTGTCTTCAGTTGTTTTTCCCTCCTAGTCTTGCTTCCCATGAGACCTTACCTACCAGCTCTGAGTTTACTAATCTGCCTTCCTGAACTCCATGTTCTATTTTGCTGTTCTCTCTTCTACCATTCCTTAGAATCATGAACTCTATGATTTCATGATCATTTTCACCCAAGCTGCCTTCTACTTTCAAATTTTCAACCAGTTCCTTCTCCTATTTGTTAAAATCAAATCTAGAACGGCTTCCCCCCAATGGCGCTCTCAAAGCTTCTGAAATAAAAAATTGTTTCCAATGCAGTCCAAGAACTTATTGGATAATCTATGCCCTGCTGTGTTCATTTCCTAACATGTGTCTGGATAGTTGAAGTCCCCCATCACCACCAAATCTTGCACTTTGGATGATTTTGTTAGTTGGTTAAAGAAAGCCTTATCTACCTCTTCTGCCTGGGTAGGTGGCCTGTAGTAGACGCCTAGCATGACATCACTCTCGTTTTTAACTCCTTTTAATCTAACCCAGAGACTCTTCGCAAGTCT
The DNA here is from genome assembly GCA_032595735.1 of Pelochelys cantorii. NCBI lineage: Eukaryota > Metazoa > Chordata > Testudines > Trionychidae > Pelochelys > Pelochelys cantorii. Next base: position 46,362,677 of record CM064334.1, on the reverse strand, counting down.
GTCTCCTATGTCCATCTCCACCTCAGTTCGTGTGTATTCATGTTTAATATACAAGGCAACACCTCCTCCCTTTTCCCCCTGCCTATCCTTTCTAAGCAAGCTGCACCCTTCTATACCAATATCCAGTTGTGTGTATTATCCCACCAAATCTGCCATAGTTGTGTTTGTTTATTATCACTTCAGGTCCTTCTTGCTTATTTCCCATACTTCTTGCATTTGTACACAGGCATCTTAAGATACTGATTTGATTTTGCCTCCCAGTTCTACCTTGTCCCTCTTATCTCTGCTATTATAGCCCATGCTCCCTCCCATTTCTGACCTATCATAAATTAGAATGTGGATTCACAATGAGATTTAAGCAGAGTGAGTTTACAGCCAAGAACCATCAGTTTGAGTTCTGTAAGTGCACCTTGAGAGGTCATCGAGTACAGTCTGCTGCCCTCATGGCAGGACCAAGCACCGTCTAGACCATGCCTGATGATGTCTATCTAACCTGCTCTTAAATAGCTCCAGAGATGGAGATTCCACAACCTCCATAGGAATTTATTCCAGTGTTTAATCACCCTGACAGTTAGAAAGTTTTCCTAACCCTCCCTTCACAATGAGATTTAAGCAGAGTGAGTTTACAGCCAAGAACCATCAGTTTGAGTTCTGTAAGTGCACAAACATGCACCAACATATTTTATTAACTTAAAAATGGTAGAATTGATTTTCTAATTACTACAAAGCAAGTTGAATCTTCAGCCAAGCACTCATTTGCCAGTTTTCAGGTCAAATCAAACAAGTGTTTCTGCTACACCTACATTCCTGGAAATGGAGATCTGTAATAGTAGCAGTGACCCATCTTTCTCATGCTATAGTATAAGCATTGATGTTTTGACAACAAATATTTCCTAGGATTCTCTCAGTGGCAATTTGTATTTCTAGAAAAGTATCCTGTAACTTTTATGAGTGACCTCGAAAGGTCCAATACATGGATATAGACATTAACTCTGCATAGCTTAGGCCACTTCTCCACATACTGGAGGATCAGTGCTCTGGTGGTCCATCTTCCAGGGGTCAATTTAGCATATCTAGTAAAGACCCACTAAATCAAATGCTGAGGACACCCCAGTCGGCACCAGTATACTAGGGATGTTAAATATTGGTTAGTTGAATAGTTGAGTATCCTCATGAATTCTTATCAGTTAGTCGACTATTCTATTGTCCCTGAGGGCAGGGCCAGCAGCCATTGTATCAGAGGCAGCAGCGCGGGGTGCCAGGCGGGATCTGGTCTGTAAGGGGAGCCAGTTTAAAAGCCAGCCCCCCCTTGTGGATCAGCTGCCTGTTGCCCTGTGCTTCTGCCTGTGATAAAGGGGCAGCAGTGCATTGTGGCAGCAACCCCTGTCTGGGGAAGGAGGGTCTGAGTTCCCAGACGTGCCATGAGCCAGGACTGAACTGGGCTGCTGGCCAGCCTGCTAAAAAAATTTACTGAAAACGTGTGTAGTCTATAGCATTAACCAATAAGCTTTTGCTCATCAGTTAATCGACTACACTATTACATCCCTACGGTACACCTTGCTATTGCAAGGAGTAATGGAAGTTGATGGGAGTGTTTTTCCCTGTCAGACTCCCACTGTGGAGATGGTACCAAGCTTGGCTTAAGGTACATTGACTCCAGCGATTTTATTTACATAGCTGGAGTTGCGTACCTTAAGCTGACCTTCCAGGGGTAGAGTAGACCTGGTTTCAGATTCTCCCAGACCTGCACATGGTAGCATGAGTATTTTACTCATTCCTTATCATTGGTTCAGGCAACAGTGGAATGCATGCATGGAGGCCTTTCACTCTTCAGAGGCATTCCTGGGTTAACAGGAGAGACTTCTAATTTAAAATGCAAGAAGACAAGTGCTGTTTGCTGGGGAAAGACATCCTGTTAGTCAGAGAGAGACTTAAAGGCAGATCACTACCACTTTGTCTACACTGCCAATTGAATGGCAAAACTTTTATTGTTCACTAGTGCTTTAAAAAAACAAAAACAAAAAAACAAAAACAAACAAAAAAAACCCAACACATTCTGAAAGACAAAAGTTTTGCCAGAGCAAGTGACAGTGTAAATGGCTCATTTTTGGCAGAAGTGCTTTCCTGTCCACAACACAAACCATACTTGCAGGGGGTAGAAGTATTTTTCCACAAAAGTGCAGACAAACAGCATTACTGCCAAACTTCTAAAAACTGTCTAGTGAAGACAAAGCCAATAGAGTTTGTTACACTTAAAACCAGACAACTAAAACAGGAGAAACGATGCAAGTTGTTTTGACTTTACATAAACTATGAAGCACAGAATTTGTCACCCAGCCCTTTCAGGTTAACTATATCTTGAAAGATGCAGTTAGGAGAGGATCTAAAAATATTACCTTGTAGAACTTACTGCCTACCTTTACCCCTGCCCCCAAACACAGAAGTTTGTGTCTGGGAACTGTCAATTTCTGGCATGCTTGCCCATTCAGCTACACTAACAGTTCTTAAAAGAATAATTGAGTAGACCTAAACTAAATAGACAAGACCTTTCGTTTGTTCTCTCATCGGCTCCCAGAATCCCTGCCAAGATTGCAGTCTGAAGGAATCTTTCAATACACAAGAGAGTCTATCAGTATTCGTGTCCACAGTACACCATGGGCCAATTCATCACAACTCGTCCATCCTTTTGGAGTGTCCAACAATGGAAGAAAGTGAGGAATATAAAAATGTTTTGTACTGAAATTCAGAACCATTTTACTTTGGGGTCTGGCCATGTACCCATGCAAACAAGCACAGTGTTCTCCAGGGAGTAACAGTTTAGTCCTAAAAATGTAATACATTCAGAGTAAAAAGAAAATGAAATCTTAGAAACTCACCAGTAAGTAACAGAAGGAGACACCTAGCTAATCAACCGGAATTGTTGATTACTGCTCAACCATTAATATCATGGGTTCCCAAACTGGGGGCATGAAGAAATTCCAGGGGGGAGTGCGAGGTGACCCAGCCACACCCCCCGCCCCGGTCAATTCCACCCCAAGTTTTGCTGCTTTTTTTTGGGGGGGGGGCATGAGGTTTTCTCAAAAATCAAAAAGGGGGCGTGATGCTGAAAAGTTTGGGAACCACTGATGTATATCTATGACATTATCTAACTGGTTAAGACTGCAAGTAACTGTTTTGACTGGAGCACATGGACTTTTCGGAATTTGCTCTGCCTCAACTAAGTGCAAGCAAGCAGTGATAGCTGGTGTTTTCGCAGGAGACTCTCTCCTGATTACTGGAATGAAAGCCCCAATTTCTGTTGTATAAAAATAGTCACCTGCAAAATCAGAGGTTATAAGGCCAGCTTTCAAGCCACAGCATTACTCCCACTCATTAACCTCCTTTTTAAAAACAAGACAGACATATTTTGAACTCAAGTTTTTGCTAAAACAAACAGTTTGTAGTCTTCATGTGATTAGCAAACTAATGACTAGATTGTGTTACAACTTCCCAATAACTCTTGCATGTCCCGTTTCCTTCATTGCAACCACACATTGGCCTTCATGTGGTCTTCTACGTGACAGGAAAAAAAAAAAATACTGAAGCACAGATCATATATTGACACAGGAGATTTGAATTATAGCAAATGCTGAGCCATAGATATGAGACCATATAGCTTGGAAAATCCGGGACAGTCCCGGATTTCAGTCTCCTGTCCCGGTGTCCCAGAGACCCCCGAAAATGTCCCAAAAACAGCAGCAGGTTTTAAACCTAGTGAGAGCTGCAGGTCTTCTTAGACTTGAAAGGCAGAGCTGCATGCCAGATAGTCCAGTGAGCTTGAAATCAGCTGATCCCCATTTATGCTGAGCACTGGCTCTGCCTTTCAAGTCCAAGACAACCCATGGCTCTTACTAGGTTTAACACACAGAGCAGCAGCACAGCTGTAGCTGGGAATCAGCTAATTCCCTGTCTGCTCTAGCTCTGCCCTTTAAACTTAGCAAGAGCCACACAGTCTTCTTAGATTTAAAGGGCAGAGACAGCACTCTGCACAAACTGGGATCAGCTGATTTCAAGCTCAGCTGTCTGCATGGCTCTTACTAAGTTTAAAGGGCAGAGCAGCAGCCAGACCGGGAATCAGCTGATTTCCAGCACCAGCTCCTGCTGTGCTGGATTTTAAACCTAGTAAGAGCCACACTGACAGAGCTGCTCTTGCCCACTCTCCCATGGGCAGACCCCCACCAGCCCCCTGCTCCTGCCCCCTCTCCCCTAGCCAGACCTTCACCAGAACCCTGCTCCTAAGCCAGACCTCCACCAGCACCCTGCCCCCTCCCTACTGGCCAGACACCTACCCCCAGCTTGCTCCTGTACCCTACTTTCCACCCAGATTCTGCACCACCATCCCTATCCCACTCACTGGCAGCCCTGTTCCGCACACTGAACCCCTCATTTTTGGCCCCACCCCAGAGACTAGGGGAACTCACAAAATCCACTAACTCTGAAACCCTAGACAAGTTAATCTGGCCTGAGGCCTTGAACCTCAGTCCTCCCTGCTCCTTCCTCCCCACCGTGGGGCTGGAGCACCAGAGGAGTGAAGTGTTTCAGTTGGGGACTACATAAGAGAAGGTTGGGTTTTGGCAGGGGGGTGGAGGGGGGGAATTGGCAAGTGTAGTGGCTGGAGGGTGGGGGGGGCTAGTGAATTTAGCAAGCAGGGGGCATAGCCCACTAATGTAATTGTAAAATTTTAATTTTAATGTCAAAATTAATGCAAAGAGCAGGAAAAGAATGTGTACTTTTACTGAGGCTTTGCAAAAGGAATATCCTTTTTTAAAGAAACATGACAATCCACACAACATTTTGCACCCAATGTAGTAGTGAGATAAATGTTGCTCATGGCGGGAAGTTGACATCACTGCACATATTCAACCAAAGAAACATCAGTTAGCTGTCCGCTCTGTAGCTTCTAGTGCTTCAATGAAGAAATTTATTATAAAAGATTGTTAAAATGGAGCTTGTGGCAAAGGAAACAGTAATTGCATATCATACTGTAACAGTTTCAGATCTTTAGATTGCACCATTACGCTAATTTCTACATTGTTTGAACCTAAATTTTCATCAGCACAAACAAAACGCGAAGCAATTGTGAAAAACATTCTTGTTCCAGAAGCTCAAAAGTTTTTGCAACACAAATTAGGCAGAACTTCATGTCTCACTGTTATGGTTGATTCATCTAACCACAAAGATCAAAAGGTTGTTCCTATCTTAGTAAGATATTTTCATGAAAGTACTGGAGTTAATGTGAAAGTTCTTGAACTTGAAGTCCTGCCAGGTGAGACAAGTGACTAATTAAATGATGTTTTCTCTGTTCTGAGCTGCACCCTTTACTTCCAGTCATGTGCCCATCTCCACCTTGGAAGTACTACCCCAGGGATGCAGGTGGACATAGCTAAAGGGGCTCGGGGCCATGGCTAACATACATTGCATGTTATGGCAGAAAATATGGTCACCGCAGGAGCCAGGCCAATGGGAAGATTTCCCTCACCCAAATATTTAAAATAGAGCAATCCAGACTCAATGAAGCAAGAGTACCAAGTTAAAAATTACATATTAGGGATGTTAAATTTCAAGTAATTCACTAATCAAATCAAGCTCCGTGCAGCACTGCTGCACAGAGCCCGGGGTCAGCGGGGGAATCCCCAATTGCTCCCGGGTTCCATGTGGCATTGCCGCTTTGAAATACCACGTGCAGCCTGGGGACACCCCAGCTGGCCCCAGGCTGCACGTGGCACTGCCACTTTGAAGTATCCCATTCTCTCCCCCCCCCCGGCCCCCGCTGCCTCTAAGAGGCAACAAGGGGGAGAAGAGACTAGGTGACTCGACTATCCAATCAGCATTTGCTTATCGGACCGTCGGCTAGTCATTCACATCCCTATTACATATCAACACAAATGATCACAATCACGTGGCAATGCACAGACATGCTCTAGAGCCTGCCTGCATAATATGCTGCCACTGCACTTGCTGTGCAAACAGAATTCTCTAGGGACGCAACTATGCTCTATCTGTACATAAAAGACAGGCACCTTTATAAAATATTTTGTAGCACCTTGTTATCTAAGACCTCATACAAATACAACTTCCTGTAAAATATTCACTCAGATTCCATGAAACAGAAAAAATTGGAAGTTTTCGTTGTTGTTAAAAGAAGTTTACTGCATATATAATTTCCCCTCCACCCCAGGTGCATTTGAGACAGTCAATAATTCTCCCTATTGACTATGGTGAAGATTGCTTGAGCTTGGCAATTGGTTGTGTGTGTTATTTTTTCAAAACTCCTCAATCCTGCATTGGCTGTTCAATAGAGCACACAGTAGTCTCAGGAGACCAATTTTAGTAACTATTCAAAGATCCAGTGGCTGCTCGATCTGCTGGGATGGGATGGGAAGGGAAGGTAGGTCACCACTTTGTTGGTTAACACCTTACCTGAAAAGGGGAAGGGAGGTGGGCAAAGCTTCTGTGAAGCAACAACATTCAAAATGCTCAACGGCTTCAAAGATACACATATGATCAGACTTACACTTGTGCAGAAACCGGAGCAAAGATGGGAAGAGGAAGTGGTAACTTATATGGACCCTGGAACTGCCTACAGCCAGTTTAGCCCCCATCACCTTGCTCACACCCCTCCCAAACTGTGAACAGCACCTGTGCCAACAGACAGCATAAGCTCAGTGTCAGCAGGCAGGGGTTAGAGACCCGGGAGGAGGACCTTCCTCTGCATCATGGGACACAGGTCACTTGCAGGTTTAAACTAGTGTAAATTATGGATTCTCTGTAACTTGAAGTTTTTAAATCATGATCTGAAGATTTCAGTAACTCAGCCAGAGGTTAGGGGTCCATTACAGGAGCGGGTGAGTGAGGTTTTGTGGCCTGCGCCATGCAGGAGGTAGGACAAGTTGGTCAGAATAAGGCTGGAAGGGGCCAAAGACTAGGAGAGCTTCCTGCACCATGGAATCAAGCCTCCACACAGTAGTTTCTCAGGCTATGTCTACACTATGGGGCATTATTGGAAAACAGTACACAAATTGTGCTCCGCAATATGCGTACCTTTTTCCAATAGTTTTTTCGGAAGAGGTTTTTCCGAAATTTGGCCTGTCTACACTGGACCAAATTTCGGAAAAAACCCTCTTTCACAAGAGCCCTTCTTCCTCGTGGGAGGAGGAAGACAGGGCTTCTGAAAGAGCACGTCTGCTCTTCTTTTTTTTTTTTTGGCAGAAGAGCAGATGCGTTCCCTGGACACGGTGGAGTTTTTCCGGGATCCCTCTAGGATCCCAGAAAAACTCCATAGTCTAGACATAGGTCAACAACAATGACCGAGTCTGAGGCTTAGTGGCTGACTGGCTTCACAAAATGTCCGTTTGTTAACACTGACTGAGCCATGTGGTCTGCCACACTACACACCCGGCCTGCACTTCTACAGTGTAAAATACAGCTGTCTTCGTATTTACGGGAGGGTGTCTTCATGCTCTTCAGTCTCAGTTATAATTATGTGCAAAATATCTAGCAGGGAGAGCTACACCTAAATCAATCAACTGTTAGCACAAAGCTTAGCAGAACTCCATGGGAGATGCTGCCAGTCTGAAGACCAGCTTGCACAGTTTTCAACTGATTCCAATTGCCAGGAGTCAACATTTCATACCATAGGTATGACAGAATTAAAAATCTCCCTTCTCCAGACTATTTATTCTTCCCTGCTTCAGGAGAAGGTCCCATTGACTTCAGCAAGAATTAAGTCTTGGTAGAGATGTTACTCCTTACTTCAGTCATACATATGATTCCATGTGAATACCGATAAAAGCCCTGCTTCCTAAACAGCATGCCTGAAAGCATCATTACATTTTAGGTATCAATACCATTTAGTGTCCAAAACTAGACTGAGAAGATCCACACAGTCTCAGAACACACAACTTCACTGTAGTTGCTAAACCGGCTTCAGAGCTGGGCAACCGGAGACCTGCAGCTCGTGGCCAGGCACCCAGTTCTGAAAGCAGCTGTGCTGCTCCTGGCAGGAAAAAGAAAGGGTGGCAATACCGTGCCATATCATCCTTATTTCTTGGCTGCTGTTGGTGGCAGCCTTCAGAACTGGGCTCCTGGCCAACAGCTGCTACCAGTCACTGCCCCCACTCTGAAGGCAGCGCTAATGCCAGCAGCAGTGCCAAAGGGTAGCAGTTCCACAATCCCCCCTACAATAAGTATGCAGTCCCCGCCCTCCCCCCAACACACACACACCCCTCCTTTTTCAGTCAGGACGGATACACTTACACCACTGTGAAATTTCAAATTTAAAGTAGCTGAAATCATTAACCTTATGATTTTTAAAATTCTAGGACTGTGAAATTGACCAAAATGGACTATGAATACTGAGGCCTGGACAGACTAAAAATAAAAACTTTTTTTTCCTATGGTAGACTTAATCAAAGCACACCAAAGTCACCATTTCGGGTGCATCTACAGCTACCATCCCTGCCTGTACTGCAATAATTTCATGTGAAAGACCAAGGTTCTGTTGTATGAATTTACCAGTCCTGTCACAGCCATGAGTAGTTTGACTAATCTATGACAGTGGATCATCTTTTTAAGTCTCAAGCTATTTTGTAAGATAAAGATCCTGCTGTGGACCCATTTTTTGCCCAAACTCCACTGAGAGAATTTCCATTCTCTGAACCAAGTGGAAGGTTTGTGTGGATCACTGACACTCCAGAGACCATAGCTTGAAAGACATTGGGCCACTGAGGCTACGTCTACACTATAAGTTTTCTTGGCAAAAAATATGCTAATGAGGGACTCATTTGCATAAGTCACAATCTCATTTGCATATCCTCTGCTGATCCGTTTTTGCGCTGTGGTTTTTGCGCAAAAACCCCTTTTTCTGCAAGATCCTTATGCCCCAAAAAAGGAGGTATACCGATATTGCGGAAAAAGAGGTTTTCGCACAAAAACATCCACACTGCTTGTTCTTGTGCAAAAACCCCAGTGCAAGAATGGATCGGCAGAAAATATGCAAATGAGATTGTGACTCATGCAAATGTGTCTCTCATTAGCATTTTTTTGCTAAGAAAAGTAGTGCGGCCTGAGAGGGGAGGAAAAGCTGAGAAGATTTTTGCTGAACACTAAAGTAACATTTTAATTCAGGTGGCCCAGCATAAATTTGCATCACGAGTACATTAGCAACACACCAGATCTGTAGGGCCACACCCTGTTTACACATACAAATATACTTAAGAAAAAAAAAATTAGCACACAATATTTGCTCATACTTGCAATTGTTGACAGTCTATTAGAAACTGAGTTCATCAACACAGCTACCCAGACAACGACCAAACTGGAAGAATAGGAAGGAGAACCCTTTTAACTCTTTACATATATCCAAAGACCACCACAAAGATAAGAAATTGTTTTAGGTGGTCCAACTTCAATTATATTTGTAGCTTCCTTTATAAAGTTCACTAACAAATACTTAGGGTTTTTTACCCATACACAGAAGATTCATTGGTTTAACTAAAGATATTGTGGCACTGAGGTAGTTTCAATTGGTGTTGCTTTGTTTTTAGAGCAGTCCCTGGTACACTGCATCCTCATTTATGAGAAGGCTACTGTGCAGGATTTGTTTGCCACCTTTGAATACCACTTCTCCATCTCATCTCAGCAGGATTTTTTTTTCCAAAGAAATAACTGTGTCCACAACTTGCAAGTGTCATGGTACATGGATTCTAGCAAATTCACTTTTCTAAGTAATTTCAGCTCTAAATAAGCAATCTTCTGTTTCTCAAACCTGCTTTACAACTCAAATGAGGAACGCTGCTGTCCAGTCATCATATTTTCTAATAAAAGTTGAGCAAATTGCCTAGAATAAATGTGAAAAAAAGAATGCTATTGGATTCATATATTCACATATTTTAAGACCAAAAAAAAAAAAAAAATCCAAGAACATTAGGAGCATCAAGTCTGACTTTCTTGCATGACACAGGCCATAGAATTTCACCTAGTGGTGGAGGCATCTAACCCAGTAACTTGTGCTTAAGCCAAGGCAGAGCATTTGAAAGGTACGTGAGTCTGAATCTTTAGCCCTTTCTCTAAGTTACCCTTTTGTGATTCAAGCACACAGGGTTGAAGAATATCCACACCTTTCCAGGGCTTCCTGTGTGATTGATGTTGTCCAAATCCATTAGCTTCTATGCCTCACTTGTGCATAAGCTGTAGAAAATCCTTTTGGGGAGCTGCAAGTAAAGTTTGTAAGACACTTGAGAATTCTCAGATACAACTGTCCTAGAAATGCAAGGTGTTATTACATAGCAGGAGACATGGATCAGCTCATAGGGATGTACATGGTTCATGGGCTATAAAAGCAACTCAGAAGGTGTGGTAAAAGTCAGGTAGGGTAATAGCCACCCTTAAAATGATCCCATCTTTTACTTTAGGTTTTAATTATGGCTGATCACAAATCCAACAGCAATCACCCATCAGCAAATTGTGTCTGTTAGATAATCTTAGTACCATCATTCACATCAGAGCCCTGAATAGCCCTACACAGAGAGCTGTTGAACAAATACTTGTCTAGTTAGTGGGATAATTTCCACCTCATGGAAAGGGACAAAATGGAAAGGATTTTAGGGGATTTAGTGGTTCACCTTGTTTGGGGCAAAGTCTGATCAGCAGATGCTGTCACCACCATCCAGAGATAATATGTTTCTGGATCCTAGGGGATGTACAAGGAACTGACACTTGAGGCAGTAAAGCCACCAACAGAACTGCTTTCTTTGTAATTCATATCTCCAGGACTGCCCTAACTCTTGGATCTCCCTGAGGTCTCCTCCCTCTCCCCTCTTGCCGCCCCCCCCCACCAAAAAAATAAATCAGGCATCATAGACAAGATAAGGTAGGCAATAGGTAGGGAATAAAAATATAGTGGTTGGGGGTGAAAATTACAAGTTATGACAGCTCTTCCATGAAGATTTTGTAGTAGAACAATAAACTTATCCCACTCGAGGCAAAATAAATAAAAACAAATCCGTGGCTCTGAAGTTTTACCCAGGAGTTTGCACAGGGAGAAAGCTTGGTGCTGCTGAAAAGCATGGACCAGCTGGCTCCCACCACAAAGCAAATGTTGGTTGCAAAGTAGCTAGGCTCTGGGAAGCTGCAGCTACAGCACTTCACTAACAAACGGTGCAAGATCAGTTAATGGGACTTCTGGTGGGTTCCTATCACAGCAGCTTCCCCAGTTCTGGTATTTGAAAATGAGGAGGCACTGTCGAAGATGCATCTCTGACCCGCAGGGTATTATCGAGGAGGTAAAGTGAAGGCAGTGATCACAATATTACACATTTGGGGAAGGGAGTGTTTCAAAAGCCCATAAGCAATAAACCAGAGAACTTTCCATACGCCACAACAGTCTCAAGCATCAGAGAGGAGGTTCTCCCCACTTTCTGGGCGAGACGAAGGGGATGGGTGAGGAAAAACCATTAAAAACACAAAGTCAGGAGCAGAATTACCCATGCCCACCCAAAAGTCTCGTTCCAGCTCTCATTCCAACTCCCCTATTATGTTAGGAACGCCTCCCTCCAAACTCTCCCCCCCCCCCCGTCTGAAATGCAACCTAAAAGAAGAGATCGCTGAAGAATAAAGTAGACATTGATCCAAATACAAAACACCGCAAATCAGAGACAATAAAAACGTTCTTTTCCTCTGCTGGAGCAGCTCCCATTGATTTTTTTATTGAAGGAGATTAGATTTCCTCCTGCAGTCGATTCAGAGAGAGAAATGGGCAGAAGGTAAAGGGGGGGGGGGGGAGGACAAAACAAAACTTTGTAACCCAACACTTCCATACACGATCAGTCGCCATGCTTAAGATTTTCTCCCCCTTCCTCGTTCTTTAAGCAGACACTGAAAGTAGGCCAAAAAAAAAAAACTTTTCTCTGCCCCTTCTTTTCTTGTAGCCACTAGAGTGAAATGTGCACAAAGAGACCCGTGGAGCTGTGTTTTCTTAACTACAATAGCAGGACTAATTAGATCATAGAAGCAAGTCAGTGATACAGTAACAAGTAGCTAAACAAGACGACAAAGCGAAGGAAAAAGTTTGCACCTTTAACACTTACCAATCAGACCTCCCACTAGAAAGGCGATGACTTGGAAAATCAGCAAGATCCCTCCTACAATGCACAGCTTTTTGGTGCTCATGTTTTCTATAATTGCCCCAGCCATTTTTGCAGAGATTTCCGTCCCCCTTCTCTCTCTCTCTCTCTCTCTCTGCAAAACTTAAGGCTCTGAAAGTGCTGCAAGGATGGGAAGGAGGCAGACTCGACTCAGCACTGATTGTCCAGGCAAGCCCGGATCTGGCTCCCCCTGTGCTCAGAGCTGTGATTGTGGCCGGTGCTCGGCTGCATGTGGCTGCTTTAAAGAAGCAGGAAAGCGAATCACATGATACCTACCTCCTCCTCTTCCCCCCTTCCCTCCCTGCCTGATCCATTCGGCGGCAGCAGATATTGGTGTCAGTCTTATACAGCAGTGGCTGCCGCTTCAGCTGTGGGAAGAGCCAGAGCTGCCCATTCAGGGGTTGCTGGTTGTATTTTTTTTCAATAACACAAACATCGAAGTTGGAGATGGAAGGATTAGTCTAGACAAGGATGTCCTTTGGAGCGTGTTCTCCAGGTCCTTGCCTAGCGCAGTTTTAAGGGTGAGGTGTGTACTAGCCTCGCAGGCTTTTTTCATCTTGCATTACAAACACAAAGTGCTTTCATTTTTTTAATAATGTTATGTTCTCTCTTGGTACCTTTCAAAGAGGGTTTCAAAACACAATGTAGGGTAAATAAAGGATGCCCCAGTGGATCAGGACTTTTAACACATCACTGAAATGCAAGTAAAGGACTTAACATATGGCTGAAACAGTCACCTGGGGCGAGATGCAGACTTCCTTTAAGAGCAAACGTTGACACCACAAATGACTATTAGATCCATCTGATACAGCAGGAAGAGTTTAGATGAGTCATAATGTGAATTAAGCTGAAATTTAGCCAGGGCACCAAAGATCATACACCAACACAAAACAAGTTCTTTAATGTCCAAAAGTAGTCAAAACAGTTGCTGGGCAAGATGAAGACAGCAGGACGTTTTGCATGATACTCAGTTTCTTCCCAATAATACCCCCATTCAATAAAGGCTCTCCCTCTTTGGTGTTGAGATACTTCACATGCTACAAGTCTATGCATTTCTCTTACTCCAATTAGTGCTACTTCAACCAAAGTACTTTCCCTTGGCTTAGTTCAATTCCTCCAGCCACTTAATTATTTTTGTTGCTGTCCTTTGAATTGCCTCCAAATTACAAAGTTTGGAGGTGCCCAGAACTGAATGAAGCAGTCTAGCTGCAATCTCACCAGTGCCACAGAAAGGGCTTATTACCAGCTGGTCTGTGACAGTTTGTTTGCTCACATGTTACCACATCACAATCTAGAATCAATTCACTCTCTTCACCCCTGCCCTCATCAGTAGTTTTCGGCATTACTGCTTTACAGTTATTTATGGAATACTACTGGGACCACTGCTTAACACTGATTTTTTAACATCTTGATACTTCTGAGATTAATAAACAGAACATTACCATTCACATATTAAACTAGTTTGGGAGGTGTTGAAAACATCTATGACAACATAAACAATACAAAAGGAACAGAAAAGCTAGGAATATGGGCAAGACATATCACAATGGGAGCCAGCTGAGCAAACATGCAAACAACCCGTAAGAATTATATCCTGAAAATATATGAAATGTAGATAGCTGGGAAGCAGCAATAGCACAAGAGAACAATAGAGATGATAGTAAAATTAGGTAAGCGTTTGCACTGCAATATGTCAGGAAAAAACCCAAACACCTGTATTCACTTTTCTTAGGAACAAAGATCATATCTATGTGAGGGCACATCCACACTGCACAGAAGATTGATGCTGCCACGGTCGATCTTCCGGGGTTTGAATTAGTGGGTATAGTGTAGACCTGCTAGCTCAAACTCAAAAGGCGCCCCCATCGGTGTCAGTACTACCACTCCTCGTGAGGAGTAAGGGAAGCCAAAAAGATCACTTCGTCGAACGTTCTCTCTAAGCTCAGCGCTTGGGTGGCCACTCAGGAGAAATTCCTATGCCTCCTAGCTGATTAGCAGAGCACCCACAGTGGCAGCAGCTGGTAGCATGTGTTTCTACTGGTGGTGCACATCTGCACCTGCCTTGGTGAATGTAACAATATTTATTCTAAACATGGACAGAAAAAATTAGAGGGAACGCTGGTTTGCTCCTGTTGACCTCCTGCCATGTGGATGACACGAAAACAGGATGTAAGATATGTCAACTATAGCTATGTAATTTACTTAGCTAGAGTTGTATATCTTACTTCAACCTTCCCATGTAGCGAAGACCAGGCCTGAGTGTGAACAGTGAGACCTTTGGTCATTCAATGATACAGATAATAAACACCTCAGAACCAGGAACACAAGAAGTCAGAAAGAATTCTGAGAAAGGCAATAAAACAGACTAAAAAAGGGTCCAGAGGGACTGACTTGTGAGGAACGATTGCAGTAAACTGCATAGAGTGTGGCCAGTTTAAGTTAATTAATTCTTGACCCAAAGTTTCAGAGGGATAGCCGTGTTAGTCTGGAACTGAAAAATCTTTAAAAACAATAGTCCTGCAGCACCTTAGAGACTAACAAAAAATGTAGATAGTATCATGAGCTTTCATGGGCACAACCCCCTTTACTCCATTCATCTGAAAAAGTGGGCTGTGCCCACAAATGTTCATGACACCATTCCTGACCAGTTAGTATGAAGCAATGAGGGGACCCACACATATTAACTTTCTATAAATAGGTGTAAAAATCAAGGTGGGAGGAACTATTGTTTTGGGTGGTCTAACCAAAGGTAATTTTTCATATACTTTTATCTTCCTCAACAGAAATATTCCATCCTCATGTAAGAATGTGTCCTCCCATTCAGATGTAGTTGCAGGATCATGGCTAAATCTCATCTTTGTACTGTTTTCTTTAATAAGGTAATCTGTTTTCCAACCAACATATTCGCTCATTAAGGATGCAGCACTGGCAAATTGCTCATAATTAACTTGGAACTAAGCAAGAAGGTATTGATGCAGATTATTCAGACAGCCTTATGGTAGCAAGGGCACGTGGAAAAAAATAGAAGGGTGATTCTGGAAGTCAGCCAATAACTTAGAAAGGAACTTCAGATTCACTAAGCATTGGGTTGCCTTCTGTAGTGTCTTGGTGAGTGCCAGGTTAACAACCTGTCCATGCAAAAATGCTTTGTGTTATGGAAACAAGCCATGTCTGTCACAGATTTGCAAATACAGTCATCAGCTATGGAGAACCGCGATCTGCTGGACGTAAGACAAGATAATACTGGCCTAACAGCAATTCCAGCTGATGCTATGATGATGGAGAATCAAAGCCTCAAAGAAGTTCTTCATCTGAAACAAAACAGTTTCACAGCTAAGGTTAAGACAAGAATTGGGTGTTGGAATCTTAGATCACTTTGAAGCACAGCTAGAATGACACAAGTTATATGAGAAATGAAAATCTTTGGCCTAAGTATACTTGGGTTGATTGAAATGAGGTAGAATGGATAAGGCAAGTTATTGTCAAAGGGTGTGAAGGTTTTATATTCTGGAAGAGAGGATAATAAATTCTGGGAAGACCGAGCTTTGTTATTTTGCAAGGAATCTGCTAAAGCACTGAAGGCATGAGAACCTGTAGTCAGGAATATTGACTGCTTGCTTTGTGATGAACCACACAACTCACAATTGTTCAGTGTTATATCCACCAACAGACAATAGCAATGAACAGACTATTTCTATGAAAGATGGCATCCTAGGAAGATCAATAAATGTGACATTGTTTCCTTGTGGGAGATGTAAGTGCACAGGTTAGTGAGGATAATACTGGTTATGAAAGCATTATGGGCAGACATGGCATCTCAGGACAGGCTGACAATGGAGAACATTGTGTTGAACTATAGGACCTGTGCAGTCTTTTTACTGGGGGCACACTATTTTCACACAAACACATGGAGATTAAATGAAGGCATCATCCAGAAACAGCTTAGCAATAGATAGATCTGAAGAGTTAAAAAACTGATGGCAGACACAAAAAACAATGGCTTAGGTTAGTTTTTTGGTTAGGGTGACCATACGTGCCATTTTGCTTGGGGCAGTCTCTTTTTTAAACCCTGTTCTGGCTATCCCAACTCTTGGCAAAAGCAAAGGGGTAAATGCCCACTTTTGTTAACAAAGTGTAGTGCAGTGCAGAGGAACATGTGGGGTGGGGTGGGGTGGGGAAGTGGAGTTTCCAGCCTCCCCCCAGCAGCCCTTCAGTGCCTCCTACAGCACTGGGCCCCAGGGCAGTTGCCCTCTTTTCCCCATGCCCAATGGAAGGCTTGGTCCTGAGTATAAATAATATAAAATCTGAGCATACAAAAGGTTGAACAAACAAAGCTCTAACTATAACCAAATGTTTGCTTCTAAACACTTTATCTGAGACTGTCACTGTGTCTGGAATTAGTCTTGAACTGGGGGAGGGAGTGGTTCAAAGAAAACTATGAGAATTACATATCCATTTCCAGAAATTCTATACAAATTAGCCACCTGACTGCCGTAAGCTCTTTTGAATGTTCCAGCCATATAGTGTATCCACTATTTTTTTAGCACTTTCATGTGAGTTCTTTTATATTTGGAATATACCTTACACATGGTGGATACTAAGAAAAACACAGTTACTCTCTCCAATCAATAAGTTATATTTCCATACTTCAGCATTAAATATGTGCTAAGGGTAAAAGGTGATATACAGGTTCAAGTGTTTTAAATCTATTGTTAGGGATGGTACCAAATACTGTTGTAATTAGCTTCAGCATACTTTTGTTGCTGATACTTGAATACTGATATCATGGGAAGTTATCTCATAGTACAGGAAATGGGTGTTTCTCGCTATCCCTAGTGCACAGAAGTTGGGAAAATTCTTGCTTTATAAACGAATCCTTTTATATTTGTGTGTATGGATGCCCAACTGTAAAACTTCTTGCTGTTCCCAGAAAAATGACATTCCGCATGATAGTCCTTCAAAGAAGTGTCAAACACCTTTCCCAGGTAGGACAGTCCTCTGGAATGCATTACAATAGGCTGCCCTCAGGCAAATTCAGATACTTGTACAACAAAATGGAGGTCATAATCTGATGAAAACATGCTGTTCTTTCACAGTGAGAATATAGGTTCCTGTGATTCCCTGCAAGAAATGATCTTGTACTTTATTTAATATAATTCTCTCTATCTTTCTGCCTTTTCTCTCACCACAGGATCCAGGGCCCGAAACCCTGCTGTCTGGATACTCCATATCCCCAGCATGTTTCAGCATTGTTTAACTTTCTTTGACACGATAAAATGGTCATCAAGGGCCAGGGTTGCTGCAGCAGGGTATGTATGTAACTTGCCTTTATTATACCTACTGCTTTGCCTTCATTATATTTTGCCTTTATTATATTCAGTAAGGCAAGGAAGCTACAGGCTCCATAACCTGTAAGTATAAGGCATGGAGCCTCTGAACTTTGGCACAGATAAACAGTCCAAAGGTATCCCCTAAGTTTTGAGGAAATGGAAATAGAGTAAGATGCAATTTTGTCTGTAATGACATTGGCCAATCACAGAAACATGAACTAACACCAGATATTAGAAAGTTTTGAAAAGAACATTGAACTGGACAAGAGTGCCATGGCAATGAATGGACATATGTGATAAGCTGCAAGCATTAATATACTAACGTATAGGAGAAGGGCAACTCAACATAGGGAGAGTGAGGAAATACAAATAATAAAGAGGGGAGAACTCCTACTGATGATGCAGAACCACCCGGGCAGATCACAAAGTCCATTTGAACCAAAACCCACCACCAATAACCAAGCACTTCTGTCCAATCTTCTCCCACAACATGAATATCAATCTTCAGTTTAGCACTGCTTCCTTCCTTTCATGCAACTAATTAACACATCCATCACAGCTAACAACCTTATGGGTCTCCCACCACCACAGCACTCCCCCTTCAAAAACAAGCTAGGGAAATTGTCTTTATTTGTAGCTGTGGGTAATGTTAGTATTAAAATAACATACAGGATGCTGTTTTGGGACACCAAGATTACATTTGCTCCCATGATTCTAACTCCTTTTCAGATTAGCACTGAAGGTTCAATTCGTAGATGCTGCTACAATTAAACCAAACTATAGTTCTTCAAAGCCCGCCAGAGGTGAGTGAAAATGCACTCAGGTTGAGCGCTTGGAATTCTGGTGCATGCTTCAGAGTTATTGCATCAAAGATGCAGCTTTAATCTAATTTTGGAAAAGGCCGATGACGTACATTAGTTAAGTGAGATGACTGAGGCAGCTTGCCAAAAGAGATAGATTTCATCAAGGAGTTCCAGCATTAGTAGTATTGTAGCATTAGATGATAAAATGAACAACAAGTATGTTTCAGTTTTGGCACTTCATACTCCTCTGAAGCTTTACAAGGTAAAGTTATGCAGCTTGGCCATTCTGGTTATTGTAACTGGGGAGTGCCCAGGATTGTATGTACAAATATATCAGTCAATAGAATTTTGAGGTTTTGAGAACCTGGACAATTAACAGATTACTGGGGGGCAATAACCCTTGATATTGCTTAAAAGAAGAAGGCTGAGATTGTCAAAGCAACTTAAGGGCATTTAGACACAGTTTCCATTCATTTTAATGGAAAATGTATATAACTTCTCTAAGATTGCTCTGAAAATCTCATCTGAAAAATACCCAAAACCACAGGCTTTTTTATTCTTAGAATAGAAAGAATAAAAAGAGATACCTAAAAAGAGATACCTCTGTTGGAGTAACCAAAGTGGGCTACTGCCAAGCCTATGATGATGTAATAATTATGAGCTGTACTTTGGACATTTCTCTTTAGACATACAGTCCTCTTGCCAGTAATGACTATATTTTCATGTCTGGCAGAGACCAAACAAAAAAGGGCTGCACTGAGTACCTAGTATTCTAATCCTAGGGATTTATTTGACAGGGAACTCAAAAGCTCTGTTTTCCTTTTAAAATAAAACACTGTGCAATATATAGGAAGAACATAGAAAGAAAAAGGGTAGTAAATGTTTCCCCTTTGAGCCCCAGCTATGTGTCTATGCAGTCAAACTCCTTCTACAAAGTGCACTAACTCTGATTGACCCTCTGTCTTGTTTGCTGACTTTATGCTGGTTTCATTTAATTCAATAATAATAAATACTTCACACAACTCGTCTAAAAAGCTCGTCATACTTCATGAAATTGATTGTTACTATCCTCATTTTATTGAAGATAAAGTAGTTAAGTGAAACATACATCAGCTAAATGGCAAGTTGCCAAGCATATAGTCCTCTGCTCAAACTCCAGGACAGACATTTAAAATATATTTATCTTCTCTTTAAAACTGGTTCAATGTTATGAGAAATATCATCTTGTAGAGATCTGACCTTCCTTCAGTTGCTCATTATATTCAAAAGCAGTGTTGCTCACTCTTCCATCATGTCCCCAAGATGGGACAAAAACACCCCAACACACCATGTTCTCAAAATCTCCACTATCACACCAATGGAGCCATACTCTTATTTGTCCTGTCACTGTCTATGGGGCCATCCCAGAGATTTGTGGATGTATGTCAAATCTGGGCAGTAGGAATGCCATTACATGATACCTGGTGTGACTTGGTCACTCTGGCTGGTGCAACAGTCCTCAGTAGACCATGTGTGTTGGATGATAAAATTCATGGTGGTTATTTTTTAAACTCAATTTATATTTCCCTAGCCTTCTAAGGAGCTTTTATTTTGTTCAATAAGAGTAGTCTATTACAGGTACATGACTTCCTTCAGCTCTAACATGGATTTTCATACACTTCATATGTGTCGTATTGTACATGCTTTCTTGTATGAGCTGTGAGGAAGTTTGCTTGGATCTCCCTGATGCAGCCATTTTTCTAATACAGCAAAATTAGCTTTAATGCACATGAAAGCTCTACAGAACATATTCCACTGATGCCCAGTATTGGCTGGAGGTATGTATCTACTCTGTTCCAGCAACCTAACGGTTACTGATAAATCTCTTTCAGTTTTTGGCCATTCTCTACACTGTAAATAATTGTGATGCGGATACTTGTCTGGCAGGACTGGAGACCATCAAATAGGTGACCAACAGTAACAGTTTTCAGTACAAACTGGTGCTGGATTGGAACTAATGACTGAGGGCTCTGGCTGGATTCAGATCTATGCAAGCAGCCCCCTGTGCCCATGCAGAGTCACCTTGGTAGTGTGGGCTGCCTATGTGGATCCAATTGCAAGACCAGAGGAGTGTTTTGGGTCCCTAGAAATATGTATACATTTGATACTTGTAGAGATGAGGAAGAATACATTTTGACAGGCTTAAAATTTATAACTACTGTACAGCATCCAGCCTTCCTTAGGGTATGTCTACACTACAAAGTTAATTCGAAATAACAGCAGTTATTTCAAATTAACTTTAATAGCGTCTACACAGGCAAACCGCTATTTCGAAATAAATTCAAAATAGTGGAGCCTTTATTTTGAATTTGGTAAACCTCATTCTATGAGGAGTAACACCAAATTCAAAATAGCTATTTCGAATTAAGTGCTCTGTAGACACAATTCCAAATAGGGGGCCTCCAGGCCTTCCCAGGGAGCCCTGGTGGCCACTCTGGGCACAACCAGGAAAACTTACTCTCCTCTCCCCCAGGCCCGCCATTAAAGAGGTAGACCCTGGCCACAGTGCCTGTGCCAGCTCCAAGCCTGCCAGCCCAGAGCCAGCAGTGGCCACCGGTACCCCTGATCCAGTGGCCCCAAAACATGAGCCAGCAAGCCACTGGCAGCCAGTCCTCCACCGCTCCCCAGGAGCAGTCTGCCAGTTCCCAGGAGCCTGACAGGGGCTGGAGAAGGCGGGTGCCTTCTTGGTCCAGGGTGGAGATCATGGACCTTATTCAGGTTTGGGGGGGATGCCCCCAACGTCCATGATCTCATAAGAACATAAGAATGGCCGTACTGGGTCAGACCAAAGGTCCATCCAGCCCAGTATCCTGTCTGCCGACAGTGGCCAGCACCAGGTGCCCGAGAGGGTGGACCGAAGACAATGATCAAGCGATTTGTCTCCTGCCATCCCTCTCCAGCCTCTGACAAACAGAGGCCAAGGACACCATTTTATCCCCTGGCTAATAGCCTTTTATGGACCTAACCTCCATGAAATTATCTAGCTTCTCTTTAAACTCTATTATAGTCCTAGCCTTCACAGCCTCCTCTGGCAAGGAGTTCCACAGGCTGACTACATGCTGTGTAATAAAAGAAAGTTCTTCTTCAGTTTTAAACCTGCTACCCATTAATTTCATTTGATGTCCTCTAGTTCTTCTATTTAGGGAACTAATAAATAACTTTTCTTTATCGGCCCTCTCCACACCACTCATGATTTTATATACCTCTATCATATCCCCCCTCAGTCTCCTCTTTTCTAAACTGAAAAGTCCCAGTCTCTTTAGCCTCTCCTCATATGGGACCCATTCCAAACCCCTAATCATTTTAGTTGCCCTTTTCTGAACCCTTTCCAAGGCCAAAATATCTTTTTTGAGGTGAGGAGACCACATCTGTACACAGTATTCAAGATGTGGGCGTACCATAGTTTTATACAGGGGCAGTAAGATATTCTGTGTCTTATTTTCTATCCCTTTCTTAATAATTCCTAGCATCCTATTTGCCTTTTTGACTGCTACTGCACACTGTGTGGAAGTTTTCAGAGAACTGTCCACGATAACTCCAAGATCTCTTTCCTGATTTGTCGTAGCCAAATTAGCCCCCATCATACTGTACGTATAGTTGGGGTTATTTTTCCCGATGTGCATTACTTTACACTTATCCACATTAAATTTCATTTGCCATTTTGTTGCCCAATCACTCAGTTTGGTGAGATCTTCTTGGAGTCCCTCACAGTCTGCTTCTGTCTTGACTATCCTAAACAGTTTGGTATCATCTGCAAACTTTACCACCTCACTGCTTACCCCTTTCTCCAGATCATTTATGAATAAGTTGAACAGGATTGGTCCTAGGACCGACCCTTGGGGGACACCACTAGTTACCCCTCTCCATTCTGAAAATTTACCATTTATTCCTACCCTTTGTTTCCTGTCTTTTAACCAGTTCTCAATCCATGAAAGGATCTTCCCTCTTATCCCATGGCCATGTAATTTACACAAGAGCCTTTGGTGAGGGACCTTGTCAAAGGCTTTCTGAAAATCTAAGTATACTATATCCACTGGATCCCCCTTGTCCGCATGTTTGTTAACCCCTTCAAAGAACTCTAATAGATTAGTAAGACAGGATTTCCCTTTACAGAAACCGTGTTGACTTTTGTCCAACAAATTATGTTCTTCTACATGCTTCACAATTTTATTCTTTACTATTGTTTCGACTAATTTGCCCGGTACTGAAGTTAGACTTACCGGTCTGTAATTGCCCGGATCGCCTCTAGAGCCCTTTTCAAATATTGGTGTCACGTTGGCTACCTTCCAGTCATTAGGTACGGAAGCTGATTTAAGGGATAGGTTACAAACCACAGATAATAGTTCAGCAATTTCCCCTTTGAGTTTTTAGAACCCTTGGATGAATGCCATCCGGTCCCGGAGATTTGTTAACATTAAGTTTTTTTTATTTGTTCCAAAACCTCCTCTAATGACATTTCAATCTGGGACAGTTCCTCAGATTCATCACCCACAAAGGACGGTGCAGATTTGGGAATCTCCCCAACGTCCTCAGCCGTGAAGACTGAAGCAAAGAAATCATTTAGTTTCTCCGCAATGGCTTTCTCATCCTTGATTGCGCCTTTTATAGTTCGATCGTCTAGGGGACCCACAGGTTTTTTAGCAGGCTTCCTGCTTCTAATGTACTTAAAAAACATTGTTATTTCTTTTTGAGTTTTTGGCTAGCTGTTCCTCAAAATCTTTTTTTGCTTTTCTTATTTGCTTTTCTTGTTCCTTTCTATTTATCTCACTAGGATTGGACTTCCACTTCTTAAAAGATGCCTTTTTGTCCCTCACTGCTTCTTTTACATGGTGGTTAAGCCACGGTGACACTTTTTTAGGTCTCTTGCTATGTTTTTAAATTTGGGGTATACATTTAAGTTGGGCCTCTATTATGGTGTCTTTAAAGAGTTTTCATGCAGCTTGCAGGGATTTGGCTCTAGTCACTGTGCCTTTTAATTTGTGTTTAACTAGCCTCCTCATTTTTATGTAATTCCCCTTTTTGAAATTAAATGCCAGGGTGCTGGACTGCTGAGGTGTTCTACCCACCACAGGAATGTTGAATGTTATTATATTATGGTCACTATTCCCAAGCGGTCCTGTAACGGTTATTTCCTGGACCTGATCCTGCACTCCACTCAGGACTAAATCGAGAATTGCCTCTCCCCTTGTGGGTTCCTGCACCAGCTGCTCCAAGAAGCAGTCATTTAGGCCATTGAGAAATTTTATCTCCGCTTCTCTTCCTGAGGTGACATGTACCCAGTCAATATGGGGATAATTAAAATCCCCCATTATTATAGAGTTCTTTATTCTGGTAGCCTCTCTAATCTCCCTCAGCATTTCAATATCAGTATCGCTGTCCTGGTCAGGTGGTCAGTAATATATCCCTCCTGCTAATTTCTTATTATTGGAGCATGGAATTACTATCCATAGCGATTCTATTGAACATGTTGATTCACTTAATATTTTTATTTCATTTGATTCTACATTATCTTTCACATACAGTGCCACTCCACCACCCACCCGGCCTGCTCTATCCTTTCGATATATTTTATATCCCGGTATGATTGTGTCCCACAGATTTTCCTCATTCCACCAGGTTTCAGTGATGCCTATTATGTCAATCTCCTCATTTAATACTAGGTACTCTAGTTCACCCATCTTATTAGTCAGACTCCTAGCATTTGTGTAGAAGCACTTTAAAAATTTGCCACTGCTTATTTGTCTGCCCTTTCCTGGTGCATTGGATTCCTTTGTATGCGGTTGTTTGTCTCCTCTGGCCCATGGTTTGCCCTCTCCCCTCCTCTCTTTCTGACTACAGCTTAGAGAATCTCTATCAATGGATTCTCCTCTAAGAGAAGTCTCCCTCCGATTTACGTGCATCTCCGCACCAATCGGCTTTCCCCCATCTCTTAGTTTAAAAATTGCTCTACAGCCTTTTTAATGTTTAGTGCCAGCAGTCTGGTTCCACCCTGGTTTAGGTGGAGCCCATCCTTCCTGTACAGGCTCCCCCTCTCCCAAAAGTGTCCCCAGTTCCTAATAAATCCAAACCCCTCTTCCCTACACCATCGTCTCATCCACGCTTTGAGACTCTGAAGCTCTGCCTGCCTACCTGGCCCTGCACGTGGAACTGGAAGCATTTCCGAGAATGCCACCGTAGAGGTCCTGGATTTCAGTCTTTCCTAGCAGCCTAAATTTGGCCTCCGGGACATCTCTCCTACCCTTCCCTATGTCATTGGTACCTACATGTACCACGACCACAGGCTCCTCCCCAGCACTACACATAAGTCTATCTAGATGCCTCGAGAGATCCGCAACCTTCGCACCAGGCAGGCAAGTGACCATACGGTTCTCCTGGTCATCACAAACCCAACTATCTATGTTTCTAACAATTGAATCACCCACTACTAACACCTGCCTCTTCCTAACTGGCATTCCCTCCCCCTCAGAGGTATCCTCAATGCGAGAGGATACCGCAACATCCTCTGGGAGGAGGGTCCCAACTACGGGATGGTTTCCCTCTGTTCCCATTGAATGCTCTGTTCGCTTGAGACTTTCATCCTCCTTAAGAGCACTGGGGCTCTCAGACTGGAGGTGGGACAGTACTACAGTGTCCCGGAAAATCTCATCAACATATCTCTCTACCTCCCTTAGCTCCTCCAGTTCAGCCACCCTGGCCTCCAAAGCCCGAACCCGGTCTCTGAGGGTCAGGAGCTCCTTGCAACGGGTGGACACATACGCCACCTGCCCACAGGGCAGGTAATCATACATGTTACACTCGACGCAATAAACAGGATAGCCCCCACTCTGCTGCTGGGCTTCTGTCTCCATTTTTCTAATGAATAAGTTTAAGCAGAAACTGGGATTCTTTTTAAACCTCTGGGATATCGATTATTATAAGAGTTATGTTTTAAAGAAGGTCAGAAGTCCCTCGTGCCCTCTAACCTCCCCCTCTAACCTCCCTGTTAGCTGCTCTTGTTCACAAGCTCCCTGGTCGCTGAGTCACAGGCTTATATAGCTCTGGTAGCCCCTCCCCCTGACTGAGGCTCAGCCAATTAACAGAGGCTTCTAGATTTCAAACCTTTTAGAAGCTCCTTCAAACACACACACACACACACACACACACACACACAAGCTCAGCACACAGTAAATAACTCCCCCACACACAACACACACTCCAGACAGCCACTTACCACAAGGGTCCTGTTTTTACTCCTCTTTTACCTGGAGAACTCCCTCTCCAAACTCCCGCACTAGACAGAGGAATGCAGCCATCTATTGCAGGATAGCTGCCAGCCTGGCCACCAAAGGCCACATGCGAATCCAGGAGCAGGTTAGCATGAAAGTCAAGTTGGTCTGGTGAGACCTCCAACCCTGAGCCCTGAGCTTCCCCTCCCCCTTCTTCCCCTTGCTTCCCCCTTCCAGCTCCCTCCTCCCAGGTTTTCCCCTCCCCTCTTCCACCCTCTCTCTTCCCCCTCTCCCACCTCCTTTTCCCAGGCTCCCCAGAGGTTCATTCCCCCCCCCCCCAGTTTTGTTCAATAAACCCAGTTTCTATTTTTGAACATACGTGTCTGTTATTTGACATCAGGAAGGAGGGGTAAGTGGAAGGACGTGAGGGAGGAATGGCGCACGAGCTCCCCGGTGGGGAGGACCGGGGAGGCTCTGAGGGCTCCTCGGGGCGGACGCTCTCCCTCAGGGCCTCCTGGATCCTGACAGCCCCCCGATGGACCCCCTGGATGGCAGCCTGCAGCAAATGCAGCCGGGCTGATGGCAACGACCCCACGAGATGCACCAGCGTGCCAAGAGGCAGCTCTGGCTCCACGTGGCCGAGTGCTGTGGTGTCCCGAGTTTGGGCACCCTGAGAACTGTCTGTCCGGGTGGGGGTAGGGTCGCTTTAAGCACGGAGCTCAGTTAGCCTCAGGCAGCAGCACCACACATTAAGTCCTAACCGGCTGCCCTGCCAGCACTGGTTCCGGCCAGCCTTAACTTCGGTTCAGGGTCCACTCAGTGTGGACATGCTATTTCGAAATAGTTTTTGTGTATAGATGCGTTATTTCAAATTAACTTAATTCGAAATAGTTAATTTGAATTAAGTTAATTCAGAATAGCACTGTAGTGTAGACATATCCCTCTTTCTAACTAAGGGTATCAGGGACAAAGGAAAAGAGGGAAGAGAAGGTCATTCCTTCCCTCATACTATCTTAAAAACAATGACAAACTCTCAGGCCATGCATCTGATTCTGTCATAGTAATGAACACTGTCCTCAGGAATAATCATTTTTAAAAAATAGTTTTTGGACATCAATAGACAGTGATTTCCCTGAAATTATTGTCCTGAGATATATTGTAAACTCTTAGCAGTAGTCCTTGAAACAGGAGTTTGCTTTAGATTTCTCAATGGGTAATGTTTGCCAAGTCACTTGACCTCTATGTTCAACAATTTACCCATCCTTAAAATGGGGATAATATTTTCTTAACTCACAAGCAAGAGTTGTTAGGTTTCATTAATAAGTTGTTTGTAACCTTCAACTAAAAGGTATTATAAAAATGTACATAATTATTACAGAGAGAACACTGAACTCAGATTTTAAAATACCAGTTTAGCTTTTGAAATAGCCTCATTATGGTAACTTTTTTTTAAAGCTTAGATATTCTTTACCACTTTTCAGAAGCTGCTCCTGAGTTTTAGTCAGAGAGTTGAGCCATAGACAGGATCTTAAACCCTTTAAAATCCTCATGATAAACTAGGATTTAAAAAGTGAACACTGTCTGCTGATATGCAAACATTCATCAGGTAGTGTAATACCTACCTGTCATTTGTATGTGTAACTTTGTATTCTGAACATCTTGTCCTTTATTTTTCATAGTATTTGTCTATAAGCTTCAGATCTCGGAAGTAAGGAACCTATCCAAACGTGAATTAGACATGTAAAAGGAGGGTCACTCTAGTGAACAAAGGAGTAATGGCTATGCATTCAGTATTGGAAATGGGTACTTAAAGAGACAGTTGCTGAAATATTCATGTGTTTTGGGCAAGAGAAGAAACATTGCTTAGCACAAGCTAGAAGAAGGCATTTTAGCGGATTGCTCAAGGAGCATTTTGCCAATAGTTAGTTAATTTTATCACCACTGGAAACATTAAAAAAACCCGAGTTACCCACAAACAATTCAAGCAGCAGGTTTTACATTTCTGGTCTGGTTTTGAAAGATGATGAGATGTGTGAACTATTGTCAGGTATGAAGGGCTGAGTCTCCATTATACTGCACCTTGTATAGATGTTTATAATAGTGCAAAATGGGTATAAAACACTATCATTCTGAGCTGGTACCATTTTACACTTAAAGGGTACTGGGCAGTGGACAGTCATGTCTCTCATGTTTTGAGGGATACAAAGAAAATCATTGCCTATAAAGAAAGGAGGAATTTGGGTTGTTGCTAATTCAGTCTCTCTCCTACACTCACACTCCTTGTGGCCAGACCTGGTGAGGCAGTTCACTCTCCAGTGGGGTCTATTGCTGCTGGCTTTTCTGCCTCTGTAGTGGCCTGCCTCTTCCTGTGATTTGGCCCTCTGGCTAGGCCCCTTCGAAATCTTTCCCCTTCTGGGGTAGTCTGAACAAAGCAAGGGGAATTTACACAAAGAAACTGAGAGGGGGAAAACACCTCCCTTCAAGCGTATACAAGAATCAAGCCCTCCCTTCTCTCCACAGAAGGCCTCATGGGCAGTAGGTATGAAGTAGTCCAGGTACATTACTGAGAAAGCCAAGAAGCTGAATAGCAAATACCACCTCAACTGCCCTGGAACCTACTGGGGCATAACAAAAGGCGGATTGGGTTTTGGGAGAATAGGAGAGGTGCAATTGTGGTTGGCCCAGGTCTCCTCTGGGAAGGTCTGGGGTGGGAAGAGAGGAGTGCTCTGAGCCTGGTGCTCCTCCGCCCAAAGAAGGAGGTTCTCTGTGCTGGAGCGGGGCTTATGGCTTTGGCTGTGGGGGATGAAGTGGGTTTTGCCTATAAAAGCTCATGATACTACATATGTTTTAGTTAGTCTCTAAGGCTATGTCTAAACTACACCCCCTCTGTTGGCAGAGGGATGTAAATTAGACATTTTGAAAGTGCAAATGCAGTGGGAATTTTAATAATGGCATAATGGCAGCCGCCGCTTTTTTTTTTTTTTAAACGGGGCTTTTCGAAAAAAACACCCAGCAGTTTAGATGGGACATTTCTATCTAAACTGCCAGTTTTTTCGAAAAGCCCCATTTCGAAAAAACACGGTCGCTGCCATTATGCAAATGAAATACAGGATATTTAAATCCCTGCTGCATTTGCACTTTCAAAACGTCTAATTTACATCCCTCTGCCAAGAGAGGGGTGTGGTTTAGACACGGCCCTAAGATGCCACAGGGCTACTCATTTTTAAAGTTACAAACTAACACAGCTACCCCTCTGAGACTATGAGAAAATATATCTATAAAAGCATGACCAGTGGCAATGGTAGATGAGTGAACTAAATTTGTTTTGATGCTGGACTCTTGACCTATCAAGCCCTTGTAGCCACATAGGAACAGACCAAGTGGTGAACAATTGCTATGGCCAACTGTTCAGCTGAGCATTGAAGTAATGGCAATGGTAAATAATTTGGGAAAACAATATTTTTCTCTTTTATTCCTAAAAAACTGTACTAACTCAAGGTATAGTAGGTGGTGGTTAAGCTTCATTTTTCCACAATGATAAAAAACTAGATTGTGTTTTAGATACAGCTCAGAGCTGGTACATAAGATGCCCCATGCAAGGAGTAATCCCAGGAGACTGTGTGACTCAGAGATATGTTTCTGAATCAATTCTTCTCCTGCTTCCTTTTGGCTCTTGGGGGTTAGTCATTTACTGCTGGCCTGGATCAGCAGCAAATTATTACCCCAGCTCAGTGGTTCCTGGAAAGAAGTAAGGTGAGTAGCTTACTTACTCCTGTACACGCAATTCCCTGCCCTAGGTCACAATCCAACCCCCTGCACTTCAGTCCAGTGCCCCAGGTTACAACTGTCTCCTTCAACCAAACTTCCTCTCTTCCCCCAAGCTCCCTTCTGTACCTAACCTCCATCCCATACCCTGCATCTTCTCCATTAATATCATGGAAGAGTCCGTCCCTCAAGCACGTTCCAAATTCTTGGAGTGGCCCCCCATCAAAAATAATTGCCCACCCCTGGTGTCACTGTAAGTTAAATGATTCAGCGAGTCACCTCTAACAGTTTGATCTATGCATCTCTATTAGATTAAATGGTGTAAATCAAGTCATAGTGGGCATTTATATCACAGTTCTGCTATACACATCACCTGCACTGTAAGACAACTACTGTGGAAAAACCCCAATAATGGAAGAACAATTCTGCTTTACAAAAGAAAATGGAAATACATTGGCAGATCTTGTATCTACCTAGTCCCAGATTTGACCTTAGCGAGGGCTTTCAGGAATGCAAAGATGATCTTTGAAAGGAAAAGAAAGCAAATTAAACCAAAATTAATTTTGTGACCTACAAATGGGCAAAATACAAATGGCAGGCAAAAAGGGATTCCTGTACAAGTTTGTAGTTGGTAGTCATTACTTTAAAGAGAAAAGTTACTTATCTTACCGTAAATGGAGTTCTTCAAGACATGTTTCCATATATATTCTACATTTATAGTACATCTACACTACAGGACAGTCAAATTGAGATATGCAACTTCAGCTATGTTAATTGTGTAGCTGAAGTCAAAGTAGTTTAACTTGGCTTTTGGCGCTTTCTACTCTGCCAGAAGTTGAAGGAAGAACATTCTTCCTTCAACTTCCCTTACTTCTCATGAAAGCAGGTTTACCGGCATCGACTGGAGTGCCCGTCACTTCAAATTGGTCTTATTCGAATTAATTCGATACCCTAAAGTGCTAATTTGAACCCTGGATTATCAATAGTGGCAGCTTCAATCTTCTTCCGTAGTGTAGATGTACCCTTTGTGAGCATGTGCTCTGTGCACCTGAGATTGGAATCTTTGGCCAATAGTGACTGTTAGGGCCGTGCATGTGCCCTATGCAACTTGGTGTTTCTACCAAGGGTAGAAAGTGCAGTGCGGGTCCAACTACAAATCAGTTCCTTGGCCATTGCAGAATCCAGATGTTAAAACACTCTAACAGCAAGGAAGGAGGTCAGATGATGGAAAACATACAGATAACACAACTTACAGAAATCTAGTTACTGCAATATAAGCAACTTACCCTTCATCAAGTGCTTATCTATATGTATTGCACACAGGGTGACTCATAAACAGTGACTGGATGTGAGAGCAGTTGGTGCTTGGAATCTACTTAGAAAATGACTGCATACAGCTCTGCCAAAAAATCCATCAATTATGCTTCTTCCAAGGAGCTGTCTTTAGTGAAAGTGATCAGCACTGAAGAGAGTGGTATTTATGAGGTTCTTACCATAATGACTAGCACTGAACCACTTCATGTTAAGGTAATCCATGATGCCTTGGTCTCAGTACCAGAGTAAGCTGATTTCCATTTTTGAGGCCCTACTACCTTGCTCTCTCAAGAGATCCAGTGGTACCCATATTGTGTCATGGATTCTCCTTCAAACAAGAGTGAGGAGGTAATTTAGGGTATGTCTACACTGCAGAGTTTTTTCGGAAAAATGCCATTTTTCCAAAAAAACTTAACTTACATCCATGCTGCAATCACGTTCTTTCGAAAAAAATCAAAAGAACTGAGGGGTTTTTCTGACATTGGTAAACCTCTTTCTACGAGGAAGAAGCCTTTTTCCGAAAGTGCTTTTTCGGAAAAAGGCATGTGTGGACAGGGAAGAGGGAGTTTTCGAAAGAAGAAGAGGAAAGAGGAAAAAGCACAGGTGCCCTGATGGCCATTCCATCCACAGTAATCATAGCTTACATGCGAGATAACGTCCATTCAGTGTGGACGCTATCTTTCGAAAAAGCAGATTGCTTTTTCAATGTGCTTTCGCAGTATGGATGCTCTCTTTCAGAAGAAGTTTTTTTGGAAGATCACTTCCAGAAAATCTTCCGAAAGAAGCCTGCAGCCTAGACATAGCCTCAGACCTCTTTTTACCTGGCATTCCCATGGAAGATCTGCCCCCTGCTCCTCCTAGATGAGTAATGTGCCTTTTTTTAGTAATGTGCTAAAAAGCTGCGTCGTGTAGACAAAGCCTTCGCTATATAATTATCAGCAGCAAAGTGTGTAGCAGTTTTAAAAATCTGAAATGCAATTAACATATCCCTGCTACAGAATTTGGCCTTTACTTGCCGTAGACTTATAGGCATGTTAAATATTTATATATCTAGACTGTCTAGTCTAGGTAAATATCTGAGTCTAAATTATCTAGATAAATATGTTTAACACAGTTGTAATTCTCTGATATTTAAAAGCAAAATTATGTATGGGCTTAAATTATAAAAGAGGTTTCAATACATATCAAGGGATAACCTTACAAACTCCTTCATTCTTTATCATAAAAGCTAACCTGCTTTTCATCAATGAAAAATAAATCAACAGCAACTATATTTGTGGGTATCCTTTACACTGTCATTGATAGGCAATGGTTAGTCCTTGAACTTTTTGTCCTAAAGGACAGAAAAACCTAAAAGAAATTAGCTTCAGTGAAGTTATGTTATAGTGCCAACATGAGCCTATGATTGGTATTAAGAGAGTCTGCTGTGGTATTGCTTCTTGCAGTCTAATTTCCATTGCTAACAATATTTCTGAAACAGCAGCGATAATGATAAGCTCTATTTTTTGTTGGTGTAGTTGTTGAGCATTATGTGGAAAATTATACATGCAGTACCTGGCACAATGGGGTTGTGCCAGGGGCTCCTAAACATGATTGCCACACAATATATGCAGACAGCAGAACTGGCTCACTACAGAATAGTAATAGAGATGTAGCCATGTTAGTCTGGTCTTGCTGAAACAAAAGACAGGACTATGCAGCACTTTAAAGACTAACAAGATGGTTTATTAGGTGATGAGCTTTCGTGGGCCAGACTCACTTCCTCAGATCAAATTGTGGAAGAAAATTGGCATGACCATATATACCAAAGGGATACAATCAAAAAAAGTGAACACATAAAATAGACAAATCAGATTTTAGAACAGAGCAGGAATGAGGGGGGGAGGTTAATGTCTATGAGATAATGATATTAGAGGTGATAATTGGGGAAGCTATCTTTGTAATGGGTAAGATAATTAGCATCTTTGTTAAGGCCCATTTGTAAAGTGTCAAATTTAAGCATGAATGACAGTTCAGAGGCGTCTCTTTGAAGTCTTGTGTTAAAGTCTCTTTGAAGCAGGATGCAGGTAGTCAGGTCATTGAGACAAATACAGATAGGGAAAAATCTGTGAGGAAAAGTGGAAGACCTAGATTATTTCAGAGCTTTGCAACAAGAAATTGCAAAAATTAACCTCTACCATTTTCAGAGGCAGTCATGTTAGTCTGTTTCAGCAAAAACAACAAGGAGTTCTATGGCACCTTGAGTTGCAACTCACAAAAGCTTATGACATAATAAAATTGTTAGTCTTTAAGGTGCCACTGGACTCTTGCTCTATTTTTAAGAAACGAGCCTATGGAAACTACTTGATTTCCCAAGTTTCCTTTGTATATTATATTAAAAAGCCGCACCTAGTGGCTTTGTCTTCTATCTCATTGTCTAAATAAAAGTCTGATTTGAAAATATATAAAGAAGCACTTATAGAAAAGCCTCCCAAGGGAAGTGCTGGCAGTCCCATCGTTTGGAAGATGTAAATTTAAAATATAAACAACCTAGCAGTGGCAAGAAGATGGACTGTCTTTATGCTCTAATTTTCTGTATCATTTTTACTTTCCATGAAGCTGTGATTCATATATAGAATTGGAACGGATATATTTCTGAGTTGGGGATGTGGTAATTCCCAGAACCTGACTGATAATTTGCTAATTCAGTGTGTTTGAATTTGGATTCTTTGTGAGTATAATCCAACAGAGGGGAATAGCAGCACTGAAGTTACCAAATGAGGCCAATTCATTCTCTGGAATGTAGCAGCACTAGTAATGAAGATTGATACTGACGGGGCTTCTTTCATGTAGCAATATGCCCTGCCACCAGCTGTGCAACAGAAAGAAAGAACTCTCTGGAATTCACAACATTCCCCCTCTGATTAATCCCTAGCTTTCCTGCTGTGCCTGAATGCATTGTGCTAGGTATTCCTAGCTCTGATGGGGAGATCTGCTGATGTCTTTGAACCCCTGAAGAGAAGCGATATAGAGAGCAAATAACCTCAGCCTGCAGTACTGACTGTGATGCAATGAACAGGGTATGCAGAACCCTTACCTCTGCTATCTCACCATTCACTGTCCTTGCCTCTGAAAACCACAGTAATTGGGTATGCGGAGGCAGAAATCCACTGCCCCCTTTATTATTTATAACCAAGTTTAAAACTATGTTTGAACTTGGAGGAGCCAAATGGAGTTTAAACATGGCTTAGGCAACACAATCTGGCTATGTCTACACTTGAGGTTTCTTGCGCAAGTATGGCCATTCTTGCGCAGGAATCTGCAGAGCATCCACACTGCCCGCCGCTCTTGCGCAAGGAAATTTACAGTACAGCGTGGTAAGAGAGGGCTTCTTGCGCAAGAGCAACGCTCTTTTTTAACAGGTATAAGCCCTCTTGCACAGGAGCTCTTGCACAAGAGGGCAGTGTGGACGCTCGGCAGGGATTTCTTGCACAAGAAAGCCCTATGGCTAAAATGGCCACGAGCGCTTTCTTGCGCAAGAGAGGGTCAACACTGCCATGGATGCTCTTGCGCAAAAGCACAGCTGGCACATGGCAGTGTGGACATTTTCTTGCTTTTCTTGCACAAGACTGCTTGCGCAAGAACATCTTGCGCAAGAAGCCTCGAGTGTAGACATAGCCTCTTTTTTTCCTTAAACTAACATGCTTTAAGGGCCAAAGAACACTACAAAGACCACATGGTTGCCACCTGAAAATGTTTAAACATAATTAATTTGGAAAGAAATAA
Source organism: Pelochelys cantorii (assembly GCA_032595735.1). NCBI lineage: Eukaryota > Metazoa > Chordata > Testudines > Trionychidae > Pelochelys > Pelochelys cantorii. The sequence goes on along the minus strand of CM064334.1, from coordinate 46,328,274 downwards.
TAAGTTAAGCAGAAACATGTAAAATACTGGACAGGGTATCACCACTGCCCTCTACTGAAATGTTAGAATTTCTCTAGCCATAGATTTGAAATTATCTGTTTAATCCAAGTGATAGGAGTCTATGTTATTCTAGCAGAACTACTAAAATTGTCCTTTTGGTTGTGATTGTGACATTCTGGGTTGTCACAGACCTTTAGAAGATACCAAGATTTTGTGCCATCACTGTTTCCACTTCACCACTGAACAAAAATGGTAAGAAAATAATAGTGGAGAATTTAGGATTGAGCCAAGAATGATTAAATGTCTCTCTTTCAGTAGCTAAATATTACTTAAGTAGTTATCAAGTGACAACACATCTTAAATGGCATTTTAAATATACACCATAATAAAATAAGCAAGATAGAAATCCTTGAGGAACCCTGTTTCGGTTTGGAAACCAAAAACAAGTTCTAGTATTCCTAGAACTGAGCCCAAAAGAGAACTTATTAACAGAACAAAGAAAATATTTAGGGACTGCATGAATGAGTATAAGCCTAAACACCACAAAGCACAAACCAACTGCAAGATACAGGCAAACACATTTCATGCCGCATCTCTTTTATTACATTTGCATTCCTTACAGTTGTAATACTTTATTCAAGCCCTGCTTTTACAGAAAAATTGAATATAAAATAAGATTACCCACATTCCTACAATCCTCAAAAAAAAGTAAGATTGCATATGCTCTTAATAAAGATAGATTAACAGAGCTGGCTGTAGATGCTGACAAATCTTAGCATCTACCACTGAATTCCTCCAGGCCAGTTCCTCCACAAAGGTCTTGTTCTGGGACCCTGAAGCTGCTCTAATTTGCTTTCCCAGAAACAAGGGGGTGGAAGACCAGCAGATGGCTTCAGAAGCTAGTCCCCTATCTGAGATTTATGGGAGAAAACATCAAAGCCAGAAATCTCTTAGCTAGAGAGAGATGAATATTGAAAGATGTTTTCTGAGAATTTTCACTCTGATTTTGAAATGCCTTTACTTATGCCATGTTCATGCCCTATTTGTGAACATTTTCTAAGAATATTCAAGCAACTGAGTTTTACTGGAATAGATATTGGTAGAAAGCCAATATCAAAGTCACAATAAAATATTCACAGAAACTGAATTTTAAATTCATGAACAGAAGCACTTGTGCCGGAAGAGTTTGTGTGCTCATCCAACAGCAGAACACAAACTAGACTATGATTTATGTGGCCAATCACAACTATGCAGCACAGCTGGCATTTTGCATATGGAATACAAAAACTAAACAGAAAACTCTGTGATCAAATCTTAGAGAGAAAAAAATGTGCTGAATAAATTTCAAACAATACATTCAATTGGAAAAATCACAATCTGCTCATAGATATACTGCAAACAGAAAGAGAGACTAAAATAACTGGATGACGTATCATTCACTGTGGTTTATTTGCTCAGACCTACTGGCAGCTTGCCTCTTTGTCTCGGTCCTTTTCTGCAAATGGGCCAGATTTGAACCCTTTATTCACACTGGTGAGTAGTTACATACATGAGTAATCCTGTTGATGTCAGTGGCATTTGTTGTGTAAGAAGCTGCTCAGCAGTCTGAGTAAGCAGTTCACAATTGAGCTCAGTGTTTTGTGTTTTTTTTAAATATACGGATACTATAAGATTTACCCAGCATTACTTGGGTCCCTCAGAACAGGGGGCTGTGGAGGTGAGGGGTGCAGAAGTCAGGGAAAAGAGCTGGCAGGTGTGTATGGGACTCCTTGCAAGGGGGGCTGGGGCAGGATCAGGGCAGGGAGATGAGAGGTGTGGGGCAGCTCCTTTCAGCAGGATAGGTGGAACAAGGCTGCCCAGACCCCCTGGCAGCTCCTTGTGGGGGGAATGGGATGGGTTGGGGCTGGGCTGCCCAGTGGCTCCTCACATGGGAGGGGAGAGGGGCTAGGTCTGCGTTGCCCGGTCCCCACAGCCAGCCAGTGGCTCTGGGAGGTCAGGGAATGCACCCCCCTCCAGCCCTGTGGCCAAGGGACAGGGGTTTGGGAATAGGGGAGCCATTTACCTGGTCCAGTGGCCAGCAATATAGAAAGCCCCGGCCCCAGCTAGTCACTCTCTTCCTGGTGTGCCTATCCCTCCAAGGTCACACTGCAATATAACTGTCTCCTCTGCTCACTGCCCCCTGTGGTCATTGTGGAGCATAACTATCCTTCCTATCAGACTTCTCCCTTTCCATGTTATGGAAAACAATCAAATTCCAAACACATCCCATTTTCCTGGAACAACCAAACCCTGACCTTGCTTCAAGTTAGGATAAGAGGAAGCTGCATACCAAATTTGGTGGTCCTAACTCTTATTGTTTAGGAGGAGTTCTTGAACAAATGGACTCACAGACGATTGGACTCATGGACAGGTAGACAGGTACACAAACTCTATAATATATATTAGGTTTAGGTCATAGCAACTGTATCACTAATTCTGTACTTTAGTATAAGTTACAGCTCAGAAAAATAATTTAAGTTTTCCTGGAAATTTGATGTATTATAGTGCAATCCTGGTTCTAGTATAAAAATTCCCAGTGTGAATGAGGAGAGAGTTTCAGCATTATACACAATGAAGATGTAAATTATGTAATTCTTGTAGTCTGAGACCAAGAGAGTGACAGTCACAGAAGAAAAAGCAATTTAAAAAGAATAATACAAATGAATAGGAGAATAGGACAGCTGAGGAATATTTTCAAAACAATAAATACTAAAATTGGAAAAGTTGTTTGGGTATGTAAAGAAATTAATTGTGCTTATACATACCTTAATTATAATTCCTTGCACTTCTGCGGTGCTTGTCATCCAAAGATCTCAAAGTTAATTAATCTCAAATAATTCTTGAGATGCCTGCGCTAGAACTATAGCACCCCAGGTTTACTGGTTAAATGATTTATCCAAGGCTCAGTGTAGGTCAGTGTCAGAGCCAGAACTGGAATCCAGGCATTCCTAGCTTACATTCCCATGCTCATACCAATATACCACACCCAGCCTAATTCTTGGTATTAATTATCTCTCCTTAATTATTACTATTTCTAAAAAGATTGAATTAATTTCTGGATATTAGAAGGGCAAAACTTATATGATGAAGATAATTTCCTTCTTTCTCTTTAATACCACTTGATCAGTATCCCAGGATTCCTTCTCATTGAGTTCCAAGTAACTTACAGCATAAATGTTTGCATTCTTATTATTATTTGTCTTGTGGTGGCACCTGAAAGCCAGAAGGTGTTTGGAGCCCCTGGTGCTGGTTGCTCTTAACATCTTGAGTGATTAAATCATGGTCCTGAAGGTCAGACACTGAAGAAAGAAGCTTATCCTTACCATATAACTTGGGTGATATTTGAGAACTCCTTTACACACAGAAATGTGAGAGAGCTTCATAGGAACCAAAAGTGACCCTTGTTAAAAGAGATTTCAAATTGACACATCTATCATGTCTTATCTGGTGTCTTCAGGAGAGAGCTTTATCCTTCACTGTTTCAACAGCTGTTTTGAACAGTCCCTTGATTCCTACTTTTCACATTCCAATTCATTTGAACAAGTCCCCTGCAGAGTTGGTGCTTGCAATCCTTGAATAAAAGTTTTACGCTACACCACCATTATATCAGAGGAAGATGATCCAGGTATTCAGCAAACCTTTACATCAAAAATAACCCACAGAGTGTGGATCTGTTCAGAATCAATCTCCCTCAAATCTTTTTAAATGCATTCTGTGATTTTTTTTTTAGCCCCTGTGCATTTTATTTTTTGCCTGTGATATAAAATTAGTTTCTCAGTATCTCCAGTTGCATGGAGCTTTTTATTTGTAATTTATATTGTACCAATATTGTGTTACACATTAACAGTTAAAGCTTTAAGAGATAACCAGCTGCATGCCAGTGCCTAGACTTGAAGAAGAGCTCTTTGCAAAAGCCTGTCTTTTTCACCAACAGATAGATGTTGGTACAATAAAAGAAAACTAGAGGGCTGTGCTCCCTGTTTGCTATGCTCACCAGGCACCTCTCTCTGGGGGTAGGCAGCCCTGGCTCTCTCACCAACTTCCGGGGAGGGTGAGACCGAGGTGTGGAAGCCCTGGCCTGCCCCAGCTCTCTCCCCTAGCCACCCCCTCCCCAAAGCCAGGCCAGCCCTGGCTCCCCCCGCTAGCTGTTGGGGGTTGGGCAGAGGCAAGCCTAGCTCTCTCCCCCTGACCACCGGGGGGGGGGGCGGGGAGGGAAGGGGGTTGGGTTGGGCCAAGTCGAGGCCATATCTGGTCTGGCTTTCTCCCTCCAGTTGCCGGAGGAGGGACAGGCCGAAGTGGGTCTGTCTCTCTCCCTCTGGCAGCTAGGAATGGCTCAGGGTAGGTCTGGCTCTCCCCCCACCCCAAAGGCTGCTCTGGCCCTTGTCTCCCAAGCTCTTGGGCCCCCTCCAGCCACTGGGGAAAGGGGCCAGGGCCAGGTCCTGCTGGGCCTGGCTCTCTTCCTGGCCACCGGGCTCTCACCCCACCCCACCTCCTGGCCGCAGCCAGCCCCAGGCTCTCTCCTCCCCTGCAGGAAGGTGCCGCTGGCACTGTAATCTTGCAGCAGGAGGAGGAGAAGGCTACAAGGCTGGATGCCAGGCAGGTGGTGGCCCGAGAACCTGGCCCGAGGCAGGTGAAGGTTCCCTGCTGGGTCCCAGAGCGTCGGGGCCCCAGAGCACAGTGAGAAGCTGCTGCAACTGCCTCCTGCCCCCCTGCAGGAGAGTCAGGGGCCAGCAGGGAGTCCAGGGCACCCCCCAGGATGGGCCTGGGGGACCCTGAGCCATGGCCTCTGCTTCACTTTCTGGGGACTCTGCTCAGGCTAGGGTGACATCCCTCTGTCATCCTGCAGGAAAAGTTGTTTTATATATAGTAATAGAGAGAGGTCACCCACCTTGTCCCTAACATCAATATGTGCAAGTACACATTCAATTCAAGTATGAAGCTATTTATTCCCATCTAAACAGACAGTAAAACTTGTTACAAGAACTTTCAAAAATTATCAGTTAAAAGGATCTTGGTGACCTGTATATTAATTTTCCATTATGTTTCCATTTAGTTGTAAACATTTACCTTGGGAGGCTTTGTCAGTAGAAATGAAAATGATTTTAATATGCAGGCACTTTCCTGTTTAAAGATTGTGATTTTCTAGTCCTAATGGATTGTGTGAACAAAACTATATAGAATCATTGCAGACTTCTCAGAACTCTGTAGGCAATGTGGCAGAGCTCTGGTGGGGCCCCCTTGGGTCCTGTGCTTGCTGGCGGATTTTTAAGATGCCTCAGAGGCTCACTGTGACCTTCCCTCTGTAGTCCAAAAAGCCTCCTTTTCCCTGGTGGCAGCTCATGGGGAGGGTTCCAAGCTTTTACCAAGTCTGTTAGTGGGCTGTCTCGTATAGTAAAGTGGGGAAGGAATCGTCCGTAATATCCCACGAATCCTAGGAATGCTTGTGCCTGTTCTTTTTCCACCATGTACCCAAGTTACTTGGCTTCAGTAAACCCCATGGCGCACTCGGCAGGGTTCACAGTGAAGCCGGCTTGCCTAAAGGTTTCCAGGACTCTCTTTACCCTCTTGATGTGGGTCTCCCAGTCTGGGGTATGAATGATTATGTCATCTAGGTAGGCAGTCATGTACCTAACAGCTTATCCACGAGGCACTGGAACATCACTGGGGCCCCATGGAGGCCAAATGGCAGGACTGTATATTCAAATAGGCCCTCTGGGATGGAGAACACCATCTTCTCCTTGGTGTCTTCAGCTAGGGGGATCTGTCAATAGCCCTTCGCCAGGTCCAGAGTGGTTAAGTATGGGGCACTGCCAAGGTAGTCTACTAGTTCGTCTATGCACAGAATGGGGTACACATCGAACTGGGATATTTTGTTCAGTTGCTGAAAGTGATTACAGAAGTATGTGGTGCCATCAAATTATACATCTCTATATACATAAAAAAAACTTTTCCTGTGGGATGACAGAGTGATATCATGCGTCACACTGTCCTGTAGCCCCTCCCTCTGCCCTCAGCCACATGGCCTTCCCCCTCCCATGTGCTCTGGGGAGCTGCAAGCCATGTGGCCTCCCTCCTCCCGCTCCCCTGTGCTGGAGGGGGGACTCGGCCCAACCCTGCAGCATCTGGGGGGGAGAGAGCCAGTCAGGGGGAGAGAGATGGGCCTGGCCACCAGCTGCCAGTGGGAGGCAGCCACAGCCCTGCCTCCCCCCCTCAGCCCAGAGCACCCCCAGGGCACCTCCAACCCCAGAGGGGGCCAGATGCAGGAGGGCCTCAGGTGGTAGAGTGGGGAGGCTTCTCCCCCAGCCTGTGATGCCCGGCCTTGCTTCAAGGTAAGGGGAAAGTTCCTGTGGCCACGATCCCTAAACACCGCACACAGGAAGGCATCGCTGCCATGATCTGAGCTTCCCACCTCAGCCCTGCCACTGCCGGCTCCATGCGCTGGAGCAGGAGAAACCCTTAGTGCCAAGGGAAAGCATCGCTATCCAGTGGTGCATCCCACAGCAGCTGGCATCTTACCTGGGACCACGTGTACCCTGGGCCAGGTGGGAGCTCCCTGGGCTGCTGCGTCTGAAGGGGGGGAGGGGGTCGCCTCTCACCTTTAATTTTTCTTTTTACTGATGTCATGTGACTATTGGTACCATGTTTCACCCGCAAGTCGTGTTGGCGGTGACTGCACCAGAGGTACTTGTTGCCGGTCCCTATCTCTTGCTCCGCATGCTCTCGCCTGGGGCAGTATTTGGTGCTTGCTTCATCAGACAGTGTGTAAACGCTCTTCCATCTGTGTGGGCTTGCCCGTGCGGTTTTCAGAGGGAGAGGGGAAGCTGAAGTCTGAGAGCTGGATTCAGATTGACACCCCTGGCTGCAGGCATGGGGGGGGGGGGTGATGGCCTGGTAAAGCCTGTCAAACGTTTCCTTTTCTAACCGCTACTGCTCCAGTGAGACCCAAGCCCAACCCCCAGACTGCCTCCCTCCGGCCCAGCCATGCATGGAGCTGCAGCTGCAAGTGGTGCTTCTGCAAGACAGGCGAGGAGGTGCCTGACAGTACTGACCTCAATGGCCTGGGCTCCCTTTGCCTGGTGCTGCAGCTCCTCACCCTCCCTCCTCCATAGTACAATGGGAGCACTAGCACTGGCTTCCCACTTCAGGGTGGGAGTGGGGGTGGAGAGAAAACCCCAAGCCACACTGTGCAGGGAAGAAGCACTCCCCATCCTTGGCTGGGGGAACAGCAGCCTTCAAATGCGCTGTCTAGAGCCTTTCCCTGCACTCCCATTGGCCAGATTCCACCTATTGGGAGCAGCAGGAGGCCCGAAGACAAATAAGTGACTCCCACCCTCTCATGCCCAGACCCTGTACCCCCAGCCCCTAACTCAATTCCCCACCAAGACCCCACCCCCAACCTGCTCCTGCCTCCCTTACCTTGGCCAGACACCCTGCCCCCAGACTGCTCCTGCCCCCTCCCTCCTGGCCAGATTGTGCACTCCCATCCCTATTCTATTCACTGGCAGCCCTGTCCCACACATTGAACCCCTTATTTTTGGCCCCACCCCAGAGCCTAAGGGGGCCCACAAAATCCACTAACCCTGGAATCCCAGAAGAGTTAATTTGGCTTGAGGCCTTGAACCTCAGTCCTCTCTTCCCCACCCTCCTGGGACTAGAGCACCAGGAAAGTGAGGTGTTTCAGTTGGGGACAAAAAACTTTTACTGTGGGATGTCATCATACCACTCTGCGTCCCACCTGCCTCCTCCCTCCCCCCTCCCCAGTGCTGGGGAGCTGGGGCTGCTGCATTGTGGCCTCCTTCTTCCCCCTTCCCTGGTGGCTCAGAGGAGAGCACGGGGCCTGGCAAGGCCTCCCCCCCTCAACAGCTGGGGGTAAGAGGCAGGCCTGGTGCAGCCTTAGCTCTCCTCAGTGCCCAAGGGAGCATGGAGGAGAGCCGAGGCTGGCACAGCTGGGGGAAAGGGGGAAGAACCGGGGCTGGCATGGCTTTGTCCATGCAGCCCCCAGTAGCTGTGGGGGAGAAAGTCAGGGCCTTGGCCTGGGGGGGGCCAGGTCCTCCCCGGAGGCTGGGGGGAGAGCCAGGGCTGTCTACCCCCAGAAAGAGGGGGGGATGGCAGGTATAGTGAGCAGGGGAGATAACCCCATAGTAATACTTATATTCTTATAAGCAGTACCAAAATATCACATTTTGGCTACATCTGGTGGCGTAGTCAAGGACAAGTACATATTGGTGGCCTCAGGTCATCCTCTAGTGGCTCCACTAAGTCCATGGTGATCCTTCAAAGGGGATGTGGGTGATCGGTAGCAGCACTAGGGGAGCCCTCAGGTGTGGGTGAGGGTTATGTAATTAACACTGTGGACAGGAGGCACAGTACTGCCAGACAGCCTCATGTATCCCTGGCCAAAAGAACAGACACAGGATTTGCACCTGGGTCATCTCTACCCCCAAATGCCCTTTGAACAGGTGACCATGGGCAAGGTCCAAAATGTTGGTGCCTTTACACCAGCTCTTAGCACTGCATCTCCTGCCTCTGTATGCATACAATGTGATACAGGAGGTCCATCTTTCGTATAAAGTAGGGGCCCGGTTACTGGAGCTTTCCTGCTATCTCATCTATTTCAACTATTTCTTGTCTGGCATTTGTGTATCTGGGGTTCTCCACCTGGTCTTGCTGAAAGGTTGCCCTCCTGGAGCAGGTTAACTTGAACCCCACAGGGTCTCCCCACTTCTTTGGGCTGACTCTGCAGGGTCAGGGTCAGTACTCACACCAGGTTCCCTGGTGGCTTGAGGTCTGCCACTACCAGCATCTCAGGGTCCTCTCCCTCCTGAGTCTGAGCCCTCCGCTAGCATGACCTGTGTGGATCGGTCTACACCAGGCTTGGCCAAAATATGGCCTGCGGGTTGGATTTAGACCATGGATGCTGCAGGGAGCTCCAGGCAGGCTCCCCGCTTGCCTTGCCCCAGCCACATGCTGCTCAGAAATGCAGCTGCAGGGAAGTTTCACTTTAAAAACTGAGCCTGGAGAGAAAGGGAAAAGCTTTAGGAGCTGCTCCTGCCCTCAGCACAATCCCATTGGCCAGCTTCTGGCTGGTTTCAATAACAGGCAGCACACAGCAGGGTTGTGGGTGCTGGTGCGGGGAGCCTGTTTCAGGTATGGGCTGCTGGCTGGTAAGTCTCCTGGCCAGAGCCTGAATCTGCCACCCGAGCCCCTCCCTTCCCCAACTCTCTCCCCTCCACTCCTGCCCCCCTAGTCCACATACCCAAATCCTGTCTCCCTCCTACACCCATACCTCTTCCAGATCTGGCACCCCAATCCCCTGCCCCAGTCCCCTCCTGCCCTAACACATAACTCAAACCCCTGCACTCCTCCTGTACCCCAGTATAACCAGTGCCTGTCATGGCAAGGTATAGTTAAAGTCTTTGTGGGCCCCCACCTTCTGCACTTGGAGTGCCAGAGTGGGGAACAGCCCTGACACACACACCCCTGAAAAATTATTGCACAGCCCTGGTCTACACAGGCATCTGTCTGGGCCTGCAGCAAAATTTGGGTGCCCTATGGCTGCCCTTCTTTGCTTCCTCATCTTCCTACCCCTCCCAGGGGTGGGGAACAGTTCCTGGGCCATTTCCTGGGCTGTCGAGGGACAGCACCTTTCGGTGTTGGTTCCCCTAGGTTCAGGGGACTCCCCTGGTTCCTGCCCCTTAGGGGGAGCAAGCCACTGAAACCCAGGAAGTCCCTCCCAGGAAGTCCCTCTTAATAAGCACTGGCTAGGGGAAATGGGGGCACCACCCCAACTTGCACCTAGTATTAGTCCCATGAATCTCCACCTTCACCATTGCACTAGGGTAATAATTAACAGTTCCATGGATGCAGGTGACTCGTACACACCGCTGTTATTAGCTGGCTGGGCTTCACTAGATTTCTAGAGATCAGGTGACTGCACTCCTGGAGACTATGAGTGCCATGGTCTCCATCCCATCTACCCTCTCTGGCCTGGTGTAGTTGTGAGGGATCACTACAACCCCCACCAGGTTGAGCAGGGAGCATGCGCTGCCCCAGTCCCCAAGACTACACTGCATCAGTTCCTCAAGGTTGGGGCACTGGGCCACTGTGTGTCTCAGTTCCCTGCATCTGTAGCACCAGTATTTACCCCTTGGCCCGGGGGGGAGGGGGGGGAGACAAGGGCTTAGCCTTCCTGAAATCCTTCTCCTCTGGCCTACATCACTGTGGGGGGAGGGGGGGGATTGGTGAGCTCCTTTACTGATAGCCCCCACTCTACTAACATGACTGCCTCCTCATAGGAGGTCGGGTCATTTTGGTCTACCCATGCCTGAAGGTCGGGGGCAACTTCCGCATAAAATGATCTATGATCAGGGTCTTGAGGATCTCCTCTGGGCCACGTACTTTAGAGTGTAGCCTTACTGTGTGAGGTAGATCAGCTTGAACAGTTGGGCCCTTGCCCTCTTGGTACTTCCACATCTGGGCCCAGAGGTACCACATCACTGTAGTAATCCCCACACTGGCCAGGAGCTCCTCCTTAAGCCGGGGTAGTTGGCTGCGTCCTTGGCTGGTAAATTGTAGTAGGCCCTCTGGGCTTCCTCTCACAGAAATGGGGCAAGTATACCAACCCACAGTTCCTCTGGCCAGGCCTTGCACTGAGCAGTTTGCTTGAAGGCCAGGAGATAGGCCTCTATGTCATCCCCCGGCAACTTCTTAGGGAGGCAACTTTGGGCCTTCATTCCCTCGACCAGGAGTGGATGGATGGTGAGTGCCCTTAGCTGGTCCATCACCTCTCGGAGGATGGCTGGATCCAAGGCTTGGTCCATGAGTAGCTGGTTTGTCTCCTGTTGCAGCCAGGTGGTCTCCTGCATAGCCAGCCCCTGTACCTGAGTGGGCTCCTGTGGCCTGTACTAAAGCCTTCACCAAATCCTCCATTGTGATGCACTCCAAATCCCCAACCAACAAGGGGGTGAAAACAGGCATAGTGGAGTGACCTACCATACCTTCTCTTCAGTGTGTTCACAAACTATTCTGTATTAACTGCAAACACCCAAAGGAAAGAGAAAAGGAGAACCCAGAACCAACCCCCCAATGCAATTTGTTGTTTCTGTTAACCACCATGCTGTGACTGAATCCCACACCTAAGACCAATTGTGGTAGAGCTCTGGTGGGGCCCCCCCAGGTCCTATGCTTCCTGGCAGATTTTTAAGATGCTTCAGAGGGTTGCAGTGACCCTCCTACTGCCAAGGGGATTCCCCTCTTAATGAGCCATTTTCATCATAGGCCAGTCACTAGCTTGGAGAGAAAACTCCTTTGTGGTCCAAAAAGTCTCCTTTTCCTTGGTGGTGGCCCACTGGGCATGGGAAGGGTTGGGGGGAACCCGGTCCTGCCCATTTACTCTGGGTTCTGGACCAGGACCCTAGGTAGCGACCACTAATGGGGCTCTCTCCCTTGTCCCCACAGAATAGCAATCTCTCTCTGGGTCACTTCCCCAACCACTCCCACAGTACCTTCACCCTGGCATCTTGGCAAGCAGGAGAGGTTTTCTCCAACTTATAGCTTGCCTCACTCTGTGCTTCCTCCTCCACTACAGCCTGTCCCTTTTCTTCTTCTCTCTTGCGCCTGAGAAGAAACTGTTTATAAAGGACCAGCAGGCCCTAGCTGCCTGCAGGCTGGCTCTTAATGAGTCTGTGGCGAGGTACCCCTGCCGCCACAGCACCACCAGCCGTCGATCTGGGGAATTAGCTTGGACGGCAGGTGGCGGGGTCCTTTTCGGGACACTGCCCTCCGGCAGTGCCTACAACCGCTTCTAAGCTTTCCCCTTCCAGGGGTCAATAGTTCACAGCTCCGGCCTTGCTTCAGGTCCAGGGTGAGAGGCAATAGTTCAGGGGCCCGGCCTTAACTCAGGTCCGGGCCACGGGGAAGCAGTTCATCATATACACCAGTCTCTCAGCTCACAGTTCTGGGCAGGGCTACAGTCCTAGTTCTGCCCTCTTAAAAGGTCCAGTCAGACTCCCGGTCGGCACCAAAGCACAGTAGGTAAGCCCAAGCCCTCGAGCAGGTGGGGTAACAAACACCGGATACAGGCCCAGGCCCTCAACCAGGGCGGGGCGATAAACACAATAAGCCGAGCCCAGGCCCTCAGGCAGGGCAGGCGGTACACAAACTGCCGGCCCAGCCCTAGCTCAGGGTGGGGCAGCAAATGGCGGCCAGGCCCTGGTGCAAGGTATGGCCACAAACACACACATCAGTTTGTAGGAGCTCCTAGTTCAAGCACTGGGCAGGTAGCGTCCCTGCTGCAGGGGCGAGGGGTGGAGACTGCCACCCAGTCTGCGGGTGGCGAGGGGGGGGGGGGGGGAAGGGCGCACAGGCCCACCCACTCCACTGCACCCCGACCCAGGGGCCCTGGATGCAGCAGTGCCACTGCTACTGGCTCAGCAGGGCTCCAGCCCGCAACTTGCTGGCCTAGGGCAGCTATCAGCCCATGCTACCCCCTGAGCCACTTCTCATCTCCCCCTTCGCAGGTACCTGTATCTCCAACAGGTCTGTCAGTGAGTCGAGGGCAGTATCATCCCAGCAGGGTCCGGGCAGCCTGATCGAGGCTTCGGGGAATTGGAACTTCTGTAGGGTCCCTGTAGCAGCTGTCTGTAGGTCCTCTAGCTCACCAAGCCCCAGCAGAGCCCTGGGCTCCTCTGGGTCAGAGGGAAGCTCCACTGGCAGGCATGGCCAGGCCTCAGCAGCCCTGGCAGGGAAATCTTTACTGGCCTTAGGTGAGTCAGCTGTGGGAGGCCCCGGCCAGGTCCCAGCCTCCTCAGCCAGGAGCTCTAGCCAGGCCTCTATTTCCCTCGGAAGTTAAGCTCCTACTGAGCTCCCTAGTAGGGTTTTTATAGTCCTAGCCACGCCCCTTGGCTTCCAGTCAGGTGAGGGGGCGGGGCTAGGCTGTGCCCAAAATGGCTCCCAGAGGGGTCCCTCCTCCTCCTCCTCCTCAGTGGGCAACCACTCAGTGCCCTGCCCCGCTTCCCTCCCATCCCCTCCAGAGAAGGAGAAAAGACAGCAGGGTGCAGGGGCTGCTCTCTTCCTTCTCCCTCCCCTTGCTCCTGCACCAGCTGGGGCTCTCCCTGCTCCACCCAGCCACCACCTGAGGCCTCCGTGCTGCTGGACCTGCTCCCCATAGACACCACCGCTTCTCACCACCACCGGCTACTGCTGCTGCTGCTGCCGCCTGAGGGGAGAGGGGGGGCCTGCCGGCTGCCCCCCCTCTCCCCTCCTCCACTCCAGAGGAAGAGGACCCCACAGGCACCACCACCCAGAGGCCTTTCCCACCTGGCTGCTGCCCACCCGCTGCTGCCGCTGTACCACCTGCACCCCACCGAGGGAGACCAGAAGTCAGTTGGACTGTGGAGGGGGTTTGTTTGTTGGGACTGAGCCTTTCATCTGCTCTTGGGGTGGTGGTGGACTGAGATACCAAGAGGGGGGCCGGGGGTGAGGTGTAGAGCCTTCCCCCTGGTCCAGCTGCCACTCACCCCCCCATACCACCACCCCCACAACCCCCTCCACCAACCTCTGCACCACCAGGACTTGCCCCTCGGTGGGGCTGGCTGTTCCTCCCCGCTTTTTGCCATCTGGGACTGTCCCGTTGCAGCAGTGGGCGAGAACTGAGCCTCCCACAAGCACTCGTGGGCGTGTTTCCACCCCACCCTTGGACTTGGCCCCCCTCCCTCAGCAGTGTTTGGTTGGGGGGCCCCCCTTCACTCTTGCTCTCCCTGCCCTACCCCCCACTGCAGAAGCCTTGCCCACCCCGCCCCGGTAGCCAGCTCTCTTTCCCCCTCCCTCCCTCAGTTTGCTGACCGACCCCGCCCAGCCTCAGTTTGTTTTACCTGCCCCGCCCTCATTCAGTTAGTATTTTGATTCCTGGCCCCCGCCTTGCCCTGCCCCATCTTGTTCACCCAGTGCCCCCCTTCCCAGCCTCCCAGTAGTCTTCTAGCCCCACCCAGAGTTTCGGTCCCTGCCCCGAGTGCTTGTGCCCCCCCTCCCCTTTTTAGTTAGCCCCCCCTGCACATTGCACCCCCCCCCCCTCGACAGCCGCATAGTCCCCCTTGATACCCCAGTGCAGCCGGAGGAGCCGGCCCCCGCCCTGCATCTGTTATTTTGCCCCCTGCCTGCCCTGCCAGCGCCCTCCTCCTCTGCTTCCAGCCTTGCGAGGAGGAGTGGCTGCTGGCCTCTTGGTTCCCCTCATTTCCACCCTGCCCTTCTTGATTCCCTCCCTCCCTGCAGTCAGTCGGCGGGAGGGAGTGGTTGTCCCTCCCCTTTTCCCTCCCTCCCCAATCACGTACCCCTTCCCTTACGTTCCTCCCCTCCGCATTAGCGCCCTCCTCCTCCGCCACGGTCTCAGCAGGGAGGAGAGGCTGCAAACCCTCCCCCCCTTTCCAGTTGCCCCTCTCCGAAACCAGTGCCCTCCCTCCTCCCTGCCCTCTCCCTCACGAACACCCTCCTCCCCTGCCTGCTGTTTGGTGGGGAGGAGCGGTTAACCCTTACCCTCCCTTCCTGCCATTTGTGCCTCCCTCCTCCTTCTCCACATGATGGAGGAAAACCCCCCTTCCCTTGTCAACCCCACGGTCTCCCCGTTGCCACCGGGCCCAAAGAATGCCGCGGCTGACCTCCCGACCCCAAGCCCGAGCTCCGCCGCTGCCACGACCGATGCTCCCCCAAATCCGGGAGCAGCTTCCACCTCGGCCGGAAAAAAGGGCCGGGGGGGGAAGAAAGGCAAGGGCCCGGCCCCGAAGGCCAAACCCCCCACGGCTGAGGCTGCCCCGCCCGCTGTGGCTCCAACGTCCGCCACAGCCCCTCCTTCCCCTGCCGTTCCCTCCACCAGCTCTGGGGGAAATCCACCCACGGCCCCCAGAGCGTACGCCCAGGTGGCCGCTGCCGCCCCCCCACGTGCCGGGTCATCTGCCCACACCGCCGCCTCCAGCACCATCCCTGGTGGCCGAGGTCCCTTTCCCACTCTGACCAGGAGGCACGGTGTTCGCTGCCTCCTGGTCGCCGCCTCGCCCCATGTCGAAACCTACGTGCGGGCGTTGGCGAGGGTGGTGGGGGCCTCGGCCGTGGTGGCGGCCTCCAAGATGTACGGCAAGGTGGTGTTCTTCCTTGCCTCGGAGGCCGCCGCCCAGGAGGCGGTGGAGAGGGGCCTGGCCGTGGGGGGCGTGCACGTGCCCCTCGAGCCATTGGAGGACCTGGGCGTACGGGTGGTTCTCACTTCCGTCCCGCCCTTCCTCCCCAATGCCGCCCTGTTGCCTTCCCTCTCCACTCTGGGGAAGCCAATTTCTGTGATCAGCCCTCTCCCGTTGGGCTGTAAGGACCCCGCCCTCCGCCACGTCTTGTCATTCCGCCGGCAGGTGCAACTGCAAATGCCGCCGGCGGCGCGTGGCGGGGTGGCGCTCGAGGGGTCCTTTATGGTGCCCTACCAGGGGGCCCTCTACCGGGTCCACTATTCTTCGGGGGAGGCCCGGTGCTTCCTCTGCCGGGCGGTGGGGCACGTCCGGAGGGACTGTCCCTTGGCCCGGTCGGAGGGGGCGCCCGGGACCCCCGGGGCCCGGGAGGACGCCGGCCTTACCACCGCCGGCCCCCCTGGAAGTCCGGCCTCCGCGGCTGCCCCTCCTCCAACCGACGGCTCTGCTCGGCAGCCGAAGGCATCCCCTTCGGCGTGCCCGAGCGAGCAGGCGGGCCCTGACTCCATTCGATCTGTTTCTGCAGGGCCCGAGGAGGAGAGGGTGGCGCGGTTGCCGCCGGGCGAGGGAGAGGGCTCCCCCCAGGTGGAGGTCACCCTACCCTCCTCCTTCCCTCCCTTGCCTCAACGCCCCCCCCCCGAAAACAAACTGCGCCCCCCGGCCTTGCCCCTGCTGACCAGCCCTCCAGCTCCACCTCGGAGGGCTGGACGCTCGTTCGGGGGAAGCGCAAAGCCCGCCCTTCGCGGGCTCAATCCCCCCCCTCCGATGGGGAGGGCGGGAAGGCCCCCCTCCGAAAGATCTCGAGGGGGGCCAGCGCCGCCGAGAGCGCCCCCGACGAGCTTCAGCAGGAGGCGCCGGACGAGGTGGCCATGGCAGCGAGGGGGGACGATGTCGCCCCCCCTGTGGAGCCCTTCCAAGAGGAGGCCTCGGGTGGAGCCCCCCCGGCCCCGGCTCCAGCTGAGCCCTCCCCCGCTCCGGCTGAGGTAATTGTCGCCTTGGCGGCCGCGGGGGGGGGCTCCGGGGCCGAGGGGATGGAACTTAGCTCCATCTTCGAGGAGATCGAGGCCCTGGGTCTGACCCCGCTCGCTCAGGGGGAGGACGACCCTCCGCCAGCGGGCCTCGGTCTGGGCGGCGACTCTGCGGCGTCGCCCCCTCCCCCTCCCAATCCCAACTCTGTGTCCCAGGTGGCCGACCCCGTCCTCACACTTGGGGCGCCCCTGATATTGCCCACTGGCCCGGCCGACTCGAGCGCCAGAGCCGATGCCGCCGAGCCCTTAGGGGCGACGGCTGGTGCCGAGTGGCCGGGTCTTGAGTCTGGGGACGCCCCCTTTCCCGCAATCGAGGCGGGGCGGTCATCTCCCCTTCCCGCTGGGGGCCCAGCAGAAGACACCGCTCTGGCCGACGCCGAGGTATCTATTCCAACCTCGTCACCTGAACCCGGCGTCGGCGTGGGCCCCCTTCCTGTTCCTGCTCCCGATTCCCAGGTCCCCATTCGGGAGGTGCCGCAGCCCGGTGGGATAGCCACCAGAGACCCCTACCCAGACCCTGCCCGGGATTCCGATCCTCTCCCGTGTCCCGATCCTCCCCCCACCCCTGTTTCCGCCCTTTATGAACCCATCTCCAGCCCCGAGTCCCCCCCTGTCCCTGACTCCCCTCCAACCCCCACCTCTTCCCTGCTTCCCAACCCCGACCCACCGTCCGGCTCAGAGCCCATTCCTTCTCCCGCCCTTACCGTGAAGAACATTCCTCCGCTGCCGTCCCCCCGTTCCTTTCCCACCCCGGCCCCTGCCGCAACACCAGATCCACCCCCATCGCCCCCCCAAACGTCCGCTAGTGCCGCTCCCACGGGGGCCGTCTCGTTCCCGCTGGCCGCGGGCGGCCCTCAGGGGGCGGTATTTGTATCCCCGGTCCCCAACCCGTTAGGGGCTGCCTTGTTCCCTCCGCCGCCCCCTCCCTTGCCGGAGTCGGGGACGGGCAGCGCGGCGCCGTCGGTGTCGGCGCCGCGTTGGGGATCGGATCCCTGTTTGCCCGCCTCTGTGGCCCGTGAGCTCCACCCGGGGGCCCGGACGGAGAAGAATCCCGGTTCCCCCTTAGCGCTGGGGGGCGAGCTGCGCCAATTCCTCGCGGATAACCGCGGGGTAAAAGGGAAGGTGCAGCTCGCCCTCCAGCGCTGGGGGGACTTCCATCCCATCCTCCAGGCCACTAGAGCCCTGTTGCAGGAGGGGAGAGGGACCGATAGGCAGGGCGACGCGGCCTACCGCCGGACCCGCAGATTTCGAGACGCGCTCCTGACCTTCGGGGCGGAGTGCGGTCTGCTGCGGGACCTGCGGGGGGCCGACGCTCGTCCTGCCCGTGAGGATCCACCCCAGCCCTCTCAATGAAGTACATCACTATCGCGACGTTGAATGCCCGGGGCTGTAGGGCGGGTCTCCGCAGGAGCCGGGTGCTCTCCTTCCTTCGGGAGGGGGGGTACTCGGTGGCCTTCCTGCAGGAGACCCACACGACTCCGGCCGTCGAGGCTGGCTGGCGGCTGGAGTGGGGGGACGGGGTATATTTTAGCCACCTCGGCACCCGCTCGGCCGGGGTGGCCACCCTGTTCTCCCCTGCCCTACGGCCCGAGGTGCTGGGGACGGCCGAGGTTGTCCCGGGCCGCCTGCTGCACATCCGGGCCCGCGTGGAGGGGCTGACGTTGAACCTGGTCAACGTCTACGCCCCGAACGCGGGCCCGGACCAGGTCACCTTTTATCGGCAGGCGGCCACCTTCCTCGGCACTCTGGATCCTCGCGAGTGTCTGGTCCTGGGCGGGGATTTCAACACCACCCTCGATGACCGGGACCGTGTAGGACTCGCGAACCGCCAGGCCGCAGCAGGCGTCCTCAGGGAGATCGTGGATCACCACTCCCTGGTGGACGTCTGGCGAGACCACCACCCGGACGACAGCACCACCTTCACCTACGTGCGGGTGGGGGACCACCGGTCGAGCCACTCCCGGTTGGAT
The DNA here is from genome assembly GCA_032595735.1 of Pelochelys cantorii. Lineage (NCBI taxonomy): Eukaryota > Metazoa > Chordata > Testudines > Trionychidae > Pelochelys > Pelochelys cantorii. The sequence goes on along the minus strand of CM064334.1, from coordinate 46,310,016 downwards.
CGCATTTACCTCTCCCGTTTCCATCTGGCACGAGCCCACTCCTCCAGCATCCGGCCGGCCCCGTTCACGGACCACCATCTGGTGGCCGTGAAAGCCTCTCTGAATTCGGAGAGGCTGGGGCCGGCCTATTGGCACTTTAATAACAGCTTGCTGGAGGACGTGGGCTTCGTGGCGTCCTTCCGGGAGTTCTGGCTGGCCTGGCGGGGGCAGCGGCCCGCCTTTCCCTCAGCGCGGCGATGGTGGGACGTGGGGAAGGTGCGCGCCCGGCTCTTCTGCCGCGACTACTCCCAGGGCGCCAGCCGGCGGAGGGATGCGGCGATAGAGCAGCTGGAACGGGAGGTCTTGAAGCTTGAGGGGCGTCTGGCATCCGCCCCCGAGGATCCACTCCTCCGCGAGGCATACCGGGAGAGGCGGGAGGAGCTCCGGGCCCTGGAAGATCGCAGGGCCCGGGGCGCCTTCGTTCGATCTCGCATCCAGCTCCTTCGGGAGATGGATCGCGGCTCCCGCTTCTTCTACGCCCTGGAGAAAAGGAGGGGGGCCAAAAAGCACGTCACCTGCCTTTTGGCAGAGGACGGCACCCCCCTCACGGACCCGGCGGAGATGCGTGGAAGGGCCAGGGCCTTCTACGCCAGTTTGTTCTCCCCGGATCCGACCGAAGCCGACGCCTGCAAGGTGCTCTGGACCGAGCTCCCGACGGTCAGCGAGGGCGACCGAGACCGGCTGGAGATGCCTCTCACTCTGGCCGAGTTCTCGGAAGCCCTCCGTCTCATGCCCAACAATAAAAGCCCGGGCATGGACGGGCTGACCGTGGAGTTTTACCGCGTGCTCTGGGACGTCCTCGGCCCGGACCTCGTCACCGTCTGGGCCGAGTCCTTGGAGAGCGGGGTCCTCCCTCTGTCGTGCAGGCGAGCCGTGCTCGCCTTGCTGCCGAAGAAGGGGGACCTCCGCGACCTTCGGAATTGGCGTCCCGTCTCGCTCCTCAGCACGGACTATAAGGTCGTAGCGAAAGCCATCTCGCTGCGACTGCGGTCCGTGCTGGCGGACGTCATCCATCCCGACCAGACCTACACCGTCCCGGGCCGTAGCATTTTTGATAATTTGTATTTGGTCCGGGATCTCTTGGAGCTCGGGTGTAGGGACGGCTTGTCGTTCGCCCTCCTGTCCCTGGACCAGGAGAAGGCGTTCGACAGGATGGATCACGGGTATCTCCTGGGCACCCTGCGGGCCTTCAGCTTCGGGCCCCGTTTTGTGGGTTTTCTCCGGGTGCTGTACGCCCTCGCGGAGTGTTTAGTCAGGCTCAACTGGACCCTGACCGAGCCGGTCAGCTTCGGGCGGGGGGTGCGTCAGGGGTGTCCGCTGTCGGGCCAGCTGTACGCTCTGGCGATCGAGCCCTTCCTCCGTCTCCTCCGTCGGAGGTTGACGGGGTTGGTGCTCCGAGAGCCGGAGCTGCGGCTGGTCCTGTCGGTGTACGCCGACGACGTGCTCCTCGTGGTCCAGGACCCGGGCGATCTGGCGCGGGTGGAGGCCTGCCAAGCCATCTACTCGGCGGCCTCCTCCGCCCGGGTCAACTGGGTCAAGAGCTCTGGCCTGGTGGTCGGGGACGGGTGGCGGGCCGGCTCCCTCCCACCCGCGCTTCAGGCCATCAGGTGGAGCGCGGGTCCGCTGCTCTATCTGGGCGTTTATTTATCCGCCACGCATCCTTCTCCGCCGGAAAACTGGCAAGGTTTGGACGCCAGGGTGGGTGAGCGGTTGCAGAGATGGGCAGGACTGCTCTGGTGTCTCTCCCTTCGCGGGAGGGCACTGGTGCTAAATCAGTTGGTCCTGTCCTTGCTCTGGCACCGGCTCAACACCCTGCGCCCGGCCCCAGAGGTCCTGGCCAAGCTCCAGAGGACAGCTTTCGAGTTCTTTTGGCCAGGACTGCACTGGGTCTCTGCAGGGGTCTTGTCTCTCCCCCTGGAGGAGGGGGGCCAGGGCCTGGTCTGCGTGCGCAGCCAGGTCCGGACCTTCCGCCTCCAGGCCCTGCAGAGACTCCTCTTTAGTATAGGTAGTCCGGCATGGAGCACTTTGGCGTGCGCCTTCCTCCGCCGCCTCCGAGGGCTCCGATACGACCGGCAGCTCTTTTTTATCCACCCGAGGGGTCTTCCGCGAGACCTCTCCAAGCTGCCGGAATTCTACCAGGACCTCCTCCAGACCTGGAAGCTGTTTTCGGCGACCAGGTCCGTTGTGACTGCCGAGGGAGCAGACCTCCACGCGGAGCCCCTGCTCCACAATCCAGCCTTGTGCGTGCAGGTGGCAGAGTCTCTCTCGGTGCGCCGGAGGCTGATGCCTGCAGAAACCACCATGGTCAGAGACCTCCTGGACTACGACAGGGGGGACTGGGTGGATCCCCGAGCACTCGCTTGGCACATGGGGCTCTCCACCTCCCCTCCCCCCCCCCCCGAACCACTCTGCGCTTTCTCCAGGAGGTGAAGGTGGCTCTGCCGCGGCCTGCTCTCGACTTCCTGCAGCGGTCCGTGTGAGATGGTATCCCCTGCCCCTCCCTTCCTGCACACCCTCCGTCTCTTTTTATCGGGCCCCTGTTCCGCGGGCCCTCCCGGCCTCCCCACCCTTGGACCCCCAGCCGGCTGCAAAAGTTGCAGCTGGTTTGCTTTCGAACCGTGCCTGGAGAACATCTGTACACGCTCGTGCTCCACACTCTGCATTTCCCCACCCTCGTGTCCCGCCCTGATACCAAATGGCGGGACTACCTAAGTCCCGTTGAGGGTGGGGAACCCCGATGGGCCAGCGTACATTCCACCTTAATCCCGCGGCCCATCGGGGATATCAGTTGGCGGCTCCTTCAGGGAGCCGTGAGCACAGGTGTGTACCTGGTGCGGTTCACCCCCATCTCGGACACCTGCCCTTTCTGCGGCGTGAGGGAAAACCTGGCGCATGCCTACCTTGAATGCGCCAGGTTGCAGTCCCTATTCCGGCTCCTCCAGAACCTCTTACTGAGGTTCTGGCTGCACTTCTCCCCACATCTTTTCCTTTGTGGGGCCACAGATTGGGTGTGCATAAAGTCACGGGACCTCCTCGTCAACCTCCTCCTGGCTTTGACCAAAGCCACCATTTATAATACCAGAGAGAGGATGCTAGACGAGGGGGTTCCCTGCGACTGTGGGGCCTATTTCCGTTCATTCCTAGCGTCACGTATCCGGGCAGAGTTCCTCTGGGCGGCGTCCACTGGCTCCATCGACAGCTTTGAGGAGCAGTGGGCACTGTCCGAGGTTCTCTGCTCGGTGTCCCCATCCGGTTCTCTTCTTTTGACCTTGTGACCCACACCCCCTGACCGTGTTTTTCATTATTTGTCCCAAGTATTTAGTTGAACCCCAGGTCCAGTCGTCCCTCCTTTAAGGCTGGGGGAGGGGCTTTTAGAAGTGGGCGGGCTTTGCCTGCCCACTTCCTGGGTTTCAAATAGGCCCCGCTACAGAGTCCCAGGTGCCTGCCTGTCTTAATTGCTGGGCAGCAGTCTCTGGAAGCCTATTCAGGGAACAGGACCCTGCTCCCCCAACTACTCGTATACCTGCCCTCCATCAAACTCCTGCAGCCTGCTGACTTTGGTCTGCCACATCAGGCACCAAAGACTCAGCCTACCTTTCCTGTACCCTGTACCTATCACTCCAAGATCTCAAAGTTAATTAATCTTCTTAAGTTACATGAGTTAGATCTATAGCACCCCAGTTTTACACAAGGAAACTGAAGCAGCTAGGCTAAATGATTTACCCAAGACTCAACTATATCATCTATATACCATTGGAGGATTCCCATAGGCAAGGATGGTTATCAGTTAGCTACTTGAGTCATCTTTACACATCTGGTTATGCAAAACAAACTTTATGGGTCTAAGGACCAGAAACCTCTATTTAATTACTATCATATACATATTTGCATACATTATTTCATTAAAAAGAGGAGGATTCTTAGGTGGGAAGTGCTCTCTGGAGAGTGAAGGGAGTCAGGGATCCAATCAAGTAGGAACAGAAGACAAAACAGGTGTAGTCAGGGTTCAAACAAAAGACTCTGGGTCAAATGATCACATCTGGGATTTTAGGAAGGCAGCAGTAGTGAGCTGGGTTTCTGATCAAGTTTCCTGCTTTTGTTCTGCCACATAAAAATTCTCAGGGATTTCAAACTGGCATAGAATTCAAGTTCTCTTCAGCAAATCAAACTAAATATTTTACCTCCATTTCCATGGATGTGAAGGATCCCTGTTTGAGAATTATGCTGCAAAAATATATGCCCCATTGTGGTGACTGCCACAAATTACATGTCTTCTGCCAATGTTTGGCTGGTTTCAGACTCACGGAAAAACTTTTTTAAAAATAGGAAAGAATATTAAGTTTGTAGGATACAGCAAAATCTGCATGGATGCCCTAGTTCTGCAATTTTGTCCATGCCCATGAACAGGGAAGAGTACTGCCACTTCAAATTGTCATTAAGTGACAGATGATTGACAAGGAGGCAGATAATTATGCTGTGGTCCTTATAATAGGCAGTAGCTTTGGAAAGCAGATTTTTGAATATGCTAAGAAATGGTGTGCTGAGGAATTCTAGCTAGGGATAGCTAATATGTTATTCCAAAGGATTTTTCCCAGATTATGAATCTAGGGAGAGATTAATTAACTCATGTCTATGGAGAAAATGCCAAGAAAACCAAATTACACATGCACAGGTGCTATGTTTTGGACATGATTTTCAAAATAAAACTAAACTCTTAACAAGCTGCTCAGTCTTGCTACAACTGCTTTGCAGCATTCAGACCCCATAAAAAGCAGCTAAAATGATGTCTTAACTAGTTGGTGGAAGGTCTGGGGAATCTTCAAGTATTGTAGAACAGCTTTAATTACTAATACACCTTTCCTTCTTCCCCACCTGACTATTTGTGCAGGAGATATTTCCTAGGGAAACAGGGTAGGGCCACAATGTCACAGTGATGCTCAGTCACTGGAAAAGATCCTTTGGTCTATAAGGAGCTGGACATATGTTACAATAACTCTTAGGTTGCTCTACCTTTTGCTGGGACCAATTTGACCCTGGGCTGGCCTTAAAATTCACCTCCACCTGAGCTGAATTCAGATTACTGTTTATTCTGATCTGCACTTGTCATTTATAAAACTAATGCATGCAATTAGTGCACTGGCAGCATTAATTTATTTAGATTGTTCCAAATATGTGACTTGAATTGGACCTGAGGGGACTACTTCTAAAGGTTAGATTCTCCATTGATCTCTTGGTTAGTTACCCTTAGACCTGAGACTTGGTCAGCTTAGTAAAGGTGATATTTAGTACCAGCTGTGGCAATGGGAATTATTTTAGTAACATGGAGACCTGACTCCTGGGAGCTGGACTGATACTAACATACCATTTTGATCAGATGACAGTCAGCCATCCTCTTTGCCATTTTTGGAAGATTCATCCTAGTCCTTATTTGAGGTTTAAGCAGAATTTCTCTGCCACATATGGTCCTCAAATCGTTGTTTGAAAAGTGGCAACTGAGTATTTTGATATTCCAGGGCCTACCTTAGTTAAAAGGAACCTTATGCACATTTAAATTTTACATATGGAATCATTGTGGTCTGTGAACCATTAAGATTACAAGCACTAACAAAGCAATATACAGAAGCTCATGCCTAGATTACATTCTCACCCATATTTGTCATTTGTTTCTGAGAGGAAGATATTAGCACAGCAAAATGTGCTACAGACATAAGTAACTCAGATGTATCCTTCAGCACGTTTGGGGAGGTATGTTTTAATGAAGAAGGAATGAGAGGACCTACATAATTCCCTGAGCAAAGCTCAAATAGACTAATGGATTTGAAGTTAGATGCCATTAGGTCAAAGATGCTCTTGTCCTGAAATGAGAACAAGAAAACTCCCATTAGTCATGTTTTTATTTCTTTGCAATTTATGCTAGTTTGGATCCTTGGGAATCAGAGGCCCACACTTTCCTGTTTGCAGAGCACTGAAATATTAGTGTCAAATTGATCAAGGAATGAGGGGGGGAAAACATAAGTAGCGGGTGCAGGATATTCAGGGGTCTACCAGGAAACACCCTGGAATGAGGTCTAAAATGCCTTTCATGCTACTTTAATGCCACAAAAACGATTTTCAGGCTGGGATCCTCTTGCCCCCTTCCCCAACCAAAGGGATATTGTGTAATATGGCTTCCTACTTCTTGTAGGGGAGACTGATTATTCTCAACCACTGAAGGGATAGGTCACAGACATATCTGTTCATTAACACCATCTATTAGCACAAGTATGATCCCAGATAAGGTCCCCTCTATCATTCCCAGAAACTAACCCATCTCTCAGGGATTTCCAATGAAAACTGAAGACCAATGGCACAGAGGAGTGATTGGCAGCATGAAGCTGGTAACCAGCTGGATGTTTTTTGGCAGAGGACCAAGGAGTTCCACTGTGTTGCGGGAAAGCAAAAAGGGAGCGAGAAAGTGGAAGAGGGGAATTGCAGAGGAACACAGTGCATGCCTTTACTGGACAACTCTGCATTCCAAGGTAGAGGAGCATCCCACTTCATAAAATTGCCAGGCAGTTCTGGTGGTAGCAGCTTCCTATTTAATTACTGCTGCAAAACTAAATTTCTTTTGGTAATGAGCCTGTTTTATGTATTCCACTGTTGTGTGTGAGCAATATGAAAGAAGAACCACAGCAATGCAACAAACACTGTGGTTAAATATAGACACATAATAACCATGTTGCATTCTAAGTCAAAACTAAACATGCCAGGGCTCAAATACACTTCTGCTTTACCAGGCTATATACAGAGATCCAAGATTGCATTAAATGGTTTTCATCAGACAAGCTTTGCTACTCCCTACATTTATATACAATTGCAAATTGTATATTTGCACTGTAAAATGATATAAGAAATAGCATTTTTCAGTTTACCTCATACAAGTACTGTTGTGAAATTTATCATGAAAGTGCAATTTGCAAATATAGATTTTGCTACATAACTGCACTGAAAAAAACAAAACAATGTAAAGCTTTAGAGCAGGGGTGGGCAATAATTTTTTATGGGGGGGACCACTCCAAGATTTTGGAAAGTGGTCGATAATAATGGAGGAGATGCAGGGTCTGGGATGGAGGTTGGGTGCAGAGAGGAGCTTGGGGTAAGGGATTGGGGTGCAAGAGAGAAACAGGCCTGCTTTAGAGCCTGCAAGTCCTCTTGGTCCTACTTCTTATTCAGCCTATTGCTAAGGCAAATAAAAAAAGAGTGTTTACATTTGCGGGATATAATGCTGCCCACTTCTTATTTACAGTGTCACCTGAAAGAGAGAACAGGCAGGTGCATGGCAATTTTGTAGCTGGCATCACAAGGTATTTACAAGAGATAAGCCAGCTAATTGGCATAGGTAGTGTCTATTCTTCCATGCTAAAATGGCACAGCAACAGCAACTCAGCTGTGCCTCTCTAGTATTTTAAGTGTAGAGAAGCCCTTAGTAAAAGAAATGTATCTGTCACATCTGCCCAACAGCATTACATAAAATGGCAGTTCCTAAGCATCAGGTATTTATTTACTTAATGATTCATCCTCTCCTCCATATGTTTATTTAAATAGCCTAACCACATCCATTGTTGCTGATTACAAGCTGGAAATGACTTCATAATGTCATGTTCATTTGACTCTAATCATTCCCACATGGCCTGAGACTATAGAATCACAACTCATCAGTAAACACTGGCAAAAGAAGAGAATAAATCAGCATTTCACCTTGGATAAAACACTATTGGGGAAATATGTATTTAGAGTTCAACTAGCACCCAATGACATCTATTAAAAGACTTATAGTGATTTCAACAGGCATTGGGCTCAGGCCCTTAGAACAAAAAGTGACACAGCTATTTGAGCACCTTCTGTGTGACAAAATTGTGAAACATCCTTTCAGATGCAATTCCAGTCTGAAAACTGACTATGTAAAAACAGCATTATGGTGCTCCGCACTTATTCCCCCTCAGGCCAGGTCTACACTAGGTCCAGAATTTACTTCACTACAGCTACATCTCTCAGGGGCGTCAAAATTCTACACTCTGAGGCTTTGTCTACACGGATGGCTTCTTGCGCAAGGAACCCTCTCTTACCACGCCGTACTGTAAATTTCCTTGCGCAAGAGCAGGCGGGCAGTGTGGACGCTCTGCGGATTCTTGCGCAAGAACGGCCATACTTGCGCAAGAAGCCGCGAGTGTAGACATAGCCTGAGGGTATGAAGACACAGCAGTGTTATTTCAGAATAACTGACGTTATTCCAGAATAACAAAAAGCGTGTCTACATTGCAAGCCATTTTTTTGAAATAATGGTAAACTGGAGGACTTCTCACTCCAACTCCTGTAACTCTCATTTTACAAGGAGTAAGGGAAGTCGAGGGAAGAATGTTCTTCCCTCGACTTCCTGCTATGTAGACAGCGCCAAAACCCAATTAAGCTCTTTTGACTTAAGCTATACAATTGACGTAGCTCAAGTTGTGCAGCTTAATTCAACTTTAGCCCTGCTGTGTAGACATACCCTGAGAGACATTGCTATTCTGACCTCACCTAATGTAGACCAGCAGAGAATTTGCCTCTTGGGGAGGTGGATTACTTAAACCCAAGGGAGAAGCCCTCCTATTGGTGTAAGTCAGAGTTGGGCAATAAAACTACGGTGGTTCACCAGAGTTAGCCCCTG